>CAMTDV010001632.1:81934727-83284727 GCA_947069175.1 Scalesia atractyloides
TGAAAGACTCTTCGAATAACAATATGTTGCATTTGGCTGGGAGATTAGCTCCCTCAAATAAGCTCAGACTTGTAACAGGCGCCGCATTACAACTACAAAGAGAGCTTCAATGGCGTGAGGTACACACCAAAGAAACTATTTTCCATAATTATAGAATTGTTAAACTTCTATAGTAGCATGAACATTGAATTATATAGGAAGTGAAGAAGATCGTGTATCCCGCAAGCATCACTGAAGTGAATATCTTTAATGACACACCAGAAATGGTCTTCACAAAGGAACACCATAAGTTAGTGAAAGAAGGAGAATCATGGATTAAAACTGTAGCGGAATCATGTAGCATAACTGCAACATTGATTATCACAATCGTGTTTGCTGCAGCCATTACCGTACCGGGAGGAACTCGTTCAGAGACCGGTGTCCCGATGTTCTTGGAGGAAGCTGCATTCACTGTCTTTGCAATATCAGACGCAATCTCACTATTCTCATCCACTACCGCACTATTGTTGTTTTTATCAATCCTCACCGCTCGTTTTGCTGAGGAAGATTTTCTACTCCTTTTGCCAAGACGGCTGATTATTGGCCTTTGTGCCTTGTTAATCTCTACAGCTGCCATGATGGCAGCCTTCGGAGCCACCTTGTTCCTTGTCTTTTGTCATGATAAAATGTGGATGCTCGTTCCCATATGTGGATTAGCTTTCCTACCGCTTGTAGTGTTTTGTATTCTACAAGTCCCCCTTATGATAGACCTTTTCCAATCAACATACATATCCATGTTTGGCAAGGATAACCATAAAAAAAGTAATTTGGATCCCAATGACATGTGGTTCTTCTTTGGTAAGTGAAAAGAGTACGCCTCTTAAATTATGTGTTCTATCAGTGTGTAATAAGTGCATTCTTATGAATTATTTGATTTAAGCATTAAATCCTAGTTTATAAGAATACTGAAACATGTTCCCTGGTGTGCCTTTAATTCAAACTCTTGGATTTGTCCTTTAAGTGTGTAATAAATGCATTCCTATGCATTGTTTGATTTAAACATTTAATCCTAGTTTATAGGAGTATTGTAACATGTTCCCTGGTGTGCCTTTAATTCTAACTCTTGGATTTGTATAGCGAATACTTGTACTTTGAATCTAGCCACTACACAATTAGCCTTATTAGTAAAAGGTCATGTAACTATTATATGATTGTTAAAGGTAATTTAAACTAGCCGGGTTATCTGAATGGTTCTGAAGAATTTAGAAGCATTGGGACGGGTCATGGAGCCATTGGTCAAGTTGATCGAACGGGAATTCTTCTTCACAATCGGCATGCTACAAAAATAACAAAGGATATAGAATTGAACGAGAACAAGAGACTGAAAAGTAATAATCTGGTTTCACAATTAATATCCAAAGATACAATGTTATGACCTGAGAGTGGGTAAGACTCCAAGAGAAAATCAGAAGAAAGAAATTCACATTATCCCAAATTTTCGGATATTTATTATTAACAAAAACGACTTGGGTTCTTAAACATGGAAGGAACTAAAAAAAGGAAATACACAACTAACACCATCTCCACGATCATTGTGGGATCATGCACAAAATTTAAGGCAAACATAAAAGGAAAACGGTTCTTGACTTTTCTTCGACTCAAACTTCATAATCTTCATAATAGTGGGCATCTTGATCACACGTTTGGGCCAACCCATTGCGCCTGTTTCATCAGCTCGATCTGCATGTTGGGCTCCTGATTTTGGGTCATCAAATGGACTGCATGATTCACATCAATACCCGGTCTTGAAAGCGTACCGCGTTCTCGAGGTTTGTTTGAAAAGTTGGAAACTGCAGCTCAAATTCATCCTCCTCTTCCCATGTTGAGTCAAAAATGTCTTTTCCTAGCCATTCAACAAGTAGTTGTTGTACCCCCTGATCAGTAAGTCTTGCATTAATTATCTTCTCTAGTTAGTCTAATTCCTCATCCTCTTCTTTGATCATGGACTCCGGAACATCGGTTGCAGACTTAGTGTCCAGACTTGGCTTGAGTAATGACACATGAAAGACTGGGTGGACTTTTGCGTTTAGCAATAGCTCCAACTTATAATCCACGAACCCCATCTTCTCAATGATGCGATATGGACCAAAGTAACTTTTTGAAGATTTTTGCAGAATTCCCAGAGAAAAGACATGGCTAGCGAGGCGGCAGTAAAGTGTGGGGTTAAGGTAAAGATATGTGCAGCTTTAGTGAGATGATCTGCAAGAATCCATATGGTAGACATCCCTTGTGATGGAGGCAGTTGGTAATGAAGTCCCTAGATACATCTTCCCAAGTGTTGGATGGAATGGGGAGTGGTTGTAGCAAACCGTATGGTTTGTGGTTTTATGGTTTTGTGGTTTGCTAAACGATACACTTCTGAACAAAGGAGGTTACATCTTGTTTTAGGTTGGACCATGAAAAAATTAGGGTTATGCATTGAGTAGTGGCTCCAATTCCTGAGTGACCTCCCAACGGAGAGGAGTGAAACTCTTCCGAAAGATGCTTTCGTAAAGTAATAAGCTGGGGTATGTATAGCTTTCCATGAAGGAGAAGGAGACCATCCCTGGTCATGTGATGTGGAAAAGGAAGTAGGATCATTATATACCGTAGATATAAGCTCTTTTCCTACCGCTTTGTTGATTTAGTGTTGACGAATGTCTTTAAGCCATGACGTTGTTGGTGCTGATAACGTCATTAATGAAGGTTCTTTAATTCGGCTCAACACATCAGCTACTCGGTTATCTTTCATAGCATTAAAGTGGACCTCAAACTCGTAACCTATCAACTTCGAAATCCATTTTTATTGCTCCAGAGTATGAATTGTTTGGGTGAGTAAATGTTTAAGACTGTGGTGGTCCGTAAAGATGCGGAATTTATGACCCAGCAAATATTGCCTCCATTTCTTGATGACTTCGGTTATAGCATAAAATTCCCGTTGTACGTTGACTGATTCTACATACGAGGACATAACTTCTTGCTAAATAAACTTATAGATTTGTCATTTGAGCTAAAATAACTTCGATAGCTAAGTCGGAAGCATTAGTATTGATATCAAAAGCCTAAGATAAATCCGGCAATGCTAAGGTAATCAAATCAACCATGGCTTGCTTGAGCTCTTGCACCATGACTTCTGCTTGTGTTAACCATGTGAATTTTTGTAGTTTAAGAATCTCGGTTAACGATTCGGCTATCTGGCAAAGTTTTATACGAATAGGCGATAGTATCCGTTGAGGCCCAAAACCG
Source organism: Scalesia atractyloides (assembly GCA_947069175.1). Lineage (NCBI taxonomy): Eukaryota > Viridiplantae > Streptophyta > Magnoliopsida > Asterales > Asteraceae > Scalesia > Scalesia atractyloides. The sequence continues at coordinate 81,937,992 of CAMTDV010001632.1, forward strand.
CCCATAGTGTAGTCATTGATGACGAAGTTGACCATAATTGAATTGCATGTAACTTTGTTGAAACCTAAAACACTGTTGTATACCAATTGTCATTCGAGGTCGAGACGACTGAAGATTGTGCTTAAAAAAAATTATGGGCGCCACTCCAGTGGTGTCTCATTGTGTAACATAGGTAGAGTGTGTTGGAGTTTTGTAGTTTGACCAGTTGCAGCCATCACAAGAGTAACGGCTATGCAGCTAACATTGGCGCCATTATCGCCTATGCACATGGCATTAGTGACGCCAGTTCCCTAGTTGTGGGCCTATAAATAGGTTGTTATTCTTCATTTGTAGGTTAATATTTTGGGTTATCAATTCCACTTTCGCGTATGTGTTTTTAGGCTAATTAGCAAAGTCTTAAATGTATTGTAAACATTTCAGGCTATATTCAAAGCTTCATTATCGTGTTCTTGATTGTACTTTAAGTTATCTTAGTTTTCTATCATTTTCGGGTCAAGCATCAAACTAATTGATTTTCAGATAGTATTATTGTTTAGAAACATCATTAGTTTGAAAGATCCCGATTTTAGAACTTACAATTTGGTATCAGAGACTTGATGCTCTTGATAGTTTGAAATTTTAGGGTTCTTTTAATTTTTGAAAAGTTTCAAAGTTTTATAAAAAAATTCAAATTCATATATGTTGGTGTTAAATTGTTTAATATTTTCAAAGAGTTTGTTAATATATTGGAGCTATTGATTATGTTTTTGAACTGATTTGTGTGATTTTTGTGTTGTTTTTTTAGAAAAAAAGCGTTTAACAGCAGTTTAGGTGTCACTTTAATTTTGTTGAATCTGGCGACACTTGTAGCTTTGTTGAAGAAGATTATGATGTGTCAACTTGTAAATTGTTCATGCTCGTAGGCGTCACTCACTCTTAGGCAACACTCTTTCAGGCGTCACTCTTAGCTAACTCACGTTAGCGTCCTTGCTTGTCATCAGGGTTTTTGTCTGGCTTGTGCTTGCAACACTCCCGACGTCACTCAGATTTTAAGCCCTAATTTGTTTGGCGTCTAGATCCTTTTAAAACGTTAATCTGCCCAATCATCAGTCTTAGGCGTCACTCCCAATCTCAGAAATCACTCTCTATTTTTTTGGTCAAAATGGAAAACAATCAAAGTATTTCTAATAAACTTGAACTTAGCTCGACCTCTATGCTTCCAAAACTTAAATCTGGTGATCATTTTGTTAAGTTGAAAGGTAAAATGAGGGCTTTTTGTTATTCACTGATGCATCTCTATGGACCTCCATCATTATCGGTCCACACCAATCCATGACTGGTTCACCAAACCAACAAGTTTTTAACACTTTCCCATTGACTTATTCCAATGAGCATAAAGTTTTGCTAGATAACAAAGCCTATAGTGCTATCTGTATGGCTATTTCTAATGAACTTAACAATATGTTTGAAGGTTCTACTATTGCTCACCAATTGTCGAGTGCATTGTGTGAACATTTTCAAGGTAACGATAAACCGAAAGAAGGAAGGAGAGATCTTGTTCAAAAGGAGGCCGACACCATTGGAATTGTGAAAAGTGAAAGCTTGTCAAGCCACATTGATATGAGCTATTGAAGTTGAAGCTATCCAAAGACCAAAGATGATGAAAAGATTACATGAATGACTAAAGTCAAAGTTGTTTTATGAAGCTATTGTCAAGAGGGAGTCTATTGGTGCATGTTTGTGACAACAGGTTTTAGATTTGGGTCTTTGGGTCTCTTGTAATTAGTGAAATGATTAATGGTTAGAGGGTTTAGCTTTGTAATAGTTAGTTAATAGTGCACCTTGGGGGAATGGTAGGCGAATTGGGCTTGTCCAATTCGCAAGCTTATATGAAACTAGCCCAGTAATGCATGCCTTGTGTTACGTAAACAAAGCTTTGCATTGGAGTTAGGGTTAATCACTTGAATTCAGAATACAGAGACTTTAGAGAGAGAGAGAGAATTCGTTTGTAAGTGAGGGACGGATTGGAGTGCTAGGATCTTAGGTTGATTGTATTGAATAATCAATAAAGATCAGTTTGTTCGGTTTTAGTTTAATCCGATTCTACACCTTTCTGTGAAAATCTGATCTAGAGGATTCCGCACTCTATGTTAGATAGACGATTATGTGAAAGATCCATAGGATTAAGGGACCTACAGTTGAAAGTGAAGAAGGTAGGAAGACTCTCATGCAAAGGCTTGAAGAAGAAGTGACACCCGAAAAACCAGATAGTGAAAGCGCCAAGGCTATTGGGACACAAAAATCAGATATACCTTCTTATGAGCTACTGACACCAACTCAAACATCATCTAGCAAAACCTCAGAGTAGGCTGAAGATCAAGAAAAGGATGGGGGAGAGCACACTAGACATAGGAAAGATGATTAAAAAGAATACAATTCTGAAAGCAGCATAAGGATGTGGACATGAAAAGGTAATGATGATGAAGATGATGATGATGAAAATGATGACGTGGAGGAGATTCTGACTAAATATGGGAAAATAGAATCACAATCATCAAGAGCATGCTTTTCCCGTTATCTAAGAAGGCCGGTGGTTACAAATGCAACAAGGGAGACACAGGAGAACAATATTTTAACCTAATATTTACTGGATGTGGTAATCCATGGTATTTACATTTCATTACTTTCCAGCATAAAAATGCTATAAAAACCCTGCAAGGTCATTAACTATTAAAAACGCCATTGTTTTGTGGTTGCATGTCTGTGATGTCACACCCGGTCGTAGCAGAAGCGTAAGGTATGATCATAGCGGTAATCATTGGATTCAATCAAGTAAACAACCAAATCGATAGATGTTCATCCATAAGATTTAATTAAACATGTTTACACACCATACATATTGTTTTACAAGAAAGTACAGTTCAAAAGATACATTATTCGACATTAACATAAGTTTATATAACAAAGTGTTGAAAACAACTAAGGCATTTGCATTCCATATCTGGTACGAAGACGAAACATATGGATTAAATCCTTACAAAACGGATGACATCTTATCACTTGACTTCTAAAATCCCATGAAACTTGATTTCCAAGCTGTCCACTAGTTACCTAAAATACATGTTAACTTTGAAAAACGTCAACAAAAGCTGGTGAATTCATGTATTTAGTTTTGTATCAAATAAATCTTTAGAACATTTGAAGTATCGAAAACCCGATATGTAAAGCGTAAATGAAACTTGTAAGATTATTAATGTTTTTCAAGGACACTAATATGTGTGTCGACATAGGAGGCAACCAAACCTAGACGATAAATTGTGTCTGAGACACTCGTTTTAGACACAAGCACTTTAACGAACTTTGTTATGCCGATAAGAGTGGGGCTCGCCAAAACCCAATAGATCTATCCCTTTCGTTCCTCGGTACTTGGATACACATTAATGGCCCCTTTATACAATCCTATTCGCACGTGATCCATAATATTTTCATTTTCTAGTTTAATCATACCAATTGTAACATGTATCTCTCCCAAGAGTTTAAAACTGTAAAACGTTACCAATTGTAACATGTATCTCTCCCCGATAGTTTAAAAATGTAAAACGTTTAAATAAAAGAAGAAAACATGAACTCACTGATTTGCGCTCCGTGCAAATCTCTAGATAATGTCGGGTTCCGTCTTCAGGACGTAACTACAAGTGTTCTAATTTCGTTAGATACTTAGGCTTATGTTTTGTTTTTGTACAAGTCTGTCATCTTGAATTTTTAGTTAGACTTGTATTCATTTGTATTTTTGTTTGTTAATATATATTTCAGATATATTTTGTATTCTTTTAATTTGAATGGGCCTAGCCCAAAAGATAAGTATAATAGCTAATCCATTCGATTTGTATGTGTGGGTCTAGCCCGATTGAATTTTTATAAAAGTGGGCCTAGCTCAAATTGAGTTATAAAAGTGGGTCTAGCCCAAATTGAATTTTTATAAAAAGTGGGCCTAGCCTGATTAATTTACAAAAGTGGGCCTAGCCCAATTTAATTTTGTAAGTGGGCTTAGCCCATTTGATTTGTAAATGGGCTTAGCCCAATTTTTAAAGTTTACTTATATATTTTTATAAAAGTTAAGTTTTATAAAAATAGTAGTAACTTTATATAATTTATTTTTGTTGGTTTAATATATATAATTCTAGTATATATATATATATATATATATATATATATATATATATTTCGTGTGTCGGTTCATATGTTCGTTTTCATTCGTGTCGTCCGTTTTGTGTATTTTGTCTGAATTGTCGGATGTTTGTTTTGTCTAAGTTTGAAGATATATATTTTTTGTACTTTTCAAGTTTCAAGTATTTTTATGTTGTGTATTTTCGTAAGTATATAGTATAGTATGTATTTTCCTAAACTTCTAAATACATACAAATAAATACACAAAATTATATATACATAATGATTGGTGATTTAAGTATATATATTTTTATCCTAAAATATATATATTTAACCACTTTTAGTTTAAGAAAATCTAGTGATTTTTAACTTAAACCTTTTCACCCGAAACTTGCATAATAATGATTAAAGTTTCTAATCATTATTAATCAGGATAATCCTTAGTTAAACATACTTTAATCATGATTAAGTTTTATAAAATTTTGTCATCATTTCCCAGAAACTATGGACTTTTCCCATCTTTATAAACATGATTTTTATAAACTTTTCAACTCAACAATTTTCCAATCTTTCATAAAAGCAATATAAACTAAAAATCTTAACAAGAAGTATTATGAACTTGTATGTAATCTTGCATAATTCAAAAATCATGTTTTAAAGTGTCTTGATCTTTACTTTTCTTAACAAGTTCATATAAACTTTTTAGTTTATACAAAAGATTTATGTAAACTTTTTTATATATTTTCAAGACTTTATTAATGTAACGTGATTTTTATATAAATCTATGTACTACATGTTTTATAAAAACATTTTTAAACAAGATTACAAGTTCATAATATTAATGTTAATGGATCTTGCTGATCAAAACATGCATGGTTTAGATCATACTTTTAAACATAAAAATGCAAGATCAAGTTTACTTAAATAATCACAACTTCAAAGATTATCAAGAATCATAAAAAATAACATATAATCATTTTAGTTTTTATTAGTTTTAGTTAAAGTTTCATGTGATTTTTAGATGAACTTCAAGATGATTACTTGTACTTTTGTGTTTAAACATAAATCACAAAAATGTAAGTACAAGGTGTAGATCTTACAATTAACGTTTAAAAAAGATGATGAAAAAGATGAAGATGATAAAAAGATAAAAATACAAAGCTTCAAGACTTGAGAAATGCTTCAAACAACTTCCATCAACTTGCAAATGTTGTTGATCATCATGAAGGAGCCATGCTTATAATGAAATTGATGATTTATGAAGATCAAAAAGTTGGTGTTCTTGAAGATTATGAAGGATATGTAGATGAAGAGAGATGAGAGAAGTCTTAGTGATTTGTTGTAAAATGGAAATGAGAATGAGTTAATGGTTTTTGTAATAATCTTCCTAACACTTTGCAAGACACCTTGCTTACTTACAACTCATAAAAAATGGGTTAGTGGAGTTGGTTTTTATATTTTTTATAAAGTTTGTAATATTTTATAAACTTTGATAATTAAATGGTTAGTTTTTTTATAAAAACTAACAACCCGACACATTATTTGTGATATTAAAATTTGCGTAACTAGTTCACTATACTAGTCATTTTATTGTTTGGATACCGAATTCGGCTTGTGTTTCGTTATCGGGTCAATTACCGGCAATTTATACCACTAAAACGGCATAACCATCTTTGTGATATTATTGATGTCCAAAATTCGTCAACTAGTTCGCTAGACTAGTAAACTTGCTATTTTGGTCATAGTTTTTGTACCGATTTTGTTATCGGGTAGTTACCGAATGAGTTGTGTAGCTTTAAACAATAAAGTTTATATAAGGATTTTTGTGTTGTTTTCAATATCCTATATATGGTTTATAGTAAATAACATTTATTTTTGGATTTTGGACGTTTGTTGTATTGTTCTGTGGAGTGCTGTACACTTCTGCAGAATTGCTGAATTTGTCTGCGGACAGGACAATTTAGTGTTTATATAATTTTTTTTAAGTGTTAATTGTAAGTTGTTTCCAACTAATATTTTTATGTAATATTTGTTGCAGACATATTTTCATATCTCGTTTTTGCCATGTTGGCAGTACTGCGACTAGTCCTGGTATGAATAGTATGTTCGCATTTATACCACCAGTTTAGGACATAGTTTTGTATTGTTTTTAATTGTGGCGGATTTGTTTTCACTAAACTATGATTTTGTATATTTCTAGACTTTTAAGACTTAATTAAATAAAAATCAAGTCGAATATGCGAAAATAAATAATATAATAGTTTTTTAGGTTGTACAGGATTACTACTGGAATTTGCCGAATGTTACATGTGAAAACACCATTTATAGCCTAAGATAGCATGCAAGTTAAATAATGATAATAAAAAGACATTGATGTAACATTCTTAGAAATGTAATGCTAAAACTTAAACACCATATGGTAATTTTCAGGGATATAATGTTTAGGATTACAAGTCAGCGGGATCTCCCAAGGATTATGTTTGAGAGCATATGGCCAGGATTATATGCACACAACAGTTGTGTCCAATCTTGTGGGCACATACTAAACTATGAAGAAAGATTTAAGGCCCTTGAATCACCCTCAAGATTATTCTACACTCAAATATTGATTGTAAGTAATTATTTGAATAACTTAATGCCGTAAAATTATCACAATGTTTTATTTTAATAAAATGTTCACATAAAAAATTACAAAATAGGCCCAAATATGAGCAATCGGGACCGAAACAATGAATTTAATTGAAACATGGAAACTGTTTTGACAAAAGCTCGTTTCAAATATGATGTAAAAGATAGAAAGATAAACCATTATGATCTGGTCTTCATCCCAATAATATGGGCAAAAAAAATCTATGTTATCTGCTTCAATCGACAATCATATAAAGTTGTTGTCTTGGACAACAGTGCTGCTGAAGATAATCTCAGCATTGAAGACAAATATTTTGGCGTGGTTGGGAAAATGGTAACTCCCTTGAAACTTCTTATGATATTACTCCTTGTATTTAAAACGCCATACTGAGTTTGCAAAAAATGTCAAACTGGGCAGCGAAATGCTTTTGTAAACTACCTGATACATAAAAATCACCCAAGTTGTTGGAGGATAAAAAGGGCCAATATTGTGAGGTAGAAGATGGATTGGAGAACAACATCGTGGGATATTTACAATGAGGCATATGGAAACATGTATGGGGAAGATGTCTGGTTGGGCATGTGGTTTAGCATAAGAAAACGCCCCAAATAACATACAAAGCAAACAGCTAAGTGACCTCAGGATCAAGTACATAGCAAAAATCCTAATGCATGAGATAAATGAGAGAAGAAAAGGATTGTTAAAATCATTAAACAAATTCTTGAAATTAGGTAAAGAAACAATAACAGAACTGTACAAATCAAGATTGGAAAGGATTGAAGAAAGGATGGTTGTTGCATTAGATTAGTTGGTTAAAACGTCATGCTTATATGTTATTTAGAATTACCCCTGCATGCTTGTGTTATGACCCTATGCATGATATATAAGAGATCACATGTATATTTCACAAACTATTATTTTCGTTTACCCTGTGCATGTTATATAACAGATCATCTGTACATTTTCTCCATGTTTCAAAACGACATTATATATAAGACAATCTAAATTATATATGTTCATCAAACGCCAAAAAATATAAAAAATAAGAAAAAAAATAACATTTACATGCTATATTATAAAAACACCAAAAATACTAGATTCATCATATCTGGCTGCCCACATCACCCTTTTTTTCAGTGTCAATACTAAAGAAGGCAACGAATCGCCACATCATACAGTACTTTCACTGTAGTTAAAATACATTTTATTCTTTTGGCACAAAAAATATAATCAATCTATTACAGAAAAAGAAAATTTTCATGCTATAAGAAAAATGCCAAAAAAAACTAGATACATCACATCTGCCCTGCCCACCTCACCCCTTTTACAATGTGAAGACTAAAGAAGGCGAGGAATCGTCACATCATGCAGTACTTTTATAGTCAAAAGACATTTTATACTTTTAGCGCTAAAAAATATAATCAATCCATTTTGTTGTCTTTGGCACCAAGAAAACACCATTATATGAGTAAAAAATGTTATAATTACTGAAACACCCCAATAAAACCATACAACGCTAAACAAAAATAAAGAACAAAAATGGCACAAATTATCTCATGGAGGTTCGATCGATCAGATAGAAGATTCATTCTAAAGTTCTCGGACAAAAGAAGGGTGAGGGTCAAGACCATCGACGCCATACTTTGCATGGATGAGGCACTCCAAAGGGGTATTCTTGCCCTGGGTGTTCCAATTGCCAATCAATGTGAAAGAACTGAAACAGTAATAAGAAGATTGAAAAGAAGATTTCAAGCAGATGATGACGATGATGTTTTTGAGCTACCAACCTGTTGGAGTTTGAATGAGCAATTGAGGATGGTGAGAGTGACTTATAGCAATAGAGACGAAGATTCCTTGATAAAGGATAAAGTGTTGAACACAGAGAATGTTTCTCTTCTTCGACAACTCTTAACTTTAACACCTTCACCCATTATCACAACCAGGATTGTGATTATGTTTAAATCTAGGATGTCTTTTGGGCTATACCAGTTGATGGTGTTAAACACCAATGTAGTTGATGATGATGAATCTCAGGAAAGTTATGAGCAAAGCAATGGGTACATCTCTAATGTAATCCCATCCAATGAAAAGTATTGATTTCATTTGTTTTGTTTCGTTTTTGTTGTAATGTTTGAGTAATTTTATGAATGAAATGTAATGAATGTAGGAACGCCAAGAATGCCTTGATATTTACTTTGAATCCTTTGTTTATCCGAGCCAAAACTCTATAAAAAAAACAAAATGCCATAAATTAAGTTTCTAACTAAACGGCAAAAATGTTTCCACGCCACAAATGAGTGTCGCGTGTGGGATAAAAGGAATAAAAGCCCATAAAAAGACACAAACACCCATCTCCCTGAATTGTAGTGCGCGCCATGTGTCGCTGTAGGATTCGTTCTCACCATTTTCACATTTTCCACCGTTTCTCTCCGGATCTCATCTCTCTCCCCTCTCTCTCTCTCTATATATATATATATAACTTGATATTCTATGGGCCCATTTTTTTCTACAGGTATAGCGCACCGAATTCTAAGAGACGGCCTTGCATTGCAGGTTGTTGAACAACAGAGAATCAAAAGCCACCTAGCGACGTGATTGGTGACCACCTTGGCACACCATTGAGACTGCACTGAATGTCATGGGATGAGTCGAATGGCGACCCCCACGGTGTATCACATCGTCCTTGAGGACCTTGAGGAGAAGGATATTTTGATGCTTGCTCTAGTTATTAAGTGCTACACATGTGTTCCATGCCCATGTCCCTAAATCCCTCATGCAATCACCCCACGTTTCCTTTATGCAGTTCCCTTCTAGTTTCATTCCCATGTAATGCATTTAATGTTCTTTCAAATTTAGTTATGTAATGTTAGTGAATAAGTGTCTTAGTGGTTTGTTTAAGTCTCTTGTCTTTTATTTGTAAGCCTACACTATTATGATTTGGGTTTAATAGGTGAAGAAAATTGTTGCAAAGTCTAGTCTCATTTCTCTCTATAAATCTTGGGAGACATGTCATCTTGTATGGGCTTATAACATATTCTATATAAATTAAATACACTACAGACAACTTCATTGGTATATTTGAATTACTTGCATCTATAAAATATGAAAACATCCTTCCTGTATTGCATATTTCATCATAAAATGAGAAGTATTTTTCAATTAAGTAAATGAACATCATGTAGTATAAAACCGAGAACAAAAACTAAAAGAAAATCAATGATAAATTTGCAACACTTAAATACATAAACTAGAAGGTAATTCCATGTTGGTAAGAAAAATACCCATCAATTGTCACTTATTTGATCATGGTAGCAACTATGGCAAACTGGTGTTAGTGTTGGATCGACGATTAAAGGGTTTATGAGGATGTAAACACATTTTTGATGAAAAAAGTAACCAAGTTTTACGTTGTCTTCCCTAGTCATTATTAAGTTATTACTTCTAAAGAAAGCAAAATAACTTGGGTGTTCTATACCAAATCAAGTTTTTTTTAAATTAATAACGAAACTTTTTTGAACCGTTCCCCAACATGTGTTAGCGATGTGTTGTCATCGGCCCATTAGGGCTAGCCGCAAATTATGTGGAACAAGAGGAAGGGTTTGCCAGCCGTAACCCTAATGGGCCTAATATACTTAGTATCTTCTTTAGCATGTTTAGTAAAGGGTTAAACCCTAATTAGTAGTCTATAAATAGATCTCCTGTTATACAAAAACCATAGTTGCTTCCATGGACGTAGGTTACACACCGCAAACTGAAACACGTAAATCGCTTGTGTCAGATTTCTTGCTTTTTGGTTTTTTTGTGTTTGTGTGTGCTCGTTCGATCCCTAAAATTGGTAACAAAGCTTAGGCTATTGATTAAGAACACTTAACTAAAGCCTAGCCTCCACCCTTAACCGCTGCCGCAAACCCTAGCCGCCACTTAGGGTTTTACCGGAAAACACCATAGACCATCGCTGCTATTGCAGCCTTGTTTCCAAGGAAACCAGGGAATGTGGCCGGCTATTAAACCCGGTTAGGGTTCCTTCCAGCCACTATCGCCACTTACCGGAACTTCAGAACTACCGCCAATCAGATTAGGGTTTCTAGCCACCGTCGCTCAAACCGAAGGGTTTTTGTTTTGTTTTGTTTTTGTCGTTAAGTTTTTTAGGTTTTCTGCTTTTCGAGCTCAGGTTTCGGGTTGTTTTTAAGTTTATTCTCACGTTAGTTTTCTGGTTAGTTTGGGCAGTTTGCTTCCGTTAAAAAAACTCAGTAGAGATAATGGCTGAGGACAGAAAGACCAGAATTGAGAAGTTTGATGGACATGATTTTGGATGGTGGAAAATGCAAGTCGTGGACTACTTGTGTTAGAAAGATCTTCTTGCACGTTTATCAGATAAAAAAACCCGAGAAGGTGACGGATGAAGAATGGGCTGACTTACATAAAAAAGCCCTAGCAGTTATCAGATGCACTTTGACAAAGAGACTTGCTTTCAACATTATGAAAGAGACTAACGCTCATGGGGTTATGACAACATTAGAAAAGATGTACGAGAAACCTTCCACTCTAAATAACGTATACTTGATTAGACAGTTAGTCACCACTCGTATGCGGGGAGGTGCGTCTGTTACTACTCACATTTAATAATTTCAATACCCTTATATCCCATTTATTATCAACTGATATTAAATTTGAAGATGAGACACAAGTTTTGCTTCTTTTATTTTCGTCGTCGGATTGTTGGTCAGGATCAGTCATGGCTATCAACAGTTCAGCTGAAAACACTAAGCTCACATTTGTCAGCATCCTTGACTTTATCCTAGGAGAAGACATTAGGTGAAAGAGTGCATGTGAATCATCATTTGCTTTGCTTAGCACTAAGGGAAGAGGTAGGAAGAACGAGAGGAGAAATGATATCAGGGGAAGATCTAACTCTAGAGGCAAGATGGGGAGTTTAAAACCAACAAAGAACATACAATGTTGGAACTGCAATGAGTTTGGGCATTTTAGAAGTCAGTGTACTGAACCTCCTGTGTCGAAAATTCTACTTAAGACTGGATTATGAATTAAGGAGCATCTTTTCATGCTACTTCTAGCTTGTACAAGATGAAGAATCTATGAACAAGTAACTTTTGTAAAGTATCTTTGGCTAATAATCATTGTCTTGTTATTATAGGAGTGGGAGACATAAATTTAAAAACACCATTGGGAACCATTTGGACCTTGAAGAATTTCGAGTCATTCCTAATTGAAGAGGATGTTGATATCCATCGATCAGCTTGATGTCAGGGATATGATGTCCATTTTGGTAGAGGGCAATGGAAAGTTGTTAAAGGCAGTATGGTAATTGCAAAAGGAAAGAAGAGAGGTACACTATACATGGTTGAGGTACCAACTAACAGGGTTAATGTAGTGACCAGTGGAACGATTCTATCCAAATTGTGGCATCAACGACCTGGCCACATTAGTGAAAAGGGCAAGAAGATGCTTATTGCCAAAAGTAAAATGCCAGATCTAAATAAGGTTGAATCTGAATTCTGTGAACCGTGTGTTTATGGAAAGATGAAAAAGGTATCTTTTGTGAAGATAGGGGAAGCACCAAAAGCTTAGAATTTGGAGCTTATCCATTCAGATGTTTTCGGACCAACACGTGTTGTATCTTTGGGAAGCTCAAGATACTAGATGACTTTCATAGACGATGCCACACTGTAAGTCCTGAAAATCCTAATCTAACAACAATATCACACAATCACCAAGGATGGGCGGAATCCAAACTTGGTGATATTCAAGAAAAATGAAAAGATGAAAGAACAACACGAATCAACTTTTACACCTTGCACACGATTCTATTACTTGAACATGCAAAACCGTCTGGTACAAGATGGAGGCTCTCTAGAGAAATCTCAAAAGTCTCACCCTAGAAATGACATAAACTTAGCTTATATACCTAGGGTAAGGGCATGCCCCTATGGGCTTGCCTGGCCCACATGGCCTATGACATGCCCAAATAACCTAAAAAGGTCCAAACCTAATACAAACTAACCCAGTTAACTACCATAGATCGTTGCGTATATTTGATGCGTCAGTCTCACACTTCTAGGACCTAACACACACGCAAGGTATGGGTCTTCTTTCTTAAATATAAATTCGAAGTATTTGATGTTTTTTAGACATGGAAAACTGTTGTTGAACTTGAAACTGATTATAAGATAAAAAAGATTAAAACCGGACAACAGAGGAGAGTACATTAGCGCAAAGTTGTTGAGCGTGGCATTCGGATAATAAAGACAGTTCCAGGTACTCCTCAACAAAATGGAGTTGCAGAAAGGACAACAAAACATTAAACGAGAAAGCAAGAAGTATGAGAATCTATTAAGGACTTCCAAAGATGTTCTGGGCAGATGCAATTAACACTACTGTCTATCTTATCAACTGAGGGCTTCCAGTTCTGTTGGGTATTAAAGTACCACAAGAAGAATGGAAGGGTGTGGTTGTTAGTTATGAGCACGTGAAGATTTTCGGATGTAGTGCATATGATTTGGTTCAAGATGGTGATAAGATAAATGCAAAAGCCAAGGCGTACATCTTCATTGGTTATGGGTCAGATAGAATGGGCTACATGCTTTGGTAGTCAGAAGCAAGCATGTTGCATTCAATGAGGGTGAATTATACAAAGATAGAAAGGATCCAAACTCAAGGTTTCAGAAAAAGTATGTTGAGGTTGAGATTAGCAACCAAAAACCGGCTATTGAACCTAAAAACTGCTAGTGTCGAAATTGTTCCTGAGTTTGAAGATTGTGGAAATGAAGATTCAGTGGGAATTTCTAATAGTGGGAGTTCAGAGTCTGAAGATGAAAAGTTCTCACAATCGTCTGACTAGACTGTAAGGCGGTCCACCATAGCAAAGAAAAAGCCTAATAGGAATAGTCCATGTCCTTTGGATAATTATATTCTCTTGACAGAAAACAGTGAACCCGAAAGCTATTCTAAAGTAGTTAAGATGAAAGATTCTCGCAAGTGGAATTGTGTTATGAAGGATGAGATGAGTTCTTTAGAAAAGAACAATACATAGGTCTTGGTTAAGATTCTGCCAGACAAATGAGCTTTATAGAATAAATGGATCTTCAGGGTCAAGAAAGAACATGATGGTCTAAACGGTACAAAGCATGTTTAGTGGTCAAGGAATTTCAACACAAAAGGGGGTGATTATCATAATGTCTTCTCTCCAATGGTGAAGATGACTACCATCAGATTGGTTCTAGGTCTTGTAGCTGCAGAAAGTTTGCATCTAGAGCAGCTAGATGTGAACATGGCGTTTCTACATATTATTATATTATTACTTTATGTTGATGATATGTTGATTGCAAGATCTGATAAGAATGAATTAGCAAGTTGAAGAAGCAAATGTCCAAAGAATTCGAGATGAAGGATTTAGGTCCAGCCAAACAGATACTTGGAATGAACATCATCAGAAACAGGAAGGATGGTTTCCTAACACTATCCCATGAGAAATATATAAGTGTTGGAGAGATTCAAGATGAATGATGAAAAGAGCAAGCCTAGAAATACTCCATTGGAAAGTCATTTGAAGCTTACCAAAAATTAGACTCATAAATCTAAAGAAGAAAGATCAAATATGTCTGAAGTTCCATATGCATTAGTGGTCGGTACTCTCATGTATGCCATGGTCTACACTCCACCAGATATTGCTCATGTCGTTGGGTTGTTAGTCGGTTTATGTGAAATCTGGGAAGAGAACATTGGGAAGTTATTAAATGGGTGCTCAGATACTTGAAGGGTACACTGAAGATTATATTTCAGAGGGAAGGATGCCATTCTAAAGGGTTATACAGATGCTGATTTTGGTGGATGTAAAGGAACATGTAAAATCACTATAGGGTATGTCTTTACAGTGGGAGGAACAATAGTGAATTGGATGTCTAGACCTTCAAAAAGTGTGGTTTTACCAAATACAAAATCCGAGTACATAGTTGTTGCTGAAGCAAGTAACGAGTTAGTATGGTTGAAGACTTTTCTTGAAGAGTTAAGTAAACAGCAATCGGATTACTCATTGTACCGTGACAATGAGAGTGTAGTGAAACTTGACAAGAATCTCGTGTATCATGGGAAGAGAAAGCACATCGGGACAAGGTATCACTTCGTGAGAGGATTTATCAGTGATGGAACAATCAGCTTGAACTAACACTTCAAATGCTAAGCATCCACCATATATGTTTACCAAGTATGTCGTCTTGGATAAGCTCAGTTGGTCTCCAGGAATAATGTGGAGGAGACCGGGGTAACTAGGGAGATTTGAAGATTAGGGGGTTTCATTTATATACGTACCGAAGGGATGGTGCAGTTTGTAGTTCAAAGACACCAAGTGTTAGATTGTTGGCGATGCGTTGTCATCGGCCCACTAGAGCTAGCCGCAAATTAGGAGGAACAGGGGAAGGGTATGGTCAACCCTATCCCTAATGGGCCCAGTTTACTTAGTATCTTATTTAGCAAGTTTAGTAAGTGGTTAAATCCTAATTAGCTAATCTATATCTCTCTCTCTCTCTCTCTCTTTCTATATATATATATATATATATATGTGTGTGTGTGTGGGGGGGGGGGAGGAGGAAGGTTCATTTGAGAAGAAATTTAATGTGAGAAGAAAAAGAAGAAATGACATAATGGTAAAACATTAAATAGTTTATAACTCCTCTCATTAATTATGTTATCTCTCATTAATAAAGCAAAAACATTTTATCCTACACATTTCAAAATTTATCCTACATATGTCTTACATTTACCGGAATTTACCCTACACAGATGTAAATTTACCCTACACATTTCAAAATTTATTCTACACATACTAAAATTTATCATACACATGTCGAAAATTGTCCTACACCATAAATTATTTTATCTTGAAAGAGTATATGGAAAAAATGAGTTACAAGTTTAATTAATTAGCTAATTAATGACAATTATAGATTTACCTATATGTTCTTTTTTATAACATTAAATACACACATTAAATGAAGTAAATTAAGAATTTCTATTGGTTTAAAAGTTATTCTTTTTATTCTTACAAAATTTTTCTTCTCATTTGAACTCTTCACTATATATATATATATATATATATATATATATATATATAGGTAGAGGTTCATGTGAGAAAATTTAAAAGTGTGAGAAGGATAAGAAAGATTATGGAGGTGACATGTGTCCCTTTTTATTTTGTTAGTTTAAGGGTATAAGTGTAATTTAACTAATAAAATCTAATTATGGAATAATATATGCAACCGATTTTTGGCAGTTATTGTAGGGATTTTCGAATTTGAAATAATATCCTAACTCATAAAAACACCACATCGTGTATATTGAAGACATACATCTTATAAAGAACAGAAATATAATTCATAAAAACACCTTAACTAATAAAAACACCATAACTCATAAAAACACCATATCATGTATATTGAAGGCATACATCTTATAAAGAATATAAATATAACAAAATAACACCATAACTCATAAAAACACCACAACATTTATAGTGAAGGCACACATCTTATAAAGAACACCCTAACATTGAATATAACAGAAATAACATCATAATATAACATCAATCAACACTTTAATCAGAATCAAAACAGAAATAACACCCTAAATATATAAAAACAGAAATAACTCTACATAAGTATATCAATATGGTACTCATATTAAAGATAAAAAACACTCGTTAGTATGGTGTAATTTTTTTTTAAAAAAGAGTTACGTATAAAAAGTTATTGATGTTTAAAAAAGAAGGGAGGGGGGACTTTGCATGTATATTAATGTTAGTTTCTTAATTTAAAAATATTAAATTTACCTTTATACCCATAATCTAAAAAATTAGTTAGTTTAATAGTTAACATTATTTACAGAATTGTCACTATGATCTCAACCATTAGATTAGATATCTAATGGTTTAGATTCTTTCTTATCCTTCTCACACTATATATATAGGGTGAGATTATTGTGAGAAAATTCAATAGTGTGAGAAGGATAAGAAAGAATCTAAACCATTAGATATATAATCTAATGGTTGAGATCATAGTGACAATTCTGTAAATAATGTTAACTATTAAACTAACTAATTTTCTAGATTAAGGGTAAAAAGGTAAATTTAATATTTTTAAATTAAGAAACTAACATTAATACACATGCAAAGTCCCACCCCCCTTCTTTTTTAAACATCAATAACTTTTTATACGTAACTCTTTTTTTAAAAAAATTACACCATAATAACGAGTGTTTTTTTATCTTTAATATGAGTACCATATTGATATACTTATATAGAGTTATTTCTGTTTTATATATTTAGGGTGTTATTTCTGTTTTGGTTCTGATTAAAGTGTTAACTGGTGTTATATTAGGGTGTTATTTCTGTTACATTCAATGTTAGGGTGTTCTTTATAAGATGTGTGCCTTCAATATAACTGTTGTGGTGTTTCTATGAGTTATGGTGTTATTTTTGTTATATTTTTGTTCTTTATAAGATGTATGTCTTCAATATACATAATGTGGTGTTTTTATGAGTTATGGTGTTTTTATTAGTTAGGGTGTTTTTATGAGTTATATTTATGTTCTTTATAAGATGTATGCCTTCACTATACATGGTATGGTGTTTTTATGAGTTAGGGTGTTATTTCAAATTCGAAAATCCATACAATAACTGTCAAAAATCGGTTGCATATATTAATTTCATAATTAGATTTTATTAGTTAAATTACACTTATACCCTTAAACTGTCAAAATAAAAAGGGACACATGTCACCTCCATAATCTTTCTTATCCTTCTCATACTTTTAAATTTTCTCACATAAACCTCTACCTACATATATATATGTATATATTGTACTTGTAATCTTTATCACTTAATAATACGAAAAACCCTAGTTGCTCCCGTGAACGTAGGTTACACACGTTGATAGAACCACGTAAATCTCTCATGTTAGATTTCTTACTTTTCTGTTTATTTGTGTTTGTGCGTGCTCGTTCGATCCCAACAAAGTGTTGTGAAAAATCATTATTGAGAAATCAATGTTTAAACAAGAAAATAAAAACTAAACCCATGGGATGTGGTAAAACTGAATTCAAACAAAATCTTCAACATATATATCGTCTGTGATGGCCACAAATTCATCTTATTTTCTTCACTTTGTTCTGTTAATGACTCTGTGTGGCTGTTCTATAGGTGCTCGTCTTGATCTTTGAATATCCTCATCATCGTTCTCGGGAAACAAATCGATTGCAGCCAATGCCAGCCTGGCATGCTTTGCTACGAGTTCCCGTGTTCTTTATCTTCCATGGCTTTTACCAAGATAATCCAAAGCCAGTATTACCAAAATCAATGAGATTGGTTAAGTCAAACCTCATACACTTGACAATTATGGATCATACACGTCAGACGATTAAATATAGTAGGGGAGTTAAATGGGTCAAGATTGTGCTTCAACCCAACACAAATTCGAAAATCAAGTGACATGAGTTTCCGTAGGTTAACATGAACACAATTTTTTTAACTCGGACTTTATTTTAGAGTTAAGTGTCGTTTACGTCCCTGTGGTTTGTCCAATTTTGTCATTCTAAAATTGTACCATTTTCCTCCCTGTCATTCTCGAAATGTACCATTTCAGTCCAAAAAACTAACCTAGTTAAAAAAAACTCATAACTCATTTATCCTTGTGACGTAAATGGCACATAAAGTATAAGGAAAAAAATGGCACATAACTTCAAGAATTTTTTATTTTTTAAATTTCTTGAAGTTATGTGCCATTTTCGTCCCTATATTTTGTGTGTCAATTATATCCCTTCACGGGGTTTGACCATTTAAATTATGTATTCAACAAATGTAAAATAAAGGACTACCTAAACTTCTCGGGCAGCAAAATTAATTACACTAATCTAATTATGTCGTTAAATAAAATAAAAAAGAAATGTTTTCAAACGTTATATTATTTTGAATTAACACTTGTAGTTCAGATAAATTTTAACTTAATTGAAAAAATTTGTAAAAAACATGTATTAAACAAGACATAATTGCCCGGATAGTCCCTGTTGTTTGCCATTTTTTCACATTTAGTCCCCACCTTTTTAAAATAGCATGTTTGCTCCCTGTGGTTTAACAAATAGTTACTCGGATACTCCTCGGATTTGATGACAGTTAGTTTGCTCAGTTAAAGTTGTGTGAAATATCTTAACTACCATTTATACATATATTAAAAAACAACAAATTAATTAATAAATAGTATGGGGCACAACCCCTCCTTCTTCCTCACCAAACAAACAAACACCTACAAACCCACCTCTTCCCCCACCCAAAACCACACCTACAAACAAACCCAACTCTAACCAACCACCACCCATTGTCACCCAACATCCTCTTATCACCACCTTCCACCTCCGTCGCAAACATATTCCACAAACCTCCAGCCACCATCCCATAACCACCATTCACCCCACCATTCCATAACCTCCGCTATCACCATTCCCATAACCATCATTCACCCAACCAATTCCATAACCTCCGGCCACCACCACTCCAATCACCGTCGTATCACTACCAAAAATTCACACATCACCACCATTCACCACCAAATCCATAACCACCGCCACCCCGTCACCTTAACCACCATCCAACACCACTGCCACCCCGTCACCTTTACCACCTTCCAATACCGCCTTTCACCCCACCCACCACTCCCTCATCTTTCACCTTCCACAATCGTCCCACCTCCCACCTATAACTGCCATCTCCTTTTTTCTCTAATCTGTATGAAGATGAAGGTTCATACATAGAAGTTCTTATCTATATGATTTCGCTGCTCATCGACAGCCGGTAGCTTAATATGTCGCAAAAAAGCTCCGGTGTAGGGTGGTGGTAGTGTAACAGTCTTTATCAGATGATGGGATGGGGGATTAGTTTGATTTGATGAGATATGAATGGGGTGATGGCTATTATGGTGGCTTTATCTAAATTGATTTTGTGTAGGGATGAGTTTTAATTTGATGAGGTAAAGGCCATGTGTAGTTTTTTTTTTTTTGTGGACTATTATGTGAACAGGAAGAAGAGGGTAAGGGGGTAGGGTGGGGGTGGGTAGGTATTTTATATTTAAATATAAGAGTAGGACCCTTAAGATATTTGTTTGTTTTATTTATTTCTTATTAATTAAGGGCAATTTAGTAATTTTAAACTAACTTAACTGAGCAAACTAATAGACATCCACGTAGGGGACTATCCGAGTAACAAGTGAGCAACCCATAGGGAATATACATGCTATTTTGAAAAGGTGGGGATTAAACGTGAAATACTGGCAAACCACAGGGACCATCCGAGCAATTAACTCACTAAACAATGTTTATTGACATAGTACATGATTTCATAAAAAAATACTTATATAAAAATATGTAGCATAAACAAACAATTTGTATTATAAAAGAAACTTTTAAATGGTTGTGTTCTCCTCAATCAATATGTAAAAAAAAAATTTATAGTGCATTATATATTAAGTAATGCATTTTAAAAAATATATTGATTAGTGTTATTATATTAGGTATAATACGATTAAAAATATATATATTTTCCAGAAATAATTTTTTTTTAAATTTGGAAATCATTGGTAAATAAGTAATATTATTAACGTTGTAATTTTATTGATAAGTAATTTTCTTTTATTTTGGAAATTCATTATTGTTTAATTGATTATTTGTGCCTTAATTAAAAAAAAATTAAGTCATATCTATTTACTATAAACACGACACATTATAAATCTTAGGTTTGACTATCAGCACAAATCTATTTATATATTTGTATAAATAATATTAAAAGCAAATATCACCAATAAACGCATAACTGAAATTATTGTGTTTAAAATTTTTAAAATTTAACTGAATATTCAATAGAAATGAGTTTCATATATTATAAAATATATGTTTTAAATTAAAGTTGCTAAATTAGGATGTTAATAAATGATAAAATTAAAGATGATTGAAATTGATTTGGAAATCTGACATAAATAAACACATTTCAAATTTTAAAAATACACATAACTGAGTATTTAATAAAAATGAGTTTCACATAATATAACATGTACGCTACAAAAATAAAGTTAGTAAAATAATAACTTGATTGATCTTAATTTGCTTCATAACTATATTACCACAATAATAAAATCTTTTAGAAAGTTAATAAATGATAATTACAAATTAAAGAATAATTGAAATCAGTTTAGATATCTACCATTAATAAACAGATTTCAAATTCAAAATTTCAAAAATATAGATAATTTGATATTCAATAAAAATGAGTTTCATATAATATATATGCTTTAAAATAAATTTCAGTAAAATAATAACTTGATTGGTCTTAATTTGCTCCATAATTATAATACCATCATAATAAAATCTTTTAGATTGGACAACAAACAAATAAAATAATTTTAAGTTATAAGTTTGTTAAATTAGGATGCTAATAGATGATAATTACAAATTAAAGAATTATTGAAATTGATTTAGAAATCGATCATAAATAAACACAATTTAAATTTTCAAAAATATACATAACTAAATATGGTAATTATTTAAACAATGTATTATATA
Source organism: Scalesia atractyloides (assembly GCA_947069175.1). Classification (NCBI taxonomy): domain Eukaryota; kingdom Viridiplantae; phylum Streptophyta; class Magnoliopsida; order Asterales; family Asteraceae; genus Scalesia; species Scalesia atractyloides. The sequence goes on from CAMTDV010001632.1 coordinate 81,959,380, forward strand.
TAGTCAAAAAAAACTTATTAACATTTACTCAATATAAATCATTAAACTTGTAGAACTAACAAAATCTGGTTTATAAAATTTCAAATATTTTTGGATTTGTCTAAACATAACATAAGAACATTGGAAAAAATCATTGAAAACCTAAAACATCTCATTAGTTAGAAAATCTATTTATATACATATAGTTAACAAACTATTTAAGAACATACTAAAATGTTAGATTATACATATTATAAAAATAATCAAGTTTAATAAAAGTCAATATAAAAAAGAATAATGTAACATACCAAGTACAACGATTCTGGATCATCAATAAATTTAAAGAATCTGTGATTCATGTTCTTTGGATTCATATTTGCAGAAAATCTTTAATCACATTAAAAATGCATTATATAATAATAATAATAATAATAATAATAATAATAATAATAATAATCAATTACTAACAATACTAAATACAAATCATGAAAAATGTAATTGAAGTGTTAATAAATCACATTTATTGCATTATCGTTAATTAAAACTATTTTCATACTCTAAAAGGGGCAATAATTGAAATGCAAAAACACTTTAATATAATTGCATATCATTTACCAAAAATAACCGCACATTTACTGCATTTCAAAACATATATTTAAAAATCTAATAAAACTAAAAACGAAAAAATTTGTAAATATAATTAAAACTTAAATCTTTAACAATCGTGGATGCAAATTTGAAAGATCTAAAACATAAATATTGTAATTATTCTAAAAATACATGAATGCAAGCAACCATGAATAAAAAATTTGAACAATCTAAAAAATATACATTGTTATTATTACAAAAATAGATGAAAGAATGCATCTTGGCAAACAAAAAAACTAGACAGTAAAAAAAACAAATATAGATAAAATATATACAACTATCAAGTCAAAAGATAAACTGAAGAAAGCAATGCTTAAAAACCTACAACTAATATAGGATTTTAAACACAAACTACATACCTATGATTGTGATTGCAGAAGGAACAAGATGATAAAGGATTCGATGGTATTGATTTAAATAACAAAAGAAAACAAAATCAAACAACAATAACTTCGAATCTATATAATATATAAACAACATGAATCTATAACATACATGTAATTGTAGTGCTCGAACCTAAAAAGATAGAAGAAGAATGATGATGTTAATATGATGAAAATCAATGTTTGATAAAGGCTACATAATCGGAAACATTCACATATGATATAATATATCAACAAACTTACTTCGATTTTGTGAGATTGTTCGAGTAGATCAAGAATTACAGGAAGAACTTAGTTAGGTTAGATAGATAGATATATATATATATATATATATATATATATATATATATAGAGAGAGAGAGAGAGAGAGAGAGAGAAGCAGAATTGTGTCAATAAAGGATTGAGATTATGATCTCAATAATTGAAGTCTTGCAATTTATATTAGATCCGATTACAAAAGTCTGGTATCTAGATTCGATAAATCCGACCCAAATAGCATTTAGATCCTGCCTCTACATAGTTTACTATAATCTCCTGCCGAAATCATCTTGAGCTTACACCACAACATGTCAAGTGTCTCATGTCATTTTCATTTATTGTATTATATAGATTTGACTAATTAATTATTCATAAACACTATTATTCGACACATCAATTTTTTTTCCTACACATCAAAAAAAAATTCTTACACACATCAAAATTTATCCTACACTTATCGAATTTTATTACACATGTCGAAATTTATTGTACAGTTTATGCTAAACAACTCGTAATTTCCTACCATCTATTTTTTGAAAATATATATGTATATATATGTGTGTGTGTGTGTGTGTATATTAAAAATAAGTTACAAATTTAATGTAGTTAGCTGTTAAAGAGGAAAACTACAAGTTAATGATCAATGTAAGTTTACCAGCATACCATTATAATAACATTAAATACAAATGTTACAAATATTAAAAGGAAGCGAAATGAAGCATTTTATTAGTTGAAATTTCTTTTTTTTTTATTTTTACAAAGAATTTCTTCTCATTTGAACTCTAGTAAATAGAAATATGTATAGATATTGTACAATCTACTAGAGCCAACTATAATAGTTATAAGGTCGGGCCTATACTAGCTAAACAATATTGTCTAATACTCCTCAAGCTAAGGTCAGGACTGGACTTCAAAAAGAGAAAGCAATCTGATGGTAAAGGTTTTGTGAATGCGTTAGCAATCTAATCTTGTGTGGAAATAAATTGGATAAATAACTTCTTTTGAGCAACTTCTCTCCAACGAAATGGAAGTCTACTTCTACATGCTTTGTTCTTGCATGGAACACTAGGTTGGCGACCCCCTCCCCACACCAATTGGATTGTATAGTTTTAAGTTTGGTGGAGAATTATCATCCGACGATAATGACAAATTGTTTAAAAGTGGCAAAGACATCAGACATACGTTTCAAAGGGAACAACCACATAAATGTTAAAAATAAAAGATATCAAAGATTGCAGGATCAGTCAAGCATCATCTCCCAAGTTAAGAGGGTCAAAGACAGCTAGTAAACAGCTACAAATCCAGCCGTAAACAGAGCTCATCTACTATATTTAGATTACGGTTTTGTGCTATAAATTGCATACCTTTCTTTGTAATGTAATATACAAAAAGATACACATCAATTCAGTGTTTTCTCAATCAAACTTTTAACATGGTATCAGAGCAGAGTTCACGGTTCTAATACCGACCTGCTCATCACTTACCCTGCTCATCACTTACCCGAATCAATCATCCTCTCAACCAAGCTGCCATGGCCGAAGCCGGTAACTTGGGAGAAGATCTATCAATCCAAATCGCCAATCTGCTCAAGAATGGCCTCAACCCACAAAATCGGAACCCAAAATTGTCCGATAACCTTCAAATAAACCTCAAGCTCAACAGCCAGAATTATGCTCTATGGACCCGGATGATGAGGGTAGCCATAGGCGGTAAATCAAAAGCCTTTCTAAACCATTTATCAACCAATCCACCAAACCAAACCAGCGAAGAATATGAACAATGGGAACAAGACGACCTAGTCGTCTTCTCATGGCTCATACAAAACATTGAACCAACCCTCGCCAGCAATCTAACCGAGTTTCCGACAGCAAAATCGTTGTGGGATGCCCTGGCTATAACATATAGCAGTGGACGTGACAAGCTCCAAACCTTCAACCTACATGTCAAGGCGAATGAAATCAAACAGAACAATCTCTCCCTTGAAGAATTGTGGATTATACTCCAAGGAGTATGGGGAGAAATTGATCGGATTGACCCAAACCCGATGACCTGCCCAACAGATATCCAAGCATATCACAAAATCAGGACTGAACAGAAACTGTTTCAGTTTCTAAACGCTCTCAACCGGAAATATGACCCTATAAAGAGGGAAATACTCCGGTTAGAACCCTTTCCAACCGTAGAAAACTGCATACGCCACTGTCCGCAAGGAGGCCGCTCACCAGAATATTCTGGGAACACCTCTCAATGACACACAGGGAATCACAGTGGGTTTAATGGCCTCAGAAATCGAAGGGTTAGGGCTTGCATCAAAAGGCTACCGACGGATCGATGGAAAAAGAACCGGATCAGGTAACAAAGATGACAAAACTCACCTCAAATGTGATCATTGCGGCATGACAAAACATACCCAGGAACAATGCTTCAAACTCGTCGGGTATCCCGAATGGTGGTCGGATGGCCATAAGAAGAGCACAAAGGCTACGGTTAAAGAAAAAGGGAAATCATCCAGCACCGGCAACCGAGATGTCACCGGAGATGGAGGCCGAAGCAGGACTGGTTTCGGCGGAATGGCTGGTGCACATGAAGAAGAAGAAGACGCAACAGGTAACGGGTTTGGGGCGCACCCCTCAAACCCTTGTGGTTTTAACCATGATAATAAACCAAATATGTCACATTTAGTCCCTAGAAATAAGGGAAATGCTAATATGGCCCAAGGAAACCATAAAAAACAAAAACTATGGATCTTCGATTGTGGCGCGACACAATGACTTATGAGCTGTCGGATATTATTTCAACAACCAAACCAGAAAAAAACACATATTCAAACGGCAAACGGAGGAATAATGGATGTAAAATCGGGAGGGACTATTGAGATTTCACCCACAATAAAAATCTCTAATTGTCTTTATGTTCCCTCGTTATCACATAAACTGCTTTCCATCAGCCACGTCACAAAAGAACTCAACTGTATTGTCCTAATGTACCCTACGTTTTGTATTTTACAGGATATCAGGACGGGAGTGATCATTGGGCGTGGCACTGAAAATCAAGGGTTGTATTATGTGGATGAGGTGACTCAAAGTGGTGTTGTGATGTTGACTCATGGGACATCGGAACGAGAAGCTTGGCTATGGCACCGAAGATTAGGTCATCCTTCTGCAAATTATTTGCATATTTTATTTCCAAAACTATTTCCAGTTAATTCTATGTCACATTGTGAAACATGCGTTTTAGCAAAGAGCCATAGGAAAACCTTTAAACCCAATAATACTAAGGCTGCTTTGCCATTTTCATTAATCCACTCTGACGTATGGGGTCCTGCCCCAGTTCTTGGGGGGCAAAACCTTCGTTACTTTGTGATGTTCGTTGATGATTGTACCCGAATGACCTGGGTTTATTTTTTGAAAAACAAATCCGAAGTCTTTGAAAAATTCACTATGTTTTACGCCATGATCCAAACACAATTTCAAACAAACATCCAAATATTCCGATCCGATAATGGCGGTGAGTTTGTTAATACCTCGTTTAAATTGTTTTTCCAAGACAAGGGAATAATCCACCAAACTACATGCCCAAACACCCCAGAACAAAACGGTGTCGCCGAAAGGAAAAATCGCATTTTGCTGGAAATGACACGAGCTCTCCTAATCGAATCCCAGGTCCCGAAATATTTTTTGCCTGAAGCCCTTGCTACCGCTACCTATCTTCTCAACCGACTCCCAACAAATATACTAAAACTTAACACTCCGTTACACACCCTTTCAAAATTCTTCAAACTACCCTCAGTTCTTACTCTTCAACCACGAATCTTTGGATGTACTGCCTTTGTTCACATACCTAAATCAGATCGAACCAAACTTGACCCTTGTGCTGAAAAATGTGTCTTTGTTGGGTATGGAATGAATCAAAAGGGATACAGATGTTATAATCCAAAAACACGTCATATGTTCACCACAATAAACTGTGACTTTCTTGAAACCGAGTATTACTACAATTCCCAACTCAGTGGTCAGGGGGAGAAGGAATGTTTAGACACACTAAGTTGGTTGAAATATGTTCCCTATGTACCAACTACAGAGTCACCAGAGTCCAATTTCAGTGCCACTGAAGGTCCTAATGTTCCTCCTAACCTGGTGTCCGAGGTAAGTAATACTCATCCTATTCAGTCTGGTGATACCTTTGAAGTTTCTAATGACTCCGAAGATACCAATACTTCTAACCATGAAACTGCCACAGAACAAGCTGAAAATTTGCAGGCAGATGAATCCAGACAAGAAGAACCACCATCAAGATATGTGTTACCCCCTAGAACAAACAGAGGGGTTCCTCCGAAACGGTATTCTCCTGAAAAAGAACCAAGAAGATCTAGTTATCCTATAGCTAGTGTGGCTAATGGAAATTTCACTAAGGAAGCCAAAGCATTTATCTCATCTGTTTATTCCGAAGAAACTCCTACAAACGTGGATCAAGCCTTAAAATCTAAACATTGGAAGGAAGCAATGAAAACAGAAATGGAAGCCCTGATCAAGAACAATACTTGGGAAAAGTGTACTCTCCCGTTGGGAAAGAAATCCGTGGGGTGTCGTTGGGTCTATACGGTTAAGTATAAACCCGATGGTACAATTGAAAGATATAAAGCCCGACTGGTAGCAAAAGGGTATACCCAGACACATGGGATTGATTATGCTGAAACATTCTCCCCGGTTGCTAAAATGAACACAATTAGGGTTCTTTTTTCGATAGCTGCAAATGAAGGGTGGCCACTTCAACAGTTTGATGTAAAAAATGCCTTTTTACACGGGGACCTAGATGAAGAGGTATTTATGGATGCTCCTCCAGGATTCACAAAAGAGTTCAAAACTGGAGAAGTTTGCCGTCTGAAGAAGTCTCTTTATGGTTTGAAGCAATCTCCCCGGGCTTGGTTTGGCAGATTTACGGTTGCTATGAAAAAGTTTGGATATAAACAGAGTAATGCCGATCATACTTTGTTTCTCAAAAAAAGAGGAAAATTCGTAACCTGCCTAATTATCTATGTAGATGATATGATCATTACAGGGAACGATAAAGAAGAAATGGTAAAACTAAAAGAAAACTTGTTTGCTGAATTTGAAATGAAAGATTTGGGCAGACTTAAGTATTTCCTCGGAATTGAAGTACTAAGGTCAAAACAAGGAATTTTCATTAGTCAGAAGAAGTATGTCTTAGACCTGTTGGCAGAAATTGGAATGATCGATTGCAAACCAGCAGATACTCCTATGAGTGTAAACCAAAAGCTTTATATGGAAGAAGGAGCAAAGTTAGCAAATAAAGAAAGATACCAACGGCTGATGGGAAAACTAATATATCTCTCACATACTCGTCCAGACATCGCCTATGCTGTAGGGGTAGTAAGTCAGTTCATGCACCAACCTCAACAGTCACATATGGAAGCAGTTTGGAGAATTATTAGATATCTCAAAGGAACAGTGGGTCATGGAGTCCTGTTTCAATCACATGGACACCTAAATGTTCAAATCTATACCGATGCAGACTGGGCAGGAGATAAGGGAAGTCGGAGATCAACAACAGGCTACTTCACTTTAGTTGGGGGGAATCTTGTTACTTGGAGAAGTAAAAAACAAAAGGTGGTTGCTCTTTCAAGTGCAGAAGCTGAATTTAGAGGTATAGCTCGAGGTTTAACAGAAGCCATGTGGATGCGAAGACTCTTAGCTGAGATTGGTTTTCCGTCAAAAGAAACAAGTAAGATTATGTGTGATAATAAAGCTGCAATTCAGATTTCAGAAAACCCAGTACAACATGATCGAACTAAACACGTGGAAGTTGATAGGAACTTCATCAAAGAAAAATTGGAAGATGGTACGATTGAACTACCGTTCGTTCGATCAAAGGATCAGCTCGCTGACATTCTAACAAAAGCGGTTAACGGGAAAATTTTCAGCGATTGTTTGGGCAAGTTGAATTTTGGAAATCCGACTATTCAACTTGAGGGGGAGTGTTAAAAATAAAAGATATCAAAGATTGCGGGATCAGTCAAGCATCATCTCCCAAGTTAAGAGGGTCAAAGACAGCTAGTAAACAGCTACAAATCCAGCCGTAAACAGAGCTCATCTACTATATTTAGATTACGGTTTTGTGCTATAAATTGCATACCTTTCTTTGTAATGTAATATACAAAAAGATACACATCAATTCAGTGTTTTCTCAATCAAACCTTTTAACAATAAATTTAGAGAAATGATTCACACATAAAAGAAAGTAGGAATGGTCGTCATAGGAAGTCACAAGGCGGGACCCTAACATCACAAAACACTAAATTTAAAACATTAATGCTTTTATAATCAGATGGTAATAAATGTAGTTTAGAAGATTTGCCAACTAAACGAACTCCAATTGAAATTAAATTTTTGCAGAAATAGGTAAATGACATTTAGAAAGCATTGTCTTGCATAATTGGGTATCCCAGTCGTTGATGCCATGTTGTTGTGGTAGTACGAGTTGTTTAAGAGGCAAACTTTAGAATCAACTGGTTTGATGGAAGTTCGATAGAGTAGAGCCCACCGTCACTAGGACCCATAAGAAAGGTAATATGTGTATACGTGTCCTTCACAGAAAAAGAAAAAGAAAAAAAAGGTGCATGAAAAAGTAAACATGATTATCTTGACAAAAATTTTGGACTGAAAAGATTTTTTTAAGATCAGGTACATGAAGAATATCATTTAGGTAAAAGGTTTTGTTAGGAAAGGTAATTGTTTTGGAACCAATGTGTAATGTAGGGAGAGGCATACCATTACCAACTTGAAGATTATCATCACCAAAGTAAGGCTCAGCAGAATCAAAAGCTGACATATCTAGTGTTGCATGACCATCGGAGTCTGCGTCTTGGAGTCAGGTTATAGAAGCTTGTGACCGATAGTCTGCATAATTAGCAGAAGGTTGTCCTGACCTGATTGTGGATGGGTCTCTGTTTGGGCATTGAGATGAAAACGAGGACGTTTTCATGGTCGTGTGAGCTGTTAAGTGCTACCCTTGTGTTCCATGCTATGTCCCTCATGCAGTCACCCCGGTTTTCCTTTCTGCATTTCCCTTCTAGTTTATTACCATGCATTGCATTTAGTTTTCTTTCAGTTTTAGTTATGTAATGTTAGTGAATAAGTGTCTTAGTTGTCTAATTAGTGGTTTGTTCAAGTCTCTGGCTTTCCGTTTGTAAGCCTACAAAGGCCTCTTATGGTTTGGGTTTAGTAGGTGAAGAAAACTGCTGCAAAGTCTAGTCTTATTCCTCTATAATTCTTGGGAGACTAGTCAATGATATACATAAACTAGTAAAATAGCGTGGATGTTTGTACGAACTAAACTATCTTTTGAATTAATAAACTGAATTTTTTTTGAACTGTTCCCAAGTGTTGTTGCGAAAAATCATTATTGAGCAATCAATATTTAAACAAGAAAATGAAAACTAAACCCATGGGATGTGGGGTGAAAACTGCAGTCAAACAAAAACTTCAACATATATATCTTCCGTGTGGCCACGAATTCATCTTCAGTTTCTTCACTTTGTTCTGTTGATGACTCTGTGTGTCAATTCTATAAGTGCCCGTCTTGATCTTTGAACGTCCTCATCATCGTTCTCGGGAAAGGAATCAATTGCAGCCGATGCCAGGCTGGCATGCTTTGCTGCGAGTTCCCTTGTTCTTTGTATTCCATGGCTTTTACCAAGATACTCCAGAGCCTGTAGTACCCAAATCAATGATAATGATAGAATCAAACAAAAAAAAAACTTTTGAGACCCAAATCAGTACATTCATTGTATTGTAATGGTGGATAAAAGAAAAAGAAATGTTGCAATTCTACACATGCACGTTAGACGTGGAAAAGTAGCAACGGAGTTAAATGGGTCGAGTTTGTAGCCTGAAACCGAAACAAACCTAAAAACCATGTGAGCAATACGAACTCAAAACACATGAGTTTCAATGAGTTGACATGAAAGCGATTCGTTTGGCCCGAGTTTTATTTTATCTTATATTTTACTTATTAATACTACAAAACTAAAAATTTACAACCAAAAATGCGTATGTATATACATTAATTACGTTTAATAAAGCCTTATGATGATTTCTCTTTTTACCTTTCAGAATTTGACATAAGATACACAATTAGTACAACTTGTGACAATGTAACAAATAATTGGAAAAAAGTTGCAAAAAGAAACAGGTCAACCCGCAAACCAGTCAGTCAACCCAAACCCATTAATACTTGAACCCAAACCCCAAGAATTTTGTGTTAGGTCCATGTTTTGTCAGAAAATAACACCCCTAAAGAAAGGATGGTGTAATATTCGTCGAAATGGGTTTTTGCTTAAAAACATCCAACTCTTTTAATACGGGGGGCTATGGGGCAAAATGAATGAGGCTGAGTTGACCCACAAACCATATTCACACCATAACAATATAAGTTTTAACGAAATGGTTGCGTTTTAACTTCTGTTTTTAGCTGAAAAAACTTACTTGACCCGTTTCATATTTGTTCACAACCTAAATTGACCAACTCGCAAATAAGTGGGTCGAAATTGTCACCAACAAGCTACAATGCATCTATCCAGGTTTACGAAGTACAGTTATACAGAAACTTACGAGATCGACATTTGCAGGGTTGTCTAGTCCCCTGTCAACAACTGACCGTAATTCTGGAAACTCCTCCATTGCATATAAAAGTGGAGCTGTCACAATTCCCTGCAAAATGAGTTATCAAAAAGTTAAAACAGAATTTGCACAACATGCGGTAGTTGTATATAAGTAATAAAAAGATATATGATCCCTATGTACGAGACAGAACAAAATTCTAGCTGTATTGTTGCACAATGTTAATGAGACGATGAAGTTTGCTGGCAAAAGGGTTGGTTGGTAACAGGTCAAAACGGGCACCTACTAGTGCAGGTCAAAACAATGACCAGCCAACATTTTGTCCACTTGATATAACTTTCTAGATGTTTAATGTATTAATTATGGTTGTACAACTATCATACCATATTCATATCTAACTAGTATTTTGACCCTCCGTGCGTTGCGGCAGCGTCGAAACTTTAAGTAACTCAAACTTGTACTATCAAATTTTTTACCCGACTTGTTTTCAAACAAAATTTACAATAAAACGTAGACCAACTGATAACACACATGAAATAAGCACGACCGTATCATATTTGACCTGACCCATTACCAAGAAAATTTACATAGAAACGTTAACCAACTTGGATTTATAACGATACGTACTCAAAGGATGGTACCACTCATTAAGACGGAGTCGAAACATAAAGTAACTCGAATATATACTGCCCGGTGAAAACGTACTATATTTGACCCGACTCAACAAAAAGGACGTTATTAGTACTAGACCAAACAAAAAGGACGTTATTAGTACTAGACCAACCAAAAACGTACAGAAAAGTAAGCACGAAACGTATTATATTTGACCCACATACATAAAAATAAGCACGTAAAACTCGAGGGGGTCAAAATGACATTCCTCTTCCAATATATTAATGATTCGTTTCGAAATTTCGATAAATCAACTGTGATGGTTGAAAACATCTGAATAAATCGATTTCTTGATTTGTATCTTCAGTTTTTTTACTGATCAGATTCAGAACCTCTATAAATTTGTACTAGACTCATAATCTAAAAGGCCTTGTAAACGATATACCTAGTTTTAGCGAAACGAAATGTTTAATGCATCTAAACATAAAAAAGAACATATCATGGAAGTGAGTGGATTACATGGCGAATGTCGGATAACGAGCCCTTTCCAAGAGATGACGATGTGCCAGTGAAATCTAGAACATCGTCAATTAACTGAAATGCCAAGCCCTGCAGGAAAACAACAATGATGAGTCAGTGTCAATAACCACTGTTGGCAATTTCGATATGTTTGCTGATGAATGAACTGATTTGGGTTACGTTGCATCTCAAACAGATAAAAACAGGCAAAAATATAGCTAACAATGCGCTAAATAAGCCGAAAGTGTATTTTCGAATCATCAAACCTCCAAAAATTATTAAATTCGATGCCATTCTCATCGTTATAATCGAAATAATACAATATTAGTAATCAAACTTTGACCCGACTCGATTTCGAACAAAATTTACATTAAAACGTAGATCAACTGAAAACGCACACGAAAATGACCACGAAAACATATCATATTTGGCCTACTCGTTACCGACAATTTATGTCAAAACGTAAACCAACTTTGATTTATAACGAAATGTACTTGGAAATAAGCACGTAGAAAAATAGTGTGTTTTACATTAAAGAACGGTAACACATGTCGCGGCGGAGTCGAAACGTAAAATAACGCTCCAATTTATACCACCTAGTTAAAACGTATTATATTTGACCTAACTCGTTTCCGAACAAAACGTAGACCAACCAAAACCGTACATAAAAATAAACACAGAAACGTTATATTTGACATGCGTACATAAAAATAAGCATGTAAACCCCAAGGGGGTCAAAATGACATTTTACAAAGTTTTAGAAAGCTATGGGGAGTTGGTGGCAATGCTAAAAGTTGAAGGGTTGAATACACAAAAAGAAAAAAAAAGCATGGGTTGGATAGCATTGTTGTAAAAAAATAGAGGTGTGTCTTATGAAAAGATACCGCAATGGATTTGCACACCAGATTTTTACACACCAGATTTTTTCCGTACTCGAATGCCAACATGGCAACCTCGGCAGTTTGGCCAGTAAGAAGAGCAATGGATTTGCAGCTGTTGGATATTAATGAAGCGGTCTTGTAGTATGTCTTCTGTAAATAGTAATCCATGCTGCAACATATAAAAACAAATAAACCAACTGAAATATTGCAAAGCAGAATATATAGACAGAAAAGATGTTAGCATACCTACTACATTGTTCTGCTGATGAGCTCATTTGCATTGTCTCCCCCGTAACAAGATGCTCAACTGCTGTTGCTATCAATGAGACAACCTGAAACCAGCGATACAACAGAATAGAGTGAGAAATTATAAATGATTGTGTGAGAATAAAAGCACATATATAAATATACACATACATTTCTTTCAGAACTCTAAATAATTGCAGAAATATCAAAACTCCTAATAAACAATCATTTTAGACATACATTTTTATATTTAGGGTACCTTTTATCATATTTATTGTATGTATTTTTGTCATGACGTCATGTTGCGAGTAGTTTGCATATGTGCAATAACCAAATTATATATATATGTGTGTAATAACTAATTACATATCTGTAAGAAAACCAGTTTACATATGTGTAATCATAGAATTTCAGAGGAAAAAAATTATAAAACGACTCTTAACATGTATGTAATCATAAAAATACATATAATAAAAGATAAAAGTACCCTAAATATAAAAATATATGAATAGAAAGACGTTTATAAGGAGTTCTAAAAATTCTGTAATTATTTAGAGTTCTGAAATGAACCAAACCCTGTATACACACACACACACACACACATATATATATATAGAGAGAGAGAAATACCTCTGTGTTTTTCAAGGAAGCAAGGGTAATACAAGCTCTAGAAAGCAAGAAATCTCCAGCCAATACTGATATCTGCATAACAAAAACATAAGTATTCTTTTAGGCCCATAAAAATGGCAATTTGGTCAAAATGCATCATGAATATACCATTAATGCTGCTATGTGGTTATGAAGATTTAGCAATCAAATATAACCACAATACAATTGCTCTATGTGAGCTGGAAGAAAAAGAGCATGTATTGTTTTTTATCAGACTGTAAAGAGCGGGAATTGAGTAATGAGTATCTTGATAGAAGTGCAAACTTCTCAGAACTAGGTACATATCATTCCTTTTGTATCATTGCAAACTCATTCAACAATAACACGATTACTCTTAAAAAAATAAAAATAAAAAGAACAACATTGTCACCTTATTTCCCATGACAAAATTAAGAGAGCCAATCCCACGTCTTGTATCAGCATCATCCAGTACATCATCATGAAGAAGGCTGGCAACCTGAGATGAAAAGGTTAATTTCTTTCTACAGCATACATGAGTGACTATTTTGTTTTTTGATACTTATTACAGAAATACAAAATTAATTTTATCATAATGGACTAAATAGATGTAAAAGTAAAACATGGTACAAAATGTGAAGTACAACTAAAGCTTAATATATGGAATTTAAGCTCTTGGCACATTCGAAATTCTAAAAGAAACCTAACATGGATCATTTCTGTGATTTCAGCAATAGATTGTAATCTTGTTCGGAACTCTGTTGAAAGCATATCAACAACCCCTTCTGCAGGGGGTTTAGAGATTTGATTATTTAAAGCCGTTGCCATTAATAATATAACCTGCAAAAGACAAAGTTGAATCAACATCTAAGCACAACAACGTGATCACAAGTGTAACCATACACGTGTTTGTATCTGTTTACATCAATACAAATAATATTTACATCCAACAGTATATTTAAATTGTAAGGTAAGAAAATTACTCCCAGCAAAACGAAAATACTTTCTTCGGAGATTGATATCTTAATATATGCACTTGCACGTCAATATGTTATCGTTCTGACAATAAAAAATCCTATCTACAGCTATGCAGTTAATATCGGTGATACATCGGTTATCGGCCCCCATGTAAAATATCGGTGTCAAATATCAATCAGAATATCGGTACCGATATTATCAGCGATATTGACCGATATTTGTCCGATATAACCAGCATATCATTGATATTTGACCGATATAACCCATATATCACCAATATTTGACCAATATAACCCGTATATCACCGATATAACCGGTATATCACTATATTGTTAGTGTTAAATTGGGATATACATATAAATTGTGCATGATATTAAAATTACCGATATTTCACCGAGATGACCTATATCTCAAATATCGGTCATTGACCGATATTCGATATTTTACCGCATTAACTGGATAGATCTACAGCATCTTAAGCTTCAATGAAACGAAAGTGATGAACTTACAGTGGGACGAAACCGCTTCCCTTCAACACCCATTTTGAAGAAATACTCCGCTGCTGAGGCAAGCTTTGGCACCTGCAAAAAAACCACACGCTCAAAGCCAGTTACTATCAAAGCAAACCCAGAAAGGAATAAACGCAGTCATATTAAAAAAAAATATAAAAGTAGTAGTTATTACATCCATACCTCAGCAACAACCATTGATCGTAGCCTATTAGCAACAATAGATAATTCATCAGCAACAAGAGAAAATGGGTCCTCCTGATCCTTGATAAAAAAACAAACATTAAAATATGGGGAAAAGACTTGCATATCTCTAGCAGAGACACTAGAGAATCCTTAGTAGCATAACCAAAAAAGCACTTACATCTTCATACTGGGGTTGTGGTCCACCGGAACGAAAAGAGCGAGAAAACCAAGGAGAGCTTACTCTACAACCCAAAACCTACTAATTACCGAAAACAATAACAAGTCATATAACATAGAAACCATTAGACAACTGGCACTAGAAAAAAACTACCAGTAATCAAAAACTGAAAACAAAAATGCTAGGAATACGATAGTTCAATATTAAGATGATGGAAATAATGTAGTAACTTAAATGATACAATATAATATTAATTATTTATCATCACTACAAGATCAATTTGTGAGTAGTTGAAGCTTATTCAAACAGAAAATGCTACAGTATACATAAAGATATTGCTCAAGAAGGATATTTTGATACATATAAAGAAGAGTTTCCACCGTCATATAAGTCATTTCATCCGATATACAGGCGTTCAACCATGATGATCTTCTATATGACATTTTAACCCTGCCTAAACCCTTCTATGCATGGCCATTTAACCCATCATGATTCCTTGTATGCATGCTTACAGCCCTAAAATCAATCAAATCAATAGGGACATTGATTTGTGAGCTACATTATGTGTATATAGCCTCACCCCTAAAAATATTGCTACAGTAAGCTTATTCATGAATCTTTTCCCTCACAATCATCCATCACTTTTGTTACAAAACATCTCTAAACAATCTTAAATTCACATATTTCCTTCACTTAACAGAAAATCTAGAATTAACTTCTTTATGTCAAACCTACTATTTCCAAACCCAAATTTAATTCTAGAAAAAATTACAATTCCAGAAATATTGGAAGGTTTGATTCAACAATAAAACTGTGCAAATAAACCCTAAATAACAAGAAAATAATAACAAACAATAGCTACCAAATCAAAACACATGTATAGAAAACCACAACAACACTATCAATTCAAAACGTTAGTGAAAGGTTCACCTGTTCAGAAGACCTGAAGGCGCTGTAGGGAGACAGCTGTTGATGCGGAGCAGAGGAGTAAAACCACCGGCAACGGTTGTAAGTGCTCGCGGTTCTCGTAATCCGAGAAATCGCTCGATAAATTGACATCTTGTCGGAAAATATCGATCGTAGTAAACAGAGACGAGGAATAATAAATTATAAATATGGAACGGGTGGAGAAGAGGTTAACGGCGGTGGTGTGGTGGCGGCGGAGACGGTGGGAAAAGGGGGAAAATGTGAGGGTTTTGGTGGAGGAGATATTAGTTAAGATTAACCGACGTAGGAAGTGTGACTCAGGACGGCGATGACGAAGCGTGTGAGGGGAGATTCAGCCACGTGCATAACCCTAACTTTAGAGTGCCTCTCAATCTCTCCTCACTAGATTTTTATCATTTTATAGTATTGTTTTATTTTATTTTTTTTAACTTAAAGACGTAATTAGTGGTAGTAATATTAAAACATCAAGACTTTATTTACGTTTGTTTGTTAAGGAATTTGATGTTTTCCACGTAAACTATTTTGCCCTATAGTTTGTCGCACGCATCTCGTAAACTTTTATTGATCAAGATCTTTTGTTTGTGTTCATTTATTGTGGAAATGAATGTGTTCATACTCGTTTATGTTTGTTTGTTAAGTTTAAGTAACAAACGCAATTGAATGTTTATGAACATAAATGAGCACAATATATGACACAAAGGACATGTATTAAATTTTGAATAAAATTTGTATCTTTCATCGCAAATATTATGTAGGTCCACCGATAGTATACTAACCTGATATTTATTATACAATGATATTTATGAAATATATTATTAGTGAGAATTTTGAAGTATTTAAATATAAGATATAAAAAATTAAAACCCCAATTAACTATCGAACACAAACGAACACGTTATCGAATGTTTGCGAACATAAACGGACGAACACGACCTATGTGCATGTCCATTCATTAACTAAACGTGAAAAATTTCTTGTATATGTTCGCTCATTTATTAAACAAAAAAACAAAAACAAACTTTCTCATCAAATGGTTTCGTGAATGTTCAGTTCATTTGCAGCCCTATATTGTCGCATATAAGAGAAGTTGGGACACCAACCGCTGATACCCAAAATTCAACCAATGTAAAAGTGTCATAAGGACTACCCGCACACCAGTCCACAACCTGAAATCCCTCCCATTGACGTCGATTTAATCGACGGCAACAACCTCTCCCTACGTTGTTTTCTAGGCACACACACAATCATCACCTACCCATATTGGTTACCTTCTCCGAATTACCTTACCCGAAACTCTCAACCCGAACTGTCGGAAACGGTCTTCCCGATAGGGTAAGGAGTACCTGATTGCAAAATGGTGAACGCCTCAGGTTGCCCAAGTTGTTTGAACTTCTAAACAAGCGTTTAGGTTTTGACTCTTTCAGTTAAGCAAGTGTATGTCATATATTTTATGTTTGATCCGTTGAATGGTCATATAAATAGGTTGTTAATGGTCGTATAGCTATGTAAATAGGTTGTAAACGATCTTATAGTGAAGTAAATGAGCATCTAACCCATAGGGTTGGTCATCTTTTAAACCACCCTATTTCCAAACCATGAATTAGCAACTTTTTTTTGCTTTATGTAGTTGTAATATGTGCATTGGGAGCTTTTAAAAAAAAATATATTTTAAACTTTTAACCCAAAGGTTTTTATCTTTTGCATTTTAACTCCTTTGACTTTTTAGTTTTAACCTAAAGTTTTTCACCTTTAAATTTAACCCCAACACATTATTATTTTCAACTTTGTTCCTCCCATGCTTTTCATTTTTCGCAACTTTTTCGTTTTACATTTAGTTCTAAATTTTGGGAGTCAACACGCAACAACGTGCGTGTAGAGTTCAATGTTTTTTTGTATGTTTTCCCGTTAGACAGGCCAATCGCAACGCGTCTATTTTTCTCCGTTTAACAAGTTCGTCGCAACATGCGGATCCTAGATCGACTTAGTTATTGTTTTCTACATTTTACGTTTCTATCTAATTTCTTCGCCTTAACACGCCGTGACTGGGATGCGTGGTTCAACGATTTTATGTATACTTTCTTTCGGTGTTATTTTTTACCTTTTTATTTATTTTATTTTTATAAGCTCTTCTGATGTTGGCGTTTGCTGGCAATGGTTTGGCATTAATGCTACTTGCCAAAATTTTACGAACATATTTAACCTATTAATTTTTACTAATAATTTGTTTTGAGTTTACCGTTATACCTTCTTTACTTAAGAAAAACTAATTTGATCACGTGCATATTTTGAATACGTGTCGGTATAAATTCGATTTTCTCTACGTGTCGACGTAAACTTTTTCTAGAAACGAGCCAGGTCAAATATAATACGTTTTCGTTTAAAAAAACATTTTTCACGTGCATATTTTTTATAAGCTTTGGTATAAATTTGAGTTGGTGTATGTTTCGACGTAAACGTTTTTGGGAAACGAGTCAAGTGATGTTTTGTAAATTTTTTTCGAGCCGAGTGAAGTCGAAGTGTGGTTTCTTTTTTTTTTTCATTTTTTCAAAAGCTCTGATTCATCTATTTTGATTACACGTGTCAACTTTTCGTTTCTATGTATGACTCGGGTCACATATAACACATCATGGTTGTACAGTATAAATTTGATTAACTTTATGTATGATCCAATTGCAATGCTTAGATAGTTTACACTGAGTTCAATCAAGGGTATGTTTGGCAAAACTACCTGATGACTAGTTATATTGAATTAATACTGATGTATAATTAGGGTGTTATTGGTGTGTCACATAAAAAGAGGAAAAGAAATTAATATTTGTTTTTGAAAGTACTAGTTTCTGTCTAAGATACTATGATACACGTACATAAGTTATTTCAACTTTTGAGTAAGCGTTTAGGTTTTGGCTATTCTAGTTAAGTGGGCGTATAATCATGTACATAGATTAAATGATCGTCCATAACGTCTAACCCTTAGTTTTCATCTTGTAGACAGCCTTATGATCTCAAATCAATAGTGATGTATAACTAGTGTGTTACTGGTCTGCATATATCTACACTAACAAACGTGTTTTAATATTACTTTTAAAAAATATATATTTAAAGAGGACAACTGTTATAGAAAGCTTCATATTTGATTTTGGAAAAAAAAATTAGTTGAACATTTAAGGAAACTTTGTATTGTTTAGAAAGAAGAAATCCTAGATTCGCTAAAATTTTATATTAATCTTAATTATAATCATAATTATATGATTTATATGGTACATTTTGATGTGTCATTGTTTAGATAACACGATACGCAATGTAATCTATTTTTTATAACAGATTTATTACCTATAATTTGTTGTATTAATAACCAGACCACTAGGGTAGAAAGGAAGAAAAGAGCGTCAGATACTTTACGTTCTAGTGATTCGTTAGATAAAACCCAAATGATTTCATAATGTTAAATTTTGTCCAAATACATTATATAAAAAGCTTTTTTTTATTTATAGGTGATTCTAGTAACTCAAACATTAAGGTTGGTAAAGTAACCCACACATTAGTGATGATCTTAATATTAAAACGGAATTTTAAATTTGGTTATCCACACATTAGTTATGATCTTAAAATTAAGTATAGAATATGTAAACGGAATTTTAAATTTGGTTACCCACACATTAGGTATGATCTTAATACTAATGAAACACCTCAAAAACGGGTTTGGTAATTAAACTATGTTAATATTAAAGAGCGGGTAAAAGACCGTTAGTGGTAAAAATGAACCCGTAAACAAAATAACTAGGAACAAATTAACCTAGTTAATAACATGTAGATAAATAACAAGACATGAGTTATAGTCTCATTTATATCAACACTAAACTTAAGGGACCAAAACTGCCAAAAAGGGAACTTGTGTTATATAATCTCAAAAATTAAAACACAAACACATAGTTAGTGTGTGTGTGTGTGTTCTACGGCTGGAGAACAAGGGGAAACCCTAGTTCAAGCTTAATTCATCAAATTGAAGATCAATTCGAGACTCAAATCAGTGCATGAACATAAATTATTGATCATCTCGATTAGGGGATCATAAGCTATGTCTAAAAACTTAGATTGGTGAAAGTTATAATTTGAGACAAGTAGAATACTTGCAATTAGATAGCTGGATTATGATCTAAAGATAAACTTAAGTGTATGTGCATGCTTCATTTCGGTAAACTTAAAGAAATTATACACTATTTGATGTAAGATTACTTGTAGGTTATTTACAACTAGATGTTGAAGTGGGTTTTGATTATATGATGACATAGATGATACATAAGTGTTCATGATCATCATACTTGTATGTATGTGTAAGATATTTGAACAAATTTGAGATTCGAATAAGTGTTCGTATATAACTTGAAATGGGTTTTGTATGATATGATGAAATTGATGTTATGTCAATGTTAACGAGTGTTTGAGATTATGTTGTCTACTATTTGTATATAGAATTTGATTATAATAGGTATTTGGATGAATATCTAGTAATATGATGAGATGAGTTGTTTTGTATGAAACAATTCCAAGTTCTTGTGTAATTATCGATAGATTGGCATATGCTTGTAGAAACTATATTAATTTGATATTAGAAATTGCATGAACTTGGATTGGGAAATGTAGCTATAATGGTGGCCTAAGAATAGCGCTTACCGGGTAATTAACGAAATGCCTAAAGGGGTTGTTAAACTTATTTGTGAGTTGTATGTGTAAATAGGCAATTGACTTTTAAAAGTCAAATTGGCCTATAATAAGATCGAATGATAAATTTGATATAAAATCCGTAAGGAGAATAGTCGTTTTATATGATGACTAACCTAACCATCTTGCGAATGATAAATGATAGTTTGACGCTTGACAAGCTAGGTGGAGGCTTGGGAAGAAGCGAGTAAAACAGAATAAGTACGTGAAAAAAGGCATAATAGGATTTCAAGATAAGTGAAGCTTATATCCTTAAAATAGTAGATTTACTTATGTAGTTGAATAAGTGTTTTGGGGAAAACCATGATTTATGGTAAAAAGGGTAAAACGATAAATTAGTCATGTGATGATGAATAAATAAAGAGTTTTTGAAACATTACCTTATGGTGTAAACCATAATGGGTAATAAGGGATAAAAATAGTAATCCGGTTATGAGTTGATGGATAAATAAAGAGATTTGAAAAAGACATCATATGGCGTAAGTCATAATGGGTCAAGTGAATCAAGATATGATTTTTAAAATAATATGATAACACAGTGTTAAACGAAATGGGCTAGATGGGTGAGATAGCAAATAATACCATCTCATAATGATAAATGGTCATTTCGACCAAACGGGTCAAATGGTGATATTATCACCATTTGGTAATGATGACTAATGGATACTTGTTGAGTTTTGTGCTCATAGGAAGAATTGGAGGATAACTTGCATTGTTATTAAATAGCAACTAATAAAGCAAGGTATTAAAAATGGGTCAATGCTATGACCCGAGCCAAGTTCGTGTAACGGGTCAAACTCTCAACGAGGACTTAAGGTCCGATGAGAGTTAAATGAGACTTGGATGAACATTGGATTACCTAAATAGAGGTATATCTAATAATTTAAAACTCTAGACAATACATTCTTAGAAGTATAATGAAATTTTAATAGAATATGGGTTAAAGACACTTGCTTGGTCAAAATATGCGTTTAAATATCTTTTGTCGTAAAAAGGACTAAAATTTGACCAAAACGCTCTTGAATGATAATTCGACCAAACAACCCATGAGGGTAGTTTAAAAATAAATTTTATAAGAAAGTACACCATTGCGGTAGTTTAATAGTAATGGCATAAGCCGTTTTGGCTTAATGCTTCATATTGGGTCCTTTTCGTAAATTGTCAAACGAAGGGTAGAATTTGAAAATATAACATTTTCTTTAACCAATCCATCACAAGTATAGTTGTGTCACACCACGACCAACAGCGAAAATAAAAGTCGGGGCATGATTGGGTTATCACCAAAGCTCATGACATTTACTAATAAGTTTCATATTTATTAAATCGAAATTTATAACTTCAAATATTCAAACACAAGGAATCATACATACACAAGAAAATCAAACATTGTTCAGAACATGATAGTTTTGTTTAATCTTTTAAGGTCATTCCTATGTGTTTCTCTCTTCAGCTTGTTCACCTGTATCATGCGTAAAACAAAAGATTTGGGTCAACAAAAGTTGGCAAGTGAATCTAAATGTAACAATAAAACAGTTTACTATATTGGTTGTTTCAATAAAAATGTGCATGGACCATATATGAACTTATGTATATGTAATTAAGTCACAAACCACATAATATCAACAATGAGCATATGAACATGATGCATGATGAACTTAAGATCAAGACTCAATCAAACGGAGCCGATCTAATGAGGCACCTGATGCTCAACTCGTATCCCACGAGGAACTAATGGGCCTTAATTGAATGATTGCACTGAAATGATAAAATGTAATCACATATAATCACAATAAACAAATATACACATTAAGTCACATTATGGTAGTAGCACATGTATTTTTATAAATAAAAGAATAAATAACGACACATGATACACCCCAAACGTAGATAAAAAGGGGAAGTTGTAAGGATTCACTCACTGTGGGTGCGTTCCTGGATTGATAAAGAGTGCGCACGAACTGACGAGGAAATCTAACCTAAATAATAACAGAATAATTAGATAAATAAAATAAATAAATAAATAAAAGAAAATATTAATATTTTGATTTATTACTTTTGTTAGAGTTTTGGGAAATTTTTAGGGTTATATTGTGGTTTTCACTTTGTTTTTAAGGGTTTTACTTGATTTAAAACAAAAGATATAAATATTAACAAATAATAAAATAATAAGTAAAAATAAAACTAAATAATAAAAATAAAAAAATTTAAAAACCTTGTCAGACCTAACAAGGTATGTCTGACCTGAATTTTTGTGGAATTGGATGCGTGAGGTGGGATTCGAACTCGAGACCTTCCGCTTACGTGCACGCAGCTCTTCCAACTGAGCTACGTGTCTAACCCGAAGGAATTCCGTTTTTAATTACTTTTATATTCTTACTTGATCATTCCAGAATTTAATTTATTAAAAAGGATTTAAAAGCCTTGAACCGGTAGTGCACACTGAGTTTCGAACCTGCGACCTCGAAGTTATTTTGCACCCTGGGTGTCTAACCCGGTTATTATTGGATTTCTAATATACTAATGTGTTAAGTAAAACTTCATCTTCTTCCCTGATTCAAATTATACTCAGTATTGGAAAGGTTGTCTGGTTAAAATGAGATGGATCCAATTGACAAATTAATAACATATATAAGAAAGGAGATGGGAGGTTTACCGACGGTTACAAAAAAAAAATCCGACGAAAGTTCCGGTGATTAGGATGAACTCCGACGATCATAATTTGAAATTCAACCGGGGCAGTGATTGCAAACAGAGTAATATCAAAAAAAATGTTTGATTATGCGCGAGCTTGATATGATTGGAGCAGAGTATTTATAACCGGAGGTGCTTTGAATCTTAACTTTAATTTTCGGTTACCACAATCACGTTTGAATAACATTTTAATGATTTTCAGTTATAACTGATGATTACCATCAGTTATATCCATTATTAATTTACAAGAAAACGCTCTTCCAAAAAAATCGCAGTTGATCTCAACAACCGAGATTTGAAGATGAAGTCCTTTGCTGTTGCAGGTTTGCTCATTAGTTCCTTATAAAGATTATTTGATTTTGATAAAATCACAAAACTGTGTGCAGTGTAGTGGTGTTATGGGTGTGTGCATGTGCGAAAGACCGGGTTCCGGTTTTTTCCCATTTTTTCTTAATTTTTGATTTATCATCTTAAGGATTAATTTAACTTATTGTTTTACTTATTAATTATAACTTAAATTCTAATAACATTTGTTACTTGTGACAAATTAAAATAATAGGCACTAATGGATACACAACGAAACATATAATCAATACTCGATTAGAAACAGTGCGGGTTTTTTTTAAACCCGTTTCACACAAATGTTACAAGTTGTGGTGGAAGATAAATAGATATCTTAGTATGGAAATGAGAAACAAGGTAAGAGGAAGTGAGATTTAAGTTTGTGTGCTTAAATCTTTTAATGGGTTAAAATGAAAATATGCATAAACCGGGGATGGGTGCATAATTCATAAGAATTAAGAATCCGGGGTTTGGTTTACAGGTTAATTATGTAAGGAAACATTTATGGATATTTAGAAACAAATTTCACAGGCAACGGGCGAAAATGTATCAAGTTATGGAAGTTTTCGTAACAAAAACGGTAAAACGGAAAATATTGCGACAACCCATCTTAAGCTACGGTGGTCAGCTGTAGCCTACGGATGACAAATGTGAAATGAGAACAGGAAATAGTATTTTATGGTCGTATCACCGAAAGTCCCGAGTCGTGTTTTAAATGTTCGGGACTTGAAACGGGCCGAACGAAATTAAGCAAAACTGCAGCAAAGTTGCTGCAGAAGGCACCGTACGCCGACAGTGTATCAGGCCATTACCGACGCAACTCTAATGTCCCGACGCATTAAACTACTGCCTACGGCAGTCTTGACCCGACGTGATAATCCGCATGGCGTCGTCGACACGGCTATATGCCATCGTCGACGCCTCCTTAGAAATTTATATTTTCTGATTTGATTTATGTCAAGTCGATTATGTTATGCTTTCGGAAATTTGTTATAATACTAATATTTTGCAAACTTCCAGTTTAGGTTAATCGCAAGCATTTCGGGATGATGATCAAACTCGATGAAGAACCGAACACAATCAAAGATCAAGTTTCCGCTTTTGGTTTCAATGTTACGAAACTAATTAGTAAAGACACGTCATAATATTTAACGTTGATAAAGTTTTAATAAACTCGAAAAATATTGTAGTGACGTATATTTGCATTTACTCGTTTAAATGCGAATTTTTTTATAGAAATTTAAATGATAAAAGATAGGTCTAACAATTAAGTATTGAATACGTAGCCGGAATTTTAAATTTAGTTAAAATAATTTACATTGTAGATTTAGCTAAAGAATAAAAGCTAACAATATAAAATAAAAACGAAATCATGAAAAAATATGATTTTTTGGGACTAAGACCGAATAACCACCGACAAACATGTAAATTAACACTTGTGTAGTGACTTCAGTGGTGTAGGTAATGACGAGGATACTCAGATCATCATTGATGGTCGAGTGGTTCGGCGGATGACTAACTTTAAGTATTTAGGATCTTTTGTACAAAGATACGGGGAGATAAATAGTAACGTAGCCCACCACATCTAGGTTGTACAAAAAGATGGAGGCCGCTAAGATGAGGATATTGAGCTGAGTGTGTGAGGACACAAGGTTAGACTAAAAAAGAAATGGGGTTTTTAGAGAGGGGTTGAGAGTAGCTATTATTTCTAATAAGGTAAAACATAGAAGATTTAGATGGTTTGGGCATATGAAGAGGAGAAAGATGACTTGGGACGGGCGGATTAGGTATGATTTGCTAGGGTTGCACCTCTTTGGAAACATGGTCCATGATAGGAGCCTGTGGAGACGTATGATTAATGTTAAGAACTTTAAGAAGACAATACAAACGCGTTTCAGGTGTGTCATAAGACTCGGTTTTTCCTACACGTTAGATGGAATTTACATGTGATTGTCTTCTTGTATCTATATTTATAGGTTGTTTCTGATGTTATATGTGTATATTTACTATGCGCTCTATCACCACCTATGTTATTATTGATAACTTTCTACATACATATATGTATAACTCATGTTCTATGTATTTGTCTGCTGTGTGTTTTGAGATGTATAACTCATGTTCTATGTATTTGTCTGCTATGTGTTTTGAGCCAAGGGTCCAAGGTTTGCTTATATGTAACCCTTTTCAGACCCCACTAATAGCTTTTCTGTTTGTGGGATTTACTGGATATAGTTGTTATATGAACGTCATCAATCTTTTCATAATTGATGGGTTTCTCTTCATGACATGCTAACACCATTTGTCACCAATATGATATCTTGTCTATACAACGCCTATGTTTCCTTAATAGTTTTGTCTAAAGTTCAAAAACACCTTTATTTTACAGGCAACATACATTTAAAACACATCATTACCAACACAAATGCATTGGCTTATATATATTGTAGTGCGTGATCCAACTAGAAAGCATGGCTATGTTGCTTGGCAGTCAAGAAAGCTTTTAAGCTCGCGTTTTTTTCTTCAATGTCCTTGAATGCAACTCTCCGTCCATGGCCTGCGAGAACTTTAATCAGTTTGACTAATTTTAGAGCTCGCAAAATGGTCAGGCTGGGCTGGTAATGGATAAAAAACGAGTGATTTGGTACGTGTCAGTTTAAGTTGGTTTGACATATAAACAAGTTTGATCAAACTTCTATACATAAATATAAAATAAGTGTAAGTCACCGAGTTGCTTGACCCATTTGACCGTTTGATCCGCTTCCTTCTATCTATACTATGACTATTGAAATTACATGATTTTGGCAATCCTATTCAAACGTTATTATTTTTTCTTTAAACCAGAAAATAAAATTTGGACAAATAGTGTATGAGGTGAACCCAGGTCCCAGCCTAACCCATTACAACCCGTACCAGTAATTAACTGTTTGGGTCCCCTTACGGCATTACCCCACCCGACCATTTTGCTGCCTCTGTTTAGTTGTGACTCGGGTTCATACTAGCATGCATGAAGGTTTCGTAATGCAAGACTCGAGTGAGCCCTGGGTATCTGTCTCATAAAGAGGATTACTAAAAACGCTCACGTTTCTCTTCTTTCTTTTTTTTTCTAAGGCATTATTCTCAACTAGCTTGTAAAATTATAAATAAATCAACCTGGTAATATCCACTCAAATTCCAGCTCAAGCAACATGGCAACACTATCCAACTGTATAGGCACTGCAAATTCGAAACAAAATCAGTGATTTAACAAATACTATACTAAATGAATATTAATGCCCAGAAAAGCAGATCTTTAGCATTAATTAGTTTCAAAACTATGGCATCCATTGTTTCAGTTGCTTACAAGTATCATTTTAAAAGTAGGTAAATTCAATCAGCTCATATGAAAACGGGTCAACCAGTACTTGAAAATTATCAGTTCTGTCTGGAACCTAAGCTGACCCGTTACCTAGCCCGCGCTGAGTGACTTTTGAACCGAATTCAAGAAACATTCAGTTTTTTTAGGAACTGATGATGAATAAAGTCATATACCTGAATAAAAATTGTATATCTCAGAAATAGCCAGATTGGATTCATCCATTGCCAATGCCAGATGATCTCCGGTGAAAAGCACCTTTAAGGGCTTATAAAACAAGCACACTGATCCCTGTAATTCCATTCACAATACAAATAAAACATCATTTATTAATCTGTATCTATTGCAACATGTAACAGACAGGCAGACACCATGTAACTTATAGCTGCAGCATCAGTTTATAAAGAATTTTAGATGATAAAACAAAAAAGAGAAGATTTTTATGATGAAAAATAAAAAAAGCTAACTTATCTACTCACTTCTGTGTGGCCCGGTGTGTGTATAAGCTGGACATCATCACTAAGACACCACGGTCCACATCCATTCAACTTCATCTCAACATTGCTGGTTGATACATTTATCTGACATTAAAATATATGCAAATTTTATTAAAATTTAAATAATTTCACCAAGCTAAGCATGCGTGGTGTAAAAATGTAACCATCATACCTCTGTGGAGTGAAGCACTCTTTCACAATTTAATCGCTTTGACCACTTCACGTGATCTGCCACATCATCCCTAATACAAAAAAGAAGTCGATACTAGCTTATAAATTTAGAGGTGGCGACTTTGACCCGTTTACTTATAAATGGTCGATGTTAAATTTTATCATTAATATATAACATCGGTTAAATCCAAGAAAGAGCTAAAAAGTAAACAGGTCAAGCAGGTAGAAAGTCATCCAAAGTTTTATTCAGATAGTTAGACTACTGGTGTAAGAATATAGTTTTATTATAATAAATATATCACACTATACTCAAACCACATCATCATACCGGTGAGTGAGAAACATGTATCGAGCTCCACCCATTTTCTCAATGTTGGAAGCTAGCCTTTCTGTATACCGAGGACTGCAACATATATAATGAAATAACAATTGATTCAGGCAATGTTGTATTTAAATCGAAATTCTTAATTTTCATATTTCGATGTGCTTGTTTGACAAGAATACTATAGTTTATAAGAACTTAGATGGTTAGATGACCTGTCGATAAGAATGTTCCCTTCAGGATGAACCAACAGATAGGAGGCTGCTCCATATGATTTATCGGAGTGATAACCA
Source organism: Scalesia atractyloides (assembly GCA_947069175.1). Classification (NCBI taxonomy): domain Eukaryota; kingdom Viridiplantae; phylum Streptophyta; class Magnoliopsida; order Asterales; family Asteraceae; genus Scalesia; species Scalesia atractyloides. Next base: position 81,987,358 of record CAMTDV010001632.1, read on the forward strand.
CAATGATACACCCCCTGATATTAATAATTTGTTTGAGTAAGCATTGACACCACAAACAGGTAATTATAAGTGAGAAGCGACAAAACAAAAGGGTTAGGTATATGGTCAAAAAGGATTTATATCCAATAAATAATTGGTGGTGCAATTTAATAGAAATACAATGATGGAAGTAATAGATTAAAAGGATTACCGGAATTCTGTCGAGGTCAATGGGTATGGGAAATGTTTTCTGAACCTCCAAAATATCACGAGCAGGTTTCTCAGTACTGATTGAGCTTGTCGGGCATGAAAGCAATGCCTGCAAATATAACATAAAAATAATAATTCTGCTATCATTGTAGATTCCTAAATCATCAAAGTTGCATGGTGCTAAAATTCCATAGGCGCGAGCTTGATCTAACAGCAGACAGCATAGTTATAGAAGACAGAATACAGGTGGGTTGGTTAACGGGTCAACATGTATAGGTTGAAACGGCTCTTTCTAAAAGGGTCAAAACAGGGCAGGCAGGGTTGAACCATAGGCAATTTTTTGTCGACTTATCAATATTTCTAGTAACCATGATTATAAAAACGATATTATTAAAATAATAATCTAAATTTTTGAGTAAAGTGATTCGAAGGGTTGTACGCATAAACAATGACATTAGATCACTTTCAACTTGTTTGACCCATTTGACTCCTTCCCCATTTAGCTAGACCTTTCGATTTGTTACACGTTTGAAGTAGAAGACAACCTAAACCGGCCCATTAATATGTAAATGGGTTGAAATTTCCACCTCAAGTTGCAAATACGTTAATCTTAGTTTTTATTTGCATGAGCCATTATATGGTGATGGCTTTGCTTAAACAATTATATCAACTTAAAAGGCATAATACCTCAAAAGTCTCATATGACACAATACCTGAAGAGCCTTAACACGTTCATCTTGACAGCTTGGCTGCTTTGAAACAGCAGACATGCCACCAACACGAGTGAAAATCTCCTGAAATGTTAAACACTCAGAAAATATATATGCAAGCCCCATATGATCATATAGAGACAGTTATAATATAATCACTTCATTCAAATTTAACACTTCTGTCTTAGAAATGGTCTTCACTTCAGAAAATAATATATTTCGGACGATAGCTGATGTGGCACACCACCACATCATTGAAAAACCGGCAACACATCACCAGATACATACTATAAAAGGTTAATTATATACAATGGTAAGAAAAACCAGAACCATGTTACATACAATTTTCTTACATAAGCAGACAAGAATGTAATCTCAAAGGAAAACTACTTCATTATAGCAGAAGATTCAATTAAAATATAGTCAAATAGATTATTTTAGAATGAAGTACATGTAATTACCGGGGCCATCCAACGACAGGTGTCACAATCAATGCATGTATGATCTGCAAATTATAAAATAAAATAAAACATATCAAACTAATTATCTGACTTGTTAGCAAAATCAATTTTTTGGGAGAATTTATAGTTTCGAGCATAAATAGCTGAAATTTGAAAGAATAATATAATAAAGGCAAATTGGATCTTAATAATCTGAACCGACTCTTTTTGGCCAATAATAATCTCAACTCAGTTCATTACCCACAATAATCCGAACTCTTTCATTTTGTTTGTAAAATAGTCCGCCGTTAAAAAAACACAACGGAGTTAAGTTTTTTTCCAAATTACAAACCGATGTTTTCGGGCTTTTGATCAGAACGAGGATACGAGTCGATTGATGTAAAACTTACCTCGAAATAGTGCTCTAAACGACTTGATTTTTGTTAATTAGAAGTTCAAACACCCGAATTGAAGCATCGTTTTCGTCGTTTAAAGCACTGTTTCGAGGTAAGTTTTAAATTAATAGACTCGCATCCTCGTTCTGATCAAAAGCCGAAAAAATCGGTTTGTAATTTGTAAAAAAAAGTTAACTCTGTTATGTTTTTTTAACGGCAAAATATTTTACAAACAAAATGGAAGTGTTCGGATATTATGGGTAATTAACTGAGTTAGGATTATTATCGCCAAAAAGAGCTTGTTCGAATTATTAAAATCTGATTTGCCTAAAACAAAATTAGGTGAAAAACTATGATTTATGAAGAGTTTAATGAAGGCCTATAACATCACATCATCATATGCAGGAGTATTATCAAAACATATGAATAACAAACTTGAAGATAATGGATAAACAAAACCCTAGGAATAATACAATTTCATTAAAATTGGCGGGAATAAGTTGGAAATTTAATGCCATTATTTTTCAAATTAAACATCATGAAAGTTAAATATGTTTAATTTTGGTTCAATTAACAGTTCACACATATCTAATAGACTGATGTTTCGAACGGACAAGTTTGCAAACATATCAGCCGGTTTGAAATTAAAAACGAACCGAAGCATTTTAATTAGGAGAAAGAGGAGGAAATAACGAACCCACGAAGAAGTCTCCATCAACGTTCTCCGGACGACGCTTCTTCTTGGATAACGCTTGCAGTTGTGAGCTCTGAATTTGACTTGTGATTTTGACGACAAAGTTCGCCGGAGAAGAACGCCGTGTGTTGAGGACGTAAAAGGATGGTGGTGGTTAGGGAGGAAACGAAGTGGCGTCGCCATTGGCATTGTTGCAGAACCTGATTGAGTGCTCGTCGTCTCTGATCACACGTGCTTCAGATCCTGGTAGTGTGTGCCACTCTTGTATTTTTTCTTTTTAGGATAATGTAAAATAACAGTTAAGATCACACGTTTAACAAATTATAAATATAAATTTTAGAGGAAAAAGCTTGGATAGCTTTAATGGTTTGCTTATTTAGTTCTTTTAACTTTTTAAAGTTAATTTGTTTTTGTTACATGCGGTTTGATCAGTTTTTTTTCCTTAGGCTGTGCGTAGGCATGCCCCAAGATAGTCCGGTAACGCCGCTCTGGGTTGCCCTGGCATTGGAGCGGCGTGGACAGGTGGCATCGAGTGGACGATGAAGACGGAGCGATGTGAACTTTGGAAAGAGGGTGACCGTTGTAGATTTGAACGTTGGGGGTTTAAATTAATTATAAAACAATAAACCTTTTTTTTATCTACACCACTTCTCCTAATCTCTCTATTTTTTTTATAAAATCATCTCTACAAAACCCAACCTCTCTTATAAAATTCTTTCACCAAGTTTTCTAATTTATGGATCCATTCAACTCGAATCGAAACCCAAACAATCCGAACCCCAACCCGAAATGCTAACATCTTCTCGGCTCCCGCCTACTCGCCTACATTCGACCCTTTCGAGTCCTCTCCATATTCTTTTACGGGTTTTCAACAATCTCCCAACACCTTCCAACAAATGCAAATGCGATTTGGTAATCCATGGAGCATGCATTTCCGAGTCAAGCACAAACCCCACCACCACAATCACCGGTAGGGCCGACTCAACCGGTACGATCGTCTCCACCGTTAGATGTAGAAGACGAGGATGAAGATGACGAGCTCATACACGAAACACCAACCCCAAATTTCGACACGTAAAAAAAATAAGCAACAGGTGCGTGATTGTCGCGACGAAGGCAATAAAAAAATAAGCAACCATGGTCAAAAATCGAGGAGAAGGCGTTGGCCAAGGCAGGCGTACCTCACCGCTTCAAAATGCCCTATCGTTGGTAAAAATTATTAAAAATACTTTTTTTTTGTTCCATGAAAATATTTCTAAGTTTGTATAGAAAAAAATATGTTTTTTTGTGTTAGTAATGCTTTTTTCATTCGTAAAATGTAGGTAACAACCAAAAGGGTTTGGGCTTTTGAACAGAAGCGTGTAAAATATTTTTTCAGTTGATGGAGCAACCATCGTACTGTGATCTCGATTCTGTCTCTTCCAAATTTCGCAAGATGAACACTACGGTTCAAGCCTTTAGTGTGATTTATAACAACTTGTATGTCAATCGTCGAAGCGGGGCGAACAACGAAGACATTTTCAAGAATACGTTGGACAGATATGAAGTTGATAAAGGGAAGCCTTTCCCACACGTCAAAGCGTGGGAAATTTTAAGGAAATCTAACAAGCGGGGTCGGTCCCAAACGAGGTGGCACTAGCAAAACGGTACAAAAGGGCCGGAGCTTTGGAACTCCAACTGGCTTGGAAGGTCGTCGTCAAATAGATATCAACGACGAGCCGGAATTAGACGTTGATGAGTTTGCGGTCAAAGAGGAGCGACGTCCCCCAGGACGGGACAAAGCAAAGAAAGTTGTGACTGCAAAAAAACAAGCCGCATCGGGGAGCGCATTCAGGACCGAAAGTAGCTCAATAATGAAAGGCTTAATGGCTAAACTCCAAGCGTACATGGACCTCGAATGTCACACCCCAACCGATGGCGGAATCATCGGAGTGGGACAAAATAGATTGCTCATCACACATAACACTATTTGCGACAATAATTAACCCAAAACCGATTCCATTGCATACACAAATTGTCAAGCACATTACAAGGAAATTCAAATTTCAACAATTAATAGACAAGTGCAATGAGTTTAACAAAACAAATATCCAAATCTAGTATTTCTTGTGCGTTTCTATGTCGTCCCTACTAGATTCGTCTTAAACATCATCATCAACCTATAACATGTTAAAAATATGGTTCAACGCAAAAGCATTGGCGAGTACACAAGTTTTAAATTACGTAGCATAAGTATAAAAGAGTTTGCTCAAATCCCACATGGCAATTGTATACGAGGTAAACTAGCATGCAATACTAAATGTCAAACCAAAGTGTCCACAAGAATTATAAGTGTCACTGGCCACAAAAGTAATGAGACTATTTATGAATAAAAATAAGCTTAACAATACCCCGACGGGCGGCGTGCTACTCCTATAGCGCTATATATGGTAAGTTTGGGCTAGTTAACTTAATGGCAAGAAGCATGTATGTATCTAGCATGAACCTAAGCATAACAATAAGCATGTATAATGGATAGAGTGTATAAAGTATGTTGTGTGTATTTGTGTATTTTGTAAGTTAACATGTTACAACCCAAATTGTGTAGAAAAAAAGAGAAAGTGGGTCAAGTGTACTCACGGTTTTGCAAGCTTTCACTTGGTAATTATGTGAAGAGTTGGAGAGTTTGAAGGATGGAACACCGAGTTATCCTACATGAGGAAACGTAGGTGTGTAACTATTCGGATGATAACAGAGGATTAGGAATTTAAATATACCAAAGTATGTATACGAGAAAATAATCATCTAGACTTAATACTCATTTTTGACACTATAAATCCAATTTGGGTCGATGTGTTTTCATGGGTTAAAATATCCATTAGAATCGTAACGAGAAGTTAAGTACCTAGATGATGTAGCTTAGTACCATGACGAATAATCATTTGATTATCATCATGTCACACCCGCTCATAGGCGGAAGCGCACGGTGTAATCTGATTGGTTCTCATTGCATACAACATAAGTGAACAAACTATATGAATAAAACATTCTCCATATGCCATTGCTGAAATTGGTTCAAATGTAACATAAGTTATGTATATTGTTACAAGCCATTAAATTGTCAAATTGTTAAGTAACCAAAATGCAAGATTTTAAAATAATAAGGTTTTGTCCTTTATATCACCGCAAGTAGGCGGGATATACCGGACAAATCCTTCAAAAGTGGCATTGGAAATTTGATGCTTGTTTCTTGATTGAACTGCTTGCAAATATCCACTAATTACCTTAAATACATGTTAAGTTGAAAATCAACAAAAGTTGGCGATTTCATGTGTGTTAACTGTATGAGTTGAATCCATAAAGTGTATAATGTATTTGTATCAAAACCAGGTATGTAAAGCATCAATGAAATCATTGATCATTAATGTTTTGCAAGGACATTAATATGTGTGACGACATAGGAAGCAATCCAAACCTAGACGATTTCTGTCGATTAACTTCGACTGGGATGGCAAATGCACTCTTCTGTGTGGGTCCATGACCAAGAGTGGGGCTCGCCAACACCCGCTAGATCTAACCCTTTGTAACGTCGTCTTAAATAAGATTAATGGTGCTTAAGTTCCACCCTATTCGCACATGATCTAAGTTGTTTCATTCCTTAGCTTATCATACCATTGAACATGTATTTCCCCTGATAGTTGTAAAACGGTAAAACATTTAAGATGAAAAGAGGGACATGAACTCACTGCTTTGCTTTCTGCTAAACTGATTAACTCGAATACTTTTTCTCTGGTTTCGTACCACAACCTACAAATGCGTTAGGTTTTGTTAGACACTTCGGTCTTTGAATGATTCTTGTTTCTTGTTTCTTGTCTTAATTATTTATTAAGACTTGTTCAGTTTTGATTTTGTTTAGATATACATCTCAATGTCTGATAATAATAGATATACTTCATTACGTATATGTGTATCCTTGCAACGCATTTGTTGCTAGCACGGGCCCAGCCCGCTAGACTCCGTGCCTCGCACGAGTAATACGTATGTGTTCCATGACACCTCATGGACGGGTTCCACGTGTTTGCCTCGATGACTCCATCGTCGGGTATATTCCATATATAATTCTTCTTAATTATATATAATTCCAAGTTCGACGCGTCACTTAAAATATTATATTCTTAACTTGTATTATTTGTACACACCTCTTTATATATATCATTTTGTTTACGATGGGTTTGTTAAAAATAATCTATTTTTAACATGTATTGGTATATAATTATTTCATGTGCATGTTTCATAATATATATGACCAACTATTGAAATTGTTAAGTATTATACCAACGCATTTCCCCCCCAAGTATAGGTATACTTGTATTTGGTGTAATTGTGTATTTATATTCGTATTCTTATGGTTAAGTACAATACTTGTATAAATATATTTTCACTAAATATTAATGGTATATATATTGGCATGCATTTGTTCGTATAGGAATACGTATATTTCTTGTATGTATTACCCCAATTTTTGTATATTCTTAGATTATATAATTTTAAGATATAATCAAATTAATATATTATTATATTTGGTAAGTGTATATATATCCAAAATAATATATTTTTGCGATTAGTTCTAAAAACCATATATTTTAGTTTCCACCAAAATTAATATATTTTTAGAAGGCTTTTGAAATATGTATTTTTATCTACTACTAAAGTAATATACTTTTAGTGCCGACGAAATACGATATAGTTTCTATATTTGTAAAAATATATATTTTGTCACTTGTTCGGTTTTGAAAATTAATACTTACCAAGCTTCGAAATATTGTATATTTTTAGTCCATAATTTACATATAGTCCAATGTCCGGATAGTCCATATTTGTTGCCATGTATGCTTATTGTAACATCCGTCAAAAACCGAATTTACCAAACCCGCTCCGTTTATTAACCGAACAATCAGTTAAAAATTTCGTTGCGTATTTAATGCCCAAATTATTTTTAAACGATACACAATTAATAAGTATATTGGAATATATAATTTATATTTGAAAAAGTATTAAAAATAGTGGTTTAAAAATAAAACAAGGCTGCCGGGTTTGGAAACCCGGGTCAATCTGGTCAACAATGACTTAACACGCACACGTTCAACCACTGCGCCACTTGTATTCTTTGGTAATATATTCAGACAATTAATTTAAATAATGAAACAGAAATTAAACCCAGTCAACTGACGCGCCCAAATCCGTTGACGCCGGAAAATCCGACGATTTCGTCAAACGTCGTCGGTTATCTATGACTTAACGTAAACATTAACCTCAACATCGGTTATAACTGATGCCCAGTCCGCGACACAAGTTATAACCGCCAGAAAATCTTTAACCGACGAATCAAGACGGAAAACGGACCAAATTCGTCAATGTTCTGCCCTATAAATACCCCCTCTAACCTCTGTTAGCTTTTTCGCTCACAATCACACTCTTTCCCGACGTAATTTCACTCGCCGGAGAATTTCTGCAACTCGCCGGAAAACCGAACCTTTCACCCATGTGCCTTACTGAACCCCCAGAGCTCATACCGAAGCCACCCACATTCATCTCAAGCTCGTTGAAGACCCACTGCCGCAAGACACACGTCGCCGAAATCATCTGCTGTCATCGGAGTTTCGCCGGTGAAACAGAGGAGCCCTGTTCGGTATACCTTACACTTAACATCTCGTTCTTTTATTTATCTCACATGTAATTAATCACAACACACTAAAAGAACTTGATTAAAATCGATGAACCCCCTCAGACTCCGATTCTGGTTAAGTCTGACGAAGAAGACGAAGTTCAGTATCGTATATGTTTAATTAAAATCAAGATATATCTCGGATTAGACACACAGTCCAGCGGTGGACTGTGTGCAAATAAAACACGCTTACGTACCGAGTTCGATTCTTGTCCTACGCACACTCGCCTTAATAAAAATGTCCTTTTTTAAGCCGAACCGGATCCACTGCTTATAGATGTTAAGTTTAATAAAAAATGGAATAATAACCAAGAAAGACACACAGTCCAGTGGTGGACTGTGTGAACGTTTAAATCACATGTCACGAGTTCGAGTCCAGACTACCGCACCGGTCCGGACAATTATCAACCTTTTTATTTAAAGTAGAAACGAAATTACTTAGTTTGTATATAAGTATAATAAAAATCAGATTATTTAACAAGTTAGACACACACTGTGTGTTAACCTAAACCACAGGTCCCGGGTTCGAGACCTGTGGAGAGCACCGAGCGAGTCATTTAATTTGTTTTTGAAATAAATGATTTTCGGAATAATTCAATTAGTATATAAATATAATTAAAAACAGAAATATTTCGGGTTAGACACGTAGCTCAGTTGGTAGAGCTGCGTGCACGCGTACGGGAGGTCTCGGGTTCGAGCCTCACCCAGCGCATACATACCCACGTACGAACCGGTCAACAGTCAACAGTCAAAGTCAATGGTCAACAAGTCAACGGTCAAAAAGTCAACATTTTTTTTATTATTTTTATTTATTTATTTTATTTAAAAATCAATTAAAAATACTTAAAAATAACATTTTTAAAGTTAGAAAATAGCTTTAAACTCACAAAAATATATCCAATAATCCTACTAAAATTGATTAATAAAATCCGCTTACTTACCGAACCATTATACCATTATCTAGGTTAGTTTCACTCGTGGTTAAAACCAACTTCGTGCGCATTCAACATCATCAACCGAACGCACCCAATGTGAGTGAATCTTACAACTCCCATTTTTAATTACACGTTTTGGGGTGTGTCATGTGTCACGAAAATTAACTCGTTTATTTAAACTTGTGCCATCCCATATTGTGAACTAAACTTAGATTGTATATATTGTTTGTAGTTATGTATTTCATATTGTCAAGTTATATGCAATTCATTCATTAGGCCCATCAGTTCCTCGTGGGAGACGAGTTGAGCAACGCGTGCCTCAAAACAAATCCATTATTGTTCGTGTGTGCATTATTTAATATTAAATGATTGGTGAATATGTTTACATCTATTTTTACTCATGTGTGGTTATACACTTTATTTTATAAACAATTCAATAAACTTGTTCAAATGTTTTTCATAGGATTCACTCGCCAACTTTTTGTTGATCCAAAAACCATTTTTACACATGATACAGGTGAACAAGATGAAGCAAGGAAAACATAGGAAATGTCTTAGAAGAAAACAATGAAGCCTAGAATGATGTTTAGGACATGATGTAATTATGATTGTATATTTCCCATTAAAATGTATTAATGAATATGAAACTTATAATAAATGTCATGAGCTTTGATGATAACCCCATCATGCCTCGATCACCTTTTCCGCTGCGGGTCGGGGTGTGACACTTATGGATATGTATATCTATATTTTGTAATTCTTTGTTTGCCACTTATTATGTATTTATTTGTATGCTTTATTTTTCAAGTTCCTAACTATATACATATGTAATAAAATTAACAAATATATAAATTGTGATTCTTATGATCACTAAATATATATATTTTTCTAAAATATATATATTTATGCCCATTTTTATCTTTATAAAATCATGTCTTCTTGAACTTAGATTTTATACAAAAACATGGGAGTTTGTATATCTATGGTTTTTGAACAAGTTTACTTGTAAGTACTTAAAACTATATATTTTTCTAAGTGTTTAATTTTTATAAAAGTTTTGCCATAGTTTCCCCTAGATTTAGAAGGTTTCCCATGTTTTTAAAACATGTGTTAAGCTTCCAAACTCATCAATTTAACCAATTATTTCAACAAGTAATACATGTATATATATATATAATATATATATGTATTTTTAGGCCTTGATTAACTTGAAAGTTTAATAAAAACACTTAGTTTTTTAACCTTATATTTAAGATGTTCATACATCTTTAAAAATGGATTTAGTTACTATTATTCACTAACTTTGTTAAAATTCATTTTTAACAACTTACTTATATATATTTTTAGAAAAACATTACTAGTCACTTTAATGATATTTTCAAGATTATCCATTATGTTCAAACATATTCATCAAGCTCTTTATTATTTTTAACCATATGATCACCCAACAATTCACGAATCTTACAAACCATGTTATCCATTTTAAAAAGTCCATTTATTATATATATCATGTTCATCACTTCTTTGATCATGGATCTTGTAAGATCCATGTGTATGCTTGTTAGATCATGTTTTTAATCATCATCTAACAAGCCACATATTATGGTTATGATCCATAGCACAAAATAAACATTTACATCTTTATTACAACTTCAAGATAGCTTTGTTTCCTTTAGATTATGTTACTTGTTAATATGTTCATCTTTTAAGGTTGATATTCTTGCATGGTGTAACTTATATATTATCAAGATACTAGTAATGTGATATCAAATGGAAGTTTAGAAGGCTCACTACTAGCTCTTGTGGCTAGGGAAGTGGCAAGATGAACACTTGAAGATGATGATGTAAACTAGGTGGATAAAAGCTCCCAACAGAGGTCCTTCCACTTCCAAAGCTTGAACCTTCCTTAGTTAGGCTTGAGACACCCTTGGATATGCTTGGAAACAACTTGAAGATGGAGGTGAATTGGTGGTATAAGTGGCCGTGAGTTTTTGGTAAGGTTGAAGGAGTTTGGAGTTTTGATTTCGTGTGATAAGTTAGTGAATGAAGTGATGAGATGTTGTTGCTACTTATGTTGGGTGAGAGACACATGAACCTTCATACAATTACATCTTACTTCCAACATGTTGGAACAAGGGGGACAAGAATGTGGGTGGCTTGTGGGCCCCCACATGAACGTCCATGTTGTTGATGATGATGACTAACTAGGTTAGTTTCCATAGTTAAGTGTTTAGTTAGTTATTTAGGGGTCTTAGTTAGGGGTATTTATATATTAGAGGTTTTTGATGTATTTTAAGATACAAGATGTTATACACTAGTCTAATATTGTTAAATAACATAAACTAGTTTATATTTTATGTCTAGTTCGTGTTCGGTTGCTTAACGGTTGTCCGGTTCGTTAACGGGTTCTTAAACGGGAGTTTAAGAAACTTGTATGGAATTTAGGGATTTTAAATTAAAACAATGTGTTTAATGTTTTTAACTAGTTGTATGATGTAAACATATTGTTAACTAGTTTGTTTCAGATTGTGTCCGGGTGTTCGTTTCGTTGCCGGTTCGTTAAAACGTTAACTTTCAAGACTTATGTGATATGTTATGTTATTGTGCCAAACAATACTTTCAATGTCTTTTAAGAATTGGAGGATGTTTTACAATAATTCTGCATATTATTTAAGCTTGTATTTGCTGAATTTTTGCTGGATTTTGCTGAATTGCTGTTTAATGTGTAGTTCCGGCAGTTTTCAGTGCATGCATTGTTTTCGGAAAGTGTTAGCATTAATCCTTGCTTTCAGACATGGGGTTTAATATACAGTTTGCATTGGACTCTCATCTAAGTCCTAAATCTGCAGTTTAACTGCGTACCGACACTGTGATGCCGCAGCTAGTCTAATAGTCGTTTCCGATGCACTGTTTAGGCAGTTTTTAAATGGTAACAGCTAAACAAATAATATGCATCATATAGCATATTCAGTGCACTTTCTAGATTGATGTCATGCAATTCAAGTAGTTCAGTCATTTAAAACACATATTTATATCACATACTTTACTGTTTAATTGTACAAAAGTTATCCAAAAGTGACAGTTATCACACATCAAGGGTTCGGTTAGTATATATATTTTATATTATAGTATAAGTAATAAGTTCATCATGTTTATCATGGAAGTCATGCATGGAGGTAGGAGGATAACCTTCCTTTAACTCTTTCGTATGTTCACCAATGTACAAGTTGTCACAAAGACAACAAGGATGGTCATGAATAAGTTAAAATAGAAATGAAAGGTGCATAATATTCAAGGGACAAATCATCAAGTGAGGTGATGGATTGAAGGTAGGATAACCCAAGCTTACAAGTAATCACACACAACTAACACAAGTCTTGTTACAAGAACAAGCTTGGAAGGATACAACACTTGTGGGTTAAAAACCCTCGCAAAACAGAAAGTTTGGAGTGAATAAACACCTCCTAATTCATGTGAAACAACCTTGGTTAAGGTCACTAATCATGGATTTGGTTAGTGACACAAGAATACAAGTTTGCTTGAGGAAAACACAAGTTTAACTAAAGTAGCAACCGTAATCTTCCAAAATAGAAAGTCTGGACTCAAAATGGTGATGTTCCACCTTGGTTTTCCGTGGAAAACCTGTGGAAACAATCCTGGAGTTGTTCTAAGCTTTGTAGAGGAAGATTCGATGAATAAAAGATGAAGAAAAGTGAGTTTGGACTCACTTTTGCACTTAAAGTTTTATGCCTTGTTCTTGAGTTTACAACTAATTTGGGAGTATTTTGAGAGTATAGAGGAGTTTGGAAAGTGAAAATGAGTGTTAGGAAGCTTGCTTATATAGTGGTATAGTAGGGTTTTGAGTTAAATGAGGTTTAGAGGTGATTGAGTGTGAAAAAGGTGTGAAAAATAGACCAACCCGTATGCAAGAAACAACTTTCTACGGATCAAGGCCTCTCGCACCCTGCGAGAGGAAAGGGCTTAGCCTCTCGCGCCCCGCCAGAGGCTCATTTTGGTAGATTTTGCAATTTGGTCCCTGAACTTGGTTTTTGCTTCATTTTAAGCTAAAACTTGGTGTTTTGGCATGTTTTTAAGTGTATAACATGTATGTAAGTATATTTTGAGTATCGAGAGTGTATGTATGAGTATTTGCACGCATAACAAGTATCGGTTTGTATGTAAACATGTATCTAATGATCGTATGCATGTAAGACAAGTATGTATCAAGTATGAATTTTATTACGATCAGAGTCTCGGATTGCAAGGTTGGGAATGAAATATGAATGCGATACGAATACAAGTTTTCATAAATAGAAATACGATTACACTTTCTAATTAAGGAAAATACGAAAAAGCAAGGCGTTACATCAAAGCTGAAAAATAAAAAATAAGGAGATAACGCAAGAAAAGCTTCGGTGAAAAGAGAAAAGAAGGGAATAAAAGCGGAAGTTTAGAAAAGAAAACACACAATTGGAGGAGTGGAAAATGATGACTACCGACATCAAGTCGTGTCCAGAAAAAGATCGCCACGTTTTGCAAAAAATGAAAGACGAGATAGCAAAAAAAATGGGCCTAGACATCGAGTCGTTTCTAGTTATTTAAATTTTTAGTTATGTTGTCTTTAAAATTTTATGTTTTAGTTATGTAATGTTATTTAAAATCTAGTTACTTTAATTTTAGTATTTAATCTAATTTTGCTTTTATATTTATTATAATTTGATTAACAAAAAAAGGGGCATGCGTATCCACCACCCCCTTGCTCCATCATTTGGGTTATCATCCCACCCTATGCTGCTGACGTGGAGCTCCATCCTGGAAGATGGAGCAAAACCACTCCTCATAGCCATAGATGATCCCTGTAGTCGATGTATATTAGTTTTTATTTGTGGTGTGAAATCACAAAATTATCTTACTAACAAAAGAACTAAAAAAGTTACATGGTTTTTAATTTTATATATTATTAAGCCCACTTACCCTAATTGCTTTGCAAATCAACCACCACCATCAGAACATACGGCTGATGATTAAATCTCAGTAATTGAAACTCACAAAATTAATCTTTTATGTCAGCGATTTCAGGCATTACTTGCTGATTTAGCGGGCCACCAAAAACTCCCCACTTTCCCCTCTCTGTCCGTAAAATTCTCACATAGTGGAAGAGGTTTTTAGGGTTCATTGTCCATTTCAATAGGTCACACACACACACATTTCACTCATCTTTCTCTCCCGTCTGAAACCTACCAGACCACCATATGAACTACTCTCTTCACAATACCGTTGTGAACAACCCATGTATCCTCGTGAATCAGCCCCCACCAATTTGAACATATTAGTGCAAAATCAAAATTGATTTCTGATTTGTGGAAGGAACAGAAGGCTGTTGTTGTATTTGTAAATGTTCAAAGATCACAAGTAATCACCTTCACTGGCTCATTATTACATCTTGCTTATATAAATATACTTGAATTGAATTTGATTTCATGTGAGTTGTAGTTGTTCCTAATCTTCACAGATGTGTGAAACACCATGCCCCATGGACTATGGTTCTAGATAAGAACATGTATGTTGGTTGAGAAGTAAGCATTGAAGCTTTAGGAGAACCCTGAGGCAAGCATATTAATCCAGTGATGGTGTAACACCTCGTAATAAAAAATCATGTCCAATAGTACAATGACACGTGTTGTACTTTTATTTTAGTCTATTAAAGACTAATAAGAACTAAAGGTGTCAACATGCTCAAACTGAGCCTCTGAGTGACTTTCTGATTTCAACATACATAAACATTAGCCCCTGAGTGACTGATATGTCAACATGCTTAAACTTAGCCTCTGAGTGACTGATATGTCAACATGCTTAAACTTGGCCTCTGAGTGACTGATATGTCAACATGTCCAGCCTCTGAGTGACATCAGAGTCAACATGCTTATAGCAGGCCTCTAAGTGATCCTTTACGAAGTCCTCACTCTCATATTGTATCATTGGTTGTAAAACGAGTTCTAAAACCCGCTTCGTTTTGTAGGTCCACCTGCGGATGGTGTTAAACTTTGTTCATATGACACACACACAAGTGCGGAATCCAAGTGTGCATGAAACCAAAGCAAAGTAAAGAACACGAGGTAACCAAAGATTCACTATCTTGATTAACGATTGAGAACAAATACAAACATATACACACAATGCTCGTATGACTCAAACAAACTTGCTGTGTTCTTGTGTCTTTGTCTTCAGAGATAACCAACTCAAAGGGTAACAATCTCTCTGGGCTGGCCAACTAGCTAGCTAACTTTTTACGCGCAAGTCCACTAGTCTGCTTATATAGTGTCTGTCTAGTTTCGTACGAATCACGAATCTAGACATACTGAACACAATATTTCACAAGAAACACATCTCCAAAATTTGGTACGAGTCAGTATTTCATACGAAATGCTTGTTTTGTACGAAATACTCTTTGTTTTTCGTACGAAACCCTGTGTTTCGTACGAAATGCTTGACTCGCACAGAATTCTCATTCTTGGAGAACTTGTGTAGACTTGACGTTTACAAGACTTATCAGTATGCACACATGCAACTGATTAACACAAACAAGCTAAGATGTCATACTAGATCAAGATAGAAGGATATCTCGATCTATTCGACATGACCAAACCTATACAGACACTTGAGCAAAGATTGTACAATTACAATTGTAATTAAGAACAAGCGACAGACAAAAAACTGTATCAACAAACTCCCCCTTGGGTGTTGCTTGGTCTTCGGTCTTTGGTCTTTGGTCTTTGGTCTTTGGTCTTCACATATCATACTTAGGAAGTGCATCAGCAAACTCCCTCTTGAATGTATCTTGTGGTGTTGAAAAGTGGTCAGCTATGAAAATTGATCTTCTTGATTCACAGCTTGTATTCATGTTGTGTCTTCTCTCCCGTAACTTGTTTTCTTCAAATTGTTCTCTTTGTATTCAGCTTGCTTGGATATTTTATCTGCACACACAACAAGGCCAAACGCATAATGAGAACAACTGTAGGGATGTAAACAACCTTAGAGAAATTTCACTTGAAAATTTGACAAAGGATTGGTTTTAATGAGAATTAGCAAAAGACACATATGAGACTAATTCTTTTCAACTACCAACTGACAATGCTTTAAAAGTTTTTAAGATTGCTTAATTAAATTGTTAAACTTTAAAGCTTGTCAACTTCGACCATTTATGAAGATGCAGTTGTTTTCCGGCTTATAATCAGGATTTAAGATAGGATAGACTTGAGTTCCAACATCGGTTAATCAAAAATAAACTAGAAGCAAGATCTTCTTGGCTTTTTGCAAAAATTTTAAAGGTAAGGATGGAAACATCAAGTAAATAGTTACAGACATTCTTTTTGCGAATTTCGAGGGTAAGAGAATCATAGTAGTATACGGTTCTGTCCAAACACACTTGTTGTTTGATTAGATAGAATTAAGATAAGTATCCTGTATCAATTATTGGTTTTGTTATCCACGTAAACTCAACTTATCAGATGTAATCGTGGTTAGGGGATATGATTAATGTATGATTTATACTTACTGACCGGTGTTTATCCACTTCACGACACATTCCCGTATCAAGATATGCACGAGAGAAAATCTTCTAGGTGAGTATACTGCTTTATCATCTGTTTTGACGTATATGAATGATGTGAGATACTCACTTATTTTTGATTAAAACATGCCCTTTGTGATTTAATCACTTATTGATGAGGAACTTGATTTTCATATCTTGTAGGGCATAGGAGTAAGTCCGTGAACAGGTTAGTACCATCGTACCGACAGAGAGACGAACTTAGCTCCCGCAAGAAGCTGTGATATTTTATCACTTATTTGAGGATGTGATTTTTTATCACTTATTTGATGGTCGTATGCAGTATGTACACGTATGTATGGTATCATGGAAGTTCTAGACTTGTGCCACCGTTATTTTTCGGCAAAAGATTCAACCATGATACCCAGATGATAAGCCAGCATAAAGATCGTATATCTTAGAACCTCGGCACTCTATCAAACGAAATTTCGGTACCCAGACCATATGCCAATGAATGGTTCCCACCTGGTCTTCAGTCGATTATGTTTATATCGCCCTGTGCACACTTTAAAATGATTGTGAGCCTACCGATACATTGGATATAGAGCTACTTATCATTTTTTATTTTAAGTTCAAAGAGGTTTTGACAGACCACTAATTTGCTATCATTTTCTCTTTTTCTCGCCAGGAAACTCATTTTTGTTTTTCTCATGTTTTTATATTTTTCTGGAAATATACTCCCCCTACAATGCAAAAAGTAGATTTAGACAGTTAAATATACCTTTTTGGATTGTCTAGGAAAAAAATATTTAGAAAAATGATTTTCCGATGTGGATTAAATCATGTTTTACCTTGATGCCATTTACCAAAAAGTAAGTTAATAAGAATGGTTTATTGAGATTTGGAAGTGAAAAGCTGGCATGTTGGAAATTGGCGTGAATCAACAACATTGATACGTTTCATATAGAAACAATCACGTGTGAGGTGATATTTTGTATCAATGTGTTTGGTCTGGAGAGCAAAGGTCTTTGTTTTCTCCTTGAGAAGTAGTGTGCGGTTATTCAAACCATGCTAAGGCATCCACACACCCAGTTGATTTGTTCAAACAAACACATTTTCTTCAATCACACCCTTGGAGAAATGTATATTGCATGATCATCTTGTAAGCTTTTTCTTTCTTTTGGAAGATATAAGACATGATTCTTTGATAATCTTCTATTGTGCTGCAGGTGCATACATTTCTATTGAACCTATCCTGTGGATCTGATACAAGCCTTAAACAAACAAATTGTTAGTTGTTTTTCATCTTGTCAAAGTTTTCAATGTTATCCTTTCCTTCTTCTCTCCAACAAAGGCAACAACTCCTGAATATAACAGTATTTTGGAGCCGTATGTTACCTATCTTGTGCATGGATGCTCCCCTATCAACAGTCCTAAAATTATCAATAGTTCCTCTTGGAACATCCTGCACACTCATTAAAGATTAGTTGGAGGTAGGGACCTGAGTTATTGCTGACTTGGGTCGTCCGACATCATTGACAAATGATACCTTGTTTTTTCGATCATTCGGAATGGATTGTACTCCCCCTGAAACAATTTCCGATTTTGGTTTCCAAATCTGTTTTTGTTTGTAAACTTTAACATCTGATTTTGTTTGGAAAACCTTTGGTTTCAAAACCTTTTCAACCATCTTCTGTTGTTTCTTTCTCTGTTTTATTTTTCTTTGTTTAACAAGACGAGGGTCCTGTTTTGATGAAACAAATTTTGTATGGTAACGTTTACCATGGGGTGCAGCAATCTTTGCTTTTTCTTTTGTAAGATATGGACAATTTTTGATGATGTGTCCATACTTACCACACTCAAAACATGATCTCCGCTCAACAAACCTCGGAGTATGATGAAATTGACATCTTGATGATGAACTTCGTGATCTTGAGGTACTTGGTCCTTCATCACAACAATGTGTGTGTTGTGTGTGGTTGTTCTGATTGTTTTGCTTTGAAAGTTTTCTTTGTTTAACAAAATCCGTGTTGGATTTGTTTACAAAAGATTCAAGTTTATCAGTCCCTCTGGATTTCACGAAGTTCACCTTTAGGATTTTCTTCTTGTTTTGCTTTGGTTTGCTCTTTTCTTTTCCTTGATTAGCATGATTTTGCTTCCGTTGATTGTTTTGAGATTTCCTCTTTTGATTTCTGTTTTTATTTCTATTTTCAGCTTTTAGGGTAGGGGTACGCTTAGTTATTACAACTTTTGTGTTCGTATTTCCCAAAAACTTACTAGTAGAATCTTCAAAAACTTTATCAATCAAGGATTGAGTGACATTTTTATGGGAAAATCTTGGTTTGAGTAAACTTTGTCAGAACCAATCAACTTATAAAGCAAATTCATGTTTTCACAGTTTTCAACATGAGCTTTAACATTCTTGACATTGGCAGTCATACACGGTTTCGTTAAAGGATCACATAGAATGTGATTTTCGAGAGGTATATTTTCCTCTTTTATTATCGTGTTTGACTGTTTAGGTTTATCCTCAGCTGACTTGTCATCCGAACTATCATAATCCTCAATAATGAGAGAATTTTGATTATCCTTAGATTTTGAGTCATTGACATCATCCGGTTGGCTTTGACTTGAAGATGTGCCTTTTGTGAACCCTAGACCAGGTTTAAACTCATCTAGGTCTAATGAAACAGTGGGTTCAAAATGTGGCATATCTTCATCATCGGGCATTTTGGTGTAATTGTGCTTAACCGGAGGAGGACAAGCCTGATACCCTATACATTTTACATCACCTTTCTTCTTTTGACTTTCGATGATGTGATCCAAAACATATCTTGAGTTGGAATAACTGTCCAACTTGAGTTTGATTGCGTCATGTTCACATTTTGCACAGGCTAGCTCCTTTTTTGCTTCTTCAAGCATGTTAATGTAATTGTTAATGGCTGTTTGTTTTCTTGAAACATTTTTTGACATTCAGAAACATCTTTCTTTAAAGTTTCAACTGTTGTTTTGAATTCTTTATCCTTTTTCTTAAGAGCTGCGTTTGCCTCGGTGCATTTTGTTAGATCCACAATCAAGCTCTGATGATGTTTCTTCATGTGATCAAATTTACCTTCCTGTTCTAAGTATTTTCCTTTTAAAAATATACAATTAGAACATTTAGACACAATAGGTTTATCGGGACTTACCTGACTGGATTGACAATCCAAGCGTGTCATGAAAGCTGCACGAAGTGTTGAAGATCCAATTGAATAGAGATGCTTGGAAAATGCATCAGATGGTTCTTTAGTTTCATGCTCTGAATCTTCTTCACTGCTATCTGTTGATTCAGTCTCCGTGACTACCTCATCTTCAGATTGTTCTTTACTAGAAGTCGATTCTGCTTCATTTGAACTGCTGCTTTCCCCTGAACTGTTGTCATTTCTGGAAGATTCTTCACAGTTACTGTTCTTTGCAACTTCAGCATATAATGCAGTTCCTCCTCCACTAATGTTTCCCAATTGAATTGACCAATCACAGTGTTTGTCAGCTTGAACCACTAATGCTTGGTTAGAATTGTTTGCGGGAACCATTGCTCTTTCGTTGTTAGCAGCTTGATTTCTGGTAAACGGATATTGATTCCCTTGTTGTGGAGGTTTCGTGAATTGTCTTTTAAAATGCCCCTTTTCCTTGCAATTGAAACAAGTAACTTTTCTTTTATCAAAACCGTATGGAGTATCTTTGTTACTTTCCAGATCAGTTCTTCCGGTTCTCTCCATAAAACGTTTTGTTCTACGAACTGCACTTGCGAACGCCCATTTGATATCAATTAAGTCCATCTCTTCTATACAATTGCGCATAGTCTTCACTGGTTAAGTTGACATTACCAAGTTTACCAGCTACTAATCCACAATAAGAACTCACCAATGTGTTCAGAAGCTCCATATGTTCCCGTGCAACTTCCACGCTTACCTTGGAAAGGTTTGATGTATCTAGTCTGATGGTGTTTGAAGTTGAAGGTTGAGAATTTGTACCATAGAAAGCTTGTTGTTGAACTTGAGGTGTGGCAACTTGAGGTTGAGGAAGAAAAGCCTTTGGATCAAAAGTTCGTTCATAAGTTATGAGCACTTGTACCAACGGACTGATCAGATTTCACTGGACATTCCCAAAAAGAAATTGTATTTGACACGAATGCTATTTGAAGTTTTGGTTGTTGAACTGCACCTGTACTCGGTTTAATGCCACCAAAATACATTTCTTGATTTTGCTGAATCGGAAATCGTTTAGCTTTGCGAATTTCTTCTTCATCTTTATTTTCAAGTTTCTGAATAAGTTCGTAAATGCTGATCGTATCTATCACACCTGTATGTTTTAACAATTCTATAAATTGATTCCACTTAGGTGGTAAGGCATCAGCAAAACGCGTAACAATCTCCTGTTGTGACACAAGAACCTTGTATGAGTGCATCTCACTCATCAAATGATAGAAATGAGTTGTCATATCATTTAATGTTTGATTTTCCATAAAATGAAATCCTTCAAATTCCTTCTTTAAAAGATCATGTCTAACTTTCCTTGTTGCTGTGTTTACTTCTCCTCTTATTTTTAAAGCGTCCCACAAACTCTTTGTAGATGTACAATGCAAGAATTGATGATAAATGTCTCTGTGAGTGCTTGTGTAAGAATTCCAAAGGCCTTCTTTTCAAGATCATAGGCCATTTTATCATTCTCATCTAATTCAGCTAATGATGCAGAATTTGATACGACGTCTTCAAGAGATTCTCTGTATGGAGAAACAACACAATTCTGTATTCTGACCAATAATATATGTATGAAAACGATTGTTCCATGAAGAATAATCGTTCATGTGATTTAGTTTTGGTGGACGGTTGTTGCTCCCAGTTTCACTTTCGCTAAGAAGGAGGTTTTGAACACTTTGGTTTTGATTTGTAACAAAAGCCCATTGACCAGCAGTAAACACGTTTGGAGGTATCATTGATTTGGCCCATGAGGTAGTTTCCTGACTTGTAGTATATTCCCAATCCCAAGGATTTGTACTCATTTTGTATTTTCTTGATTTATGAAAAATTTAAAGGTTTAAAGTTTCACAATTATAATTACCTTTTAAAAATTCACAGATCTGAAAATATGACAAATTCTTAAAATCACAAAGCTTTGAAAAACACGAAAAACAAACAAAAACCAAAGTTATTCGTACGAAACTAATTTCGTGCGGATAACACCCTATTTCGTACGAACCACACAGTTTCGTGCGAAACAGTTGTTTTGTGCGAGACAAGGTGTTTTCGTGCGAATCAGATGTTTTGCACTAAACTTTTCAATCGCACAAACTGTTTTGTTCAGTGTTTTTCAGAGGAATCTTTTCAGAAATGGTTTGGTGAGAAATTTCCTTTCTTGTGTAGACCTGCTTTTTCGAAATTACCTGTAGTCTTACCCACTTTTAGTTAAAACACAGATTTTTAATCAGTCAACAGTCCAAGTCCAGATCCAAGACAGAAAATGTCAACCCTACCAAAAGTAATCAGATTCAAATTTTTGCAGATTTCTTCTTCAAGTGTGTTCTTCAGAAAAAATTTTACCATAAAATTTTATGCATACAACAGATTTTAACCAAGTTTTAAGTTAGTTAACTATCCAAAACTTATGTTTTCTACTGGAGACTCAAAAACACTTCAGAAATCTTCAAACTAGCTCAGACACAACTAAGCCCGGTTTTGAACAAGGAAAGAGCCAAAGCTCTGATACCACTTGTAGGTCCATCTGCGGATGGTGTTAAACTAGTTCCTTGTTCATATGACACATACACAAGTGCGGAATCCAAGTGTGCATGCAACCAAAGCAAAGTAAAGAACACGGGGTAACCAAAGATTCACTATCTTGATTAATGATTGAGAACAAATACAAACATATACACACAATGCTCGTAAGACTCAAACAAACTTGTTGTGTTCTTGTGTCTTCGTCTTCAGAGATAACCAACTCAAAGGGTAACAATATCTCTGGGCTGACCAACTAGCTAGCTAACTTTTTACGCGCAAGTCCACTAGTTCTGCTTATATAGTGTCTGTCTAGTTTCGTACGAATCACGAATCTAGACATACTTAACACAATATTTCACAATAAACACATCTCCAGAATTTGGTATGAGTCAGTGTTTCATACGAAATGCTTGTTTCAAATACTCTTTGTTTCGTACGAAACCCTGTGTTTCGTACGAAATGCTTGACTCGCACAAAATTCTCATTCTTGGAGAACTTGTGTAGACTTGACGTTTTCAAGACTTATCAGTATGCACACATGCAACTGATTAACAAAGACAAGCTAAGATGTCATACTAGATCAAGATAGAAGGATATCTCGATCTATTCGACATGACCAAACCTATACAGACACTTGAGCAAAGACCGTACAATTACAGCTGTAATTAAGAACAAGCAACAGACACAAAACTGTATCAACACATTTAAATAATTCAAGTGTTTTATGTGAAGTTTCGTTATGCATTTATTAACCGATCAAATTCGATTTATTAATTTCTGTAATTAATAAATAAATTAAAAGAGTTAAAATATTACATAAATAAAAACTAATAATAATATTAATAAATAAAGTTGAAAACAATAAAAATAAATATAAAGGGGTAACCGTGTTTCGAACCCTGGTCCCCATCGAGTAAACACATACCACACACCACTGCACTACACACATAATTTGTTTTGATTTTAAAATAATTAAACTTTATACCAAAATAATTATCAAACCTACAATTCAAATCAGGAAAAAAGAAACCGTCGAAGCATAATCTGTGCAATCAAACTCAGTTGACGGTTTTTCTTTCGATTAAACGAATGTAACAGATTCAAACATCAGTTTATAACTAAAATTCGGAATCCATTTGTTTGAAACCGAAGGAAATCATTGATATTAAAATCAATATTGGAACCAAAATCATGGCTATCATTTACCTATAAATACTCTAAAACTCGTTCAAACACTCTCGAACTCTCTCAAAACTCTCTGAAGTTTTCGCTACAAATCACCGGAGTTATTGTGTTGTCGCTGGAGGTGTCATCGGAGTATTCAACTATCTCCGTTTCGGTACAAAACCATCCCTTTGATTCTTTTATTGTATGTATTTTGTTAAAGGAAATTAATCATCGAATTCAAAATAATTTTTACAATTTAATAGTGGATTTTTGGTCAATGAGTTTAAAAGGTGAAGAAGATGAAGTTCGGATAGTAAATAAGAATAATTAAAATCGGTTATAAAACCGGGTTAGACACGCAGTCCAGCGGTGGACTGTGTGCAAAGATAAAGCATAGGTCCCGGGTTCAAATCTTAACATGATGCCTAGTTTCCGAACTAAAACAAAGTTTTTAATACTTACATATAACAGCCGGGAGTTAGTGTATAAAAGAAATATAAATCTAAGATATTACGGGTTAGTCACACAGCCCAGTTGGTAGGGCTGTGTGCAACGTATCGTGGGGGCGTGGGTTCGAGCCGGTTCTATAACCGGTTTTGCAAGCTTAAAATCTTTTTATTTAAAAACAAAATAAAGTATAACTCAGTTAGCATATTATATTAATATATATATATATATATACATATATATGTTATATATGTATATATATGTTATATATATGTATATAACATATATATATGTTATATACTTATATATATACATATATATATACAATAAACATATATATGTATATATATGTATATGTTATATATATATACGTATATATATATGTATATATATATGTATTATATAATTAAAATCAAGATTATTTCGGGTTAGACACGTAGCTCAGTTGGTAGAGCTACGTGCACGTATACGGTAGGTCACAAGTCCGATCCTTACACGATGCCAATAATTTGCACAGTCCGGCCGGTTGACCCGGTCAACCCTGTAAAAGGGAATATTTTTTTTAATACCTATTTTCTTTATTTTTGCTTCAAAAATCCTTAAAAATACCTATAACAATAAGACTTTTTAAGCTTTAAATTTGTAATTAATACTATAAAAATAGACTTAAAAGTCTAATAAAAGGCACTAAATAGAAATATTAATTTCAAACAAAAGTTATATATTTATCGAATTATTACGTGATTATTTAGGTTAGTTCTCTCGTCAGTTGAAATCTTAAATCGTGCGCCTTCGTCATCAAGTCAAAAAACGCACCCACTGTGAGTAAATCCTTACAAATTCCCCTTTTTATTTATGTTTTGGGGTGTATCATGTGTCGTTTACTTATATTGTTAATTCAAACACTTGTGCTACTACCATTATATGATCTACGTGTTATGTAATATTTGATTATTGTTATATGTGGTTATATTTTCTCATTTTAGTCAAGCATTCACATTAGGCCCATCCGTTCCTCGTTGGATACGGGTAGAGCATCGCGTTGCCTAATTAGATCGGCTCCGTTTGATCGAGCCTTGATCTCACAGTCATCATTTATCATGCTCATGTGTTCATTGCTAGAAACATATGTGGTTTGTTGATAGTTTGCATATACATATGCTCATATTTGGTTTATGCATATTTCCTTTTTATTAAATTAATCAATATAACGATTTCTTTCAAATGATTAAATGAGATTCACTTGCCAACTTTTGTTGGACGAGAGGGATCAAATCTGTTAATATGTAAAAGTTGGATAATGGAGGGGTTAAAAGTGTCAACATGTTAATTTATACATCTGAATGACCTTTTAATGAACCGGGAGCTCAACAATGTCCGGGAATACTCCCGGGTATGACAAATATTGGTTATGGAGGGCTAAATATGCTATAAAGGTGTTTTAGGAGGGTTTAATAAGTTGAGGGGCTAAAAGTGTCAAACTTTGAATCTGGCCATGGGGCACTCGCGAGGCACGAGAGGCACGGGCCTGGCTTCTCGCGGGGCACGAGAGACCTGTGTCTGTATAATTTTTGCTTGGCCTCCACACATGTTGCCAAAAACCATTGTTTGAAACCATGGTCTTCCAAACTGCTATGCCACGTTTTAGGACACTGTAAGCTCCCTCTTACACCCCTTAACACCTGGAATCACCTCCTTCAAACTCTCCAACTATAAATAGGTGCAATGCTTCACCATTTGAACTTGCACCATTCTCATTTATCACTCTATCTCCCACCTCTGAAAGTTCCTAACTGAAAGGAGCATCCAACTTAGTTCTATTGCATCCTAGGAATCAGTTGTAAGTGTTCCTTTCTCTTGCATTTTCATCTATTGGCTTTTATAGCCAAAAGTCAAGCATTTTATGGAAAACGCCTTGACTTTCGGTTAAGACCTATGGTCCAGGCATTGTTCATAACGAACATGGCTAAGTGATCGTAATAAGGTAGGTGTTAGTCCCTATTAAGGGCACCTCCTGAAGATCACATTTGCTAGACCGATTGACGGGTCAAAGTTTAAATATTAAATAGTCAAACATGTCATTTTTTGGAAACATTATAATTTGAACATATATATGTTATGAAACATGTTTTGACACTTAAACAAGTTGACTAAAATAACCATTTTTGCATAAAATAAGGTTTAAAGGATAATAAACTTGAAAATGAATTTCCTGCTGATGTAATATTATAAGTAGGATTGTTTGGGATGTCTAATATGATTATAAACTGAGTTTATAAACAAATCCTTGTATTATGTCGATAAATAACGATAAAGCACTTGTGGCTTATTAAAAAAAAGGTTTTAATCATACCTTTTCAAAGTAAATCTTTTACCTACTGATATGTTATATTAAATAACTATGTTATATTAAATAACATATCTAAGACATATTAACCAGACCTTAACATCAATTTTCATTAAATATCACACAAATCGTCATTTTACGACATAAGCGCCATTTCGGCACATAGTATGGTCTTAAACCATATTAATCAACTAAGACTTGTTACCTACTGATTTTAAAACTTATTTAAATTGTTTTAGTAGGTACATGATGTAAACTCAGAATCCCAAATAATTTATAAACTATGTGTAAAATGACCGAAATGCCCTTACAAGGCATAGTTTCGTTTTAAAACTTACGGGCATATAAGTTGATATCCTACTGATATTACAACTTATTTAAAGTATAATGGCATATAGTACTTGTCCATGACTTATCTGGTTACCCGATATCGCTGATATGCGTACGGTTAAGTATATGTAACTAGTTTACGGAAGTTAACCGAAACGGGTCTAACCTTGTCATTTAAGTCTCAAAATCCAGAATATTTATAGTTTATCCATATTACACAAGTAAAAGTACTTGTGGGATTAAACTACATTCTATCCGATCATCGATTAATCAAGCATTATACGTTTGATCCTGTACACTACTCGGTCTAAGTCTATGATTTAAATAAGACCGTTAGTATTTAATTGGTTAGCTTATACCATAATCCAGACTAGAGACTTGTCGGTAAGGTTATCTGCACTTAGTACTTTTGTGTACGACTGAGTTATCAAATCTTGCGTTTAAACGAAGACTAGCTCAGGTAAATACTCTCGACTTATTTCCCTTATACGGGCTTGGGTTACGGTAAACTATTACCGCTTGGTCGGAAATGGCATCAATCGAATGCCATATTGTGGCTAGTAAATCCGCATATTCCGTTTTAATCAGTTTTGTTTGATAACTTAAACATCAGGGGTTAACTACCGTGTCCTGGATATCCTCGGCTCATTACTTAGATAATGGCCATGACCTTAGCGCGAGTGTAGGAATAGACCCGATAGACGCTCAAAATGCATTAGCCACAAGGTTGGGGGAATAACTCCTTCGTGAGTTCAAAGTGGTGAGTATGTTAATCATGTCTCGGTCTCCATACCAGGCCCTATATGTATGGACAAACAAGTGAATCATGTTAACAAGGTTACAAGGCTGACATTCCCAAGTTATAAAGATTTTGTGCCAATGTGCACTTAAAACAAATTTTAAAATGTTTTCAAAATGAGTCAGTTGGGTGTATTTACCAGCGAACGCTGACGTATTTTCAAAAGACTAAGCTTGCAGGTACAATACGAAAATAGGCAGGAAGTGCTCGGTAGTGATAAGAGGATCTTAAAAATCCTAGATCTACCCAAAGTCTGTTGTACACTTTTGTAAAATTTGTGATCCGCCTGTGGATCTTCAATTATGAGCCGTCGGTATATTATTTTTGTACTTTGAACATTTCGGTTTGTAATAGTAATTTAACTCCAAGACTTCCGTTGTGCCGTGTTTAATGGTCTATGATGATATCAACTTACGTCACGATATTCCCCATCTGGGCCCACCAGTGTTTGGATTTAGCTGTGGAAAGCCAGAGTGTGATAGGTTAGTATTAGAGCCAACGTTTGAGAAAATTAAACACTAGCCTTCTTGTGTTTAATCTCAAACTTACATGAGCACATTCCTTAGACTTCCGAGTTTAGGCTTTGACCTAGGATTATTCATCTCATTATTAAGTTATTAGTATTGTTTTTTATTTGATTTTAACAGGAAAATGCCGCCAAGAGTACGAGGAAGAGGTAAAGGACCAATGAGGGGTGGACCATCAGGACACTTCCCTTCACAACCCCATCACTCGAATCCCTATGAGGATTCGGGGGATTCCTGGCCCTTATCATGACATTCACATACCCATACCCAAAACTCGTACCATTCATATCATTTGCACTAATCACACCACTCCCATCACTCTCATCATTCTCAACATTGATATCATGATGAGTTGAACCCAAACCATTACTTTAACACACCCCCAGCCAACCAAAATCAGTTGGACCAACCCAACCCAATGGATGAGGACTCCGACCCGGAGATGCCGCCGTCGGGATCACATACACATCCCATCGAAATCTCAAGCGATTCGAACTCTTATGCCGGATCGCCATACCAAGGTCCTAATGAATGGGATCAATATTGGAACCAATTTACTTTCGCAAACACTCCTTCCCATCACTCCCTAACACCTCCTGTACAAGAAGATGTTCACATGGAACCGGTGCAATTTCATCAGCCCCCACCTGAACCACCAAGGAGGAAACGAGGAGCGCGTATATCGGTACGTGCAGGTCAATGGTCAGGATCGCTACCACCTTTGCCCAAACCTTACCCCACCATTCAAGAGGATCCACAAATGGGAGGACCCTTCAATACTTCACCTGTTGTGGAACCAACACCATCATTTGTAGTCCAACCACCACCATCGGGTTATAATGACCCATCCCAACATATCCGGATTACATCTTGATATGATCCTTTTTACCCGTCTACGCCGGTAAATTACTAGGCATTGTCGCATGACCCTTATATGCAAGCAGTCATGCATAACGCACTTTACCCATTCCTTTCCCACCTGTTTATCCACCTACTGCATATCCAAGTTATTGGTACCAGTATCCTGTTATGCCACAACCACAACCACAACCTTCGCCGCCACTTGAGGCCATCAATGAGGCCTTAGAACGAATGAAGGAAATGCAACAACAAGCGGAGAAAACGGAGAAGAAGACAAACAAGTTCTTCAAGAAACTCTCCAAGTTAGTTAAGGGAAAGAAGGACGAGTGAAGTCTCTTCTAATATATGTTAGTCCCTGCGAGGACATTGTTATTTCTTTAGTCCCTACGTGGACATTTTTATTCCCTTTAAGTCCTTGCATGGACAATTTGTTTCAATTATTTCTTTCTAGTATTGTAATTTCTTAATGGCATTTAATGGAGTATTTTGGAATTATACATATCTATTCATCCTCTTCAAAGCGAACGTCTCGATTTTACTCGAAATTTATGTTCTGCTATATAATTCCAAAAGACCTTAATGGATTTGATTATGCCAAGTGGCACAGACCACATATTGGCCAAGAAATGATAGTTAAGGATAAAAGGCCTTCTATCAGGATAGTTAAGGGAGGTTATCCTTCTATCTAGAGGTGGTGGACTAGGTTCACGCCTCCAGGTCGTCAAGGTCCAAAGTGACCGAGACTATTAATCAATCATTAAGATACTCTTATGTTAACATTAAGGAATGTTCATATTCCTGGTAGTGTGACTTGAGGAACCACACTAGCCGTCTAGGTAAAAGGACTACGTCCTAAGACCTATTATATAGCCTATGTGATCAATGTGATCCCGGATAATGTCTATGATGACAATTGACAGGCCAAGGTGCCATAATTTTCCAAGGTGATAGGCCAATGTGGCGTAAAGTGTCCAAGGTGACAGGCCAAGGTGCCATAATTTGTCCAAGGTAACAGGCCAATTGTGCCGTAAATTGTCCAAGGTGACAGGCCAAGGTGCCATAATTTGTCCATTATTGATAAGCCAATGTGCCCAATTTTTATGTTCATTATTGACAGGCCAATGTGTCGTATTTTATGTCCATTAGTGACAGGCCAAAGTGCCGTATATTATATAGGCCAACGTGCCGTATTTTACGTCCATAGTGACAAGCCAATGTGCTGTATTTTAAATATCTATGGGATAAGGCCTATGAGCCATGTTTTAATGTCCTTTGTGACAAGCCTATGAGCTATATATAATTGTCTAAATGACAATGATAGTTGTGACATTACGATCCACTGTCCAATAATATAAGGACTATGTCCAGATTATAGTTTGCCTTTGATGGTCCTTTTGAGACCTAGACCAAATATAGATATGATAAGCCTAAGAGTTGTGATGTTATTCACACTAGCTTAAATAGGCGATGGATTGTTATATCCAGTAATTATGGTTATTAATACCATGGCTAAGAGAAATTTTATTTGGTATTTAGAACCAAAGCTCCAAGAATGGCTAACTCAGACGAGGCACAAAGTAGCCACCGAGAGATTAACTCTAACAACACTGAAAACATAGCCATTGATAACGATGATTTCCAAGCTCGCATAGATGCAATTGTTGGAAAGGCCATGGAAAAGGGCATAGAAAAACTTAGGGAGTCAAGTGCTACTCGCTCCAGACCATTATCAATTCCATCATCCTCAGCTCATAAGGAGAGCTCAGTTCACTCTTCAAATGCGAAGAGTGAACCAAAGAAATTAGAATTTGCTGATAGGTCCCGTTCTTCAAAAGACGGATGTACCACAAATACTTTGCTTCTTGTAAACCTAGGGATTTTAATGGGGAAAAGGGAGATGTAGAAGCCTTGAAATGGCTAGATGAAATGGAAACAATAGTGGATATCAGCGGATGTGCTGATAAAGATATGGTTAAGTATGTATCACAGTCCTTTAAGGGCGATGCCCTGATTTGGTGAAAGGCAATTATTCAATCTACAGGTAAGGTACACATGTACAACTTAGGATGGTCCAAGTTTGTGGACCTTGTGAAGGAAACTTACTGCCCACCTCATGAGGTGGAGAAGATAGATTAAGACTTTCTAACTCTTAGCATGAACAATCTAGACTGTCGCAGGTATGTTTCTGACTTCAATTCCCTGTCTAGGTTAGTATCCTACCTGATTACCCCTAAACCTAAACGCATCTCGCGTTTCATTAATGGGATAGCACCCGAAATAAAAGGAATGGTAAAGGCTGCTCAGCCAAGTACTTATAGGTCTGCTGTTGACCTATCTCTCTCCCTTACCTTAGATTTGGTAAGGAAAACGTCAGTCAGAGAGACTGATGGAAAAAGGAAACGTGAGGACGATAACTCCCAAAGGTTTAAAAAGAAAGGAAATTTTGAGTTCAAGAAGAACCAACACAGGTCTAATGATAGACCTCTTTGCAAGACCTGCAACTACAGGCATTAGGGACGATGCAATGTTAACCCACAGGATAAACACTATGGTATCTGTAAGAAAAAAAGGGCATAAGACCCTAGAATGTAAGGATCTTAAGAATGCCGTCTGTTACAGCTGTAATGAAAAATGGCATATTAAGTTTAACTGCCCTAAGAACACCAGAAATATTGAAGCAAAAACTAGAGAGGCCAAGAAAGGAAATGCTCCTACCTTCCAAATGAATGTTAGGGAGGCTGTTAATGACAGCAACGTCATAACAGGTACTTTCCTCATTAATGATGTATATGCTAGAGTTCTTTTTGATTCAGGAGCAGATAAATCTTTTGTTGACCATAAGTTTAGTAAACTATTAAACTTACCTAAAAGAACTCTAGATAAAACTTATGAGATGAACTTGCTGATGGAAGTTTAGAAACTGCATCTTCCATTCTTGATGGATGTTTCATATCCATTATGAATCATTCTATACCTATCTCTCTTTTGCCAATGAAATTGGCGGGGTTCGATGTAGTTTTAGGCATGGATAGGTTATCCCATCACCATCCCGCATTGCCTGCGATAAGAAACTCATCGAGATTAAAACCCCATCTGGTGAAACGATCACCATTCCTGGAGATTCACACTATGGATTGCCAGACAAGGTGTCGTTGTTTAAGGCATCCAAGTGTTTGGGGAGAGGTTTTGTCATTTACATGGCACAAGTAACTATCAACGAGCCTAAGCCAAATATTGAAGAGCTTCCAGTTATCTCGGAGTATTACGATGTTTTCCCTGAAGAATTATCAGGCCTACCTCCAGATAGGTAAGTTGAGTTTAGAATTGATATCCTACCTGGATCAGCACCAGTAGCCAGAGCTCCATATCGATTAGCACCGACGAAAATGAAAGCATTAAGAATTCAATTAGATGAACTTTTAGAGAAAGGTTTCATACAACCTAGTTCCTCACCTTGGGGAGTTCCAATTCTTTTCGTTAAAAAGGACGGTTCAATGCGGATGTGCATTGATTACCGTCAGCTAAATAAGATAACGATCAAGACTCGTTATCCTTTGCCCAAGATCGATGATTAGTTCGATCAACTTCTAGGTGCTGGTTATTTCTCTAAGATTGATTTAAGACCAGGATATCATCAACTGAAGGTTAGGAACGGGGATGTTCCTAAAACAGCCTTCAGGACCCTTTATGGTCATTTTGAATTCTTGGTGATGCCTTTTGGGCTCACAAATACACCTGCAGCATTCATGGATCTCATGAATAGAGTCTGCAAACCATACCTAGATAAGTTTGTCATCGTCTTCATAGACGACATACTTATCTACTCTTGTAATCAAGTTGATCACGAGACACATCTTCGGTGCATCCTAGAATTGCTAAGACAAGAGAAGCTTTATGCTAAGTTCTCTAAGTGTGAATCTTGGCTTAGAGAAGTCCAATTTCTTGGACATGTTGTAACCAAGCGTTGTATTCAAGTGGATCCCGCCAAAATAGAAGCAATAATGAATTGGGAAGTACCCAAAACCCCATCAGAGATTCGTAGCTTCTTAGGAGTGGCAGGTTATTATAGGAGGTTCATTGAGAACTTTTCGAGGATAACCAATCCTTTAACTACTTTGACCCATAAGAACGTCAAGTGTAACTGGGGTCCAAAACAACAAGAATCTTTTGAGATTCTAAAACACAAGTTAAGCAATGGTCCTATGTTAGCTCTACCTGAGGGTATTGAGGATTTCATAGCTTACTGTGATGCCTCGCACACTAGCATGGGCTGTGTGCTAATGCAAAAAGGCAAAGTGATTGCTTATGTATCACGACAATTAAAGGTGCACGAAAGAAATTACACAACCCATGATTTAGAATTGGGTGCCGTTGTATTTGTACTTAAATTGTGGAGACATTACTTGTATGGCACAAAGTGTATTATATACATTGACCATAAGAGTCTCCAACATCTGTTCAATCAGAAGGAATTGAACACGCGACAACGCTGTTGAATGGAAACACTTAATTATTATGGTTGCGAAATTCGCTATCATCCCGGCAAGGCAAATGTCATAGCTGACGCCTGAAGTCGCAAGAAAGAATTAAGCATATTAGGATTAATGCCAAGATCATTGAACTCAGAAATAGCTTGAATGAAAAGCTATTAGATGCGCAAAAGCAAGCCCTATTAGAGGCTAATATTCCTAATGAAGGATTAGACGGAACAACTGATCATTTAGCGCCTGGAAAGGATTGAATCCTTAGACTTAATGGAAGAATCTGGGTTCCAATCTTTGGAGGACTTAGAGATCTAATCTTCCAAGAAGCGCATAATTCAAGTTACTAAGTTCACCCGGGTGGTGACAAGATGTATCAGGATTTGAAAAAGAATTATTGGGCACAAGATTAAACTTTAGTACGGCTTACCACCCGCAGAGAGATGGACAAAGTGAGCGTACTATTCAAACCTTAGAAGACATGTTTAGAGCATGTGTGATTGATTTAGGTGGAAGTTGGATGACCACTTACCCCTAATAGAATTCTCCTATAATAATAGTTATCATACGAGCATCAAGGCTGCTCCTTATGAGGCCTTGTATGGGAGAAATGTCGAATGTTTGTGTGCTGGGCAGAAGTTGGGGAAGCCTAACTATCAGGACCTGAGATTGCCGTGGAGACCACATATAAGATTGTGCAAATCCGTGATCGTCTCAAAGCTGCCCGTGATAGGTAGAAGAGCTATGCAGACAAGAGGCATAAACCTCTTAAGTTCCAAGTAGGGGACAAAGTCATGCTGAAAGTATCACCTTGGAAAGGTGTAAAGAGGTTTGGAAAGAAGGGAAGCTAAGCCCAATATATATAGGACCATTCTAGATAGTCGAATGTGTCGGCGCTGTAGCTTATAAGCTTAAGCTGCTAGAGGAGCTTAATGGAATTCATGATGTATTCCACATATCTAACCTTAAGAAATGTCTAGCCGATGAGTCGCTAACATTGTCACACAAAGATGTGCAAATTGATGAAAACCTAAGGTTCCTTGATAAACCGATTTCAATCAAGGATCGACAGGTTAAGAAGCTCCGAAGGAAATTGATACCTATAGTGAAGGTTAAGTGGGACGCCCTTAGAGGTCCCGAGTATACATGGGAGGTTGAGTCCAATATGCGACAAAATTATCCCCATCTTTTTTAATAAAATCTCGAGGACAGGATTTCTTTTAAGGGGGTGAGGACGTAACACCTCGTAAAAAATCATGTCCAATAGTATAGTGACACGTGTTGTCTTTTTTATTTTAGCCTATCAAAGACTAATAAGGACAAAGGTGTCAAGATGCTCAAACTGAGCCTCTGAGTGACTTTCCGATGTTAACATGCATAAACATTAGCCTCTGAGTGACTAATATGTCAACATGCTTAAACTTAGCCTCTGAGTGACTGATATGTCAACGTGCTTAAACTTAGCATCTGAGTGACTGATATGTTAACATGCTTAAACTTGGCATCTGAGTGACTGATATGTCAACATGCCCAGCCTCTGAGTGACATCGGAGTCAACATGCTTATAGCGGGCCTCTAAGTGATCCTTTACGAAATCCTAACTCTCATATGTCCCATTTGTTGGACGAGAAGGATTAAATCTGAAGATCACATTTTCTAGACCGATTGACAGGTCAAAGTTTAAATATTAAAAAGTCAAACATGCCATTTTTTGGAAACATTATAATTTGAACTCATATATGTTATGAAACATGTTTTGACACTTAAACAAGTTGACTAAAATGCCCTTTTTGCATAAAATAAAGTTTAAAGGATAATAAACTTGAAAATGAATTTCCTGATGATGTAATATTATAAGTAGGATTGTTTGGGATGTCAAATCAGATTATAAACTGAGTTTATAAACAAGTCCTTGTATTATGTCGATAAATGACGATAAAGCACTTGTGGCTTATAAAACGGTTTTAATCATACCTTTTCAAAGCAAATCTTTTACCTAATGATATGTTATATTAAATAACATATCTAAGACATATTAACCTGGCCTTAACATCAATTTTCATTAAATATCACACAAATCGTCATTTTACGACATAAGCGCCATTTCAGCACATAGTATGGTCTTAAACCATAATAATCAACTAAGACTTGTTACCTACTGATTTTAAAACTTATTTAAATGTTTTACAGTAGGTATATGATGTAAACTCAAAATCCCAAATAATTTATAAACTTTGTGTAAAATGACTGAAATGCCCTTACAAGGCATAGTTTCGTTTTAAAAACTTAACGGGCATATAAGTTGATATCCTACTGATATTACAACTTATTTAAAGTATAATGGCATATAGAACTTGTCCATGACTTATCCGGTTACCCGATATCGCTGATATGCGTACGGTTAAGTATATGTAACTAGTTTACGGAAGTTAACCGAAACGGGTCAAACCTTGTCATTTAAGTCTCAAAAGTTTATCCATATTACACAAGTCAGTACTTGTTGGGATTAAACTACATTCTATCCGATCATCCTTTAATCAAGCGTTACACGTTTTGATCCTGTACACTACTCGGTCTAAGTCTATGACTTAAATAAGACGGTTAGTATTTAATTGGTTAGCTTATACCATAATCCAGACTAGAGACTTGTCGGTAATGCTATCTGCACTTAGTACTTTTGTGTACGGCTGAGTTATTAAATCTTGCGTTTAAACGAAGACTAGCTCAGGTAAATACTCTCAACTTATTTCCCCCATACGAGCTTGGGTTACGGTAAACTATTACTGCTTGGTCGGAAATGGGATCAATCGAATACCGGATTGTGTCTAGTAAACCTGCATATTCTGTTTTAATCAGTTTTGTTTGATAACTTAAACATTGGGGGTTAACTACCATGTCCTGGATATCCTCAGCTCATTACATTAGATAATGGCCATGACCTTAGCGCGGGTGTAGGCATACACCCGATAAACGCTCAAAATGCATTACCCACAAGGTTGGGGGAATAACTCCTTCGTGAGTTCAAAGTGGTGAGTACGTTAATCATGTCTCGGTCTCCATACGGGCCCTGTATGTATGGATAAACAAGTGAATCTGTTAACAAGGTTACAAGGCTGACTTTGTCACACCCCGACCCGCAGCGGAAAAGGTGATCGGGGCATGATTGGGTTATCATCAAGCTCATGACATTTATTTTAACATTTCATATTCATTAATACACTTTAATGGGAAATTACAATCAATATTACATCATGTCCTAAACATCAATCTAGGCTTCATTGTTTTCTTCTAAGGCATTTCCTATGTTTTCCTTGCTTCATCCTGTTCACCTGTATCATGTGTAAAAAATGTTTTTGGATCAACAAAAAGTTGGCGAGTGAATCCTATGAAAAACATTTGAACAAGTTTATTTAATTGATTATAAAATAAAGTGCACAACCACACATGAGTAAAAATAGATGTAAACTTATACACCAATCATTTAATATTAAATAATGCACACATGAACAATAATGGATCGTTTTGAGGCACGCGTTGCTCAACTCGTCTCCCACGAGGAACTGATGGGCCTAATGAATGATTTGCATAAACTTGACAATATGAAATACATAACTACAAACATTATAAACCAAATAATACACACACGAACAACAATGGATTTGTTTTGAGGCATGCGTTGCTCAACTCGTCTCTCACGAGGAACTGATGGGCCTAATGAATGAATTGCATATAAAATTGACAAAATGAAATACATAACTACCAACAATTTATATACAATCTAAGTTTAGATCACAATATGGTATGGCACAAGTTTAAATAAACGAGTTAATTTTGTGACACATGACACACCCCAAAACGTGTAATTAAAAAGGGGAGTTGTAAGATTCACTCACATTGGGTGCGTTTGGTTGATGATGTTGAATGCGCACGAAGTTTGATTTTAACCACGAGTGAAACTAACCTAGATAATGGCATAATGTTTTGGTAAGTAAACGGATTTTATTAATCCATTTTAGTAGGATTGTTGGGTGTATTTTTGTGAGTTTAAGGCTATTTTCTAACCTTAAAAATGTTATTTTTAAGTATTTTTAATTGATTTTTAAATAAAATAAATAAATAAAAATAATAAAAAATGTTGACTTTTTGGCCGTTGACCGTTGACCATTGACTTTGACTGTTGACTGTTGACCGGTTCGTATGTGTGTATGTGTGCGCTGGGTGAGGCTCGAACCCGAGACCTCCCGTACGGGTGCACGCAGCTCTACCAACTGAGCTACGTGTCTAACCCGAAATATTTCTGTTTTTAATTATATTTATATATTAATTGAATTAAACAGAAAATCATTTATTTTTAAAAATGATTTTAATGCATCGAACCGGTGTGCTCCACAGGTCTTTGAACCCGGGACCTGTGGGTTGAGTTAACACACAGTCCACCGCTGGACTGTGTGTCTAACTTGTTAAATAATCTGATTTTTATTATACTTATATACAAACTAAATATTTTCATTTCTGTCTTAAATAAAAAGTTTGATAATTGTCCGGACCGGTGCGGTAGTCCGGACTCGAACTCGTGACGTGTGTTTAAACATACTGGACTGTGTGTCTATCTTGGTTATTATTATGGTTTTTATTAAACTTAACATCTTACGCAGTGACTCCGGTTCGGTTTAAAAAAAAGAACATTTTTATTAAGGCGAGTATGCGTGGGACATGTATCGAACTCGGGACGTGAGCGTGTTTATGTGCACACAGTCCACCGCTGGACTGTGTGTCTAACCCGAGTTATATCTTGATTTAAATTAAACTTATATACTACTGAATCTTCGTCTTCTTCGTTAATCTTAACCAGAAACGGTGACTGACTGGTTCAACGATTTTTAATCATGTTCTTTAGTGTGTTATGATTAATTACAGGTGAGATAAGTAAAAAGATTGAAAGATTAAGCGTAAGGTATACCGAACTGGACTCCTCTGTTTCTCCGGCAGAACTCCGTGACAGCAAATGATTCCGGCGACGTGTGTCTTGCGGCAGAGGGTCTTCAACGAGCTTGAGATGAATGTGGGTGGCTTCGGTATGAGTTCTGAGTGTTCACTGTTTAGAGTAAGGCACAGAAGTGAAAGGTTCGGTTTTCCGGCGAGTTGCAGAAGATTTCCGGCGAATGGAATTACGTCGAGAAAGGGTGCGGTTTTGAGCGAAAAGGCTACCAGTGGATTGTGGGTGAATTTATAGGGAGGAATCGAGTAGAGTCGGATTTCAGACTTGATTCAAAGTCATTACGTTTTCCGGCGGTTATGACTTGCGTCGCGGGTTCAGACGTCGGTTATAACCGATATTGAGGTTAGTGTTTACGTTAAAACTGAAGAAACCGTCCAATCTCGCGAGATCGCCGGGATTTCCGACGACTGCAATTGGGCGCGCCGTTATTTGAATTCGAGATTTATTTTATGTACTAAATGTTTCCAATATTTAACAAGAAACATGAGTGGCGCAGTGGTTGGATGGTTATGTGTTAAGGCTGTGTTTGAATCGCTGGCTGACCCGGGTTCGAAACCCGGCAGCAGCTTTTTATTTTTATGTCATTATTTTTAACAGTTTTTCAAAAACAAATTATATATTCCAATATACTTATTAATTATGTATCGTTTAAAATTATTTTGGGCAATAAATAAGCAACGAAATTTTTTACTATTGTTTGGTTAATAAACGGAGCGGGTTTGGTAAATCCGGTTTTTGTCGGATGTTACAGTATCCCCTGCTTTTTAGAAATTTCGTCCCGAAATTTTAAGTAGTGATATATTTGACTAAAAATGATGGTGTTTAGTTTGACAGTTACATGCTTAGAAAAAGAGTAAGAGTTTAAGTTTTTGTTTGAGGCGGTAACGTCCCTTGTAAGGGTTAAGTACCCTGTTACAGGAATCGCTTTTTGTTGCCTACTGTAAAAATATTGATAAGCAGAGTTGATTCGCTAAATATGATATCAGGCGTAAGAGTTTTGATATGTTTGAAAGGATATGGTTATATCCTAAAGCAAAACTTCTGATACTACAACCTACATGGAACTTCTCATAACCGTCTAACAATACCTCTGATCCTTTGACAAGAATACTTATATATAGGAAGTACCAGCGGCGTATCCACCATATTCTTGTCAAATTTTCATTGGTTTTATCAGTAAGTTATGATTGGTTCTATGATGTGACTCCAAACATAAATAAATGCCACAACCAATGTACCAAGAAATTACTAAATCCTACATAGAACTTCTCATAACCGCCTGACAATGCCTCTGATCCTTTGACAAGAATACTTATATATAGGAAGTACCAGCGGCGTATCCACCATATTCTTGTCAAATTTTCATTGGTTTTATCAGTAAGTTATGATTGGTTCTATGATGTGACTCAAACATAAATAAATGCACACAACCAATGTACCAAGAAATTATAAATCTACATAGAACTTCTCATAACCGCCTGACAATGCCTCTGATCCTTTGACAAGAATACTTATATATAGGAAGTACCAGCGGCGTATCCACCATATTCTTGTCAAATTTTCATTGGTTTTATCAGTAAGTTATGATTGGTCCTATGATGTAACTCTAGAACATAAATAACACAACAACCAATATTTGAATCCACATTCTGATAGCATATATGTTTGAATGGTGACAGTTCCTCTCGTCTTTGTTGGAGAGGTTAGTCTATGTAGAAATGGAACACAATCCAATTTCTTTAGATGATGATATGATATGAATGTAACACAAATTTCAACCAAGACAATACTAAATCCTACATGGAACTTCTCATAGCCGCCTGATAATGCCTCTGATCCTTTGGCAAGAATACTTATATATAGGAAGTACCAGTGGCGTATCCACCATATTCTTGTCAAATTTTCATTGGTTTTATCAGCAAGTTATGATTAGTTACCAAGAAACTACTAAATCCTACATAGAACTTCTCATAACCGCCTGACAATGCCTCTGATCCTTTGACAAGAATACTTATATATAGGAAGTACCAGCGGCGTATCCACCATATTCTTGTCAAATTTTCATTGGTTTTATCAGCAAGTTATGATTAGTTACCAAGAAACTACTAAATCCTACATAGAACTTCTCATAACCGCCTGACAATGCCTCTGATTCTTTGACAAGAATACTTATATATAGGAAGTACCAGCGGCGTATCCACCATATTCTTGTCAAATTTTCATTGGTTTTATCAGTGAATTATGATTAGTCCTATGTGACTCTAAAACATAAACAACACAACAACCACAGCTTGAGTCTGAATTCTGATAGTATACATGCTTGAATGATGACAGTACCTCTCTCGTTTGTTATGATGGAGAGGTTAGTCATTGTGGAAGTGAGACATAGCTCAACTTCTATAAATGATGAAATTGAATACACTGAAATGTATGATGAACAAACTTCAACCAAAACATACTAAATCCTACATGGAACCTCTCATAACCGCCTGATAATGATCTGATCCTTTGACAAGAATACTTATATATAGGAAGTACCAGCGGCGTATCCACCATATTCTTGTCAAATTTTCATTGACTTTATCCACAAGTTATGATTAGTTCTATGTGACTCTACAACAAACACAACAACCACAAGATACTGATAATGAAAAATGTCTGTGCGATCAAGGCTCAATCAAACGGAGCCGATCGTATTGCATGTACTGAAAATGAAAAATGTCTGTGCGATCAAGGCTCAATCAAACGGAGCCGATCGTATTGCATGTACTGAAAATAATAAACAATAATCACTCAAACAGTTTATACATGGAACCTCTCATAACCGTCTGATAATGCCTCCGATCCTTTGACAAGAATACTTATATATAGGAAGTACCAGCGGCGTATCCACCATATTCTCGTCAAATTTTCATTGACTTTATCCGCAAGTTATGATTAGTTCTATGTGACTCTACAACAAACACAACAACCACAAGATACTGATAATGAAAAATGTCTGTGCGATCAAGGCTCAATCAAACGGAGCCGATCGTATTGCATGTACTGAAAATGAAAAATGTCTGTGCGATCAAGGCTCAATCAAACGGAGCCGATCGTATTGCATGTACTGAAAATAATAAACAATAATCACTCAAACAGTTTATACATGGAACCTCTCATAACCGCCAGATAATGCCTCTGATCCTTTGGCAAGAATACTTATATATAGGAAGTACCAGCGGCGTATCCACCATATTCTTGTCAAATTCCCATTGGCTTTATCCTTAAGTTATGATTGGTTCTATGTGATAAAGAAAAACATAAAACTAAATGTTTGGAGTTGAATCTTGATTTCCGGTGAAGAGGACTAGTTGGGTGGTTTCGTTTGGGCCGTCATTATCTTCGACAGGATTGGCGTTGATGTTGAAAACTCTTCCTCTTGCTGGTGGCCTAGTGATTGGGTTTTCTTGATTTACTTGGTTAACTGGGTTTGATTGAGCTTGAGCATTTATGATGTTAACCAAAAGAGGGCACGTGTTTCTAAAGTGGGTAGGGTCGCCACAATTGAAACAAGCTCGAACATATGGGAACATGGGGTATTGAGGTTGATGATAGGTTTGGATCATGTTTTGAGTAGGGGGAGAGATTTGGTTTTGAGGGGTGCGGCAAACCTTGTTCAAATGACCATAGCGTCCACAAGTTGCACATAGTCGACAAGGTAAGGTAAGGGGATGGTGATAAAAACAGGTGTTACATCGAGGGTGAGGTCCAAGGTATGGTTTCTTATTTGGGTAAGTTGAGTTGGGTGCTACTTGAGTGATTGGGATAGCTTGGATGGGTATGGCTTGTAAAACTGGTTGATTACGTTGGATAGTAGCGAAAAGTTGCCCGTCTCTTTTTCTCTTAGAAATGGGTTGAGAAGGGGATTCGGTTTGGGTGGAGTTTGAAGTTTCAGTCGATGCTTTATCCTTCTTCTTCTCCTCCTTGAAGTCTTTGCTCCGGATTTGGTTCTCGGTGAGCTCTGTAGCTAGCTCCATTGCTGCTTCCAAAGTTGCAGGCGTGGTACTTATTACAGAGTCTTGAATCTTTGACGGAAGACCTCGAATGTAGTGCTCGATCAAACGGTAGAGGGGAGTGAACAAATTGGGAACCATTTGATGTAACTCGAGGAATCTTTTGTTATATGTGGTGTGGTCCCCTTCCTTCTGCTTCAACGAATAGAACTCATCTTCTAATTTCTTGATTTCACTCCTTGGGCAAAACCGTCTTGTCATGATTTCCTTCAACTCTTCCCAAGTCAAAGTCATAGCATCGTCAATGCCTCGTTTGGCCTTCTCTGTATTCCACCAAGTAAGTGCTATTCCATATAAACGACTGGTAGCATATCGCACTTTGCGATCATCGGGGCAATCGCAATTTAGAAAAGTGTTCTCCATTTCTTCAAACCAATGGAGGAGAGCGGTGACACCTTCAGTCCCTTCGTAATTTGGAGGGTCGCATGATTTGAAATGCCTGTAGGTGCATTTAGTGGTATTTGGGGGAGGGTTGATAACGTGTTGATCTTCTTGATTGACAGGATTAGCGGTAAGTGCTTGTTGGACTTGGATTACAATGTTGGGTATTACGGCAGCCATTTGTTGAGCGATTAAGGCAGCCATGCGCTCGCGAGCTTTTCCTGCTCTCATCTTCCTACGGGCGAGATTAGAAGACATCTACAAGGAATACATGTTAAGAGTATGAGTTGGATGTTTTTGGGTTCATGGGTCGCATTTAGGAATGAACATTCATAAAATAATTATAGAAAAATAAATCTAATACATCCATAGGATGTCTTGGGCTTTGCTCGTCATTAGGCCCTGCATGCCGCCATACTTCACCTTCATAATCATGTGGGCCCCCATGAATACCGGGTTTTTCATATGGTTCGCATGTGTTAGCCTGGTTACGTACACTAAAACCCGGAGAAAATCGAGAAATATGTATATAACGTATGATATTCGGAATGTGTCCAGGTGTAGACACGGTGACACCTCAAAGTGGGGTTAGTTCGAACGACGTTTGGTGTGGCATGCTTTGGCCTAATAGGTCCTTCGTACTCTCATCGTTAGTCCCCAGGTAGGCAAACTGGTCCGTTATATTGGATTTATACGAATGCCAACCTAGACAGGACGTTCCGACTACCGGTACTTGTACCCTTCCAGTTACTACATGCCCGTCGCAGAACTTACTTTGATG
The DNA here is from genome assembly GCA_947069175.1 of Scalesia atractyloides. Taxonomy (NCBI): domain Eukaryota; kingdom Viridiplantae; phylum Streptophyta; class Magnoliopsida; order Asterales; family Asteraceae; genus Scalesia; species Scalesia atractyloides. The sequence continues at coordinate 82,030,908 of CAMTDV010001632.1, forward strand.
AGATTTGAAAATTGCAACAAAATCTTTGAATAACAAAAATTTGAAGATGAATTGAATATATGAACATTGAAATATGTATGATGAATATGTATATAAGTATGTATGTTTGACTGTAAGTATAAACAAATATGAAACAAATAAATATCATAAGTTTGTATGTAACCACCTAAACAATTAAAAATTTAGACAAACTATAGTATAGGCTCTAAGGGTCTAATAACCTATCCTATATCCCTATAGTCATGGCTCTGATACCAATCTGTCACACCCCGACCCGCAGCGGAAAAGGTGATCGGGGCATGATTGGGTTATCATCAAAGCTCATGACATTTATTTTAACGTTTCATATTCATTAATACACTTTAATGGGAAATTACAATCAATATTACATCTTGTCCTAAACATCAATCTAGGCTTCATTGTTTTCTTCTAAGGCATTTCCTATGTTTTCCTTGCTTCATCCTGTTCACCTGTATCATGTGTAAAAAATGGTTTTTGGATCAACAAAAAGTTGGCGAGTGAATCCTATGAAAAACATTTGAACAAGTTTATTTAATTGATTATAAAATAAAGTGCACAACCACACATGAGTAAAAATAGATGTAAACTTATACACCAATCATTTAATATTAAATAATGCACACATGAACAATAATGGATCGTTTTGAGGCACGCGTTGCTCAACTCGTCTCCCACGAGAAACTGATGGGCCTAATGAATGATTTGCATAAACTTGACAATATGAAATACATAACTACAAACAATATAAACTAAATAATACACACACGAACAACAATGGATTTGTTTTGAGGCACGCGTTGCTCAACTCGTCTCTCACGAGGAACTGATGGGCCTAATGAATGAATTGTATATAAAATTGACAAAATGAAATACATAACTACCAGCAATTTATATACAATCTAAGTTTAGATCACAATATGGTATGGCACAAGTTTAAACAAACTAGTTAATTTTGTGACATATGACACACCCCAAAACGTGTAATTAAAAAGGGGAGTTGTAAGATTCACTCACATTGGGTGCGTTCGGTTGATGATGTTGAATGTGCACGAAGTTTGATTTTAACCACGAGTGAAACTAACCTAGATAATGGCATAATGTTTCAGTAAGTAAACGGATTTTATTAATCCATTTTAGTAGGATTGTTGGGTGTATTTTTGTGAGTTTAAGGCTATTTTCTAACCTTAAAAATGTTATTTTTAAGTATTTTTAATTGATTTTTAAATAAAATAAATAAATAAAATAATAAAAAAAATGTTGACTTTTTGACCGTTGACCATTGACTTTGACTGTTGACTGTTGACCGGTTCGTATGTGTGTATGTGTGCGCTGGGTGAGGCTCGAACCCGAGACCTCCCGTACGGGTGCACGCAGCTCTACCAACTGAGCTACGTGTCTAAACTGAAATATTTCTGTTTTTAATTATATTTATATATTAATTGAATTAAACAGAAAATCATTTATTTTTAAAAATGATTTTAATGCATCGAACAGGTGCACTCCACAGGTCTCGAACCCGGGACCTGTGGGTTGAGTTAACACACAGTCCACCGCTGAACTGTGTGTCTAACTTGTTAAATAATCTGATTTTTATTATACTTATATACAAACTAAATATTTTCATTTCTGTCTTAAATAAAAAGTTTGATAATTGTCCGGACCGGTGCGGTAGTCCGGACTCGAACTCGTGACGTGTGTTTAAACATTCACACAGTCCACCACTGGACTGTGTGTCTATCTTGGTTATTATTATGGTTTTTATTAAACTTAACATCTTACGCAGTGACTCCGGTTCGGTTTAAAAAAAGAACATTTTTATTAAGGCGAGTATGCGTGGGACATGTATCGAACTCGGGACGTGAGCGTGTTTATGTGCACACAGTCCACCGCTGGACTGTGTGTCTAACCCGAGTTATATCTTGATTTAAATTAAACTTATATACTACCGAATCTTCGTCTTCTTCGTTAATCTTAACCAGAAACGGTGACTAACTGGTTCAACGATTTTTAATCATGTTCTTTAGTGTGTTATGATTAATTACAGGTGAGATAAGTAAAAAGAATGAAAGATTAAGCGTAAGGTATACCGAACTGGACTCCTCTGTTCTCTGGCAAACTCGGTGACAGCAAATGATTCCGGCGACGTGTGTCTTGCGGCAGAGGGTCTTCAACGAGCTTGAGATGAATGTGGGTGGCTTCGGTATGAGTTCTGAGTGTTCAGTGTTTAGAGTAAGGCACAGAAGTGAAAGGTTCGGTTTTCCGGCGAGTTGCAGAAGATTTCCGGCGAATGGAATTACGTCGAGAAAGGGTGCGGTTTTGAGCGAAAAGGCTACCAGTGGATTGTGGGTGAATTTATAGGGAGGAATCAAGATGTATAGAGTCGGATTTCAGACTTGATTCAAAGTCATTACGTTTTCTGGCGGTTATGACTTGCGTCGCGGGTTCAGACGTCGGTTATAACCGATGTTGAGGTTAATGTTTACGTTAAAACTGAAGTAACCGTCCAATCTCGCGAGATCGCCGGGATTTCCGACGACTGCAATTGGGCCCGTCGTTATTTGAATTCGAGATTTATTTTATGTATTAATTGTTTCCAATATTTAACAAGAAACATGAGTGGCGCAGTGGTTGGATGGTTATGTGTTAAGGTTGTGTTTGAATCGCTGGCTGACCCGGGTTCGAAACCCGGCAGCAGCTTTTTATTTTTTTATGTCATTATTTTTAACAGTTTTTCAAAAACAAATTATATATTCCAATATACTTATTAATTATGTATCGTTTAAAATTATTTTGGGCAATAAATACGCAACGAAATTTTTAACTGATGGTTCGGTTAATAAACGGAGCGGGTTTGGTAAATCCGGTTTTTGACGGATGTTACAGACTTTTCCCAAGTTATAAAGATTTTGTGCCAATGTGCACTTAAAACAAATTTTAAAATGTTTTCAAAATGAGTCAGTTGGGTGTATTTACCAGCGAAAGCAGACGTATTTTCAAAAGACTAAGCTTGCAGATACAATATGAAAACAGGCTGGAAGTGCTCGGTAGTCATAAGAGGATCTTGCAAATCCTAGATCTGCCCAAAGTCTGTTATACACTTTTGTAAAATTTGATATCCGCCTGTGGATCTTCTATTACGAGCCGTCTGTATATTATTTTGTACTTTGAATATTTCGGTTTGTAATAGTAATTTAACTCCAAGACTTCCATTGTGCCGTGTTTAATTGTCTATGATGATATTAACTTACGTCACACGGTGTTTGGATTTGGCTGTGGAAAGCCTGGGTGTGACAGATGGTTTCTTTCAGGAGTTATTGTTAAAATTCCTTGCATAAAATGAACCTTTGGATTTATTTGTTTTTATTATTTGAAGGATGTACCTTTGAACCCTGAGTTCAGGCACAACCTGTTAGATATTTTAGTGTAATCGGGATTAACTTGGTGCCAAAGGGAATTATGATGTACATCGAATAAGTTAGGAGGTGTGGGAGTGCACGCTTGCTCGAGTTGTTATAATTCCAATGGGGCAACGCCCCCGGGAGCAGGGTCCCAGGGGCGGCAGCCCCTGGCGGGGTCCAAGGGGCAGAGCCGCTGGCTGGGGTCGCAATTTTGTAGATAAAAATTAAGGCGGCAATTTAATTAAACTCAAAATATGAATTATAACTGCCCATAACTGCCATGTGGCAGTTATTGGGGAATGCTCTCCAAAAATTCGCGAGTCTGGTTTTGGTCATAATGGTTTATACTACTTGTACACAAAAAGCATATGGTTGTTCCAATTTCTCAAAAATCAGTGTTGTATCCGATTAAATTATTCGGTAAAACCACCAAAATAATTTGATATGAGAGTGAAAACACGCCTCTCTGATCATCCGGTCTCAAAAAATTCCCCATCAAAGATCAATTTATTTTATGTGAAGATGGCAAGCATATCGATGAAGGATATGACAAACAAGTTCGACAAACTGGTGAAGTTAGAAGAGCAGGACTTCCGAAGATGGCAGAAGAAGATGCACTTTCTTCTCACAACCCTGAAAGTGGTGTACGTGTTGATAACTCCAATCCCAGAGATACTGGAGGAAGGTAATCTGGAACAAATCAGGAAACGGTCAAAGTGGGAAAACGACAATTACATCTGTCTTGGCCACATCTTAAATGGTATGTCTGATTCCCTGTTTGATGTTTATCAAAATGTTGAAACTGTGAAGTTACTGTGGCCACTTTTGAAGCAAAATACATGGCAGAAGATTCTTCTAGTAAGAAGTTTCCTGTTAGTAATTCAAATAATTACAAGATGGTTGATTCGAGGCCTGTCATGGAATAGTATAATGAACTGTTGCGAACTCTGGGGTAGTATGCACAACATGACATGAAGATGGATGAATCCATCTCGGTTTCAAGCATCATTGACAAGTTACCCCCTTCCTAGAGAGATGTGAAACACACTCTGAAACACCAGAAAGGAGAGTTAACTTTGGTTGAACTTGGGAGCCACTTCAGAATTGAAGAAGGCTTGAGAGCACAAGAAAAGGTGTTGGTTAATGATGAAAAGAAACAGGCTGGAACGTCTGTGAACATGGTTGAGACGGGTGAATCATCCAAAGGAAACAATAAGTTCAAAGGTAAACGAAAGTTTCAAGGGAACAACAACTCGGGTCCAAACAAGAAGCCGAATTTCCCTTGCTGGAAATGTGGTAAAGTTGGTAACTTTAAAAGGGACTGTAAATTAAAGAAGAATGCCAACAAATCTGGTTCAAAAAACAAGAATGAGGCTGGTTCTAGCGGGTCCAAGGACCCGGGCAAGCCTAAAAGGTCAGGATTTAGTACAACTTAATAATTCGGTTCAGAATTATGTATCACTAATTTCTGAAGCATTTTATGTGTAGGATGATGATATTGCTTGGTGGGTTGATTCGGGTGCAACAAGCCATGTATGCAAGGATCTTCGTTGGTTTAAAGACTTTCAACCAATCGAAGATGGGTATATCATCAAGATGGGGAATGTTGCAACTGAACCAATCAAAGGAATAGGTACCGTGCATCTTGTTTTTACTTCTGGAAAATTGTTACTATTGAATAATGTTTTGTATGCGCCCGGAATTCGAAAGAATCTGTTTAGTGGCATTGTGTTGAATAATTGTGGTTACAAACAAGTAATAGAAAGTGACAAGTATATCTTGTCAAGACATGGTTGCTTTGTAGGTTTTGGTTATCTTTGAATGGCATGTTTATGTTGAATGTTGATGTTTCCTTTATGAATGAATCTGTTTGTGTTGCTTCAACTGGTAACGTTAATGACATAGCTTCAACCAGTAATGCTAATTGCATAACTTCAACTAGTAAGAGTAACAACTTGACTGATTCGGAATTATGGCATGCTAGATTAGGACATGTACATTATAAAAGAGTTAAAGAGATGTCTAAAATGAGCTTAATTCCACCTATTAACATAAACAATGATAAATGCCATATTTGCAAGGTGAATAAGATAACTAAAAAGTCTTTCATGCAACATGTTCATAAGGAAACTAAAATGTTAAATTTGATACACAACGATCTATGTGACTTTCATCCTACACCATCTCTAGGTAATAAAAAGTATGTAGTAATGTTTATAGATGATGCTACTAGATTCTGCTATGTTTATTTGTTGCATGCTAAGGATGAAGCTCTTGAAAAGTTTAAGATCTATAAACAAGAAGTAGAGCTTCATCGGAGTGGGTTGATCAAAAGCCTACATACGGACAGAGGTGGTGAGTATTTTGATCCGGTGTATTTCCAATCGACTGGAATAATACACCATACCACAGCTCCTTACACACCGGAACAAAAAGGTGTGCGGAAAGGAAGAAAAGGACTCTGAAGGAAATGGTCAATACCATGTTGTCCTATTCGGGCCTAGGTGAAGGTTTTTGGGGTGAGGCTATGTTGACAGCCTGCTATTTGCTAAATACGGATCCAACTAAAAGGAACAAGACCAGCCCTTATGAGCTTTGGTATAAATAACCACCTGAGCTTATAAACTGAGAGTTTGGGGCTGTAGGGCCGTGCTAAGGCTCAATGACCCAAAGATAAGGAACATAAGAGAAAGAGGTAGAGACTGCATTTTCATTGGGTATGCTGATCATTCATTTGCTCACAGGTTCTATGTTATAGAACCAAATGACTATGTGTTAGTGCATACGGTAATTGAGGCAAAACTGCAGACTATGATGAAAATAGATTCTCTTCAATACCTAGGCCTAGGGACATGGTTTCAAGCTATAGTAACCCTCAAATGACTGATCAAGTGATTGATATTCCTCCGAAACCTAAGAGGAGTAGTAGAGCAAGAAAAGCTAAATCATTTGGTGATGAATTTCAACTATATTTGATTGAAGGATCTAGAGATGAAGTTAAAATGCAATATCAATATTGTTTCGGTATTGACGAAGATCCTAAAACCTATAGTGAAGCCATTGCATCTCGGGATGTAGCCTTCTGGAAAGAAGCTATAAATGATGAGATGGACTCTATTATGCAGAATAACACTTGGAAATTGACTGACCTACCCCTGGTTGTAAACCATGTGGTTGTAAGTGGATCTTCAAAAAGAAGATGAAAGTAGATGGTTCAATTGATAAGTTTAAAGCCCGATTGGCTATTCAAAGCTTTAGACAAAAGGAAGGAATAGACTACTTTGATACATATGCTCCTGTAGCAAGAATATCCGCTATTAGATTGTTGGTTTCCTTAGCTGCAATACACAGTCTTGTGATTCGCCAAATGGATGTGAAAACCGCTATCTTGAATGGTGATTTGGACGAGGAAATATATATGAACAACCAGAGGGTTTTGTTATGCCTGGCAATGAGCATAAGGTGTGTAAGCTAGTTAAGTCATTGTATGGCTTAAAGCAAGCACCAAAACAGTGGCATCAAAAGTTTGATGATGTGGTTTGTCTAATGGTTTTGCATTAAACCAAGCGGACAAGTGTGTATATAGCAAATTTGATGATTCTAGGAAAGGAGTCATAATTTGTCTATATGTAGATGACATGTTGATCTTTGGTACTGACCAAGATCAAGTTGATAAAACAAAGAAATTTTTGTCATCTTGTTTTGACATGAAAGACATGGGGGGGGGGGGGGGGGAGTGATCCTTGGTATAAGGATCAAAAGGGAGAACAATAGCATATCGATCTCTCAATATCACTATGTTGAGAAGATGTTGAAAAGGTTTAATTTTCATGATAGTTCTCCGGTTAGCACTCCAAGGATCCTTCTTTTAAGCTCTCACTTAACAAAGGTGTAGCGATAAGCCAACTTGAGTGTTCAAGGGCCATTGATCTCTCATGTATGCTATGATTAGCATTAGACCAGATATAGCTTATGCAGTTGGAAAGCTTAGTAGGTATACTAGCAATCCAGGTGCAAGTCATTGGTAAGCTATGAATCGAGTATTTAGGTACTTGAAAGGAACCATGAAATATGGTTTGACTTACACTGGATTTCCTTCAGTTTTAGAAGGTTACTCGGATTCAAGCTAGATTAACAACAAGGAAGATCATTCTTCCACGAGTGGATGGACCTTTCTGCTTGGAGGAGGTGCCATATCTTGGGCATCTAAGAAACAGACTTGCATAACTGATTCAACAATGGAGGTTTGTAGCATTAGCCGCAGCTGGCAAAGAAGCTGAGTGGCTAAGAAACTTGATATATGAGATTCCATTGTGGCCCAAACCTATATCACCAATATCTATTAGATGTGATAGTGTTGCTACCTTGGCTAAGGCCTATAGCCACGTATATAATGGGAAGTCTAGACACTTAGGTGTTAGACACAACATGATTCGTGAGCTCATCATGCATGGGGTGATATCGGTGGAGTTTGTGAGAACTCAACATAATTTAGCCGGCCATTTAACCAAAGAGTTATGTAGAGATCTTGTGCACAAGGCGGCTGTAGGGATGGGATTAAAGTCCACATGAGATTTCTCATGTTAAGATACCCAATTCCCACCTAATATGACGTTAGGTGCTTAATTCAATGTGGAAAGCTTAACATCTAGAAATTGGAACACATTAGAGCATCATCTCAAGGTATGTGTTCAGACCTGCAAGTTAAAGGAGGTTGAATGCTTTCTTCTTAGTAGTTCTTTAAAAAAAATTGTATATGCAGGTGCAAGAATAAAGAGCTACCTATATGAGCATGAAGTTTAGCCGCTTCAAGAAGCTAGGACTTGGCTTTGATATGTTCATTGAAGGATGGGACACAGGCTAGTAAAAATAGTGTCAAGAAAGAACATAAAAGTATGTAAACTTGTATGTATATTATCTTCATGAATTTACTGAATAGAAAGGGTTCAAACCTTAGAGACACCCCTATATTCGAATATTTGGAATGTGTAATATACTAATGTGAAATTCAATCACCGCGACATTTCATTTATGCATAAGTTCGATTGTTGTTAATTTGTTTAAGTTAATCAAGGATTACGCCAAAATGGGGGAGGTATATTAGATATTTTAGTGTAATCGGGATTAACTTGGTGACTATGGTCGTTTATGATGTACATCGAACAAGTTAGGATGTTTGGGAGTGGACGCTTGCTCGAGTTGTTATAATTCTAAGGGGGCAACGCCCCGGGAGCAAGGTCCTAGGGGCAGCAGCCCCTGGCGGGGTCCAAGGGGCAGAGCCCCTGGCTGGGGTCGCAATTTTGTAGATAAAAATTAAGGCGACAATTTAATTAAATTCAAAATTTGAATTATAACTGCCCATTAATGCCAAGTGGCAGTTATCGGAGAATGCTCTCCAAAAATTCGTGAGTCTGGTTTTGGTCACAATGGTTTATACGAGTTCTACACAAAAAGCATACGGTTATTCCAATTTCTCAAAAATCCGAGTTGTATCCGATTAAATTATTCGGTAGAACCACCGAAATAATTTGATCTGAGAGTGAAAACACGCCTCTCTGATCATCCGGTCTCAAAAATTTCTCCAACACAGCCCATAACATAACGATCTTCAAATATTTAATCCGTGACAAATGGATAGCTTTGTATAACTTTTGTACAATGTGTTGGTTCCTTTACTAAGATTGATGTGTTGGTTCCTTTACTAAGATTGGGGCCTTTCAAAAAAATAATTTTCTATTAATTCTTAAGATTGGGGCCTTTCAAAAGAATTAATTTTCTATTAATTCTTTTCAAAAAAATGATCCACCCGGTTAAACTTCTTAATTGTTTACCACGTTCTTGGTTGTACAGAAACATTTAGTGAATCCACCATCCCAAGACTTTAATTCGTTAAGACCTTAAAAATCCCTATCGACTTGTACCTTTGAAGTTAATGTATTCATCATTCCAACCACCGCATGTAACACATGTTGATGATTATAATGTTAATAAATACATGTACGATGAAAATTATTAATCATTTTTGATGATGTGTATATGTGTAGTGATTTAAATAAAAAGTTAAAGAGTTAATGTCACGTAGTCACATAAGCAATGCGACTTTAACTAAACTAAACCCTCAAAAATATGTATGTACTAAAACAATAATTAAATAAAAAATAACTTAAGATAAAAGTCGGTTGGGTGTAATTTCTTTTTTATTAAATTTGTAAATTTAATGGGCATGCGAAAGGGGGCAGGTGCGTTACATGTAATGCGTTAAAGTGCTGAACTTTTTTTAAAGAGTGAAGAGCAAAAAGTTTAATATAAACTAGTTTTAATTTACTTATTCTATATATTTTTAATATAATATCTTACTCCAATAGCCACTTTGGTTATAAGCTAGTGATCAAGAGAAATTATCTTTTATGGAGAGACTAAGGTTCAATCCTTATTGGTAATTCATATCCAAACCCGATTGTAAAATCGTATCTTATACCCGACATAATACCTGTCGGATAGTTACTGCCAGGTATCTAGCGCACTCGCAATTATCAGGTATACCTATTGATTTGTTAAAAGATAATGATTCAAATTTCCATATACATTTAAGTATTATAATTATTGTATAATTTTTATCTATATAACTATTATAAATTAAAATGTGCATTACATACTCGCTCTAGACCATTATCGATTACCCCATCCTCAGCTCATAAGGAGAGTTCGTTCACTCTTCGAATGCAAAGAGTGAACCAAAGAAAATAGATTTTGCTGAAAGGTTCCGTTCTGTTAAAGACGGATGTACCTACAAATACTTTGTCTCCTGTAAGTCCCGAGACTTTAACGGTGAGAAAGGAGCTGTAGAAGCTTTAAAATGGCTTGACGAGATGGAGACAATAGTGGATATCAGCGGCTGTGCTGATAAGGATGTGGTTAAGTATGTATCACAGTCCTGTAAGGGCGATGCCCTAATCTGGTGGAAAACCATGATCCAGTCTACAGGTAAAGTACACCTGTATAATTTGGGATGGTCCAAGTTTGTGGACATTGTTAAGGAAACTTACTGCCCACCTCATGAGGTGGAGAAATTAGAGACATACTTTTTGTCTCTTTCCATGAAAAACCTAGATTGTCGGAAATATGTTTCCGATTTCAACTCCCTATCTAGGTTAGTTTCCTATTCTGATTACCTCTGAAACCAAACGCATTACGCGTTTTATTAATGGGTTAGCTCCTGAAATTAAGGGCATGGTAAAGGTTGCTCAGCCTAGTACCTATAGGTCCACTGTTGACCTGCCCCTATCTCTCACCCTTGATCTAGTGAGGCAAAAGTTAGTCAAGTCTGAAACTGATTGGAAAAGAAAGAGAGAAGAAGATAACTCCCAAAAGTTTAATAAGAAAAATAAAGGGAGATTCGGGTTCAAAAGGAACCAAGACAAGTCGGCTGTGACGTCAACATGCAAGACTTGCAACCGCAGGAACTGGGGACAGTGTAATTATGTTCCACAAGCCAAACCCTGTGGTATTTGTAAGAGAAAGGGACATAAGACCCTAGAATGCAAGGATCTTAAAGATGTCGTTTGCTACGTCTGCAATGAAAAGGGCATATTAAGACTAACTGCCCTAAGATTTTTAAGAATAATAATGCAAAGCCTGGAGAGGCCAAGAAGGGGAATGCACGTGCCTTCCAGATGACTGCAAGAGAAGTCGTTAATGACAATAATGTCATAACAGGTCATTCCTCATTAACGATATTTATGCTAGAGTTCTTTTCGATTTGGGTGCAGATAGATCTTTGTTGACTATAGTTTAGTAAACTATTTAAATTGCCCATAAGAACTCCTAGATAAAACTTATGAGATAGAACTTGCTGATGGAAGTTTAAAATCAGCGTCTTCCATTCTTGATGGATGTTTTATATCCATTAAGAATCATTCTATCCCTATCTCTTTGCTGCCAATGAAATTGGCGGGGTTCGATATAGTTTTAGGCATGGATTGGTTATCTCATAACCAAGCCCACGTTGCCTGCGATAAGAAACTCATCAAAATTAAAACCCCATCTGGTGAAATGATAACCATCCCTGGAGACTCACACTACGGATTGCCAGACAAGGTGTCGTTATTTAAGGCATCCAAGTGTTTGAGGAAAGGTTGTGTCATTTACATGACACAAGTAACTATCAATGAGCCTAAGCCAAACATCGAAGACCTCCCTATTATTTCGGAGTATTCTGATGTCTTTCCCGAAGAACTACCAGGTTTACCTCCAGACAGACAAGTAGAATTTAGAATTGATATCCTGCCAGGATCAGCACCTGTAGTTAGAGCTCCATATAGGCTAGCACCACCAGAAATGAAGGAGTTGAGGACACAACTAGATGAACTCTTAGAGAAAGGCTTCATTCAACCAAGTTCCTCACCTTGGGGAGCTCCTATCCTCTTCGTTAAAAAGAAAGACGGTTCAATGCGGATGTGCATTGATTACCGTGAGCTGAACATGATAACAATCAAGAAGCCTTATCCATTGCCCGGGATCGACGATTTATTCTACCAACATCAAGGGGCGAGTTATTTCACCAAGATTGATTTAAGATCTGGATATCATCAGCTGAAGGTTAGAAGTGAAGATGTTCCTAAGACTGCCTTCAGGACCTGATATGGTCACTTTGAATTCTTAGTGATGCCTTTTGGGCTCACAAATGCACCTGCAGCATTCATGGATCTCATGAATAGAGTCTGCAAACCGTATTTGGATAAGTTTGCCATTGTCTTTATAGACGACATACTTATCTATTCTCGTAATCAAGATGATCATGAGAAACACCTTCGATGCATTCTAGAACTACTAAGGCAAGAGAAGCTTTATGCAAAATTCTCTAAATGTGAGTTTTGGTTAGAGAATTCCAGTTTCTTGGACATATCGTAAGTGAGCATGTACTCTAGGTGAATCCCTCCAAATAGAAGCCATAATGAATTGGGAAGTACCCAAAACCCCATCGGAGGTTCGTAGTTTCCTAGGATTGGCTGGATACTACAAGAGGTTCATTGAGAACTTTTCAAAAATAGCCACTCCTTTAACTATCTTGACCCGTAAAAATGTTAAGTATACTTGGGGCCAAAACAACAAGAATCTTTTGAGGTTCTTAAAAACAAGTTGAGCAATGCTTCTATGTTATCTCTACCTGAGGGTATTGAGGAATTTGTAGTCTATTGTAATGCATCGCACACTTGCATGGGCTGTGTGCTAATGCAAAAAGGTAAGGTAATTGCTTATGCATCACGACAGTTAAAGGTGCACGAAAGGAATTACTCCACCCATGATTTGGAATTGGGTGCTGTTGTATTTGCACTAAAACTGTGGAGACATTACTTATATGGCACAAGGTGTATTATATACACAGACCATAAAAGTCTCCAGCAATCAGAAGGAATTGAACATGCGACAACGCCGATGGATGGAAACACTTAATGACTATGATTGCGAGATTCGCTACAATCTAGGCAAGGCAAATGTAGTTGCTGATTCCTTAAGTCGCAAGGAACGAGTTAAACCTATAAGGATTAACGCCAATAGCATTGAGCTCAGAAATAGCTTAAATGAGAAGCTACTAGATGCGCAGAAGCAAGCTTTATTAGAGGCTAATATTCCTAATGAGGGATTAGGCAGAACTGTGGATCAGTGAGCGCCTGGAAAGGATGGAATCCTTAGATTTAATGATAGAATCTGGGTTCCAATTTTTTGAGGGCTTAGGAATCTAATCCTCCAAGAAGCGCATAACTCAAAGTACTCTGTTCACCCCGGTGGTGACAAAATGTACCAAGATCTAAGGAAGAATTATTGGTGGATGGGTTTGAAGAAATCCATAGCCACTTATTTTGCTAAGTGTCTGACGTGTTCGCAAGTTAAGGCTGAACGGACTTCTACAGCAATTGGAAATTCCCACATGGAAATGGGAAATGGTAACTTGATTACCAAGTTACCTAAAACCAAAAGTGGAAATGACACTATATGGGTCATTGTGGATAGGCTGACTAAGTCAGCTCATTTCTTGCCAATCAAAGAAACGTATAATTCAGACAAATTGGCTAAGTTGTATGTGGACAAGATTGTGTCCCCACACGGTGTGCCGGTATATATTGTATCTGATAGAGATACTAGATACACATACCACTTTTGGAAAAGTTTCCAACAATCGTTAGGCACAAGTTTGAATTTTATTACGGCTTACCACCCGCAGACGGATGGACAAAGTGAGCGTACTATTCAAACGTTGGAAGATATGCTCCGGGCATGTGTGATTGATTTAGGTGGAAGTTGGGATGACCGCTTACCCCTAATAGAATTCTCCTACAATAATACTTATCATACTAGCATCAAAGCCGCTCTTTTTGAGGCCTTGTATGGGAGAAAATGTAGAACACCCGTGTGTTGGGCAGAAGTTGGGGAAGCCCAACTATCAGAACCTAAAATTGTCCTAGAGACCACGAAAAAGATCGTGAAAATCCGTGATCGTCTCAAAGCTGCCAGGGATAGGCAGAAGAGCTATGCTGACAAGAGGCGTAAACCTATTAAGTTCAAAGTAGGGGACAAAGTCATGTTGAAAGTGTCACCCTGGAAATGTGTGATGCGCTTTGGAAAGAAGGGCAAGTTAAGCCCAAGATATATAGGACCATTCGAGATAATTAAATGTGTTGGCACTTTAGCTTATAAACTCAAATTGCCAGAGGAGCTAAGTGGAATCCATGATGTGTTCCACATATCTAACCTTAAGAAATGCCTAGCCGATGAGTCGCGAGCAATGCCGCACAAAGATGTGCCAATAGATGAAAACCTGAGGTTCGTTGAGAAACCAATTTAGATTGAGGATCGACAGGTTAAGAAGCTCCGAAGGAAAATGACACCTATAGTAAAGGTTAAGTGGGACGCTTTTAGAGGTCCCGAATATACATGGGAACTTGAGTCCACTATGCGACAAATGTACTCTCATCGTTTTGGATAAAATCTCGAGGTCGAGATTTCTTTTAAGGGGGTGAGAATAACACCCTGTAAAAAAATCTTGTCCAATAGTATAGTGACACGTTTTGTATTTTAAACATAGTCTATTAAAGACCAATAAGGACTAAAGGCATCAACATGCTCAAACCGAGCCTCTGATGATGGTCCGATGTCAACATGCATAAATAACAGCCTCTGAGTGACTGGTATGTCAACATGCTTAAATCATAGCCTCTGAGTGACCATTAGTGTCAACATGCTAAAACTTGGTCTCTGAGTGACCGTTGTGTCAACATGCCCAGCCTCTGAGTGACATCGGAGTCAACATGCTTATAATGAGCCTATGAGTGATCGTTTACGAAGTCCTAACTCTCATATGTCCCATTTGTTGAACGAGAGGGATTGAATCCGTAATTAGATGAAAGTTGGACAAGGAGGGATTAAAAGTGTCAACATGTTAATTTATACCTCTAAGTGACCTTTTAACGAACCGAGAGCTCGACAATATCCGGGCATAATCCCGGGTATGCCAAATATTGGCTACGGAGGGCTAAAAGTGCTAAAAATGTGTTTTAGGAGGTTTTAGGATGAGTAATAAGTTGAGGGGCTAAAAGTGGCAAACTTCAAAACTGCCTAAGAGGCGCTGGCGGGGCGCGAGAGGCAAGGCTTATGCCTCTCGTGGGGCGCGAGAGGCCTGTGTCTACAGAAAGTTTGCTTGGCCTCCACACATATTGCCAAAAACCATTTATTTTGAAACTATGGACTTTCAATCAGTTATGCCACGTTTAAGACACTTGTAAGCTCCCTCTTACACCCCTAAACACCTGGCATCACCTCCTTTGAGTTCTCCAACTATAAATAGGTGTCCAAGTCCACCATTTGAACTTGCACATTTCTTATTCATAACTCTTCTCCCTCCTCTAGAAGTTCCTAACTGAAAGGAGCATCCAACTAAGTTCTATTGCATCCTAGGAACCTTTTGTAAGTGTTCCTTCCTTGTGCATTTTCGTTTATAGGCTTTTATAGCAAAAAGTCAAGTGTTTTACAGAAAACGCTTTGACTTTCGGTTAAGACCATTATGGTCCAGCCATTGTTCGTAACGAACATGCCTAAGTGATCGTAATAAGATAGGTGTTAGTCCCTATAAATGACACCTCCTGAAGATCACGATTGTTAGACCAATTGACGGGTCAAAGTTACGATATTAAAAAGTCAAACAGGCTATTTTTTGGAAAAAAATCATAAATTGATCTTATATATGTTATGAAACATGTTTTAACACTTAAACAAGTTGGTAATAATTATTAAAACTTGTGAGAACATGTTCGGCTCGTCAATTTCAGTTCTAAGGTCGGTTCACAACCGAAAGTCGCGAAGTTTGACTTCTTCTTTGACTTTCGATTCTGTCCCGATTTAGATTAGTTAGCTACTGATCTAAAGTTGCATTATGATTGTAATATAATTTAGCATAACCCTCTGAGGTTATATTACATGATCATAATCAGAATCTAAGTTTATGCGCAAGTTCCATAATTATGCCATTTTTGACTAAAATGTCCTTTTTGCATAAATCAAGGTTTTAATGAAAATGAACTTGAAAACAAGTTTTCTACTGATATGATATTATAAGTAGGGTTATTTGGGATGTTAAACCAGATTATAAACTGAGTTTACAAGCAAGTCCCTTGAATTATGTCGATAAATGACGATTTAGCCCTTGTGGCTCATAAAACGGTTTTAATCATATCTTTCCAAGGTAAATCTTTTACATACTGATGTGTTATATTAAATAACATATCTAAGACATTTTAATCTGACCATAACAACAGTTTTCATTAAACATCGCATAAGACGTCATTTTACGACACAAGCGCCGATTCGACACATAGAATGGTTTTAAACCATATTAATTGAGAAAGACTTGTTACCTACCGATAAAAATTATTTTAAACATTTTTACAGTAGGTACATGTTATAAACTTAGAATCCCAAATAATTTATAAACTATGTGTAAAATGACCAAAATGCCCCTTCGGTGCATAGTTTGGTCATAAAAAATAAATTACACATATAATTGACATTCTACTGATATTATATCATCAATAAGTTTTTTTCCAGAATACTTATAGTTATAACATTAAATTATATTCAAGTTCCTTTTATACAATATGAAATTACCAAAATGCCGTTATGAGGCATAATTTCATTTTAAAACCTTAACAGGCATATAAGTTGATATCCTACTGATATTACAACTTAATTAAAGTATAATGACATATAGAACTTGTCCATGACTTATTCGGTTACCCGATATCGCTATTTTGCATACGGTTGATTATACGTAACTAGTTTACAGAATTCAACCAAAACGGGTTTAACCTTATTATTTTAAACTCAAAATCCAGAATGTTTATAGTTTACCCATATAGTCAAAGTACTTTCAGCTTTAAACTACATTCTATCCGATCATCGTTTAATCAAGCGTTATACGTCTTGATCCCGTACACTACTCGGTCTAAGTCTATGATTTAAATAAAACCGTTAATATTTAATTGGTAGCTTATGTCATAATCCAGACTAGAGCCTTCCGGTAAATGCTATCTGCACTTAATTCATTTTGGATATGGCTGAGATATAAATTCTTGCATTTTTAAATCAAGACTAGCTCAGGTAAATACTCTTGAATTATTTTCCCTATACGAGCTTGGAATACGGTAAACTATTACTGCTTGGTCAGAAATGGGATCAACCAAATGCCAGATTGTGGCTAGTAAATCCGCATTTTCTGTTTTAATAAGTTTTGTTTGGTAACTTAAACATCGGTGGTTAAATTACCGTGTCCTTGATATCCTCGGCTCATTACATTATATAATGGCCACGACCTTAGCGCGGGGTGTAGGCATACACCTGACAGACACTCCAATGCAAATTTCCCAAGACGTTGGGGATAACTCCTTTGTGAGTTCTAAGTGGTGTGTATTAATCATGTCTCGGTCTCTGTACTAGGCCCTGTAAGTACGGACAAACATGTGAATCTCTTAAAAAGGTTACAAAGTAACTTTCCCAAGTTATAAAAGATTTGTGTCCAGTGCACTTAAATCTAATTTCTAAAATGTTTTCAAAATAAGTCAGTCGGGTGTATTTACTAGCGAAAGCTGACGTATTTTCAAAAAGATTAAGCTTGTAGGTACAATAAGAAATATGCCAGAAGCTGCTTGGTAGTGAATAAGAGGATCTTGCAAATCCTTTGATCTGCCCCGAAATCTGTTTTATATTCTTTCTTTGTACATTTTATGATCCGCCTGTGGATCTTCTATTACGAGCCTGTATATTATTTTGTATTTTGAACATTTGATTTGTAATAGTAATTTTACTCAAAGACTTCCGCTGTATCGTGTTTATTGACAATGATGTTATCAACTGATGTCACGATACTCCCTACCCGGGCCCACCGATGTATGGATTTGGGTTGGAAATCCGGGGTGTGACAAATACGATATAATAAAAGAAAATGCAATATAATTTTTAATTACCGATCTATTTGTTGTTACATATAGATTATTAAATTTGATATTAATATGATAATAATAACTAGGTTAGAAGACGAGTTGAATAAATGTAATTTTATATACTAAATAATAAAATAATATATATTTAAAATCCCGTACATTACACGGATTGAATAAATATTATTTTATATATTGAATAATAAAAGATTATATATATAAGAACCCCATGTATAGCACGATTTAAATAAATGTAATTTTATATACTAAATAATAAAAAGTTATATTTTTTAAAACCATGTGTATTACACGGGTTGAATAAATATAATTTTGTATAATAAATAATAAAGTAATATATATCTTTAAAAAAATCTAATTATATTGGTTAAGTTATAGTACAAAGGGTTTAGAAATAAAAAAGTGTAAGAAGCCACTAAAGAGTGAGAATAGTCTAAAAAGGAATCAAGTGGGAATGATAATTTTGTTAAAGAGAATAAAAAGATTATGCAGATGCAAGCCACATGCTATCCCCCCCCCCATTTTTTAAACATCCGTTACTTTTTTGTATATCATTTGTTTTAAAAAAAATTATACCATAAAACCGAGCGTCTTTTTCTCTTTAATATGTGTACCATATTGTTACACTTCAAAAGTAAATTCGAAACCTAGTTGCATATTACACAATGGACACAACATAAATAACAGATAAAACCCAGTTGTGTATTACATAGTGGACATAACATAAAACACAATGGGTATCTAACTAAAAACACAATGGAAAGAAGACCAAAAACATAATCGATGACAACAGATAAAAGACACAATGGACAACGCACTACACACAATGGACATAACGTAAAACATAATAAACAAAAAACTAAAACACAATGGACAATAGATTAAAATACGATGGATAATAGAATAAACAAAATGACCAGAACCTATAACACTATGTATAGAAAACCTAAATATAACACCATCTTCATTGTATCATACACTGTGTTATAGGTTCTGATAAAAATGCACTGAACAAAAAACCAAAATTAACACTATGTTTTGAGTTTTGATAATAACATATTGTATAGAAACCTTAATAAAAACGTATGAACCAAAACCCAGTTGAAAGACACAACAACCACAAGTTTTAACACAATACAAAGAGAACCCCGTAAAAGTAAAATTTTTATTATATTTTTATATAGTAATATCGTACTCATATTAAAGATACAACAACGCTCGTTATTTATAGTGAATTTAAAAAAATGTCGTATGAAAAAGTTATGAACGTTTTAAATTGATAAGGAGAACTGACACGTGCCTTGAATGTAGAGAGAGAAAGTTAATAAATGTAGGATTCATTTTACGTCATTCCATTATTTTCTTTTTCCTAAAACTAATCTTAGCCCTTTAAATCTAAGATTAATAGACTATAATCCTTCTTATTTATGTTGTTCTTTGTATTTAATCATAGTCACTGATTTTATATAACAAATAATAAAAAAAATTATATCTTTAAAAACCCTTATATTAAAAGGGTTGAATAAATGTAATTTTGTATAGTAAGAATAGAGAAAATTATATATTTAAAAAATAAAATTAACAGATTTTTTAATAATGAAATAAAAATATATAATATATTAATATAAGTTTGGTTTTAATAATAAATATTTTTTATTTAAAAATATCTTAAATTAACAATTAAATTTGAAGAAAAATATTTTATTAAGGATTCCAAGTAGGACAAGCTTTACCATTAATATATATATTATTTATTTAGTTAATTTAAGACAAGTATAAAGAGGCGAGAAAATAAAAAAATAGATGCATCCAATTGATGACACATGTCACAAATTAATTTATTTTACTATACAGTATATATATATTATATATATATTTTATTGTTATGTTATATTAATAAATTGAATATTAATATATTATAATAATAATATTACCAAATTAAATGAGAAAATATCATATGATATTAAATGTAGTATCTGTAGGCATTTTAGTTTTGAATTTTCCAAGTGGTTTAAGACTTCAAATAATCACACTATCTCCATTTGTTGATCTATAAGGGATGCAAGGATGTTTATCAGAAAATTTAAATTTCAAATAGTTTTTTTATTTGTTGTTTGTACTTTTTATCTACAGATTTCTTCTTTTATCATTGGGTTTTCTTTTCTAGGTTGTTGAGGCATTTCTTTTTGTATTGGTTGATACGTTTGTTTTTTTTTTACATTATATTTTTTTAAGAGCGGAAGATTTTATGATTTATAGAACAAAATGAGCCTGTACAGACTATAAAAACCAAAATAAAGTATATTGAAAACAAAAACGACAAGAAAATAAAATAACAATCAAATTATTATATTACTCACATTAAAATCCACTCATTGAATAAATATTATTCAATGAGTTAGGTGGAGTAGGGTGTTGCTATTTTGTGTTGTTTATTTTTAATTTTTTGTGTTGGTGGGTTATGTTTTTTTGGTTGGGGGATATTCCGGGATTGATGAACATTTGAAGGAGTTAGAGTGATGCTATTTCATGATGTGGTCAACTGAAAATAAGATTTATGGTTAAATCAGTTTTGTATCTCTCTGAAAACATATACAGCTTGCCCTATGTGTATATTTACAACAGTAAGAGTTGTTTGCAATCTAGCTTTGTGCATGCAGCCACAGGGTTCACACAGCCTGCGTTGGGCATACGTTGATCTGACCCGACCAGATGGTATTTAGTATAAATCCCGTTCAGCTTATTTTTCGCCTTTATTTATTAAATTAACACCTTTACTTTATCCATTTCAGTCTGTTTTTTAGACTTCTTTTCTTTTTTCTTTTTTCTAATTCAGAAAGTTTAAAATTTTCTTCTTAAGTCTTTCTAAATTGCCTCCCAAAGTTTTAAAGGGTCATGAGTAACTGTAATACATAAATAATATCCATATGCCATCCTATTTTTATATTCTTCAACACATACTATAAATAAAGTATATATAGTGGTGATTTTGTGGAGAGAAAGGAAGAGTAGACAAAGGGTTTTGCAAGGTGTTGGTGGATACGTCAACACAATCAATAGTGTTCACATTTTTCATTTTTAGTGTTATTGTAAAAAATGGGAAATAAGGATCTCTGAACAAAAACTTTGCAGATTCATCAATCTATGGAACAATTGTCTTAGCCCATAAGCTTTTTTTTAGGTGGATCATAATAAATGAAAACCAACTAAAGGGGACTCATCTATTTTGTTAATGCTTTTTATTAATCATTTTGGTCCTTCTAAGCGCATTCACATTCCATGGGAGCTTGCGCTTTACACCAACGCCAATTCAATACCAGTTTCATACACGATTAACTGTTGTAGGCTATTAGTGTGTACCTCGCCGCAACACGGCGGGTACTTGTACTAGTTAAATCTGATTTATAAAATTGTTAGATGAATTTATCCTTGAACGTGATCCATTTGTTAAGCTTGAAATGCAAGCACTAATTGGTTAAGTTATAGAAAGATAATATAACCAAGATGGCCTTAAACCAATCTTGTTGTGGCATATCGTTCACTAGTCGAAAGGTTAGGGAAGATTCATTATGGACGTATTTCCAGACTGATCTATCGATATGCTGCGACAAGATTGAGGGATGTTGGCGACCGGACCAAGGAAGCCACTTCTAAACTAATTAAAAGATAAAATCTAAGACTTAAAGATTTCCTCATTTCATAAGATAAAACTATATTAATTAAGAAAGGTTATCCAAGAGTCTTTTATTACTATTTTCGTCTACCAAACTAAAATTATATAAGGATGGTCACAATAATAATAAACGGCTGAGTAGGGGAAGCGTATTCCTGGACAATACTTGGTTCTTATCTAAAGTTATACTATACACGATAGGTTCTCTGCCAATTGTGTGTAGTGTAAATGAAAATTATTATTATAAATTTAAAACTAGATAACGCGCTTTGAAGTTATTAAGTCAACGCACATAAGTATGCTCAATATTATTAATTTAATACATGTAATTCACACCACATCTCCCTTTCAAGGTTCTACTAGCTTGGCCCACTTTGACCAAGCTTCCTTGTAGGATACTTTTGCAACTAACTTTGACCCAAATGAGATCAACACCTTCTACCCTACCAAATATCGAACTTCCATGGTTTGTTGGTATGAAGTGGACAACAATGTTTTAACGTTGCATAACCTCTCCATATCTAGGAGTTCGATGACTATTGTTCTCTCCTTCATCCTTTCCACATTTCAGTTTCTACTTTCGGGTAGCACTATCTCCTTAGCGCGAGGAGTATCACTTTTTTTGCCCATTACCGTATCGGTGACCTTGCACCTCGAGTTTTGTTCAGTGAATCGTATATGCCTATGTGTTTCCGGTGATTTCTCCTATGGTGCACTTCTGGTACCTTGGTCTTCTATCCTCCTCTCTCTAAAACCTGAAACTTTGAGACATTTGCCCTGATCCTCCTGTCACCCATCCATATGTTATTTAAGGCCTGCTTCAGTTTGTCACTGCTCTTCACAAATTTGAACCTTGCAAATCAAAAAGTGCTCCCCACTTTCTCTCTCTCTCCTCTCTTTTTTTTTTTTGCAACGTAACTATTGTAAGATATAGCTCACAATTTTAATAAAAACTATATAAATAAAAATAGTAAAGATACTCTCTTTACATATTTGGAAAATAATAGTACACGTACCATGAACAAATCTAAACGAAATAATATACATAATACAACATATGTAACTAAATTGATTCAAGCCATAGTCTTCAACAAGAGCCTTAACCGCGTCTTCTTGTATGGTCTGTTGTGTATTCTTCACCGAACTCTTGAATTGTGTCTCCTTGTATGATTCTTTTTGTGGGCTTCAACGAGGTCTTGAACCACATCTTCTTATACAATAATTTCCTACAAAATGAACAAACAAGTGTTGACGAATGTTGCTGAGGCATGTGTTCAATGTGCTTCCCTTAAAACATATATCGCGCCTCTACTAAATATGACGCGTCTGTCTCCCAGGGTACAACAGTCGGAGCAGTCTGTACTGCCGGAAATGGCCACGCGCCCGAGATTACACCGGATAAAATTGTAGTGTTAGAACTTGTGGAAAAAATAATGATACGAAGGAGATGAAATTGAGTAGAGAAAACTTATCTCTCTAAGTACCCAACACATGGGTATTCAAGTATCTCTTCTTTTCAAGAACTCTCCATAAATTCATGTATTTTCTTATATTACTTATTTTGTATTTTTCTAGCCAACACAAGTTAAGCACATAACCTACTTTTAGTACAAGAGATATGGGGTAGAGAAGAGTCTCACTTAATTGGAGATTTTATTAGAGACATAAACTCTAATAATAACAAATAAATTGACATAAAAACTCTACTTAAGAGTTTATCATCTATGTCACACCCCGACCCGCAGCGGAAAAGGTGATCGGGGCATGATTGGGTTATCATCAAAGCTCATGACATTTATTATATGTTTCATATTCATTAATACAATTTAATGGAAATTTACAATAAATGATACAACGTGTTCTAACTATCAATCTAAGCTTCTTGGTTCTCTTCTAAGGCATATCCTATGTTTTCCTTGCTTCAACCTGTTCACCTGTATCATGTGTAAAAAGGTTTTTGGATCAACATAATGTTGGCGAGTGAATCCTATGGAAAACATTTGAACAAGTTTATCCAATTGATTATAAATAAGGTGCATACCATATATGAGTAAATGTAGATGTAAGTTTATTCACAGAACACATAATATCGAATATTGAACACACATCACCAAATAATTGTTTTGAGGCACGCGTTGTTCGACTCGTCTCTCACGAGGAACTGATGGGCCTAATGAATGAGTTTTGAGGCACGCGTTGTTCTTACGAACTGATGGGCCTAATGTATGAGTTTTGAGGCACGCGTTGTTCTTACGAACTGATGGGCCTAATGTATGAGTTTTGAGGCACGCGTTGTTCTCGTCTCCCACGAGGAACTGATGGGCCTAATGAATGAGTTTTGAGGCACGCGTTGTTCTTACGAACTGATGGGCCTAATGTACAACATTGACAATATGAATACATCACAACCAATAATAGTTACATTCTAGTTTAGTTCATATAATGGTATAACACAAATTTGCATAAGAGAATTAGTTTAAACGACACATGATACACCCCAAAACATGAATAAAAAGGGGAGTTTGTAAAAATTCACTCACATTGGGTGCGTTCGGTTGATGAGGTTGAATGCACGCGAAATGGTTTTAACCACGAGTGAAATTAACCTAGATAAATCGCATTATGGTTTGGTAAGTAAACGGATTTTATTAATCTATTTAGTAGGATTGTTGGGTGTATTTTTGTGAGTTTGAGGCTATTTTCTAACCTTAAAAATGTTATTTTTAAGTATTTTTAATTGATTTTAAATAAAAATAATTAAATAAAAAAAATAAAAAAAATAATAAAAAAAATATTTTATTTTTGCTACAGTAACTTTGACCGTTGACTTGACTATCATTGACCGGTTCGGAAGGCGTATTATTGTGCGCTGGGTGAGGCTCGAACCCGAGACCTCTCGTACGCGTGCACGCAGCTCTACCAACTGAGCTACGTGTCTAACCCGTTATATATCCGATTTTAATTATATATATATATATTAATTAGGGTTAAACAGAAATCCTTTTATTTTTAAAAACGAATTAATTCACAAACCGTGCGCTCCACAGGTCTCGAACCCGGGACCTGTGGGTTAGCGGACACACACTCCACCGCTGGACTGTGTGTCGCACTTGGTTATAAACTCGGTTATCAATATACTTAACATATACTCAAGGCGACTCCGGTTCAGTTTGCTAAAAAAAAGAATTTTTATCAAGGCAGCGTGTGAGGGACAATACTCGAACTCGTGACCTTAGCGTTAAATGTGCACACAGTCCACCGCTGGACTGTGTGTCTAACCCGGTAAATAACTTGATTTTAATTATACTTAACCATTACCGAAATGTCGTCTTCTTCACTGGTTTTCACCGGAAGTGACGACTGACGGATTCGAATGTTGATTCAAGTTTCTTTAGCGTTAAATGATCAATTACAGACGAGCTAAAAGTAAAAAGGAAAGGAATTAGACGTGAAAAGTACCAACTGGTTTTACTCTGTTTTCCGGCAGAACTCCGGCGACAGCAATCTTTTTCCGGCGACAGTATCTTGCAGCAGAGAGTCCTCCGAAGGCTTACAAAGGGTGTGGGTGACTTCGGTAAAGGTTTAGGGGGTTCAGTAAAGCTCAGAGATTACGGATACGGTTTTCCGGCGAAGTATAAAATGGTTCCGGCGAGTGAGTTTTCGCCGAGAAAAGGTGCGATTTGAGTGTGTAAGGTTTCTGGCGAGTTGTGGGTGTATTTATAGGGTAGTAACGAGATGAAAAGGGGTCTGAATTCGGTCTATATTCGAAGTCAACCGTTCTCCGGCGGTTATGGCTGATGTCGCGGTTCAGACGTCGGTTATAACCGTTGTGAGAGTTAATTCAACGGTTATTTTGAGCGAAATCGTAATTAAACGGCGAAGTCGTCGGGATTTCCGACGACTGCTATTTTGGGCGAAATTTACTGATTTTAAACTTTGAAACTTGAATATTTGATTTAAATGTTTCCTTGTGTTAACAGAAAAACAAAGTGGCGGAGCGGTTGTTTGGCTGAGTGATAGTTGTTTGGTTGAACCGGATACAGACCCGAGTTCGAAACCCGGCATGGGTAAAACATTTTTATTTTGTTAATTTTATCATTTTTTCAAAAACTAAATGTATATCCCCGCATAATAATTGATTACGGATCGTTTAAAATTATTTTGGGCATTTAATTCGCAACGAAAAATTTGACTGACTGTTCGGTTGATAAACGGAGCGGGTTTGGTAAATCCGTTTTTGACGGATGTTACAGTATCCCCTGCTTTTTAGAAATTTCGTCCCGAAATTTAAATAGGGATATAATTGACTACAAGAATGATGGTGTTGAGTTTGCCAGTTACATTTTTAGAAGAAAATTAGGGTTTAGGTTTTTGAGGCGGTAACGTTCCTTGTAAAGGTTAAGTATCCTAATACAGGAATCGCTTTTTGTTGCCTACTGTATAAGTATTGTCAAGCAGGAATGATTCGCTAAAATGATATCGTAAGAGTCTAGATGTGTTTGGAAAAGTATGGTTATATCCTACTACAAAACTTTCAATACTACAATCTACACAAATAAACACAACAACTAATAATTGAATCCACCTTCTGATAGTATATATGTTTGAATGGTGACAGTTCCTCTCTCGTTTGTTATGATGGAGAGGTTAGTCTATATAGAAATGGATCACAATCCAATTTCTGTAAATAGTGAGATGATATAAATATGTAACACAAATTTCAAACAAGGCAATACTAATTCCTACATGGAACATCTCATAACCGCCTGATAATGCCTCTGATCCTTTGGCAAGAATACTTATATATAGGAAGTACCAGCGGCGTATCCACCATATTCTTGTCAAATTTTCATTGGTTTTATCAGTGAATTATGATTAGTCCTATAACTCTACAACCAATACATCAAACATAAAAATACTGAAATGAAATATATCTGTGCGATCAAGGCTCAATCAAACGGAGCCGATCGTATTGTATGTATTGAGAATGAAATTGTCTGTGTGCTCAAGGATCAATCAAACGGAGCCGAGCTTATTGCATGTATTGAAAATGATTAACTTAATCACACAAACAACCTATGCATGGAACCTCTCATAACCGCCTGATAATGCCTCCGATCATTTGACAAGAATACTTATATATAGGAAGTACCAGCGGCGTATCCACCATATTCTTGTCAAATTCTCATTGACTTTATCCGCAAGTTATGTTTAGTTCTATGTGACTCTACAACATAAACAAACACAACAACCAGCGTCTGAGTCTTAATTCTGATAGTATCCGTGTTTGACAAAACCTCTCTCGTTTAATATGATGGAGAGGTTAGTCTATGTAGCAGTGAGGCACAACTCAACTTCTTTTAAATGATGAAACTGAGATATGTCGTGAAGTATTATGATATGAATATTAAATCAATGAGTATAAAACAAACTGAACTAGTAATTTGCATTAAAATTCTTGAAAAAAAAAAATTCCAATTGGGATACGTGAAAATTGAGATAACATAAAGAAAAACATAAAAACTGAGTGGTTGGAGTTGAATCTGGATTTTTGATGAGAGAAGGCTAGTTAAGTGGTTGGTTTGGTCCGTTAACATCTTCAACAGGATTGGCGTTGATGTTATAAACTCTTCCTCTTGCTGGCGGTGGAGCTGGATTTGCTTGGTTTGCTTGGTTAACTGGGTTTGCTTGAGCTTGGGCGTTTATGATGTTAACCAAACGAGGGCATGTGTTTCTGAAATGGGTAGGGTCGCCACAATTGAAACAAGCTCGAACGTATGGGTACATGGGGTATTGAGGTTGTTGATATGTTTGGATCATGGGTTGAGTAGGGGTTGAGGTTTGGTTTTGAGGGGTGCGGCAAACGTTGCTCAAATGACCGTAGCGTCCACAATTCGCACATAGTCGACAGGGTAAAGTAGATGGATGGTGATAGAAACAGGTGTTGCATTGAGGGTGAGGTCCAATGTAATGCTTCTTGTTTGGGTAAGTTGAGTTGGGTGCTATTTGGGCGTTTGGGATAGTTTGAGGAGGTACAACTTGTGAAGCTGGTTGGTTGCGTTGGGTGACGGCGAAGATTTGCCCATCACGTTTTCTCTTAGAAGTAGATGGTGTAAAGGATTCGGTTCGGGTGGGGTTTGAGGTTTCGGTTGATGCTTTATCCTTCTTCTTCTCTTCTTTGAGATCTTTGTTTCGGATTCGGTTTTCAGTGAGCGCGGTTGCTAGCTCCATTGCTGCTTCCAAAGTTGCAGGCGAGGTACTTATTACAGAGTCTTGAATCTTTGATGGAAGACCACGAATGTAGTGCTCGATCAAACGATAGAGGGGAGTAAACAAATTGGGAACCATTTGATTTAACTCAAGGAATCTCTTGTTGTATGTGGTGTGGTCGCCTTCCTTTTGCTTTAAAGCATGAAACTCATCCTCCAATTTCTTGATTTCACTTCTTGGGCAAAACCGTCTTGTCATGATTCCCTTCAACTCTTCCCAAGTCAAGGTCATAGTTTCTTCAACACCACGTTTGGTCTTCTCTGTATTCCACCATGTGAGTGCCGTTCCAAGTAAACGACCGGTAGCATAACGCACCTTGCGATCATCGGGGCAATCGCAATTTAGAAAAGTGTTCTCCATTTCTTCGAACCAATGGAGGAGAGCGGTGACACCTTCAGTACCTTCGTATTTTGGAGGATCGCAGGATTTGAAATGTTTGTAGGTGCATTTAGTGACTGAAAGGTTGACAATGTTTTGATCCTCTTGTTGGGTTGGGTTAACGGAATTAGCGGTAAGGGCTTGTTGAACTTGAACTACGATGTTTGGTATTACGGTCGCCATTTGCTGAGCGATTTGGGTAGCCATGCGTTCACGGGCTTTTCCTGCTCTCATTTTCCTACGAGCGAGGCTAGAAGACATCTACAAGGAATACATGTCAAGAGTATGAGTTGGATGCCTTTGGGATCGTGGCTCGAGTTTGGGAATGAACGTTCATAAAATAAATATAGAAAAATAAATCTACTACATCCATAGGATGTCTTGGGTTTTGCTTGCTGTTAGGCCCTTCATGCCGCCATACTTTACCTGTGTAATCATGTGGGCCCCCATGAATACCGGTTTTTCATATGGTTCGCACGGTTTCTGCCTGGTTGCGTACACAAAAACCCGAAGAAAATCGAGAAATATGTATACAACGTGTGGTGTTCGGAATGTGCCCAGGCATGGACACGGTGACATCTCAAAGTGAGGTTAGTTCGAACGACGTTTGGTGTGGCATGCTTTGGCCTAATAGGTCCGTCGTACTCTCATCGTTAGTCCCCAGGTAGGCAAACTGGTCCGTTATTTTGGATTTATACGAATGCCAACCTAGACAGGACGTCCCGACTACCGGTACTTGTACCCTTCCGGTTACTACATGCCCGTCGCAGAACTTACTTTGATGGGATTTGAAAATTGCAACAAAATCCTTAAATAATGAGAGTATGAAAAATGAATTGAATATATGAACATTGATATATGTATAACGAATATGTATATAAGCATGTATGTTTGACTGAAATATGAAACAAATAAATATCACAAGTTTGTATGTAACCACCTAATCAATTAAAATTTAGGCAGACTATAGTATAGGTTCTAAGGGTCTAATAACCTATCCTATATCCCTATAGTCATGGCTCTGATACCAATCTGTCACACCCCGACCCGCAGCGGAAAAGGTGATCGGGGCATGATTGGGTTATCATCAAAGCTCATGACATTTATTATATGTTTCATATTCATTAATACAATTTAATGGAAATTTACAATAAATGATACAACGTGTTCTAACTATCAATCTAAGCTTCTTGGTTCTCTTCTAAGGCATATCCTATGTTTTCCTTGCTTCAACCTGTTCACCTGTATCATGTGTAAAAAGGTTTTTGGATCAACATAATGTTGGCGAGTGAATCCTATGGAAAACATTTGAACAAGTTTATCCAATTGATTATAAATAAGGTGCATACCATATATGAGTAAATGTAGATGTAAGTTTATTCACAGAACACATAATATCGAATATTGAACACACATCACCAAATAATTGTTTTGAGGCACGCGTTGTTCGACTCGTCTCTCACGAGGAACTGATGGGCCTAATGAATGAGTTTTGAGGCACGCGTTGTTCTTACGAACTGATGGGCCTAATGTATGAGTTTTGAGGCACGCGTTGTTCTTACGAACTGATGGGCCTAATGTATGAGTTTTGAGGCACGCGTTGTTCTCGTCTCCCACGAGGAACTGATGGGCCTAATGAATGAGTTTTGAGGCACGCGTTGTTCTTACGAACTGATGGGCCTAATGTACAACATTGACAATATGAATACATCACAACCAATAATAGTTACATTCTAGTTTAGTTCATATAATGGTATAACACAAATTTGCATAAGAGAATTAGTTTAAACGACACATGATACACCCCAAAACATGAATAAAAAGGGGAGTTTGTAAAAATTCACTCACATTGGGTGCGTTCGGTTGATGAGGTTGAATGCACGCGAAATGGTTTTAACCACGAGTGAAATTAACCTAGATAAATCGCATTATGGTTTGGTAAGTAAACGGATTTTATTAATCTATTTAGTAGGATTGTTGGGTGTATTTTTGTGAGTTTGAGGCTATTTTCTAACCTTAAAAATGTTATTTTTAAGTATTTTTAATTGATTTTAAATAAAAATAATTAAATAAAAAAAATAAAAAAAATAATAAAAAAAATATTTTATTTTTGCTACAGTAACTTTGACCGTTGACTTGACTATCATTGACCGGTTCGGAAGGCGTATTATTGTGCGCTGGGTGAGGCTCGAACCCGAGACCTCTCGTACGCGTGCACGCAGCTCTACCAACTGAGCTACGTGTCTAACCCGTTATATATCCGATTTTAATTATATATATATATATTAATTAGGGTTAAACAGAAATCCTTTTATTTTTAAAAACGAATTAATTCACAAACCGGTGCGCTCCACAGGTCTCGAACCCGGGACCTGTGGGTTAGCGGACACACACTCCACCGCTGGACTGTGTGTCGCACTTGGTTATAAACTCGGTTATCAATATACTTAACATATACTCAAGGCGACTCCGGTTCAGTTTGCTAAAAAAAAGAATTTTTATCAAGGCAGCGTGTGAGGGACAATACTCGAACTCGTGACCTTAGCGTTAAATGTGCACACAGTCCACCGCTGGACTGTGTGTCTAACCCGGTAAATAACTTGATTTTAATTATACTTAACCATTACCGAAATGTCGTCTTCTTCACTGGTTTTCACCGGAAGTGACGACTGACGGATTCGAATGTTGATTCAAGTTTCTTTAGCGTTAAATGATCAATTACAGACGAGCTAAAAGTAAAAAGGAAAGGAATTAGACGTGAAAAGTACCAACTGGTTTTACTCTGTTTTCCGGCAGAACTCCGGCGACAGCAATCTTTTTCCGGCGACAGTATCTTGCAGCAGAGAGTCCTCCGAAGGCTTACAAAGGGTGTGGGTGACTTCGGTAAAGGTTTAGGGGGTTCAGTAAAGCTCAGAGATTACGGATACGGTTTTCCGGCGAAGTATAAAATGGTTCCGGCGAGTGAGTTTTCGCCGAGAAAAGGTGCGATTTGAGTGTGTAAGGTTTCTGGCGAGTTGTGGGTGTATTTATAGGGTAGTAACGAGATGAAAAGGGGTCTGAATTCGGTCTATATTCGAAGTCAACCGTTCTCCGGCGGTTATGGCTGATGTCGCGGTTCAGACGTCGGTTATAACCGTTGTGAGAGTTAATTCAACGGTTATTTTGAGCGAAATCGTAATTAAACGGCGAAGTCGTCGGGATTTCCGACGACTGCTATTTTGGGCGAAATTTACTGATTTTAAACTTTGAAACTTGAATATTTGAATTAAATGTTTCCTTGTGTTAACAGAAAAACAAAGTGGCGGAGCGGTTGTTTGGCTGAGTGATAGTTGTTTGGTTGAACCGGATACAGACCCGAGTTCGAAACCCGGCATGGGTAAAACATTTTTATTTTGTTAATTTTATCAGTTTTTCAAAAACTAAATGTATATCCCCGCATAATAATTGATTACGGATCGTTTAAAATTATTTTGGGCATTTAATTCGCAACAAAAATTTGACTGACTGTTCGGTTGATAAACGGAGCGGGTTTGGTAAATCCGTTTTTGACGGATGTTACAATCTACATAAGAGTCTATAAATAACTATAATTTTACTAAATTATAATTTCACTAAATTAATATTTATTTAGACTACAAAAATTTCTAACAAATATCCCCTATATTTCCACATCTAAAAAGGGTAAATGCACGGTACCACTGACCGCGGGAGGGTTCTCCCTCCCCAAGCTAGCTTAGCCCCATAGCTGCCTAGCGGTTACTACCCAGCAGGATTATTCGGGCCGAGCTGGACTCGAACCCGCGTCCTCCCGTTTGGAATGGGTGAGGCTGGCCACTAGGCTGACACCCCGTGGTTTATATTTCCACATCTAGCGCACACGATCCATACATCTCTCCCCGTTGTTCCTTTTGGTAGATTGTTTACCTTTTTATTTTTGAATTTAAATAAATATGTGAAATGCATAACTTTATTTTTTTTCAATTGACTTTTTACATGAGGCTATTTAATAGAATAGTTCGTTGCTAATTCGATGGGGTTTTACAGTTTCGCTCTTGATTTGCGAATAATTTTTTGCCAAGATTTCCGTCCATACATCTGAAGTCGAATTTGGGCTTTGTTGTTGATGTCTACTCTTTGTATGCTAGCATTTTATCTACATAAAACTGTGCCTTTGTTGATAAGAATACAAAATAAGCGCTAAAATAGAGATCAAAAACAATTTTAACAACCATTTGATGTGATTTTGAATTTAGAAAGCTGGAAATTAAATAGTAAGAACATTCATGTTGAGACGACGAATCATTGTATAAGTGCTTCTTTATGTATGATATTAAATTTACCACCCACCCGGTCGAGTTTTAAATGAGCTTTTTGTACACTCAATTCATCCGTCACTTCTTCATCATCTATTTGTAATCCATTCACATGGTGCTTTATCAAATCGTCCTAATGGTTCAACAAAAATACAAGAGATAAGAGCATGAGTATCACAAACAGTCTAAGAGTATGTGTTGCGACTGTGAGCATGGAACAAGGGTTTCTGAAGGGACTTTGAAGGGGAATAAGTGGAGTCATGTGGCACCACAAAGGCGAAGTAGAAGGGGCAACACATGATATTTTAACAAATATTTAAAAACCCTAATTTCATCTCTAACCCTACAAATATCTTTACTCTTCATAATTTCCAACTCATCACCTACTCATAACACACAATATTTAAATAAAACTTTTCATTTTTTACTTTGGTCCCACCTCATTACATCAACCAAGACAAACTCATACCCTTGTGCAAGAGCATCTCACCTAAATGCTTATTAGAATGGATAGGCTCCAATAGTAAGAGCACCCAAGAGCCCAATGGAGATAGTCTAAGACACATCAAACAAGCTCCATTCATCTATGACCTCTCCATCAACTATTTGTACTCTATTCATGTGACCAATTTATCAATCAAAACCTCAAAAGAACTTGTTTTCCATAGTTAAAATAAGCCAATGGAGATGGCTGGTTCATCGAATGCACTTGATGTTTCCGCACCAACACATGACCTGAAATTTATGATGGCATCAAATGTTAACTTCTCCAACTTCCTTCCAGTGAAGCTTTCTGGGCGCAACAACTATAAAATCTGGAAGGCTCAGATGCTTTGCCTGATAGAGAGTCTGCTGTTGCTTCACATCATTAATGACGAACACCCTTTTCCGGTGGATAAGGGTGTCCACATGATTCCGCAATATGACAAACTTGTCAAAGGTTGGATTTTTGGTTCTGTGAACGAAAATGTGCTCAAGGATCTGGTAGAGTTGGGTACGACACAAGAGATGTGGATGAAACTAGAATCCCTCTTTAATCTACCAATAAGTGATACAGAAGGTACGTACTCCATGTATTTGATTTCCCGAAGTAGAAATGTGAGTGAATAGTGACTCGACTTTTGGCAGGGTAGTGTAATTTCGCTTTTATTTGACATTTGAATTTATATCCTTTCTGAAATATCAAAATGAAATGCAGGTGTTCCATCGAATGTTCTTGATGTTTCTACACGAACAGAAGACTTGAGATATATGCTGGCATCAACTGTTAACGTCTCCAACTTTGTTTCGATGAAGCTTTCAGTCGCTGATGAAAAACTACAGTTTCTGGAAGAGTCAGATTTGCTTCACATCATTCATGCAAAAGCTCGTTTTCCATGGGATAAGGGTGATCCCATGACTCAAACGTATGACGAGCTTGTCAGAGGTTGGATTTTAAGTACTCTAACCTACTTCATGCGTAAAGCATTCCAAGTCTACCGATCGGTACAATTGTTGTGGAGAAACCTAGAATTGAATTTTACTGATCATTGTAGGTACTCCATTAACTCTATGCATGTATTTGATTTCCCATAGTAGAATTGAGGCCGATGTAACTCGACTTTTGGTTTGGTGGAGTAAATTTCTTCAATGGACCGTTTTTATTTGACTTTTGAATTTATATCCTTTCTGAAATATTGGAATGAATTGCAGGTGTTATATCAGGTGAAACAGATGACTTGATATACATTCAGGCATCAAATATTAACGTCTACAACTTTGTATCAGTGAAGCTTTCTGGCTGTAACAACTATAAGATCCGGAAGGATCAGATGCTTCGTCTCATAGAGAATCAGGACTTGCTTCACCACATTCATATCTCTTGGCGTGTTACAAAGTCTAAATATGACAACCTTGTCAAGGGTTGGATTTTGTATACTATGAACTACGAACTGTTCAATGATTTCAAAGACAGCTTTTTGGCAGGAGATTTATGGGTAAACCTAGAATCAAGCTTTCAGAATGGTTCGTACTCCATTAACTACCATGCACATATTTGATTTCCCATAGTCGAGACTCCACTTTCGGCAAAGAACCTTTCTTTTTTACTTCTAAATTTATATCCTTTCTGAAATATTGAACTGAAATGCAGGTGATTCACGGCCTGATTCTGCGTCAACACAAGACCTGAAATACACTCAGGCATCAACTGTCAACGTCTCCAACTTCATTTCAGTGAAGCTTTCTGTCACACCCCGACCCGCAGCTGAATAAGAGTCAGGGCATAATTGGGTTATCACCAAAGCTCATGATATTTACTAATATGTTTCATATTTATTAAAGTCAAAATTACATTCCCAAATATCCAAACATGTCCATACAATACAAAGAAAAATAACCAAACAAAACAATTCCAAGCTCTAAATCATTTTATTCTTCTAGTCCAATCCTAAGTGTTTCTGGCTGCAGCTGGTTCACCTGTATCATGTGTAAAAATGGGGGTTTTTGGGTCAACATAAGTTGGCGAGTGAACCTTGTTAGATAAACATTTATTATTGATTTACTTGTTAGTTTATCAATGAAAAATTGTGCATAATCATAAATGAGCAAATATAAATAATCAAGCAGTAGCAATAGCAATCACAACTATAACATACAATAACATATGATAGCATACATTAACATACCAACATCATACGATAAATAACATGAATGAAACTGTGCGATCAAGGCTCAATCAAACGGAACCGATCGTATTGCATGTACTGAAAATGATAAATGTCTATGCGATCAAGGCTCAATCAAACGGAGCCGATCGTATGTTGGCACGCCAGGTTCACGCTCATAATGTAATGGGGAACTTGCTCAACGCTCATAATGTAATGGGGAGCGGCGGCCTATGAAATTGCATGTACTGAAAATAATAAATTGAATCTAACAATAACCACACAAACAGTTGAAACAAGCTGAATACACATGTTCATGATATGATGTATGCACAATGATTTAAATATAATATATAGCAAGACACATGATACACCCCAAAACGTGATTAAAACGGGGAATTTGTAAAGATTCACTCACATTGGGTGCGTTGGATTTGAGATGGTGAGATGCGCACGAGTTGGAAGAGCTAAACAACGAGAATTAACTAACCTAAATAATAATGGAAAATATAGTAAATGAGTGGATTTTATTAATAATTTTAATAAGATTTTTAGATATATTTTTGTGAGTTTAAGGCTATTTCCTATCTTTAAAAACATTATTTTTAAGTATTTTTAATTGATTTTTAAATTAAATTAAAAAAATAAAAATATAAAAATATGTTGACTTTTTGCGACCGTTGACCGTTGACCATTTGACTTGTTGACCGGTTGATTGTGTAAATTCATGCGCTGGGTGAGGCTCGAACCCGAAACCTCCCGTTCGCGTGCACGCAGCTCTACCAACTGAGCTACGTGTCTAACCTGAAATAATTCTGTTTTTAATTATACTTATATATTAACTCAATTTATCCAAAATCCTTTTATTTTCAAAAACATTTTAATTCGTCGAACCGGTGCCATGTACAGGTCTCGAACCCGGGACCTGTGCTTTAACGCTACACACAGTCCACCGTTGGACTGTGTGTCTAACTTGGTTATTATACAGATTTTTATTATACTTAACAACTAACGGAGTTAACCCGGTTCAGTTTTAAACAAAAAGGCATTTTATTACATAGAGGGTGCGTGTATCAGGGATCGAACTCGGGACGTATGCGTGTTTTTGTTCGCACACA
This sequence comes from Scalesia atractyloides, assembly GCA_947069175.1. NCBI lineage: Eukaryota > Viridiplantae > Streptophyta > Magnoliopsida > Asterales > Asteraceae > Scalesia > Scalesia atractyloides. Next base: position 82,067,228 of record CAMTDV010001632.1, read on the forward strand.
GTCCACCGCTGGACTGTGTGTCTAACCCGATCAAAATACCAAGTTAATTATTCTTATATTGTTAGCACAGTTCATCTTCTTCGTTAGATTTTACAGGCAGTAGATTACACAGTTAAATCTTGTTTAGTTCGATTGATAAACATTGTACAAATTAATATGAAATGGTAGAAACGATAATTAGAAGTAATCATACCGATGAACGGTTTATTTCAGAATTCCGGCAAGGTGTCGGTCTCTGTTTTTGTGCACTTCAACTGAACAAGACAATTAACCGTTTTGATTAGCTAATCGTGGAATTGAAGTGATAAACAAACGTTAACAGAGTGTTTGAATGTCCTTACCGATTCACAGATGAAGATAAAGATTTCCAGAACTTTTCCGACGAACTGGTATTATTCGATAGTAGCGTCTGAATTCGATTTCAAGCGAAAGGTTTGAGTTAGAAATAGCTTAACAATTGTTAGACTACGACGGTATTGAAAGACTTACCGTTTTGATGATGAATATGGTTTTCCGGCGAACTTGCAGAAATTTCCGGCGAGCAAAATAAACTTCTCCGGTGGACTGTAAAGTGTGCGGAAATGTAATTGGAGGTTTGTGGAATGTTTCTGAGTCGTGAAGAAGATCTTTGATTACAGTAATTCGGATTATTGGATAGCTTCGGTTATAAAACCCATCATCACCCGAATTCAAGTCAATTCAAGTCTGAATTGATTAGAATTGTCGGTGCATCGGTTATAAACCTGAAATCGCGATTATTCAAACGTTTAGACGGTTGAATAGCCGATTTTAGTTTTTCAGTTGGCGCAACCGGTTTATCTAGGTTTGTATATAAGACTTATTTGTTTCCTAGAGTTGACAGAAAACAAACAAGTGGCGGAGTGGTTATGCGTGAGAGTGTTAAACCTTTGGGTTACAACCCGGCTGACCCGGGTTCGAGTCCCGGCAGCCCCAGTTATTTTTTATTGCTTTATTTATACTTTTTTATCAATTATAACTTTTATGGTTTAGTTTGTTTATTAATTATGTATCATTAAAAATTAAAATAAGCATAAATAGGCAACGAACATTTATAACTTGATATTCGATTACAAAATGGAGCGGGTTTGGTAAAATCTGTTTTTGACAAATGTTACAGTATCCCCTACTTTTAGGAATTTCGTCCCGAAATTTAAGTAGTAGAAGTAGTAGGAAAAAGATGCGGGTATTTTTCACGCATTGAGTCTTCACGTTCCCAAGTAAACTCAGGTCCCCGTTTCGACTCCCAGCGTACCCTAACAATTGGAATGCGACTTCGTCGTAGATGTTTTTCTCCGAAATCCATGATCTCTACTGGTCTTTCAATAAAATGCATAGATTCATCAATTTGAATATCTTCCAGAGGAATGTGGAGGTTTTCATCAGCGAGGCACTTCTTCAAGTTTGATACGTGGAATGTGGGATGAATCCTGTTGAGTTCTTCTGGTAGATCAAGCTTGTATGCTACAGGTCCTACTCTTTCGAGTATCTTGAAAGGTCCTACGTAGCGTGGTGCTAGGTTGCCTTTTTGACCAAAACGAACTACTCCCTTCCACGGTGATACTTTTAGAAGTACATGATCACCAATGTTAAACTCTAAAGGCTTCCGTCATTTGTCTGCATAATTCTTTTGAAGACTTTGGGCCGCTAGAAGATTGTTTCGAATTTGATGGATCTTGTCTGTGGTTTCTTGAATTAGTTCCGGACCAGTGATTTGAGCTTCCCCAATTTCGTGCCAACATACTGGAGATCGGCACTTACGACCATATAAGGCTTCAAAAGGTGCCATGCCGATGCTTGTATGATAGCTGTTGTTGTACGAAAATTCGATTAATGGTAGATGAACGTCCCAATTTCCCTTGAAGTCTATGACACATGCTCGAAGCATATCTTCAAGAGTTTGAATGGTGCGTTCAGATTGACCATCACTTTGAGGATGATAGGCGGTACTGAGATCTAATCGCGTACCTATAGCGGCTTGTACTGCTTGCCATGTTCGTGAAGTGAAACGACCATCACGATCAGAAATAATACTTAACGGTACCCCATGTCGGCTTACGATTTCGCTGATATAAATACGAGCTAGCTTTTCTTTCTTGAAATCTTCGCTGATAGGAATAAAGTGAGCTGATTTTGTAAGTCGGTCAATTATTACCCATATAGTGTCATACCTACCAGAAGTGCGAGGTAACCCAGTAATGAAGTCCATGGTTATATTTTCCCACTTCCATACAGGTATTTCAGGTTGGACCAGAAGTCCTGAGGGTCTTTGGTGTTCAGCTTTCACCTTGGAACATGTAAGGCACTTAGAAACAAAAACAGCAATATCCTTCTTCATTCCAGGCCACCAATAGGTATATCGTAGGTCTTGATACATCTTATCGGCTCCTGGGTGTATAGAGTATCGCGTTTTGTGAGCTTCATTCATAAGAATTTCACGAAGATTGTTGTGGTCAGGAATCCAGATACGATCTAGGTAGTACAGAATACCGTCAGATTTAGTTTCAATTTTAAGTTCAGCTCCACAGGACATCTCCTTTCGTACATCATCTTCTGTTACTGAAACATGTTGGGCTTCTCGAATTTGATCTTTAATGTCAGTTATGATTTATAGAAGACGAATGGAGTTCGCATAACCCTTTCGACTAAGTGCATCAGCCACCACGTTTGCTTTGCCAGGGTGGTACCGAATTTCACAGTCGTAGTCATTTAGAAGTTCAACCCATCTTCGTTGCCTTATGTTTAACTCTTTTTGATTGAAGATATGTTGAAGACTCTTGTGGTCAGTGTATATTTCACACTTAGTACCATAGAGATAATGTCTCCATATCTTAAGAGCGAACACAACGGCTCCAAGTTCTAGGTCATGGGTGGTGTAGTTCTTCTCATGCGTCTTGAGTTGTCTCGAAGCATAAGCTATAACTTTTCCTCTTTGCATTAGAACACAGCCTAATCCTTGCCCTGACGCGTCGCAATAGACCACGAAATCATCACAACCTTCAGGAAGAGTGAGGATTGGTGCATCACAGAGTTTTTGTTTAAGGGTTTGGAAAGCTTCTTCTTGCTTGGGTCCCCATATGAAAGGTTTTCCCTTATGAGTTAAATCCGTGAGTGGTACAGCAATGCGAGAGAAGTTTGAAATGAAATGACGATAATAACCAGCCAAACCAAGAAAAGATCTTACTTCAGTTGGTGTACGTGGCGCTTGCCATTCTTGTACCGCTTTGATCTTTGAGGGGTCGACATGTATTCCCTTGTCATTGACTACATGTCCGAGGAATTGCACCTCTTTTAACCAGAATTCACATTTGGAGAATTTGGCGTAAAGCTTTTCATTCTCTAGAAGTGTAAGGATGAGTGGAAGATGACGTTCATGATCAGACTTAGACTTTGAATAAATGAGAATGTCGTTGATGAAGACTATAACAAATCGATCAAGATAAGGTTTGCAGACTCTGTTCATTAGGTCATTAAGACTGCTGGAGCGTTGGTTAAACCAAATGGCATGACCATGAATTCATAATGGCCATAACGAGTTCGGAATGCGGTCTTTGGGACGTCTTCTTCATGTACTCGAAGTTGATGATAACCAGATCGAAGGTCAATTTTTGAAAAGCAGCTGGCACCTTGAAGTTGGTCAAGAAGATCATCAATGCGAGGTAATGGATAGCGATTCTTGATTGTTAATTTGTTGAGCTCTCTGTAGTCGATGCACATACGAAACGATCCATCTTTCTTCTTTACAAAAAGGACAGTTGCACCCCAAGGCGAGGAGCTGGGACGTATGAATCCCTTGTCAGTCAACTCTTGTAATTGACTGGCTAGCTCTTGCATTTCAGAGGGGGCTAACCTATAAGGAGACTTTGCAACTGGTGTAGCACAAGGTATAAGATCAATACGGAATTCGACTTCTCTAACTGGAGGAAGTCCTGAAATGTCGTCAGGAAAAACTTGCGGGAAATCTTTTACTACTGGAATGTCTTCAAGTTTCTTCTCCATGGTTCCCTTTTTGATAATATGAGCTAAAAACGCGACATAATTCTTGCGAAGATATTTTTGAGCTTGAAGACAAGACATTAAGCTGAGCCCTTTCGACGAGGTTTCTCTAAAGATTCGAAGAGTCTGACCGTTTGAAAGAGGAATACGTATAAACTTTTCGCGACATACAACTTCTGCCTGATGTTGACTGAGCCAGTCCATACCAATTATGATATCAAAACTTCCCAGCTTCATAGGAATAAGGTCAACTGAGAAGTCGTGGTCGTTTAATGTGAGTGTACAGTTGCGAATAATAGAGTTTAATGAGACCGGTTTCCCGTCTGCAACTTCTACCGTTATGGATTCCATGAGCTTATTTTGGTTTAGGATAGGTTCAAATTCTAAGGACACAAAACTTCTATCCGCACCAGTATCAAACAACATGGATGCATATCTACCATTTATAAGGAACGTACCGTTAACCACATTGCCGTCAGCTCTAGCATGATTAGCGTTGATATTGAAAGCTCTTCCTCTTGCAGGTGGAGGAGCTTGGTTCGCTTAATTCACCGGTTGGCTTGGGCCTGAGCATGAATAATGTTTACCAACCTTGGACACGTGTTTCTGAAATGGCTTGGGTCTCCGCAATTGTAGCAAGCCCGCATAGGTTGAACCATAGGATAATTGGGTTGGTAATATGTTTGGGCTAAATGTTGAGTGGGTGGTAATAGTAGAGGTTGTTGGGCTTGACCCATTATTTGTTGGTGGGTTTGGGTTGAAGGCTGGTGGTGGTTCGTTCGCTGAGGCATGCGGCAGGTTTGAACAGTATGACCTGCGCGACCACAGCCGGTGCAATGTTGGCAAGGATAATCAGGTGAATGGTGATATTGGCAACGATTGCATTTTGGTAACGGGCCAGAGTAGGGTCTTTTGTATGGTGCAGGTGAAGGGGCAACCTGGGTAATGGGTGCAGCAGGAATAGGGAGGTTGGTTTGTGTAACGGCGAAGTTTCTGGTGTTGCGCTTCCTCTTGTTAGCAAACTTAGAGGAGGAGATGGAATGGTTTGAAGTTTGACCCTCAACAGGGGCTTTCTTTTTCTCTTCTTTAAACTTCCCGTTGCGAATTCGATTCTCGGTCAGTTCAGTCGCTAGCTCCATAGCAGCTTCAAGTGTTACCGGTGAAATGCTGAGACTGAATCTTGAATTTTCGAGGGAAGTCCTCGAATATAATGCTCGATCAGACGATAAGTTGGGGTGAACAAATTTGGAACCATTTGGTTCAACTCTAAGAACCTCTTGTTATAGGTGGTATGATCACCCTCCTTTTGCTTTAAAGAATGAAATTCGTCCTCCAACTTTTTAATTTCACTCCTAGGACAGAAACGCCTAGTCATGATTTCCCTTAACTCCTCCCATGTTAAGGCCATTGCATCATCAATTCCCCTCTTCCCCTTTTCAGTATTCCACCAGGTGAGAGCTACCCCAAATAGTCTCCCGGTGGTGTATCGAACCTTGCGATTCTCAGGACAATCGCAGTTGAGGAAAGTGTTTTCCATTCCTCAAACCAATGGAGGAGAGCAGTGACACCTTCGGTCCCTTCAAATTTAGGAAGATCACAAGACTTGAAATGTTTGTATGAGCACTTGCTGGTAGGAGGGTTTCCGATGTTCTTGTCATTCTGTTGGGGAGGATTAGTGGGATTTGTGGCGAGGGCTTGTTGTACTTGGACCACAATGTCAGGCAGTATCGTGGCCATTTGTTTTGCGATTTGTATGGCCTAACGTTCGTGAGACCTTCCTGATCTTTTACCCCCTCGTTGTTGTCTAGCCGACATCTACAGGAACATACATAAGAAGATTGTGAGTTAATGGAGTCTTTTTAAGTGTCATGTGTCTTTAAGAAAATGAAAATAACATAAATATCAATAATGCAACTACATCCATAGGATGTCTTGGGTTTGCTCATGTTGGGCCTCAAATGTCCCCCATACATTCACCTGTATAGTCATGTGGGCCCCCATGGCTATTGGCTTGGTAGGATTCACATTAGTATTGGCGATTTAACACTTGCATCACCCGAATGCAAACCACAAAATATGTTTACGAGATGTATGGTCGGAATGTGTCCAGGTGTAGACACAATACCAAGTTAATTATTCTTATATTGTTAGCACAGTTCATCTTCTTCGTTAGATTTTACAGGCAGTAGATTACACAGTTAAATCTTGTTTAGTTCGATTGATAAACATTGTACAAATTAATATGAAATGGTAGAAACGATAATTAGAAGTAATCATACCGATGAACGGTTTATTTCAGAATTCCGGCAAGGTGTCGGTCTCTGTTTTTGTGCACTTCAACTGAACAAGACAATTAACCGTTTTGATTAGCTAATCGTGGAATTGAAGTGATAAACAAACGTTAACAGAGTGTTTGAATGTCCTTACCGATTCACAGATGAAGATAAAGATTTCCAGAACTTTTCCGGCGAACTGGTATTATTCGATAGTAGCGTCTGAATTCGATTTCAAGCGAAAGGTTTGAGTTAGAAATAGCTTAACAATTGTTAGACTACGACGGTATTGAAAGACTTACCGTTTTGATGATGAATATGGTTTTCTGGCGAACTTGCAGAAATTTCCGGCGAGCAAAATAAACTTCTCCGGTGGACTGTAAAGTGTGCGGAAATGTAATTGGAGGTTTGTGGAATGTTTCTGAGTCGTGAAGAAGATCTTTGATTACAGTAATTCGGATTATTGGATAGCTTCGGTTATAAAACCCATCATCACCCGAATTCAAGTCAATTCAAGTCTGAATTGATTAGAATTGTCGGTGCATCGGTTATAAACCTGAAATCGCGATTATTCAAACGTTTAGACGGTTGAATAGCCGATTTCAGTTTTTCAGTTGGCGCAACCGGTTTATCTAGGTTTGTATATAAGACTAATTTGTTTCCTAGAGTTGACAGAAAACAAACAAGTGGCGGAGTGGTTATGCGTGAGAGTGTTAAACCTTTGGGTTACAACCCGGCTGACCCGGGTTCGAGTCCCGGCAGCCCCATTTATTTTTTTATTGCTTTATTTATACTTTTTTATCAATTATAACTTTTATGGTTTAGTTTGTTTATTAATTATGTATCATTAAAAATTAAAATAAGCATAAATAGGCAACGAACATTTATAACTTGATATTCGATTACAAAATGGAGCAGGTTTGGTAAAACCCGTTTTCGACAAATGTTACACTTTCCGGCCGAAGCTACTATCCTATCTGGAAGGTTCAGATGCTTTGCCTCATAAGAAGTCAGGAGTTGCTTCAGGCCATTGAAGGAGAAGATGATAAATATGACAACCTTGTCAAAGGTTGGATTTTTGGTACTATGAGTGAAGAACTATTCAAGGATTTAGTATATCTGGAAGACTATCACGTAAGTATTTTATGGAATATACTAGCAAACCTCTTTGATCTACCAAAAAGCGATAGGGATAGCAATAGAGAGGGTACGTACTTCATTACGTATCATGTATTTGACTTCTTGTAGTCATGCTAATGAACAGTAACTTCACTTTTGGCACTTCAATGGACCATTTTTATTGACTTTTGAATTTATTTTCCTTTTGAAATGAAATGATTCAACACATTCACTAGGAGTTTCATTCGGAATAGAATTTATAAAAGACGCTCCAGACATAGAACCAGAGAGTTTCCGAGGACTACCAGAAACACAAGACACTCATGATATAGAAACAGAGAATTCCCCCAGATTAAAGAAAGAGTTGTACGAAGCTGCAGCTGAAGGGTGGTGGAGGAAAGCAAAATCCATATTGAAAAATAATAAATTTGCAGCCAGAAAGGCCGTCACTGCGAATGGCAACACAATCCTTCACGTAGCGGTTGAAATGGGCCAGAACTACTTCGTTGAAAAATTGTTGGATTTTTTAAACGACGTAGAAGATATCAAAATGAAAAATGATAAGGGTCGAACAGCCCTACACATTGCTGCAGTAGTTGGTAATACACACCTGGCCCAACTCTTGGTTCAAATGAGGAGATAACTGTTGGAGTACAAAGACTCTAACGATGTGTCATCATTGCATCTTGCTTCTGCCAATATGAACCTTGATACATATGAATATTTGTTCAAATCTAGTGACACACCTTCTAAATCACACATTGAGTCATATAATAGTAACAAAACTGCTCTCTTAGCTGCTATTTTCTCAAAACAATATGGTGAGTAGTTATACCACGGGTGGTAATCGTGTTGAGTTGATGTATTTCGGGTTGGCGGGTTGCATTGATGAACTTGAAAACGATTCGAGTCAAAAACATCAACACTAACCCACACACACTTGAAATCATGTAACCCAATTAATTATATATACGAGTCAATACATTTTGGAATTGTAAACGGGTTGTTAATGAGTTAAACAAATTGCAGTAGTTGGGTTAAATGAGTCGTAAATGGGTATGGTTTCAATTTTTTATTGGAAATGAGTTGATGGATCAAAGTACTTTTGATTAACCGAGTTAAACATGTCAATCCGAACATGTTTTTCTATCGTATAATGATTAGAGATGACAACCCAAAACAAAACCTATTTTAAAGTAGGGCTTGAGTTATATAAAGAATCACTACTTCTAGTTATTACATCGTGTAATCACACGTAGGCGTAAATTAAAGTAATCTTATACTTTCTCATATTAATCCATGCAGATTTGGCAGAGATATTGCTCAAGGAATTACCTGATATTGCTAAGGAAAACATAGAGATAATGAAGGCAATAACTACAACCTTCCCAACTGATCTTGGCTTCAGGGAATCTTTTATCTATCCATGTATTTATCCACAACTTATTTTCTAGACAAATTTATGTATGTAGATACATTAATTTATTTTAATGATGCACTATGTCTATGTTGCAGCTTTCCACTATGTCTGGCAGAAAACAGTCGTGAGAGGCTCTTTGCTATTTCACCCAGATAAATGTGTCGATAACATCTTTGGGTAGTGAAAATATGTAATAACATGTGCTGCAACTTGTTGGGGAAGAATTCCATGATATTACTTGGTGAGCAATCAACTATATATATACTTGTCCTGATTCGATTTATCTAATAATTTTTTGTTATTTCTTGTGCAGTACTAATAGCCACACTTTATCCAATATATCAATTGATTTGTCTCCTCATTCTGATGCTTCATTTATCCTTCTCTATGTTGTATTTACATTTATGGAAGGTTTTGGCAGTTACCGGTAAGCGATTACATAGTCTCCATTTGAAGATGGAAACTTGAATTAATTTCCAATAATCCTTTTGAATTGTAGTGCGTCCATTCAAGAATATAGAGAAGAAGAGAAAAGAGTACAAAAAAGCAAAGAGTATCTTGAGTTGATATGTGAACTGATGGGCCCATCAAATGATGGTTACAGTGACTCAATTTTTGAAGCTGTACAAAAAGATGCATCCGAAGTTGTTGATGAGATTTTATTTAAGTCACCAGCCACAATTAATTGTAAGGATGACGATGGTTATAATATTATTCAGTTATCCATAATAAACCGTGCAGAAAAAATATACAACCTTATGTATCACATAATTGAGCACAGAAAGTCTCATATGGAAATGATGATTCTTCTAAAAATAATCTTGGACACTTGGCTGAAGATTAGCAAGTCGTACCACGGGCAGCACAATTAACTGAGCTTTTATGGTTTACGGTATGTCACAAATAAGATATATGTCATCATATTGTGAACTTTGCTCTTTAGTTGTATAAAGCATAATTTGGTTGAATTCTACAGGAAGTGGAGAGGCTCATGTTACCATTACAAATTACGAAAAAGAATACATATAAGGAGACACCACTAATGGTGTTCTCAAAGGAGCACCATGATTTGTTGAAGCAAGGAGAAATATGGATGAAGACAATATTAGATCAGATTTACAGATTAGGGTTCTAATGTTTTGAATGTTCGTATTCGAATTGGTGAGTTTTCAGAAATGTTACAATAATGTATATATATACATGACGGCAGGTTTTGTTAACCGCCCATACCTATATTTATCTATAATACTAATACTAATATTAATGTTACATATTAATCTAATATCAAGCAATATTAAATCTAGCTTATAATTATAATCCTTCTAATATTCCCTCCGTAAGCTAGATTGGTTTCACGTGCAGAAGCTCTTTGATCCGCTTGAAGTCTCTTGGCTGAATGCTTTGGTAAGAATATCAGCAATCTGTTCCTTCGTAGAACAAAAGCTAACATCTACTTCATCATTTTTATTAGATCTCAAATGAAGTGATATTTAACCCTAATGTGTTTACTTTTCCCATGATAAACTGGATCTTTAGCCAGGCATTTGTTGATTTGTTGTCACAATAGATAGTTGGAGGGCAGTCCATATTCATGTGAAGTTCATTAAGTATTCCCTTTAACCAAAGTGCTTGACATCCAGCCATTGATAAGCGCTATATATTATGCTTCGGTTGATGATAATGCAACCACCTTCTGTTTCTTCGATTGCCAAGCAACTGCTCCAGATCCTAGGTTGAAAATATAGCCTGATGTGCTTTTACTATCGTCTATATTTCCTGCACAATCGCTATCACTATATCCCACTAATTTTCCTTTACTTCCCTTGGAGTAAATTAGGCCATGATTTATCGTTCCTTTTATGTATTTCAAAATCCTTTTACCAGCTTCCCAGTGACTTTTTTTGGTCTTTCCATGAAACGCTGACTTTACTGACTGTGAACATAATGTCTGGGCGAGTATTTGTAAGATACATCAGGCTTCCTACAAGACTTTTGTACATATTCTGATTCACTTCTTCGGGATCATCTTTAGTTAGTCGTTGACCGTATTCCATTGGAGTTGAGATTGTGTTCAATTTTCCATCTTAAACCTTTTGAGTAATCCTTTTGCATATCTCTGTTGAGACTACTAGAATATTTCCATCTTCATATTTAACCTCCATACCTAGGAAGTAATGTAAAGTTCCTAAGTCTATCATTTCACTCATGTCTCATTGATGTCTTCAGTTGATTTATCATATCTAACGAATCACTAGCTATGATAAGATCATCTACGTAAAGACACACCATCATCTTTGAATTTTTTATGTTTTTTTATGAACAAGGTATGTTCATAAACACACTTTCTAAATCCATTCGATCTAAAAAAATCATCTACTCTACTATACCATGCCCTTGGAGCTTGTTTTAGCCCATACAAGGCCTTTTTGAGATGGCATACCTTATGTTCTTCTCCAGGTTTAATGTATCCTTCTGGTTGCTCAGTGTAAACTTGCTCATTCAGGTTACCATTCAAAAATGCCGTTTTTACATCCATTTGATGTAAATACCAGTTATTGCGAGCGGCTAAGGCTAAAATCAATCTGACAGTGTCAAATCGGATTACTGGTGCAAAGACATCAAGAAAATCGATGCCATATTTTTTATTGTAACCCTTTGCCACTAATCGTGCTTTGTACTTGCTCACATTCCCATATTCATCATATTTGTCTTGAAAATCCATTTCACACCTATAGGTCTTTGATTATTAGGTGGATCTACTAGTTCCCAGGTTTCATTTTGATGTATTGATTCCATTTCCCTATCCATAGCTTCCCTCCATTTATTTTCTCTGTGAGCTTCACTATATGATGTTGGATCTGCATCCGCATACAACACGAAGTTTGCTGCATCCTCTGTTGCGAGTTGAGCATTGTATAAATCATCCACTTGTTCTTTTGTAAGTTCCTGTGTTTCTTCGTATATATTTGAGATATCTCTCGTCCTTAATACCTCATTTTCTGATGAGGATGAAGAAGAGTCTTCCTCCTCTCGGCTGTTACCTTGACTTCCAGTTTGACTGTCACTAACTTGTTCTTCATATGGTTCATTCAGATCTGCAGCATCAGAGTTAACTGTTTGTTGACTTCCTTCGGCAGCGGATAAATTACTTGTTTCAGTTGTCTTTCTGCCAGTGTCATCATCGTCCGAAAAGTTTAGATGCAAACTTGAGTCTTTTCCATTTCTTTGAGAACCTTCCCAGTCTTGACTTTCATCAAAGTGGACATCTTGACTAATAATGATTTTGTTTGTTATTGGATTATGAAGCTTATATGCCTTGCTATGCTCACTGTAGCATATCATTATAGTCTTCTCCGTTTTTGTCATCTAATTTTCTCGATGCTGTTTTGGCACATGAGCATATGCCACACTTCCAAATATCCTTAGATGTGATACATCGGGTTTTCTTCCATTCCATGCTTCTTGTGGTGTCACGTGTTGTATTCCTTTGGTTGTGGCCCGATTCAAAAGATACGTGGCACATGCCACCGCCTCAGCCCAGTAAATGTGGGGCATTCATTTCATCTTTAACATACTCCTGCTAAGTTCCATGAGCGTTCCGTTTTTCCGTTCGGCAACCCAATTTTGTTGTGGGGTATAACTCGTGGTGAGCTGATGACGAATTCCATTTTCTTTGGGGAAATTTTGGAACTCATGGCTGCAATACTCTCCTCCTCTATCAGTACGTAATCCTTTTATTTTACAATCAGCTTGATTTTCTACCAAACTTTTGAATGTCTTGAAGTAAACTAAGGCATCAGACTTTAATTTTAAAAAATAAACCCAAGTTTTTCTTGAGAAATCATATATGAAGGTTATGAAGTATTTACAACCTCCAATAGAAATCGTTCTCATTAGGCCACAAATGTCTGAATGCACAAGTTGTAGGGGCTTGCTTGCATGCCATGTGTTTGTTTCGGAAAGGATTTCCTGGCATATTTTCCGAACAAACAGCCTTCACAAGCACTTTGTGGAGACTTAGAGTTTATCTTGGGCAATCCTATTACTACTTCCTTTGATCCCATGTTATGGAGTGTCTCGAAATTGATACGTCCATATCGTTTGTGCCATAACACTGACGGCTCTTGATTCATCATATTGCATACTCGTGGAATAACATCATAATTCAAGTTCAAGGGAAACATCTTATTACCAGTCATCTTAACAGTTCCTATGAACTTCCCTGTCGGATCTTTGATATCACAAGCCCGATTATGAAAGTTTACTTCATAACCCTTTTGCACGAGTTGTCCTACACTTAAAAGATTATGTTTTAGCCCTTCTACATAGAAAACATTTGGTACCTTCTTCTCCACACCTCTCACTTTGATTGTTACATTTCCACTTCCTAGCACTTCTAGTCTCTTATTGTCACCGGTTCTAACTTCCCTTCTTTCTGACTCGTTTAGAGTAGTAAATAATGTCTTATTTCCGGTCATGTGATTGCTATATCCACTGTTTAAGTACCAGCAATCTTCTTTAGTGATCTCTTCCATATTAAAAATCATAAATAAAGTTTCATGATTTCCTTCAACATTATCTTCTTCATGCATTAAAACACTGTTATTCTTATCATCATCATCCTTTTTCTGACAAAAACGTGTCGTGTGCCCCCAGTCTTCGACAATTGAAGCATCGTATTTGTCCATAACTTCTACCTCTTCCCCTACTTCTTCCTCTACCGAAATTATCTGATCTAAAAGATCTTGACCAATCCTGATCTGTGTTTTGTACTTGAATGCTTGTTCCATTGGAGCATCATCGTATTGTTTAAGTCTCAATTCATGAGACTATAATATTCCTAGCAATTCTTTAGTGGATAAGGCAGACAGTCTTTAGATTCTTCTATTGCTATGACTACCGATTCGTATTTTCTTGTTAAACTACGAAGAATTTTCTCGATAATTCGTTGTTCAGTGATTTCTCTTCATTTAAACGTAATTGATTGACTATCACTATCGTTCTATTAACTTATTCTTCTATTGTTTCGCTATCTTTCATTCTTAATTCATCGAATTCACACCGTAAAGTTTGGATTTTTACCGTCTTGACTCTGTGTTCTCCCGGGTACGCCTTATGCAGAATATCCCATGCCTCCTTTGAAGTTCTGCTTGTTGCAATTTGTTCAAATATCGTGTCATTGACCGCTTGAAACATGATATGCAGTGCTTTCTTGTATTTCTTAACGATTTCTTTGTGATTGTTCTGATCACTCTCTGATGCTCTGGCGGCGGGTTCCCTATATCCTTCTTCTACAATTGTCCACAGATCTTGAGATTCCAACAACACCTTCATTTGAATATGCCAGTGGAAGTAATTTTGTCCCAACATTTAGGGATTTGAGTTTGAATTCCTCCATTTGTCGTTGTCATTTTGATCGAATAAACTGATGAATTTCGAGATTTAATCTAATGAATTCTGGATCAACCTGGCTCTGATACCACTTTATTAGATCAGATTTACAGATTAGAGTTCTATGTTTTGAATGTTCGTATTCGAATTGGTGAGTTTTTAGAAATGTTACAATAATGTATATATATCACATGACGACAGGTTTTGTTAACCGCCCATACCTATATTATCTATCTATAATACTAATATTAATGTTACATATTAATCTAATATCAAGCAATTTTAAATCTAGCTTATAATTATAATCCTTCTAATAGACAATTGCTGAATCATGCAGCATCACTGCTGCATTAATTGTCACCATCGTATTTGCAACGCAATCACTGTACCTGGTGGAAGCAATCAAGAATCTGGCATCCCCTTGTTTGGAAAAGAATTCCCCTTCACAATCTTTGCTGTATCCAATGCATTCTCACTTTTTACAGGCATTACTGCACTCTTATTGTTCTTATCAACTATTCTCGCTGTAAGTTCTTCCGAAAAATATTTTCAGGTCATTTTACCAAGAAGGCTGATTTTTGGACTCTTGATGTTCCCTCAGCAAGTTCCATGATGGTAGCCTTTGGTGCAATCTTGTTCCTTGTCTTTTGTGATAAAAGACCATGGATGCTAGCACCAATATGTGCATTTGCTTGCTTGCCAATTTCAATTATTGTTATAAAACTTCCCCTACTAGCAAACTTGATCCAATCAACATTTTTCCCCTTTGGTGAGAAAAGTTACCTTAAGTCTTGTAATATGAATACGAAAAACACAATATTTATATGAATTAAGTGGAATTCTATTATGCATTCCAATGACCGTTGTGTAGCAATTCATAATTCAGTGGAGGTTGAATAAATTGCTTTGGATTTAAGCATCTAATCTCTCTTGATTGTTGTTGCTCATGGTCCTTGAGTATGTAAATATGTCTGTTATGCTTTTTAATTCAAAATGTTAAACCACATGTAAGTAATATATTTTCTTCTAGCAAAGTTTTTTTTTTCGGTTTTCAAATTAGTAAAGTTGATTAGCCTTTTGTGTGACATTGTGAATTTAAGTACTTTTTTTATTAGTTGTAATTAGGTAAAACTTTTTTTCTTTGAAAGCTAGGATAGTTAAATAACCTATACACGGTATACACTTTATGTCCTTTATGTATTATCAGAATTTTGAAACGTACTCTTTAAAAAAATAACATCAAATTATGCCCAAATTCCAGGTTTACCTAACATATTCTATCATTTGAATCAAATCCAGTTAGTAAAATCAGTTAATTACAATTAAGTAAAGGGCAATATTGGTATTTCACACACCATTGCATTTAAAACCTCTTTATAAAGTAGAAACTCTCCTCTCTAAACACACGCACGCACCTCTCAAACCAAACGCATTCCTACCCCCTACCGAGACCCTCAACCCTCCGCTCAAAACCCATCACATCAGGGACAAAACCACCGATCTCCGCCTCATACGACACAACTCCGGTCACTGGCCGCTTAATCTCTGCCGTCGGCATACTTTTCCCTTCTTCAATGGCTTGTAGTACGGTCTTCTTCAGATTAAACCATTGAGCTAAGATAGAAACCCTAATTAGGTCTTGTGAAAATCTTGACCTGGATTCATATTTCGTTAGGTTAATTTTTATTGTACCCGTAACCCGTTTTATGTTTTATCATGTGTAAAACTAGCGATAGTGGTAGAACCCCAAAGCAAAATCATTTTTTTGTTGGCTTATAATTAATTTATTATTTGATTTATATGAAGAGTGAAATCTTAAATATTTTATAATGCCTTAAATATAATTTAACAAAAAAAGAGATTTATGTTTAGAAAAAAATTAAATATGCAAGTTAGCGGAGGAAGATGGTGACGGTTGTGATGGTGGAGGCAGATGGTATGATAATGAGAGAGGTGTGTGTGTTTTATGTTTGAGAGAGAGGGAGAGAAAGGATGGCATTTGAATTGATCATATTATCCTTTACTGAATTTTAGTTAACTGACTTTACTAATTGGGTTTGATTTAAAGGACAAAATATGTTAAAAACTAGAAATTTGGACATAATCTGTAATTATTTTTTTAAAGGGCAAGTTTCATAATTTGATAATACATAAAGGATATAAAGTGTAATTTACTCAGAAAAATTAAACGCTTATATAACTTTATTATTATTTAGTATTTCTAGATGCATCCTAGTGACAAGTGCTAGGTAGATAGATTAGGTTGGTCGTGTTACAGAAAAAAATGTTGTGTTTACGGTTAGCTACGCAGATGTACCAAAGCCTAAGCATGTTGGTGGCGAACTTGATATAGCAAAAACATATTTATACATGTTTCTATATACATGTGTTGGTTTAGATTGAAATCAAACCTTTTAGAGAGTGTCAATTATGATAGCATTGTTGCAAAGTCGTTGTAGGATATGAGATGTCTTTTAACGTTACTAACAAGTATGATCCAAATAGTTAGACTTTAAACAACGAACCGAGATTAATATTAAGAGATAAATATTATAGTTCATATGTGTGCATTTTGCAACGGTAATACAATTCGAACATTTAGAAAAATTATTTGAGAAATGATCAATCAGTATTTAGTTGTTTGTTTAATTAAAAATGATTAAATAAATAAGCAAATGCTGATAATTTATCTGATATAAATAACATTAATACTTCATTTATTAGATAAATTAAAGTTAGGAGATATTTATACTATTTATAAGATAAATCACAATATATATATATATATATATATATATATATATATATGGCTTCGGTGAGAACCCCAGGAGTTTGTGAGAACTATAGAACTCTTACTTCCCGCGCAAGTTGCACCACAACTTTTTTGCACAAAAGTCGAGTCAGTAGTTTTGCTTGATGTAAGTTTTGTTTTACGCACTGATGTAAATTTTGTTACGAAAATAAATAATTTTTTACATGTCATGCAAGTGTGTGTATGCGGTCTTTTTTTTGCTGAAACAAGTGATTTTTTTGTGATTTTTGAGAAATTTTTTTTGTTGAAAAACCTTTTGGATTGTCTAGTTCTCATGGTTCTCATAACTTAAGGTGGTTCTATAACCTAACCCTATATAATATACACATTTACGAGATAAATGTAACTGGTATGTATTTGTATCAGGATACAATACATAGAGTTGGTGTTTGAGTTGAATTAGAATAAATTTGACATCTTTGTCAAAGGTTGGATTTTTGGAAGGCTCAGATTTGTTGCCTCATAGAGTCAGAAGTTACTTTACATCATTGATTCAACATTCATTTGCAACGAATTAATTTGACATCTTTGTCAAAGATTGGAATTTGGTACTATGAATGACCAACTACTCAAGCTTTTCACGCATAGTTGGGCCTTTGAGAGTCGACTTTTGAAGGGAAGATTAACCTTTAGGTGCGGGGCTGCGAGAGTAGCAGAAGCAAGGTGGGTCGACAATTGTAGTGTGTTTGGATGCCCGTTCGGGTTGAAACTAGGGAGTGCTACTCATACATAACATGGGAGATCAGCAAACAACATAAGATGGAGACGAAGAGGTGTTTCGGGGTTGGCCGTTGTTGCATGTGGTGCTGTTTGGAATAACAGAGGTGACCGGTCATGAACACTGTAGATTCGTGGTTGTTAGTGGTGATCAAAGGCAGTAGTAAGTGAATAGATTAGGCGAAATTCAATGTCACACATTAGAAAGAGGTGTCGTCGACGTCAATCCCAATGTTGGCGACGCGACGTGTAAGTTTGATTTTCTAGTGACGCGTTACCCTACTATTTAGGACCATTTCCGGCTAACGCGGTATGTAGATGACGGCCAAGGAGCGCATTGGCGACGCGTTGTCCAACTCTAATTTCATGTTTTGTTCGTTTCGTGTACTCGATTGATCCCGATCGCTCCCCGATGCCCTATAAAGCTCCCGAGTAGCTCCTTAAACTCCGTTAGTTAAGAATTTTGAAACCAAATTTCACATAAAAAACACAAACTTCGTACAATAAATTAACGGGTTTTCAAATAAGTGTCAGTAAATACAAATTAAACCCACTTGTTTATTTTAAAATAAAGTTCACTCTAAAGTTATAAAATCAAAACTTATTCATATATTTTTTTATAAGTATAAATATATATTGATTTGTTTATTATTTGACGGTATTTTAGGGTTTTTAAATAAATTAAGTATTATAAATATATAAATTTAAAACTACCATATTTCACCTATTAATTATTTATTATTTGATTCACTTTAGTTTTTTTTAATTAATTAAAATATTATTAATATGTTTTAGATTAGATCAAAGTAATTTAGTTTTGAGAAATCTGGACGACACATGTCAACGGTTGGTTCAATTTCGAGTTGTTGACAACCGATCTATTTCAAGTGAGTTTCTTCTAAACACGATTCAAGCCATTTGATCTTAAACAACACTATTTTTGTAAATTAAAAATTAAATTGAAAATTTCATTTTAATGACCACTTTAAAGTTTTAGGAAGAGATAATACAAGCCACATTTTGAAATATTAATATTTTATTAGAAAGTGTTTTAAGCAAGTCTCATTTCATCCCCAATAAATTTAAGCCTTTTATTTTGTTAATAAGATGACTTAAAATGAGTGTGGGCTAAAGAAAATTTATTTCGTACTCACTAAATTTAAGCATTTTATTTTGTTAACAAGAGGAGGCAGTCAATAATGCTAGTTAGAGCAATCAAGGCTTAATAGTGGAAGGGATGAGGGTTGAGGTACACCCAAGATGACTTGAGATAAGTGAATTAGGCAGGATTTACTAGTTACATCTCTATGAGGACATGGTCCATGATATGGGTTTATGGAGGCGTATGATAAGGTTAAGATTCAGGCAATTGATCGATGCTTCAAAAACTATATTATTATTATTATTATTATTATTATTATTAAGATCTAATCATGTGAGATAATACGTTAGAGTTTGTACACAAACCTCTCAGTACCTTTAAGAAGGTTGTATAGATTTGTGATGGCGTAGGTGTAAACTTCTTTATAGCTAGGTGTATTTTTCGAAGTTTTTGTTTTTCATATGTGGTCTTGTGATTCTATACATTTGTTGTATTTCATTATGTTATCTCACCACTATTTCTTTCGATATATAGTAGTTATCTTTTTATAGTGTTTTATTTATTTATTTTTTGTTTCTTATTTTTTTATGTTTTCGATTGTCCACCGGATGCCTTTGAAGCTGATGCTCTTTTTGGAAGCGGTCTCGCTATTCCTATGGATACAGGTAAGGTGTGCCTACATCTCTCACTCTACATAACCGAAAATACATAAAAAAATTAAAAATATATATTTTTTTTATAAAAAATGCTAAATTTCATCACTAAAAAAATAAAAAATGAACAACAGTTCCAACAAAAAGTATCATTGCACATCTGGATATGGGGGAAGGGGTTTAGGTTTTTTGGGGGTGTATGTGGGGGTTAGGTTTTTTGGGGTTTTTTGGTGAGGCATATGGTTTTTATTGTTATTATTATTTTTTAAGGGGTGGGGGGTGTTTGGGTTTTTTGGTTGTGGTGGGGTGGGGGCGGGTGTTTGGGTTTTTGGGTTGTGGTGGGTGTTTAGGTTTTCGGTGATGGTGAATGGGTTTATTTTGTCGTGTTCACATTGTTCTCGTTATTCTCGCAATAAGAGTGGTTCTAAAATGAACCCTACCCTATATATATATATATATATATATATATATATATATATATATATATATGTATGTGTGTGTGTGTGTGAGAGAGAGAGAGAGAGTTTAAATGAGAACGCTAAATATCGCGAGAACCGTGAGAATGAATGAAAAAACCACTAGAAATTTAATTTACACATTTAAATTTACGTGAATTCAGAAATAAAGAAAATTTACACATGTGTAAGTTTGCCATTTACACATGCGTAAATTTGTTATATTTACACATGTGTAAAAAATCTAACAAGAGTGATTTTGAGAGGAGAAATGAATTATTTGATTTTGTAATTTCTTTTTTTTTTGATGTTGTATTTTAATTAAAATGATGATTATATTAAAAAATGGTTTTGATTGGTTTTCTCATTCGTTCTCACGGTTCTCGAAATATTTAGCATTCCTAAGATAACCCTCCTATATATATATATATATATATATATATATATAAGTAAAATGTAACACACGCTTTGCGCAACTTGTTATTTTGTTAAAATCAAATTTATTCCGCACCTTCTATCCAGTGAATTTTTTCATTTAGGCCCTTATATAAATAATTAAATACAAATTGCACCCTCTTGATTTGATTTCTTTTCACTTAGGAATTGGTATTAATAGTAAAAGTACAAAATACATTATTTTAGAAAACTTAACATTAAAGTTACAAAATCAAACTTAATTCATATATTTTTCTTATAATTATAATAATCATTATTATTGATTGATATATTTGTTATTTTAAAATAACATACTTCACCTTTTTATTTGTTTATTGCTTGATGTTATTTTAGGTTTTCCGAAATTAAGTAAAAGTGAAAGGTTTATATGCTATAAACGAGTCAAATTTATAAGGTTTACATACTATTAATAATGGTTAAACGGGAAGAAATTATGTAGATAGAGAGGAGGTTGAGATGAAAGAGAGAGAGAGAATATTAGGTTTTATCTGATATAAAATACTATAAAATCTGAAACATATATAAAAAAGGAATTAATACTGAATAATTAATTTATTACATATAAAATTACTATAATACCTTATTACTTACACATTTTAATGGAGTTTATGTCAGGGGTTAATGGACAAAAATAGTAATGATATGTACAAAAGAAGTCATTTTTAGAACTATTATAGCAAAATGATTAAAATATCAAACTATATGGAGTATAAACGTAGTTTACTCTGTATAGTAATATAGATAAAGATAAAGAATGAATTGACTTTTAAAGTTGTAATAAACTTTAAGATCCGGTATAATATAAAAATAAAGCGTTTATTAAAAACACATAAAAATAATGGTTTTTGTCATACTTAGAGGAAGCATCACTCTCTTTCTACCAATATTTATCATTCCCTCTCTGAATTGTTAACTTTAATGAAGCTTATGTAGTTACTATGTGACTTTAATGATCAATGGATAGATGTTACGTGGTATCTAATATATCTTTTTTCTTGTTTCATTGACATTTTTTTCACAAGATTTAGATACAAGCTTTTATTGCATTACATGTATTTTACTTTTCTTTATTTTTTAGTATTAATAATATTACAAAATACCCCTTTATGCTTTATTTTTTTTAACTTATATTTTGAAACTACTTACACTGATAGTCTGTGGTTTACATAACCTATACATATTTCTTAAATGGCTTATGATTCAAACACCACCCATTAATCAAAAGATGGCAATACTTCTTTTCTAGGTGTGTTATATATATATATATATATATATATATATTACTCATTGCATTGGTCTAGTGGTATCAAATCTTTGTTCGCATTAAATGGTGCAGAAACATCCTCATCAAATGGTGTGAATTTATTATATATGTACATATTGTTGGATACGTGTAAATAATGTCTTGTTATGTAAACCTCCCTCATGACCAACTATTGAAGATTGGGACGTAAACATATGGGTGTAGCACTCCTGCCCGAATCACACGTACGATACTAAGGCCAATGGGTGTGGGGGCATGCGTTAGGTTATTAATTGTCACGTATGACCATTAGTGGATCACTGCATTACCCCATTGACTCATGCACCATGTTTCGTGTGGATTAAACCACTACAACCACGAAACTCCTTTTTTTCTAATATTTTCTTTTTCCTTTAGGCAAAAATAAAGTAAAATAAAGGGATGATGGTTTGGGTCATGACCACACCCTTAGGGACCTTTAGGGTAGTGCTTTTGGATGGTGAATTAAAGATGGGTGACATGGCGCTGATACGGAGGGTCATGTTGATCATGAGGGTCATGTCCACATCATATAGCCTAAGTCTATTGGGTGTAGGGGGTGTTGGCTAGGACATTTTATGGTACACCGCCCCCTCCTTGATTGATGGTGGTTCGTGTGGATTTTTCCTTGTTTACCATAGCCCTTCCATTTTATGATTTTAAGACAAAAATATATTAAAAAAAATAAAAGGGACCGTGGTTTAGATGACAACCACATCCTTAGGCTAGTGATTTTGGATGGTGGATTAGTGGTTGGTGACATGATGCCTCATGAAAGTCATGATCACACCCTTTATCCTAAGTCAATGCAACTTTGCTGACCAAAGCTGTGAAATTCGTAGATGGGAACAACCAACGTTTTCACAACCGGACTGCCCGGCCGGTCGGGCCGGGAATCGGCAAGCTGGCGGTCCGGTAAGCCTTGTTCGACCGTTTCGCAAATAACCAGACGGTTTCTTACCGTTGATGGTTTGACCGGTGAACATCCGACCGGGTTTGATGACAGTTTCAGAAAAAAAAAACGACCATCGAAGACTACAAGATGAATAATTGAAAGACCCACGATCTACACGACGAACTACTTTCAATCTACTCCGGCGACTCTTATAAATAACATTGATAGCTCTTAGGAGGAAAACGGATCCATGGTTGCTGTGTAGAATGAGTGAAGACAAAGAAGATATGGTGTAGTCATGAAAACAAGAAGTAAAGGAAAAATGTGTGTGGCTGTATAACTTTAGAGAAGATGTCGGCTAATATATAGAAGTTTCAATTATGATTTGGATATACTTTGAAACTAAACATGTGCTAACGTGGGCTCTCTTTCTAAAATGGGCTATTGATTTGTCTATAGTTTTATGAAAAACAAATCATCTATTAGAGAGCCTTATAAGACAACCGCATGAGTGACCCTCCGGCGGTCAAACTTCTCATATGGGTACATAACTTCTTGGCCATCCTTTTACTATGATCTTCTCAGGTTATACGTCAGTGACAATAGAGTATTTGAGAATTGAGATGAAAAAATAGTGACACTAAATCGGAATTTCAGATCGTCGGCGAATAGTGGCTGAAAGAGTAGTGATGATAAAGATGACCTAAATACGTTTATATAACTTTATGCAGTTTTGGGCTTTTTTAAATCAACTAAGGCCCACTGAAAAGTTAAATAAAGGGCTTAAAATAAAAAAAATGAAAATGTAAGACAAGCTTATAAAATATTTAAATATTTAATCATAAAATTTAAAATAGTGATTTAGTTTCATATTTCTTTACTAGTTTATCTACTTATTATAAAAAAGAAATTAGCCTTTTTAATTTTATTCAATTAGCCCTTTTTATTTTATTCGCCTATCTTTTTATTTAGTTTATAGTTTATTATTGTTATAATAAGCTTTTTTTTGTATTTTACTTAAATATTTGACTAACGTTTTTTTATTTTTATTTATGTATAGACCATTGAGTTACTAAGCCTAATTTTATAAAAGATTAAAATATAATCTTTTAAATCCTCAAAATACCAACTAATTCAAAGAAGTTCACAATTGTTTTTGTGTTTGTAGTACATGTGTTATTAAAAAATTAGCCAACAACCCAATTTCATTTGGACGATGAAACATGTCCTGGTTCCATCACTACTCGGTGAAATGTAAATGCCTATAAATGTATCATAAGAAAACAATTCTTCCTTTATAATTGTACATAAGAAAACAATTCTTCCTTTTATAATTTTACGCTAAAAAAGGATACCCTTGAATTTTTGGTTTAGTGCCGCCACTACGCATCAACATGTGTTTTCTAACTTATGTATTTCTATATAATATATAAGCTACGATATCATCCGGTACCGGTTTTGTTTGGTCGGTATCAGTTCGTCATGATACCGGTATCGTACAGACATTCGATATAGCTTACGGTACCAAAAAAATACTTTGTTACGAATATTACTTTGTGTTCAATGAATTTTATACCGCCACGTCGAGAATTTTATAAAAAAAATACGACACCGTTACTTATATTGTTTGCTCGGTATATGTTTGGTTTGTGATGATAAATAAAATCAACTATATATGACATGTTCGAATACCGATGTTGTTTGGTCGTTATTGTTCGGTTTGTGATGATAAAAATATCAACTTATATGTACCTGTTCAAGTAGAATTTTTATCGAATTATACATAATAATAAGCATATGGTGATGCTAATATAAAAAAAAACTTACAAATGTTATATGGTAGTTACTAAAGTTGTTTAAACGGTATCAGTAATATAAAAAAAGAATATCATTAAAAGTTAAAATTAAAGAACTATATTGAAGGTTAAAAGTAAATATAGTAATAATCTATTATAGTATTAAAATAATAAAAAAAAGAAAAAAAAAGAAACTATATATACATTATTATAGAAAATAAATTACTATTCATGATAAAGAAACTATATATATTATTATAAAAATCAAACTAGTATTCATATTCACTTTCAAATTATATATATAAATTTATATATATATATATATTAAATTGTTTGTCATATTTTATACAAAACATGTAAGTTTAAAGAAAAAAAGGTAATATTTATATTTATTTGAGGATAAATAAAAATACAAGAGTTAAGTCCCATTTACATCCCTATGATTTGTACACTTCTACCATTGCAAACCTAATTTCGAAATTGTACAAATTTTCTTCCTGATATTGTCGAAACGTGTCATTTAATCAAAAAACTAAGCCTAGTTAAAAAAATTCTTAAGTTAATTAGCTCAGGGACATGGACGTAAATGAAACTTAAAATCTAAGGTCTTAAATGGTACTTAACTCCTAGATTTTTATTTTTTTAAACTTTACTATTATTATTATTATTATATTATTATTATTATTATTTGTAAATGGCACGTGAGTGGTGGTGACGGTAATTGTGGTGGTGATTACGTGATGTAGAGGAGTGAAAGAGACTATGACTGTTTATATATATAATACAAGAAGTTTAAAAAAATTCTATAAGTTAAGTGTCATTTAATAATAATAAAAAAATAAAAAAGAAGTTTAAATTTGAGTTAGGTGCCATTTATATTCATGTATTTTAAAGTGTCATTTATGTCCCTAAGCTAATTAAGTTATAAGAGGTGTTTTTTTTAACTTGAGTTGGTTTTTTGGACTGAAATGACACGTTTATAGAATGTTAGAGGAGGAAAATAGTATAATTTTAAAATTTGATCTGAAATGACGAAAGTGAACAAACTATAAGGACGTAAATAATTGTTAACTAAAAATATTATTATATAAGGATACTACACGTGTTTAAATATATTCTAAGAATTAAATAGAGTCTAATTTCTTTATAGAAGTCTATATTCACCGGTTAAAACTTTAAAAAAATTTGTATAAGTTGTCATATTTTTACGTAACAATTTGCACATGCTCTATACGTGACTTGTTGCAGAATTGGTCTAGGATTGACCAAGTAAATCCAAGGCCAGTGTGGGTTGTTAAACCATGCAATATATGGGGAGAACATGTTGCACGTTGAAGTTACAACTTTGTTTTTCTAAATAAGCAAGTTTAAAGTGTGGTCTTCATTTCTTACTTGTAAATTCCTTTGAATTTAAATATACAGAAAATCGTTGCAAGTGTGAGTGTGTGTATAACCCTAGCTTGTACCAACATTTAATTTGACTTTTGAATTAAATTCAATTTCCAAATATTGAAATGAAATGAGTCTACAGATAAGGGAGGTTTTATGTTCGAAATAAAATAATGAGAGTAAATCCATATATGAACAGAGTTTTTCCAGATTTAAATTTTAAAATATTGAAATGAAATGTAGAAGAAACATCGCCAGGATTTAAATCTTGAAAATATTGAATTGAAATGTAGATGAAACATCACCGGGATTTGAATTCAGAAGAACATAACTTGTAAGAGTTCTATAAATAAAAGATATGGACATCAGATTAGAGAAAGAGGTCATCACCACTACAAATGGCAACACAATCCTTCATGTAGCGCTTGAAATGTGCCACACATATTTTTTAGGTGTTCAAGATTCACTATTTTTTGAGAGAGATTGGTTCAATCTTTTGCTTATTTCTTGATTAATGGATCATACTTTGGCTTTTGGATATCATTTGTTCTTTTGTAGGTCAAACAATCTCCACCTAGAACAATAATGCGAAAACATATGTTTATTGGATCAACTTTTATTCCTATTCTTCAACATACTCACGACCTGTACTTTGAATTGCTTTTCCATTCTTTCAGCGAGTGAATCATTAGCATTCGTTTCGAGTGGAAGATTTAGTAATCTTGCATATCTTCAGTTTTAAGCTAATCACATTGTTCATTAAAGTCTTCTGTATTTCCCCATTTTCCCTGACAATAGTCAATTCGTGGTTGACTTTGTCTGAGGACCACTTTTGAATTTTCGAGGCAGTAGGGGTTATTGGGACTGATGTTATTGGAAGAGGTGTGGGAATCTGCATTCCCAAGACTTGGCCTAACAGATCTGCTGGATTGGTATCATGATGTTCATATATGATCATATTTTTTATAGCTTCCTTCATAATGTCTTCTTCAAATCTTTTCACATCCTCTACAAACATATCATGTTGTCTTTTGAGATGGCTTCTTACCAATGAAGAGGCTTGTCTTGACAGGTGGACGTTCATATATGATGGCCTTTGATCTGATAGGTAAGTCTTCATAGTTAGGCTTTCTGTGAACTGAGGGATCTTTGGCTGTTAAAGCTTTTAGTTTCTTGTAAGTTGCCCTGATTGTTGGCTCATGCCACCTAGCCATTGAATGCATTGTGCTATATTTGGCAGCCACAATCTCTTCTTTCATCCTTGTGAGTTCAACTGCTTTTAGGCCAACAGGTTTTCTAACTACAGCCGAGTTGGGAAGAGCGGGCTTGATTCTAGCAATTTCTTCTAGAAGGGCCTCTACCTAATCATCCGTGAATTGAGCTCTTGAAGCTCTGTAGGGTTTATTCTTCATGATGAAATCCAAATAGTCTTCCCTTAGGTCCTTTTTGAGGTCAGGGTTGCTAAGTGGTCCATGAGATGCCTTTTGACTAACATCTTTAGCAAAATCTTCAAGGCTATTTACCTTGGTTAACTATGCAAACATGAATCGCTGAGCCTCCTTATCACTTTTCCTTTGCTCTTGAAAGCAGTTATCATTTCAGTCTGCACAAGTTTCAACTCTAGATACCCTATGTGCATTTTTGGGCTTTTGATATCTTCTAAGGGATAAAAAGGTAAGTTGGCTTATATCAGATGTGAAATAGAAAGATTATTTTTCTTTTGATACATTTTCTAGTTCCAAAGGATCAAGGATAATGGGTGTGGGAGCTGAAGTTATGTGGTGGATGGTTGTGATGAACAATGGTTGTGGTTTGGACAGGAGATGCATCAGGAGTTTCTTCATCATTATCTTGGACAATGAATTTAGTTCTCGTAGTTCTGGTTTGTGATTTTTGAGTTTTTGTTAGTGGCTGTGAAAGTGATGTTGTAGGTTTTCTCTTGTGGATAAGAAGTCCTTTGGGGGACTTATGTGTTGATGGTGGTGGTGAAGTAGTTGTAACATCTGTTGTCACTTTTGTAGTGGAAATAGATGTTTGGACAAAAGTGGCAACAAATATTTGGACAGTGGGAGCAACGGTTTGAGTGGTGATAGGTATGGCAATGGTTAGGATAGGTGCAATAGTGCTTTGAGTAACCTTGTTGGAACCTCTATTGAAGAACCTTAGTTATCTAAGATCTGTTTTCTTTCCCTGCACTTTGATCTACATATTTGTTCCCTTATATCCCTTTTCTTTTGCCTTTCTACTTCTTTGGCAATTTCTTCCTTTCTTGCCTTTTTTGTGCAACAATGTCAGGCCTTTTTCCAGCCTTTTTAACTAGAGGAGGAAGCTTTATCATGAATTCTTCTATCTCCCCCTTTTGGCATCATCATACTTAGGGAGAGTGAGAGCTTCACCAGTGTTTTCAAAGATAAAGTCTTTGATGGCTTTAACTTCTGCTTGCGTATTTTTATACCTAGCATCCACTGTTTTTCTTATTATCTCTGCTTGAAGCATATCTTTCTTCTGCAACATGCTTTTGAAGATGTAGGAATGGTTGAACATGGACCCACATTTCTTTTGCAATGTTTGCTTTTAAGGTGGATTTCTAGAGTTTTGGGTCAAAATTTTCATCATGTCTTTGATTCTCCAATAGATGTTTCCAATTTTGCAACCCTCTCTGTCAATTCTTGATAGTTTAATCCATCACCTGAGTTAACGGGATCATCTGAATTCCAACCAAAGGTGGTTAAACTTGGTTCTAGACCAAGTTCCCCTTGTTCTTGGTACTAAGGACTTCCAACTGGTGTAGAGACTATTGTCTCAATAGTTGTTGCCTTCAAGGGGGTCTTAATGATGAATCCAATGTCCAACTGTGAGACTGCTGTCTCAATAATTGTAGTAGTTGCCCCACTTGAAATACCAACATGGGTCTCTTTGGACACAGGAGGTGTTGCTTCCTCTATTTGGGGGATAACAATGATCCCTGAACTTGCCTTAGTTACCTGTTGAAGTGAACTATCTGTGATATGTTGTTGAGAGGAACTAGGAATATGCAATTCAGATGTATCTATTGCATCAAGCAATTTTTGTAAGTGTGATAGGAATGTTGAAGTGGGTGGAGGTGTGGAAAGAGAAGCAGCCCTGGGAGAAGGGCTTGAGAAAAGATACTCAAGTGAGATATATCCCTTGATTGTGTCCCCTGTGCTTTACAACAATCTGATTTTGTGAGGATGAGTGAAGAGTTTGGATGGGTGGAGATGTTTGCACCTGTTGTGAGGAAGTAACTACAAATGTTTACTGCATTTGTGTTACAGCAGGTATCTTTGGCATCTCAACCTCCAGAGATCCTTTCTTTTTTGGTTTTCTTTTAGATTTAGGGATGGGAATGGGAATGGAAATGGTTTGTGTGAAAGAGTTTGGTGTGGGTTCCACAGTGCTAGGTTGTGCAATGTTGGCCACCAGGAGCAGTGGGCTCAGCAACATATTTTGTAACATCTGTTGCTTGGATTTCCAAAATGTTTTCTTGTACAACATTTTCCTGACTTTTGGACATCATATGTGTAAAAGTTTCATTTGAAAGACTGTTACTTTCAAGTGCTTCACCTTGTTCAAATTTTTATTTTCTTAAAACATTTTTAAGGTAAAAGCTTAATAGTCTTGGATAGATGAGAAAAGGATTGGCAGTATCTATCTTGATTGCCCTTAAGTTTGCTATCAAATCAAGAAACAGTGCCTGGGATAGCTTGTGATTTGAAATTCTCAAAATAACATACCCAGGCACTGAGTTTTTAAGGGTATTTAATTAAAAGCAGTGGTTTTTGCAGACATGCAAAACAAGAGAGTATGGAAAAAGAATTTCATTTCTGGTGGGAACTTTGGTTTGTAAAGTGTTGCTATCACCGTCTAGCCTTCATAGCCCCTTTTGATGAACTAAGCATGTAAGTCATTTTTTGGGGTAAGATTCCACGCCTGTCAAATCCTCTTATTAAAACGTGGTAGAAATGGATTCTGAGGTGATTTTCACATGTTTCTTTTTGATGGTGGAGATTATTAGAAAGGGCTTTTGTTTTGAATTGTGAGCTTGGCATTTGCCTAAAATTCTCTGAGAGTGGATAGATAGATAGGGAGTTTGGGGTGAGTATGTAACGGTATTTTGATGAAGTTATTGTGACAATCGGCAAAATTCTGGTAATTCTGTACAACCTGAACAATATACACAATCTATTTACTGCACATCATGACTTAATTTTTGATTTTAAGTCTTAAAAGTCTAGGAATTCAACAAAATCGTAGCTTGGTATGATAATGAATTCGTCACAATCACGAACATATAAAACCATATCCTAGACGGATGAATACGCAAACACGCGATAAATATCAATATTGATTGCGGTACAGTCTGATATGACAAAACTAAGACATAAGATATTTCTGCACTGTTCTACCATGAAAATATTATTTAAAACACCAAATTGTCCAAGTTTGCAGCAAAATAAACATTTTGCAGCAAAATTCAACATTGCGCAGCACAAAAAAGCAAATGTCCGAAAATCCAAAAATAAATATATTAGTTAAGAATAATAACGGGTGTCAGAAATAGTATAAAACCCATATATAAATCCTACTGTTTAAAGCTATACAACTTGTTTCATAAAAACCTGAAAACAAAACCGGTATAGGAACTGAACTCAAAATAACAAATCTATTAGTCTGGAGAGCTAGATTAATTAACTGAAAAATAAAATTAGTACTAGAACTATTGTGTGAATAAAATTATATATGTAACTCAATTTGTTAGTATTTTACCCGGTACGAGACCCGAACCAATTTATCAACTGAACAATGAAACAATAAGACTAGTAAGTTGTTTTGACATGTTATAACATCACTTTAAAGTGTTGGGCCACTAGATTTTATAAAACTTACATATAAAAATATTAAAGTATATAAAAATTACAAGTTTTTATTAAAAAAAATAGCCAACCCCCCCCCCCCCCACACACACACCTCACGGCTACATGGGTGATTTCCCCCATGCCACTTCACTTGATTGTTGTGTTGGCTAATTATGATGATTAGTGGCTTATGTGTTGTAAGAACCAAACAAACAAAAACCCAAATCACATTCATTCCTTCATTTTCTAAAAACACAACAACACATTCTTCTTTCCTTTTTCCTTCACAAAATCAGCCAAACACCACCATCAATACCTTTAACTTTTTAAAATCCGAACTCAAGAAATTTAAGCGTGCATGAAGATCCAAGGATGATCTAAGGTGTTTGCAAGGATTAGGAGGCACACTTGGAAGCTTTGGAACTCTTGATCAACATTTTTTTCTTCATCTTTTACTACCATTTTGATCATCCCCGGCCAAGTGATATAGTAAGCTCCATAACTTAATCTTATACTTTATATTTCATGTAAATGTACAAGATCATCTTGAAATATATTTAAAAACCCACTTGAAAAACACTAATAAAAACTATAATCACTAACATAATTATGTGGTTTTTCTTGATAATTATGGATGATCTTGAAATTGTCATAAACTAGTAAACTTGAATCTTGCATTTTTAGGTATAAAAAGAAAATCTAAACACATGCATGTTTAGATTAGCAAGATTCATTAACAAAAATTGTCATGAACATGATTTTATATTTTTAAAATGATCATATTAATATACAAATTATAGATTACTAAATAAAAGTTATGATCTAGAAAATTTGTTAAAAAGTAAAAATAAAGTTTCCATTTTAGAAAGTTTTAAACTATAACAAGTTCATGACATTTTTATTAATATATTAGTATAATACTTGTGATTTGATGATGATTTGAGTTAGAAAAGTGATTTAAAACATGTTTATATTTAAACATGGAAAAGCTTATATTTTAAAGAAAACTATGGCAAAATTTTTATAAAAATTAATCTTGATTAAGATATGGTTAAACTAAAGATTTTGTGCTTAAAAGTGATTAGGGATTTTAAATCATATTTAAACAAAAGATTGGTGAAAAAGTTTAAGAAATAATTACTTAAGTTTTTCTTAAACTAAAAAGGAAATAAATATATATTTTTGATAAAAGTAGATATTTTAAAAATCACCAAATATGTGTACATATATATTTATATAAAAATTATATATTTAGATCATGTAGGATCTAATATAAAAATATATAAGTATCCAACTTTTGACAAAATAATATATCGGACAATTCGGACAACTTGGACAATTTGGACAAATTAAAATATATGGTATAAACTAAACAAACGACAAAGACGAAACGAATAAAATAGTCGACGCAAAATAACGGTTAAAACGAACAAATCAACCGTCACACTTTATACTTACTAGGACTTATAAAAATTCCTATCTAGTAGTTTTGACAAATAAATTTTTATAAGTTATAACATTTGCTAGTAAATATTTTAAACTTGGAATAAAGCCCAACTAAACAAATTGTTTGGGCTAAGTCCATTTTCGTAAAATCATATTGGGCTAAACCCATTTTTATAAAAATATAAGAACTAGCCTATTTCTATAAATTAATTTGGGCTAACGCCTACTTGTATAAAATCAAACTTGGGGTAAGCCCACTTTTATAAAATTAACTCTGGGTTAAGCCCACTTTTATAAAATTAAATTGGGCTAATTCATTTCTATAAATTAATTTTGGCTAGGCCCATTTTTATAAGATCAAACTTAGACTAAGCTCACTTTTATGAAATTAACTTTGAGCTAAATCCACTTTTATAAAACTAAATTGGGGTAATCCATTTATATAAACTATTTTGGGCTAGGCCCACTTTTCATTTTTAACTTGGCTAGGCCCACTTTAACAAAACAATTGGACTTGAACCACTTTAAATAAAACAAGTTGGGCTAGGCCCACATACATGAAATGAATTGGGCTAGGCCCACACACATGAAAGGAATTGGGCTAGGCCCACACATAGCAAACAAATTGGGCTAGGCCCATATGTAATATTAATAAACTTTTAAGATTGAACTTTTACATTTAAATTATGGGCTAAACCCATTTACATGTAATCATTCTAGAATACATATATGAAAGATATATATATATATATATATATATATGTATGTATATATATATATTATATATACAACACATACATACATACCAACAAAGAAAAACCAACAAATACAAGTATGAAATTCAAGATGAGATACTTGTACGAAAAACAAAAGAAAGCCTAAGTGTCTAATGAGAATAGAACCTTGTAGCTCGAGAAACGAACAAAGTATCAGAAATCGAATAGAGATTTGCACGGAACGCAAATTTGTGAGTTCACGTTTCCCCTTTTATTTAAACGTATTTATGGTTTTTAAACGTGCATGGATGTATACATGTTATATTTAGTATAATTTGGAAATGAAAATATTAGATCACATGTGGATAAGGCTCAAGTATTGGCCATTAATGAATAACAAGTATCGAGGGTTTGGGCAAGCCCCACTCTATTACGACAATAATAACAGATCGTATTAGAGTGCTTTTCTGTCTAAAACGAGTATCTCAGACACAATAAATCGTCAAGGTTTGGTTGCCACTTTATTCGGCATACAGAGTTTGGTCTTTTCATCGAAAACAGAGTTTGGTGGAAG
Organism: Scalesia atractyloides; assembly: GCA_947069175.1. Lineage (NCBI taxonomy): Eukaryota > Viridiplantae > Streptophyta > Magnoliopsida > Asterales > Asteraceae > Scalesia > Scalesia atractyloides. Next base: position 82,100,615 of record CAMTDV010001632.1, read on the forward strand.
CTAATTCAGAGTTTTCTCTTTTGAAAAAGCTTTGATTTTAGCAATAATGGAGGATAGAAGTAAACTCTGTTTCTCATAGGTTTTTGTATGGTTAATGGAACAGGGATGACAACGTGGACAATTGTTACCTTTTAGTTCACGTGGTCAGTTGTTATTCATCATAGCAAACCTCTATCCAAAACGTGGGTCCTACAGAAGAAACCTTTTGAAAAAGAGAAATATCAGTTTACAAAATATCTGTACAGAGTTTTTGTTTTTGATGATTTTATCGATTTTTTCTTAACTTTTTAAAATAATATTTTGATTTTCTAATAATATTTTAACGACAAAACAATAAAGACAAAATCTTTGGTGCATTTTTCAAGATAATTTTCTTTCTTTTATTTGAATAAAGGTTTTTTCGATAAAAAATAGAGAAAAAAATAATCAATAAATTGGGGTCAGTGGTGCAGTTTTGTTTTTAAATATAGAAGTAGAATTAGAACATTGGGGGGTGTCTAGCAAGGTTACTTTTCGACCCCGTGCGGCGTCCCTGAGTCCTCGGGGACAAGTTAATTCATCCTGCTTTTTTGTGTGAGTTACTAGTTTTGTTCTGTTTTGGACTCACCAGGAGAGCGACGTCAGCTCTCGACCAATTGTGCGTTCATCGTTTACACGACTAGGTACGTACACCTTTTCATTGACACTGATTCCATCCCCGATAAAATCCAAGACTAGCCAATAATCCAAGCATTCAAACACAACCCATAACATAACGATGTTCAAATATTTGACACGTGACAAGTGGTTAGCTTTGTATAGCTTTTGTACAATGTGTTGGTTCCTTTACTAAGATTGGGGCCTTCCAAAAAATTAATTTCTATTAATTCTTTTCAAAGAAATGACCCACAATCCCAAGACTTTAATTGTTTACCACGTTGTTGGTTGTACAGAAACCTTTAATGAATCCACCATACCAAGACTTTAATTCGTTCAGACCTTAAAATGTTCAAACCTTAAAAAGCCCTATCGGCTTGTACCTTTGAAGTTAATGTATTCATCATTCCAACCACCTCATGTAACACATGTTGATGATTATAAATGTTAATAAATACATGTACGTTGAAAATTATTAATCATTTTTGACGATGTGTATATATGTAGTGATTTAAATAAAAAATAAAAAAATAGCATCACGTAGCCACTTAGACAATACGACTTTAACTAAACTAACCCTCAAAAGTATATAGTAGTTTAATTAACCACTTTATTAAAACAATGTTAAATTAAATAAAAAATAACTTAAGATAAAAGTCGGTTTTTTTTATTGAATTTGTAAATTTAATGGGCATGTGAAAAGGGGGCAGGTGCGTTAAATGTAAATGGGTATGGCTTTATAGGCGTTAAAATGCTGAACTTTTTTTTAAAGAGTGAGGGAAAAAAGTTTAATATAAACTAGTTTTAACTAACTTATTCTATATATTTTTAACACAATATCTTATTCCAATTGCCATTTAAGTTATAGTCTAGTGGTCAAGAGAAATTATCTTTTATGTGGAGACTAAGGTTCAATCCTTATTGGTAATTCGTATCCATACCTGATTGTAAAATCGTGTCTTATACCCGACATAATACCTGTTGGGTAGTTACCTGCCGGGTATCTTGCACACTCGCAATTATCAGGTATACCTATTAATTTGTTAAAAGATGACGATTCAAATTTCCATATACATTTTAAGTATTATAATTATTGTATGATTTTTTATCTATATAACTATTATAAATTAAAATGTACATCATATACATATAAACTAGATACATATAAGTTTTATCATTAATAAATAATAATACTATAATTTTTATAAAGTTTATTTAAATACTTCACAAATCACAAAATATAGATTACATTATCAAATACATATTCCAAAAGATTTTTTTTCCAGATAATAGTCCTACTAAAATAAGTCACTAATATACAAGGGTTAAGAAATATATTAATATTAATACACATAAAAAATTCGGGTATATAGTTCGGGTAAATGAGTATGTGGTTTTAGGTAACTGAGTCACGCATTGCCTAATCCTAGACCCATCTCATACATGCGAAATTTATTAAAACCAATCACATCCCCATCGGGCTTACCATTCCCATATATTTCTGGTTTCAGTTACCCGTTGGTTTCGTGTTTTTTTGACATCCCTATTTTATTATCAACTAGAGTACGAAACAAAATTTTATTTTAGCTATATCTAATTTACGTAGGATGTAACATGTACCGTATTGTGGGTTGGCGATATCTAATCAACTTCGAATCTTCTAGAATGCACTTAAACTAAATCCAAACTCGTGAATTTCGTATTAATCATGACTTACATCCGTAGATGAGATCTACTAACTCGGTTTTAGTCACATAAGTGACACCGAAACCCAAAATTACACAAGATGAATACAAAGATTGTTCATAATCATTCACAACATCCGAATCAACTGTCATTTGTTGATCTTAAAGTCAACATATTGTTATTGCTTGTTATACAAAATTGCTAGGTTATAGTGTCACACCCGGATTTCCAACCCAAATCCATATACCGGTGGACCCGGGTGGGGAGTGTTGTGACGTCAGTTGATAACATCATAGTCAATTAAACACGGCACAGCGGAAGTCTTGGAATCAAATTACTATTACAAACCGAATGTTCAAAATAAAATAATATACAGGCTCGTAATAGAAGATCCACAGGCGGATCATTAAAATGTACAAGAAAGAATATAAAACAGACTTTAGGGCAGATCTAAGGATTTGCAAGATCCTCTTATTCACTACCGAGCAGCTTTCGGCCTATTTCGTATTGTACCTACAATTTAGCCTTTGGACGATACGTCAGCTTTCGCTGGTAAATGCACCCAACTGACTCATTTTGAAAACATTTTAAAATGATTTTAAGTGCACAAGGCACAAAATCTTTTATAACTTGGGAAAGTTACTTGTAACCTTGTTAACAAATTCACATGTTTGTCCATACATACAGGGCTCAGTACAGAGACCGAGACATGATTAAATACACACCACTTAGAACTCACATACTAGTTATCCCTAACGTCTTGGGTTATTTGCATTTGAGCGTCTGTCAGGTGTATGCCTACACCCCGCGCTAAGGTCGTGGCCATTAACTAATCTAATGAGCCGAGGATATCCAGGACACGGTAATTTAACCCCCGATATTTAAGTTATCAAACAAAACTGATTAAAACAGAATATGCGAATTTACTAGCCACAATCCGGCATTCGATTGATCCCATTTCTGACTAAGCAGTAATAGTTTACCGTATCCCAAGCCCGTATAGGGAAAATAAGTCGAGAGTATCTACCTGAGCTAGTCTTCTTTTAAATTTTAATAACTCAGCCGTATACAAAAGTACCAACTGCAGATAACATTTACCGGCAAGGCTCTAGTTTGGATTATGGCATAAGCTAACCAATTAAATACTATCGGTCTTTATTTAAGTCATAGACTTAGACCGAGTAGTGTACATGATCAAGACGTATAACGCTTGATTAAACGATGATCGGATAGAATGTAGTTTAAACCCGACAAGTAATTTGACTTGTATAATATGGGTAAACTATAAACATTCTGGATTTTGAAACTTAAATGACAAGGTTAAACCCCTTTCGGTTAAATTCCGTAACTAGTTACGTATAATCAACCGTATGCTTATAAGCGATAATGGGTAACCGGATAAGTCATGGACAAGTTCTATATGCCATTATATTTTAAATAAGTTAAAATATCAGTAGGATATCAACTTATATGCCCGTTAAGGTTTTAAAACGAAACTATGCCTCATAAGGGCATTTTGGTAATTCCATACCGTATAAAAGGAACATGAATATGATTTAAGTTTAGAATCATGAGTATTCTAGAAAATATGTTATTTATGATATTTTATGAGTAGGATATTAATTATATGTGTATTTTATCTTTTATGACCAAACTATGCACCGAAGGGGCATTTTGGTCATTTTACACATAGTTTATAAATTATTTGGGATTCTGAGTTTATAACATGTAACCACTATAACTATGTTTAAAATAAGTTTTAAAGTCAGTAGTTATCAAGTTTTGGTCAAGAATATGGTTTAAAACCATACTACGCGTCGAAACGGCGCTTGTGTCGTAAAATTACGTTTTATGCGATGTTTATGAAAACTTATATTAGGGTCATATAAAAATGTTTTAAACATGTTATTTAGTATAACATATCAGTAGTTAAATGATTTACCTTGAAAAGATTTGATTAAAACCATTTTATGAGCCACAAGGGCTAAAATCGTCATTTATCGACATAGTTTAAGGACCTGTTTGAAAACTCAATTTATAACTTTGTTTAACATCAAATAATCCTACTTATATATTACATCAGTAGGAAACTCATTTTCAAGTTCATTATTATTTAAAACCTAGTTTTATGTAAAAAGGACATTTTAGTCAAAAATGACATAATTATGGAACTTGCGCATAAACTTGGATTCTGATGATGATCATGTAATATAACCTCAGAGGGTTATGCTACATTATATTTATGATCATAATGTAACTTTAGATCAGTAGGTAACTAATCTAAATCGGGCCAGAATCGAAAGTCAAAGCAGAAGTCAAACTTTGCGACTTTCGGTTGCGAACCGACCCTAGAACTGAAATTGACGAGCCCATGTACATACATGCTCTACTAATTATTACCAACTTGTTTAAGTGTCAAAACAGGTTACATAGCATATATAAGATCAATTTATGATTTTTTCCAAAAAATGGCCTGTTTGACTTTTTAATAACTTAACTTTGACTCGTCAATTGGTCTAGCAAACGTCATATTCAGGAGGTGCCCTTTATAGAGATTAACACCTACCTTATTACGATCACTTAGCCATGTTCATTTCGAACAATGGATGGACCATAATGGTCTCAACCGAAAGTCAAAGCGTTTTCTGTAAAACGCTTGACTTTTGGCTATAAAAGTGAACTTTTGGCTATAAAAGTGAACTTGTAAAACGCTTGACTTTTGGCTTACCAGTGATTCCTAGGGTGCAAAAGTACTATGTTGGATGCTCCTTTTAGCTAAGAACTTCCAGAGGAGGGAGAAAAGTGAATAAATAAGAAAGGTGCAAGTTGGAATGGTGAACTTGATAACCTATTTATAGTTGGAGAACTCAAAGGAGGTGAAGCTAGGTATCTAGGGGTGTAAGAGGGAGCTTACAAGTGTCCCAAAACGTGGCATAGCTGATTACAAGTCCATAGTTTCGATCAAATGGTTTTTGGAGCTTTGTTTGGAGGCCAAGACAAACTTTCTGCAACAGAGCCTCTCTCGCGCCCCGCGAGAGACTTAGGCTAGGTCTCTCGTGGCCCGCGACCGACCTATGGCCAGATTCAAAATTTGACACTTTAACCCCTTAACTTTACAAAGCTTCTAAAAGCCTTCTAAACACCTTTTTGGCACTTTTAGCCCTCCGTAGCCAATTCTTGGCATACCCGGGATTATGCCCAGACATTGTCGAGCTCTCGGTTCGTTAAAAGGTCACTCAGAGGTAAGAATTAACATGTTGACACTTTTAATCCCTCCATATCCAACTTTCAGATATTTACGAAATTGAACCCTCTCGTCCAACAAATGGCACGTATGAGAGTTAGGACTTCGTAAAGGATCACTCAGAGGCTTATTATAAGCATGTTGATTCCGATGTCACTCAGCGGCTGGGCATGTTGACACATCAGTCACTCAGAGGCCGAATTTCAAGCATGTTGACATATCAGTCACTCAAAGGCTGTTATTTATGCATGTTGACATGGGACCGTCACTCAGAGGCTTAGTTTGAGCATGTTGATGCCTTTAGTCCTTATTGGTCTTTAATAGACTATATTTAAAATACAACACGTATCACTATACTATTGGACACGATTTTAAAGGGTGTTACATCCTCACCCCCTTAAAAGAAATCTCGACCTCGAGAATTTTATTCAAAAAGATGGGGGTACTTTTGTCGCATAGTGGACTCAACCTCCCATGTATAATCGGGACCTCTAAAAGCGTCCCACTTAACCTTTACTATATGTATCATTTTTCTTCAGAGCTTCTTAACCTGTCGATCCTCGATCGAAATCGGTTTCTCAACAAACCTCAGGTTTTCATCTATCTGCACATCTCTGTGTGACATTGCTAGCGACTCATCGGCTAGACATTTCTTAAGGTTAGATATGTGGAATACATCATGGATTCCACTAAGCTCCTCTAGTAACCTGAGCTTATAAGCTACAGTGCCAACGCATTCGACTATCTCGAATGGTCCAATATATCTTGGGCTCAACTTGCCCTTCTTTCCAAAACGCATCACACCTTTCCAGGGTGATACCTTCAGCTAGACCTTGTCCCCTACTTGGAACTTAAGAGGTTTACGCCTCTTGTCAGCATAACTCTTCTGCCTATCCCTGGCAGCTTTGAGACAATCACGGATTTGCACAATCTTTTCCGTGGTCTCCAGGACAATCTCTGGCCCTGATAGTTGGGCTTCCCCAACTTCAGCCCAGCACACGGGCGTTCTACATTTTCTCCCATATAAGGCCTCAAAAGGAACAACCTTGATGCTCGTATGATAACTGTTATTGTAGGAGAATTCTATTAGGGATAAGTGGTCATTCCAACTTCCACCTAAATCAATTACACATGCCCTAAGCATGTCTTCCAATGTCTGGATAGTACGCTCACTTTGACCATCAGTCTGCGGATGGTAAGCCGTACTAAAGTTTAATCGTATGCCTAACGATTGTTGGAAACTTTTCCAAAAGTGGGATGTGTATCTAGTATCTCTATCAGATACAATAGATACCGGCACACCGTGTAGGGACACAATCTTGTCCACATACAACTTAGCCAATTTATCTGAATTATACGTTTCCTTTATTGGCAAGAAATGTGCTGACTTAGTTGTCACAACCCGGTCGTAGCGGAAGCGCAAGTATGTGACTATTAGGTAATCATTGCATCCAATCTAGTAAACAATATAAACTAACAACGATGCCGTGCCATTAATAAGTTTCATTCCATATGTACAACCATCAAAAGTGATATCACATTGTTATCTGTTTCAACTTGTTATCATAAGACGTGATTCAAAACACATTGGTTCAAAATAAGACATTGTTTTCATCATAACTTCATATTGAGGTTTTGACCCTTATATACCCAGACGAAGTTGGGATATAAAAGGCAAACCCTCCAAAAGATGGCACATCGTTGTCTTGACATATTCTCATAACCCGAATCATATCACCAGCTCATGCCTTGCATCCTGAAATACATGTAATTTTAAAAAGTCAACATAAAGTTGGCGAGTTCATGTAGTTAATGTTTTCGTATTAAAATGTCACCCTTGAAAACCTGTATTGAAATCCAAGTATGTTATTAGCATCAGTGAGTTATTTAAGGATCTATCAGTGTGTTGCGAGCACCCTGACATACATGTGCCATAAGTAAGTAACCAAACCGAGACTACTTTGACATCATTAGGATCACAAAAGCACTCCGAAGGGTATACCAACCAGGAGTGGAGCAGGTCAAACTCAATAGATCTACTTCTTTTACACCTTGGTCACTAAGTGATTAATGGTTACTATTGTTATCATCCTACTTACGCACATTGATCTGTTATCTGCTAACCCATAGCTAATATACAGTTTTGACATGACATGTATTTCCCCTCGATAGTTTAAAACAAAACTTGAAATAATTGAAAGGAGGGACATGAACTCACATTGTTTGTGTTCCGTTAAGTCATACTATTTATCGATCGGTGTCCGCAACGTATGTAACCTACATGCGTATTGGTTTCATTAGACACCTAGGTCTCAATGGACCTTGTACTCGTTGTTCATCTTGAATTTTTGTTATGTATTTCTTTGTTATGATTGAACAACTTAAAATGTTATCATATTGTTGGTAGTTTGTTTGTTCGATTAATATTGTTATATATATTTCTTAGAAATATATATATATATATATATATATATATATATATATTGTGTTCAAATCAGGTGTAAACTGGGCCTTGTCCTTCACATGTCATTGGGCCTAGCCCATGTTTTCTTGTCATTGGGCCTAGCCCATGTCATCTATGCCTTTGGGCCTAGCCCATGTTTTTTTGTCATTGGGCCTAGCCTATGTTTTCTTGTCATTGGGCCTAGCCCATGTTTTCTTGCCATTGGGCCTAACCCATGTTTTTATGTCATTGGGCCTAGCCCATGTAATTCATGTCTTTGGGCCTAGCCCATGTATTTTATGTCATTGGGCCTAACCCATTAATTTATGTCTTTGGGCCTAGCATATGATTTTTACAATTTGGGCCTAGCCCAAATTTAGTTATAAAAGCCCATTTCCTTTTAAATATTATACCTATAATATTTTTTTAGCTTTTTATATTTTTAACTTTTCGGATTTTGATTTCGATAACATATATATATATATATGTGTGTGTGTGTGTGTGTGTGTTGAACGTCTAAATATATTTTTAGACTCATCGTCGGCGTCGTTTATCTCGTTTTGTTTTCGTCGAGAATCGCCCGTTGTCGTAACGACCTTTCGTACCGGTGATTCACCCGTTGGTCGTCGACGCGACGGTGTAATCTTGAATGTTCGACTAATGTTCGCATCGTTTCGATTGTCCGATTATTGTTTCGACCCTTTTCAAGAATATATTTGTTATGTCACCAACACTTACTGTATTGATCAAGTGTTTGTATTTTGTATAAGATTGGATATTTTATTGTGAATACCCTAAGTTTCTAATACATACACATACAATACACATATTTACACATACAATTTATTGGTAACAAATATGTATATAAATACTTGTATTATTTTCCAAGTAGAAATATATATTTATAAAAAGTGTTTATTTTTACTTATAAATATATATTTATAACTTTGTTCAACACTTGGCTATTTAGGGATAACCCTTGTCATTAGAGTCTACTTAATGACTATTTAAGTTACTAATCGCGTTTAGTCCCACTAATCATGTCTTAATCGCGATTAGTTTTTAGAAAATTTTGCCATAGTTTCCTCTAAACTATGGCGTTTTCCACGTTTTAAAAACGTATTTAAAACCTGTTTAAGCTCATAATCATCATCAACAAATCATCTAGTATTTATTTTTCATAATCAAACCATCATCCATGACTTTTATGGTTTAAAATCCTAGTAAATCAAGTGGGTTTTTAATATTTATTAACCTTTTCAAAACACTACTTTTATCATGTTGTTTAGACAAGTCTATGCACTTAACCCCTTGATTACTATTCATTTTTAAGGTGATTACAACTTAAATTACAAGTGTTTACTTCTTATAAAATCATTCTTATGCATAAAAATTTTCTTTAAGTTGTAGTATTTTTCATGGATGATGTAGTTGATGATCTTGTTTAGATTTAAACCTTAACATGTTCAAATCTTCACTTTTATACTAAATCACACAAGATCATCTCACTTTTATATCATACTTCTAACATAAATTACTTCAACATCCTAACTAACAATCATATAAACATATAATCAACAACAAATAAACAATATTTATTGTTATCAAGATGATCAACTTGTACACTAATAATCTAAACATAAACATAAGCTAAATTATGGAGGAGTTTAGCTTACAAAGGGTGCACAAGTATCTTGAAGATTTAGAAGAAAATGAAGCTCCTTAGGAAGCCCTATTGATCTCCATCCTTGCTAGCTTCTTTAGGAGTCTTGATTGAGCTTTAAAGTGTATAAAAAGTGGTGGATTGTGGTGGCTAAATGGTGGTCCTATGGTGGTGGTGTTGAGCCATGTTCAAGGGAAAAGAAAGGAAGGAGAAAATGTTGCAATTTTTGGTGAATGAAAGGATAAGTAATCTTGTGAAATTGTTATATAATTCCATCATTTTTCAAGTTCCATCAAATCTTTAAACACCATACTTGTAATCTCTAATTTTCAACAAAATCAAGTGGCGTGGGGCCCACTTATATCATTCATATGATGGGGGGGGGGGGTAAAGTGTAACTTTCAATTTTTACACATGGTAAAAATGTAGATATTTTGGTAATTATGCTAAGTATAGTGAGTAGGGTTAATGATCTAGCATCTTAAACATAAGACTTGAGTTCAGGGTGTATTTACATGGCATTTAATCCATATGATCCTCTAATATAAGTTTCGGATGACGGATACGTTGCTAGATCGCTCATCGTCGTAATAATCGCTAATATACGAAACTATTTATTTAGTACCGGAAGCCTTTGTTTTCGACAACCACAACTAATATGGTTTTTACTTAGCGCATTTCCGATCCAAAAATATGTATGACTAGTTCGCTAGATGAATATACGATGAGTTATGATGGCCGAAATGTATTTCGTTCGATCGATATCGGCATTTTATGTTCCGCCGTCGAACTTTTCCGAAAGTTGTGTTTCCGTGACCTCATGTTAGTTGAATGGATTCCGAGTTCCAAATGAGTCTTAACTAGTTCACTAGATGCCCGGATGAGGCTATCGGCCACTAAAATATTCGTCGTTTCGACAATCGGCCGCTTTCCGGTCGAATTGTGCACCGTTTGACGAATCACCGAAAACGATGTCTTCTATGCATTCTTGCTATTCTCACATTGTTTTAGGATGTTTAACATTGTTTCATTCTTATCCTAACGTCTGGAATCCTCCGAATTAGTCTTGCGGACAAATCGACATTTGTCGCCTTTTTGGTCGAAACGGACAATTTTGCAATTTAGGCATTATACCGGAAAGTTATGTATTATTGTAATGGTTGTTCTCAAATATGTGTTTTCATTTGTATATGGACTCAGGTATGGCATTAACATGCCATTATTTCTTGTTTTGATTCGTTTTAGCGGGTTTACCGACACGGTTAGTGTCACCGCAATTAGTGCGCCCAACACTTTCTACCAACACTTTTAGGGCATTGCTTTGGTTTGTTTCACATCGTAACGGAAACCAATGTATGTTATGATCAAATTTACTTGTCCTAATGACGTACGAGTCAGTTGTGAAATTAAATTACGATAATATGCATGAGATTATAATATAAAATTGGTGATTAAATTGTACGGAATTACCGGTTATTTGCCAATTGTCACATACTCCCCCTGTTAAAAAGAATTTCGTCCCGAAATTCAGCTTGAGGCATCCACTGAAGGAGTCTTCTCAAACAGGTGGGGGTATTTTGACCTGATTTGATCTTCACGCTCCCACGTATACTCAGGGCCGTGACGCGAATTCCAGCGAACCTTCACCAGTTTGATTTGGCTTCTTCTTGTCTTTTGGAACTTCCAGTCCTTGACTTCAACTGGTTCTTTGGTGAATTGTAATTTGTCATCAACATGAATCTCATCCCCTGGAATGATAACTGCGTTATTTGTCGGACTTTTCTTCAGATTGGACACATGAAATGTGTCATGTACATTATTGAGTTCCTCTGGCAGTTTTAACTTGTAAGCCACTGTACCGATCTTTGCCAGAATTTTGAAAGGTCCAATATATCCTCGGGTTTAGTTTCCCGCGCTTCCTGAATCTAGCTACGCCTTTCCAAGGTGAAACCTTTAGTAATACTTCGTCTCCGACCTTGAAGGATAATGTTTTGGCGTCTCGATCTGCGTAGCTCTTTTGTCTATCTCGGGCCGCTTTGATGCGCTCACAGATCTTGAATATTTTTGTCTGTGGTCTCTTGTACTAATTCGGGACCAATGAGTTGTATGTCATCGATTCTCGCCCAACATAGCGGAGATCAGCACTTTTATCCATATAGTGCTTCGAATGGCGTGACCTTGATACTAGTGTGATAACTGTTATTGTTGGAAAACTCTACCAACGGTAAATGAGTATCTTAGTTTCTGCCTAAATCCATCACAAGGGCCCGAAGCATGTCTTCCAACGTTTGGATGGTTCGCTCGCTTTGACCATCGGTCTGCGGGTGAAAAGTTATGCTTAAGTCTAATCAAGAACCAAACGGATTTTGAAATGATTGCTAGATCTGTGACACAAAGCGACCATCTCTATCAGAGATTATCGAGATTGGCACACCATGGCGTGCCACGATTTCCTTCAGGTACAGTTCAGCCAACTTCTCTGTACTGCCCTTCTCACGGATGGGTAAGAAGTGAGTTGATTTGGTTAAACGATCAGTGATAACCCAGATCATGTCATGACCTCAAGAGGTATGTGGTAATTTTGTAATGAAATCCATTGATATCTATTCCCACTTCCAAACCGGGATCTCAGGTTATTGTAATAAACCAGATGGTTTTTGGTATCCGACCTTGACCTTTGCAGAAGTTAGGCATTTCCCAACAGAGGTCGCAATATCTCCCTTCAGATTCGGCCACCAATAATATTCTCTCAGATCCTGGTACATTTTGTCCGATCCTTGGTGTATCGAATACTTGGACTTGTGTGCTTCATCCTGCCCCAAGTCTTGCAAATCGCCATAATAGGGAATCCAGATCCTTCCCATGAAATATAGAGTCCCATCCTTGTTCGGTTCTAGTTGTTTTTCCATTCCGCATAATGATTCCGCTGGAATGTTCTCTAGCTTCAATGCTTCTTGTTGTGCTTCGCGCACTCGAACTGTAAAGTTCGTCTGGATCGTCATTTCTAAAGCTCGTGCCCGTAGTGTTTTAACTCGTTCTTTCCTGCTCAAGGCATCTGCCACAACATTTGCCTTGCCTAGATGATACTTGATCTCACAATCATAGTCATTCAACAGTTCCACCCATCGTTGTTGGCGCATATTGAGTTCCTTTTGATTGAATATATGTTGAAGACTTTTATGATCCGTGAATATGGTACACTTAGTGCCATATAAATAATGACGCCATATTTTCAAGGCAAAACCACTGCGCCTAATTCTAGGTCATGTGTGATATAATTTCTTTCATGAACTTTCAACTGACTTGACGCGTACGCAATGACTGTTTCACGTTGCGTTAACACGCAACCCAAGCCTTGATGCGATGCATCACAATACACCACAAAGTCATCGGTACTGTCTGGGAGCGATAGTATCGGTGCTTTACATAGTTTCTCTTTCAATGCTTGGAACGCTGATTCTTGCTTTTCACCCCAATCAAACTTTCTATCCTTCTGGGTAAGCGAGGTTAGTGGCTGAGCAACTTTTGAGAAGTTCTCAATAAATCTTCTGTAATATCCCGCTAAACCTAGGAATTGTCATAATTCCGTGGGGGTTCTTGGCGTGGTCCAGTTCTTTATAGCCTCGATCTTTGAGGGGTCAACATGTATTTCGTTCTCGTTCATCCCATGACCGAGAAATTGCACCTCGCGAATCCAAAATTCGCATTTTGAGAACTTGGCATATAGTTGCTCCTGCTTGAGCAACTCCAAAATGGTTCTCAGGTGTTTCCTGGGTTCTTCCTCAGTTCGTGAGTATATCAATATGTCATTTATAAAAACGATCACGAACTTGTCGAGGTATGGCTTACATACCCAGTTCATCAAATCCATGAATACAGTAGGGGAGTTCATTAGGCCAAAAGGCATACAAGGAACTCGTAATGACCGTAGCGAGTCCTAAACGCCGTCTTAGGAATACTCTCCTCTTGGATTCTTAGCTGATGATACCCGGATCTTAGGTCAATCTTTGAGTAAAAACTCGACCCTTGCAACTGATCGAATAGATCATCGATTCTTGGTAATGGGTACCAGTTCTTAATAGTTAACTTGTTTAGTTCTCAGTAGTCAATGCACATTCAGAAGGTTCCATCCTTCTTTTTAACAAACAGCACCGGAGCTCCCTAAGGCGAGAAATTCGTCTTATGAATCCTTTGTCTAACAACTTTTGAAGTCGTGTAGATAGTCTTTGCATTGATGATGGAGCTAATCGGTATGGAGGCTTTGCTACTGGTGCTGCTCCCCACACCAAATCAATGCGAAAGTTGGCGTGTCATTGCGGAGGTAATCAAAACAAGTCTGATGGAAAGACTTCGAGGGAATTCCTTCAAAACGATTATTTCCTCCAATTTTGGCTCCTCAGTTTCCTTGTTGACTACAGGAGTTAGAAACGCTATGCAACCTTTCTGTTGGCACTTCTGGCTTTCATGTAATTAATGCTTCGTAAGGGCATCTTGTGCTTCTCTCCGTGTACTACCAAGGTTTCTTCGTCTGGTAGGGGGATGCGAATAGTTTTCTCAGGATAACCTACTTCCGCTCGGTTATACGTCAACAAGTCTATGCCAAAAGCTACATGGTAACAACCCAGATAAATGGGTAAAAGATTTTGATATTAAATTATTGTCCTCCAAGTTCCAAAGTGCATCCTTTATAACTTCTCCTGACATTGACAAATTTACCGTTGGAAAATTCTATAGAATGAGGGAACTGTCTATCTTACTTGTACTAGGTTAAGTATATTTTGGAGTCTATGGAGATGAACTAGAATTGGCACAGGTATCGAACAAGATGGATGCGAGACGTTTGTTGATAGGAAATGTGTTAGTGACCTTTTAATGATTCCCCATGACTCAGGGATCAAAACAGTATATCTCGGATCTTTGATATTGCTTTCGGACCATCTTGGATTACTATTCTGAATTACGTCTCGGATACCTCATTTCAGACGGATTCCCATGTCGATCACCATCTCGGATAGCGATTCGGATAACCATCTCAAACTATTATTTCAAATTGGGTACTGTTCCGAGTTGAACTCGAAAAAGTGGGAAGTTATCCATAAACAATTTTACAAATCGACTGCATGGTTAGAACCGTGTGATTTTTAGAAAAAAAATTGACATTATATATCATTGGGTTCGTATCGACGAGACGAGTCTAATGCTAATTCTCCATTAGCTAACTTGATAACGTGTCTAAATTACAAGACTCTAATTCGTGTATAAGCTGAACATCTAAAGACACTAGCTAAGCTCGGTGTTGGTACCAAAAGAATTGACACGTAATGAATGTAGAGTAGAACGTACACATGACGACATCAGGATCTTGTGGGGCATCCATAGTTTCTGCTCACCCACACTTTAATTCACTTGCCTGATTCATTCTTGAGACGTTCATGCTTGAAGTGGCCTTCATGCCACACTTAACATCCTTGTTCTTGGTTGAGTCTTACTAACTTATTGATTTCGGTTATGTGTCTTCATTCACCACACTTCTACTCTTGGCACTTTTGCAAGTGCCATCTTGAGGAAGTTTTTTACTTATCACTTTTAGGATTTCAGCAAGTTATTAGCACATTTCTTGGTGCTAGCATCAATTATGGCAGCCATTGCCTTCGTTTCTTTCATCACGAGAGTTACCTTTCGCTTCCTGTCGCTAGTAGATTTAACATGCATTTCCTTGATAATTTCCCATTCTCACCGCATCCTTGGTGGACTAACTACGGGAGTTACTGTTTGGGTGATGAAGGTAGGGTGGGATGATGTGGTCATGTTTTGGTTCTTAGAGGCTAAACCCCAAATGTAGCGCTCAATGCGTTTGATATCAGGTGTTCCCCAGTATGGAACCACCCTTGAGAGATCGTGAAAGCGTCGAGTGTAACCAACAACGTTGGCTGCAATCATGATCGAGTTCTAGGATCCTGTTTCTACCCTTGGAATTCCAATCAGCGAGCAATACTCTTCTCGCATAAGATTTCTGAGTTCTCCCCATGATGACCTCTTCGTAGTATCACTCCTCAAAGTTTCTACTTGAGGATTTCACCAAGTTAATGTGGCATTCAGCAGGAGACTCTTTGTTTACCTAATCGTTTATGCAGGAGTGCATTTACTAGCATTGCTAACCGATATTGTCTTTATTGAGTGGACCTAACCTACCGCACTTCTCGCACCAATGAGGTCTCGCTGCTTACCGTCCGGGAAGGCCTTAGAATTTAAAACCTTGTATGATCGCATCTTTAGGTGTAGTGTTAGCCACTTGTCCTCAATCTGTTGGGATCCAAAACCCTTTGAACTACCGGTACCACCAGTACCGTTACTAGTGTTAAATAAGTTACCCTCGTGTCGTGCGATTTCCGCAACCGAATGTCCTTCCATAAGAACTCTAGTTTGGCTTACCCAGTAAGTCATGGATTAACTAACCCCTTTTGGGTGTAGGCCTTCCTGTTGGTGCCATGTTTCTTCTTAATACCCAGATTAAAAGAAACTAGACATATATTTGAATAAATATAGTCTACCATGCGCCTAAGAATAAAGGATGCCATCGGTCATGGGAACCTCAAGATTGCGTTGTTCATACATGTTTGAAACAATGATAACGTGAATAACAACAATTCAAAATTCATAGTACCTCTTGCGTGTATCAGCCATATGTCTAATTGGAAAGGAAATAACTCGTAAAGGAGAAGAAACCAAACGGTCGTCTTCAACCTTATAGCATGTATTCCATACTTAGCGGACTTCAATCGCCCAAAGTAGAAAGAAAAAAAAATCCTTCGCCACACCGACCCGTGTGACGAATACATTGATATCCCTGAGCTCTAGCTAGATTGTTATAATTTCCATAGATATCAAATAGAATGCAATGGGGGTGTTGAAGCATGGCTCGTGCCATACCCTCCCTTGGAATAAGACAAATGTCAAACAATGGAGTTTAGTGTAATCTCTTTCCAATAAATAAAATGAGGTACCATAGGCACCATGGAACCAACCCATGTACAAGAACTCTAGCTCGTTGAGGAAATATCCTCCTTGGGTGGCCAACCAGTTTTGGTTTGTTCAGATGACTAGTCTTAGTCCACTCGTGATATAGATCGAATGTTAGATGCGAACAAATACATGTGTTGTTTCTGTATCGTAGGGTGTTATAACAACCACCCAGTTAGCGTCCCACTAGATAGAAACCTGAGCAACTTTACAATTTCGAATGAGTAGTGATCTTTAACTTGACCCGCATAGTCCACCTGGATTCTCATCCACTGCAAGTTATCATTACGTGGGCCCCGTAATAATAAATTGCCTTGCATGGTCACCCTAGTGTTCTACCGTTCAAAGACGACGACCAGTCAGAGAAAGGACGATATTGTCAACATACCTTCAACATATAAGGGACCTTCGTGATGGTCCACGTGCTATCATCCTTTGACATTACTCACGAAAGGCACGTCGTTAGACAAATTTAGAAATGGAGAGAATTTTTAACAATACAACTGGAGGGGCACCTTCAAGATGAGTACCTCACCTTTCCTTGTCTGGACAAGAATGTCGTTATTAATGATTAATATGGGTCACTGGGACCTCGTCCCGCTAATAGAGTTGTCGTCCAAGGCTACCACCTCCGCCTCTTAGTCACTACCGAAGCCAGGCATATCCGCATCTGCGGGAAAAGCAACCACCTTATGTGGAATCGATCCTAAGGTCTCACTTAGGAACCACATTCGCCATAAGCTCCGTAATAGACGCGAGGTCGATATTCTCATCGTGCTAGTCACGGATAATAATAATTTGCGTAGTCGAAGGTTTTTCATTCTTGGCAAAATATTCCGTGCAATGCATATATATCATGTTAGTAATCGATTATTACTTATGATATATTTCATATTAATCACCATTTCTCATGCAAGACTTGTTCTCTTTTGTTTTCACGTGTAATCTTACTGTTTCGTGTCTATCCACTATAGACTAATCATGTATCGATCCTGCTCGTTACTTACATTTGACTTCGTGTGATAGATCCTTGTGTTATCGTGACACAATGAAAACCTTTTTGTTATCTTGTTATAATTCCAAAACATTTCAATCATGTTTTAAACTTTGTTTTCATATGTGAGCCCCTGGTGATTGTAGACCAACTTTTAATAAAAAGTTTTGCCCCGGTTCACTACAATCGGAGCTCTGATACCAACATGTCACACCCCGGTCGTAGCGGAAGCGCAAGTGTGTGACTATTAGGTAATCATTGCATCCAATCTAGTAAACAATATAAATTGACAACGATGCCATGCCATTAATAAGTTTCATTCCATATATACAACCATCAAAAGTGATATCACATTGTTATCTATTTCAACTTGTTATCATAAGACATGATTCAAAACACATTGGTTCAAAATAAGAAATTGTTTTCATCATAACTTCATATTGAGGTTTTGACCCTTGTATATCCAGACGAAGTTGGGATATAAAAGGCAAACCCTCCAAAAGATGGCACATCGTTGTCTTGACATATTCTCATAACCCGAATCATATCACCAGCTCATGCCTTGCGTCCTAAAATAAATGTAATTTTAAAAAGTCAACATAAAGTTGGCGAGTTCATGTAGTTAATGTTTTCGTATAAAAATATCATCCTTGAAAACCTGTATTGAAATCCAAGTATGTTATTAGCATCAATGAGTTATTTAAGGATCTATCAGTGTGTCGCGAGCACCCTGACATACATGTGCCATAAGTAAGTAACCAAACCGAGACTACTTTGACATCATTGGGATCACAAAAGCACTCCGAAGGGTATACCAACCAGGAGTGGAGCGGGTCTCAAACTCAATAGATCTACTTCTTTTGCACCTTGGTCACTAAGTGATTAATGGTTACTATTGTTATCATCCTACTTATGCACAGTGATCTGTTATCTGCTAACCCATAGCTAACATACTGTTTTGACATGACATGTATTTCCTCTCGATAGTTTAAAACAAAACTTGAAATAATTGAAAGGAGGGACATGAACTCACATTGTTTGCCTTCCGTTAAGTCATACTATTTATCGATCGGTGTCCGCAACGTATGTAACCTACATGCGTATTGGTTTCATTAGACACCTAGGTCTCAATGGACCTTGTACTCGTTGTTCATCTTGAATTCTTGTTATGTATTTCTTTACTATGATTGAACAACTTAAAATGTTATCATAGTGTTGGTAGTTTGTTTGTTCGATTAATATATATATATATATAAATAATATATTATTGTTTTCAAATCATGTGTGAACTGGGCCTTGTCTTTCCCATGTCATTGGGCCTAGCCCATGTTTTCTTGTCATTGGGCCTAGCCCATGTCATCCATGCCTTTGGGCCTAGCCCATGTTTTCTTGTCATTGGGCCTAGCCCATGTTTTCTTGCCATTGGGCATAGCCTATGTTTTTATGTCATTGGGTCTAGCCCATGTAATTTATGTCTTTGGGCCTAGCCCATGTAATTTATACCTTTCTGGGCTTTTATTAGTTTTGGGCCTCATCCATAAATATTATGGGAATTGGGCCTAGTATATGATTTTTACAATTTAGGCCTAGCCCAAATTTAGTTATAAAAGCCCATTTCCTTATAAGTATTATACTCATAATATTTTTTAGCTTTTTATATTTTTAACTTTCCGGATTTTGATTTCGATAACATATATGTATATGTTGAACGTCTAAATATATTTTTAGACTCGTCATCGGCATCTTTTATCTCGTGTTTGTTTTCGTCAAGAATCGCCCGTTGTCGTAACGACCTTTCGTACCGGTGATTCACCCGTTGGTCGTCGACGCGACGGTGTAATCTTGAATGTTCGCATCGTTTCGATTGTCCGATTATTGTTTCGACGCTTTTCAAGAAATATTTTTGTTATGTCACCAATACTTACTGTATTGATTAAGTGTTTGTATTTTGTATAAGATTGGGTATTTTATTGTGAATACCCTAAGTTTCTAATACATACACATACAATACACATATGTACACATACAGTTTATTGGTAACAAATATGTATATAAATACTTGTATTATTTTCCAAGTAGAAATATATATTTATAAAAAGTGTTTATTTTTACTTATAAATATATATTTATAACTTTGTTAAACACTTGGCTATTTAGGGATAACCCTTGTCATTAGATTCTACTTAATGACTATTTAAGTTACTAATCGCGTTTAGTCCCACTAATCAGCCCACTAATCATGTCTTAATCGCGATTAGATTTTTAGAAAATTTTGCCATAGTTTCCCCTAAACTGTGGCGTTTTCCACGTTTTAAAAACGTATTTAAAACCTGTTTAAGCTCATAATCATCATCAACAAATCATCTACTATTTATTTTTCATAATCAAACCATCATCCATGACTTTTATGGTTTAAAATCCTAGTAAATCAAGTGGGTTTTTAATATTTATTAACCTTTTCAAAACACTACTTTTATCATGTTGTTTAGACAAGTCCATGCACTTAACCCCTTGATTACTACTCATTTTTAAGGTGATTACAACTTAAATATACAAGTGTTTACTTCTTATAAAAGCATTCTTATGCATAAAAATTATCTTTAAGTTGTAGTATTTTCATGGATGATGTAGTTGATGATCTTGTTTAGATTTAAACTTTAACATGTTCAAATCTTCACTTTTATACTAAATCACACAAGATCATCTCACTTTTATATCATACTTCTAGCATAAATAACTTCAACATCCTAACTAACAATCATATAAACATATAATCAACACAAAATAAACAATGTTTATTGTTATTATTATGTTGTGAGTTAGGGTTTATGATTTATATTTTCTTGATTTTCAAGATGATCAACTTGTACACTAATAATCTAAACATAAACATAAGCTAAATTATGGAGGAGTTTAGCTTACAAAGGGTGCACAAGTATCTTGAAGATTTAGAAGAAAATGAAGCTCCTTAGGAAGCCCTAATGATCTCCATCCTTGCTAGCTTCTTTAGGAGTCTTGATTGAGCTTTAAAGTGTATAAAAAGTGGTGGATTGTGGTGGCTAAATGGTGGTCCTATGGTGGTGGTGTTGAGCCATGTACAAGGGAAAAGAAAGGAAGGAGAAAAATGTTGCAATTTTTGGTGAATGAAAGGATAAGTAATCTTGTGAAATTGTTATATAATTCCATCATTTTTCAAGTTCCATCAAATCTTTAAACACCATACTTGTAATCTTTAATTTTCAACAAAATCAAGTGGCATGGGGCCCACTTGTAGCCGTCCATATGATGGGGGGTAAAGTGTAACTTTCAATTTTTACACATGGTAAAAATGTAGATATTTTGGTAATTATGCTAAGTATAGTGATTGGTGTTAATGATCTAGCATCTTAAGCACAAGACTTGAGTTCAGGGTGTATTTACATGGCATTTAATCCATATGATCCTCTAATATAAGTTTCGATGACGTATACGTCGCTAGATCTCTCATCGTCGTAATAATCGCTAATAAATGAAACTATTTATTTAGTACCGGAAGCCTTTGTTTTCGACCACCACAATTAATATGGTTTCTACTTAGTGTATTTTCGTTCCAAAAATATGTATGACTAGGTCGCTAGACGAATATACGATGAGTTATGATGGCCGACACGTCTTTCGTTCGATCGTTCGATCGATATCGGCACTTTTATGTACCGCCGTCGAATTTTTCGAAAGTTATGTTTCCGTGACCTCATGTTATTTGAATGAATTCTGAGTTCCAAATGAGGCTTAACTAGTTCACTAGATGCCCGGATGAGGCTATCGGCCACTAAAATATT
Source organism: Scalesia atractyloides (assembly GCA_947069175.1). Taxonomy (NCBI): domain Eukaryota; kingdom Viridiplantae; phylum Streptophyta; class Magnoliopsida; order Asterales; family Asteraceae; genus Scalesia; species Scalesia atractyloides. Next base: position 82,122,119 of record CAMTDV010001632.1, read on the forward strand.
CGTCGTTTTGACAATCGGCCGCTTTCCGGTCGAATTGTGCACCGTTTGACAAATGACCCGGAAACGACTGTGCATTCTTGCTATTCTCACATTGTTTTAGGATGTTAACATTGTTTTATTCTTATCCTAACATCCGGAATCCTCCAAATTAGTCTTGCGGACAAATCGACATTTGTCGCCTTTTTGGTCGAAACGGACAATTTTGCAATTTAGGCGTTATACCGGAAAGTTATGTATTATTGTAATGGTTATTCTCAAATATGTGTTTTCATTTGTATATGGACTTAGGTATGGCATTAACATGCCATTATTTCTTGTTTTGATTCGTATTAGCGGGTTTACCGACACGGTTAGTGTCACCGCAATTAGTGCGCCCAACACTTTCTACCAACACTTTTAGGGAATTGCTTTGGTTTGTTTCACATCGTAATGGAAATTAGTATATGCTATGATCAAATTTACTTGTCCTGATGATGTACGAGTCAGTTGTGAAATTAAATTACGATAATATGCATGAGATTATAATATAAAATTGGTGATTAAATTGTACGGAATTACCGTTATTTGCCATTTGTCACATTAGTCAGCCTATCCACAATGACCCAACTAGTGTCATTTCCACTTTTGGTCTTAGGTAACTTGGTAATCAAGTCCATAGTTACCATTTCTCATTTCCATATGAGAATTTCTAATTGTTGTAGAAGTCCTGACGGCTTTTGATCTTCGGCCTTAACTTGCGAACACGTCAGACACTTAGCTACATAAGTGGCTATGGATTTCTTCAAACCCATCTACCAATAATTCTTCTTTAGATCTTGATACATCTTGTCACCTCCCGAGTGAACTGAGTATCTTGAATTGTGCGCTTCTTGGAGGATTAGATCTCTAAGTCCCCAAAGACTAGAACCCAGATCTTATCATTAAATCGAAGGATTCCATCTTTTCCAGGCATTAACTGATCCACAGTTCCGCCTAATCCCTCATTAGGGATATTAGCCTCTAAAGAGCTTGCTTCTGCGCATCTAGTAGCTTCTCACTTAAGCTATTTCTGAGCTCAATGCTCTTAGCGTTAATCCTTATAGGTTTAATTCGTTCTTTGCGACTTAAGGCATCAACAACTACATTTGCTTTGCCTGGATGGTAGCGAGTCTCGCAATCATAGTCATTAAGTGTTTCCATCCATCGACGTTGTCGCATGTTCAATTCTTTCTGATTGAACAGATGCTGGAGACTTTTATGGTCAGTGTATATAATACACTTTGTGCCATACAAGTAATGTCTCCACAGTTTTAGTGAAAATACAACGGCACCCAATTCTAAATCGTGGGTTGTGTAATTTCTTTCGTGCACCTTTAACTGTCGTTATGCATAGGCAATCACTTTGCTTTTTTGCATTAGCACACAGCCCATGCCAGTGCGATGCATCACAGTAGACTACAAAATCTTCAACACCCTCTGGTAGAGATAACACAGGAGCGTTGCTTAACTTATGTTTAAGAACCTCAAAAGATTCTTGTTTCTTTGGACCCCAATTATACTTAACATTTTTACGGGTTAGGGTAGTTAAAGGAGTGGCTATTCTTGAAAAGTTCTCAATGAACCTCCTGTAGTAACCAGCCAATCCTAGAAAACTACGAATTTCCGATGGGGTTTTGGGTACTTCCCAATTCATGATGGCTTCAATTTTGGCGGGATCCACTTGGATACCACGCTCACTTACCATGTGTCCAAGAAATTGGACCTCTCAAAGCCAAAACTCACACTTCGAGAATTTGGCATAAAGCTTCTCTTGCCTTAACAGTTCAAAGATGCACCAAAGATGTTTCTCGTGATCAGCTTGATTACGAGAATAAATAAGTATGTCGTCTATGAAGACAATGACAAACTTATCCAAATACGGTTTGCAGACTCTATTCATGAGGTCCATGAATGCTGCTGGTGCATTTGTGAGCCCAAAAGGCATCACCAAGAATTCTAAGTGACCATAGCGGGTCTTGAAGGCATTCTTGGGAACATCCTCACTTCTAAACTTCAATTGATGATATCCAGATCTTAAATCAATCTTGGAGAAATAACTAGCCCCTTGAAGTTGGTCGAATAAATCGTCGATCCTGGGCAGAGGATATCTATTCTTGATTGTTAACTTATTTAGCTCTCGGTAATCGATGCACATTCGCATCAAACCGTCTTTCTTCTTTACAAAGAGGATAGGAGCTCCCCAAGGCGAGGAACTAGGCTGAATAAAGCCTTTCTCAAGAGTTCGTCTAGCTGCGTCCTCAACTCCTTCATTTCCGTTGGTGCTAGCCTATATGGAGCTCTAGCTACCGGTGCTGATCCTGGTATAATATCAATCCTGAACTCCACTTGTCTGTCTGGAGGTAGACCTGGTAATTCTTCTGGAAAGACATCTGAATATTCTAAGATAACTGGTAGGTCTTCCATGTGTAGCTTAGGCTCACTTGTGCCATGTAGATGACACATCCTTTCCTCAAACACTTGGATGCCTTCAATAATGACACTTGTCTGGCAGTCTACAGTGTGAGTCTCCAGGGATGGTGATTATATCACCAGATGGGGTCTTAATTTCGATGAGCTTTTTATCGCAGGCAATGCGGGCTTGGTTATGAGATAACCAATCCATGCCTAAGACAACATCGAACCCCGCCAATTTCATTGGCAGACAGATAGGGATGGAATGATTGTTAATGGATATAGAGGATCCATTAAGAATGGAAGATGCAGTTTCTATCGTTCCATCAGCAAGTTCTATCTCATAAGTTTTATCTAGAGTTCTTAAGGGCAGGTTTAATAGTTTACTAAACTTATGGTCAATAAAAGATTTATCTGCACCCGAATAAAAAAGAACTCTAGCATAAATATTGTTAATGAGGAATGTACCTGTTATGACATTGTCGTCATTAACAGCCTCTCTTGCAGTTAATTGAAAGGCTCGAGCATTCCCCTTCTTGGCCTCTCCAGGCTTTGCATTATTATTCTTAAGAATCTTAGGGCAGTGAGTCTTAATATGCCCCTTTTCATTGCAGACGTAGCAGACGGCATCCTTAAGATCCTTACATTCTAGGGTCAGCAGACGGCATCCTTAAGATCCTTACATTCTAGGGTCTTATGCCCCTTTCTCTTACAGATGCCACAGGGTTTGGCCTGTGAACCAAAATTACACTGTCCCTAGTGTCTGCGGTTGCAAGTTTTGCATGTTGGCATCACAACCGTTTTGCCTTGGTTCCCTTTGAACCCAAATCTCCTTTTGTTTTCTTATTAAACTTATGAGAGTTGTCATCCTCCCTCTTTCTCTTCCAGTTAGTTTCACACTTAACTGACTTTTGCCTCACCAAATCCAAGGTGAGGGAGAGAGATAGGTCAACATCAGACCTATAGGTAGAGGCTGAGCAGCCTTTACCATGCCCTTTATCTCGGGCGATAACCCATTAATAAAACGCACAATGCGTTTGGGCTCCGGGGTAATCAAATAGGAAACTAACCTAGATAGGGAATTGAAATCGGAAACATATTTCCGGCAATCTAGGTTTGTCATGGAAAGAGACAAGAAGTTGGTCTCTAATTTCTCCACATCATGAGGTGGGCAATAAGTTTCCTTAACAAGGTCCACAAACTTGGACCACCCCAAATTGTACAGGTGTATTTTACCTGTAGACTGTATCATGGCCTTCCACTAGATTAGGGCATCACCCTTAAAGGATTGTGATACATACTTGACCACATCCTTATCAGCACATTTGTTGATATCTACAATCGTCTCCATCTCGTCAAGCCACTTCAACGCTTCTACAGCTCCTTTCTCCCCGTTAAAGTCTCGGGGCTTACATGAGACAAAGTACTTATAGGTACATCCGTGTTTAACAGAACAGGACCTTTTAGCAATATCTACTTTCTTTGGTTCACTCTTTGCATTTGAAGAGTGAACAGAGCTCTCCTTATGAGCTGAGGATGGAGGAATAGATAATGGTCTAGAGCGAGTAGCACTCGACTCTCTAAGCCTTTCTATGGCCTTTCCCATGGCTTTTTCAACTGCTGCGTCAATGCGAGCTTGAAAATTATCATCATCGATATTTCTATTTTCGGTTTTGTTAGATTCCACATTCCGGTGGCTACTTTGTGCTTCATTTGAGTTAGCCATCCTTAAGCTTTGGTTCTATACACCAATAAAGCTTCACTTAGCCATGGTATGTCAACCATATTGGGCTTAAAACATTGGATATATTGCCTATTCTAGTGTGAATAACATCACAACTCTTAGGCTTAACATAACTATATTTGTCCTAGGTCTTAATAGGACCATCATAAGCAAATTACAATTTGGACATAGTCCATATATTATTGGACAGTGGATCGTATTGTCACAACTGTCATAGTCATAATTGACAATTATTTTTAGCTCCTAAGCTTGTCACGAAGGACATAAAATTTTATGGTACATAGACCCGTCACTAATGGACATAAAATATGGCACATCGGCCGGTCACTAATGGGCGTAAAATATGGCACATAGGCCTGTCACTAATGGACATGAAATATGGCACATGGACATAAAATATGGCACATAGGCCTGTCACTAATGGACATGGAATATGGCCCAAAGGCACTACATCACTAATGAATGTTTGAATTATAGCCCCCAAGGGCAATACATCACTAATGGATGTTTTAATCATAGCCCCAGGGGCAATACATCACTAATGGATGTTTAATCATAGCCCCAAGGGCATACATCACTAATGGATGTTTAATCATAACCCCAAGGGCAATACATCACTAATGGATGTTTAATCATCGCACTGATGATATTAGCCAGGATCAAATTTGATCACATGGGCTATATAAGGTCAGGACATAGTCCTTTACCTTGATGGCTAGTGTGATTCCTCAAGTCACACTACCAAGAGTATGAACATTCTTGAATGTTAACATACGAGTACCTTAATGGTTGATTAATAATCTCGATCGCACTGACCTTAACGACTTGGAGGTTTGAACTTAAGTCCACCACCTCTGGATAGAATGATAACTTCCCTTAACTATCATGATAGAAGACCTCTTCGTACTTAACTATCATTTATAATTTGGCCAATTGTGTGGTCTGTGCCACTTGGCTAATCAAAACCATTAAGATCTTTTTGGAATTCTATCACAGAGCATAAATTTCGAGTAAAATCGAGACGCTCATTTGAAGAGGATGAATACATATATATAATTCTAAAATACTTCATTAAATCCCAAATTAGAAATTACAATACTAGAAAAATGAAATAAATTGTCCATGCAAGGACTTTAAAGAAATAAACATGTCCACCCCATGGACTAAAGAAATAACAATGTCCTTGCAGGGACTACATATAATTAGAAGAGACTTCACTCGTCCTTCTTTCCCTTGACCAACTTGGAGAGTTTCTTGAAGAACTTGTTTGTCTTCTTCTCCGTTATTTCCGCTTGCTGCTGCATTTCTTTCATTCTTTCTAAGGCCTCATTGATGGCCTCAGGTGGTGGCGGAGGTTGTGGTTGTGGCATAACCGGATATTGGTACCCATAAGTTGGATATCCAGTTGGTGGATAAGTAGGTGGGAAAGGAGACGGGTAAAGTGCATTGTGCATAACTACTTGCATATAGGGGTCTTACGACCATGCTTGATAGTCTACCGGTGTAGATGGGTTAAAAGGATCATATCTAGACATGTCTGGATATGTGGGGATTGGGTTAGTATAACCCGATGGTGGTGGTTGAACTGTAGGTGTTGGTGTTGGTTCCACTATAGGTGAAACATTAGAGGATCCACCCATTTGTGGGTCCTCTTGATTTGCAGGGTAGGAATTGGGCAAAGGTGGCAGCGATCCTGACCTTTGTCTGGCACGTACCTACATACGTGTTCCATGCTTCCTTCTTGGTGGTTCAGGTGGTGGTTGAGGCTGGTCCAACGGTTCCATGTGGACATCTTCTTGTAGTGGGGCTGGTTAAGAGGGATGAGAAGGAGTGTGGGCAAAGGTGAATTGATTCCAATATTGGTCCCACTCATTAGGACCTTGGTAGGGTGATCCGACATAAGAGTTCGAATCGCTTGATATTTCTATGGGATGGGCATTCGATCTCGACGGCGGCATCTCCGGGTCTGAGTCCTGGTCCATAGGGTTTGACTGGTCCAACTGATTTTGATCGGCTGGAGGCGTGTTAAAGTAATGGTTAGGGTTAAATTCTTCATGGTAAGAGTGTGAATGGGAATGGTGAGAATTGTAGGAGTGGTGAGAGTGGTAAGAATTTTAGGAATGTGGGGGCGAGTGTCTATGAGAGACAGAACGTCTTGCTGGTTGCCAAGGAGATGAATCTCTTGATTCTTGGTAGGCATCTGAGTTGTGAGGTTGAGGGGGAATGCGCCCCGATGGTCCTCCCCTCATTGGACCTTTTCCTCTCCCACTATGTCCTCGTACACGTGGCGGCATTCTCCTGTTAAAATTCAATTAAAAAACATACTAATAACTTAATAAGAAGATGAGTAATCCTAGGTCAATGCCTAGACTCGGAAGTCTAAGGAATGTGCACGTGTAAGTTTGAGATTAAACACAAAAGGCTAATGTTTAATTCTCTCAAACGTTGGCTCTGATACTAACCTGTCACACCCCGGATTTCGAACCCAAATCCATACACCGGTGGGCCCGGGTGGGGAGTATTGTGACGTCAGTTGATAACATCATAGTCAATTAAACATGGCACAGCGGAAGTCTTGGAGTAAAATTGCTATTACAAACCAAATGTTCAAAATAAAATAATATAAAGGCTCGTAATAGAAGATCCACAAGCAGATCATAAAATGTACAAAAGAATATAAAACAGACTTTAGTGCAGATCTAAGGATTTGCAAGATCCTCTTATTCACTACCGAGCAGCTTCCGGCCTATTTCGTATTGTACCTGCAGTTTAGTCTTTGGACGATACGTCAGCTTTCGCTGGTGAATACACCCGACTGAGTCATTTTGAAAACATTTTTATAATTAGATTTAAGTGCACAGGGCATAAATCTTTTATAACTTGGGAAAGTTACTTGTAACCTTGTTAACAAATTCACATGTTTGTCCATACATACAGGGCCTAGTACAGAGACCGAGACATGATTAAATACACACCACTTAGAACTCACATAGGAGTTATCCCCAACGTCTTGGGTAATTTGCATTTGAGTGTCTGTCAGGTGTATGCCTACACCCTGCGCTAAGGTCGTGTCCATTAACTAATCTAATGAGCCGAGGATATCCAGGACACGGTAATTTAACCATCGATGTTTAAGTTATCAAACAAAACTAATTAAAACAGAATATGCGGATTTACTAGCCACAATCCGGCATTCGATTGATCCCATTTCTGACCAAGCGGTAATAGTTTACCGTATCCCAAGCCCGTATAGGGAAAATAAGCCGTGAGTATTTACCAGAGCTAGTCTTCTTTTAAATTTTAATAACTCAGCCGTATACAAAAAGTACCAACTAAAGATAGCATTTACCGGCAAGGCTCTAGTCTAGATTATGGCATAAACTAACCAATTAAATACTATCGGTCTTTATTTAAGTCATAAACTTAGACCGAGTAGTGTACATGATCAAGACGTATAACGCTTGATTAAACGATGATCGGATAGAATGTAGTTTAAACCCGACAAGTAATTTGACTTGTATAATATGGGTAAACTATAAACATTCTGGATTTTGAAACTTAAATGACAAGGTTAAACCCCTTTCGGTAAATTCCGTAACTAGTTACGTATAATCAACCGTATGCTTATAAGCGATAATGGGTAACCGATAAGTCATGGACAAGTTTTATATGCCATTATATTTTAAATAAGTTAAAATATCAGTAGGATATCAACTTATATGCCCGTTAAGGTTTTAAAACGAAACTATGCCTCATAAGGGCATTTTGGTAATTCCATACCGTATGAAAGGAACTTGAATATGATTTAGGTTTAGAATCATGAGTATTCTGGAAAAATATTTTATTTATGATATGTTATCAGTAGGATATTAATTATATGTGTATTTTATATTTTATGACCAAACTATGCACCGAAGGGACATTTTGGTCATTTTACACATAGTTTATAAATTATTTGGGATTCTGAGTTTATAACATGTACCTATTTTAATTATGTTTAAAATAAGTTTTAAAGTCAGTAGGTATCAAGTTTTAGTCAAGAATATGGTTTAAAACCATACTATGCGCCGAAACGGCGCTTATGTCGTAAAATGACGTTTTATGCGATGTTTAATGAAAACTGACATTAGGGTCAGATAAAAATGTTTTAAATATGTCATTTAGTATAACATATCAGTAGGTAAATGATTTACCTTGGAAAGATTTGATTAAAACCATTTTATGAGCCACAAGGGCTAAAATCGTCATTTATCGACATATTTTAAGGACCTGTTTGAAAACTCAGTTTATAACTTGGTTTAATATCCCAAATAATCCTACTTACAATGTTACATCAGTAGGAAACTCATTTTCAAGTTCATTATTATTTAAAACCTTGTTTTATGTAAAAAGGGCATCTTAGTCAAAAATGGCATAATTATGGAACTTGCGCATAACCTTGGATTCTGATTATGATCATGTAATATAACCTCAGAGGGTTATGCTACATTATATTATGATCATAATGCAACTTTAGATCAGTAGGTAACTAATCAAAATCGGGTCAGAATCGAAAGTCAAAGTAGAAGTCAAACATTGCGACTTTCGGTTGCGAACCGACCCTAGAACTGAAATTGATGAGCCGAACATGTTCATACATGTTATAATAATTATTACCAACTTGTTTAAGTGTCAAAACAGGTTACATAGCATATATAAGATCAATTTATGATTTTTTCGAAAAATGGCCTGTTTGACTTTTTAATAACTTAACTTTGACCCGTCAATTGGTCTAGCAAACGTGATCTTCAGGAGGTGCCCTTTATAGGGATTAACACCTACCTTATTATGATCACTTAGCCATGTTCATTTCGAACAATGGCTGGACCATAATGGTCTTAACCGAAAGTCAAAGCGTTTTCCATAAAACGCTTTTTGGCTATAAAAGCCTATAAACGGAAATGCACAAGGAAGGAACACTTACCAGTGATTCCTAGGGTGCAAAAGAACTATGTTGGATGCTCCTTTTAGCTAGGAACTTCCAGAGGAGGGAGAAGAGTGAATAAATGAGAAATGTGCAAGTTGGAATGGTGAACTTGTTCACCTATTTATAGTTGGAGAACTCAAAGGAGGTGAAGCCAAGTATTTAGGGGTGTAAGAGGGAGCTTACAAGTGTCCCAAAACATGGCATAGCTGATTACAATCCATAGTTTCGATCAAATGGTTTTTGGAGCTTTGTTTGGAGGCCAAGACAAACTTTCTGCAACAGAGCCTCTCTCGCGCCCGTGAGAGACTTAGGCCAGGTCTCTCGCGGCCCGCGACCGATCTATGGCCAGTTTCAAAATTTGCACTTTAACCCCTTAACTTTACAAATCTTCTAAAAGCCTTCTAAAACACCTTTTTGGCACTTTTAGCCCTCCGTAGCCAATTCTTGGCATACCCGGGATTATGCCCGGACATTTTCGAGCTCTCGGTTCGTTAAAAGGTCACTCAGAGGTAAGAATTAACATGTTGACACTTTTAATCCCTCCATATCCAACTTTCACATATTTACAAAATTGAACCCTCTCGTCCAACAAATGGCACGTATGAGAGTTAGGACTTCGCAAAGGATCACTCAGAGGCTTATTATAAGCATGTTGATTCCGATGTCATTTAGAGGCTGGGCATGTTGACATATCAGTCACTCAGAGGCCGAATTTCAAGCATGTTGACATATCAGTCACTCAGAGGCTGTTATTTATGCATGTTGACATCGGACCGTCACTCAGAGGCTCAGTTTGAGCATGTTGACGCCTTTAGTCTTTATTGGTATTTAATAGACTATATTTAAAATACAACACGTGTCACTATACTATTGAACATGATTTTACAGGGTGTTACATATATACCCTCGTATTATACATGTTAAATAATAGATATATTTCACGTAAACCCATGTAACACACGAGATTATAACCTAGTGCTTTATGTAGAAGAATAGATAATAATAATTGATAATTATAATAAAATATAATAAATAACAAAAAAATAATAACAATAACAATACCAAATTTTCCCAATACTGTCCCTACGTTTTTGTTATAATTTTCATCCAACCTATTAACTTCGTGAAAGAAGTTAGTTAAATGAGGGGTTTTTTTTTTTGTCTTTTTACTTATTTAATTTATTGATTCTTTTTATAATAAATAAAAACCACCTCATTAGTTCATATCACCGGTCAAATATGAACTCAAAAAACTATGTAAATATCCTCTACAATTATAAGATTTAACTTAAATATTAATATTAAATTACAATCATAAAGTAAAATATAATCTGAGAATTATATAAAAACTAATTAAACTATATTTGGTAATGCTCCAATGTTCGGTAACTATATTTAGGAATAAATTATATTTATATGTGTTATATATTAATAATAAAAATTGGATTTTGCTAAACTAAGAGAGAAAGAGGAAGAGTTTTCCACGTAACTTTATTCGAAATCATTTGTTAGAAGTGATAAATAAGATAAGATACGAAATTTTAGTTTGGTAAAAAGAAATCATAGAAACATATAAAAGTCGCCATAAAAATAAATCGAGTTAATTTATTAAATAACTAAAAAGAAAAACTTAAGGGATTCATGCTATATTTTTAGTTTTATGATATAATAAAAGAAAATGCAATATAATTCTTAATTACGTATCTATTTGTTGTTGCGTATAGATTACTAAATTGGATATTAATATGATAAAAATAACTAGGTGAGAAGACAAGTTGAATAAATGTAATTTTATATACTAAATAATAAAAGAATATATATTTAAAATCTCGTATATTACACGGATCGAATAAATATTATTTTATATATTGAATAATAAAAAATTATATATATAAGAACCCTGTGTATAGCATGGGTTAAATAAATGTAATTTTATATACTGAATAATAAAAAGTTATATCTTTTAAAACCCTATGTATTACATGAATTGAATAGATATAATTTTATATAATAAATAATAAAGTAATATATCTTTAAAAAACCATGTGTATTGTAGTGATTGAATAAATCTAATTATATTGGTTAAGTTATAGTACAAAGGGTTTTAAAATAAAAAGTGTAACAAGCCATTAAAGAGTGATAACAATCTAAAAAGGAATCAAGTGGAAGAGTAATTTTGTTAAAGAGAATAAAAAAATTACGCAAATGAAGCCACATGCTATTTCCCCCATTTTTTAAACGTCCGTTACTTTTTATACGTCATATTTTAAAAAAAAAAAATTATACCATAAAATCGAGCGTCTTTTTCTCTTTAATATGTGTACCATATTGTTACACTTTAAAATAAATTTGAAACCTAGTTGCGTATTACACAATGGACACAACGTAGATAACAGATAAAACCCAGTTGTGTATTACATAGTTGACATAACATAAAACACAATGGGTATCAAACTAAAAACACGATGGAAAGAAGACCAAAACATAATCGATGACAACAGATAAAAGACACAATGGACAACGCACTACACACAATGGACATAACGTAAAACACAATAAACAACAAATTAAAACACAATGGACAATAGATTAAAATACGATGGATAATAGAATAAACACGATGACCAGAACTTATAACACGATGGATAGAAAACATAATTTAACACCATCTTCATTGTATCATACACTGTGTTATAGGTTCTGATAAAAATGCAATGAACAAAACCAAAATTAAAACTGTGTTTTGAGTTTTGATAATAATATATTGTATAGAAACCTTAATAAAACGCATGAATCAAAACCCAGTTGAAAGATACAACAACCACAACCTTTAACACAATACAAATAAAACCTAGTAAAAGTAAAATTTTTATTATATTTTTTATAGTAATATTATACTCATATTAAATATAAAACAACGCTCGTTATTATAGTGGATTTTTTTCAAAAGCAAATGTCGTATGAAAAAGTTATGAACGTTTTAAATTGATGGGGGAACTAACACGTGCCTTGAATGTAGAGAGAGAAAGTTAATAAAAGTAGTATTCATTTTACGCCCTTCCATTATTTTCTTTTTTGTAAAACTAATCTCAACCATCAAAATATAAGATCAATGAACTAGAATTCTTCTTATTTATGTTATCCTTTGTATTTAATCATGATCATTGATTTTACATAACAAATAATAAAAAAATTATATCTTTAAAAACTCATATATTAAACGGGTTGAATAAATGTAATTTTGTATAGTAAGAATTGAGAAAAATATATCTTTAAAAAACAAAATTAACGGATTTTTCTAATAATGAAATAAAAATATATAATATATTAATATAAAATTTCATAATAAATAATTTTTTATTTAAAAGTGTCTTAAATTAATAATTAAATTTGAGGATAATATTTTATTAAGGATTCCAAGTAGGATAAGCTTTACCATTAATATATATATATATATATATATATATATATATATATATATTATTTATTTAGTCAATTTAAGATAAGTACAAAGAGAGGTGAGAAAATAAGAAAAATATATGTATCAATTGATGACACATGTCACAAATTAATTTATTTTATTATAGTAAGTATATTATATATATATATATATATATATATATATATATATATATATATATATAAGTATTTATCTATTTTTATGTTTATATTAATAAATTGGATATTAATATGTTAAATAACATTACCAAATTAAAGGAGAAAATATGATATAACATTAAGTGTAGTGTCGGTTGGCATTTTAGTTTTGAATTTTCGGAGTGGTTTAAGATGTCAAATAATCACACTATCTCCATTTGTTGATATATAAGTGATGCAAGGATGTTTATCAGAAAAGTCAAATTTCAAATAGTTTTTTTATTTGTTGTTTGTACTTTTTATCTGAATAGTTTTCTTCTTTTATCATTGGATTTTCCTTTCTAGGTGGTAGAGGCATTTCTTTTTGTATTGGTTGATACGTTTGTTTTTTTTATGTCGTATTTTGTTGAGAGCGGAAAATTCTATGATTTATAGAACAAAATAGCCCGTGCAGACTATAAAAACCCAAATAAAGTATATTGAAAAACAAAAACGACAAGAAAATAAGATAACAATCAAATTATTATGTTTCTCACATTAAATGCACTCATTAAAATATTATTCAATGAGTTGGGTGTTGCTATTTTGTGTTGTTTATTTTTAATTTTTTTGTGTTGGTGGGTTAAGTTTTTTTGGTTGGGGGATATTCCAGGATTGATGAACATGTAAAGGAGTTAGAGTGATGCTATTTCATGATGTGGTCAATTGAAAATAAGATTTATGGTTAAATCAGTTTCGTATCTCCCTGAAAACATCTACAGCTTGTCCTTTGTGTATATTTACAACAGTAAGAGCTGTTTGCAATCTAGTTTTGTGCATGCAGCCACAAGGTTCACACAACCTGCACGAGCATACGTTGACTGACCCGACCGGATGGTATTTAGTATAATTCCCGTTCAGCTTATTTTTCGCCTTTATTTGTTAAATTAACACGCTTTACTTTATCCATTTTAGTCTCTTTTTTAGACTTCTTTTCTTTTTTCTTTTTTCTAATTCAGAATGTTTAAAATTTTCTAGTTGAATCTTTCTAAATTGCCTCCCAAAGTTTGAAAGGGTCATAAGTAACTGTAATACATAAATGATATCCATATGCCATCCTATTTTTATATTCTTCAACACATACTATAAATAAAGTATATCTGGTGGTGATTTTGTGGAGAGAAAGGAAGAGTAGACAAAGGGTTTTGCAAGGTGTTGGTGGATACGTCAACATAATCAATAGTGTTCACAATTTTCATTTTTAATGTTATTGTAAAAAATGGGAAATAAGGATCACTAAACAAAAACTTTGCAGATTCATTAATCTAGGGAACAATTGTCTTAGCCCAATAAGCTTTTTTTAGGTGGATCATAATAAATGAAAACCAACTAAAGGGGACTCATGTATTTTGTTAATGCTTTTTATGAATCGTTTTGATCCTTCTAAGTGCATTCACATTCCATGGGAGCTTGCGCTTACACCAACGCTAATTCTTTACCAGTTCATACCAATGTTTAGCTTTTGTGAACCTCGCCGCAACGCGGAGTACTTATACTAGTTAAATCTGATTTAAAATTGTTGAGATATTAAATACCCTAAACGTGATCATATGTTAGCTTGAAATGAACACTAATTGGTTAAGTTATAGAAAGACAATAAAACCAAGATGGCCTTAAACCAATCTTGTTGTGGTAGATCATTTACTAGTCGAAAGGCTAGGGAAGATTCATTATGGACATATTTCTAGACTGGTCTATCGATATGCTGCGGCAAGATTGAGGGATGTTTGCGACCAGACCAAGGAAGTCACTTCTAAATTAATTAAAAGATAAAATCGAAGACTTAAAGATTTCCTCATTTAATAAGATAAAACTATATTAATTAAGAAAGACTTATCTAAGAGTCTTTTATTACTATTTTAGTCTACCAACCTAAAATCATATAAGGATGGTCAAATTAATAATAAACGGTTGAGTAGGGGATGCGTATCCCTGGACAATACTTGGTTCTTATCTAAAGCAATACTATACGCGATGGGTTCCCTGCTCATTGTGTGTAGTGTAAATGAAAATTATTGTTATAAATTTAAAACTAGATAATCATACTTTGAAGTTATTAAGTCAACGCACGTAAGTATGGTCAATATTATTAATTTAATACATCTAATACACAGGACATCTCCATTTCAAGGTTCTACTAGCTTGGCCCACTTTGACCAAGCTTCCTTGTAGGATACTTTTGCAACTACCTCTGACCCAAACGAGATCAACACCTTCTACCCTCCCAAATATCGAACTTCCATGGTTTATGGGTATGAAGTGGACAACAACGTTTTAACGTTATACAACCTCTCCTATCTAGGATTTCGATGACTATTGTTCTCTCCTTCCATCCTTTCCACATTTAAGTTTCTACTTCGAGTGGCACTATCTCCTTAGGCGAGACGTATCGCTTTTGTTGCCCATTACCACATTGGTGTACGACCTTGCACCTCGAGTTTTGTTCAGTGAATCATATATGCCTATGTGTTTCCGGTGATTTCTCCTATGGTGCACTTCTCTGGTACCTTGGTCTTCTATCATCCTCCCTCTAAAACCTGAAACTTTGACACATTTCCCTCATCCTCTTGTCACTCATCCATATGTTATTTAAGGCCTGCTTCAGTTTGTCAATGCTCTTCACAATTTTGAACCATGCAGATCCAAAAGTGCTCCCCCACTTCTCTCTCTCTCTCTCTTTTTTTTTTTTTGCAACGTAAGTATTCCCTATGTTTCCACATCTAGCGCACTCGATCCATACATCTCTCCCGTTGTTCCTTTTGGTAGATTGTTTACCTTTTTATTTTTGAATTTAAATAAATATGTGAAATGCATAACTTTATTTTTTTTCAATTGACCTTTTACATGAGGCTATTTAATAGAATAGTTCGTTGCTAATTCGACGGGGTTTTACAGTTTCGCTCTTGATTTGCGAATGTTTTTTTTGCCAAGACTTACGTCCATACATCTGGAGTCTAATTTTGGCTTTTTTGTTGATGTCTACTCTTTGTATGCTAGCATTTTATTTGCATAAAACTGTGCCTTTGTTGATAAGAATACAAAATAAGCGCTAAATTATATATCAAAAACAATTTTAACAACCATTTGATGTGATTTTGTATTTAGAAAGCTGGAAATTAAATAGTAAGAACACTCATGTCGAGACGACTCATTGTATAAGTGCTTCTTTATGTATGATATTAAATTTACTACCCACCTGGTCGAGTTTTAATTGAGCTTTTCGTACACTCAATTCATCTGTCACTTCTTCATCATCTATTTGTAATCCATTCACATGGTGCTTTATCAAATCGTCCTAATGGTTAAACAAAAATACAAGAGATAAGAGCATGAGTATCACAATCAGTCTAAGAGTATGTGTTGTGACTTTGAGCATGGAACAAGGGTTTCTGAAGGGACTTTGAAGGGGAATAAGTGCAGTCATGTGGCACCACAAAGGCGAAGTGGAAGGGGCACACATGATATTCTAACAAATCCTTAAAAACCCTAATTTCATCTCTAACCCTACAGATATCCTTACCCTACATAATTTCCAACTCATCACCTACTCATCCATAATATTTAAATAAAACTTCTCATTTTTTACTTTAGTCCCATCTCATTACATCAACCAAGGTAAACTCATACCCTTGTGCAAGAGCATCTCACCTAAATGCTTATTCGAATGGATAAGCTCCAATAGTAAGAGCACCCAATAGCCCAATGGAGATAGTCTAACACATCAGACAAGCTCCATTCATCTATCACCTCTCCATCAACTATTTGTACTCCATTCATGTGGCCAATTTATCAATCAAAACCTCTTCATGCTTCAGCAATAATAATATTGTCTTAACATAACTTCGAAATTCGTATCGGGTTTGGGTTGAACCCGCCAACCCGTTAAGCATGGTTAGAGCAACTACAACGCAACAATTTGAAATCCAAGTCGAAAATCGGACCAACCCATTCGGACCACCCCGCATTGTGAAGGTTTGACCATGGTGGTCCGGTTTGTTCCACCGGAATACCTTGGTTTGGAAAATGATGGCCCCCCACATAGTCACAAACCTTTTTTTAGTGTAAAAGATGGGGTGTGATGTGGAGGTTTGTAATTGTTTAATATTGTGGAGAAACAAGTAAGTTTGTAATGATGTGGTACACTCACTAAGTTAGTGTGGATTTAGACTTTGACTATGTTTTAATATCAATGAATACAATAGTATTCACTCATTTATTAGTCTTATGGTTCTAAATCAAATTTGACACATTCCTCGTCATTGGTTGTGTAGTATTATGATGAAATATTGCTTACTTAAGTAAAGTGTACCACTATATACGATTTTTGATTTTGATGTTCCTTATTTATTCACTTTCACCAACCCTCACTACTCAAGTATGCATCCATTGATTCCTGAACCGTTGGATCGATCTGGGAAGGGTGAGAACCAATATCTTTTATTTATAAACCATTTCTCAAGGTGTGAAACACTGAAACGTAAATAACCTGTTGGAAATTTGGTGAATGTATATTTAATATATTTATAATTTAATGAAATTATAAATATGAATTAGAATTTTCATTTGGTGAATAAAAGAGAAACTTTTGTACAATTAGTCGGCTATGTGCTTCTTTTTATGACTATAAGAATATTGTACTGCTTGGTACATAAATATACTAGGAGGATAACACTTGAAGACCAACTAGAGAGAGGAGTACTCTCTACTTGTTTTCCACCACCATCACATCCTTATTTGTTCCATAACTTCAAATACTACAATTACCGGTGTAACCTCGGGCGCATGAACCATCTTCGGCAGTACAACTGCTTTGGCTGTTGTACCCTGGAAACAGTCGCGTCGTCTTTAGTAGAGGCGTGAAATCTGTTTAAGGGAGGCGTGTTGAACACGTGCCTCAACCAAAATTGTCAACGTTTTAGTGTGCTCTTTGTTACAGTTAAGGTGTATTTTCAAGACTCAAGATGATGAATACTCAAGTATAGGATGCAATCAAGTGCGCGTGAAGGACCCACCAGAGATGCGGCTTGAATAAAGATTGGTATATAATTTAATTATATTCTTTTATTTAGTTATTGCAACCGGTATTGTACTATGATATTTCTACGAATAACAAGAGTCTCATTATTATATATTTTATAATTATATTTTATAAAAAAGTAAACCAGGTTCCTATATAAGCTTCAAGTATACTTTTCTTTTCCAGATATTCAAAAGAAGTTGTTTCCCATAGTTAAAATAAGCCAATGGAGATGGCTGGTTCATCTAATGCACTTGATGTTTCTGCACCAACACATGACCTGAAATATATTCAGGCTTTAACTGTTAACGTCTCCAACTTTGTTTCAGTGAAGCTTTCCGGGCGCACCAACTATAGGATTTGGAAGGCTCAGATGCTTTGCCTGATAGAGAGTCAGTTGTTGCTTCACATCATTAATTGACACACCCTTTTCCGGTGGATAAGGGTGTCCACATGATTCTGCAATATGACAAACTTGTCAAAGGTTGGATTTTTGGTTCTGTGAACGAAAATGTGCACAAGGATTTGGTAGAGTTGGGTACGGCACAAGAGGTGTGGATGAAACTAGAATCCCTCTTTAATCTACCAATAAGTGATATAGAAGGTACGTACGTCCTTAACTATCACATATATATTTGATTTCCCATAGTATACAAGTGAACAGTAACTCCGCTTTTTGCAGGGTCTACTAATTTGTTTTAAAGGACCTTTTTTATTTTACTTTTGAATTAAATTCCGTTTCCAAATATTGAAATGAAATGATACAACAGACCTAGGATACATGTTAGGAATAGAATTGATAAGATACTCCAAAATAGAACAGAGAATTCCAGAATTCAGATTTTAAAATATTGATAAGATACTCCAAAATAATGCAGATGAAACTTCACAATTTGAATTCAAAACAGAATTTGCAAGTGTTCCAGAATTAGATGACACGGATAACATCAGACTAAAGAAAGAACTGTACGATGCTGCAGTTGAAGGGTGTTGGTGGAAAGCAAAATCCATATTGAAAATAAATAAGAAAACAGCCGAAGAGGCCATCACTGCAAACGGCAACACAATCCTTCACATAGCGGTCGAAATGGGCCACAACTATTTCGTTGAAAAAGTGCTGGAGTTTTTAAAAGACGGAGAAGGTATCGAAAAGAAAAATCATAAGGGCCGAACAGCTCTACACATTGCTGCAATGGTTGGTAACAAATACGAAGCCCAACTCTTGGTTCAAAAGAAGAAAGAACTATTGGTGATTAAAGACGGTAGCGCAGTCACCATTTGATAGTTCTTTTACCTATAGAAACTTCAATATATCTACGTATTTGTTCAAATCTGGACTATCTTCTGATATAAGCGGTCACCCAGACTATAGTGATGATGATGAAGATGATGTTGTAGGTGTTCTCTGTGCTGCTATTGTCACAAAACAATACGGTGAGTAATTAGTAGTAGGGTTGGTAACCATGTCGGGTTGACATGTTTCAGATTGGCAGGTTGAATTGGTAAACCCAAACATGACTTGTATATTTTTTATGTCAAACTTATCAACCTAACCTGTACACAATTGCAATCATGTGACCCAATTAATTATAAGCATGAGTCCACGAATTGAGGGGTTGTAAACAGCTTGACTGGTTGTTAATGAGTTAAACATGTTGCAATCAAGTTGTAAACGGGTCGGTAATAGGTTAAACGAGTCGTAAATGGGTTGGGGATTAGCATCTTAAAATTATGTTTTATTGTATTTATAAATGGGTTCATGGATGTAGGTGTTTTTGATTAAACGGGTTAAATATGTAAATTCAAACATCATAACTTTAGTGTTGGGTTTGAGTTATATAAAGAATCACCACTCCTAGTTATTACATCCAATGATTAGACGTTGGAATAACCAATAGTAGCCTCATAGCTTTTCATGTTAATTCATGCAGATTTAGCAGCGACATTCGTTGAGAAATTTCCCGATTTTGCTTCCAAAGATGGTGAAATATTAAGGCTATTGACTATTATTTTTCCAAGTGATCTTGGCTTCCTGGAATCTCTAATCTATCCTTGTATTTTTCTAACTTTTTTTTTTTTTCAGAAAAAGAATATTATAAAACCCTATTTATTCCACTGATAGCACTGTGTCTATTTTGCAGCTTTTCATAATGTCCGTCTAAAAACAGTCACGAAAGGTTCTTTGCTCTTTCACTCTAATATGTTGGATAAATTTTTCGCTGACATCTTACAGGTAGCGAATGTCTGTAATAACACATGTTGCAGCAGGTTGGGGAAGAAATCCATGATTTTACTTGGTGAGCGATCAACCATACACACACACACACTTGACCTGGTTTGATATATCTGAGAAGTTTGGTTTATTTCTGGTGCAGTCTTAATAGGTACACTTTATCCAATATATCAGTTGATGTGTCTCCTCATTCTCGTGATTCGGTCAACCTTCTCTTGGTTGTATTTTCTTTTTTGGAAGTTTTTAGCGATTACTGGTAAGCGATTACACATTAGTATTCACATCACTATCTGAAGATAGAAACTTGAAATAATTTGCACTAAAATTTTCTAAATTGTAGTGCGTCCGATCAAGAACATAGAGAAGAAGAAAAAAGACTACAAAAATGCAAAGAAGATTTTGAGTTTGATATGTAGACATATGGCAACATCAAATGATGGTTACAGTGAACCACTTTTTGAAGCTTTGCGCCAGGATACCTACGAGGTTGTTGATGAGATTCTATTTACATCACCTGCTATGATCAACCGTAAGGATGAAGAAGGGTATAACATTATTCAATTAGCCATAATAAACCGTTCGGAAAAAAATATACAATCTTCTCTATCAGATAATTAAGCGCACAAAGTCTTACAGAGAAATAAAAGATTCTTCTGAGAATACTCTAGTACACTTGGCTGGAAGATTGGCACCTTGTTCGTACTCAATCGTACTACCGGTGCAGCACTACAACTACAACGAGAGCTTTTATGGTTTGAAGTATGTCACAAATTAATAATATGTCAATCATCAGGTTGTTCATTTTTCTGTCTAGTTGCATAAAATATGACTCGGTTGAATTCTATAGGAAATAGATAAGCTCGTGTTTCCTTTACCATTTACGGAAAAAAATAAATACAATGAGACACCATCAACAGTTTTCACAAGAGAACACCAAGATTTGATGAAGGAAGGAGAAATCTGGATGAAAACAACTGCAGAATCATGCAGCATCACTGCTGCATTAATAGTCACAGTTGTATTTGCCGCAGCAATCACGGTACCTGGTGGAAGCAATCAAGAATCTGGCATCCCTTTGTATAGGAAAGAAATCGCCTTCAATATATTTGCTGTATCCAATGCATTCTCATTATTTGCAGCCGCTACCGCACTATTGTTGTTCTTATCGATCCTCACCACAAGTTTTTCCGAGAAAGATTTTTGGGCCAGCTTACCAAAAAGGTTGATTTTTGGTCTATTGACGTTATTCCTCTCAACAACTGCCATGATGGTAGCTTTTGGTGCTATCTTGTTCGTTGTCTTTTGTGCTCAAAAACCATGGATGCTAGCACCAATATGTGGATTTGCTGCTTGCTTGCCGATTTTAGTTATTGTTACTATAAATCTCCCCCTACTAGTAGATTTGATAAGATCAACATATTTCCCTATCTTTGGTAGGAAAAGTTACCTTGACTCTTGTAAAATTAATAGGAAAAGTACAATATTTACAGACTAAGAAACTTGTTGAAATCGATATGATTTTCTTTAGGATTTTGATATTGAAAGAGAATGTATATACTTGTTCTTGATTAGAATTGGTAAATACAAATGTGTGATAATACATGATATATATACGAGTTATGAAGATGCCTTCATAACCGTCGCTACCTATGATATATATGTTACATAATTATGAAATAATATTAAGTATATAATATGTCTAATCTAATATAAGATCTAACTTATATCTCTTCTTCTAATACCCTCCCTTAAGTTAGATCTTCCCAACATTCATTAGGTTCTTTATTCGCATGAAGTCTTTGGGCTGCAAGGCTTTAGTAAGGATATCTACTGCTGTTCCTTTGTTGTGCAGAAGCATATTTCAACTTCATCATTCTTGAGCAAATCACGTATGAAGTGATACTTTACTCGTATCTGCTTGCTCTTTCCGTGATAGACTGGGTCTTTTGCCAAACATATAGTTGATTTGTTATCACAATGAATTGTTGGTGGACAATCCATGTTTATTTGAAGATCACTGAGAACTCCCTTTAACCATAGAGCTTGACATCCTGCCATTGACAAAGCGATGTATTCTGCCTCCGTTGACGACAACGCTACCACTTTTTGCTTCTTTGACTGCCAAGCAATTGCACCCGATCCTAGATGAAATACATAACCAGATGTACTCTTACTATCATCTATATCACCTGCATAATCGCTATCATGTAACCTGTAAGTTTCCCTTTGCTTCCTTTTGAGTATGTTATTCCATGATCCACTGTCCCTTTTACGTATCTTAGAATTCTTTTCCCTGCTTCCCAATGACTTCTCTTGGGTCTTTCCATAAAACGACTTATCTTGCTAGCAACAAACATGATATCTGGCCTTGTATTTGTTAGATACATTAAACACCCAACCAGACTTCTATACATATTCTGATCAACATCTTCTTCTGGATCCTCCTTTGTAGAAGTAGTCCATATTCCATAGGTGTTGAGATTGCATTGCAGCTTCCCATATTGAATTTGTCCAGTAAATTTCTTGCATACTTTTGCTGAGATAGAGTAATGTTTCCTTCGTTATAATTGACTTCCATTCCCAAGAAGTAGTGTAACACTCCAAGATCTGTCATCTCAAGTTCATTTTCCATTGACTCCTTTAATTGTCTAATTTGATATAGCGAGTCACTTGCTATGATAAGGTCATCCACATACAACCATATTATGACTCTTGTATTCTTAGTGTGTTTGAAATACAAAGTATGTTCATACACACACTTATAATATCCATGTGACATAAAATACCCGTTTATCCTACTATACCATGCCTTGGGGCTTGTTTTAATCCATATAATGCTTTCTTAAGGTGACACACTTTATGTTCTTCTCCCCTTTTGATATATCCTTTTGCTGTTCTGTATACACATTCTCATTCAGTTTTCCATTCAGGAAGGCAGTCTTTACGTCCATTTGATGTAAGTGCCATCTGAAATGAGCTGCTAGAGCAAGTACAACTCTTACAGTATCAAATCTAACCACAGGATCGAACACATCTTGATAATCGATTCCATGCTTCTAGTTATATCCTTTCGCTACTAACGTGCTTTGTACTTGCTCACATTTCCATGTTCGTCGTATTTAGTTTTAAAAAAACCACTTTACTCCAATAGGCTTTTGATCTTTTGGAGGATCTACTAATACCCATGTCTCATTTTTCTTTATGGACTCGATTTCCTTGTCCATTGCATCTTTCCACTTCATGTCCTTACATGTTTCATCGTAGGAAGTAGGGTCGGCATCTGCATAAAACGAAGTTTGCAACAGTATTGTTGTACAGTGCTTGATTTCTTTCGTATAGATCGTCTACTTGGGCTTTTGTAAGTGGCTGTGATTCTTGATAGATATCTGCGACACTCCTAGTTCTTAACTCTTCATTTTCTGATGAGGATGTGTATTGCTTCATCTGCTTGTTCATTTACAGTTGCATCATTGTTTGTAACATTTGTTTGATTGCTATCTTCTGGTGCTGTCTCACCAAATGTCTCGGATCATCTTGATTAACATGATCTTCACCATTCAACTGGATGTATGTTCCCTGTTTGTATGACTCGGTTCCATTCCATACTTGGTTCTCATCAAATGCAACATCTCTGCTAATAATGACTTTATTCGTTATTGGATTATATAGTTTGTAAGCCTTACTATGTTCATTGTACCCAACGAAGATTGTTTTTTCAGTCTTGTCATCTAACTTGTTGCGTCGTTGTTTTGGAATTTGGGCATATGCAGTGCATCCTAATATTCTGAGATGACTTATGTTTGGTTTCTTTCCACTCCAAGCTTCTTCAGGCGTTATGTTTGGAATTTTCTTTGTCATTGTTCGGTTTAAAAGATAGGTTGCACATGCTACTGCTTCGGCCCATAAATCATTAGATATGTTCATCATACTTCTCCCAAGTTCCATAATTGTTCTATTTTTTCGTTCGGCTACCCCCGTTTTGTTGGGGGTATAGCTTGTAGTGAGTTGATGCTGGATTCCACTTTCTTTAAGAAATTCTTGAAATTCATTACTACAATATTCACCTCCCCTATCTATTCTTAAGCACCTTATTTTA
Source organism: Scalesia atractyloides (assembly GCA_947069175.1). Lineage (NCBI taxonomy): Eukaryota > Viridiplantae > Streptophyta > Magnoliopsida > Asterales > Asteraceae > Scalesia > Scalesia atractyloides. The sequence goes on from CAMTDV010001632.1 coordinate 82,146,241, forward strand.
TGATCCGTTTGGTTTTCGGCAAATCTTTTGAATGTTTTGAAATAATTTATTGCTTCGGACTTGAGTTTTAAGAAGTATACCCATGTTTTTCTTGAAAAATCATCAATGAAAGTAATAAAGTACCTACACCCTCCAATTGATAATGTCTGCATCGGGCCGCAAATGTCTGAATGTATGAGTTGTAGTGGCTTGATGGCATGCCATGTAGACTGTTTTGGAAACGGCTTTCTTGCATGTTTCCCGAGCATGCAACCTTCACATAGTTTGTGTTGTTGCTTCGGTATCTTGGGTAACCCTTTTACTACTTTATTTGTTCCCATATCATATAGAGTATCAAAATTAATATGTCCATATCTGCGATGCCACAATGTAGACATATCTTGTGTGATCATGCTATATGCTTGTGGTATCATATCTTGACTCAGGTTTATTGGAAACATCTTGTTTCTTGTCATTCTAACGACATCTATAGTTTCTCCTGTTGAGTCTTTGATCCTGCATTCTCGGTTACTGAACTTTACTTCGTATCCTTTCTGAACTAGTTGTCCTACACTTAGCAAGTTATGCTTTAGTCCTTCCACATAAAACACATTTGGAACCTTCTTCTTGGTTCCCTTTATTGATATGGCTACATCACCACATCCCAGTACTTCGAGTTTTTTTGTTATCTCCAGTTCTCACTTCTCTTCTCTCGGACTCATTGAGAGTAATAAACAGATTTTTGTCTCCTGTCATATGATTGCTGCAACCGCTGTCTAAATTCCAGCAATCATTCTTTGTTACTTCTTCCACATTAAAGATCATAAACATTGTATCATCATTTCTGTCACTTGTTTCTTCTTCTTCGTGCAGGAGTGCATTACCCATTTTATCATTTTCATAAATTTTTTGATTGCAGAAACGTGCAGTATGCCCTAGTTTCTGACAATTGTAACACCTAATCTGACCATTAAACCTTCCTCTTCCTCTACCACGTCCTCTTTGCATTTCTGATCGAATTGTCTTGCAGTCATAATTGATTACTCACTTGAAACGCTGTTCATCGAACATTTCATATTTGTTTTAAAACAATTATGGATAAAATACGGGTATTCTCAAACATATCCAAATCTTTATTCTTGACAAACAACTAACGCAATATTCATTCAGTATCCAGAATTTTAACGATGTTTTCATTATTTCTCGTTTCTAACTGGTCACTATGTGTGTTCCTAACGAACTTCTATTGATTCATTCTTTCATACGTGGTCGAATAAATTAAGGTTTGAGTTTTACCATTTTATTTTGTTTGTACCTTTTAAAAACCATTTGTTGATGTTCTGTTGCGATTTTCAAACACAATATTGTTACCTGAAAATAATATGCAGCATCTTCTTAACGTACACATTTGACAAACATTCGAATCCAACAATTATACCATCTTCACGATTTACCATATCTGTGAATCTAACAACTTCATTATATCATGAAAATAATTCTTCCATAATTTAATTTGAGTCGATCAATTTGATGCCTACTTTAATTCTGAAGGAGTGTGTTGTTTGCATGATTGAAATGAATGTGGAAACGTGAAGTCTGCTACACTTGTTAAATTCAACGATGCTTAGGATTTGATATTGAAAGTAAATGATATACTTGTCTGATTGAAGGTCAATCAAAGTGTGCGATTAGCAGCATGATCTAACGATTATGAAGATGGTTCATAACTCGCTACCTATGATATAAGTTACACTTATGGGAAATATATTAAGTAATCATTTGCAATCTAATAAAATAACTTAAGCTACAAATAAAACATGTAATGATTGTAATATGGCCACAATAGAACACTTGGTTAATAATTGATGGCTTCAACACAAACTCTCTTCTATTACCCAAATAATGTTGTTGACTTAAAAAACGAAAATTTTAAAGGGGTTCACCTAACACTCATTGGGGGCTGTCTGCACAGTTTGGGGAGATGCGCTAACCGTTTGCGTCGGGTCGAGAGTCCCCTGCGTACTTCACCGAATAATTAATATTGGTAAAAATATAGTTAAAGGTATGTATTTTAAAAAATATTTTAAATTAATTTTATACATAACTATTATTTTTTACACTATTTCTATCTCTCTAAAATGTTATAAATATTCATTTTTATTTAATTCTCAATTTATATATATAAAAAATATTAAGACATGTCATTCTTTTTTATACTTGTGACGCAAAGTGTTTGTTGGAACCGTTATGTCAAGCGGCACAATACATAGCGAAAGGGATGAAACGGTGTCCTAACCGCAACAAGGCGGCGCCTTAAATCGACAACGAGAACGGTATTAAATCGTTTAAAACGTATTTAATTTTATTTGTTCCTTATTTGATTTTCCTGAATTTATTTAATTTACAAAAGCTGGATGTTAGTTATTGACCGGTACTTTTTGACGAACCTCGTGTACACGGACGCGTATGTATTAGACACAGTTCCTAGCGTGACTGTTTGTATAACCCGGACTTGTCGTTGATTCATATTTATACTTCAACCTCATCTAGGGATTCAACCCGTAATTACCCCCTTGATTTAAAAGAGAGAGTGTTATTTGAGTCGAAAGATTCGTGCTGCTGCAAAGTTTCGAAATGGATCGTGTTTATGAAAATTCGGACCAAACCAACGACTGCCCTGTTATATCAACCACGGTTAATTAGTCCGAATTTATTTAATCTTATCCCGGTTTTCAGTTCATCTTCTCCACTACAATTACCGACTTCACTCAAACGACTGGTTCTTGATTTAACTATTTAAATAACATGACTACTAGCTTGAATGAACAAAACCGAACAGTTTGGGGAAAGGAAATACCGGACAGGTCGTCTTCTTCAGGAAGTCCGGCGAGAACAGGCAACTCTGTTTTTGAACCTTCGGCTGAGAGGGTCTAACAACAGAATTAAAGAATTAGATTTGAAATTGAACCAGAGTACATGGATTATTAGCACGATTGAATGTGTTTACCGTTAACTAGCGAGTTTCCGGCAAAATCCAGAATTTCTCCGGCGAACCCAGAAAATTCATCAAAGTCTTCTGTGACTGATTTTGAGTGACGGATTAATGTTAGTAGTAGTCCTAACAATAGATTGAAACCGCAAAGAGGAAAATCTTACCGGTTTGTGTTGAACACGGTTTTCCGGCGAGATTTGCAGAGAATTCCGGCGAACAGTTTTTTTGTGCTCAAAAGACTTGAAAACGCGACGAAAAGGAATTGGAGTGTATTTGAGACGGTTCTGAATCGCATAAATGATTGGAACCTGAATTATTTGGAGTTTGAATGCCTTTCGGTTTCAAAACCCGAAACTTGAAGTTCATTCAATTTGAACTTAATTAGAAACCGATATTCATCGGTTATAAGTTAGCCAAACGAACTAAAACTGATTTGGCGATTTCGGTTTACCGATTTCCGTTATTCAGATATCATTAACCGTTAATTCGTGTTTGCGTATAAAACTCAATTGTTTTCCTAAGGTTAACAGAAAACAATTGGTGGCGGAGTGGTTAAAGGATCGGTTGATAAGTTGTTGGAGGCAGTTGACCCGGGTTTGAGTCCGGTCAGCTACAAAGTTTTTTATTTATTTTATTTTAACTTTTTATCAAATATAATTTTTATAGTTTAGTTCATATATTAATTATGTAACGTTTAAACTCAAAATACTCATAAATACTTAATGTAATTTCATAACTTGGTATTTGATTACAAAACGGAGCGGGTTTTGGAGACCGATTTATACAAATGTTACAGTATTCCCCTACTTTTAGGAATTTCGTCCCGAAATTTAAACAGTTGAAGTAGTAGGGAAAAGATGAGGGTGTTTTCACGCATTGAGTCTTCACGTTCCCAAGTAAACTCAGGTCCCCGTTTCGACTCCCAGCGTACTCTAACAATAGGAATGCGACTTCGACGTAGACGCTTTTCTCCCATAGTCCATAATCTCCACTGGTCTTTCAATAAAATGCATGGATTCATCGATCTGAATATCTTCTAGTGGAATATGAAGATTCTCATCAGCGAGGCACTTCTTCAAGTTCGACACGTGGAATGTGGGATGAATCCTATCGAGTTCTTCCGGTAGGTCAAGCTTGTATGCTACAGGACCTACTCTTTCGAGTATTTTGAAAGGTCCTACGTAACGTGGTGCTAGCTTTCCCTTTTGACCAAAACGAACTACTCCCTTCCACGGTGATACTTTTAAAAGCACATGATCACCAACGCTAAACTCCAAGGGCTTCCGTCGTTTATCTGCGTAACTCTTTTGACGACTTTGAACCGCTAGAAGATTGTTTCGGATTTGATGAATCTTATCTGTGGTTTCGTGGATCAATTCTGGACCAGTAATTTGTGCTTCCCCAATTTCGTGCCAACAAACAGGAGATCGACACTTTCGACCATATAAAGCTTCAAAAGGTGCCATGCCGATGCTAGAATGATAACTGTTGTTGTACGAAAATTCGACTAACGGTAGGTGGGCGTCCCAATTTCCCTTGAAGTCTATGACACATGCTCTAAGCATGTCCTCAAGGGTTTGAATGGTGCGCTCAGACTGTCGATCAGTTTGAGGATGATAGGGCGGTACTGAGATCTAGTCGAGTGCCCATAGCGGATTGCACTGCTTGCCATGTTCGTGAGGTGAAACGGCCATCACGATCAGAAATAATACTTAATGGAACTCCATGTCGGCTGACGATTTCGTTGATATAAATACGAGCAAGCTTTTCGTTCTTGAAATCTTCTCGAATAGGATAAAGTGAGCTGATTTTGTAAGTCGGTCTATAATCACCCATATAGTGTCATACCCACTAGAAGTGCGAGGTAACCCGGTAATGAAATCCATGGTTATATTTCCCACTTCCAAACAGGTATTTCTGGTTGGACTAGAAGTCCTGAGGGTCTTTGGTGTTCAGCCTTTACTTTAGAACAAGTGAGACACTTGGAAACAAAAACGGCAATATCTTTCTTCATTCCAGGCCACCAATAGGTGTACCGTAGGTCTTGATACATCTTATCGGCTCCTGGGTGTATAGAATATCGCGACTTATGGGCTTCAAGCATGAGTGATTCACGAAGATTGATGTGGTTAGGAATCCATATACGATCTAGGTAATACAAAATACCATCAGATTTAGTTTCAAGTTTTAGCTCGGCTCCGCAGGACATCTCTTTTTGTACATCTTCCTCTGTTATTGAAACGTGTTGAGCTTCTCGAATTTGATCCTTAATATTGGTTATAATTTGCGAACATAGAAGATGAATGGAGTTCGCATACCCCTTTCGACTAAGTGCATCAGCCACCACATTTGCTTTACCAGGGTGGTATCTGATTTCACAGTCGTAATCATTTAGGAGTTCGACCCATCTTCGTTGCCTCATATTTAACTCTTTCTGATTGAAGATATGTTGAAGACTCTTGTGGTCAGTGTAGATTTCACACTTCGTACCATAGAGATAATGTCTCCATATCTTAAGAGCAAATACAACAGCTCCAAGTTCAAGGTCATGAGTGGTGTAATTCTTCTCGTGTGTCTTGAGTTTCCTTGAGGCATAAGCTATGACTTTTCCTCTTTGCATGAGAACGCATCCTAATCCTTGCCCTGACGCGTCGCAATAGACTACAAAATCATCACAACCTTCAGGAAGAGTGAGGATTGGTGCATCACAAAGTTTTTGCTTGAGAATTTGAAAGGCTTCTTCTTGCTTGGGTCCCCATACAAATGGTTTCCCTTTATGGGTTAAAGCCGTGAGTGGCACTGCAATGCGAGAGAAGTTTGAAATGAACCGACGATAATAGCCAGCAAGTCCAAGAAAAGACCTTACTTCAGTTGGCGTACGTGGAGCTTGCCATTCTTGAACTGCTTTGATCTTTGATGGGTCCACATGTATTCCTTTGTCATTGATTACATGCCCGAGAAATTGCACCTCATTTAACCAGAATTCACATTTAGAGAACTTGGCATAAAGCTTTTCCTTTTCTAAAAGTGCAAGAACAAGTCGCAGATGACGCTCATGATCAGCTTTAGATTTTGAATAGATAAGAATATCGTCGATGAAAACAACAACAAATCGATCAAGGTAAGGTTTGCAGACTCTATTCATTAGGTCCATGAAAACAGCTGGTGCATTGGTTAATCCAAATGGCATAACCATGAATTCATAGTGACCATATCGAGTTCGAAAAGCAGTTTTAGGGACGTCTTCTTCATGCACTCTAAGCTGATGATAGCCGGATCGAAGGTCGATTTTTGAAAAACAACTGGCACCTTGTTGTTGGTCAAGAAGATCATCTATGCGAGGTAAAGGATATCGATTTTTTATAGTTAACTTGTTGAGCTCTCTGTAGTCGATGCACATGCGAAAAGATCCATCCTTCTTCTTTACAAAGAGTACAGGTGCACCCCAAGGCGATGAGCTGGGGCGTATAAATCCCTTGTCAGTCAACTCTTGCAATTGACTGGCTAGCTCTTGCATTTCAGAGGGGGCTAACCTATATGGAGATTTTGCCACTGGTGTAGCACCAGGTATAAGATCGATACGAAATTCGACATCTCTGATTGGAGGAAGTCCTGAAATATCGTCAGGAAAAACTTGTGGAAAATCTTTTACAACAGGGGTATCTTCAAGTTTCTTTGCTGAGGTCCCCTTCTTGATGATATGGGCTAAAAACGCGACATATTTCTTGCGAAGGTATTTTTGAGCTTGAAGACAAGTCATTAATTTGAGCCCTTTCGCCGAGGTTTCTCCAATAATTCGAAGAGTCTGACCGTTTGAAAGAGGAATACGAATAAATTTCTCACGACATACAACTTCCGCATGATGCTGACTGAGCCAATCCATTCCGATTATGATGTCGAAACTTCCCAGCTTCATAGGAATAAGATCGACTGAGAAATCGTGGTTGTTTAGGGTGAGCGTACAATTGCGCAAAATAGAGTCTAACGAAACTGGTTTTCCATCTGCAACTTCCACCGTTATGGATTCCGCGAGTTTATCTCGGTTTTTACTTAAGATAGGTTCAAACTCTAATGACACAAAACTTCTATCCGCACCAGTATCAAATAACATAGTGGCATATCTACCATTTATAAGAAACGTACCGTTGACCACATTGCCGTCAGCTCTGGCCTGGTTTGCGTTAATATTAAAAGCTCTTCCTCTAGCAGGTGGAGGAGCTTGGTTTGCTTGATTCACAGGGTTGGCTTGGGCCTGAGCATGAATGATATTGACCAATCTTGGACATGTGTTTCTGAAATGACTTGCGTCGCCGCAATTGAAACATGCCCGCATAGGTTGGCCCATAGGGTAGTTGGGTTGATAGTATGTTTGGGCTAAATGTTGAGTGGGTGGAAATGGTTGTTGTTGTTGGGCTTGACCCATTAATTGTTGGTGGGTTTGGGTTATAGGTTGGTGGCGGTTTGTTCGTTGAAGCGTGCGGCAGTTTTGAACAGTGTGCCCAGCGCGACCGCAGCCGGTACAGTATTGGCAAGGATAGTCAGGGGAGTGGTGATACTGACAACGGTTACATTTTGGTAGTGGTCCTGTGTATGGTCTTTTGTATGGCGCGGGTGGAGGAGTGGCTTGAGTGATGGGTGCAACAGGAACAGGGGTGTTGGTTTGGGTGACTGCAAAGTTCCTGGTGTTACGCTTCCTCTTGTTAGCAAATTTAGAGGAAGGAGTGTGGTGGTTTGAGGTTTGTCCCTCAGCAGGGGTTTTCTTCTTTCCTCCTTGAACTTCCCATTGCGAATACGGTTTTCGGTCAGTTCTGTCGCCAACTCCATGGCAGCTTCTAGTGTTACCGGTGAAACGCTGAGGACCGAATCTTGGATTTTCGAGGGAAGTCCTCGAATGTAATGTTCTATCAGACGGTAGGTTGGGGTGAATAAGTTTGGAACCATTTGGTTCAACTCCAAGAACCTTTTGTTGTAAGTAGAGTGATCACCATCTTTTTGTTTCAAGGCATGAAATTCATCTTCCAATTTCTTAATTTCACTTCTAGGACAGAATCGCCTAGTCATGATTTCCCTTAACTCCTCCCAAGTTAAGGCCATCGCATCATCCGTTCCCTCTTTCCTTTCTCGGTATTCCACCAAGTGAGAGCTACCCCAAGTAGTCTCCCGGTGGCATAACGAACTTTGCGATCCTCAGGACAATCGCAGTTTAAGAAAACGTTTTCCATCTCCTCGAACCAATGTAGGAGAGCAGTGGCTCCCTCAGTCCCTTCGAATTTCGGAGGATCACAGGACTTAAAATGTTTGTAGGAGCATTTGATGGTAGGAGGGTTGTTGATGATCTGGTCCTGTTGTTGGGGAGGGTTAATAGGATTTGCAGCAAGGGCTTGTTGTACTTGTACTACGATGTCAGGTAATATCGTGGCCATTTGATTCGCGATATGAGTGGCCAAACGTTCCCGAGACTTTTCCGATTTCCTACTCCTTCGATGCGGTCTAGACGACATTTACAGGATCATAAAATGAGAAGATTGTGAGTTTATGGTAACTTTTTAGGTGTCATGTGTCTTTAAGAAAAAATGAAAATACATAAATATCAATAATGCAACTACATCCAAAGGATGTCTTGGGTTCGCTCATGTTGGGCCTCAAATGTCCCCCATACCTTCACCTATATAGTCATGTGGGCCCCCATGGCTATTGGCTTGGTAGGATTCACATTAGTATTGGCAATTTAACACTCGCATCCCTCGAATGCTAACCACAAAATATGTTCATGAGATGTTTTGGTCGGAACGTGTCCAGGTGTAGACACAATGACAACTCAAAGTGGGATTAGCTCTCACGACGTTTGGTATAGCATGCTTTGGCCTAATAAGTATTTCGTACTCTCATCGTTAGTCCCCAGGTAGGCAAACTGGTCCTTTATTTTGGATTTATACGAATGCCAGCCTAGACAGGACGTTCCGACTACCGGTACTAGTACCCTTCCAGTTACTACATGCCCGTCATGAGAACTCACTTTGATGAGATTTGAAAACACGAAAATCATTGTAAAATCAATCATGATGTGGTGTGTGCTTGCATGGATGTGATATGTTATGATCATACGATTTCATGATAGGCATTATTTGATAATACATACTTATGAACATGCTTGAACAATATCAAATGTAACATTTAACATAAACATATAAACATCATGAAATTTGGCATATAACACACAAAATTCTTATAAGTTTCTAATCGACTATAGTATAGGCTCTAAGGGTCTAATAACCTATCCTATATCCCTATAGTCATGGCTCTGATACCCAAACTGTAACACCCCGACCCGCAGCGGAAATAAGAGTCGGGGCATAATTGGGTTATCACCAAAGCACATGACATTTACTATTATGTTTCATAATTAAATGAAATCAAAGTTACATTTCTCAAACATCCAAATATGTTCATTCATTACAAAGGAAAATAACCAAACATAATAATCCAAATACTAAAACGTTTTATTTCTTCTAATCCAGGTCCTATGTGTTCCTAGCTGCTGCTGGTTCACCTGTATCATGTGTAAAATAGGAGGTTTTTGGGTCAACATAAGTTGGCGAGTGAACCTTATAGATAAACATTTGGTAATGATTTTCTGGTTAGTTTATCAATAAAATATTGTGCAAAATCATAAAAGAGCACATGTATGAAATCAAACATTTGCAAACATCAATCACAATTATAACATACATTAACAATCGATAGCATACGTGAACATACCAACATCATATAATAATTATCATAATTAAACTGTGCGATCAAGGCTCAATCAAACGGGGCCGATCGTATTGCATGAACTGGAAATGTAAATTGAACTGTGCGCTCAAGGCTCAATCAAACGGAGCCGAGCGTATTGCATGTATTGAAATGTAAAATGAAATGACCGATCAAGGCTCAATCAAACGGAGCCGATCGTGCGGCACGCCCTGATCAACCGCATAATGAAATGGGGATCAAACTCAACCTCGATGGATGGGGAGCTACGGCCTCGGCAATTGCATGTATTGAAATAATAATTTGCAAACAATAATAACTACTTAACAGCAACAAACTATACACATGTCATGATATGATATATGCACAATAACTTGGTTATAATATATAAACGAACAAGACACATGATACACCCCAAAAACGTGATTTAAACGGGGAATTTGAAGGGTTCACTCACATTGGGTGCGTTGAATTGAGATGGTGAGATGCGCACGATTTAGTCGAAGCGAGTCAACGAGTAATCACTAACCTAAATAATAATGGAAAATATATATTTAAATGAATGGATTTTATTAAAGATTTTAATGGATTTTTAGATATATTTTTGTGAGTTTATGGCTATTTTCTATCTTTAAAAATGTTATTTTTAAGTATTTTTAATTGATTTTTGAATTAAAATAAACAAATAAATATTTAAAAAAATATTATTTTTTTACTGTTTGACCGTTGACCGTTGACCGGTTCGGTCAGCGGTAAATACTTGCGCCAAGCGGGATTCGAACCGGTGACCTTCCGTTCACGCGCACGTAGCTCTACCAACTGAGCTACGTGACTAACCCGTTAGAAATCCAGTTTTAATTATATTTATACACTTATTCGAATTTACCGAAAATTCCTTTATTTTGCAAAACGTTTTAATCTCATTGAACCGGTGCTTGTGACGGGACTCGATCGCGCGACGTGTAGTTTATTTTGCACACAGTCCACCGCTGGACTGTGTGTCTAACCCGGTTATATTCTTGATTTATATTATACTTATCAACTACACGTTCTAACCCGGTTAATTCATGAATAAAAAGAGTGTTATTACGTGAAGCGTGTGCGCAGTAAGGATCGAACTCGGGACGTGTATGTTAACTTCGCACACAGTCCACCGCTGGACTGTGTGTCTAACCGTTTATTATCCGAATTTTATTTAATCTTATCCCGGTTTTCAGTTCATCTTCTCCACTACAATTACCGACTTCACTCAAACGACTGGTTCTTGATTTAACTATTTAAATAACATGACTACTAGCTTGAATGAACAAAACCGAATAGTTTGGGGAAAGGAAATACCGGACAGGTCGTCTTCTTCAGGAAGTCCGGAGAGAACAGGCAACTCTGTTTTTGAACCTTCGGCTGAGAGGGTCTAACAACAGAATTAAAGAATTAGATTTGAAATTGAACCAGAGTACATGGATTATTAGCACGATTGAATGTGTTTACCGTTAACTAGCGAGTTTCCGGCAAAATCCAGAATTTCTCCGGCGAAGCCAGAAAATTCAGCAAAGTCTTCTGTGACTGATTTTGAGTGACGGATTAATGTTAGTAGAGTCCTAACAATAGATTGAAACCGCAAAAGAGGAAAATCTTACCGGTTTGTGTTGAACACGGTTTTCCGGCGAGATTTGCAGAGAATTCCGGCGAACAGTTTTTTTGTGCTCAAAAGACTTGAAAACGCGACGAAAAGGAATTGGAGTGTATTTGAGACGGTTCTGAATCGCATAAATGATTGGAACCTGAATTATTTGGAGTTTGAATGCCTTTCGGTTTCAAAACCCGAAACTTGAAGTTCATTCAATTTGAACTTAATTAGAAACCGATATTCATCGGTTATAAGTTAGCCAAACGAACTAAAACTGATTTGGCGATTCGGTTTACCGATTTCCGTTATTCAGATATCATTAACCGTTTAATTCGTGTTTGCGTATAAAACTCAATTGTTTTCCTAAGGTTAACAGAAAACAATTGGTGGCGGAGTGGTTAAAGGATCGGTTGATAAGTTGTTGGAGGCAGTTGACCCGGGTTCGAGTCCGGTCAGCTACAAATGTTTTTATTTATTTTATTTTAACTTTTTATCAAATATAATTTTTATAATTTAGTTCATATATTAATTATGTAACGTTTAAACTCAAAATACTCATAAATACTTAATGTAATTTCATAACTTGGTATTTGATTACAAAACGGAGCGGGTTTTGGAGACCCGATTTATACAAATGTTACACTCTTCCTGCATTTTCTGATCTGAATTGTCTTGCACGTTCATAATTATTACTCTGTACTTGAAACGCTTGTTCCATCGACACATCATCATATTGTTTTAAACGTAATTCATGCGATTGAAGAATACCGGGTAGTTCTTCAATGGACATATTGCTTAAATCTTTATATTCTTCGACGACAACAACTACGGATTCATATTTCATGTCAGGGTTCTTAGAATTTTTTCTACGATTTGTTGTTCACTTATGTTTTCTTCGTTTTGACGTAACTGGTTCACTATGATTGTCGTTCTATTTACGAAATCTTCTATTGATTCATTTTCTTTCATACGTAGGGATCGAATTCACATATTAAGGTTTGAAGTTTTACCATTTTTACTCTTTGTTCTCCTCTGTACGCTTTGTGTAAAACATTCCATGCTTCCTTGGATGTTAGACATGTTGCGATTCGTTCAAACACCATATCATTCGTCTACCTGAAAGATAATATGCAGTGCCTTTTTATCTTTCTTAACGTTCTCTTTGTATGCATTCTAATCACTTTCGGATGCCCTAGAGGCCGGTTGATTGTATCCCTCTTCGACGATTGACCACAAATCTTGTGATTCTAACAAAACTTTCATTTGTATATGCCAGTGAAAATAATTCTGTCCCAAGTAATTTTGGAATTTGAGTCTGTATTCCACCATTTGATGCCATACTTTGTATCTTCTGTATTTAGAGATTGTGTGTTTGTTTGTATGATTTGAACGAATAAGGAATGTGGATCGGTGAAGGCTCTGATACCACTTGTTGAAATTGATACGATTTGCTTTAGGATTTTGATATTAAAAGAGAATGAATATACTTGTTCTTGATTAGAATTGGTAAATACAAATGTGTGATAATACATGATATATATACGAGTTATGAAGATGCCTTCATAACCGTCGCTACCTATGATATATATGTTACATAATTATGAAATAATATTAAGTATATCGTATGTTTAATCTAATATAAGATATAACTTATATCTCTTCTTCTAATAAAATTCAGTAATGCATTGTAATGGGCTCAGCAATTCAGAATTCACTAGTGGTTAAATAAGTTGCATGGGCTTCAACCATCCAAACTCTCTTTCTAGGTGGTACTCTCTGGTTTGAAACCTTAATGTTGGTTGTACTTATCTTGAAAATACAAATATAAAAGGGAGGTTCCCCTAATAAGGCCACTCAGTGTGGGGGCTGTCCCAGGCACAGCTTTGGCCGACGATGCCCTCAACACCGCGCTGGGTGGTGCGTTGGCGTCGCAGGAGTCCCCCTGCAGACTTCGGGGACGGGGCGAATAATTTAATTTATTTAAAAATATAGCCCTTGGAAACGGCTAGTTTATTAAAAAAATATTTTTAAATTAATAAATTTACCTATAAATATACTAATACCATCCCACTTTTTTACACAATTTACTCACCTCCATCTCTAAAATTTATAAAATCATTCCCATCTCTTTATAGTTCTCCAACTTTTTATTTTAAAAAATATAGACATGTCACCTTCTTCGTGGTGTTCATCATCTTCGGATGACGCCGAAGTGTTTGTTGCGAACTTCGTTATGCAAGCAGCACAGATGATCATGGAGGAGGAGGAAGAGGAAGAAACGTCGTCACAACCGCAAACAAGGGCGGGCCGCCTTAAATCGACAACGAGAAGGTATTTAAATCGTTTTTAATAACGTATTTAATTTTTTAGTGTGTCTTTATTTTGATGTGCTTTCCTAATTTATATAACTCGTTAACAATCAGCTGGCATGATAGTTTAGTAGCCGGTTACTTTGTCGACGAACCTGTGTACACGGACGCGATGTTTAGACGTCGGTTCCGAATGAGTCGTCGACTATTCTTACGTATAGCAGACGACTTGGCGCAGTATGATCCATATTTCACACTTCAAGACGCCGCCAGGGGTCGTAGGGGATTCACCACTCTACAGAAATGTACCCGCGGCCATTCGCCTGCTTGCAAACGAGACTGCACCCGACTCGTTAGATGAGTATTTAAGGATGTCCGAAAGAAATTCACGTGCATGCTTGCACAAGTTTTGCAAATGGATCGTGACGTTATATAGCAAAAAAATATCTGCGGAAACCAAACGCAAACGACGTCCAGAAATTATATCAAGCGCACGGAGAAAGACATGGTTTTCCAGGAATGCTCGGAAGCATTGATTGCATGCACTGGCCCTTGCAGAACTGCCCTACTGCCTGGCAAGGTCAATATACTCGGGGCGATTACGGTCATCCAACTTTAGTACTAGAGGCTGTTGCGTCACAGGATCTTTGGATTTGGCATGAATTTTTTGGTCTGTCTGGTTCACTTAATGACCTTAACATCATCTACCAATCACAGGTATTTGACGATATAATCCAAGGAACAGGTCCAGACACAAGTTTTACAAGTACAGACATCACAACCTACAAGCGGACTTGGTGGACTATATTTGGAACAACACACAGAACGAACCCACCGATGACGTGCCGGATGAAGACTAGCAGGTTTTTTTAATATTATGTTAGTTTATTTTTATGTAATGTTTGAATTAATATTTAATTTTAGTTTTTATAAATATTGGCAAAAAGTAAAAAAAAAAATAAAAAAACTAGGCAGGGTCGGGTCGTCACCCATTTCCAAGCTTCCATCCCTGGAGAGGCGTCCTCCAAGGTCTCTGACGCGTTTGTTGACGTGGCAGGTCGTCCTGGAGAGAGGCCCGTTACCCACACCGAGTAGCCTAAGTGGGCATCTTAAGGTAGAGGGTGTTGTACTATTTTTTGCGGTGCCGTTCCAGATTCTACCGGAACCAAATGATTTTAATTTAGTTTTAACTTTATAACAAATTATGTTTAAAAAAAGAAATTCTAATTAAACAAATAAAATTATACCCAAAATATATATAAAACAAATAAAAAAAGAAATTATAGTTAAACAATTAAAATTATACACAAATACATAAAAATTACACAAACCTAATTAAAATTATTAGAGACGCCTAATATTAAACAAACCTAATTATAATATTATACACACCTAACATTACACAAATGACAAACTTTATTAAATTATTACACAAACTTAGTTATAATATTACACGCACGTAGTATTACACAAACCTAATTTAAAATATATTCATAATCAATTATTTAAAATTTTTAAAAATATTTATATAATTTATAAATAAAAAACACTTTCTTCTTTTTCAAACCTACAGAACACTCACAAACATGAAAAACATACACACAAACAAGACACACATACACCTAAACCTTTAAAAACACATAAAAACAAACCACCACTTATCACCGACAATAGGTGACAACTCCCCAATTCACAGGCTTAAAGAAGAAGACGGGTCGGGGAGTGTTCTCCGACATGACCGGGCTTCACTGGCCTTCCTCTACCACTACCGTTCACCCTTAGCCTTCCATTTTTTTTCCAATTAATGATTACAATCAAAGTGTAGGGTTGTTCGACCCTTATGATTTGTTTTTTTTTTCTTTTGTTAAAATAAAATGGTACTTTTGGAATAGTCACTTTTGTTTACCCTTTTCAAGTTCCCAATATTTTTTTAAATGTTCAATTCATAACTTTTTAATATAAGGAAATTCATTAAAAAAAACTATAAAATCAACAACTTTTATTTTTAATTTGATATAGTATTAATATACATAAAAAACATTTTCTAAAAAAAAATCCAGCACCTTTAGATAAATATATTACATTTATAAAATCAATTTGTTTTTTTTTTCCTTTTTGATTTGGCACATTTAGTGTTTGATTTTTTCCTTTATGATTTAATCCGAATGAGTCTTACCTCTTTATCATCACCTAAACTAACTTATTAAGGGTAATTCCATCAAAGCCCATTGATTTTAAAATCATCCTCAGCAAATTTCCCATTGGTGATGCCACGGGGCCAGTAAAAAATAAAATTCAAAAAGTATTTCTAATCACCTTTAACTTGCAAATTAGGTAGGCTGTCAAATCCACATTAAGTTAGTGATTACACTTAGTTTTTTTTAACGGTAAATTGGATCACTTACGAACCACTGAGTATCATGGTGCTATCAGTGTAACCATCCGATCATATCCATCTCCACTAAACATAATGGCTATACATCAATTCCGAAGGAAAACCAATAAATATTGAAAATACTCCTAGTGGGAATCGAACCTAATACTTATTGGTCCAAAAGTTTTATCTCATCACCAAGATGTCATGAAGCTATAAAGCCATGCACGCCTACACTTAATTGATTCATTAAACTAGACAATAAAATTCTTATTGAGTTTTTATTTAGTTTGTAAATACTGGACGAAGATTGTCAGTAATCGGAACCGATAGGACATCGGATTAAACGTGAATGGTACAAAGAAGATTAGCCGTTCAAAACAATGAAAACTAAAAGACATTTTATTTGATTGCAATGTTCAATGATGAGAAACCTAATGATTAACGCAATTGAATATTAACTGAATTAATTATCGGTTCCAGTTGTCAAGAACACAAATTGTTAATGGTAAAAGAAACAATGCCAAATGAGAACTTAGTACCAATTGTGGATGTTTAAAAGCAAATAACTGTTGAAAACAAATTGAATTTTATAACTTTTTATGGATACAACACCCTACTTATGGTAAAAGAAACAATGCCAAATGAGAACTTAGTACCAATTGTGGATGTTTAAAAGCAAATAACTGTTGAAAACAAATTGAATTTTATAATCCGAAACTGTTTTATCAAATTTAGTGAACATATAGATCCAACTAACCAACAGGGTCACTAAAAATAAATATTAAAAACAGTATCTAATCACCTTTAACTAGTAACCATAAGTAGTGTCTTGTATCCATAAAAAGTTAGTTGAAATCTTTACACTTAATTGATTCATTAAACTAGACGAATAAATTTTAACAAAAAAAGTGTTTTATTTAATATTTGTATTTAATATTATTGTAATGGTATACTGATAAACTTAGATAATTAATTAGTAGTCCTCCTCATTAATACTAAATACATTAAATTATTTGTAACTTATTTTCAAAATATATATTTAAAAAAAAATTTAGTTTAGAGAGTATTATTAAATTACCAGATGTATAGGATAAATTACGAGTTGTGTACATAAATTTCAATATGTGAGGATATATTTGTTAATGTGTAGGATAACTTTTGATATGTGTAAGCAAAATAACATTTAGTGGGGAGGATGATATTCTATATGACTATTTAATTAATCAAAGATAACAACAAATGAGATGAGGAAAAAACTATTTAATGTCTTACAATTGTACATTTGTTTTTTTTTTAATTAAATTTTCTTCTCAAATAAACCTCCCCTATGTATATAAAAGAGGGGGGGGGGGGTTTCGGTTCAATTACGAATCAACACGAGTTGTAAAAACCGTGAGAATTCAAACTCCACGCGCGAGTTGGGCTACAATTTTTTGCACAAACATAGATGAAAATGTTATAAACACATGTATAGAAAACAAAAAAATATTGTCTAGTCGGTAGTTATGTTACGCCTGATGTAAAATTCCGTTTACGTTTGAGGTAAATTTTTTTAAGGCGATGTAAAGGTTGCATGTGACTTTTTTTTGTTGGAACAAGTGATTTTTTTAAGGATTTTTGACTTTTTTTGAAAAAACCTTTTGCAAGGTTTAGTTCTTATGGTTCTCACAACTTAAAGTGGTATATATATATAATATACTGATTAGTTATTAGAATTAGATCGCGAACCACGAATTGTCGAACCATAAGAACTCTTACTCTACGTCTGAGTTGGGCCACAATATTTTGCACAAAAATAGATAAAAATGTCATAGACACATCTATAAAAAACAAAAAAATTATTGTCTAGTCGGTAGTTATGTTACGCCACGCCAGATGTAAAATTTCGTTTATGTCTGATGTAATTATTTTACGGTGACGTAATGCATGCGACTTTTTTTTGTTGACACAAGTAATTTTTTTAAGATTTTTGATTTTTTTTTTTGAAAAAACCTTTTGGAGGGTCTAATTTTCATGGTTCTCATAAACTCAAAGTAATTCTGATTTTATCTTCTCTCTCTCTCTCTCTATTTTAATATATTAATATATATATATATGATAGAAATCAAGGAAGAACTTCTCTTGGTTATAAGAACTCTAGAACTCTTCTCATCCAATAAAAAATTAATACCTCACACTCGCATTAATTATTGGAGATGACAAGTTGGAAGGTATTGTCAACCCTTAACATCTTCTCCCTCTCTTTTTCCTTTTTTTCATATTTGGATCCCAATTTCTTCCTCATCCATACCCTTTCTCCGTTGCCTCTCCTCTTTCTCTATCTTCAAAACGTATATGAACATCAAACACACCATCTAGCCAACACCACACTAATCACCACTGACTGGTGGACCTTCATGGCGTCGTTGGACTTCAGATGGAACCTTAGTAATCCTCGTCGCTGATATACATTATAGCCGTCAGGATCCACCATCATCATCTCCATCTTCTTTAACCACCCTAGCTAAACACCCCTGTCTCGTTGTTCACTACTCACACAATGTAACACCCCGATAAAACCATCAGAGTTGGGCGTGATCTGACGGGTATCTTCATTGCACAGCGAAAGTGTTTAATGATAAGACTTCTAGAAAGTGAACACCTGTGAAGTACTCGAATCCCCATGGGTCTCCTATTCCAACCGTGCCATACTTTGAAATTTGTAACCTGGGAAAGAAACATGCAAAAAGAACAACATAAAGTTGGCGAGTTCATAGTTTGTTCAAAAAGATTTAAAATAAATCTTTTGGGTAACGGTTTTAATATTGTTGAGAAAGCGTAATAAAGCCATTTTTCTAGGCGCATCGATTGAAAACTTTGTATTTATATAAACTCCGACATGCAAAAGTTTTGTAACTGTAAGATGTATTTGTATCAAAATCAGTATGTAAAGCGTCTATGAAATCGTGATCATTAATTTTTTGCAAGGACATTAATATGTGTGACGACATAGGAAGCATCCAAACCTAGATGATTTTCGTTGATTAACCTCGACTGGGACAACAAATGCACTCTTCCGTGTGAGTCCATGACCAAGAGTGGGGCTGCCAACACCCGCTAGATCTAACCTTTGTAACCTCGGTCTAAAAAACGATTTACCCAACCACGCTCGTTTATCAACCGACATCATCAAAAATTTCGTTGCGAATAAATGCCCAAAATTAAGATAAAAGGTACATAATAGCGATTATTATTCGGGAATTAAATTAGTTTTTGAAAATGTTAAAAAACGCAAAATAAAGTATATTACTCTGCCGGTGTTTTCAACCCTGGTCTTGTATCCGTTTACCGGAATCTAACAGATTTAATCACGTACACTTCGTAAACTGGTGCGCCACCGTATTGTTTGAATAATTTGAAACATTTAATTCATTTAAATGACTTTACGAATTCATAACCGCCCCAAATTGTGTCGGAATCCCGGTAATCTCGCGAGCTTTTAACAACATTTTCAGTTATAACGTAAATTATTATTAGAACATCGGTTATAACCGACGTTTGAGTCTGCGACACTTTCTATAACCGCCGGAGTTTTTATAACTTATGAATACAGTCGGAAATCAGACCAGGTTCTTCGACGATTTGCCCTATAAAGAACACCTTGAACTTCTGCAAACCTTTTCGCTCAAAACCACACCTTTTCTCGGCAAAAATCCACTCGCCGGAATCTTTCTGTTTGTCGCCGGAAAACCGGTTTCTCTATTTCCGAACCTTATTGAACCTTCTAAGCTTATACCGAAGTCACCCACACCCTTTGTAGGCTTTCTGAAGTTTCTCCGCTGCAAGACACTCGTCGCCGGAGCCTATTGCTGTCGCCGGAGTTCTGTCGGAAAACAGAGGAAGATAGTCGGTATACCTCTTCGCCTAATTTCTTTTTCTTCTTACTTATATCACACCGTAATGAACTGAAACACACTAAAGATCATGTTTTAAACTTCGAACCAGTCTGTTGTCGATACTGGTTATAACTCAGCGAAGAAGACGAAGTCATGGAACGTATATGTATAATTAAAATCAGGATATTACTCCGTTAGACACACAGTCCAGCGGTGGACTGTGTGCACATTAAACATACAAACGTCTCGAGTTCGAATCCGGTTTCACACACGCTGCCTTAATAAAAATGATTTTTTTATTAACCGAACTGGAGTCATACTGATATATGTTAAGTATATTAATAACCGGAATAATAACCAAGTTAGACACACAGTCCAGCGGTGGACTGTGTGTATGTTTATATCACAGGTCACGAGTTCGAGTCCGGGCTACTGCACCGACTCGGACAATTATCTATTCTTTTTAAATAAGACAGAAAAGGAAATAACTAAATTGTGTTTAAGTATAATAAAAATCAGTAAAGTTAACAAGTTGCACACACAGTCCAGCGGTGGACTGTGTGTTAGTTTAAGCCACAGGTCCCGGGTTCGAGACCTGTGGAGTGCACCGTCCGATTCGCTTAAACTGTTTTTAAAATAAATTGATTTTCGGTTTAAACTAATTAATGTATAAATATAATTAAAATCAGATATATGACGGGTTAGACACGTAGCTCAGTTGGTAGAGCTGCGTGCACGCGTACGGGAGGTCTCGGGTTCGAGCCTCACTCAGCGCACTTATATTCTGATTCGAACCGGTCAACGTCAGGTCAACGGTCAGAAAAAAAAAATCAAAATTTTTTATTATTTTTATTTAATTATTTTAATTAAAAATCAATTAAAAATACTTAAAAATAATATTTTTAAGGTTAGAAAATAGCCTCAAACTCACAAAAATACACCCATCAATCCTACTAAAATAGATTAATAAAATCCGTTTACTTACCAAACCATAATGCGATTTATCTAGGTTAAATCTCACTCGTGGTTAAAACCACTTCGCGTGCATTCAACATCATCAACCGAACGCACCCACTGTGAGTGAATCTTACAACTCCCCCTTTTAAATTACACGTTTTGGGGGTGTGTCATGTGTTATGAAAAAAATTAACTTATTTATTTAAACTTGTGCCATACCACCTCATGACCTAAACTTAGATTGTTTATATTGTTGTGATTACTTATTTCCTTTTGTCAAATTATATGAAACTCATTCATTAAGCCCATCAGTTCCTCGTGGGAGACGAGTTGAACAACGCGTGCCACAAATCAAATTCATTATTGTTTATGTGTGTATCATTGAGTTTATATTGTTTGTAGTTGTGTCATTCATATTATCATGTTTATGCAATTCATTCATTAGGCCCCTCAGTTCCTCGTGAGAGACGAGTTGAGCATCGCGTGCCTCTAAATGTTCCATTATTGTTCATGTGTGTTTCATTTAATATCTTATGATTGTTGATTAAGTTTACATCTATTTTTACTCATGTTTGGTTGTGCACATATTTCATAATCAATTTAAATAAATTTGTACAAATGTTTTCCATAGGATTCACTCACCAACATTATGTTGATCCAAAAACCCTTTTACACATGATATAGGTGAACAGGTTGAACAAGGAAAACATAGGATATGCCTTAGAAGAGAACAAATAAGCTTAGATTGGTAGTTAGAACATGTTGTAACATTTATTGTAAATTTCCATTAAATTGTATTAATGAATATGAAACATTTAATAAATGTCATGAGCTTTGATGATAACCCAATCATGCCCCGATCACCTTTTCCGCTGCGGGTCGGGGTGTGACAGATTGGTATCAGAGCCATGACTATAGGGATATAGGATAGGTTATTAGACCCTTAGAGCCTATACTATAGTCTGCCTAAATTTTAATTGATTAGGTGGTTACATACAAACTTGTGATATTTATTTGTTTCATATTTGTTTACATTTACAGTCAAACATACATGCTTATATACATATTCATTATACATATATACATATTCATTATACATATATCGATGTTCATGTATTCAATTTATTTTCATACTCTCATTATCCAAAGATTTTGTGCAATTTTCAAATCTCATCAAAGTAAGTTCTGCGACGGGCATGTAGTAACTGGAAGGGTACAAGTACCGGTAGTCGGAACGTCCTGTCTAGGCTGACATTCGTATAAATCCAATATAACGGACCAGTTTGCCTACCTGGGGACCAACGATGAGAGTACGAAGGACCTATTAGGCCAAAGCATGCCACACCAAACGTCGTTCGAACTAACCCTACTTTGAGGTGTCACCGTGTCTACACCTGGACACATTCCGAATATCACACGTTGTATACATATTTCTCGATTTTCTCCGGGTTTTTGTGTACGCAACCTGGCAAACCCGTGCGAACCATATGAAAAACCGGTATTCATGGGGGCCCACATGATTACACAGGTAAAGTATGGCGGCATGTAGGGCCTAATGGCGAGCAAACCCAAGACATCCTATGGATGTAGTAGATTTATTTTTCTATAATTATTTTATGAATGTTCAATTCCTAATGCGACCCATGAACCCAAAAACATTCAACTCATACTCTTGTCATGTATTCCTTGTAGATGTCTTCTAACCTCGCCCGTAGGAAGACGAGAGCAAGAAAAGCCCGCGAACGCATGGCTGCCTTAATCGCTCAACAAATGGCTGCCGTAATACCCAACATTGTAATTCAAGTTCAACAAGCACTTACCGCTAATCCTGTCAATCAAGCAAACCAAAACATTATCAACTCTCCCCCAAATACCACTAATGCACCTACAAGAACTTCAAATCATGCGACCCTCCGAAATACAAAGGGACTGAAGGCGTCACCGCTCTCCTCCATTGGTTTGAAGAAATGGAGAATACTTTTCTAAATTGCGATTGCCCTGATGATCGCAAAGTGCGTTATGCTAACCGGTCGACTATATGGGATAGCACTTACTTGGTGGAATACAGAGAAGGCCAAACGAGGCGTCGACGATGCTATGACCTTAACTTGGAACGAATTGAAGGAAATCATGACCAGACGATTTTGCCCAAGAAGCGAAATCAAGAAGTTAGAAGATGAATTTTACTCATTGAAGCAAATGGAAGGAGACCACATCACCTATAACAAAAGATTCCTCGAGTTATATCAAATGGTTCCCAACATGTTCACTCCCCTCTACCGTTTGATCGAGCACTACATTCGTGGTCTTCCGTCAAAGATTCAAGACCCTGTAATAAGTACCAAGCCTGCAACTTTGGAAGCAGCAATGGAGCTAGCGACAAAGCTCACCGAGAATCGAATCCGAAACAAAGACTTCAAGGAGGAGAAGAAGAAGGATAAAGAAACGACTGAAACCTCCGACTCCACCCAAACCGAATCCCCTTCTCAACCCAATCCTAAGAGAAGAAGAGATGGGCAACTTTTCGCTGCTACCCAACGAAATCAACCAGTTTTACACGCTATACCCATCCAAGCTATCCCAATCACTCAAGTGGCACCCGACCCAGCTTACCCAAATAAGAAACCATATCTTGGACCTCACCCTCGATGCAACAACTGTTTTTATCACCATCCTCATACCCTACCTTGTCGTCTATGTGCAACTTGTGGACGCTATGGTCATTTGAGCAATGTTTGTCGCACCTTTCAAGACCAAACCTTTTCCCCTACTCAAACCATAAACCAAACCTATCAACAACCCCAATACTCCATGTTCCCATATGCTCGAGCTTGTTTCAACTGTGGCGACCCTACCCACTTTAGAAACACATGCCCTCAATTGGTTAACGTCATCAACACTCAAGCCCAATCAAACCCAGTTAACCAAGTAAACCAAGAAAACCCAAACACTAGGCCACCAGCAAGAGGAAGAGTCTTCAATATCAACGCCAATCCTGTCGAAGATAATGATGGCCCAAGCGAAGATACTCAACTAGTCCTCTTCGCCGAAGATCCAGATTCAACTCCTATCGTTTAGTTTTATGTTTTTCTTTATCACATAGAACCAAACATAACTTAAGGATAAAGCCAATGAAACTTTGACGAGAATACGGGGATACGCCGTTGGTACTTCCTATATATAAGTATTCTTGTCAAAGGATCAGAAGCATTATCTGGCGGTTATGAGAGGTTCCATGTGTAGACTGTTAGGATAATTATTGTATATTGTTTTCAGTATATGCATTTGCCGAGGCCGCAGCTCCCCATCCATGAGGTTGAGTTTGATCCCCATTTTATTATGCGGTTGATCTTGGCGTGCCCGCACGATCGGCTCCGTTTGATTGAGCCTTGATCGGTTATTTCATTTTACATTTCAATACATGCAATACGCTCGGCTCCGTTTGATTGAGCCTTGAGCGCACAGTTTAATTTACATTTCCAGTTCATGCAATACGTTCGGCTCCGTTTGATTGAGCCTTGAGCGCACAGTTTAATTTACATTTCCAGTTCATGCAATACGTTCGGCTCCGTTTGATTGAGCCTTGAGCGCACATACATTTTCATTATCAGTATCTTGTGGTTGTGGTGTTTGTAGTAGAGTCGCATAGAACTAATCATAACTTGCGGATAAAGTCAATGAAAATTTGACAAGAATATGGTGGATACGCCGCTGGTACTTCCTATATATAAGTATTCTTGTCAAATGATCGGAGGCATTATCAGGCGGTTATGAGAGGTTCCATGCATAGGCTGTTTGTGTGATTAAGTTGTTCATTTTCAGTACATGCAATACGCTCGGCTCCGTTTGATTGAGCCTTGAGCACACAGACAATTTCAATTTCAGTACATTCAATACGTTCGGCTCCGTTTGATTGAGCCTTGAGCGTACAGACATTTCATTTTCAGTACATGCAATACGATCGGCTCCGTTTGATTGAGCCTTGATCGCATAGATATATTTCATTTCAGTAATTTATGTTTGTTGTATTGGTTGTAGAGTTATAGGACTAATCATATTTCACTGATAAAACCAATGAAAATTTGACAAGAATATGGTGGATACGCCGCTGGTACTTCCTATATATAAGTATTCTTGTCAAAGGATCAGAGGCATTATCGGACGGTTCTGAGAAGTTCTATGTAGGATTTATTAGTTTCTTGGTAACCAATCATAACTTGTGGATAAAACTAATGAAAATTTGGCAAGAATATGGTGGATACGCCGCTGGTACTTCCTATATATAAGTATTCTTGCCAAAGGATCAGAAGCATTATCAGGTGGTTATGAGAAGTTCCATGTAGGATTTAGTATTGCCTTGGTTGGAATTTATATCATCTTGCTATTTAAAGAGATTGGATTGTGTTTCATTTCTACATAAACTAACCTCTCCATCATAACAAACGAGAGAGGAATTTCCACCATTCAAACATATATGCTATCAGAATGTGGATTCAAATATTAGCTGTTGTGCTTAATTATGTTCAAATATTAGCTGTTATGCTTAATTATGTTCAAATATCAGCTGTTGTGTTTAATTATGTTCAAATATCAGCTGTTGTGTTTTATTTTTCCATGTAGATTGTAGTGTTAGAAGTTTTGCCTTAGGATATAACCAAACTTTTCCAAACGTATCTAAACTCTTATGCATGATATCATTTTTAGCGAATCATTCCTGCTTATCAATACTCATACAGTAGGCAACAAAAAGCGATTCCTGTAACAGGATACTAACCCTTACAAGGAACGTTACCGCCTCGAACAAAAAAACTTAAACCCTTATTTTTCGAAGCAAGTAACTGACAAACTAAACACCATCATTCTTTTAGTCAAATATATCATCATTCAAATTTCGGGACGAAATTTCTAAAAAGCAGGGGATACTGTAACATCCGTCAAAAACGGATTTACCAAACCCGCTCCGTTTATCAACCGAACCGTCAGTCAAAAATTTCGTTTGCGAATTAAATGCCCAAAATAATTTTAAACGATACATAATCGATTATTATACGGGAATATATAATTAGTTTTTGAAAAACTGTTAAAAAACGCAAAATAAAAATACAATGTCTCTGCCGGGTTTCGAACCCGGGTCAGTGACCGGTCCGGAAACAGATTTAACACTTAACACTTGAACCACTGCGCCACCTGTATTGTTTGTTAAATATTGAAATCATTTAATTCATAAAATGACGTTACGAATTCAAAACCGGCGCCCAAAAGTTCAGTCGTCGGAATCCCGGTAATCTCGCGAGCTTTTAACAACATTTTCAGTTATAACGTAAATTATTATTAGAACATCGGTTATAACCGACGTTTGAGTCCGCGACACTTTCTATAACCGCCGGAGTTTTTATAACTTATAAATACAGTCGGAAATCAGACCAGGTTCTTCGACGATTTGCCCTATAAAGACCACCTTGAACTTCTGCAAACCTTTTCGCTCAAAACCACACCTTTTCTCGGCAAAAATCCACTCGCCGGAATCTTTCTGTTTGTCGCCGGAAAAACCGGTTTCTCTATTTCCGAACCTTATTGAACCTTCTAAGCTTATACCGAAGTCACCCACACCCTTTGTAGGCTTTCTGAAGTTTCTCCGCTGCAAGACACTCGTCGCCGGAGCCTAGTGCTGTCGCCGGAGTTCTGCCGGAAAACAGAGGAAGATAGTCGGTATACCTCTTCGCCTAATTTCTTTTTCTTCTTACTTATATCACACCGTAATGAACTGAAACACACTAAAGATCATGTTTTAAACTTCGAACCAGTCTGTTGTCGATACTGGTTATAACTCAGCGAAGAAGACGAAGTCATGGAACGTATATGTATAATTAAAATCAGGATATTACTCGAGTTAGACACACAGTCCAGTGGTGGACTGTGTGCACCTTAACATACAAACGTCTCGAGTTCGAATCAGGTTTCACACACGCTGCCTTAATAAAAATGATTTTTTTTATTAACCGAACCGGAGTCATACTGATATTATGTTAAGTATATTAATAACCGGAATAATAACCAAGTTAGACACACAGTCCAGCGGTGGACTGTGTGTATGTTTAATCACAGGACACGAGTTCGAGTCCGGGCTACTGCATCGACTTGGACAATTATCTATTCTTTTTAAATAAGACAGAAAAGGAAATAACTAAATTGTGTTTAAGTATAATAAAAATCAGTAAAGTTAACAAGTTGCACACACAGTCCAGCGGTGGACTGTGTGTTAGTTTAAGCCACAGCATGCAATCTATAACATTGCTATGAAGGAATAACTTATAAGTTTTTAATAAAATGACGTAGTTAAACTACGTGTCACCGAGCTCTACCAGATCGTTAACCCAACGGTCAGTCGTTAAAATAAATATACATTTATATTTATTTTTATAAAAATTACTTGAATCGTAAAGGTTTTGTTTTTATAATAAAACACGTTTTGCTTTGCGGTTTTTACGGAAAACGGGCAGAGTTTCCTCTGTTTTTTGACGATCCCAACAATAAAAGTTGTCGATTTATTTGTCAAAACACAACAATATATGTAACACAATATATATAGCCTTCGATCGTGTTTCAAATATAAACTTTCTTCAAATATAAGTCCAACATATATATATATATATATATACATATATATATCGTAAGGTCGCGTCGATTCGGTTTTTGTCTAATATAATTATTTTATACCTATGCAAGTTGTATAACCAAAACTACGTATAAGTTTACGGATTTTTTTTTCTTGCGATTTTGTTAGTTGGTTTGGGTTAGAGCTCGATCTCGCGTTAAACTGATGTTAATAAGAGAAATATTAACAATTTTGCGTCGTAATTAATATTACCAATTCCTGTGTTGACCAGTTGACCTGAAAGTTGACCGGATTTGATCGGTTGACTGTGTTGACTCGCGTTGACTAGCAGTTGACCGGGTTTGACTCGAGTTGACTGAGTTGGCCACAGTTGACCGAACCGAACCAAAACTTGAATCTGTCACGGGTCTCGAAACGTGAACTAAAACATGAATTGAACCTGAATCTTGAACTGAATCTGATGTTGACTGAACCCGAGCCGACTTGAACTGACCGAGACTCGAACAACCCGGTTTCCTTGTAACCCAAGTCTGAACCAAGAGTGATGGTGAACCTGAACCCGCACTCCAAACTGAACCGCGCACCACACCACCAGCACTACCTTCACCCAGCCACCACCACCCACTACCATCGCTACAAACCGTCGCCATCACCATCTCTCACCCGAACACACAATAACCACCTTCACTGCCGTCGTCGGCCGGCCATAGTGCTGCCGGCTGCGTCTTGTTTGCTATCGTTTACACCCAACCGACCCAGATCTGACCCGAGCCAAAAATAACCACCACTATCGTCGTCGCCGTCGCCGGTTCTGGTTTCTGCTAGCCGCAGAGTGGTGGCGCTGCCGCTTGTTTAACGTCGCACCTGGCCCGAAAAACAGCGTTGTCGCCGCGACGCTGCGCCACATCCGCCCCACGGCCTCTCTCTTCGCCATTTCTCTCTCTCTCGCAGATCTCTCTCTCTCTCCAACTTTCTCTCTCTTCATTCTAGATGTGTGCGTATGTATAGATTGGTGCAGGAGAGGGGTGTGTTGTGTGGTGTGTGGTCGGCCGGAGAACAACCGGAACCGGCCGGAAATATTCGCCGGAGTCTGGCGACCGGATTTATGAGAGAAAAGGCAGAGTGTCTTGGTGGCTAGGGTTTGGGAAATGAGTGGAAGAGGTGGAATAAGGGTATTTATATCTAGGGTTAGTGGGGTGGGTTAGGCCTAAAGCCCGTTAACGCGTGTGTAATCTTCGTGCGGCCCAAACACATCTCCATGGTCCGTTTTTGACCCGAACCCCGTATAGTGTGAAATTTAAGTCGGAGTCGGTTTTAACGCGTACATTCGTCTGTTGCATTAAAATTGCGCAAGAAGGCTTCGGTTGTCGTTTCTTGTCCGTTTTTCTATTCGGTTTCGACTGTGAGTATTAAAATTCGAAAGCCAAGCTGAATATGTCATAATATATTAATATTTAGATGTATCTCTAGTCCGGTGCTTCCGTTTCGTGGTTGATTGCCGGTGTGTTCCGCTTTTCCGCGCAACTTCTGCGTTTATGCCCTCTGATGTCCAACAATCTAAATATATTGCATAAATATAAATATATGATAAATATAAGTACAAAATTTATATCTTTATGCTTTGTTAGTATTTATCCGTTGTCAGTTCGCTTAAAGTTCAATTGCGCGCTAAAATTCTCGAATATCGCCAAAGCTCGTAACGTGAATAAAGTAAACGTTCTTAGACTTTCCAAGGGCCTTATTAAGTTGATTTACGTCTAATTATGTTAGTATTATTATCTTGATGTTTG
The DNA here is from genome assembly GCA_947069175.1 of Scalesia atractyloides. NCBI lineage: Eukaryota > Viridiplantae > Streptophyta > Magnoliopsida > Asterales > Asteraceae > Scalesia > Scalesia atractyloides. The sequence continues at coordinate 82,175,516 of CAMTDV010001632.1, forward strand.
TTATTCGCGTAATTACAACCAGGAATTGCTGGTTGTCACACACAATCTGTCACCACAACACGAGCCGAACCCTAACCCTAATGATATGTCATCAAACCTCGCGGAGAGGATAGTGTTGGAGCTTTCGATTCAAGCTCCACCAACAATTAGGGTTTTCTCCCATCATCTCCAAAACACTGATTCTATTGGCGCTAGACGCATGTTTTTTTCTCAAAACTAGATGTTAGAAATGATAATAGATTTGTTGATGCATATATCCAATGTCTACGCCTAATTCTTGAGTCTGTTTAGATTATAGGGTAGTGTAACAGGCTAGTTTCTGTATGTTGCATGCGTACGAGTCATCCAACACAGGAGTCATGCGATGTCTCAAGTCATGCTTTGCCTATATATAGGTGTGATAGGGCGCATGACTTTAGAACTTGTGTTTGGGACTTGGAGAGCTTTTGTTAAATTTTGTATGTTCTACAGTTATGCTACCAAAATGAATACGTTTTCTTCAAGACATTTGGCCGACACAATGTCACACCTAGGATTTCCAACCAAATCCTTACACCGGTGGGCCAGGGTGGGGAATACTGTGACGTACGTTGATACCATCATAGACAATTAAACACAGCACAACGGAAATTTAAATTACTATTACAAACCAAATGTTCAAAGTACAAAATAATATACAGACGACTCGTTGTCACACCCCGACCCGCAGCGGAAAAGGTGATCGGGGCATGATTGGGTTTTCATCAAAGCTCATGACATTTATTATAACGTTTCATATTTATTATTACAATATTAAAGAAGGTCATACAATCAAATCATACTAGTACATCATGTTCTATACATCTTTCTATCCTTCATTAATTTCTTCTAAGGCATTTTCCTATGTGTTCCTTGCTTCATCCTGTCCACCTGTATCATGTGTAAAAATGGTTTTTGGATCAACAAAAAGTTGGCGAGTGAATCCTATGAAAAACATTTAAACGAGTTTATTGAAATGATTATAAAATAAAGTGCATAACCACATATGAGTCAATGTAAAATGTAAATTTATTCACAAAACACTTAGTATTAAATATTACACACACATATAACAATAGCTTGTTTTGAGGCACGCGTTGTTCAACTCGTCTCCTACGAGGAACTGATGGGCCTAATGAATGAGTTTTGAGGCACGCGTTGTTCTACGAACTGATGAGCCTAATGAATGAGTTTTAAGACACGCGTTGTTCAACTCGTCTCCCACGAGGAACTGATGGGCCTAACAAGTAGTTTGCATACAACTTGACAATAGGTAATACATAACAACAAACAATATTTACATTCTAAGTTTAGATCATAATATGGTATAGCACGAGTTTGAATAACGAATTAGTTTAAACGACACATGATACACCCCAAAAACGTGAATAAAAAAAGGGAATTTGTAAGAATTCACTCACAGTGGTTGCGTTTCTTGGATTGATGATGAATGCGCACGAATTTGGATTTAACCACGAGAGAAACTAACCTAGATTGTAACATAACGGTTCGGTAAATAAGCGGATTTTATTAATCGATTTTAATAGAATTTTTGGATATAATTTTGTGAGTTTAAGGCTATTTTCTAACTTTAAAAAAGTTTATTTTTAGGTATTATTAATTGATTTTTAAATTAAATAAATAAATAAAAATAATAAAAAAATGTTGACTTTTTGACTTTGACCGTTGACCAGGACTGTTAACCGTTGACCGGTTCGGTCGGTTATATTGTTGCACTGAGTGAGGTTCGAACCAGTGACCTCCCGTACGCGTGCACGCAACTCTACCAACTGAGCTACGTGTCTAACCCGAAATATTTCTGTTTTTAATTATATTTATATACTATTTAACTTAATCCGAAAATCATTTATTTAAAAAGGCTTTAATTGTATCGAACCGGTGCCGTCAGCAGGTCTCAAACCCGGGACCTGCGGTTTAGTGTTGCACACAGTCCACCGCTGGACTGTGTGTCTAACCTGGTTAATATTCTGGTTTTTATTATACTTAACATCATTCTGTGAGTTATCCCGGTTCGGTTTAAAAAAAAAAACATTTTTATTCCGAGGCTAGGGTCGTGATAGGGATCGAACTCGAGACGTGTGTTTCATGTTTGCACACAGTCCACCGCTGGACTGTGTGTCTAACCTGTTTATTATTCTGATTTTAATTAATCTTATACACTTGGCCGACTTCATCTTCTTCGTTCAAAACAAAGACATTGATTATTCAACTGATTCATGTTTAATTCGATTAACGAGAATTATCAGTGATTGAAATGTAATGGACAGAGAGGGTTTGGGGAAAGAATATACCAAATCAGATGTCTTTCTCAGGACTCCGGCAAGGATTCGTCGGCTCTGTTTTGTGAACTTCGTCTGTCCGAATCATTTAACACTTTGATTGATTAGATATGAAATTGAGTTACTAAACCATGATTAACAGGAGGTTTAGATGCTCATACCGATTAATAGCATGAGTTCGGAAATTCCAGCGATTTTCCGGCGAGTACAGAATATCCGGCAACGTCGTCTGGAATTGATTCTGGGTGATGGAGTGATGTTAGAATTGGTCTAACAATGGAATGAAACAGAAGGAGTCGAGGTATTTACCGTGTTGATGAAAGTCTCGGTTTTCGGCGACTTGTAGAGAATTCCGGCGAGTGAAATTGATTCAAGAATCGGTGCGATTTTGGGCGAAAAGATTACCAGAGGCTAGGGTGTGCATTTATAGGGAAAAATCAAGTTGAACTGGGTCTGTTTCTAGTCTCGATTCATTGATCAATTGTTCTCCGGCGGTTATGACTGATGTCACGGGACTGGACATCGGTTATAACCGATGGCGAAGTTAATACGCACGTTAAGTCAAAAGTAACCGACGATAATTTGACGAAATCGTCGGATTTTCCGGCGTCTGCGGATTTGGGCGCGCTTGTTGACTGGGTCTGATTTTCTAGTTTTGTTATATCTATTAATCGTTTCAATATGTTATCAAAAAAACACAAGTGGCGGAGTGGTTGGATGTGTGTGAGTTAAGACTTTGAAGCTTTTACCGGCGACCGGGTTCGAAACCCGGCATCAGCATATTATTTTTATTTCATTATTTTTAATAATTTTTCAATTATAAATTTTATATTCTAATATATTTATTAATTATGTATCGTATAAAATTAATTTAAGCATTAAATACGCAACGAAAATTTTAACTGGTTGTTCGGTTAATAAACGAAGCGGGTTTGGTTAACCCGGTTTTTGACGGATGTTACAGTATCCCCTACTTTTAGAAATTTCGTCCCGAAATTTAAGTAGTGGCATGTTTGTCTTAAAAGGATGGTGTTTTAATTTTACAATTACATACTTAGAAGGGAGTAAGAGTTTAAATTTTTGTTTGAGGCGGTAACGTTCCTTGTAAGGGTTGAGTACCCTGCTACAGGAATCGTTGTTGCCTACGATAAAGAATATTTAGAAACAGAGTTGATTCACTAAGTATGATTTCATGCGCAAGAGTTTTGATATGTTTTGAAAGATAAGGTTATATCCTAAAACAAAACTTCTACTACTAAAACCTACATGGAACTTCTCATAACCGCCTGACAATGCCTCTGATCCTTTGGCAAGAATACTTATATATAGGAAGTACCAGCGGCTTATCCACCATATTCTTGTCAAATTTTCATTGGTTTTATCAGTAAGTTATGATTGGTTCTATGATGTGACTCTAGAACATAAACAAACACAACAACCAAAGCTTGAGTCCTAATTCTGATAGTATACATGTTTGAATGGTGACAGTACCTCTCTCGTTTGTTATGATGGAGAGGTTAGTCTATGTAGAAATGGAACACAATCCAATTTCTTTAAATGATGAGATGATATGAATGCTAAATCAGTGAGTATAAAACAAACTTCAACCATGACATTACTAAATCCTACATGGAACTTTTCATAACCGCCTGACAATGCCTCTGATCTTTTGACAAGAATACTTATATATAGGAAGTACCAGCGGCGTATCCACCATATTCTTGTCAAATTTTCATTGGTTTTATCAGTAAGTTATGATAGTCCTATGTGACTCTACAACATAACAAACACAACAACCAAAGCTTGAGTCTTAATTCTGATAGTATACATGTTTGAATGATGACAGTACCTCTCTCGTTTGTTATGATGGAGAGGTTAGTCCATGTAGAAGCGAGACACAGCTCAACTTCTTTAAATGATGAGACTGAGATACATCGTGAGGTATGATGATATGAATGTTCAATCAATGAGTATAAAACAAAACTGAAATAGTAATTCGCATTAAGATTCTTGGATAAATTTCCAATTTGTAATTGAGATACATGAAAATTGAGATAACATATAAAAAACTAAGCGGTTGGAGTTTGAATCTTGATTTTTGGTGAAGGAGACTAGTTGGGTGGTTCGTCATTATCTTCAACAGGCTTGGCGTTGATGTTGAAAACTCTTCCTCTTGCTGGTGGCCTAGTGGTTAGGTTTTCTTGATTTGCTTGGTTAACTGGGTTTGCTTGAGCTTGGGCGTTTATGATGTTAACCAATCGAGGGCACGTGTTTCTAAAATGGGTAGGTCGCCACAATTAAAACAAGCTCGAACATAAGGAAACATGGGGTATTGGGGTTGTTGATATGTTTGGATCATGTTTTGAGTAGGGGTGAGGTTTGGTTTTGAGGGGTGCGGCAAACCTTGCTCAAATGACCATAGCGTCCACAATTCGCACATAGTCGACAAGGTAAAGTAGAGGGATGGTGATAAAAGCAGGTGTTGCATTGAGGGTGAGGTCCAAAGTAAGGTTTCTTATTTGGGTAAGTTGAGTTGGGTGCTACTTGAGTGATTGGGATAGCTTGGAGGGGTACGGCTTGTGAGGCTGGTTGATTGCGTTGGGTGACGGCGAAAAGTTGCCCATCTCGTTTTCTCTTAGAAATGGGTTGAGAAGGGGATTTGGTTTGGGTGGAGTTTGAGGTTTCAGTTGATGCTTTATCCTTCTTCTTCTCCTCCTTGAAGTCTTTATTCCGTATGCGGTTCTCGGTGAGCTCTGTAGCTAACTCCATTGCTGCTTCCAAGGTTGCAGGTGTGGTACTTATTACAGAGTCCTGAATTTTTGAAGGAAGACCTCGAATGTAGTGACTCGATCAAACGGTAAAGAGGAGTGAACAAGTTGGAAACCATTTGATTTAACTCGAGGAATCTTTGTTGTATGTGGTGTGGTCGACTTCCTTTTGTTTCAAAGAATAGAACTCATCCTCCAATTTCTTGATTTCGCTTCTTGGGCAAAACTGTCTTGTCATGATTTCCTTCAACTCTTCCCAAGTCAAAGTCATAGCATCTTCAACACCTCGTTTGGCCTTCTCTGTATTCCACCAGGTAAGTGCTATTCCAAGTAAACGACCGGTAGCATATCGCACTTTGCGATCATCGGGGCAATCGCAATTTAGAAATGTGTTTTCCATTTCTTCAAACCAATGGAGGAGGGCGGTAACACCTTCAGTCCCTTCGTATTTTGGAGGGTCGCATGATTTGAAATGCTTGAAGGTACATTTAGTGGTAATCGGGGGAGGTTTAACAACATTTTGATATTCTTGATTGATGGGATTAGCGGTAAGGGCTTGCTGAACTTGAACTACATGTTGGGTATTACGGCAGCCATTTTTGAGCGATTTGGGCAGCCATGCGCTCGCGGGCTTTTCCTGATCTCATCTTCCTACGAGCGAGACTAGAAGACATCTACAAGGAATACATATAAGAGTATGAGTTGGATGTTTTAGGGATCATGTGTCGTATTTAGGAATGAACATTCATAAAATAAATATAGAATAATAAATCTACTACATCCATAGGATTTGCAAGATCCTCTTATCACTACCGAGCACTTACAGCCTATTTTCGTTTGCACCTTCAAGCTTAGTCTTTTGAAAATACGTCAGCTTTCTCTGGTAATACACCCAACTGACTCATTTTGAAAACATTTTAATAATGTTTTAAGTGCGTATCAGCAAAAAATCTTTTATAACTTGGGAAAGTTGACGTTGCAACCTTGTTAACAGATTCACATGTTTGTCCATACATACAGGGCCCAGTGCGAAAACCGAGACATGATTAACTACACACCACTTACAACTCACGAAGGAGTTATCCTCAACGTCTTGGGTAATTGCATTTGAGCGTCTGTCGGGTGTATGACTACACCCCGCGCTAAGGTCGGGGCCATTATCTAATGTAATGAGCCGAGTATATCCAGGACACGGTAGTTAACCCCCGATGTTTAAGTTATCAAACAAAACTGAATTAAAACAGAATTTGCAGATTTACTAGCCACAATCCGGCATTCGATTGATCCAATTTCCGACCAAGTGGTAATAGTTTACCGTAACCCAAGCCCGTATAGGGGAAATAAGTCGAGAGTATTTATCTGAGCTAGTCTTCTTTTAATTTTAATAACTCAGCCGTAAACAAAACCACTAAGTGCAGACAACATTTTCCAGAATGTCTCTAGTCTGATTATGGCATAAGCTAGTCAATTAAATGCTAACGGTCTTATTTGAGTCATAGACTTAGACCTACTAGCGTACATGATCAAAACGTCTAAAGCTAGATTAAACTATGATTGGATAGAATGTAGTTTAATCCCAACAAGTACTTTGACTTGTGTAATATGAATAAACTTTAAACATTCTGGATTTTTTAGACTTAAATGACAAGGTTAGACCCTTTTTGTTTAATTTTCGTAAACTAGTTAAATATACTTAACCGTATGCATATCAGTGATATCGGGTAACCGGATAAGTCACGGACAAGTTCTATATGCCATTATGCTTAAATTAAGTTGTAATATCAGTAAGATATCAACTTATATGCCTGTTAAGGTTTTAAAAACAAAATTATGCCTCATAGGGCGTTTCGGTAATTATTTACCGTAAAAAAGGAACTAGAATATAATTTAAGTTTATAATCATAAGTATTCTGGAAAAATAATTTATTTATGATATAATATCAGTAGGAAACTAATTATATGTGTAATTTATCTATTTTGACAAAACTATGCACCGAAAGGGCATTTTGGTCATTTTACAAATATTGTATAAATTATTCAGGATTTTGAGTTCATATCATATACCTACAGTAAACTATTTAAAATTAGTTTTGAAATCAGTAGGTAACAAGTCTTGGTTGATAATATGGTTTAAAACCATACTATGCGCCGAAATGGCGCTTATTGTCGTAAAATGACAGAATGCGATGTTTAATGAAAACTGATGTTAACATCAAGTTAACATACCTTAGATATGTTATTTAATATAACATATCAGTAGGTAAAAGATTCGTTTCGAAAAGGTATGATTAAAACCATTTTATGAGCCACAAGGGCTTTATCCTCATTTATCGACATAATATAGAGACTCGTTCATAAACTCAGTTTATAATCTGATTTGACATCCCAAATAATCCTACTTATAATATTACATCAGTATGAAACTCATTTTCAAGTTCATTATCATTTAAACCTTATTTTATGCAAAAAGGACATTTTAGTCAAAATGGCATAATTACAAAACTTGTGCATAAACACAGATTTTGATTATGATCATGTAATATAACCTCAGAGGGTTACGCTACATTTGTTACGATCAAATGTAACCTTAACGTTAGTCGCTAACTAATCTTAAATCGGATCAGAATCGAAAGTCAAAGCAAGAAGTCAAACTTTGCGACTTTCGATTGCGAACCGACCCTAGAATTGAAATTGACGAGCCGAACATGTTCTTACATGTTATAATAATTACTACCAACTTATTTAAGTGTCAAAACAGGTTTCATAACATATATAAGATAAAATTATAATTTTTTTTCGAAAAATGGCATGTTTGACTTTTTAATATTTAAACTTTGACCCGTCAATTGGTCTAGCAAACGTGATCTTCAGGAGGTGCCCTTTATAGGGACTAACACCTACCTTATTACAATCACTTAGCAGTGTTCATTTCGAACAATGGCTGGAACATATTTGTCTTAATCGAAAGTCAAGGCGTTTTGCGTAAAACGCTTGACTTTTGGCTATAAAAGCCTATAAACGAAAATGCAAGAGGAAGGGACACTTACCAGTGATTCCTAGGATGTAATAGAACTAAGTTGGATGTTCCTTTCAATTAGGAACTTCCAGAGGAGGGAGATAGAGTTTTGAATGAGAAATGTGCAAGCTCAAATGGTGAACTTTGGCACCGATTTATAGTCGGAGAGCTTAAAGGAGGTGATGATAGGTGTTAAGGGGTGTAAGAAAGCTTACAAGTGTACTAAAAAGTGCATAGCTGTTTGAAAGTCCCTGGTTTCGAAAACATAGTTTTTGGCAATTTGTGTGGAGGCCAAGCAAATTTTCTGCAGACACCAGCCTCTCGCCCCCCGCTAGAGGCATAGGCCTTGTCTCTCACGCCCCGCGAGCACCAATGGCTAGTTTCAAACTTTGACACTTTTAGCCCCTTAACCTATAAAACCTTTCAAAACACCTTTTAAAGCATATTTAGCCCTCCGTATCCATTGTTTGTCGTACCCGGGAGTATGCCCGAACATTGTCGAGCTCTTTGTTCGTTAAAAAGGTCACTCATAGGTATAAATTAACATGTTGACACTTTTAACCCCTACATTATCTAACTTTCACAACTTAATAGATTTATTCTCTCGTCCAACAACCGGGACATATGAGAGTTAGGACTTCGTAAAGGATCACTCAGAGGCTCACTATAAGCATATTGACTCTGATGATACTCAAGAGGCTAGGCATGTTGACATATCAGCCACTCAGAGGCCAAGTTTAAGCATGTTGACATATCAGTCACACAGAGGCTAAGCATGTTGATATATCAGTCACTCAGAGGCTAAGTTTATGCATGTTGATATCAGAACGCCACTAAGAGGCTCAGTTTTGAGCATGTTGACACCTTCAGTCCTTATTAGACTTTAATAGACTAAAATAAAAAATACAACACGTGTCACTATATTATTGGACACGATTTTACAGGGTGTTACATCCTCAGCCCCTTAAAAGAAATCTCGTCCTCAAGATTTTATTCAAAAAGATGGGTACTTTTGTCGTATAGTGGACTCAACCTCCCATGTATACTCGGGACCTCTAAAAGCGTCCCACTTATCCTTAACTATATGTATTAATTTTCTTTGGAGCTTCTTAACCTGTCGATCCTCGATCGAAATTGGTTTCTCAACGAACCTCAGGTTTTCATCTATTTGCACATCTTTGTGCGACATTGCTAGCGACTCATCGGCTAGGCATTTCTTAAGGTTACTTATGTGGAATACATCATGGATTCCACTAAGCTCCTCTGGTAATTTGAGCTTATAAGCTACAGTGCCGACACATTCGACTATTTCGAATGGTCCAATATATCTTGGGCTTAACTTTCCCTTCTTTCCGAATCTCATTACACCTTTCCAAGGTGATACTTTCAGATGACTTTGTCCCTACGTGGAACTTAAGAGGTTTACGCCTCTTGTCAGCATAGTTTTTTTGCCTATCTCGGGCAGCTTTAAGATGGTAACGGATTTGCATAATATTTTCCGTGGTCTCCAGGACAATCTCCAGTCCTGATAGTTAGGCTTCCCCTACTTCTACCCAACACACGGGTGTTCTACATTTTCTCCCATACAAGGGCTCAAAAGGAGCAACTTGATGCTAGTATGATAACTACTATTATAGGAGAATTCTATTAGGGGTAAGTGGTCATCCCAACTTCCACTTAAATCGATCACACATGCCCGAAGCATGTCTTCCAAAGTTTGAATAGTACGCTAACTTTGACCATCAGTCTGGGGATGGTAAGCCGTACTAAAGTTTAATCTTGTGCCTAAAGATTGTTGGAAACTTTTCCAAAAATGAGATGTAAATCTAGTATCTCTATCAGATACAATAGATACTGGCACACTATGTAGGGATACAATCTTGTCCACGTACAACTTAGCCAATTTGTCAGAACTATATGTCTCCTTAGTTGGCAAGAAATGTGCTGACTTAGTCAGTCTATACACAATGACCCTAATCGTGACATTACCATGTTTGGTCTTAGGTAACTTGGTAATCAAGTCCATTGTTACCATTTCCCATTTCCAAGTGGGAATTTCAAGCTGTTGTAGAAGTCCGGACGGTTTCTGATGTTCGGCTTTAACTTGCGAACACGTCAGACATTTAGCTACATAGGTAGCTATGGATTTCTTTAAACCTATCCACCAATAATTCTTTTTTAGATCCTGATACATCTTGTCACAACCGGGTGAACTGAGTATCTCGTATTATGCGCTTCCTGGAGGATTAGATCTCTAAGTCCTCCAAAAATTGAAACCCAGATTCTATCATTAAATCTAAGGATTCCATCATTTCCAGGTGTTAACTGTTCAACAGTTTTGCCTAACCCTTCATTAGGAACATTAGCCTCTAACAAGGCTTGCTTCTACGCATCTAATAGCTTTTCATTCAAGCTATTTCTGAGCTCAATGCTCTTAGCGTTAATCCTAATAGGCTTAACTCGTTCCTTACGACTTAAGGCATCAACAACTACATTTGCCTTGCCAGGATGATAGCGAATTTCGCAATCATAATCGTTAAGGGTTTCCATCCAACGGCATTGTCGCATGTTCAATTCCTTCTGATTGAACAGATGTTGGAGACTTTTATGGTAGTGTATATAATATACTTTGTACCATATAAGTAATGTCTCCATAACTTAAGTGCAAATACAACAGCACCCAATTCCAAATCATGGGTGGTGTAATTTCTTTATGCACCTTTAATTGTCGTGATGCATAGGCAATTACTTTGCCTTTTTACATTAGCACACAGTCCATGCTAGTGTGCAAAGCATCACAATAAACCACAAAGTCTTCAATTCCCTCAGGTAAGGATAACACAGGAGCATTACTCAACTTATGTCTCAGAATCTCAAATGATTCCTGTTGTTTTGGACCCCAATTAAACTTGACATTCTTACGGGTCAGGGTAGTTAAAGGAGTGGCTATCCTTGAAAAGTTCTCAATGAACCTCCTATAGTATCCAGCCCATCCTAAGAAGCTACGAATATCTGATGGCGTTTTGGCAACTTCCCAATTCATTATGGCCTCTATTTTGGCGGGATCCACTTGGATACCACGCTCACTGTTTGGTCTTAGGTAACTTGGTAATCAAGTCCATTGTTACCATTTCCCATTTCCAAGTGGGAATTTCAAGTTGTTGTAGAAGTCCTGACGGTTTCTGATGTTCGGCTTTAACTTGCGAACACGTCAGACATTTAGCTACATAGGTGGCTATGGATTTCTTTAAACCTATCCACCAATAATTCTTTTTTAGATCCTGATACATCTTGTCACCGCCCGGGTGAACTGAGTATCTCGTATTATGCGCTTCCTGGAGGATTAGATCTCTAAGTCCTCCAAAAATTGGAACCCAGATTCTATCATTAAATCTAAGGATTCCATCATTTCCAGGTGTTAACTGTTCAACAGTTTTGCCTAACCCTTCATTAGGAACATTAGCCTCTAACAAGGCTTGCTTCTGCGCATCTAATAGCTTTTCATTCAAGCTATTTCTGAGCTCAATGCTCTTAGCGTTAATCCTAATACGCTTAACTCGTTCCTTACGACTTAAGGCATCAACAACTACATTTGCCTTGCCAGGATGATAGCGAATTTCACAATCATAATTGTTAAGGGTTTCCATCCAACGGCGTTGTCGCATGTTCTTTTCCTTCTGATTGAATAGATGTTGGAGACTTTTATGGTCAGTGTATATAATATACTTTCTACCATATAAGTAATGTCTCCATAACTTAAGTGCAAATACAACAGCAACCAATTCCAAATCATGGGTGGTGTAATTTCTTTCATGCACCTTTAATTGTCGTGATGCATAGGCAATTACTTTGCCTTTTTACATTAGCACACAGTCCATGCTAGTGTGCAAAGCATCACAATAAACCACAAAGTCTTCAATTCCCTTAGGTAAGGATAACACAGGAGCATTACTCAACTTATGTCTCAGAATCTCAAAGGATTCCTGTTGTTTTGGACCCCAATTAAACTTGACATTCTTACGGGTCAGGGTAGTTAAAGGAGTGGCTATCCTTGAAAAGTTCTCAATGAACCTCCTATAGTATCCAGCCCATCCTAAGAAGCTACGAATATCTGATGGCGTTTTGGCAACTTCCCAATTCATTATGGCCTCTATTTTGGCGGGATCCACTTGGATACCACGCTCACTTACAACATGTCCAAGAAACTGGACTTCTCTAAGTTTCTCTTGTATTGGCAGTTCCAAAATCCACCGAAGATGTTTCTCTTGTCAACTTGATTACGAGAATAGATAAGTATGTCGTCTATGAATACAATGATAAACTTATCCAAATACGGTTTGCAGACTCTATTCATGAGATCCATGAATGCTGCAGGTGCATTTGTGAGCCCAAAAGGCATCACCAAGAATTCAAAGTGACCATACCGGGTCCTGAAGGCAGTCTTAGGAACATCTTCACTCCTAACGTTCAGCTGGTAATATCCAGATCTTAAATCAATCTTAGAGAAATAACTAGCTCCTTGAAGTTTGTCAAATAGATCATTGATCCTGGGCAGAGGATATCTATTCTTGATCGTTATCTTATTTAGCTTACGGTAATCAATGCACATCCGCATTAAACCGTCTTTCTTTTTTAACAAAAAGAATTGGAGCTCCCCAAGGCGAGGAACTAGGCTGTATAAAGCCTTTCTCTAAGGTTCATATAATTGTGTCCTTAACTCTTACATTTCTGTCGAAGCTAGCCGATATGGAGCTCTAGCTATAGGTGTTGATTCAGGTAGGATATCAATCCTAAACTCCACTTATCTATCTAGAGGTAGACATGGTAATTTGTTAGGAAAGACATAAGGATACTCCGAGATAACTGGTAGGTCTTCAATATCCGGTTTAGGCTCATTAATATGACTTGTGCCATGTAAATGACAAAACCTTTCCTCAAACACTTGGATGCCTTAAATAATGACACCTTGTCTGGAAATCCGTAGTGTGAGTCTCCAGTGATGGTGATCATTTTACCAGATGGGGTTTTAATCTCGATGAGTTTCTTATCGCAGGCAATGCAGGCTTAGTTATGGGATAACCAATCCATGCCTAAAACTACATCGAACCCCGCCAATTTCATTGGCAGTAAAGAGACATGGATAGAATAATTCTTAATAGATATAGAACATCCATCAAGAATGAAAGATGTTGTTTTATACTTCCATCAGCAAGTTCATCTCATATTTTTATCTAGAGTTCTTATGGGTAAGTTTAATAGTTTACTAAACTTATGATCAACAAAAGATTTATCTGCACCCGAATCGAAAAGAACTCTAGCATATATGTCGTTAATGAGGAATGTACCTGTTATGACGTTATTGTCATTAATGGCCTCCCTGGCGTTCATCTGGAAAGCACGAGAATTCCCTTTCTTAGCCTCTCCAGGCTTCGTATTATCATTTCTGGGGTTCTTAGGGCAGTTAAACTTAATATGCCCCTTTTCATTACAATTGTAGCAGATGACATTCTTAAGATCCTTGCATTCTAGGGTTTTATGCCCCCTTTTCTTACAACCACAGGGTCTAGATTGTGGATCAATACTACATTGTCCCCAATGCTTACGGTTGTAGTTCTTACATGTCGGTGTTACGCCTGACTTAACTTGGTTCCTTTTGAACCCAAATTTTCCTTTCTTTTTAAATATTTGGGAGTTTCTCCTCCCGTTTCCTTTTCTAGTCAGTCTTAGATTTGACTGACTTCTGCCTCACCAAATCTAGGGTGAGGCAGAGAGATAGGTCAACACAGACCTATAGGTACTAGGCTGAGTAGCCTTTACCATGACTTTTATCTCAGACGCTAACCCATTTATAAAACACGCAATACGTTTAGTTTCTGGGGTAATCAGATAGGAAACTAACCTAGACAGGGAATTGAAATTGGATACATACTTCCGACAATCTATGTTCTTCATTGTAAGAGTCAGAAAGTCTGACTCTATCTTCTTCACCTCATGGGGTGGGTAGTAAGTTTCCTTACCATATCAATAAACTTGGACCATCCCAAGTTGTACAGGTGCACCTTACCTATTGATTGAATCATAGCCTTCCACCATGTTAGGGCATCGCCCTTAAAGGACTGTGATACATACTTAACCACATCCTTATTAGCACAGCCGCTGATATCTACTATCGTCTAGCCATTTCAAGTCTTCTACTGCTCTTTTTGAGCTGAGGAGGGTGGAATCGATAATGGTCTGGAGCGAGTAGCACTCAACTCCCTAAGCTTTTCTATGGCCTTTTCCATGGCCTTTCCTACAACTGCATCTATACGAGCTTGGAATTCATCGTTGTTAATGGCTATATTTTCGGCGTTATTAGAGTTGACATTTCGGTGACTACTTTGAGCCTCATCCGAGTTAGCCATTCTTCAAAGCTTTGGTTCTAAATACCAATTAAAATTTCTTTTAGCCATGGTGTAACAACCATTTTGGCTTTAAACATTGGATTAACAATCCATCACCTAATCAAGCTAGTGTGAATAACATAACAACTCTTAGGCTTATAATATCTATATTTGGCCTAGGTCCTAGAAGGACCATCAAAGGCAAATTACAATTTGGACAAAGTCCATATATTATTAGACAGTGGATCGTAATGTCGCTACTATCATTGTCATACAGACAATTATATATAGCTCATAGGCTTGTCACTAATGGACATGTTAATACGGCACGTTGGCCTGTCACTTTGGTCATAACATATGGCATATCAGCCTATCACTTAGGTCATAATTTATAGCATATCAGCCTGTCACTTTGGACGTAACATATGGCATATCAACCTGTCACTTTGGACATACATATGGCATATCAGCCTGTCACTTTGGACATACATATGGTATATCAGCCTGTCACTTTGGACATACATATGGCATATTAGCCTGTCACTTTGGACGTAACATATGGCATATCAGCCTGTTACTTTGGACATACATATGGCATATCAGCCTGTCACTTTGGACGTAACATATGGTATATCAGCGTGTCACTTTGGACATACATATGGCATATGTCACACCCCAGATTTCCAACCCAAACCCAAACCACACACCGGTGGGCCCGGGTGGGGAGTATTGTGACGTCAGTTGATAACATCATAGTCAATTAAACATGGCACATCGGAAGTCTTGGAGTAAAATTACTATTACAAACCAAATGTTCGAAATAAAATAATATACAGGCTCGTAATAGAAGATCCACAAGCGAATCATAAAATGCACAAAAGAATATATCCAGGATACAGTAATTTAACCCCGATGTTTAAGTTATCAAACAAAACTGATTAAAACAGAATATGCGGATTTACTAGCCACAATTCGGCAATCGATTGATCCCATTTCTGACCAGGCGGTAATAATTTACCGTATCCCAAGCCCGTATAGGGAAAATAAGTGAAGATTATTTACCTGAGCTAGTCTTCTTTTAAATTCTAATAACTCTGCCGTATACAAAAGTACCAACTGCAGATAGCATTTACCGGCAAGGCTCTAGTCTGAATTATGGCATAAGCTAACCAATTAATACTAACGGTCTTGATTTAAGTCATAGACTTAGACCGAGTAGTGTACATGATCAAAACGTATAACGCTTGATTAAATGATGATTGGATAGAACGTAGTTTAAACCCAACAAGTACCTTGACTTGTATTATATGGGTAAACAATTAACACTCTGGATTTTGAGATTAAAATGATAAGGTTAAACCCGTTAGGTTAAATTCCGCAAACTAGTTACGTATAATCAACCGTACGCTTATAAGCAATAATAGGTAACCGGATAAGTCATGGACAAGTTCTATATGCCATTATATTTTAAATAAGTTAAGATATCAATTTATATGCCCGTTAAGTTTTTAAAACGAAACTATGACTCATAAGGGCATTCCGGTAATTATATACCGTATAAAAGGAAAGGAACTTGAACATATTTTAAGTTTATAATCATAAATATTTATTTATGATATAATATCAGTAGGATACCAATTATATGTGTAATTTATCTTTTATGACCAAACTATGCACCGAATGGGCATTTTGGTCATTTTACACATAGTTTATAAATTATTTTGGGTTCTGAGTTTATAACATGTACCTACTGTAAATATGTTTAAAATGAGTTTTAAAATCAGTAGGTATCAAGTCTTGATCAATAATATGGTTTAAAACCATACTATGCGCCGAAACGGCGCTTATGTCGTAAAATGACGTCTTTATGCGATGTTTCTGAAAACGGATGTTAAGGTCAGATTAAAATGTTATAAATATGCTATAATATAACATATCAGTAGGTAAATAATTTACCTTGAAAAGATTTGATTAAAACTATTTTATGAGCCACAAGGGCTAAAATTGTCATTTATCGACATAGTTTAAGGACTTGCTTGAAAGCTCAGTTTATAACTTGGTTTAACATCTCAAATAATCCTACTTATAATATTATATCAGTAGGAAACTTATTTTCAAGTTCATTATCATTAAAACCTTGTTTTATGCAAAAAGGTCATTTTTGTCAAAAATGGCATAATTGCGGAACTTGCGCATAAACTTAGATTCTGATTATGATCATGTAATATAACCTCAGAGGTATATGCTAAATTATATTATGATCATAATGCAACTTTAGATCAGTAGGTAACTAATCTAAATCGGGTCAGAATCGAAAGTCAAAGCAGAAGTCAAACTTCATGACTTTCGGTTGCGAACCGACCCTAGAACTGAAATTAAGGAGCCGAACATGTTCTTACATGCTCTAATAGTTATTACCAACTTGTTTAAGTGTCAAAACAGGTTTCATAACATATATAAGATCAATTTACGATTTTTCCGAAAAATGACCTTTTTGACTTTTTAATATCATAACTTTGACCCGTCAATTGGTCTAGCACACGTGATCTTCAGGAGGTGCCCTTTATAGGGATTAACACCTACCTTATTACGATCATTTAGCCATGTTCATTTCGAACAATGGCTGGACCATAATGGTCTTAACTGAAAGTTAAAGCGTTTTCAGCAAAACGCTTGACTTTTGGCTATAAAAGCCTATAAACGAAAATACACAAGGAAGGAACACTACCAGTGATTCTTAGGGTGCAAAAGAACTATGTTGGATGCTCCTTTTAGCTAGGAACTTCCAGAGGAGGGAGAAGAGTATGAATAAGAAAGGTGCTAGTTGAAATGATGAACTTAAGCACCTATTTGTAGTTGGAGAACTCAAAGGAGGTGATGCTAGGTGTTTTGGAGTGTAAGAGGGACCTTACAAGTGTCCCAAAACGTGGCATAGCGGTTTGGGAAGCCATGGTTTCGAGTAAATGGTTTTTGGAGTTTTTGTTTGGAGACCAAGCAAAACTTGTCACTTTTAACCCCTTAACTTTATAAAACTTCTAAAACACATTTTTGACACTTTTAGCCCTCCGTAGCCAATACTTAGCATACCCGGGATTATGCCCGGATATTGTCGAGCTCTCGGTTCGTTAAAAAGTCACTCAGAGGTAAGAATTAACATGTTGACAATTTTAATCCCTCCATTATCCAACTTTCACATATATACAAAATTGAACCCTTTTGTCCAACAATTGGCGCCTATGAGAGTTAGGACTTCGTAAAAGATCACTCAGAGGCTTATTATAAGCATCTTGACTCCGATGTCACTCAGAGGCTGGACATGTTGACATATCAGTCACTCAGATGCCAAATTTCAAACATGTTGACATATCAGTCACTCAGAGAGCTTTTATTTATGCATGTTGACATCAGACCATCACTCAGAGGCTTGGTTTGAGCATGTTGACGCCTTTAGTCCTTATTAGTCTTTAATAGACTATATTTTAAAAATACAACACGTGTCACTATACTATTGGACACGATTTTACAGGGTGTTACAACATATCAGCCTGTCACTTTGGACGTAACATATGGCATATCAGCCTGTCACTTTGGACGTAACATATGGTAAATCAGGCTGTCACTTTGCGCATACATATGGCATATCAGCCTGTCACTTTGGACGTAACATATGGCATATCAGCCTGTCACTTTGGGCATACATATGGCTCGTTGGCCTATCATATAGACGGCTAGTGTATTTCCTCAAGTCACACTACCAGGAGTATGAACATTCCTTAATGTTATCATAAGAGTACCTTAATGATTGATTAATGGTCCCGGTCACGTTGGACCTTAACAACATTGGAGTTTTGAACCTAGTCCATCACCTCTGGATAGAAGGATAACTTCCCTTAACTATCCTGATAGAAGACCTTTTATTCTTAACTATCATTTCTTGGCCAATGTGTGGTCTGTGCCACTTGGCATAATCAATCCATTAAGGTCTTTTAGAATTATATAGCTGAGAACAAATTTCGAGTAAAATCGAGACGTTCGCTTGAAGATGATGAATACATATATATAATTCCAAAAACTATTCCATTAAAAGTTGATAGAAATTACAATACTAAAAGAAATGAATAAAACAAACTGTATATGCAAGGACTACGAAATAAATATGTCCACGCAGGGACTTATGAAAATAAATGATGTCCTCGCAGGGACTACATATATTAGAAGAGATTTCACTCGTCTATCTTTCCCTTAACCAGCTTGGAAAGTTTCTTGAAGAACTTGTTCGTCTTCTTATCGGTTTTCTCCGCTTGTTAGTGCATTTCTTTCATTCGTTCTAAGGACTTGCTAATGGCCTTAAGTGGTGGTGGAGGTTGTGGTTGTGGTTGTGGCATAATCGGATACTGGTACCCATAACTTGGATCCAGTTGGTGGATAAACAGGTGGGAAAGGAGACGACGGGTAAAGCGCGTTATGCATGACCGCTTGCATATAAGGGTCATGCGAAAGTGCTTGCTAATCAACAGGGGTAGTTGGGTTAAAAGGACCATATCCAGAGTAATCCGGATATGTTGGGATTGGTTTATTATAACTTGATGGTGGTGGTTGAACTACGGGTGATGGTGTCGATTCCACCACAGGTGAAGCATTAGAGGGCCCACCCATTTGCGGGTCCTCTTGAATGGTGGGGTGGGGTTTAGGAAATGGTGGTAGCGAACCCGACCGTTGACCTGCATGTACCGACATACGTGCTCCATGTTACCTCCTTGGTGACTCAGGTGGCGGTTGATGTTGTTCCACTAGTTCCATATGGACATCTTCTTATATAGGCGGTGGTTAGGAGTGATGGGAAGGAGTGTTGGCAAAGGTGAATTGGTTCCAATATTGGTCCCATTCATTAGGACCTTGGTATGGTGATCCGGCATAGGAGTTTGAATCGCTCGATATCTCGATGTGGTGCGCATTTGATCCTGACAGCGGCATCTCCGAATATGAGATCTCGTCCATAGGGTTGGGTTGATCCAATTGATTCTGATCCGCTGGGGTGTGTTAAAGTATTGGTTGGGGTTAAACTCATCATGGTAAGAATGATGGGAGTGATGAAAATGGTGTGATTGGTGCGAATAGTATGAGTTTTGAGTATGGGTAGGCGAATGTTGTGATAGGGGCCATGAATCCCCCCGAATCTTCATAGGGGTTTGTGTAACACCCTGGTCGTAGCGGAAGCGCAAGTGTGTGACTATTAGGTAATCATTGCATCCAATTTAGTAAACAATATTAATAACGATGATGTCATGCCATTTCTAAGTTTCATTATACATTTACATCCTTCAAAAGTGAAACCACATTGTTATCAGTATCATATTACTATTACGAACATAGTTTAAAACATATGTTCCAAAAATAAGATGTTGTTTTTATCAAAAATTCATGTTGAGGCTTTGACCTCTATATACCCAAGCGAGGTTGGGATATAAAAGGAAAACCCTCCAAAAGGTAGTACATCGTTGTCTTAAAATCCCATACCCGGATCCATCACCAGCTCAAGTCCTGCGTCCTGAAACACATGTAATTTTAAAAAGTCAACATAAAGTTGGCGAGTTCATGTAGTTTAATGTTTTCGTATCAAAATGTCATCCTTGAAAGCCTGTATTGTAATCCAAGTATGTTATTAGCATCAATGAGTTAATAAAGGATCTATCAGTGTGTCGGGAGCACCCTAACATACTTGTGCCATAAGTAAGTAACCAAACCGAGACTTCTTTGACATGTTGGGATCACAAAAGCACTCCAATGGGTATACCAACCAGGAGTGGAGCGCGTCTCAAACTCAATAGATCTACCTCTTTTGCACCTTGGTCACTAAGTGATTAATGGTTACTACTGTTATTTCCTACTTACGCACAGTGATCTTTTATCTGCTAACTCATAGCTAACATACTGTTTTGACATGACATGCATTTCCCCTCGATAGTTTAAAACAAAACTTAAAATAAGTGAAAGGAGGGACATGAACTCACACTTTTTGTGTTCCGTTAAGTCGTACTATTTATCGATCGGTGTCCGCAACGTATGTAACCTACATGCGTATTGGTTTCATTAGACACCTAGGTTTCAATGGACCTTGTACTCGTTGTTCATCTTGAATTCTTGTTATGTATTTCTTGGTTATGATTGAACAACTTATAATGTTATCATAGTGTTGGTAGTTTTTTTTGTTCGACTAATATAGTTATATGTATATATATATATATATATATATATATATATGTATATATATATGTATATGTATATATATATATATATATATATATATATATTATTGTTTTCAAACCATGTGTGAACTGGGCCTTGCCCTTCACATGTCATTGGGCCTAGCCCATGTCTTTTTGTCTTTTAGCCTAGCCCATGTCTTTCTGTCTTTGGGCTTAGCCCATGTCTTTTTGTCTTTAGGCCAGGCCCATGTAATTTTATATAATTTTGGGATTTTATTAGTTTTTTGGGTCACCTCCATAATATTATGGAATTTGGGCCTAGCACATGATTTTCACAATTTGGGCCTATCCTATATCCCTATAGTCATGGCTCTGATACCAATCTGTCACACCCCGACCCGCAGCGGAAAAGGTGATCGGGGCATGATTGGGTTATCATCAAAGCTCATGACATTTATTAAGCGTTTCATATTCATTAATACAAATTAAATGGAAATTTACAATAAATGTTACAACATGATCTAACTAACAATCTAAACTTCTTTGTTCTCTTCTAAGGCATATCCTATGTTTTCCTTGCTTCAACCTGTTCACCTGTATCATGTGTAAAAAGGGTTTTTGGATCAACATAATGTTGGCGAGTGAATCCTATGGAAAACATTTGAACAAATTTATTTAAATTGATTATGAAATAGGTGCACAACCAAACATGAGTGAAGTTAGATGTAACTTAAACAACAATCATAAGATATTAAATGAAACACTCATGAACAATAATGGAACAATTAGAGGCACGCGATGCTCAACTCGTCTCTTACGAGGAACTGAGGGGCCTGATGAATAAATTGCATAAACATGATAATATGAAGACACAACTACAAACAATATAAACTCAATGATACACACATGAACAATAATGAATTTGATTTGAAGCACGCGATGTTCTACTCGTCTCCCACGAGGAACTGATGGGCTTAATGTAGGAGTTTCATATAATTTGACAAAAGGAAATAAGTAAATCACAACAGTAAAAACAATCTAAGTTTAAGTCATGATGTGGTGTGGCACAAGTTTAAATAAATAAATTAATTATTTTCATAACACATGACACACCCCAAAAC
Organism: Scalesia atractyloides; assembly: GCA_947069175.1. Classification (NCBI taxonomy): domain Eukaryota; kingdom Viridiplantae; phylum Streptophyta; class Magnoliopsida; order Asterales; family Asteraceae; genus Scalesia; species Scalesia atractyloides. Next base: position 82,197,328 of record CAMTDV010001632.1, read on the forward strand.
GTGTAATTTAAAAGGGGGAGTTGTAAGATTCACTCACAGTGGGTGCGTTCGGTTGATGACGTTGAATGCACGCGAAGTGGTTTTAACCACGAGTGAGATTTAACCTAGATAAATCGCATTATGGTTTGGTAAGTAAACGGATTTTATTAATCTATTTTAGTAGGATTGTTGGGTGTATTTTTGTGAGTTTGAGGCTATTTTCTAACCTTAAAAATGTTATTTTTAAGTATTTTTAATTGATTTTTAATTAAAATAATTAAATAAAAATAATAAAAAAATTGATTTTTTTCTGACCGTTGACCAGCCCGTTGACCGTTGACCTGACCGTTGACCGGTTCGAATGCGGAACACAAGTGCGCTGAGTGAGGCTCGAACCCGAGACCTCCCGTACGCGTGCACGCAGCTCTACCAACTGAGCTACGTGTCTAACCCGTTATATATCTGATTTTAATTATATATATATATATTAATAAGTTTAAACCGAAAATCATTTTATTTTAAAAACAGTTTTAAGCGAACCGGACTTGCACTCCACAGGTCTCGAACCCGGGACCTGTGGTTTAATCTAACACACAGTCCACCGCTGGACTGTGTGTTTAACATGTTATATAATTTGATTTTTATTATACTTAAATACAATTTAGTTATTTCCTTTTCTGCCTTATTAAAAAGAATAGATAATTGTTCGAGTCGGTGCAGTAGACCGGACTCGAACTCGTGACCTGTGATATAAACAAACACACAGTCCACCGCTGGACTGTGTGTCTAACTTGGTTATTATTCCGGTTATTAATATACTTAACATATACCAGTATCGACTCCGGTTCAGTTAAACAAAAAAATGGTTTTTATTAAGGCAGCGTGTGTGAGACGGGATTCGAACTTGAGACGTTAGCGTTTTATGTGCACACAGTCCACCGCTGGACTGTGTATCTAACCCGATTAATATCCTGATTTTAATTATACTTATAAGATACGGAAATACATCGTCTTCTTCATCAAGGTAGAACCAGAGTTCGGAAATCGACTGGTTCAAAGTTTTTATCGGTTTATTAGTGTTTTTCAGTTCATTACGGTGAGATAAATGTGAAAAGGAAAAGAAATTTGGGCGGAGAAGTATACCGACTGGACCCTCTGTTTTCCGGCAGAACTCCGGCGACAGCAATCAACTCCGGCGTCAGGTGTCTTGCAGCAGCAAGTCTCCGGAAAGCTTGGAAAAAGTATGGGTATCTCCGGTATAAGCTTCAGGGGCTCAGTGAGGTTCAGAAATAAGGAAATCGGTTTTCCGGCGACGAACAGAAAAGTTCCGGCGAGGGAGTTTTCGCCGAGAAAGAGTGTGGTTTTGAGCGAAAAGGTTTTCAATGGGTTGAGGGTGAATTTATAGGGGAAAATCGAGATGCACTTGGTCTGATTTCCGACTGTATTCATCGATTTAAATTTTCCGGCGGTTATGGTTTGGTCGCGGACTTCAAACATCGGTTATAACCGATGTCTTAATACTAGTTTACGTTACAACTGAAAGTGGTGTTAAAAGTTCGCGAGATTACCGGGATTCCGACGACTGAACTATTGGGCGCCGGTTTTGAATTCGTAACGTCATTATATCAATTAAATGATTTCAATATATAACAAACAAAATCCGTGGCGCAGTGGTTTGTGTGTGTGTGTTAAGACATGTTTCCGGAATCGGTACAGACCCGGGTTCGAAACCCGGCAGAGTACTTTTGTTTTTATTTTGCGATTTTCAACAGTTTTTCAAAAACTAAATATATATTCCCGTATAATAATCGATTACGTATCGTTTAAAAATATTTTGGGCATTTAATTCGCAACGAAATTTTTGACTGACTGTTCGGTTGATAAACGAAGCGGGTTTGGTAAATCCGTTTTTGACGGATGTTACAGTATCCCCTGCTTTTTAGAAATTTCGTCCCGAAATTTAAATAATGATATATTTTGACTAAAAAGGATGATGATGTTTTGTTTGACAGTTGTATGCTTAGATAAATAAAGGTTTAAGTTTTTGTTCGAGGCGGTAACGTTCCTTGTAAGGGTTAAGTACCCTATTCAGGAATCGCTTTTTGTTGCCTACTGTGTAAGTATTGATAAGCAGAAATGATTTACTAAAAATGATATCATGCATAAGAGTTTAGATACGTTATGGGAAAGTACGGTTATATCCTAAGGCAAAACTTCTAACACTACAACCTACATGGGGCATAAATAAAAACACAACAGCTGATATTTGAACATAAGTAAACACAACAGCTAATATTCGAACATGAATAAACACATCAGCAAATATTTGATCATGAATAAACACAACAGCAAATATCTGAATCCACATTCTGATAGCATATATGTTTGAATGGTGGAAGTTCCTCTCTCGTTTGTTATGATGGAGAGGTTAGTTTATGTAGAAATGGAACACAATCCAATCTCTTTAAATAACATGATGATATAAATGTAACACAAATTCCAACCAAGGCAATACTAAATCCTACATGGAACTTCTCATAACCGCCTGATAATGCCTCTGATCCTTTGGCAAGAATACTTATATATAGGAAGTACCAACGGCGTATCCACCATATTCTTGCCAAATTTTCATTAGTTTTATCCACAAGTTATGATTGGTTACCAAGAAACTAATAAATCCTACATAGAACTTCTCATAACCGTCCGATAATGCCTCTGATCCTTTGACAAGAACACTTATATATAGGAAGTACCAGCGGCGTATCCACCATATTCTTGTCAAATTTTCATTGGTTTTATCAGTGAATTATGATTAGTCCTATAACTCTACAACCAATACAACAAACATAAAATACTGAAATGAAATATATCTGTGCGATCAAGGCTCAATCGAACGGAGCCGATCGTATTGCATGTACTGAAAATGAAATGGATGTGCGCTCAAGGCTCAATCAAACGGAGCCGAACGTATTGAATGTACTGAAATTGAAATTGTGTGCTCAAGGCTCAATCAAACGGAGCCGAGCGTATTGCATGTACTGAAAATGAATAACTTAACCACACAAACAGCCTATGCATGGAACCTCTCATAACCGCCTGATAATGCCTCCGATCATTTGACAAGAATACTTATATATAGGAAGTACCAGCGGCGTATCCACCATATTCTTGTCAAATTTTCATTGGTTTTATCAGTGAATTATGGTTAGTTCGATGCGACTCTACTACAAACACCACAACCACAAGATACTGATAATGAAATTGTCTGTGCGCTCAAGGCTCAATCAAACGGAGCCGAACGTATTGAATGAAATTGTATGTGCGCTCAAGGCTCAATCAAACGGAGCCGAACGTATTGAATGTACTGAAATTGAACAACTTAATCTAAACAACCATCACACAATCATCCTATGCATGGAACCTCTCATAACCGCCTGATAATGCCTCCGATCATTTGACAAGAATACTTATATATAGGAAGTACCAGCGGCGTATCCACCATATCCTTGTCAAATTTTCATTGACTTTATCCGCAAGTTATGGTTAGTTCGATGCGACTCTACTACAAACACCACAACCACAAGATACTGATAATGAAATTGTCTGTGCGCTCAAGGCTCAATCAAACGGAGCCGAACGTATTGCATGAACTGGAAATGTAAATTGAAATGTGCGCTCAAGGCTCAATCAAACGGAGCCGAACGTATTGCATGTATTGAAATGTATAATGAAATAACCGATCAAGGCTCAAACAAACGGAGCCGATCGTGCGGGCACGCCCTGATCAACCGCATAATAAAATGGGGATCAAACTCAACCTCGATGGATGGGGAGCTGCGGCCTCGGCAAAAGCATATACTGAAAACAATATATAATATATAATATACCATAATTATTCTAACAGTCTACACATGTTTTTGACGGATGTTACAGTTTGCCGAATGACCGGAAATGGTGTGTTTTGTGAATTCTAGCTATTCTCACACTATTTTAGGATATTTAACAGTGTTTTATTCTTATCTTGACATTCAGAATCCTCCGAATTAGTCTTGCTTACAAATCTATGTTTGTCGCCTTTTTGGTCGAAACGGACAATTTTGCAATTTAGGCGTTATACCGGAAAGTTATGTATTTTTGTAATAGTTGTTCTCAAATATGTGTTTTCATTTGTATATGGACTCAGGTATGGCATTAACATGCTGTTATTTCATGTCTTGATTCATTTCAGCAAGTTTTCCGACACAGTTAGTGTCACCGTAATTAGTGCGTCCAGCACTTTCTACCAACACTTTTAGGGCATTGTTTTGGTCTGTTTCTCGTCGTAACGGAAACCAGTATATGTTATGATCATGTTTACTTGCCCTAATGCTTAGGATATGACGTACGACTCAGTTACGTAATTAAATTACGATAATATGCATGAGATTATGAACTAAAAATAGTGATTAAATTGTACGGAATTACCAGTTATTTTGCCATTTGTCACTGTTCGGGTGATGTGGATGAGAAGGGATATGTCCTGAGGGTCCTCAGTTCATGTGTCCTTTGCTTTTTCCTCGTACACGTGGCGGCATTTTCCTGTTAAATATCAATTCAAAAACATCCTAATAACTTAATAATGAAATGAGTAATCCTAGATCAAAGTCTAGACTCGGAAGTCTAAGGAATGTGCTTGTGTAAGTATGAGATTAAACACAAGAAGGATAGTGTTTAATTCTCTCAAACGTTGGCTCTGATACCAACCTGTACACCTAGATTTCCAACCAAATCTATACACCGGTGGGCCCGGGTGGGGAATACCGTGACGTACGTTGATATCATCATAGACAATTAAACACAACACAGCAGAAGTTTTGAATTTAAATTACTATTACAAACCAAATGTTCAAAGTACAAAATAATATACAAACTGCTCGTAATAGAAGATCCACAGGCGGATTGCAAATTGTACAAAAGAAGATAAAACAGACTTTGCACAGATCTAGGATTTGCAAGATCCTCGTATCACTACCGAGCACTTCTAGCCTATTTCGTATTGTACCTGCAAGCTTAGTCTTTTGAAAATACGTCAGCTTTCGCTGGTAAATACACCCAACTGACTCATTTTTGAAAACATTTTAAAAATCTTTTATAACTTGGGAAAGTTGACGTTGCAACCTTGTTAAAAGATTCACATGTTGTCCGTACATACAGGGCCTAGTGCGAAAACCGAGACATGTGAGAACGGGGGATCGATGCTCCGCCGACTGAGCAACCGGCTAATCTAACTCAACTAACAAAGGAATTCATTGTTAGTGAGGTGACAAACACACAAGTCAAAGAGATACTGTTTAACTGCTTCAATTGTATTAACTAACGTGCAAAGAACAACTTCTGAATACAGTTCAACAGGACTTCGTCTAGCTATTAAGCGTTACTATTACTGACACCACTCCTCTATTTATAGGTCGACGTGACTCGCACTGGAGTGTGTACTGAACAGTTACTTGGTTCGTATGAGCAGGCTACTTCGTACGAGTGACTGAGAGTCACTCGTACGAACCAGGCTATCTTGCTTCATACGAGCCATGTATTTACATACAAAATACATATACTTTTATATATTGACATAAAATGCCATATACAATTACATGATGTATCCTAGACGTAGGCAATAGACATATATACACCAACAATATGATTAACTACACACCACTTACGAACTCACGAAGGAGTTATCCCCAATGTTTTGGGTAATTGCATTTGAGCGTCTGTCGGGTGTATGCCTACACCCCGCGCTAAGGTCGGGGCCATTATCTAATGTAATGAGCCGAGATATCCAGGACACAGTAGTTAACCCCGATGTTTAAGTTATCAAATAAAACTGATTAAAAGCGAATATGCGGATTTACTAGCCACAATCCGGCATTCGATTGATCCCATTTCCGACCAAGCGGTAATAGTTTACCGTAACCCAAGCCCATATAGGGGAAATAAATCAAGAGTATTAACCTGAGCTAGTTTTCTTTTAATTTTAATAACTCAGCCGTACACAAAACCATTAAGTGCAGATAGCATTTACCGGAACGTCTCTAGTCTGATTATGGCATAACCAATTAAATACCAAATGCCTTATTTAAGTTATAGACTTAGACAGAATAGCGTACATGATCAAACGTATAACGCTAGATTAAACGATAATTGGATAGAATGTAATTTAATCCCAACAAGTACTTTGACTTGTACAATATGGATAAACTTTAAACATTCTGGATTTTGAGACTTACAGGACAAGGTTAGACCCGTTTCGGTTAATTCTCGTAAACTAGTTACATATACTTAACCATACGCATATTAGTGATATCGGGTAACTGGATAAGTCACGGACAAGTTCTATATGCTATTATGCTTAAATTAAGTTGTAATATCAGTAAGACATCAACTTATATGCCCGTTAAGGTTTTAAAAACGAAACTATGCCTCATAGGGCGTTTCGGTAATTATTTACCGTATAAAAGGAACTTGAATATAATTTAAGTTTATAATCATAAGTATTCTGGAAAAATAATTTATTTATGATATAATATCAGTAGGATACTATTTATATGTCTAATTTATCTATTTTGACCAAACTATGCACCGAAAGGGCATTTTGGTCATTTTACACATATTGTATACATTATTCGGATTCTGAGTTCATATCATATACCTACTGTAAATATTTAAAATATGTTTTGAAATCAGTAGGTAACAAGTCTTGTTTGATAAATATGGTTTAAAACCATACTATGCGCCGAAATGACGCTTATGTCGTAAAATGACGGAATGTGCGATGTTTAATGAAAACTGATGTTAACATCAAGTTAACATGCCTTAGATATCTTATTTAATATAACATATCAGTAGGTAAAAGATTTGTTTCGAAAAGGTATGATTAAAACCATTTTATGAACAACAAGGGCGTTATCGTTATTTATCAACATAATATAAAGACTCGTTCATAAACTCAGTTTATAATCTGATTTGACATCCCAAATAATCCTACTTATAATATTACATCAGTATGAAACTCATTTTCAAGTTCATTATCATTTAAACCTTATTGTATGCAAAAAGGACATTTTAGTCAAAATGGCATAATTACAAAACTTGTGCATAAACACAGATTTTGATTATGATCATGTAATATAACCTCAGAGGGTTATGTTACATTATGTTACGATCATAATGCAACCTTAGATCAATAGCTAACTAATCTTAAATCGGGTCAGAATCTAAAGTCAAAGCAGAAGTCAAACTTCGCGACTTTCGATTGCGAACCGACCCTAGAACTGAAATTAACGAGCCGAACATGTTCTTACATGTTCTAATAATTATTACCAACTTACTTAAGTATCAAAACAGGTTTCATAACATATATAAGATAAAATTAAGATTTTTTTCCGAAAAATGGCATGTTTGACTTTTTAATATTTAAACTTTGACCCGTCAATTGGTCTAGCAAACGTGATCTTCAGGAGGTGCCCTTTATAGGGACTAACACCTACCTTATTACAATCAGTTACCGATGTTCATTTTGAACAGTGGCTGGAACATATTGGTCTTAATCGAAAGTCAAGGCGTTTTGCGTAAAACGCCTGACTTTTGGCTATAAAACCCTATAAACGAAAATGCAAGAGGAAGGAACACTTACCAGTGATTCCTAGGATGCAATAGAACTAAGTTGGATGCTCCTTTCAAATAGGAAATTCCAAAGGAGGGAGATTGAGTTTTGAATTAGAAATGTGCAAGCTCAAATGGTGAACTTTGGCACCTATTTATAGTTGGAGAGCTTAAAGGAGGTGATGCTAGGTGTTAAGGGGTGTAAGAGGAAGCTTACAAGTGTCCTACAACGTGGCATAGTTGTTTGAAAGTCCCTGGTTTCAAAAACATAGTTTTTGGCAATTTGTGTGGAGGCCAAGCAATTTTTTTGCAGACACCAGCCTCTTGCGCCCTGCGAGAGGCATAGGCCTTGTCTCTCGCGCCCCGCGAGCGCCCCATGGCCAGTTTCAAACTTTGACACTTTTAGCCCCTTAACCTATAAAACCTTTCAAAACACCTTTTTAGCATATTTAGCCCTCCGTAGCCATTTTTTGTCGTACCCGGGAGTATGCCCGAACATTGTCGAGCTCTCGGTTCGTTAAAAGGTCTCAGAGGTATAAATTAACATGTTGGCATTTTTAACCTCTCCATTATCCAAATTTCACAAATTAACAGATTTAATCCCTCTCGTCCAACAAACGGGACATATGAGAGTTAGGACTTCGTAAAGGATCACTAAGAGGCTCACTATAAACATGTTGAATCTGATGATACTCAGAGGCTGGGCATGTTGACATATCAGTCACTCAGAGGCCAAGTTTAAGCATGTTGACATATCAGTCACATAGAGGCTAAGCATGTTGACATATCAGTCACTCAGAGGCTAAGTTTATGGATGTTGATATCAGAACGCCACTAAGAGGCTCAGTTTTGAGCATGTTGACACCTTCAGTCCTTATTAGTCTTTAATAGACTAAAATAAAAAAATACAACACGTGTCACTATATTATTGGACACGATTTTACAGGGTGTTACATCCTCAGCCCCTTAAAAGAAATCTCGTCCTAGAGATTTTATTCAAAAAGATGGGGGTACTTTTGTCGTATAGTGGATTCAACCTCCCATGTATACTCGGGACCTCTAAAAGCGTCCCACTTAACCTTAACTATATGTATTAATTTTCTTTGGAGCTTCTTAACCTGTCGATCCTCGATCGAAATTGTTTCTCAACGAACCTCCGGTTTTCATCTATTTGCACATCTTTGTGCGACATTGCTAGCGACTCATCGGCTAGGCATTTCTTAAGGTTACTGATGTGGAATACATCATGGATTCCACTAAGCTCCTCTGGTAATCTGAGCTTATAAGCTACAGTGCCAACACAATCGACTATTTTGAATGGTCCAATATATCTTGGGCTTAACTTTCCCTTCTTTCCGAATCTCATTACACCTTTCCAAGGTGATACTTTCAGATGATTTTGTCCCCTACGTGGAACTTAAGAGGTTTACGCCTCTTGTCCGCATAGTTTTTCTGCCTATCTCGGGCAGCTTTAAGATGGTCACGGATTTGCATAATCTTTTCCGTGGTCTCCAGGACAATCTCCGGTCCTGATAGTTGGGCTTCCCTTACTTCTGCCCAACACACGGGTGTTCTACATTTTCTCCCATACAAGGCCTCAAAAGGAGTAGCCTTGATGCTAGTATGATAACTACTATTACAGGAGAATTCTATTAGGGGTATGTGGTTATCCCAACTTCCACCTAAATCGATCACACATGCCCGAAGCATGTCTTCCAAAGTTTGAATAGTACGCTAACTTTGACCATCAGTCTGGGGATGGTAAGCCGTACTAAAGTTTAATCTGGTGCCTAAAGATTGTTGGAAACTTTTCAAAAAATGAGATGTATATCTAGTATCTCTATCAGATACAATAGATACTGGCACACTATGTAGGGATACAATCTTGTCCACGTACAACTTAGCCAATTTGTCAGAACTATATGTCTCCTTAGTTGGCAAGAAATGTGCTGACTTAGTCAGTCTATACACAATGAACCCAATTGTGTCGTTACCACGTTTGGTCTTAGGTAACTTGGTAATCAAGTCCATTGTTACCATTTCCATTTCTAAGTGGGAATATCAAGTTGTTGTAGAAGTCCTAACGGCTTCTGATGTTCGGCTTTAACTTGCGAACACGTCAGACATTTAGCTACATAGGTGGCTATGGATTTCTTTAAACCCATCCACCAATAATTCTTTTTTAGATCCTAATACATCTTGTCACCGCCCGGGTGAACTGAGTATCTCGTATTATGCGCTTCCTAGAGGATTAGATCTCTAAGTCCTCCAAAAATTGGAACCCAGATTCTATCATTAAATCTAAGGATTCCATCATTTCCAGGTGTTAACTGTTCAACAGTTTTGCCTAACCCTTCATTAGGAACATTAGCCTCTAACAAGGCTTGCTTCTGCACATCTAATAGCTTTTCATTCAAGCTATTTCTAGCTCAATGCTGTTAGCGTTAATCCTAATAGGCTTAACTCGTTCCTTACGACTTAAGGCATCAACAACTACATTTGCCTTGCCGGGATGATAGCAAATTTCACAATCATAATTGTTAAGGGTTTCCATCCAACGCGTTGTCGCATGTTCAATTCCTTCTGATTGAACAGATGTTGGAGACTTTTATGGTCAGTGTATATAATACACTTTGTACCATATAAGTAATGTCTCATAACTTAAGTGCAAATACAACATCACCCATTTCCAAATCATGGGTGGTGTAATTTCTTTCATGAACCTTTAATTGTCATGATGCATAGGCAATTACTTTGCCTTTTTGCATTAGCACACAGTCCATGCCAGTGTGCGAAGCATCACAATAAACCACAAAGTCTTCAATTCCCTCAGGTAAGGATAACACAGGAGCATTACTCAACTTATGTCTCAGAATCTCAAATGATTCCTGTTGTTTTGGACCCCAATTAAACTTGACATTCTTACGGGTCAGGGTAGTTAAAGGAGTGGCTATCCTTGAAAAGTTCTCAATGAACCTCCTATAGTATCCAGCCCATCCTAAGAAGCTACGATTCTCTGATGGGGTTTGGGCAACTTCCCAATTCATTATGGCCTCTATTTTGGCGGGATCCACTTGGATACCACGCTCACTTACAACATGTCCAAGAAACTGGACCTCTCTAAGCCAGAATTCACATTTAGATAACTTTGCGTAAAGTTTCTCTTATATTAGCAGTTCCAGAATCCACAAGATGTTTCTCGTGATCAACTTGATTACAAAATAGATAAGTATGTCGTCTATGAATACAATGATAAACTTATCCAAATACGGTTTGCAGACTCTATTCATGAGATCCATGAATGCTGCAGGTGCATTTGTGAGCCCAAAAGGCATCACCAAGAATTCAAAGTGACCATAACGGGTCCTGAAGGCAGTCTTAGGAACATCTTCACTCCTAACCTTCAGCTGGTGATATCCAGATCTTAAATCAACTTAGAGAAATAACTAGCTCCTTGAAGTTGGTCAAATAGATCATTGATCCTGGGCAGAGGATATCTATTCTTGATCGTTATCTTATTTAGCTTACGGTAATCAATGCACATCTGCATTGAATCGTCTTTCTTTTTAACAAAAAGAATTGGAGCTCCCCAAGGCGAGGAACTAGGCTGTATAAAGCCTTTCTCTAAGAGTTCATCTAATTGTGTCCTTAACTCTTTCATTTCTGTCGGAGCTAGCCGATATGGAGCTCTAGTTATAGGTGTTGATTCAGGTAGGATATCAATCCTAAACTCCACTTATCTATCTAGACGTAGACATGGTAATTTGTTAGGAAAGACATCAGGATACTCCGAGATAACTGGTAGGTCTTCAATATCCGGTTTAGGCTCATTAATAGTGACTTGTGCCATGTAAATGACACAACCTTTCCTCAAACACTTGGATGCCTTAAATAATGACACCTTGTCTGGCAATCCGTAGTGTGAGTCTCCAGGGATGGTAATCATTTCACCAGATGGGGTTTTAATCTCGATGAGTTTCTTATCGCAGGCAATGCAGGCTTAGTTATGGAATAACCAATCCATGCGTAAAACTACATCGAACCCCGCCAATTTCATTGGCAGTAAAGAGATAGGGATAGAATAATTCTTAATAGATATAGAACATCCATCAAGAATGAAAGATGTTGTTTTTATACTTCCATCAACAAGTTCTATCTCATATGTTTTATCTAGAGTTCTTATGGGTAAGTTTAATAGTTTACTAAACTTATGATCAACAAAAGATTTATCTGCACCCGAATCGAAAAGAACTCTAGCATATACGTCGTTAATAAGGAATGTACATGTTATGACGTTATTGTCATTAATGGCCTCCCTGGCGTTCATCTAGAAAGCACGAGCATTCCCTTTCTTAGCCTCCCTAGGCTTCGTATTATCATTTCTGGGGTTCTTAAGGCAGTTAAACTTAATATGCCCCTTTTCATTACAATTGTTGCAGACGACATTCTTAAGATCCTTGCATTCTAGGGTTTTATGCCCCCTTTTCTTATAGATACCACAGGGTCTAGATTGTGGATCAATACTACATTGTCCCCAATGCTTACGGTTGTAGTTCTTACATGTCGGTGTTACGCCTGACTTAACTTGGTTCCTTTTGAACCCAAATTTTCCTTTCTTTTTAAATCTTTGGGAGTTATCCTCCTCCCGTTTCCTTTTCTAGTCAGTCTTAGATTTGACTGACTTCTGCCTCACCAAATCTAGGGTGAGGGAGAGAGATAGGTCAACAGCAGACCTATAGGTACTAGGCTGAGTAGCCTTTACCATGCCTTTTATCTCAGACGCTAATCCATTTATAAAACGCGCAATGTGTTTGGTTTCTAGGGTAATCAGATAGGAAACTAACCTAGACAGAGAATTGAAAACGAATACATACTTCCGACAATCTATGTTCTTCATTGTAAGAGTCAGAAAGACTCTATCTTCTCCACCTCATGGGGTGGGCAGTAAGTTTCCTTTACCGTATCAACAAACTTGGACCATCCCAAGTTGTACAGGTGCACCTTACCTATTGATTGAATCATAGCCTTCCACCATGTTAGGGCATCGCCCTTAAAGGACTGTGATACATACTTAACCACATCCTTATCAGCACAGCCGCTGATATCTACTATCGTCTCCATTTCGTCTAGCCATTTCAAGGCTTCTACTGATCATTTTTCCCTATTAAAGTCTTGGGGTTTGCAGAAGACGAAATATTTATAGGTACATCCATCCTTAGAAGAACGGACCTATCAGCAAATTCTATTTTCTTTGGTTCACTCTTCGCATTTGAAGAGTGAACTGAGCTCTCTTTTTGAGCTGAGGAGGGTGGAATCGATAATGGTCTGGAGCGAGTAGCACTCGACTCCCTAAGCTTTTCTAAGGCCTTTTCCATGGCCTTTCCTACAGCTGCATCTATGCTAGCTTGGAAATCATCGTTGTTAATGGCTATATTTTTGGCGTTATTAGAGTTGACATTTCGGTGACTACTTTGAGCTTCATCCGAGTTAGCCATTCTTCAAAGCTTTGGTTCTAAATACCAATTAAAATTTCTCTTAGCCATGGTGTAACAACCATTTTGGCTTTAAACATTGGATATAACAATCCATCACCTAATCAAGCTAGTGTGAATAACATCACAACTCTTAGGCTTATGATATCTATATTTGGCCTAGGTCCTAGAAGGACCATCAAAGGCAAATTACAATTTGGACAAAGTCCATATATTATTAGACAGTGGATCGTAATGTCGCAACTATCATTGTCATACATACAATTATATATAGCTCATAGGCTTGTCACTAATGGACATGTTAATACAGCACGTTGGCCTGTCACTTTGGTCATAACATATGGCATATCAGCCTATCACTTTGGTCATAACATATGGCATATCAGCCTGTCACTTTGGACGTAACATATGGCATATCAACCTGTCACTTTGGACATACATATGGCATATCAGCCTGTCACTTTGGACATACATATGGCATATCAGCTGTCACTTTGGACATACATATGGCATATCAGCCTGTCACTTTGGACATACATATTGTATATCAGCCTGTCACTTTGGACATACATATGGCATATCAGCCTGTCACTTTGGACGTAACATATGGCATATCAACCTGTTACTTTGGACATACAATATGGCATATCAGCCTGTAACTTTGGACGTAACATATGGTATATCAGCGTGTCACTTTGGACATACATATGGCATATGTCACATCCCGGATTTCCAACCCAAATTCATACACCGGTGGGCTCGGTGGGGAGTATTGTGACGTCAGTTGATAACATCATAGTCAATTAAACATGGCACAACAGAAGTCTTGGAGTAAAATTACTATTACAAAGCAAATGTTCGAAATAAAATAATATACAGGCTCGTAATAGAAGATCCACAAGCGGATCATAAAATGTACAAAAGAATATAAAACAGACTTTAGGGCAGATCTAAGGATTTGCAAGATCCTCTTATTCACTACCGAGCAGCTTCCGGCCTATTTCGTATTGTACCTGCAGTTCAGTCTTTGGACGATACGTCAGCTTTCGCTGGTGAATACACCCGACTGAGTCTTTTTGAAAACATTTTTAAAATTAGATTTAAGTGCACAGGACACAAATCTTTTATAACTTGGGAAAGTTACTTTGTAACCTGGTTAAAAAATTCACATGTTTGTCCATACATACAGGGCCCAGTACAGAGACCGAGACATGATTAAATACACACCACTTAGAACTCACATAGGAGTTATCCCCAACGTCTTGGGTAATTTGCATTTGAGCGTCTGTCAGGTGTATGCCTACACCCCGCGCTAAAGTCGTGGCCATTAACTAATCTAATGAGCCAAGGATATCCAGGACACAGTAAGTTATCAAACAAAACTATTAAAACCGAATATGCGGTTTTACTAGCCACAATTCGGCATTAGATTGATTTTCTGACCAAGCGTAATAATTTTCGTATCCCAAGCCCGTATAGGGAAAATAAGTCAAGAGTATTTACCTGAGCTAGTCTTCTTTTAAATTTTAATAACTCAGCTGTATACAAAAGTACCAACTGCAGATAGCATTTACCGGCAAGGCTCTAGTCTGGATTTTGGCATAAGCTAACCAATTAATACTAACGGTCTTGATTTTAGTCATAGACTTAGACCGAGTAGTGTACATGATCAAAACGTATAACGCTTGATTAAACGATGATTGGATAGAACGTAGTTTAAACCCAACAAGTACCTTGACTTGTATTATATGGGTAAACAATTAACAATCTGGATTTTGAGATTAAAAAGATAAGGTTAAACCCGTTTAGGTTAAATTTCGCAAACTAGTTACGCATAATCAACCGTACGTTTATAAGCGATAATGGTTAACCGGATAAGTCATGGACAAGTTCTATATGCCATTATATTTTAAATAAGTTAAGATATCAGTAGGATATCAATTTATATGCCCGTTAAGGTTTTAAAACGAAACTATGCCTCAAAAGGGCATTCCGGTAATTATATACCGTATAAAAAGAACTTGAACATATTTTAAGTTTATATTCATAAATATTCTAAAAATAGTTTATTTATGATATAATATCAGTAGGATACCAATTATAGGTGTAATTTATCTTTTATGACCAAACTATGCACCGAAGGGGCATTTTGGTCATTTTACACATAGTTAATAAATTATTTGGGGTTCTGAGTTTATAACATGTACCTACTATAAATATGTTTAAAATGAGTTTTAAAATCAGTAGGTATCAAGTCTTGATCAATAATATGGTTTAAAACCATACTATGCTTCGAAACGGCGCTTATGTCGTAAAATGACGTCTTTATGCGATGTTTATGAAAACGGATGTTAAGGTCAAATTAAAATGTTTTAAATATGTTATAATATAACATATCAGTAGGTAAATGATTTACCTTGAAAAGAATTGATTAAAACTATTTTATGAGCCACAAGGGCTAAAATCGTCATTTATCGACATAGTTTAAGGACTTGCTTGTAAGCTCAGTTTATGACTTGGTTTAACATCCCAAATAATCCTACTTATAATATTATATCAGTAGGAAACTTATTTTCAAGTACATTATCATTAAAACCTTGTTTTATGCAAAAAGGTCATTTTTGTCAAAAATGGCATAATTGCGGAACTTGCGCATAAACTTAGATTCTGATTATGATCATGTAATATAACCTCAGATGGTTATGCTAAATTATATTATGATCATAATGCAACTTTAGATCAGTAGGTAACTAATCTAAATCGGGTCAGAATCGAAAGTCAAAGCAGAAGTCAAACTTCGTGACTTTCGGTTGCGAAGCGACCCTAGAACAGAAATTGAGGAGCCGAACATGTTCTTACATGTTCTAATAGTTATTACCAACTTGTTTAAGTGTCAAAACAGGTTTCATAACATATGTAAGATCAATTTATGATTTTTCCAAAAAATTACCTGTTTGACTTTTTAATATCATTACTTTGACCCGTCAATTGGTCTAGCACACGTGATCTTCAGGAGGTGCCCTTTATTGGGATTAACACCTACCTTATTACGATCACTTAGCCATGTTCATTTTGAACAATGGCTGGACCATAATGGTCTTAACCGAAAGTCAAAGCGTTTTCAGCAAAACGCTTGACTTTTGGCTATAAAAGCCTATAAACGAAAATGCACAAGGAAGGAACACTTACCAGT
This sequence comes from Scalesia atractyloides, assembly GCA_947069175.1. Classification (NCBI taxonomy): domain Eukaryota; kingdom Viridiplantae; phylum Streptophyta; class Magnoliopsida; order Asterales; family Asteraceae; genus Scalesia; species Scalesia atractyloides. The sequence continues at coordinate 82,213,633 of CAMTDV010001632.1, forward strand.
GATTCTTAGGGTGCAAAAGAACCATGTTGGATGCTCCTTTTAGCTAGGAACTTCCAAGGAGGGAGAAGAGTATGAAAAAGAAAGGTGCTAGTTGAAATGGTGAACTTAAGCACCTATTTATAGTTGGAGAACTCAAAGGAGGTGATGCTAGGTGTTTAGGAGTGTAAGAGGGAGCTTACAAGTGTTCAAAAATGTGGCATAGTAGTTTGGGAAGCCATGGTTTCGAGTAAATGGTTTTTGGAGTTTTGTTTGGAGACCAAACAAAACTTTTGGCAGCAGAGGGCTTCTCGCGCCCCGTGAGAGACCCAGGCCTGGTCTCTCCCGGCCCGCGACCGCCATATGGCCAGTTTCAAATTTTGACACTTTTAACCCCTTAACTTTATAAAGCTTCTAAAATCCTTCTAAAACACCTTTTTGACACTTTTAGCCCTCCGTAGCCAATACTTAGCATACCCGGGATTATGCCCGGACATTCTCGAGCTCTCGGTTCGTTAAAAAGTCACTCAGAGGTAAGAATTAACATGTTGACAATTTTAATCCCTCCATTATCCAACTTTCACATATATACAAAATTGAACCCTCTTGTCAAACAATTGGCGCGTATGAGAGTTAGGACTTCGTAAAGGATCACTCAGAGGCTTATTATAAGCATGTTGACTCTGATGTCACTCAGAGGCTGGACATGTTGACATATCAGTCACTCAGAGGCCAAATTACAAGCATGTGACATATCAGTCACTCAGAGAGCTTTTATTTATGCATGTTGACATCGGACCGTCACTCAGAGGCTTGGTTTGAGCATGTTGACGCCTTTAATCCTTGTTAGTCTTTAATAGACTATATTTTAAAAATACAACATGTGTCACTATACTATTGGACACGATTTTACAGGGTGTTACAGCATATCAGCCTGTCACTTTGGACGTAACATATGGCATATCAGCCTGTCACTTTGGACGTAACATATGGTAAATCAGGCTGTCACTTTGGGCATACATATGTCATATCAGCCTGTCACTTTGGACGTAACATATGGCATATCAGCCTGTAACTTTGGACATACATATGGCTCGTTGGCCTATCATATAGACGGCTAGTGTGGTTCCTCAAGTCACACTACCAGGAGTATGAACATTCCTTAATGTTAGCATAAGAGTACCTTAATGATTGATTAATGGTCCCGGTCATGTTGGACCTTAACGACCTTGGAGGTTTGAACCTAGTCCATCACCTCTGGATATAAGGATAACTTCCCTTAACTATCCTGATAGAAGACATTTTATTCTTAACTATCAGTTCTTGAAAATGTGTTGTAACATCCGTCAAAAACGGATTTACCAAACCCGCTCCGTTTATCAACCGAACAGTCAGTCAAAATTTTCGTTGCGAATTAAATGCCCAAAATAATTTTAAAAGATACATAATCGATTATTATACGGGAATATATATTTAGTTTTTGAAAAACTGTTGAAAATTGCAAAATAAAAATAAAAGGTCTCTGCCGGGTTTCGAACCCGGGTCAGTACCGGTTCAACATCAAACTTAACACACCACACACAAACCACTGCGCCACTTGTATTGTTTGTTAAATATTGGAATCAATTAATTCATAAGTGACTTTCTGAATTCAAAAACCGGCGCCCAATAGTTCAGTCGTCGGAAATCCCGGTAATCTCACGAGTTTTTAACAACATCTTCCGTTATAACGTAAACCATTACTAAGACATCGGTTATAACCGACGTCAAACCATAACCGCCGGAGTTTTTATAACTTATGAATCCAGTTAGAAATCGGGCCAAATACACCTCAGTTTCTCCCTATAAATTCACCCACAACCCACTGCAAACCTTTTCGCTCAAAACCACACCTTTACCGGACGTAATTCCACTCGCCGGAATCCTTCTGTTTGTCGCCGGAAAACCGGTTTCTCCATTTCCGAGCCTTATTGAACCTCCTAAGCTTATACCGAAGTCACCCACACCCTTTGTAAGTTTTCTGAAGTTGCTCTGCTGCAAGACACTCGTCGCCGGAAGGGATTGCTGTCGCCGGAGTTCTGCCGGAAAACAGAGGAAGATAGTCGGTATACCTCACGCTTAATTTCCTATCTTTTTACTTATATCTCATATGTATTTAATCATCAAACACTAAAGAAACCGATTAAAAACTTGAACCAGTCAGTTATCGATTTTGGTTAACACTCAACGAAGAAGATGAAGTTCGGTAATCATATAAGTTTAATTTAAATCAAGAAATTACTCGGGTTAGACACACAGTCCAGCGGTGGACTGTGTGCATATTAAACACAAACGTCTCGAGTTCGAATCCGGTTTCACACACGCTGCCTTAATAAAATACCTTTTTGTTTCGTTAACCGAACCGGAAGTCACACTGTATATGTTAAGTATATTGATAACCGGAATAACAACCAAGTTAGACACACAGTCCAATGGTGGACTGTGTGTATGTTTTATCACAGGTCACGAGTTCGAGTCCGGGCTACTACACCGACTCGGACAATTATCTATTTTTTTTAAATAAGACAGAAAAAGAAAATAATTAATTTGTGTTTAAGTATAATAAAAATCAGTTATATTAACAAGTTGTACACACAGTCCAGCGGTGGACTGTGTGTTATCATAACCCACAGGTCCCGGGTTCGAGACCTGTGGAGCGCACCGTCCGATTCGCTTAAATTGTTTTTAAAATAAAAGGATTTCGTGTTTAACATAATTAATATATATATATAATTAAAAACAGATATATAACGGGTTAGACACGTAGCACAGTTGGTAGAGCTACGTGCACGCGTACGAGAGGTCTCGGGTTCGAGCCTCACTCAGCGCACTTATAATCCGACTCGAACCGGTCAACGGTCAACGGTCAAGTCAACGGTCAGAAAAAGTCAAATTTTTTTATATTTTTATTTAATTATTTTAATTAAAAATCAATTTAAAATACTTAAAAATAACATTTTTAAGGTTAGAAAATAGCCTTAAACTCACAAAAATACACCCAACAATCCTACTAAAATAGATTAATAAAATCCGTTTACTTACCAAACCATAATGCGATTTATCTAGGTTAAATCTCACTCGTGGTTAAAACCACTTCGCGTGCATTCAACATCATCAACCGAACGCACCCACTGTGAGTGAATCTTACAACTCCCCCTTTTAAATTACACGTTTTGGGGTGTGTCATGTGTTATAAAAATAATTAACTTGTTTATTTAAACTTGTGCCATACCACATCATGATCTAAACTTAGATTGTTATATTGTTGTGATTACTTACTTCCTTTTGTCAAATTATATGAAACTCAATCATTAAGCCCATCAGTTCCTCGTGGGAGACGAGTTGAACAACGCGTGCCTCAAATCAAATTCATTATTGTTCATGTGTGGATCATTGAGTTTATATTGTTTGTAGTGTGTCATTCATATTATCATGTTATGCAATTCATTCATTAGGCCCCTCAGTTCTTCGTGAGAGACGAGTTGAGCATTGCGTGCCTCTAAATGTTCCATTATTGTTCATGTGTGTTTTATTTAATATCTTATGATTGTTGAATAAGTTTACATCTATTTTTACTCATGTTTGGTTGTGCACATATTTCATAATCAATTCAAATAAACTTGTTCAAATGTTTTCCATAGGATTCACTCGCCAACATTATGTTGATCCAAAACCTTTTTACACATGATACAGGTGAACAGGTCGAAGCAAAGAAAACCTAGGAAATGCCTTAGAAGAGAACAAAGAAGCTAAGATTGATAGTTAGAATATGTTGTAACAATTATTGTAAATTTCCATTAAATTGTATTTAATGAATATGAAACGCATAATAAATGTCATGAGCTTTGATGATAACCCAATCATGCCCCGATCACCTTTTCCGCTGCGGGTCGGGGTGTGACAGATTGGTATCAGAGCCATGACTATAGGGACATAGGATAGGTTATTAGACCCTTAGAGCCTATACTATAGTCTGCCTAAATTTTAATTGATTAGGTGGTTACATACAAACTTGTGATATTTATTTGTTTCATATTTGTTTACATTTACAGTCAAACATACATGCTGATATACATATTCATTATACATATATACATATTCATTATACATATATCGATGTTCATGTATTCAATTTATTTTCATACTCTCATTATCCAAAGATTTTGTGCAATTTTCAAATCTCATCAAAGTAAGTTCTGCGACGGGCATGTAGTAACTGGAAGGGTACAAGTACCGGTAGTCGGAACGTCCTGTCTAGGTTGGCATTCGTATAAATCCAATATAACGGACCAGTTTGCCTACCTGGGGACCAACAATGAGAGTACGAAGGACCTATTAGGCCAAAGCATGCCACACCAAACGTCGTTCGAACTAACCTACTTTGAGGTGTCACCGTGTCTACACCTGGACACATTCCGAATATCACACGTTGTATACATATTTCTCGATTTTCTCCGGGTTTTTGTGTACGCAACCTGGCAAACCCGTGCGAACCATATGAAAAACCGGTATTCATGGGGGCCCACATGATTACACAGGTAAAGTATGGCGGCATGTAGGGCCTAACAGCGAGCAAAGCCCAAGACATCCTATGGATGTAGTAGATTTATTTTTCTATAATTATTTTATGAATGTTCATTCCTAATGCGACCCATGAACCCAAATCGCTCAACAAATGGCTGTCGTAATACCCAACATAGTAATCCAAGTTCAACAAGCATTCACCGATAATCCTGTCAATCAAGCAAACCAAAACGTTATCAACTCTCCATCAAATATCACTAAATGCACCTACAAGCATTTCAAATCATGCGACCCTCCAAAGTACAAAGGGACTGAAGGTGTCACCGCTCTCCTCCATTGGTTTGAAGAAATGGAGAACACTTTTCTAAATTGCGATTGCCCTGACGATCGCAAAGTGCGTTATGCTACCGGTCGATTATATGGGATAGCACTTACTTGGTGGAATACAGAGAAGGCCAAACGAGGCGTCGACGATGCTATGACCTTAACTTGGAACGAATTGAAGGAAATCATGACCAGACGATTTTGCCCAAGGAGTGAAATCAAGAAATTAGAAGATGAATTTTATTCGTTGAAACAAAAGGAAGGAGACCACATCACCTACAATAAAAGATTCCTCGAGTTACATCAAATGGTTCCCAACATGTTCACTCCCCTCTACCGTTTGATCGAGCACTACATTCGTGGTCTCCCGTCAAAGATTCAAGACCCTGTAATTAGTACCAAGCCTGCAACTTTGGAAGCAGCAATGGAGCTAGCAACAGAGCTCACCGAGAACCGAATCCGAAACACTGACTTCAAGGAGGAGAACAAGAAGGATAAAGTATCGACTGAAACCTCCGACTCCACCCAAACCGAATCCCCTTCTCAACCCAATCCTAAGAGAAGAAGAGACGGGCAACTTTTCGCTGATACCCAACGAAATCAACCAATTTTACACGCCATACCCATCCGAGCTATCCCAATCACCCAAGTAGCACCCAACTCAACTTACCCAAATAAGAAACCATATCTTGGACCTCACCCTCGATGCAACAACTGTTTTTATCACCATCCCCATACCTTACCTTGTCGTCTATGTACAACTTGTGGACGCTATGGTCATTTGAGCAAGGATTGCCGCACATTTCAAAACCAAACCTCTTCCCCTACTCAAAACATGGCTCAAACTTATCATCAACCCCAATACCCCATGTTCCCATATGTTCGAGCTTGTTTCAATTGTGGCGACCCTACACACTTTAGAAACACATGCCCTCAATTGGTTAACGTTATCAACACTCAAGCCCAATCAAACCCAGTTAACCAAGTAAACCAAGAAAACCCAACCACTATGCCACCAGCAAGAGGAAGAGTCTTCAATATCAACGCCAATCTTGTCGAAGATAATGACGGCCCAAACGAAGATACCCAACTAGTCCTCTTCGCCGAAGATCCAGATTCAACTCCTATCGTTTAGTTTTATGTTTTCTTTATCACATAGAACCAAACATAACTTAAGGATAAAGCTAATGAAACTTTGACAAGAGTACGGTGGATACGCTATATATAAGTATTCTTGTCAAAGGATCAGAAGCATTATCTGGCGGTTATGAGAGGTTCCATGTGTAGACTGTTAGAGTAATTATTATTTATTGTTTTCAGTATATGCATTTGCCGAGGCCGCAGCTCCCTATCCATCGAGGTTGAGCTTGATCCCCATTTTATTATGCGGTTGATCTTGGCGTGCCCGCACGATCGGCTTCGTTTGATTGAGCCTTGATCGGTTATTTCATTTTACATTTCAATACATGCAATACGCTCGGCTCCGTTTGATTGAGCCTTGAGCGCACAGTTCATTTTACATTTTCAGTACATGCAATACGCTCGGCTCCGTTTGATTGAGCGTTGAGCGCACAGACAATTTCATTATCAGTATCTTGTGGTTGTGGTGTTTGTAGTAGAGTCGCATCGAACTAACCATAACTTGCGGATAAAGTCAATGAAAATTTGACAAGGATATGGTGGATACGCCGCTGGTACTTCCTATATATAAGTATTCTTGTCAATGATCGGAGGCATTATCAGGCGGTTATGAGAGGTTCTATGCATAGGCTGTTTGTGTGATTGTTGTTTAGATTAAGTTGTTCATTTTCAGTACATGCAATACATTCGGCTCCGTTTGATTGAGCCTTGAGCGCACATACAATTTCATTTTCAGTACATGCAATACGTTCGGCTCCGTTTGATTGAGCCTTGAGCGCACAGACAATTTCATTATCAGTATCTTGTGGTTGTGGTGTTTGTAGTAGAGTCGCATCGAACTAACCATAACTTGCGGATAAAGTCAATGAAAATTTGACAAGGATATGGTGGATACGCCGCTGGTACTTCCTATATATAAGTATTCTTGTCAAATGATCGGAGGCATTATCAGGCGGTTATGAGAGGTTCCATGCATAGGCTGTTTGTGTGATTAAGTTATTCATTTTCAGTACATTCAATACACTCGGCTCTGTTTGATTGAGCCTTGAGCACACATACAATTTCATTTTCAGTACATTCAATACGTTCGGCTCCGTTTGATTGAGCCTTGAGCGCACAGATATTTCATTTTCAGTACATGCAATACGATCGGCTCCGTTTGATTGAGCCTTGATCGCACCGTTATATTTCATTTCAGTATTTTATGTTTGTTGTATTGGTTGTAGAGTTATAGGACTAATCATAATTCACTGATAAAACCAATGAAAATTTGACAAGAATATGGTGGATACGCCGCTGGTACTTCCTATATATAAGTATTCTTGTCAAAGGATCAGAGGCATTGTCAGACGGTTATGAGAAGTTCTATGTAGGATTTATTAGTTTCTTGGTAACTAATCATAACTTGTGGATAAAACCAATGAAAATTTGGCAAGAATATGGTGGATACGCCGCTGGTACTTCCTATATATAAGTATTCTTGCCAAAGGATCAGAGGCATTATCAAGCGGTTATGAGAAGTTCCATGTAGGATTTAGTATTGCCTTGGTTGGAATTTGTGTTACATTTATATCATCTTGCTATTTAAAGAGATTTGATTGTGTTCCATTTCTACATAAACTAACCTCTCCATCATAACAAACGAGAGAGGAACTTCCACCATTCAAACATATATGCTATCAGAATGTGGATTCAAATATTAGCTGTTGTGCTTATTTATGTTCAAATATTAGCTGTTGTGTTTAATTATGTTTAAATATCAGCTGTTGTGTTTTATTTATGTTTCCCTGTAGGTTGTAGTGTTAGAAGTTTTGCCTTAGGATATAACCATACTTTTCCAAACGTACCTAAACTCTTATGCATGATATCATTTTTAGCGAATCATTCCTGCTTATCAATACTTATACAGTAGGCAACAAAAAGCGATTCCTGTAATATGGTACTTAACCCTTACAAGGAACGTTACCGCCTCAAACAAAAACTCAAACCCTTACTTTTTTTCTAAGCAAGTAACTGACAAACTAAACACCATCATTCTTTTAGTCAAATATAACACTATTTAAATTTCGGGACGAAATTTCTAAAAAGCAGGGGATACTGTAACATCCGTCAAAAACGGATTTACCAAGCCCGCTCTGTTTATCAACCGAACAGTCAGTCAAAATTTTCGTTGCGAATTAAATGCCCAAAATAATTTTAAACGATACATAATCGATTATTATACGGGAATATATATTTAGTTTTTGAAAAACTGTTGAAAATCGCAAAATAAAAATAAAAGGTCTCTGCCGGGTTTCGAACCCGGGTCAGTACCGGTTCAACATCAAACTTAACACACCACACACAAACCACTGCGCCACTTGTATTGTTTGTTAAATATTGGAATCAATTAATTCATAAAGTGACTTTCTGAATTCAAAAACCGGCGCCCAATAGTTCAGTCGTCGGAAATCCCGGTAATCTCGCGAGTTTTTAACAACATCTTCCGTTATAACGTAAACCATTACTAAGACATCGGCTATAACCGACGTCTGAGTCCGCGACCAAACCATAACCGCCGGAGTTTTTATAACTTATGAATCCAGTTAGAAATCGGGCCAAATACACCTCAGTTTCTCCCTATAAATTCACCCACAACCCACTGCAAACCTTTTCGCTCAAAACCACACCTTTACCGGACGTAATTCCACTCGCCGGAATCCTTCTGTTTGTCGCCGGAAAACCGGTTTCTCCATTTCCGAGCCTTATTGAACCTCCTAAGCTTATACGAAGTCACCCACACCCTTTGTAAGTTTTCTGAAGTTGCTCTGCTGCAAGACACTCGTCGCCGGAAGGGATTGCTGTCGCCGGAGTTCTGCCGGAAAACAGAGGAAGATAGTCGGTATACCTCACGCTTAATTTCCTTTCTTTTTACTTATATCTCATATGTATTTAATCATCAAACACTAAAGAACCGATTAAAAACTTGAACCAGTCAGTTATCGATTTTGGTTAACACTCAACGAAGAAGATGAAGTTCGGTAATCATATAAGTTTAATTTAAATCAAGAAATTACTCGGGTTAGACACACAGTCCAGCGGTGGACTGTGTGCATATTAAACACAAACGTCTCGAGTTCGAATCCGGTTTCACACACGCTGCCTTAATAAAATACCTTTTTGTTTCGTTAACCGAACCGGAAGTCACACTGTATATGTTAAGTATATTGATAACCGGAATAACAACCAAGTTAGACACACAGTCCAATGGTGGACTGTGTGTATGTTTATATCACAGGTCACGAGTTCGAGTCCGGGCTACTACACCGACTCGGACAATTATCTATTTTTTTTAAATAAGACAGAAAAAGAAAATAATTAATTTGTGTTTAAGTATAATAAAAATCAGTTAAATTAACAAGTTGTACACACAGTCCAGCGGTGGACTGTGTGTTATCATAACCCACAGGTCCCGGGTTCGAGACCTGTGGAGCGCACCGTCCGATTCGCTTAAATTGTTTTTAAAATAAAAGGATTTCGTGTTTAACATAATTAATATATATATATAATTAAAAACAGATATATAACGGGTTAGACACGTAGCACAGTTGGTAGAGCTACGTGCACGCGTACGAGAGGTCTCGGGTTCGAGCCTCACTCAGCGCACTTATAATCCGACTCGAACCGGTCAACGGTCAACGGTCAAGTCAACGGTCAGAAAAAGTCAAATTTTTTTATTATTTTTATTTAATTATTTTAATTAAAAATCAATTTAAAATACTTAAAAATAACATTTTTAAGGTTAGAAAATAGCCTTAAACTCACAAAAATAAACCCAACAATCCTACTAAAATAGATTAATAAAATCCGTTTACTTACCAAACCATAATGCGATTTATCTAGGTTAAATCTCACTCGTGGTTAAAACCACTTCGCGTGCATTCAACATCATCAACCGAACGCACCCACTGTGAGTGAATCTTACAACTCCCCCTTTTAAATTACACGTTTTGGGGTGTGTCATGTGTTATAAAAATAATTAACTTGTTTATTTAAACTTGTGCCATACCACATCATGATCTAAACTTAGATTTTTATATTGTTGTGATTACTTACTTCCTTTTGTCAAATTATATGAAACTCAATCATTAAGCCCATCAGTTCCTCGTGGGAGACGAGTTGAACAACGCGTGCCTCAAATCAAATTCATTATTGTTCATGTGTGTATCATTGAGTTTATATTGTTTGTAGTGTGTCATTCATATTATCATGTTTATGCAATTCATTCATTAGGCCCCTCAGTTCCTCGTGAGAGACGAGTTGAGCATCGCGTGCCTCTAAATGTTCCATTATTGTTCATGTGTGTTTTATTTAATATCTTATGATTGTTGAATAAGTTTACATCTATTTTTACTCATGTTTGGTTGTGCACATATTTCATAATCAATTCAAATAAACTTGTTCAAATGTTTTCCATAGGATTCACTCGCCAACATTATGTTGATCCAAAACCTTTTTACACATGATACAGGTGAACAGGTCGAAGCAAAGAAAACCTAGGAAATGCCTTAGAAGAGAACAAAGAAGCTTAGATTGATAGTTAGAATATGTTGTAACAATTATTGTAAATTTCCATTAAATTGTATTTAATGAATATGAAACGCATAATAAATGTCATGAGCTTTGATGATAACCCAATCATGCCCCGATCACCTTTTCCGCTGCGGGTGGGGGTGTGACATGTGTGGTCTGTGCCACTTGGCATAATCAATCCATTAAAGTCTTTTGGAATTATATAGCTGAGCACAAATTTCGAGTAAAATCGAGACGTTCGCTTGAAGATGATGAATACATATATATAATTCCAAAAAATATTCCATTAATAGTCGATAGAAATTACAATACTAAAAGAAATGAATAAAACAAAATGTCTATGCAAGGACTACGAAATAAAGATGTCCATGCAGGGACTTATTAAAATAAATGATGTCCTCGCAGGGACTACATATATTAGAAGAGATTTCACTCGTCTTTCTTTCCCTTAACCAACTTGATAAGTTTCTTGAAGAACTTGTTCGTCTTCTTATCCGTTTTCTCCGCTTGTTAGTGCATTTCTTTAATTCGTTCTAAGGCCTCGTTAATGGCCTTAAGTGGTGGCGGAGGTTGTGGTTGTGGTTGTGGCATAATTGGATACTGGTACCCATAACTTGGATCCAGTTGGTGGATAAGCAGGTGGGAAAGGAGACGATGGGTAAAGCGCGTTATGCATGACCGCTTGCATATAAGGGTCATTCGAAAGTGCTTGGTAATCAACAGGGTAGTTGGGTTAAAAGGATCATATCCAGAGTAATCCGGATATGTTGGGATTGGGTTATTATAACCCGATGGTGGTGGTTGAACTACGGGTGATGGCATCGATTCCACCACAGGTGAAGCATTAGAGGGCCTACCCATTTGTGGGTCCTCTTGAATGGTAGGGTGGGGTTTAGGCAATGGTGGTAGCGAACCCGACCGTTGACCTGCACGTACCGACATACGTGCTCCATGTTTCCTCCTTTGTGACTCAGGTGGCGGTTGATGTTATTCCACTGGTTCCATATGGACATCTTCTTATATAGGCGGTGGTTGGGAGTGATGCGAAGGAGTGTTGGCAAAGGTGAATTGGTTCCAATATTGGTCCCATTCATTAGAACCTTGGTATGGTGATCCGGCATAGGAGTTTGAATCGCTCGATATCTCGATGTGGTGCGCATTTGATCCTGACGGCGACATCTCCGGATCAGAGTCCCGATTCTGATCCGCTGGGGTGTGTTAAAGTATTGGTTGGGGTTAAACTCATCATGGTAAGAATGATGGGAGTGATGGGAATGGTGTGATTGGTGCGAATGGTACGAGTTTTGAGTATGGGTAGGCGAATGTTGTGACAGGGGCCATGAATCCCCCGAATCTTCTAGGGGTTCACACCCTGGTCGTAGCGGAAGCGCAAGTGTGTGACTATTAGGTAATCATTGCATCCAATTTAGTAAACTGTATTAATAACAACGATGTCATGCCATTTCTAAGTTTCATTATACATTTACATCCTTCAAAAGTAAAAACCAAATTGTTATCAGTATCAGATTACTATTACGAACATAGTTTAAAACACATGTTCCAAAATAAGATGTTGGTTTTATCACAAATTCATGCTGAGGCTTATACCTCTATATACCCAAACGAGGTTGGGATATAAAAGTAAAACCCTCCAAAAGGTAGTACATCGTTGTCTTGACAAAATCCCATACCCGGATCCATCACCAGCTCAAGTCATGCATCCTGAAACACATGTAATTTTAAAAAGTCAACATAAAGTTGGCGAGTTCATGTAGTTTAATGTTTTTGTATCAAAATGTCATCCTTGAAAGCCTGTATTGTAATCCAAGTATGTTATTAGCATCAATGAGTTAATAAAGGATCTATCAGGTGTCGCGAGCACCCTAACATACTTGTGCCATAAGTAAGTAACCAAACCGAGACTTCTTTGACATGTTGGGATCACAAAAGCACTCCAATGGGTATACCAACCAGGAGTGGAGCGCGTCTCAAACTCAATAGATCTACCTCTTTTGCACCTTGGTCGCTAAGTGTTTAATGGTTACTACTGTTATTTCCTACTTACGCACAGTGATCTTTATCTGCTAATCATAGCTAACATACTGTTTTGACATGACATGCATTTCCCCTCGATAGTTTAAAAAAAATTAAAATAAATGAAAGGAGGGACATGAACTCACACTTTTTGCGTTCCGTTAAGTCGTACTATTTATCGATCGGTGTCGCAACGTATGTAACCTACATGCGTATTGGTTTTCCCTTTGACACCTAGGTCTCAATGGACCTTGTCCTCGTTGTTCATCTTGAATTCTTGTTATGTATTTCTTGGTTGTGATTGAACAACTTGTAATGTTATCATAGTGTTGGTAGTTTGTTGTTCGAAATTTAATATTTCTTAATATTATATATATTTTTAAAATATATATATATATATATATATTATTGTTTTCAAACCATGGGTTAACTGGGCTTGCCCTTCACATGTCATTGGGCCTAGCCCATGTGTTCTTGTCATTGGCCTAGCACATGTCATTTATGTCTTTGGGCCTAGCCTATGTTTTCTTGTCACCGGGTCTAGCCCATGTAATTTTATGTCTTTGGGCCTAGCACATGTTTTCTTGTCATTGGGCCTAGCCCGTGTCTTTTGTCTTTTGCTACCATGTCTTTGTCTTTGCCTAGCCCTGTCTTTTGTCTTTGGGCCTGCCCTGTCTTTTTGTCTTTAGGCCTAGCCCATGTAATTTTATATAATTTTTGGCTTTTATTATTTTTAGGTCACCTCCATAATATTATGGAATTTGGGCCTAGCACATGATTTTCACAATTTGGGCCTAGCCCAAATGTAATATATATATAAAAGCCCATTTTTGTCATAAGTATTTACTTATAATTTTTCTAACTTTTTATATACTTAACTTTCCGGATTTTTTCTTTCGATAATTTATTATTTATAAATATATATATATATATAATTATGTATGTGTGTGTGTGTTGAACGTCTAAATATATATTTAGACTCGTCGTCGGCGTCGTTCGTTATATGTTCATTTTCTCGAGGATCGCCCATTGTCGTAACGACCTTTCGTGCCGGCGATTCACCCGTTGGTCGTCGACGCGATGGTGTAATCTTGAATGTTTGCCTATTGTTCGCATCGCTTTAATTGTCCGATTTATTGTTTCGACGCATTGTGAGAATATATTTATTTTGTTACCAACACTTAGTGTATTGATTAAGTGTTTGTATTTTGTATAAGATTGTGTATTTTATTGTGAATACCCTAAGTTTCTAATACATACCATACAATACACATATGTACACATACAATTTATTGGTAACAAATATGTATATAAATACCTGTATTATTTTCCAAGTAGAAATATATATATGTAAAAACATTTATTTTTACTTATATATATATTTGTAACTTTGTTAAACACTTGGCCATTTAGGGATAACCCAAATCATTAGAGCCTACTTAATGACGATTTAAGTTACTAATCACGTTTAATCCCACTAATCACCCCACTAATCATGTTTTAATCGCGATTAGATTTTTAGAAAATTTCATCATAGTTTCCCCTAAACTATGGCGTTTTCCACGTTTAAAAACGTATTTAAAACCTGTTTAAACTCATAATCATCATCAACACACCATCTAATATTTACTTTACATAATCAAACTATCATCATCCATGACTTTTATGGTTTAAAATCCTAGTAAATCAAGTGGGTTTTAATATTTATTAGCCTTTTCAAAACACTACTTTTCTCATGTTGTTAAATCAAGTTTATGCACTTAACCCCTTGATTACTACACATTTTAAGGTGATTACAACTTAAATACATATGTTTACTTCTTATAAAATCATTCATATGTATAAAAAAATATCTTTAAGCTGTAGTATTTTACATGGATGATGTAGTTGATGATCTTGTTTAGATTTAAACTTAGTCATGTTTAAATTTTATTTTTATACTAAATCCCACAAGACCATCCCACTTTTATATCATACTATCAACATAAACAACTTCAACATGAATCTAACAATCATATAAACATATAATCAACACAAAATGAACAATATTTAGTGTTATTATTATGTTGTGTTTTAGGGTTTTTGGTTTATCTTTTCTTGATTTTCAAGATGATCAACTTGTACACTAATAATTTTAAACATAAACATAAGCTAAATTATGGAGGAGTTTAGCTTACAAAGGGTGCACAAGTATCTTGAAGATTTAGAAGAAAATGAAGCTCCTTAAGAATCCCTAATGATCTCCATCCATGCTAGCTTCTTTAGTAGGCTTGATTAGGCTTTAAGTGATATAAGATGTGGTGTTTTTGGGTGGCAAAATGGTGGTGTAGGGTAGTGGTGTTTTATCCGTGAGTTTGGGGAAAAGAAAGGAGAAAAGTGTTGCAAATATTGGTGAATAAAGTGATGAATTATTTTAGGTGATCATGATATATAATTTTCCAATCTTTCAAGTTCCTTCAAGATATTAATATACCATACTTGCAATCTTAATTTTTCAACAAAATCAAGTGGGGTGGGACCCACTTTGAGCCGTGAATATGATGGGGGTGAAGTGTAACTTTCATTTTTACCACATGTTAAAATGTGAGATATTTAGGTAATTAGGATAAGTATAGTGATTAGGGTTAATCCTCTAGCATCTTAAGCCTAAGACTTTAGTTTAGGGTGTATTTACATGGCATTTAATCCATATGATTCTCCAAAATAAGTTTCGGATGACGGATATGTCGCTAGATCGCTCATTGTCGAAATATTCGCTAATAAACGGAACTATTTATTTAGTACCGGAAGCCTTTGTTTTTGACTACCACAACTAATATGGTGTCTAATTAGTGCATTTCCGATCCAAAAATAGGTATGACTAGTTCGCTAGACGAATATACGATGAGTTAGGATGGCCGATATGTCTTTCGTTTGACCGTTCGATCGATATTGGCACTTTTATGATCCGCCGTCGAACTTTTCCGAAAGTTGTGTTTCCCGACCACATGTTACTTGAATGGATCCCGAGTTCCAAATAATGCTTAACTAGTTCACTAGACGCCTGGATGAGGCTATCGGCTACTAAAATATTCGTCGTTTCGACGATCGGTCGCTTTTCGGTCGAGTTGTGCACTGTTTGCCGAATGACCGGAAACGGTGTGTTTTGAGCATTCTAGCTATTCTCACATTATTTTAGGATATTTAACAGTGTTTTATTCTTATCTTGACATTCGGAATCCTCCGATTAGTCTTGCTGACAAATCGACGTTTGTCGCCTTTTTGGTCGAAACGAACAATTTTGCAATTTAGGCGTTATACCAGAAAGTTATGTATTTTGTAATAGTTGTTCTCAAATATGTGTTTTCATTTGTATATGGACTCAGGTATGGCATTAACATGCTGTTATTTCATGTCTTGATTCGTTTCAGCGAGTTTTCCGACACACTTAGTGTCACCGCAATTAGTGCGTCCAACACTTTCTACCAACACTTTTAGGTCATTGTTTTGGTCTGTTTCTCGTCGTAACGGAAACTAGTATATGTTATGGTCATGTTTACTTGCCCTAATGCTTAGGATATGGCGTACGACTCAGTTACATAATTAAATTACGATAATATGCATGAGATTATGAACTACAAATAGTGATTAAATTGTACCGAATTACCGGTTATTTTGCCATTTGTCGCAGTTCGGGTGATGTGGATGAGAAGGGATATGTCCTGAGGGTCCTCCCTTCATGTGTCCTTTGCTTCTTCATCATACACGTGGCGGCATTTTCCTGTTAAATATCAATTCAAAAACATACTAATAACTTAATAATGAAATGAGTAATCCTAGATCAAAGTCTAGACTCGGAAGTCTAAGGAATGTGCTTGTTTAAGTTTGAGATTAAACACAAGAAGGATAGTGTTTAAGTCTCTCAAACGTTGGATCTAATACCAACCTGTCACACCCTGATTCCAACCAAATCTATACATCTGTGGGCCCGGGTGGGGAATACCGTGACGTACGTTGATATCATCATAGACAATTAAACACAGCACAACAAAAGTTTTGGATTTAAATTACTATTACAAACCAAATGTTCAAAGTACAAAATAATATACAAACGGCTCGTAATAGAAGATCCACAGGCGGATCGCAAATTGTACAAAAGAATATAAAACTTACTTTGGGCAGATCTAGGATTTGCAAGATCCTCGTATCACTACCGAGCACTTCTAGCCTATTTCGTATTGTACCTGCAAGCTTAGTCTTTTGAAAATACGTCAGCTTTCGCTGGTAAATACACCCAACTGACTCATTTTTGAAAACATTTTAAAAATCTTTTATAACTTGGGAATGTTGACGTTGCAACCTTGTTAAAAGATTCACATGTTTGTCCATACATACAGGGCCCAGTGCGAAAACCGAGACATGTGAGAACGGGGGATCGATGCTCCACCGACTGAGCAACCGACTAATCTAACTCAAGTAACAGAGGAATTCGTTGTTAGTGAGGTGACAAACACACAAGTCAAAGAGATAATGTTTAACTGCTTCAATTGTATTGACTAACGTGCAAAGAACAACTTCTGAATACAGTTCAACAGGACTTCGTCTAGCTATTAAGCGTTACTGTTATTGACACCACTCCTCTATTTATAGGTCGACATGACTTGCACTGGAGTGTGTACTGAACAGTTACTTTGGTTCGTATGAGCAGGCTACTTCGTACGAGTGACTGAGAGTCACTCTTGCAAACCAGGCTATCTTGCTTCGTACGAGCCATGTATTTACATACAAAATACATATACTTTTATAATTGACATAAAATGCCCTATACAATTACATGATGTATCCTAGACGTAGGCAATAGACATATATGCACCAACAATATGATTAACTACACACCACTTACGAACTCACGAAGGAGTTATCCCCAACATTTTGGGTAATTGCATTTGAGCGTCTGTCGGGTGTATGCCTACACCCCGCGCTAAGGTCGGGGCCATTATCTGATGTAATGAGCCGAGATATCCAGGACACAGTAGTTAACCCGCGATGTTTAAGTTATCAAATAAAACTGATTAAAAGCGAATATGCGGATTTACTAGCCACAATCCGGCATTCGATTGATCCCATTTCCGAACAAGCGGTAATAGTTTACCGTAACCCAAGCCCGTATAGGGGAAATAAATCAAGAGTATTTACCTGAGCTAGTTTTCTTTTAATTTTAATAACTCAGCCGTACACAAAACCACTAAGTGCAGATAGCATTTACCGGAATGTCTCTAGTCTGATTATGGCATAACCAATTAAATACCAACGGTCTTATTTAAGTCATAGACTTAGACAGACTAGCGTACATGATCAAACGTATAACGCTAGATTAAAAACGATGATTGGATAGAATGTAATTTAATCCCAACAAGTACTTTGACTTGTACAATATGGATAAACTTTAAACATTCTGGATTTTGAGACTTACATGACAAGGTTAGACCCGTTTATGTTAATTCTCGTAAACTAGTTACATATACTTAACCGTACGCATATCAGTGATATCGGGTAACCGGATAAGTCACGGACAAGTTCTATATGCCATTATGCTTAAATTAAGTTGTAATATCAGTAAGATATCAACTTATATGCCCGTTAAGGTTTTAAAAACGAAACTATGCCTCATAGGGCGTTTCGGTAATTATTTACCGTATAAAAGGAACTTGAATATAATTTAAGTTTATAATCATAAGTATTTTGGAAAAATAATTTATTTATGATATAATATCAGTAGGATACTATTTATATGTGTAATTTATCTATTTTGACCAAACTATGCACCGAAAGGGCATTTTGGTCATTTTACACATATTGTATAAATTATTCGGATTCTGAGTTCATATCATATACCTACTGTAAATATTTAAAATATGTTTTGGAATCAGTAGGTAACAAGTCTTGTTTGATAAATATGGTTTAAAACCATACTATGCGCCGAAATGGCGCTTATGTCGTAAAATGACGGAATGTGCGATGTTTAATGAAAACTGATGTTAACATCAAGTTAACATGCCTTAGATATCTTATTTAATATAACATATCAGTAGGTAAAAGATTTGTTTCGAAAAGGTATGATTAAAACCATTTTATGAGCCACAAGGGCTTTATCGTCATTTATCGACATAATATAAAGACTCGTTCATAAACTCAGTTTATAATCTGATTTGACATCCCAAATAATCCTACTTATAATATTACATCAGTATGAAACTCATTTTCAAGCTCATTATCATTTAAACCTTATTTTATACATTTTAGTCAAAATGACATAATTACAAAACTTGTGCATAAACACAAATTTTGATTATGATCATGTAATATAACCTCAGAGGGTTATAATGCAACCTTAGATCAGTAGCTAACTAATCTTAAATCGGGTCAGAATCGAAAGTCAAAGCAGAAGTCAAACTTCGCGACTTTCGGTTGCGAACCGACCCTAGAACTGAAATTGACGAGCCGAACATGTTCTTACATGTTCTAATAATTATTACCAACTTATTTAAGTGTCAAAACAGGTTTCATAACATATATAAGATAAAATTAAGATTTTTTTCCGAAAAATGGCATGTTTGACTTTTTAATATTTAAACTTTGACCCGTCAATTGGTCTAGCAAATGTGATCTTCAGGAGGTGCACTTTATAGGGACTAACACCTACCTTATTACAATCACTTAGCGATGTTCATTTCGAACAATGGCTGGAACATATTGGTCTTAATCGAAAGTCAAGGCGTTTTGCATAAAACGCTTGACTTTTGGCTATAAAAGCCTATAAATGAAAATGCAAGAGGAAGAACACTTACCAGTGATTCCTAGGATGCAATAGAACTAAGTTGGATGCTCCTTTCAAATAGGAACTTCCAGAGGAGGGAGATAGAGTTTTGAATGAGAAATGTGCAAGCTCAAATGGTGAACTTTGGCACCTATTTATAGTTGGGGAGCTTAAAGGAGGTGATGCTAGGTGTTAAGGGGTGTAAGAGGAAGCTTACAAGTGTCCTAAAACGTGGCATAGCTGTTTGAAAGTCCCTGGTTTCGAAAACATAGTTTTTGGCAATTTGTGTGGAGGCCAAGCAAATTTTCTGCAGCACCAGCCTCTCGCGCCCTGCGAGAGGCATAGGTCTTGTCTCTCGCGCCCCGCGAGCGCCCCATGGCCAGTTTCAAACTTTGACACTTTTAGCCCCTTAACCTATAAAACCTTTCAAAACACCTTTTTAGCATATTTAGCCCTCCGTAACCATTGTTTGTCGTACCCGAGAGTATGTCAGAACATTGTCGAGCTCTCGGTTCGTTAAAAGGTCACTCAGAGGTATAAATTAACATGTTGGTACTTTTAACCTCTCCATTATCCAACTTTCACAAATTAACGGATTTAATCCCTCTCGTCCAACAAACGGGACATATGAGAGTTAGGACTTTGTAAATGATCACTAAGAGGCTCACTATAAACATGTTGACTCCAATGATACTCAGAGGCTGGGCATGTTGACATATTAGTCACTCAGAGGCTAAGTTTAGGCATGTTGACATATCAGTGACTCAGATGTCAAGTTTAAGCATGTTGACATATCAGTCACTCAGAGGCTAAGCATGTTGACATATCAGTCACTCATAAGTTTATGCATGTTGACATCATAACGCCACTCAGAGGCTCAGTTTTGAGCATGTTGACACCTTCAGTCCTTATTAGTCTTTAATAGACTAAAATAAAAAAATACAACACGTGTCACTATATTATTGGACACGATTTTACATGGCGTTACACGCAAGAATGATCATATGACACTAAACTCATGCCTTGTCTAAAGAAAACAAAAACAAAAGATTTTTAAGGGTGTCTCATGCCATGTATTATCACAACTACTTGTTGCGCAAGTTGATCTTGGTGGGTAGAGTGGACTCCTCATTCATGAGTGTTGTTGTGTAGATTGTTGTGAGTGGTAAAGGAAGAAGAAGCTCATTGTTTAGGATAGGTGTAGTGTAAATATCTTGTGTGATTGGGTTTTTTTTTGTTTCTGGGTTAATATAAATTGTTTGGAATCTTTTTACTGGTATCTAACGTTTTGAGTTTTGGGTTTTACGTTGTAAAATGAGAAATGTGTGTTGTTTTTTTTTAAATGTGTCGGGTTAACATAGTTGTAAATGTGTTTTACATTGCTATAAATGAGAAAAATATTTTGGATTTGGGTTTTGGACCGATATAAGTTATATGCATATAAGGATTTTTAGTTTTACATCAATGCAAAAAAAGAGAAAGAATCTAATAAATGAGGAGTATGATGGAGCGGGTGCACTGACTAACGTGTTGAAATGTATTTTTATGGGGTTTACATCTTTGTAAATTATATTCACACTACCATAAACAAAAGAGATGAGAGAGAATGCGAAATTACATATTTGGGTGCACCTAACAAAATATGAAAGACACTTGTGTTAGCCTCTAGTAAATTACTAATGTGCCCCTTTGGCACAATTATATTAATGTAAACTACAAAAGATATAATATATATATAGAGAGAGAGACTAGTCTTTTAAATTTGTGATTCTGATAGTATTTTAAAATACACGGGTTAAAAGACTAAATTAAAGTAATCTAAGTTGAAAAAAAATTAATTAGGTGAGGATTAAAGGGGTTAAAAGACTAAATTACACTTGTGTAATCTAAGTTGAAAAAAAATTAATTAGGTGAGGATTAAGGGACTTAACATGTAAGATTTTTTTACATAAATTACAAATCTTATTAATTTAAAAGAAAAAGACAATTTTTGAAATATTCTATACTATATAATAAAATAAACTAAACAAATGAGGGACACATGTCATTCATTTAAGAAATACATTTTAGTTTTTTGATTTTTCTCTCGTACTTAATTATAGATAATAATTATTTTTAAATTAAATTATGCAAAACTTCATAAATCACTCTTATATTAAAGTATCATATTATTTCATATTGGTGTTTAATAACTTAATCATAAATATAGCGATGAAAATCCTCTTATATTTAGTAATAGTAATATTTTCAAGGACATTTTTGTCAAAGACTTTTCAAATAAACTTATGTTTTTAATTTATTTTATTGTGTCTTCCAACGCTCAGAGAAATATCAACAAACTGGTCTCAATTGTTGTTACTCCCTCCTCAAAACTAGTAATTATAGAGAAAACATAAGGCAAAAAAGTTTTTTTCTCCCGTGAAGAAAGTTTAGTGATTATTTTTGCCAGGTTCGAATGACCTGGGCTTTTTGTCTTTTTGTCGTACGGACATTTGTTTTAAGTATATATAAAATAAGACACAATCTATTCCTACACCATTGTTGTCTATTTGGACATTCTTGGATCCTAGACTGGTCGTTTAAGGCTAGACGTCTCGTATCGCACTGATTTTTAGGAGTCAGAAGGTATCTGGCAAGACGCACAAATTTATGTGTTTAGACGGGACGTCTGGACCTAGACGACCCGTCTAGGAACTTTTTTTTTGTTGGAAAAAGGATGTTTTTGTGGGGTAGATTGGTTGTTGTTGAAGTTTGAAAAAATAGTGTTTTGGTGGGGTAAATTGGTTGGTGTTAGAGGTTGATATTTTTTTGTGGTGTAATTTTATATTTTTAAAAAGTTTTGTTTATTGTATAAAAATAAGTTATATTTTTCGATCGTTTAAATATTTAATTGTTTTTACATTATATTTATAAAAAATATAATATTAAAATTTAATACTATTTTCAATATTTTAAGATGAATGCAAAGAGCATATGGTGTTTTCGTATTGCATTGCAACGTCGATTTAACACAAACAATCATCAAGTAATCGAATAACTGAAAACAAAGCTAAATATTACATATATATATATATAATATATATATAACATAACTTTGTACATCCATAACAATATGTATCTGTACAGCTGAATACTAAATACAAAAGGTGAGGGGTTTATGCATACGAGTCGGAGTCGGAATCTGGATCTGGCTGCTGCTGATGATGTGGTGCTCGAGGTGGTGGGAGCGGTATAAGAGGTAACCCGTCTCTCTCTCGTCTATCATGTGCCTCTCGAACCAGCCAACCAATGAGATCCATAAGCCTATCAACGTCGACTCGTAAGCGCGGGTATGCTGCACCCTCGGGGCATGACCTGGAAGGACGTGCTGCGGAAACTGAGGCGCCCCATGAGGTGGTGATGGTGGTGGCGGTGCCGGTCCGTCAAAATCAACTGTAGGGTCCTGGACTACCGCTGCCTCATCTGCCGGCGGATAGACTGGATCGAATTGATCTGACAGCGGCTCCGGAATCCATGGCTCACCTTCGCGGGTTTTAAACCACTCGCCTAGCACGCCGAACCTCTTCACCAGCCTCATCCCCCGCATGGTCTGAAAACCCATCCATGGGGACGGTATGGCCGGCTGCAAGTGCGGGTCCATCTCCGGCACAAGACCCAACGACCGGGCAATCACGGTGACGTACGCCCCGCCGTACAAAAAGCATAATACATTAAAGATTATTGAAGTATAGGAGAAAATACGTACCAGATAGGATTGATTTCGCAAAAATACGGTCCAAATACGGTAGAATATGTATGTGTGTGTGTGTGTGTTTGAGTGTGTTTTATTTGGTGTCGTCTCTGATCGTCTAGGCTGTCAGTCATATACGACATGTAGACGGGTCGTCTAGGCCTAGACGGGTCGTATGGAATAAACGGCGAATTACCATTTTACCCCTGAGTTGCCACCCGTCTAGGCCTAATTCAGGGGCAAAATGGTAATTAACCATGTTGAGCTGTAAAACACTCAGGTGGTTAATTACGATTTTACCCTTGAATTAGGCCCAAACGGGTGACAGTTCAGGGGTAAAATGGTAATTTACATTGTAAATTTTAAATTTAAAATTTCCCGGGGACAAAAGATCCCGCTCAAACTGTACGTGCCGTCTAGGTCTAGACGACCCCTCTTGGCCGTGATAATATGACCATTTTGCCCTGAATTTAGCCTAGACGGCCAATAAACCATCGGTAGAATGGTCTTCTTGCTAGACCAAGACTGGGCGTCTAGGTCCAGACGACTCGTATATTTACAATTATTTTTTTTGGTATAATTAATAGTATTTTATTTACTTATTTTGAACTTTGATATAAGCCGACATTCCACCAGTACCCCAAGGCAAATCAATTAAACCATACAAATCCTATCTAAAAACCAACAAACTTCGAGTATTGACAAACAGACGGTAATCATACTCTCCTAGCTCTCACGTCCCACCGTCGCCACCGGTTGACATTTCGTCATCTGTCGGTGCCGACGGTTGGATGTGAGAGCTCGAAGAGTATAGTTGCTGATGTTTGTCAATACCCGGAGTTTGTTGGTTTTTAGATGGGTTTTGTATGGTTTAATTGCTGTGCCTTGGGTGTACTGAAGGAATGTCAGCTTATATCAAAGTTCAAATTAAGTAAATAAAATCCTATTAGTTATATATTTTATTGTATAAATTTTTTTTTTGTATTAATTATACAAATAAATCGTATTAAATATAAAAAAATCGAGCCATTGTTCTTGCTTTATAGAAACACCTGAAATAAGTTCAACAGCATATCACTATGTTAAACCACAAGACACTCTTTACGCAAACAAAAAAACATATATATTAAAAAAGGACAGTATTTCTCGTTTACCTGCATTTACTCCTCGAGTTTCCCTTCAGTTACAGTTTTTGATTGAGCATAAGACACTCTTTGACTTGTAGTCGATTGAGATACAAATTTGCACGTTGGAAACCGTCCCTCCAATAGTTTTTCCAAAATATATAAGGCTGATCTCCATCGGGTAAATATGTTTTTATCTCACTATGTAACGGGTTGCTTTTCAACCCATCTCTGTGATGTACGGATTGCCTGCGCATGGGAGTGCTTCACCACCATATCCTCCACCATCACGAATAATGTCTTGCATTGTAACTTTCGTGACAGTCTGGTCCACATGGGATGTTTCTTCAACAGGAGGAAGCTCGTTCAAATCTATAAATGATCTGTTTTGATTTACTTGTACACTAGACACAACCTCCTCTTGCTCGTTAAAATCGGGAACATCGCTCTCCCCTTAACAACGATATCACCATTAGTAAATAATTAAAACAACAACTAATTTAACCTAATAACTGTTACCGTATTGGCTTCAGGCACCCATGACTCGCCAGAATACGCCCCAAAGAAATAGTTGTCGTCCCAATTTGATGACATTTCACCACCTTTGAATGATATCAGATGAAGTAATATAAGCCAAAGTTCATGACAAAGAGAATTCCGATGACGAATTGAAAGTTTTATGCGACATCAAATGCTCTGCATGGGTCTATTTAACAAAGAAATATACGCCCCGCTTACGCCTAGGCGGGGCGTATCACTTTACTACTTTACTGGTATGCATTAAATGATATCAGATGAAGTAATATAAGCCAAAGTTCATGACAGAGAGAATTCAGACAACGAATTGAAAGTTTTCTGCGACATCAAATGCTCGGCATGGGTCTATTTAACAACGAAATATACGCCCCGTCTAGGCCTAGACGGGACGTATCACTTTACTACTTTACTGACATGCATGCAGAGCACAACCTTCAAGACGACTTGTCTAGGCCAAGACGCCCCATCTTCGGCTAGTCGTCTTCAACATCCGTCTATTGTTAGACGCCCCGTCTGATGTAACTGATTTGACGTTGTACGGGGGCAGAAATGTGGTCGAAGAAAAGGAAACCTAGACGCCCCGTCTAGGTTTAGACGACCCGTCTAAAGGATGTCTAAATAGGCAGATGAGTGTGTGAATATGTAGACCCATAAAATAATTATCCAAATTTTATGTATTACTGAATTTAAATTACATGTATTTTAGGAAATGATTTCATGTAAGAAGTATAATTGTATCTTAAAAATTACAATTTTAAAACAATTTATCAAGTTACAACATCCCATATTTCAAGTCGAAATTTATCTATATTTATATTTATAGATTGATATATAACTTTCAAGAAATAAAAAAACAAAGTAAAATGTTACAAGTTGTGTAATACATAAGTTTATAACCTAATAATAAACAATAAAAAAACAAAGTAAAATGTTATAATATGTATATAATACATCAAAGTTAATTTTCCCAAAAACGTCTCTTGACGACTATCATATATTAACAGATTACATTATATTTATTTAAAAAGATGTAACTTTTTTATTACTTAGTATATAAAACTATAAAACTATAAAACTATATATATTAAACACATGTAATACACAGGATTCTAAACTTATTTGGTTTATATACATAAAGGACAATTTTTTTTAATTTACTCGGTTTTTAAAAGAAATGGGATAAAGAATCACATCACATCTTTTTCTTTTTCACTTGAGAACCGTAGCTTTTGCAAAATAAAAAAAAAAAAGAAAAAGAAAAAAGGGTTTTTCACATCACATCACATCTTTTTTAATTTACTCGGTTTTTAAAAGAAATGGGATAAAGAATCACATCACATCTTTTCTTTTTCACTTGAGAACCGTAGCTTTTGCAAAATAAAAAAAAAAGAAAAAGAAAAAAGGGTTTTACGGTTTCCTTGATGTGGTGAAACCAATTGATGCTCTTTTAAAGTGTGATGTAATTGTTTGGGTTTGGTTGCAGTGCTTTTTTTGGTTGTGTTGCTTGTCTAATGAAATTCACTTTAAAAAAAGCAAAAGAAAAAAAACAAGACCAGGAACAACATATCGTTTTTAATGGTGCTTTGGTCACTTCAAGACCGTGAGACTCACAAAGGGTACAAAAATTCAGTTTTATACTTCTGAACAAATAGAACCAAATAAATATCTTAATCTCATTGAGGAGTTAATTGTGCTTGCAATATACTAGCAACAATTTGTTGCTAGTAAGTTAAAAACATTATAACACGAAAGAATTGAACTGAATCAGGTAGAATATTTATTATTTTTCAACAACTATATATGATGAATGATTTATGATTGCTTACATAAGCAAGGTGCACGTACCATTGCATACGTTTTCTTCATTATCCTTTTTAATTCACTATCCCCAACTCAGGCCTGAGTTTTAAATTATGCACATGAATCTGAAGGCATCCCAAATAGTACGATCTAGGGAAAATGTGAACGTAATATTAGCTTATAATAGACCAGTTGTCCAGTTGTGAATGTGAATGAAACCTTTAGGTATACACCTTTCCATAGAATCAGAAGAACTTGTTTTGCATAGTTGAAATAAGCCAATGGAGATGGCTTATTCATCAAATAAACTTGATGTTTCTTCACTGGATACTAATACTCCTATTATCTCTGCACAGATAGAAAACCTGAAATATCTTCAGGCATCAAATGTTAATGTCTCCAACTTTGTTTCAGTGAAGCTTTCTGGCCCCATAAACCATCATATCTGGAGGGCCAGATGCATTGCCTCATTGAGAGTCAGGAGTTGCTTCACATCATTGGTGCCGATACTGAAAGACCAGTGGATAATATAACAACACTATTGAGTGAGAGAGATTGAGTCCTTTTCTTATTTTTGTGAAATGTTGCGGTACATAAACCAAGAGGAGAACCGAACCCTCTTTAAATAGAAAGGAAAAAAATAAACGGTTATGCATATAATTTGCACAACCAAACAACTTATTCAAAACAAAACGTAAACAACTGACTAAATCAACCACAAAAGACTCAAAAACTCTGATTTCTTCCCACACGTGCAAATAGCCCTTATTCATACATGTGATTTTCTTTTTCCTGTTTTGCATTGGAGTGTTGTGTCACTCAACACCCCCCCCCCCCCTTGATACACACTCCTGCACACCAACCTTGTGCCTCAATTACACCAATCTTTCTCTTGAAACTGCCTTTGTCAACAGGTCTGCCCATTGCTCATTAGTCCCACAGAATTCCAGCTTAATTTGACCTCGATTCACCATATCTTTAATAAAATGGTACCTAAGCTCAATGTGTCTTGACCGATTGTTCATGACAGGATTTTTAGATAGATCTATTGTAGATTTGCTATCACAGAAAAGAGTAGTCTCTTGCTCCTGAGTTACACCCATATCATCAAGGATTCTTCTCAACCACACCGCTTGACAAGCACCTCCTGTAGCTGAGATATACTCAGCTTATGTACTAGACAAAGCCACAATATTTTGTTTCTTTGAGTACCAAGACACAGCAGCATCACCAAGAAGAAATATATTTGCAGACACGCTCTTCTTGTCATCCAAACATGCAACCCAATCACTATCAGTGTACCCAACAAGTTGAACATTATTCTTCCTTTCATACCATAAACCAAAACTGACTCTGCCTGCAATGTACCAGAGCACTTTCTTAGCTGCACCCAGATGTCTTTTTTAAGGAGACTGCATATATCTTGCCAAGACTCCTATGGAGAATGCCAGATCTAGTCGTGTATGAGTGAGATACATAAGTCCTCCTACTAGATTTCTGTACATTGTTTCATTCACAATATCTTCACCATCATTAACCTGAGACTTGTCATGAGGACTCATCTGAATAACTTCAACTTTACTTTCCTGCATCTGAAACTTCTTGAGAAGATTACTGGCATACTTTTCTTGACTGATAAACACACCCTCACTGGACTACTTCACTTCCAACCCAAGAAAGTATTTCAGAAGACCCATATCAGTCATTTCAAAAATCTCCTTCATCCCTTGCTTGAATTCACAGATGAGTTGATCACAGGAACTAGTGCATATGATATCATCCACATAAATGCAAACATCGATGATGTCATATTCACTAATTTTCTTCACATATAGCGTTGGCTCATTAGGGCTTCTGATATACCTATTCCTAAGTAAAATAACCATCTATTTTGGAATACCATGCTCTTGGCGCTTGTTTGAGCCCATATAATGCCTTCTTAAGCTTGTAAACTTTATTACTTGAACCTTGTACTTCATACCCTTCTGGTTGTTCAACATATATTTCTTCTTCTATCCCTCCATTCAAAAAAGCTGACTTTACATCCAATTTATGTAATGGCCAGCCTCTTTGAGCTGCTACAGCAAGAACAACCCTGATTGTCTCGAATCTAGCAACAGGAGCAAACGTTTCCTCAAAATCAATGCCTTTTCTTTGTGAGTATCCCTTAGCCACTAATCTGGCTTTGTGCTTCACAACTTGACCAGTAGCATCAAGTTTAGTTTTAAAAAGCCATTTCAAACCAACAACATTTTTTACAGTGGGTAGAGAGACCAATTCCCATGTGTTGTTTCTCTCTATAGCAGCCAACTCCTCCGCCATGGCTGTTTGCCATTCCTTCTTTTTTGATAGCATCATGATAGTACATTGGATCACATATACTTAAAGCAAACTGTAAATGAATATATTCTTCAGGTTCTAGAGCATGAGTAGAAGCATACATATCAGTCAATGATCGAGTATTTTTGAGGAGTTTGAATGGTACCAGGGGAAAATGACTGTGACCCTTCATCAACAGTTGCTTGTTCAGTCACGTGACTTGAACCAGCTAGAGTAATCTCCTCTCTGCATCTAGTGTTGCATTTTCTTCAGATGTTAGCCCTTCATCATGTAATATTTCATCCATAGGAAAAGGATCTTCAAATGATAAGTCAAACATTTCCTTTTCTCCTTTTTCAGTTTCGTTCCAACTCCAAGTTTCTTCCTCGATTATGGTGACATCTCTACTTGATTCAAACTTCTTGGTAACAGGATTGAATAGTCTGTAACTTGATGGACTTTGTGAAGAGTAGCCAATAAAAAGCACCTTTTGTGACCGGTCATCTAGTTTCTTTTTTCCTTGAACATACACATGTTTGTAACCCACACTTCCAAACACACAAAAAATTGATACATCAGGTACTTCTCCGGACCATGCTTGAATAGGAGTTTTATCTTGAACTGCACTCGTTGGAGATCTATTCAGCACATAAACAACAGTTTCCAAAACTTCTGCCCACAAGAAGTTTGGCAACTTCTTTTCTTTCAACATAATTCGCATCATCCCCATTATAGTACGATTTTTGCGTTCCACAACACCATTCAATTGAAGTGTGTGTGGAACTGTCAATTCCCTTCTAATCCCATTTTGTTCATAGAAGCTATCAAATTCTTTTGAGCAAAATTCTCCTCCTCTATTAGTTCGCAAAACTTTTATGGCACTTTCACATTGCTTTTCAACTAAGGTTTTAAAAACTTTGAATTTGTTGAAAGCCTCAGATTTGTTTTTGATAAAATACACCCATTACATTCTTATAAAATCATTGATCAACAGGAAAAAATAGAGACTATGACCAAGACTTGGGACTTGCATGGGACCACAAAGGTCTGCATGCACAAGTCCTAGTCTTGACTTAGCTCTCCATGAATGTGATGTGAAGGGAGTCCTTGAGTGTTTTCCCAATAAACACCCTTCACATTTTGCAGTTCTCCTGATACGAGAAAGTCCTTCCACCATACTATCGTCATGAAGTAATCTTAAACTATCAAAGTATAGATGACCAAACCTCTTGTGTCACAATTCAGAGGTTGCATCAACATTGGAAGTTATTACTTCAGGAGAGGCAACATCCAAAAGAAACATGTTACATAGAACATGAATCTTCATTGCTTCAGCACCTTGATTTTTGATAACACACTTATCATGCTCAAAAAAATAAAAAGAAAAAAGGGTTTTACGGCTTTTTGATGTGGTGAAACCGATTGGCGCTCTTTTAGTGTGATGTAATTGTTTGGGTTTTGTTGCAGTGCTTTTTTTGCTGTCTTGTTTGTCTAAATGAAATTCATTTTAAAAAAACCAAAAAAAAAAAAACAAGACAAGACAAGGAGCAACATATCGTTTTTAATGGTGCTTTGGTCACTTCAAGACCGTGAGACTCACAAAGGGTACAAAAATTCGGTTTTATACTTCTGAACAAATAGAACCAAATAAATATCTTAATCTCATTGTGGAGTTAATTGTGCTTGCAATATACTAGCAACAATTTGTTGCTAGTAAGTTAAAAACATTATCACACGAAAGAATTGAATTGAATCAAGTAGAATATTTTATTATTTTTCAACAACTATATATAATGAATGATGTGCACGTACCATTGCATACGTTTTCTTCATTATCCTTTTTAATTCACTATCACCAACTCAGCCCTGAGTTTTAAATTATGCACATGAATCTCTAGGCATCCCGAATAGTTGGATCTGGGAAAATGTGAACGTAATTTAGCTTTTAAATAGACCAGTTGTCCAGTTGTGAATGTGAATGAAACCTTTAGGTATACACCTTTCCATAGAATCAGAAGAACTTGTTTTGCATAGTTGAAATAAGCCAATGGAGATGGCTTATTCATCAAATAAACTTGATGTTTCTTCACTGGATACTAATACTCCTATTATCTCTGCACAGATAGAGAACCAGAAATATCTTCATGCATCAAATGTTAACGTCTCCAACTTTGTTTAAGTGAAGCTTTCTGGCTCCACAAACCATCATATCTGGAGGATCCAGATGCATTGCCTCATAGAGAGTCAGGAGTTGCTTCACATCATTGGTGCCGATACTGGTTTTGTTGGGCATATGCATATCCAGATGATTAACAGATATGACAACCTTGTCAAAGGTTGGATTTTCGATTCTATAAATGAACAAGTGTTATAGATTTTTGTAAAGTTTGTAAGTGCAAAAGAAGTTTGGAACGAACTAGAACGCTTATATACTCAAAATTGGTATGGTTGCATAGCAGGTACGCACTCCTTAACTACTACTTACTTGATTTCCCAAAAATGCGAGTGAACAGTAACCCGTGCTAGAGAATGTTATACAATCGAAAACCACAAAGGTTCACATTTTGGCAGGACTGTTCACGAGCCGAACCGAGCCGAGCTAGGGCAAAACTCGGGCTCGCTTGGTTTGGCCCGATTTTTAAAAGAAAAATTAAAACATGGCTCTCAAAATTCAGTAATCTAAAATATTAATCAATAATCTAAAATAACATATCCGAAATAAGCTCACCCTAATACATTACAAGCCAAAATCAAGTTTAACAACAAAAAATACTTTCTTAATTAAAACGAAATACGATATAAGTTCATTAGTATGGTAATCAACATTTAAATACATTCCTAATCACATGTAAATAATAATAAATTTTTGTGATACATTATAATGTATATAAAAGTAAATAATCCGAGCTAATCTGAGCCGAGCGGAATGCGAATCAAACCGAGCCAATCCGCCTCGTTACGAGCCGAGCCAAGCTAGACACACTCTCTAACCGAGCCGAGCCGGCTCTACTCACTTTTAAACCGAGCCACATCGAACGAGCTTTTTCCGAGCTAAATCCGAGCGAGCTTCGAGCCGCAAGCTTTTTGGACATCCTACATTTTGGTAACCGGATAAATATTAATGATAATAATATGCTGCCACTACATAGATAAGCACTAATAAAAAGGAAAAAACAAAGAAAACAACTAACTATAAACACCAAAGACTGCTAAAGACTCCATTAAACTTGGTCCACCTTCACAAGACCAGCTACTTTATTGACCCAATATCACATTTTGTTGGATTAATCAGTTCGTATACGGGTTACGAGTCAACATGCTATCGGGTTACGAGTCAAATGGTTCGAATGGGTCATCCAGGCAGTTCCTTTCTGCATGTGCTAATATTGAATAAAGAATTATACACATGATCTAGATTATCTTCACATTATTAACAAATGGTCAGGTTTGACCGTGTAAGTTGGATGTGACCATCCACGTTGGTAGAAGCACTCTTAGTTTACAAGTTACTAAGGTTGAAAACTATTTTAATATTGTTTTTTTATAATAAATTCTATTCCCACGATGTGCTTGTAAGTCAATATATATATA
The DNA here is from genome assembly GCA_947069175.1 of Scalesia atractyloides. Lineage (NCBI taxonomy): Eukaryota > Viridiplantae > Streptophyta > Magnoliopsida > Asterales > Asteraceae > Scalesia > Scalesia atractyloides. The sequence continues at coordinate 82,246,139 of CAMTDV010001632.1, forward strand.
GACCTTGTGTTTAATAAAGAATACAACACCATTTCTTTTGATTATGGAATATCACAGCAAGCTTCTTTCATTCTCTGCATATTATATATCTTCACATACATAATACATACATACGTGAGTTTGTAACCAACACATTTAACCCAACGTCTTGCAAAGGTTATAACTTAATAACTGAATTAACTTCAATAGCTTTTATTTGACGTTTTCTTAATAATGAAATCTGCAAGTAGTTCATTGAATACAGGAACAGAAGACTTGAAATATATGCAGGCATCAACTGTTAACGTTAACTGCTTTGTTTCCGTGAAGCTTTCTGGGCGCATCAACTATGATATCTGGAGGTCTCAGATGATTTGCCTCATAGAGAGTCAGTGATTGCTTCACATCATTTTCGTGATATACATGGCTACAAAAACATTATATACACCAACTCTTGTAGTTGGCCAACGTATTGCAATACCAAACTTTTCGCCAGGTATTTAGTTACAAAACCTATGTTACTCACCAACTTTATGCTGATTCTTTATTTTCACATATGGAACGAACTTGGGCCTTAATTACTTTAAATTAAAAAGAACTACTTCTAATATTATCTTTTGTGTTTCAAAACAATGTAATTCGATAAATTAATGTAATGGAATTTGTAGTGTCATGTGTTGTGAACAATCTTTTAACATGATCCCCAACGTTTCCGCCACGAGTTCTATGCGGTCTGAGTGTTACAAGAATATTGGCTAGAGATGTTACAGTGACATATCATATGTGTCTGAGATACTAAATACTAGATAATCTTTGTATCTTGGATACCTCTTATGACTGACGGCTCCAGTTTTTATTCTAATTTGCAGGGACTAACTATTTGACCAAGTCATAACCGGGAAAATCACTTATGATGTTATTCGGCACGTGGAGGAATAATTAACGAATCCACAACGGTCACAAGGAATAAATCGTTATTATCCAAAGATATCACAAAGTTTGTTACTTATCCAATGTATTTAAGCTGAAGGGATTAGATAGGACGAAATATATATCTCTCTCTCTCTCTCTCTCTCGCAATACCTATAACACATAGCTTTTGATCCACTTCGGTTTATTGTATTCATTTTTACTAATTTAAGAAGAACAGACGTAGTATGATGATTAGTCGGCTCCCGAGGTTTTATGCTAGAGATCACATTTTTATAGGATGTTGGGTCCCAAATAACATGTAACTAGAAATAATGAAAATACAAAAAAAATTAAAAAAAATAAACATTCTAAGTCAATATTTACAGAACAACCTACTTTAAAGCAACGAAATTCTCCAATGATGCTTAACTTAACTCTAGATCAATAGTGAAATCAAGATTACTAAATCATACATCATGATCATTGAGTAACTTACTAATTACAAATATAATATCATTACCTATCTGAATCATGGAAATACTATTAGTTCTTATTCAAATTTTAGACTTACCATGATTGTATTTCATTACCCCTTAACCCTATATACTATGATCTGACACATAAATTAATATAGACACATACTAAACCCATTTTTGGTGTTGTGTAAATTAATGTCACCACATAATTCATGATTAACTATCCTCCTCTTTTAACGTTATTTTTACGAAATTAGTAAAATAACGTTAAAAATTGTGCGCTATCACTTTTGCCCTCAAGCACCCACACTATGTGCATACCGCAAGGGGACAGGAGTTTTTGTATAATATTTTTCTTTAATTTAACTCCGAATTTTTTTCTTTCTGATTTTTAAAGAGTTTTTAATAATTTTTAATGTAAAAAAGTTAACAATAATGTCAATTATTAAAAGTTTTAAATAATGTAAGGAAAGCCAGTGTGGACTAATTTAGTTTTGAGTCTTAACACCAACGCGTTACATTTGACTTTAACATTTATAAGTTTACGTAGTGTGGGTTCTCGTCCTTGTCCAAATTTAGTTTTGAGTTTAACACTAGCGCATCACATTTGACTTATTTTAAGTTACGTGTGTGGGTTCTCGTCCTTGTCCAAATCAGTATTATGATTACAATAAATTAATATAGACACATACTAAACTTCCTACCAGGTCTTTTCAAACATTGGAATCACTAAGAGCTTCTTTTACATATTTCTCCATGGCTTTAGAAAGAAAGATTGATGCTACAATATTTATAAAGAAATGTTAATAACATATCAAGAAAAACTTTAAAAAAACATACAAGCAGGAACAATTAACTCTCATTCTTAATGAACTTTTCCATACATCCAATTTACAGGTCCATGTCAGGACTAACCCATGATCACGACCCATATAGCACCTCTAATTTTGGAATAAAAGGTTAGATGTTAACAAGATTCTATGTACATAGGTCCAAACTTATAAACTATAAGGAGAAAATTCATATGAAAAAATCCAAACACATAGGCACTATTAGAACTTCATAGTTATCACAAATTTTGACTTTTACTAAAACCATACTCACTATAAAGTCAACAAAAGCATGAATCAGTGGAGTCCATAAATCAGTTTTACTAAAACCATGTTTAAGTATCAACAAAACAAACAAACTTTTCTAAAACAATCAGAGGTTACAAACAAATACTTTAACAAAATAAATTGACGCATAAACCCAAACATTTTTATAAAACAGATTGCCAAGATGCAGATTCATTTGTTGCTTTACAATAGATGCAGATTCAGCAGTTGCTTTACCGTTTCAGTCAACACAATTATTTTTTTCTTAACGAGCAACTCGATTCCCATATGTGAATTATGTATTATCACCTTATCCTGTTGTTTATATATAAAAAGAACACCCACACATTGATTACACCACCTAGTGGTCATTTTTCAGTTATTATATGTACTAATTGATATATTATATGTAAATATTTCTACACTTTGAATAGTTTTTGGGTCAGTTTTTATGTAATATTACTCTTATTTGATTCATATTTAGATTTTATAGGTTTCAAATGAAAAAGAAGCAAGATGATGAATTTATAAAAAAATAAAAAGGAAGTTGAGGAAGCTTAAATTTAATAAATCAAAAGTATAACTGTCTATTAGAATTCACAGTTTTTTTTGAACGACAAATCTTATTCCCATACTTTACTTATAGCAATTATCCTAAATTACTCATTTTGTTCAGGTAAAACCTCCCCTCTAAAAGGTAATTGTCTCTAACAAATGAATTAACCCTACAATACCATTGAATTCATAGTTAATGTAATTTGATGTTAGCTTGTTGGATGTGTTCAAATGAATTATTAAATAACCAAGTTTACTATGTTTTATTTTTGGCAAAGCGGCGTAGGGGTGAAGGAAAAATATGACAATTGTAATTAAATGCATGTTCATTAGTTTTATTATAATCAATTCTGATCACATAATGAGTTCTTACTGTGCATCTTCTGTATTGCTTCTATAAATAAAACTATTTACAAAAATGTTAAACTTCTCAACTGTGAATCCGTCTATTTAAACAAGTCTAAGAATCCCACATTTCGCTTTAAGCTTCCCATCTCATAATGCCTTCAATCTGATTCAAAATAATTTTCCATTGACCCACATAAGTTATGCTTTAAATTATATAGTGATATAGTGACACAGGTATAGGACGTTAGGACCCTAATAACGTTTAATCAGAATTAATGGAAAAACAAACGAAAAAATAAATAAATAAATGTTCTTTGTCTGTATTTACAAAACAACCTACTTTAAAGAGATACTTGTTGGAAATTTTATAAATATTATTATATTATTAAGGGTCTACATATTCACACGCCCATCTGTCTATTTCCACACCTTCAAGAGCGTCATCTAAACCTAGACGGGGCGTCTAGGATTCCCTTCTCCGACCACATTCCTGCCCTCGTACAATGTCAAATCAGTCACATCAGACATGGCGTCTAGGGCTAGACGAAGCCCGAAGACGACCTACCCAAGACGGGTCGTCTAGGTCTAGACGGGGCGTCTTGAAGGTTGATTTTGACTTTGGTGGTCTACATGCATGTGAGTAAAGCAGTAAAGTGATACGCCCCATCTAGGCCTAGAAGGGGCATATATTTCTTTGTTAAATAGAGCCATGCAGAGCATTTGATATCAATGTTGAGAGAACCTTCGTCGAAATTCTCTACTTCTTCTTCTTTGGCTTATATTACTTCATCTGATATCATTCAAAGGTGGTGAAATGTTATCATACTGGGACGACAACTATTTCTTTGGGCCGTATTCTGGCGAGTTATAGGTGTCCGAAGCCAATCCGGTAACAGTTATTAAGTTAAATTACTTGTTGTTTTAATTATTTACTAATGATGATATTGTTGTTAGGAGGAGACCGGCGTTCCCGATTCTAACGAGCAAGAGGAGGTTGTGTCAAGTGTACAAGGAAATTAAAACAGACAGTTTCTAGATTTGAACGAGCATCCTCCCGTTGATGAAACATCCCATGTGGACGACTTATACCATGTTGATGAACCATGTTATCCTGTGCAACAAGGGTTTCTTGATTAGGGATACAGGTGTGAATATTCTTACGTGCAACAACACTGTCCGGATGGATACAGAAGAGACACGGTTACGAAAGTTACAATGCAACACAGTCTTTGTACGGTCAACAAGTCAATCCTGACGGTGGAGGTTATGGTGGTGAGGCACCCCTGAGCGCCGGCAATCCGTACCTCACAAAGATGGTATCAAAACTTATTTATTTATGTTGGGCAGTTGAGTAAATATAAAATCTAACATAATGCTATCGATGTTACAGGTTTTCAACTCTCTGGATGAGCTAAAAAACTGTGCATAGGAAACGGCAAAGGCGGATGGTTTAGTTATTCTGACTCGATGATCAAAGAAAATTGATGGAAGGACCGGGAGGGTATGGCTTGAATGCGACCATGGTGGTGAGCACCATACTACAGCAACGGTTAGAAAAGCTGGAAGCAAGAAAACCGGTTGCCCGTTGGTTGTGCGAGACCATCCGTATGAAACATGGGGGATAAAAGGCGGAAAGACTGAACATAACCATGAACTCTGTGAGGACCTGTCGGCCCACGCGTTTGTGCGAAGGTTTACTCCTAACGAATACATATTGATCGAGGAGCTGACAGCTCAAAACATGGAGCCGCGCAAAAATTTTCAAACGATAAGGAAGCAGTTTCCCGACAGTTTCCATGTTCAGAAAGACGTACAAAACGCAGTTCAGAAAATTAGGGCCGAACAAAGATACGGACTGACTCCCATGCAGTCGCTAGAAAACATCCTGATTACAAATGAATTTATTTACGAGACACGGGAGGAACCCGAAACAGAGGTCCTTACAGAGATCTTCTTTGGTCATCCCTACTAGAGTGAAATGTGGCGTGCGTTCCCGCACGTTTTGCTGATCGATTCCACATACAAGACAAACTTAAACAACATGACATTTGTCAAGATAGTTGGTATGACACCCACTAACTATTCATTTTGTATCGTGCATGTTGTTATCTGCAAAGAACGTAGTGATAACTTTGTATGGGTGCTTGAGACGAGCAGGTCAATGTTGGATGAATGTATGGAGCCACGTGTGATTGTAACGGATAGAGACCTCACCCTAATTAACGCGTGTGCTAAAGTTTTTCCAAACGGCTCTCGGTATCTTTGCAAGTTTCACATATAACTATATAATTGTAAGCACTACTAGAGCGCCTTCACAGAAGAGGACTGGCAAAAAATTTTGTTATTCTAGGGGACATTGTGTGAGTCTCCATCAATACCCATATACGAGTACAACTTGCACAACTGCAAAAGCGACTTGTAGAGTGCAAACTTGCAAGTAAGTTTTTGTAATAAAATTTGACCTACCTATGTACATTTTATTAATTACTGATACTTTTTAGGGGTGTTTAGGTACGCGTATGATAACTGGCTGAAAGACTACAAGGAAATGTTCGTCTTTTGCGTGGATTGATCAGATTCGCAACTTCGGGCAGCGTACCACAAACAGAGTTGAGAGTCAACACGCGAATTTAAAGAGATACGTCCAAGATAGGAGCTCGTTGGGCCGTATAATAGGTTGTGTCAAGGATATAGTTGAAACACAATACGATGAAATAAGGAGGAGCATTCGAGAAAGCATCGAAAAAATAATGAACCATCACAAAAACCCGTTATTTGACCACCTACATGTAAAAGTTTCCCATATATCGCTTGACTTGTTGAGTGGAGAGCTACTTAGAAAACTAGACGTGTTGCAACGCTTTCATTCATCTTGTGGTTGTCAGATGTGGTACAGCTGTGGGTTGTCGTGTGCTTGTAGGCTAGAAAAGTACGTACGTGCAGGTAATACTTGCAAAACATGAAACGATGTGTGTTATATATGTTCGTTATTCATGTGACTTTAACAGTGCATTGTTTTAACCGTGCAGAGCATCCGATTCAACTCGAAGACGTAGACATCTTCTGGCAGAAGCTTAACTTTCAACCATGTAAATTGATATCGAATGACGTTGACGTGGTAGAAGAGCTTAATATCGTTCGGCAACAGTTAGAGTCACACCCCCTGCTCAGAAAAAAAGCTTATTGGCAAAGATTAAAGCGGTGTTGACTCCAACCAAATCTACCAAGAAACCACTGGTTGTCCAACAAAATACTCGTGGACGGCCAACAACAAAGCAAGCACAAGTTCGGTTTGACGATGCCCCCCCGCCATAGCTCGTACGTTTTGTCCCAGGGTTCCAAACAAAGTGCATACGATGCCCCCGCCACAGCTCGTACGTTCCGTCCGAGGCCACTCAATAGTCGGTCAAAAAGTCTCAAAAACCCAGAGCGGGGCGAAGCCGTTCAACGACTTCTAAACAAAGAGAGATTCGAGACGATAACGGTTTTCCGTTGATAGTGGACGACGAGTTTGTGTCAAGCATCAAACGGTTTAAGTCTCTCCTTCGGACATCGTTTCACCCGTACATCTCGTGCATACAAGATGTAAGGTCAGACGGTCATGGTGGGTTTCGGTATGTGGCTGTAGGATTGGGTATGGGAGATGGATCAGAACACATCGATCTGGGTGCCAGTATTTAAAGCATGGGAGGAAGGATATTTTAACATGCATCGCCAGAGCCTAATCTGGGATTCAGTGGAGCGTTGTCCCCCCACTCACTGAATGGACTTCCCCCACGTAGGGCTTCTTATCGCACAATGGTACGGTATCGTGGTTCACCTGTTAAGCATCGAAGGTTGTTCCACTTTCTTCCGATAATGAGTCCTCGGACGGATCAAGAACCACGAACGATAAGGCTTGCACATGTTAACAATAACCACTCATACATATTAAGCTGGAATGCCAATTTTCAATGCCGACAATAAACGTGCTGTGGTTGACGTACCGAAGCGCCGCTGCAGACCAATGGCTATACATGTACACGCCTCGTTTAGAATGGTATACCTCGATAATGAATCCCCCAGCAAATCCAAACTCGAGTATTAATTACGTCGACAGTGAATCGGAAGAATGAGTTTTCGTATACTTAATTCGAATTTTGTATACTTAATACGATTTTTTGTATATTTAATACGATTTTTTATAATTTATATGATTTTTTGTATACTTAATACAGTTTTTTTATAGTTAATACATTTTTTTGTATAATTAATAAGATATTTTTTTATAATTAATAAGTTTTATTTATAATTAATATGATTTTCTATGTAAAAGGAAAAGACAAAAAAAATCAGGAATATACGAGTTGTCTAGACCAGAACGGCTGTCTGTTGTTGGCGTGCCGGTGTGTGGGGTTCGATGACGCTTGCTGAGTTTACCATTCATAGCGGTATATACCTGTAGGAGGAGATGAGGCAGCGGTCCTTCAGGAGCCTCCGGTGGATTTAGACGTACCAGCACCGCGACCACCACCACCACTTCCCGGGGCGCCCCAGTTTCCGCAGCACGTTATTCCATGTCATGCCCTGGGAGGTGCAGCATACACGCACTTACGAGCCGACGTTGACAGGCTTATGGATCTCATGGGCTGGATGGTTCGGGAGTTATAGGATAGACAAGAGAGAGACGGATTACCTCCCATACCGCTCCCACCTACCTCGAGCACCACATCATCAGCAGCAGCCGCAGCAGCCAGATCCCGACTCCGACTCCGACTCGTGTGTACAGATGTTTTGTATTTAGTATTCAGCTGTACAGATACATATTATGGATGTACAAAGTTATGTTATATGTAACATCTGTCGAAAAACGGGTTTTCAAAACCCGCTTCGTTTATTAATCGAATAGTCAGTTTCAAATTTTCGTTGCTTATTTAATGCTCATTTTAATTTTAAACAATACATAACTAATAAACATTTTAGAATATGGAAACTAAAATTGTTAAAAAGTAAAAATAAAGTAAATAAAAATGAAAATAGGCTGACGGGTTTCGAACCCGGGTCAGCCGGAAGACACAACCAGCACACAACTTAACCACTCCGCCACTTGGTTCGTTTGTGTAAACAAGGAAACAAATAAAACTTAACTCTACCCATGAACTCATCTGTTTGCGCCAAAACTGAAACCGCTCATCGGCTTTCAACTGTCCAGACTGATGAATGATCGCCATTACTGATTATAACCGATAGATCAATTGCTGCCCACGTTCTTAATCAATTCGGTCATCAATTGTCTCGATTCATATGATTTTGGGAGTTGAAAACCGAAATCATTTACTTCCTGATTTACTCTAACAATATCATCATCTCATAATTCGGAAACACTCACAGAACCTCCAATTTCACTTTCGCTCTAATTTCTGTTCGTCGGAAACGTTTTCTGATATCGCCGGACTTTCGCTGGAAAACCGTGACATTCATCGAATCGGTAATTTTAATTCTTTATTTCTATCCATGTAATATCTAACTTAAATCCTTCAACCAGAATCGGTCCCAGATGACGTTACCGGATATTCAGCACTCGCCGGAAAATTTCTGAAAATTCCAAAATCACGCTGTGAATCGGTACGAACATCTAAACTCTTTGATAATTCTTGTTTAGTCATTTAATTTCACAATTAGTTAATCAAAACTGTTAATTGGTCCGCTCATACGGAATTCATAAAACAGAACCGACGACCTTTGCCGGAGTTCTGAGAAAATCATCTTTCCGGTACATTCATTTCCAAAACCTTCTTTGTCCATTACATTTTAATCATTTATATGTTCGTTAATCGAATTAATCAAGAACTGTCGAATATCGTTGTCTGTGTCTTTGAACGAAGAAGATGAAGTCGAACAATAAGTATAAGTTTAATTAAAACAAGATATAAAACCGGGTTAGACACACAGTCCAGCGGTGGACTGTGTGCAAACACATAGTGCACGTCACGAGTTCGAATCTTACAAACGCACCGGCTTTCCGAATTAAAACCAATTTTTTTGTTACTGAATTAGAGTAGGACCCAGGATGTTCTTAAGATTAATTTAAATTGTAAGTTTAACAGATAAGTCACACAGCCCAACTGGTTGGGTTGTGCGCTTACAAACCAAGGAACCCGAGTTCGATTCGGTTTCCCTGCAACCGGTTCAATCATTTAAATTCTTTTAGTATAAATCGAATAAATTAAAACATTTAATTAGTATATATATATATAATTAAAACTTAGAATATTTCAGGTTAGACACGTAGCTCAGTTGGTAGAGCTGCGTGCACGCGTACGAGAGGTCACAAGTTCGAACCTCACTCAGCGCAAACAAACACAAGTCCGAACCGGTCAACAGTCAAAGTCAACGGTCAACGGTCAACCCAAAAAGTCAACATTTTTTTATATTTTTATTTATTTATTTAATTTAAAAATCAATTAAAAATACTTAAAAATAATATTTTTAAAGTTAAAAAATGACCTTAAACTCACAAAAATAAATCTAAAAATCCAATTAAAATTGTTAATAAAATCCACTTATTTACCGTACCTTTTTGTTATTATTTAGGCTAGTTATTCCTCGTCGATCAACTCTCTAAACTCGTGCGTATTCAACATCATCAAACGAACGCACCCAATGTGAGTGAATCTCTACAAATTCCCCGTTTTAATCACTTTTTGGGGTGTATCATGTGTCTTATTTTTATTACATTTAAACACTTGTGCATCCATCATATCCATGATCAAATGTGTATCCAATATTTATCAATTGTTTGTGTGGTTAATGTTTAGATTAAATTTATCATTTTCAGTACATACATCATCATAGGCTCGTCTGTTCCCCATTACCTATGAGCGGAACCGTTCCCCATTACCTATGAGCGGAACTTGGCGTTGCCAACATACGATCGGCTCCGTTTGATTGAGCCTTGATAGCATATACATCATCATAGGCCGTCCGTTCCCCATGAGCGGAACGTGACGTTGCCAACATACACATTATCATTCATGTCATATATTCATGCAAGGTGGTTTGTTATTGTTTGTTATTGTATGTTTATTTACGTTTGCTCACATATGATTATTGCACAATTTTTCCATATTAAATACAACAAGAAATCAATAATAAATGTCTTCTAACAAGGTTCACTCGCCAACTTTTGTTGACCCAAAAACCCCCATTTTTACACATGATACAGGTGATCCAGTTGCAGCAAGAAACATATAGGACGACCTAGAAGAATAAATCAGTTTAGGCTTTGGATTGTTTGCTTAGTTACTTTTTCCTTGTAATTGTATGAACTTGTTTGGAATATTGAAGTTGTAATTTTGAATTTAATAAATATGAAACATATTAGTAAACATCATGAGCTTTGGTGATAACCCAATTATGCCCCGACTCTTATTCCGCTGCGGGTCGGGGTGTGACAGATTGGTATCAGAGCCATGACTATAGGGATATAGGATAGGTTATTAGACCCTTAGAGCCTATACTATAGTTGATTAGAAATGTTTAACTTGTTTATTGTTACATACAAAATTCATGATGTTTATATGCTTTATGTTTATTGTTACATTCAATGTTATGCAAGCATGTTCATAAGTACATATTACTATACAATGCTCATCATGAATCATATCCTCATAACATATCATATCCATGAGAGCACACACCACACAATTTCCATGATTTTTGCAACGATTTTTGTATTTTTTCAAATCACATCAAAGTGAGTTCTCATGACGGGCATGTAGTAACTGGAAGGGTACAAGTACCGGTAGTCGGAACGTCCTGTCTAGGCTTGGCATTCGTATAAATCCAAAATAAAGGACCAGTTTGCCTGCCTGGGGACTAACGATGAGAGTACGAAGGACCTATTAGGCCAAAGCATGCTATACCAAACGTCATGTGAGCTAACCCCACTTTGAGTTGTCATTGTGTCTACACCTGGACACCCTCCGACCATACATCTTGCAAACATATTTCATGGTTTTCATTCGGGTGATGCGAGTGTTAAACCGCCAACACCAATGTGAATCCTACTAAGCCAATAGTCATGGGGGCCCACATGACTATACAGGTGATGGTATGGGGGACATTGGAGGCCCAAACATGAGCAAACCCAAGACATCCTATGGATGTAGTTGCATTATTGATGTTTATGTTATTTTTTTTACGACACATGACACCTAAAAAGACTCCTTAAACTCACAATCTTCTTATGTATATTCCTGTAGATGTCGGCTAGGCAACAACGTGGGGGTAGAAGGTCAGGAAGGTCAAACGAACGCTTGGCCACCCAAATCGCAAAACAAATGGCCGCGGTGCTTCCTGACATCGTAATTCAAGTCCAACAAGCTCTCGCCGCAAATCCCATCAATCCTCCCCATCAAGAAGACCAGAACGTCGACAACCCTCCCTCCAAAAAGTGCTCTTACAAACACTTCAAGTCTTGCGATCCCCCGAAATTTGAAGGGACCGAAGGTGTCACTGCTCTCCTCCACTGGTTTGAGGAAATGGAAAATACCTTCCTCAATTGCGATTGTCCCGAGGATCGCAAGGTACGTTACGCAACCGGGAGACTATTTGGAGTAGCTCTTACCTGGTGGAATACAGAATAAGGTAAGAGAGGAATCGAAGATGCAATGGCCTTAACATGGGAGGAGTTAAGGGAAATCATGACGAGACGCTTCTGTCCAAGAAGCGAGATCAAAAAGTTAGAGGATGAATTCCACTCGTTAAAGCAAAAGGAAGGAGATCATACTTCCTACAACAAAAGGTTTCTAGAGTTGAACCAAATGATCCCCAACTTGTTCACCCCAGTATACCGCTTAGTCGAGGCCTCCCCTCGAAAATTCAAGACTCAGTTCTAAGCACTTCGCCTGCAACACTTGAAGCTGCTATGGAACTAGCTACCGAGCTTACCGAGAATCGTATCCGTAACGGCAAATTTAAGGACGAGAAAATGAAAGCCCCCATTGAGGGCCAAACTTCAAACCATTCCACCTCCTCCTCAAAGTTTGCTAGTAAGAGGAAACGAAACACCAGAAGCTTTGCTGTCACACAAACAAATTTCCCTATCCCTGCTGCACCCATCACTCAAGTTGCCCCCTCACCTGCACCATATAAAAAGCCATACTCCGGCCCATACCCAAGATGCAACTGTTGCCAATACCATCACTTTCCTAATCATCCCTGCCAACATTGCACCGGCTGTGGCCGCGCAGGTCACATTCAAACCTGTCGCGCGCTTCAGCGAACGAACCGCAATCAACCCTCAACCCAAACCCACCATCAGATAGTGGGTCAAGCTCAACAACCTATACTCCTACCACCTACCCAACATGTAGCCCAATCCTACTACCAACCCAACTATCCTATGATGCAACCTATGCGGGCTTGTTACAACTGTGGAGACCCGAACCACTTCAGGAACACCTGTCCACGCCTGGTGAACATCATCCATGCCCAAGCTCAAGCTAATCTAGTAAACCAGGCTAACCAAGCTCCTCCACCTGCAAGAGGAAGAGCTTTCAACATCAATGCAAATCAAGCTAGGGCTGACAACAATGTGGTTAACGGTACGTTTCTCATCAATGGTAGTTATGCATCCATGTTATTTGATACTGGCGCGGATAAGAGTTTTGTGTCCTTAGAATTTGAACCCTTCCTCAACCAAACTCGTGATAAACTCATGGAATCCATAACGGTAGAAGTTGCTGACGGAAAACCGGTCTCATTAAACTCTATTATACGCAATTGTACTCTCACCCTAAATGATCACGATTTTCCAGTTGACCTCATACCTATGAAGTTGGGAAGTTTCGACATTATAATTGGTATGGACTGGCTCAGCCAACATCATGCTGAAGTTGTATGCCGCGAAAAGTTCATTCGCATTCCTCTTGCAAACGGTCAGACTCTACGAATCTTTGGAGAAACCCCTTCGAAAGGACTCAAATTAATGTCCTGTCTTCAAGCCCGAAAATATCTCCGCAAGAATTATGTCGTATTCCTAACTCATGTCGTCAAAAAGGGAATCAAGGAGAAGAAACTCGAAGACATCCCAGTAGTAAAAGATTTTCCGCAAGTTTTTCCTGACGACATTTCAGGACTTCCTCCCGTGAGAGAAGTCGAATTCCGCATTGATCTTATACCTGGAGCTACACCAGTTGCAAAATCTCCTTATAGGTTAGCCCCATCCGAAATGCAAGAGCTAGCCAGTCAACTGCAAGAGCTGACTGACAAAGGATTTATACGTCCTAGCTCATCGCCTTGGGGTGCACCTGTCCTTTTTGTGAAGAAGAAAGATGGAACGTGTCGCATGTGTATCGACTACAGAGAACTCAACAAGTTAACGGTCAAGAACCGCTACCCAATACTGTAACATCCGTCAAAAACGGATTTACCAAACCCGCTCCGTTTATTAACCGGATAATCAGTTAAAATTTTCGTTGCGAATTAAATGCCCAAAATAATTTTAAACGATACATAATCAATTATTATATGGGAATATATAATTAGTTTTTGAAAAACTGTCAAAAATAAGAAAATAAAAATAGTTTGATTCTCCCGGGTTTCGAACCCGGGTCAGTACCGGTCAGCAAAGTCTTAACACTCAACACATAAACCACTGCGTCACTGATGTTCTCTGTTAATTATTAAGATCATTAAATTCATATCATGACTTTCCGAATTCAAAACCGGCGCCCAAATGCAGTCGTCGGAAATCCCGGCGATCTCGCCAATAATTTAACGAATCCTTCCGTTATAAAGTAAACATTAAACCTATATCGGTTATAACTGACGTCTGAGTCCGCGACACCATCTATAACCGCCGGAGAAATTCAAACCAACGAATCAAGTTGAAAATCAGACCAAGTTCATCGATAACCTGCACTATAAATACCCCATCGAACCTCTGCAAACCTTTTCGCTCAAAACCGCACCCTTTCTCGGCGAAAACTCACTCGCCGGAAATCACCTGCAAATCGCCGGAAAACCGGGTTCCTCATTTCTGAGCCTTACTGAACCCCCTAAGCTTATACCGAAGTCACCCAAACCTTTTTCAAACTTTCTGAAGACTCGCTGCTGCAAGACACACGTCGCCGGAAGTGGTTGCTGTCGCCGGAGTTCTGCCGGAAAACAGAGGAAGCCAGTCGGTATACCTCACGCCTAATTTCCTTTCTTTTTACTTATATCTCATCTGTAATTAACCTAAAACGCTAAAGAATCCTGATTAAAATTTCGAACCAGATCGTCATCGTTCCTGGTTAAAATCTAACAAAGAAGACGAAGCTACGGAACATATAAGTATAATTTAAATCAAGAAATAACTCGGGTTAGACACACAGTCCAGCGGTGGACTGTGTGCACAATAAACACACTAACGTCTCGAGTTCGAATCCTGTTCCACACACGCTACCTTAATAAAAATGATTTTTTTTTGTTAACCGAACCGGAGTCAAACTGTTATATGTTAAGTATATTAATAATCGGAATAATAACCAAGTTAGACACACAGCCCAGTGGTGGACTGTGTGTATGTTTAATCACAGGACACGAGTTCGAGTCCGGTCTACTGCATCGATTCGGACCATTATTCAAACTTTTTAAATACGACATAAATGAAAAGGTTTAGTTTGTATTTAAGAATAATAAAAATCAGTTTAGTTAATAAGTTGGACACACAGTCCAGCGGTGGACTGTGTGTTAGTATAAGCCACAGGTCCCGGGTTCGAGACCTGTGGAGCGCACCGATTCTTTGGATTAAAATCGTTTTTAGAAAATAAAGGATTTTCTGTTTAAACTAATTAATATATAATATAATTAAAAACAGAAATATTTCGGGTTAGACACGTAGCTCAGTTGGTAGAGCTGCGTGCACGCGGTTGGGAGGTCTCGGGTTCGAGCCTCACTCAGCGCACAATTACACGATTCGAACCGGTCAAAGTCAACGGTCAATGGTCGAAGTCAACGGTCAACTGTAGCAAAAAAATCAAATTTTTTTTATTATTTTTATTTATTTATTTTAATTAAAAATCAATTAAAAATACTTAAAAATATCATTTTTAAGGTTAGAAAATAGCCTTAAAACTCACAAAAATACACCCAACAATCCTACTAAAATGGATTAATAAAATCCGTTTAGTTACCGAACCATAATGCTATTTATCTAGGTTAATTTCACTCGTGGTTAAAACCACTTCGTGTGCATTCAACATCATCAACCGAACGCACCCACTGTGAGTGAATCTTACAACTCCCCTTTTTAATTACACGTTTTGGGGTGTGTCATGTGTCTCAAATAATTAACTCGTTTATTTAAATTTGTGCCATACCATATCGTGACCTAAACTTAGATTGTTTATATTGTTGTGATTACTTATTTCATTTGTCAAATTATATGAAATTCATTCATTAAGGCCATCAGTTCCTCGTGGGAGACGAGTTGAACAACGCGTGCCTCAAAACCAATCCATTATTGTTCATGTGTGTATCATTGAGTTATATTGTTTGTAGTTGTGTCATTCATATTATCAGTTTTATGCAATTCATTCATTAGGCCCATCAGTTCCTCGTGAGAGACGAGTAGAGCAACGCGTGCCTCTAAATGTTCCATTATTGTTCATGTGTGCTTTATTTAATATCTAATGATTGTTGAATAAGTTTACATCTATTTTTACTCATGTTTGGTTGTGCACTTATTTCATAATCAATTTAATAAACTTGTTCAAATGTTTTCCATAGGATTCACTCGCCAACTTTATGTTGATCCAAAAACCTTTTTACACATGATACAGGTGAACAGGTTGAAGCAAAGAAAACATAGGAAATGCCTTAGAAGAGAATAAAGAAGCTTAGATTGATAGTTAGAACATGTTGTAATATTTATTGTAAATTTCCATTAAATTGTATTAAATGAATATGAAACGCATAATAAATGTCATGAGCTTTGATGATAACCCAATCATGCCCCGATCACCTTTTCCGCTGCGGGTCGGGGTGTGACAGATTGGTATCAGAGCCATGACTATAGGGATATAGGATAGGTTATTAGACCCTTAGAGCCTATACTATAGTCTGCCTAAATTTTAATTGATTAGGTGGTTACATACAAACTTGTGATATTTACTTGTTTCATATTTGTTTATATTTACAGTCAAACATACATGCTTATATACATATTCATTATACATATATCGATGTTCATGTATTCAATTTATTTTCATACTCTCATTATTCAAAGATTTTGTTGCAATTTTCAAATCTCATCAAAGTAAGTTCCGCGACGGGCATGTAGTAACTGGAAGGGTACAAGTACCGGTAGTCGGAACGTCCTGTCTAGGTTGGCATTCGTATAAATCCAATATAACGGACCAGTTTGCCTACCTGGGGACCAACGATGAGAGTACGAAGGACCTATTAGGCCAAAGCATGCCACACCAAACGTCGTTCAAACTAACCCACTTTGAGGTGTCACCGTGTCTACACCTGGACACATTCCGAATATCACACGTTGTATACATATTTCTCGATTTTCTCCGGGTTTTAGTGTACGCAACCTGGCAAACTCGTGCGAACCATATGAAAAACCGGTATTCATGGGGGCCCACATGATTACACAGGTAAAGTATGGCGACATGTAGGGCCTAATGGCGAGCAAAGCCCAAGACATCCTATGGATGTAGTAGATTTATTTTTCTATAATTATTTTATGAATGTTTATTCCTAGTGCGACCCATGAACCCAAAAACATCCAACTCATACTCTTGACATGTATTCCTTGTAGATGTCTTCTAACCACGCCCGTAGGAAGACGAGAACAGGAAAAGCCCGCGAACGCATGGCTGCCTTAATCGCTCAACAAATGGCTGCCGTAATACCCAACATTGTAATCCAAGTACAACAAGCACTCACCGATTGTAACATCCGTCAAAAACGGATTTACCAAACCCGCTCCGTTTATCAACCGAACAGTCAGTCAAAAATTTCGTTGCGAATTAAATGCCCAAAATATTTTTAAACGATACGTAATCAATTATTATACGGGAATATATATTTAGTTTTTGAAAAACTGTTGAAAATCGCAAAATAAAAATGAAATGATCCAGCCGGGTTTCGAACCCGGGTCACTCGCCGAGTCGATTCAGCGACTTATCTCACACACACAAACCACTGCGCCACGGATGCTTCTTGTGAAATAATAGAATCATTTAATTGATATAATAACGTTACGAATTCAAAACCGGCGCCCAATAGTTCAGTCGTCGGAATCCCGGAAATATCGCGAGCTTTTAATGACAATTTACGTTATAACGTAAACCATTAACAAGACATCGGTTATAACCGACATCTGAGTCCGCGACCAAAATTATAACCGCCGGAAAATTTAAATCAATGAATCCAGTCGGAAATCAGACCATATACATCTCGATTTTCCCCTATAAATTCACCCTCAACCCATTGAAAACCTTTTCGCTCAAAACCACACTCTTTCTCGGCGAAAACTCCCTCGCCAGAACTTTTCTGTTCGTCGCCGGAAAACCGATTTCCTTATTTCTAAACCTCACTGAGCCTCTGAGTTTATACCGGAGATACCCACACCCTTTGTAAGCTTCCTGGAGACTCGCCGCTACAAGGAACTCGTCGCCGGAAGGAATTGCTATCGCCAGAGTTCTGCCGGAAAACAGAGGGTCCAGTCGGTATACCTCTTCGCTTATTTTCTTTATCTTTTCACCCTTATCTTACCTTAATGGACTGTAAAACACTAATGAAACTTGAATAAAAAACTCGAACCAGTCAGACCTTATATCTGGTTAACACTTGATGAAGAAGACGATGTATCCGGATCATATATGTATAATATAAATCAGGATATTACTCGGGTTAGACACACAGTCCAGCGGTGGACTGTGTGCACACATAACGCAAAGGTCTCGAGTTCGAATCCCGTTTCACACACGCTGCCTTAATAAAAATCATTTTTTTGTTAAACTGAACCGGAGTCGCCACAGTTATATGTTAAGTATATTAATAATCGGAATAATAACCAAGTTAGACACACAGTCCAGCGGTGGACTGTGTGTTTGTTTATATCACAGGTCACGAGTTCGAGTCCGGTCTACTGCACCGACTCGAACAATTATCTATTCTTTTTAATAAGGCAGAAAAGGAAATAACTAAATTGTATTTAAGTATAATAAAAACCAAATTATATAACATGTTAAACACACAGTCCACCTGTGGACTGTGTGTTAGATTAAACCACAGGTCCCGGGTTCGAGACCTGTGGAGTGCATGTCCGATTCGCTTAAAACTGTTTTTAAATAAAATGATTTTCGGTTTAAACTAATTAATATATATATATAATTAAAATCAGATATATAACGGGTTAGACACATAGCTCAGTTGGTAGAGCTGCGTGCACGCGTACGAGAGGTCTCGGGTTCGAGCCTCACTCAGCGCACTTGTATTCCGAATCGAACCGGTCAACGGTTAGGTCAACGGTCAACGGGCTGGTCAACGGTCAGAAAAAAATCAATTTTTTTATTATTTTTATTTAATTATTTTAATTAAAAATCAATTAAAAATACTTAAAAATAACATTTTTAAGGTTAGAAAATAGCCTCAAACTCACAAAAATACACCCAACAATCCTACTAAAATAGATTAACAAAATCCGTTTACTTACCAAACCATAATGCGATTATTCTAGGTTAAACTCACTCGTGGTTAAAACCACTTCGCGTGCATTCAACATCATCAACCGAACGCACCCACTGTGAGTGAATCTTACAACTTCCCCTTTTAAATTACACGTTTTGGGGTGTGTCATGTGTTATGAAAATAATTAATTTATTTATTTAAACTTGTGCCATACCACATCATGACCTAAACTTAGATTGTTTTTATTGTTGTGATTTGCTTATTGCCTTTTGTCAAATTATATGAAACTCATACATTAAGCCCATCGGTTCCTCGTGGGAGACGAGTAGAACAACGCGTGCTTCAAATCAAATTCATTATTGTTCATGTGTGTATCATTGAGTTTATATTGTTTGTAGTTGTGTCATTCATATTATCATGCTTATGCAATTCAATCATCAGGCCCCTCAGTTCCTCGTGAGAGACGAGTTGAGCATCGCATGCCTCTAATTGTTCCATTATTATTCATGAGTGTTTCATTTAATATCTTATGATTGTTGATTAAGTTACATCTATTTTTACTCATGTTTGGTTGTGCACATATTTCATAATCAATTTAAATAAATTTGTTCAAATGTTTTCCATAGGATTCACTTGCCAACATTATGTTGATCCAAAAACTCTTTTACACATGATACAGGTGAACAGGTTGAAGCAAGGAAAACATAGGATATGCCTTAGAAGAGAACAAAGAAGTTTAGATTGTTAGTTAGATCATGTTGTAACATTTATTGTAAAATTCCATTTAATTTGTATTAATGAATATGAAACGCTTAATAAATGTCATGAGCTTTGATGATAACCCAATCATGCCCCGATCACCTTTTCCGCTGCGGGTCGGGGTGTGACAGATTGGTATCAGAGCCATGACTATAGGGATATAGGATAGGTTATTAGACCCTTAGAGCCTATACTATAGTCTGCCTAAATTTTTAATTGATTAGGTGGTTACACACAAACTTGTGATATTTATTTGTTTCATATTTGTTTACATTTCAGTCAAACATACATGCTTATATACATATTCATTATACATATATACATATTCATTATACATATACCGATGTTCATGTATTCAATTTATTTTCATACTCTCATTATCCAAAGATTTTGTGCAATTTTCAAATCTCATCAAAGTAAGTTCTGCGACGGGCATGTAGTAACTGGAAGGGTACAAGTACCGGTAGTCGGAACGTCCTGTCTAGGCTGGCATTCGTATAAATCCCATATAACGGACCAGTTTGCCTACCTGGGGACCAACGATGAGAGTACGAAGGACCTATTAGGCCAAAGCATGCCACACCAAACGTCGTTCGAACTAACCCTACTTTGAGGTGTCACCGTGTCTACACCTGGACACATTCCGAATATCACACGTTGTATACATATTTCTCGATTTTCTCCGGGTTTTTGTGTACGCAACCTGGCAAAACCTGTGCGAACCATATGAAAAACCGGTATTTATGGGGGCCCACATGATTACACAGGTAAAGTATGGCGGCATGTAGGGCCTAACAGCGAGCAAACCCAAGACATCCCATGGATGTAATAATTTATTATCTATAATTATTTTATGAATGTTCGTTCTTGAATGCGACCCATGAACCCGAAAGCATCTAACTCATACTTTTGTCATGTTTTCCTTGTAGATGTCTTCTAACCTCGCCGTAGGAAGACGAGAGCAAGAAAAGCCCGCGAACGCATGGCTGCCTTAATCGCTCAACAAATGGCAGCCGTAATACCCAATATTGTAATCCAAGTTCAGCAAGCACTCACCGCAAATCCTGTCAATCAAGCAAGCCAAAACATTTTCAACTCTTCCCCAAATACCACTAAATGCACCTACAAGCATTTCAAATCATGCGACCCTCCGAAATACAAAGGGACTGAAGGCGTCACCGCTCTCCTCCATTGGTTTGAAGAAATGGAGAACACATTTCTAAATTGCGATTGCCCTGACGATCGCAAAGTGCGATATGCTACCGGTCGATTATATGGGATAGCACTTACTTGGTGGAATACAGAGAAGGCCAAACGAGGTGTTGAAGATGCTATGTCCTTAACTTGGAACGAATTGAAGGAAATCATGACCAGACGATTTTGCCCAAGGAGCGAAATCAAGAAGTTAGAAGATGAATTTTACTCATTGAAGCAAATGGAAGGAGACCACATCACCTACAACAAAAGATTCCTCGAGTTACATCAAATGGTTCCCAACATGTTCACTTCCCCTCTACCGTTTGATCGAGCACTACATTCGTGGTCTTTCCGTCAAAGATTCAAGACCCTGTAATAAGTACCAAGCCTGCAACTTTGGAAGCAGCAATGGAGCTAGCAACAGAGCTCACCGAGAACCGAATCCGAAACAAAGACTTCAAGGAGGAGAAGAAGAAGGATGAAGAATCGACTGAAACCTCCGACTCCACTCAAACCGAATCCCCTTCTCAACCCAATCCTAAGAGAAGAAGAGTCGGGCGACTTTTTGCTGCTACTCAACGAAATCAACCAGTTTTACATGCCATACCCATTCGAGCTATCCCAATCACCCAAGTGGCACCCAACTCAGCTTACCCAGATAAGAAACCATATCTTGGACCTCACCCTCGATGCAACAACTGTTTTTATCACCATCCCCATACCCTACCTTGTCGTCTATGTGCAAATTGTGGACGCTATGGTCATTTGAGTAATGTTTGTCGCACCTTTCAAAACCAAACCTTTTCCCCTACTCAAAACATGGCCCAAACTTATCACTAACCCCAATACCCCATGTTCCCATATGCTCGAGCTTGCTTCAATTGTGGCGACCCTACCCACTTTAGAAACACATGCCCTCAATTGGTTAACGTTTTCAACACTCAAGCCCAATCAAACCCAGTTAACCAAGTAAACCAAGGAAACCCAACCGCTAGGCCACCAGCAAGAGGAAGAGTCTTCAATATCAACGCCAATCCTGTCGAAGATAATGACGGCCCAAATGAAGATACTCAACTAGTCCCCTTCGCTGAAGATCCAGATTCAACTCCTATCGTTTAGTTTTATGTTTTTCTTTATCACATGTGTAGACTGTTAGAGTAATTATGGTTATATTATTATTATATATTGTTTTCAGTATATGCTTTTGCCGAGGCCGCAGCTCCCCATCCATCGAGATTGAGTTTGATCCCCATTTTATTATGCGGTTGATCAGGGCGTGCCCGCACGATCGGCTCTGTTTGATTGAGCCTTGATCGGTTATTTCATTTTACATTTCAATACATGCAATACATTCGGCTCCGTTTGATTGAGCCTTGAGCGCACATTTCAATTTACATTTCCAGTTCATGCAATACGTTCGGCTCCGTTTGATTGAGCCTTGAGCGCACATACAATTCCATTATCAGTATCTTGTGGTTGTGGTGTTTGTAGTAGAGTCGCATCGAACTAACCATAACTTGCGGATAAAGTCAATGAAAATTTGACAAGGATATGGTGGATACGCCGATGGTACTTCCTATATATAAGTATTCTTGTCAAATGATCGGAGGCATTATCAGGCGGTTATGAGAGGTTCCATGCATAGGCTGATTGTGTGATGGTTGTTTAGATTAAGTTGTTCAATTTCAGTACATTCAATACGTTCGGCTCCGTTTGATTGAGCCTTGAGCGCACATACAATTTCATTCAATACGTTCGGCTCCGTTTGATTGAGCCTTGAGTGCACAGACAATTTCATTATCAGTATCTTGTGGTTGTGGTGTTTGTAGTAGAGTCGCATCGAACTAACCATAACTTGCAGATAAAGTCAATGAAAATTTGACAAGAATATGGTGGATACGCCGCTGGTACTTCCTATATATAAGTATTCTTGTCAAATGATCGGAGGCATTATCAGGAGGTTATGAGAGGTTCCATGCATAGGCTGTTTGTGTGGTTAAGTTATTCATTTTCAGTGCATGCAATACGCTCGGCTCCGTTTGATTGAGCCTTGAGCACACAATTTCAATTTCAGTACATTCAATACGTTCGGCTCCGTTTGATTGAGCCTTGAGCGCACATCCATTTCATTTCCAGTACATGCAATACGATCGGCTCTGTTCGATTGAGCCTTGATCGCACAAATATATTTCATTTCAGTATTTTATGTGTGTTGTAGAGTTATAGGACTAATCATAATTCACTGATAAAACCAATGAAAATTTGACAAGGATATGGTGGATACGCCGATGGTACTTCCTATATATAAGTATTCTTGTCAAAGGATCAGAGGCATTATCGGACGATTATGAGAAGTTCTATGTAGGATTTATTAGTTTCTTGGTAACCAATCATAACTTGTGGATAAAACTAATGAAAATTTGGCAAGAATATGGTGGATACGCCGCTGGTACTTCCTATATATAAGTATTCTTGCCAAAGGATCAGAGGCATTATCAGGCGGTTATGAGAAGTTCCATGTAGGATTTAGTATTGCCTTGGTTGGAATTTGTGTTACATTTATATCATCATGTTATTTAAAGAGATTGGATTGTGATCCATTTCTACATAAACTAACCTCTCCATCATAACAAACGAGAGAGGAACTTCCATCATTCAAACATATATGCTATCAGAATGTGGATTCAAATATTTGCTGTTGTGTTTATTCATGTTCAAATATTTGCTGATGTGTTTATTCATTTGCTGATGTGTTTATTCATGTTCGAATATTAGCTGTTGTGTTTACTTATGTTCAAATATCAGTTGTTGTGTTTTTATTTATGTTCCATATAGGTTGTAGTGTTAGAAGTTTTGCCTTAGGATATAACCATACTTTCCCAAACGTATCTAAACTCTTATGCATGATATCATTTTTAGCAAATCATTTCTGCTTATCAATACTTATACAGTAGGCAACAAAAAGCGATTCCTGAATAGGGTACTTAACCCTTACAAGGAACGTTACCGCCTCGAACAAAAACTTAAACCCTTATTTTTTTAAGCATACAACTGTCAAACTAAACATCACCATCCTTTTAGTCAAAATATATCATTATTTAAATTTCGGGACGAAATTTCTAAAAAGCAGGGGATACTGTAACATCCGTCAAAAACGGATTTACCAAACCCGCTCCGTTTATCAACCGAACAGTCAGTCAAAAATTTCGTTGCGAATTAAATGCCCAAAATATTTTTAAACGATACGTAATCAATTATTATACGGGAATATATATTTAGTTTTTGAAAAACTGTTGAAAATCGCAAAATAAAAATGAAATGATCCAGCCGGGTTTCGAACCCGGGTCACTCGCCGAGTCGATTCAGCGACTTATCTCACACACACAAACCACTGCGCCACGGATGCTTCTTGTGAAATAATAGAATCATTTAATTGATATAATAACGTTACGAATTCAAAACCGGCGCCCAATAGTTCAGTCGTCGGAATCCCGGAAACATCGCGAGCTTTTAACGACAATTTACGTTATAACGTAAACCATTAACAAGACATCGGTTATAACCGACGTCTGAGTCCGCGACCAAAATTATAACCGCCGGAAAATTTAAATCAATGAATCCAGTCGGAAATCAGACCATATACATCTCGATTTTCCCCTATAAATTCACCCTCAACCCATTGAAAACTTTTTCGCTCAAAACCACACTCTTTCTCGGCGAAAACTCCCTCGCCGGAACTTTTCTGTTCGTCGCCGGAAAACCGATTTCCTTATTTCTGAACCTCACTGTGCCTCTGAGCTTATACCGGAGATACCCACACCCTTTTTAAGCTTCCTGGAGACTCGCCGCTACAAGGAACTCGTCGCCGGAAGGAATTGCTGTCGCCGGAGTTCTGCCGGAAAACAGAGGGTCCAGTCGGTATACCTCTTCGCTTATTTTCTTTATCTTTTCACCCTTATCTTACCTTAATGGACTGTAAAACACTAATGAAACTTGAATAAAAAACTCGAACCAGTCAGACCTTATATCTGGTTAACACTTGATGAAGAAGACGATGTATCCGGATCATATATGTATAATAAATCAGGATATTACTCGGGTTAGACACACAGTCCAGGGTGGACTGTGTGCACACATAACGCAAAGGTCTCGAGTTCGAATCCCGTTTCACACACGCTGCCTTAATAAAAATCATTTTTTTGTTAAACTGAACCGGAGTCCCCACAGTTATATGTTAAGTATATTAATAATCGGAATAATAACCAAGTTAGACACACAGTCCAGCGGTGGACTGTGTGTTTGTTTATATCACAGGTCACGAGTTCGAGTCCGGTCTACTGCACCGACTCGAACAATTATCTATTCTTTTTAATAAGGCAGAAAAGGAAATAACTAAATTGTATTTAAGTATAATAAAAACCAAATTATATAACATGTTAAACACACAGTCCACTGTGGACTGTGTGTTAGATTAAACCACAGGTCCCGGGTTCGAGACCTGTGGAGTGCATGTCCGATTCGCTTAAAACTGTTTTTAAAATAAAATGATTTTTTGGTTTAAACTAATTAATATATATATATAATTAAAATCAGATATATAACGGGTTAGACACGTAGCTCAGTTGGTAGAGCTGCGTGCACGCGTACGAGAGGTCTCGGGTTCGAGCCTCACTCAGCGCACTTGTATTCCGAATCGAACCGGTCAACGGTCAGGTCAACGGTCAACGGGCTGGTCAACGGTCAGAAAAAAATCAATTTTTTTATTATTTTTATTTAATTATTTTAATTAAAAATCAATTAAAAATACTTAAAAATAACATTTTTAAGGTTAGAAAATAGCCTCAAACTCACAAAAATACACCCAACAATCCTACTAAAATAGATTAACAAAATCCGTTTACTTACCAAACCATAATGCGATTATTCTAGGTTAAACTCACTCGTGGTTAAAACCACTTCGCGTGCATTCAACATCATCAACCGAACGCACCCACTGTGAGTGAATCTTACAACTTCCCCTTTTAAATTACACGTTTTGGGGTGTGTCATGTGTTATGAAAATAATTAATTTATTTATTTAAACTTGTGCCATACCACATCATGACCTAAACTTAGATTGTTTTTATTGTTGTGATTTGCTTATTGCCTTTTGTCAAATTATATGAAACTCATACATTAAGCCCATCGGTTCCTCGTGGGAGACGAGTAGAACAACGCGTGCTTCAAATCAAATTCATTATTGTTCATGTGTGTATCATTGAGTTTATATTGTTTGTAGTTGTGTCATTCATATTATCATGTTTAAGCAATTCAATCATCAGGCCCCTCAGTTCCTCGTGAGAGACGAGTTGAGCATCGCGTGCCTCTAATTGTTCCATTATTATTCATGAGTGTTTCATTTAATATCTTATGATTGTTGATTAAGTTACATCTATTTTTACTCATGTTTGGTTGTGCACATATTTCATAATCAATTTAAATAAATTTGTTCAAATGTTTTCCATATGATTCACTCGCCAACATTATGTTGATCCAAAAACCCTTTTACACATGATACAGGTGAACAGGTTGAAGCAAGGAAAACATAGGATATGCCTTAGAAGAGAACAAAGAAGTTTAGATTGTTAGTTAGATCATGTTGTAACATTTATTGTAAAATTCCATTTAATTTGTATTAATGAATATGAAACGCTTAATAAATGTCATGAGCTTTGATGATAACCCAATCATGCCCCGATCACCTTTTCCGCTGCGGGTGGGGGTGTGACACCGATAATCCTGTCAATCAAGCAAACCAAAACGTTATCAACTTTTCCCCAAATACCACTAAATGCACCTACAAGCATTTCAAATCATGCGACCCTCCAAAATACAAAGGGACTGAAGGCGTCACCGCTCTCCTCCATTGGTTTGAAGAAATGGAGAACACTTTTCTAAATTGCGATTGCCCTGACGACCGCAAAGTGCGATATGCTACCGGTCGATTATATGGGATAGCACTTACTTGGTGGAATACAGAGAAGGCCAAACGAGGCGTCGACGATGCTATGACCTTAACTTGGAACGAATTGAAGGAAATCATGACTAGACGATTTTGCCCAAGGAGCGAAATCAAGAAATTAGAAGATGAATTTTATTCGCTGAAGCAAAAGGAAGGAGACCACACCATCTACAACAAAAGATTCCTCGAGTTACATCAAATGGTTCCCAACATGTTCACTCTCCTCTACCGTTTGATCGAGCACTACATTCGTGGTCTTCCGTCAAAGATTCAAGACCCTGTAATAAGTACCAAGCCTGCAACTTTGGAAGCAGCAATGGAGCTAGCAACAGAGCTTACCGAGAACCGAATCCGAAACAAAGACTTCAAGGAGGAGAAGAAGAAGGATAAAGAATCGACTGAAACCTCCGACTTCACCCAAACCGAATCCCCTTCTCAACCCAATCCTAAGAGAAAAAGAGACGGGCAACTTTTCGCTGCTACCCAACGTAATCAACCAGTTTTATAAGCCATACCAATCCAAGCTATCCCAATCATTCAAGTGGCACCCAACTCAACCTACCCAAATAAGAAACCATATCTTGGACCTCACCCTCGATGCAACAACTATTTTTATCACCATCCCCTTACTTTACCTTGTCGACTATGTGCAACTTGTGGACGCTATGGTCATTTGAGCAAGGTTTGCCGCACCTTTCAAAACCAAACCTCTTCCCCTACTCAAAACATGGCCCAAACTTATCATCAACCCCAATACCCCATGTTCCCATATGTTCGAGCTTGTTTCAATTGTGGCGACCCTACCCACTTTAGAAACACATGCCCTCAATTGGTTAACGTCATCAACGCTCAAGCCCAATCAAACCCAGTTAACCAAGTAAACCAAGAAAACCCAACCGCTAGGCCACCAGCAAGAGGAAGAGTCTTCAACATCAATGCCAATCCGGTCGAAGATAATGACGGCCCAAGCGAAGATGCTCAACTAGTCCTTTTCACCGAAGATCCAGATTCAACTCCTATCTTTTAGTTTTATGTTTTTCTTATCACATAGAACCAAACATAACTTAAGGATAAAGCCAATGAAACTTTGACGAGAATACGGTGGATACGCCGTTGGTACTTCCTATATATAAGTATTCTTGTCAAAGGATCAGAAGCATTATCTGGCGGTTATGAGAGGTTCCATGTGTAGACTGTTAGAATAATTATTGATTATTATTTTCAGTATATGCAATTGCCGAGGCCGCCTGCTCCCCATTTATGAGCGTTGAGCCTGTTCCCCATTTTATTATGCGGTTGAACCTGGCGTGCCCGCATACGATCGGCTCCGTTTGATTGAGCCTTGATCGCACAGTTCATTTTACATTTTCATTACATGCAATACGATCGGCTCCGTTTGATTGAGCCTTGATCGCACAGTTCATTTTACATTTTCAGTATATGCAATACGATCGGCTCCGTTTGATTGAGCCTTGATCGCACAGACAATTTCATTATCAGTATTTTGTGGTTGTTGTGTTTGTAGTAGAGTCGCATAGAACTAATCATAACTTGCGGATAAAGTCAATGAGAATTTGACAAGAATATGGTGGATACGCCGCTGGTACTTCCTATATATAAGTATTCTTGTCAAAGGATCAGAGGCATTATCAGGCGGTTATGAGAGGTTCCATGCATAGGCTGTTTGTGTGATTGTTGTTTAGATTAAGTTATTCATTTTCAGTACATGCAATACGCTCGGCTCCGTTTGATTGAGCCTTGAGTGCACAGACATTTTCATTTTCAATACGATCGGCTCCGTTTGATTGAGCCTTGATCGCACAACATTTACATTATCAGTATCTTGTGGTTGTTGTGTTTGTTGTAGAGTCGCATATAACTAATCATAACTTGCGGATAAAGTCAATGAGAATTTGACAAGAATATGGTGGATACGCCGCTGGTACTTCCTATATATAAGTATTTTTGTCAAATGATCGGAGGCATTATCAGGCGGTTATGAGAGGTTCCATGCATAGGCTGTTTGTGTAGATTAAGTTTATTATTTTCAGTACATGCAATACGCTCGGCTCCGTTTGATTGAGCCTTGAGCGCACAGACAATTTCATTTTCAGTACATGCAATACGATCGGCTCCGTTTGATTGAACCTTGATCGCACAGACATTTTTCATTTTAGTATTTTTATGTTTGTTGTATTGGTTGTAGAGTTATATAGGATTAATCATAATTCACTGATAAAACCAATGAAAATTTGACAAGAATATGGTGGATACGCCGCTGGTACTTCCTATATATAAGTATTCTTGTCAAAGGATCAGAGGCATTGTTAGTTGGTTATGAGAAGTTCTATGTAGGATTTAGTAGTTTCTTGGTAACTAATCATAACTTGTGGATAAAATCAATGAAAATTTGGCAAGAATATGGTGGATATGCCGCTGGTACTTCCTATATATAAGTATTCTTGCCAAAGGATCAGAGGCATTATCAGGCGGTTATGAGAAGTTCCATGTAGGATTTAGTATTGCCTTGGTTGAAATTTGTGTTACATTTATATCATCTTGCTATTTAAAAAAATTGGATTGTGTTCCATTTCTACATAAACTAACCTCTCCATCATAACAAACGAGAGAGGAACTGCCATCATTCAAACATATATGATATCAGAATGTGGATTCAAATGTTAGCTGTTGTGTTTATTTATGTTCTATAGTCATAGAACCAATCATAACTTACTGACATTAGCTGTTGTGTTTGTTTATGCTCAAATATTAGCTGTTATGTTTATTTATGTTCCATGTAGGTTGTAGTATTAGAAGTTCTGCCTTAGGATATAACCATACCCTTCCAAACATATCCAAACTCTTATGCATGATATCATAGTTAACGAATAAATTCTGCTTATCAATACTTTTACAGTAGGTAACAAAAAGCGATTCCTGTAATAGGGTACTTAACCCTTACAAGGGACGTTACCGCCTCAAACAAAAATTTAAACTCTTACTTTTCCTAAGCTTGTAACTGTCAAACTAGACACCATCATTCTTTTAGTCAAATCTATCACTATTTAAATTTCGGGACGAAATTTCTAAAAAGCAGGGGATACTGTAACATCCGTCAAAAACGGATTTACCAAACCCGCTCCGTTTATTAACCGGACAATCAGTTAAAATTTTCGTTGCGAATTAAATGCCCAAAATAATTTTAAACGATACATAATCAATTATTATATGGGAATATATAATTAGTTTTTGAAAAACTGTCAAAAATAAGAAAATAAAAATAGTTTGATTCTGCCGGGTTTCGAACCCGGGTCAGTACCGGTCAGCAAAGTCTTAACACTCAACACATAAACCACTGCGCCACTGATGTTCTCTGTTAATTATTAAGATCATTAAATTCATATCATGACTTTCCGAATTCAAAACCGGCGCCCAAATGCAGTCGTCGAAATCCCGGCGATCTCGCCAATAATTTAACGAATCCTTCCGTTATAACGTAAACTTTAAACCTATATCGGTTATAACTGACGTCTGAGTCCGCGACACCATCTATAACCGCCGAGAAATTCAAACCAACGAATCAAGTTGAAAATCAGACCAAGTTCATCGATAACCTGCACTATAAATACCCCATCGAACCTCTGCAAACCTTTTCGCTCAAAACCGCACCCTTTCTCGGCGAAAACTCACTTGCCGGAAATCACCTGCAAATCGCCGGAAAACCGGGTTCCTCATTTCTGAGCCTTACTGAACCCCCTAAGCTTATACCGAAGTCACCCATACCTTTTTCAAACTTTCTGAAGACTCGCTGCTGCAAGACATACGTCGCCGGAAGTGGTTGCTGTCGCCGGAGTTCTACCGGAAAACAGAGAAGCCAGTCGGTATACCTCACGCCTAATTTCCTTTCTTTTTACTTATATCTCATCTGTAATTAACCTAAAAACGCTAAAGAATCCTGATTAAAATTTCGAACCAGATCGTCATCGTTCCTGGTTAAAATCTAACGAAGAAGACGAAGCTACGGAACATATAAGTATAATTTAAATCAAGAAATAACTCGGGTTAGACACACAGTCCAGCGGTGGACTGTGTGCACAATAAACACACTAACGTCTCGAGTTCGAATCCTGTTCCACACACGCTGCCTTAATAAAAATGATTTTTTTTGTTAACCGAACCGGAGTCACACTGTTATATGTTAAGTATATTAATAATCGGAATAATAACCAAATTAGACACACAGCCCAGTGGTGGACTGTGTGTATGTTTAATCACAGGACACGAGTTCGAGTCCGGTCTACTGCATCGATTCGGACCATTATTCAAACTTTTTAAATACGGCATAAATGAAAAGGTTTAGTTTGTATTTAAGAATAATAAAAATCAGTTTAGTTAACAAGTTGGACACACAGTCCAGCGGTGGACTGTGTGTTAGTATAAGCCACAGGTCCCGGGTTCGAGACCTGTGGAGCGCACCGATTCTTTGGATTAAAATCGTTTTTAGAAAATAAAGGATTTTCTGTTTAAACTAATTAATATATAAATATAATTAAAAACAGAAATATTTCGGGTTAGACACGTAGCTCAGTTGGTAGAGCTGCGTGCACGCGGTTGGGAGGTCTCGGGTTCGAACCTCACTCAGCGCACAATTACACGATTCGAACCGGTCAAAGTCAACGGTCAACGGTCAACTGTAGCAAAAAAATCAAATTTTTTTTATTATTTTTATTTATTTATTTTAATTAAAAATCAATTAAAAATACTTAAAAATAACATTTTTAAGGTTAGAAAATAGCCTTAAAACTCATAAAAATACACCCAACAATCCTACTAAAATTGATTAATAAAATCCGTTTACTTACCGAACCATAATGCTATTTATCTAGGTTAATTTCACTCGTGGTTAAAACCACTTCGTGTGCATTCAACATCATCAACCGAACGCACCCACTGTGAGTGAATCTTACAACTCCCCTTTTTAATTACACGTTTTGGGGTGTGTCATGTGTCTCAAATAATTAACTCGTTTATTTAAATTTGTGCCATACCATATCGTGACCTAAACTTAGATTGTTTATATTGTTGTGATTACTTATTTCATTTTGTCAAATTATATGAAATTCATTCATTAAGGCCATCAGTTCCTCGTGGGAGACGAGTTGAACAACGCGTGCCTCAAAACCAATCCATTATTGTTCATGTGTGTATCATTGAGTTATATTGTTTGTAGTTGTGTCATTCATATTATCATGTTTATGCAATTCATTCATTAGGCCCATCAGTTCCTCGTGAGAGACGAGTAGAGCAACGCGTGCCTCTAAATGTTCCATTATTGTTCATGTGTGCTTTATTTAATATCTAATGATTGTTGAATAAGTTTACATCTATTTTTACTCATGTTTGGTTGTGCACTTATTTCATAATCAATTTAATAAACTTGTTCAAATGTTTTCCATAGGATTCACTCGCCAACTTTATGTTGATCCAAAAACCTTTTTACACATGATACAGGTGAACAGGTTGAAGCAAAGAAAACATAGGAAATGCCTTAGAAGAGAATAAAGAAGCTTAGATTGATAGTTAGAACATGTTGTAATATTTATTGTAAATTTCCATTAAATTGTATTAAATGAATATGAAACGCATAATAAATGTCATGAGCTTTGATGATAACCCAATCATGCCCCGATCACCTTTTCCGCTGCGGGTCGGGGTGTGACAATTACCTCGCATCGATGATCTTCTAGACCAACTTCAAGGCGCCACCTGTTTTTCAAAAATCGACCTTCGTTCTGGTTATCATCAACTTAGAGTACATGAAGAAGACGTCCCAAAGACCGCCTTCCGAACTCGTTATGGCCATTATGAATTCATGGTCATGCCATTTGGTTTAACCAACGCCCCAGCTGTCTTCATGGATCTAATGAACAGAGTCTGCAAACCTTATCTCGACCGTTTTGTTATAGTCTTCATCGACGACATCCTCATCTACTCAAAGTCTAAGTCTGATCATGAACGACACCTTCGACTCATCCTTACACTCTTAAGGACAGAAAAGCTGTACGCTAAGTTTTCGAAATGTGAATTCTGGTTAAGGGAGTACAATTCCTTGGACACGTCGTCAATGACAAGGGAATTCATGTTGATCCCTCAAAAATCAAGGCAGTACAGGAATGGCAAGCGCCACGTACACCTACCTAAGTAAGATCATTTCTTGGTTTGGCTGGTTATTATCGCCGTTTCATTGCAAATTTCTCCCGTATCGCTGTACCCCTCACGGCTTTAACACATAAAGGAAAACCTTTCATATGGGGTCCTAAACAAGAAGAAGCCTTCCAAACCCTTAAGCAAAAGCTTTGTGACGCACCTATCCTCATACTTCCTGAAGGTTGTGATGACTTCGTGGTTTATTGCGACGCGTCAGGGCAGGGACTAGGCTGTGTACTGATGCAAAGAGGAAAAGTGATAGCTTATGCTTCTAGACAACTCAAAATTCATGAGAAGAACTACACCACCCACGACCTGGAACTTTGAGCCGTTGTGTTCGCTCTTAAGATATGGAGACATTACCTCTATGGTACTAAGTGTGAGATATACACTGACCACAAGAGCCTCTAACATATCTTCAACCAAAAGGAGTTAAACATGAGGCAACGATGATGGGTCGAACTTCTTAATGACTACGACTGTGAAATTCGGAATCATCCTTGCAAGGCAAACGAATGGTGGCCGATGCGCTCAGTCGAAAGGGTTATGCGAACTCCATTCGTCTTCTATGTTCGCAAATCATAACCGACATCAAAGATCAAATCCGAGAAGCCCAACATGTTTCTATAACAGAAAAGGACGTACGCAATGAGCTGTCTTGTGGAGCAGAACTTAAAATCGAAACTAAATCCGACGGTATTCTGTACTATCTAGATCGCATATGGATCCCCGATCACAATAACCTTCGTGATTTCCTTATGAATGAGGCGCACAAAACACGATACTCTGTACACCCAGGAGCCGACAAGATGTATCAAGACCTTCGATACACCTACTGGTGGCCTGGCATGAAGAAAGATATCACTGTTTTTGTTTCCAAGTGCCTTACATGTTCCAAAGTAAAAGCTGAACATCAAAGACCCTCAGGACTTCTAGTCCAACCTGAAATACCTGTATGGAAGTGGGAAAACATAACCATGGACTTCATTACCGGGTTACCTCGCACCTCCAGTGGGTATGACACTATATGGGTAATCATTGATCGTCTTACAAAATCAGCTCACTTCATTCCGATTCGCGAGGACTTCAAGAACGAGAAGTTAGCTCGTATCTACATCAGCGAGATCGTAAGCCGTCATGGTGTACCTTTAAGCATTATTTCAGACCGTGATGGTCGTTTCACTTCACGAACATGCAAGCCGTACAAGCCGCTTGGGTACACGATTAGACCTCAGTACCGTTTATCATCCTTAAACTGATGGACAATCTGAACGCACCATCCAAACACTTGAAGACATGCTTCGAGCATGTGTCATAGACTTCAAGGGAAATTGGGACGCTCATCTACCATTAGTTGAATTTCGTACAACAACAGCTATCATTCAAGTATCGGCATGGCACCTTTCGAAGCTTTATATGGTCGTAAGTGCCGATCTCCAGTATGTTGGCACGAAATTGGAGAAGCTCAAATCACCGGTCCAGAATTGATTCAGGAAACAACAGAGAAGATCCATCAGATTCGAAACAATCTTCTAGCGGCACAAAGTTGTCAAAAGAGTTATGCAGACAAATGACGAAGGCCCTTGGTGTTTAACATTGGTGATCATGTACTTTTAAAAGTATCACCGTGGAAAGGAGTAGTTCGTTTTGGTCAGAAGGGCAAGCTAGCACCACGCTACGTAGGACCTTTCAAGATACTCGAAAGAGTAGGACCTGTAGCATACAAGCTTGATCTACCAGAAGAGCTCAACATAATTCACCCCACGTTTCACGTATCAAACTTGAAGAAGTGCCTCGCCGATGACAACCTCCATATTCCCCTTGAAGATATGCAGATCGATGAATCTATGCATTTCATTCAAAGACCAGTAGAGATCATGGACTTCGGAGAAAAATGTTTAAGAAGGAGTCTTATTCCAATTGTTAGGGTACGCTGGGAGTCGAAACGAGGACCTGAGTTTACTTGGGAACGTGAAGACTCAATGCGCGAAAAATACCCGCATCTTTTTCCTGTTACCACTACTACTTAAATTTCGGGACGAAATTTCTAAAAGTAGGGGATACTGTAACATCCGTCGAAAAACGGGTTTTCAAAACCCGCTTCGTTTATTAATCGAATAGTCAGTTTCAAATTTTCGTTTCTTATTTAATGCTCATTTTAATTTTAAACAATACATAACTAATAAACATTTTAGAATATGGAAACTAAAATTGTTAAAAAGTAAAAATAAAGTAAATAAAAATGAAATAGGCTGCCGGGTTTCGAACCCGGGTCAGCCGGAAGACACAACCAGCACACAACTTAACCACTCCGCCACTTGGTTCGTTTGTGTAAACAAGGAAACAAATAAAACTTAACTCTACCCGTGAACTCATCTGTTTGCGCCAAAACTGAAACCGCTCATCGGCTTTCAACTGTCCAGACTGTTGAGTGATCGCGATTACTGATTATAACCGATAGATCAATTGCTGCCCACGTTCTTAATCAATTCGGTCATCAATTGTCTCGTTTCATATGATTTTGGAGTTGAAAAGCGAAATCATTTACTTCCTGATTTACTCTAACAATATCATCGTCTCATAATTCGGAAACACTCACAGAACCTCCAATTTCACTTTCGCTCTAATTTCTGTTCGTCGGAAACGTTTTCTGATATCGCCGGACTTTCGCCGGAAAACCGTGACATTCATCGAATCGGTAAATTTCTCAATTCTTTCATCTTCTATCCGTTGTTATACTTATACTAACTTAAATCCTTCAACCAGAATCGGTCCCAGACGACGTTACCGGATATTCAGCACTCGCCGGAAAATTTCTGAAAATTCCGAAATCACGCTGTGAATCGGTACGAACATCTAAACTCTTTGATAATTCTTGTTTAGTCATTTAATTTCACAATTAGTTAATCAAAACTGTTAATTGGTCTGCTCAGACGGAATTCATAAAACAGAGCCGACGACCTTTGCCGGAGTTCTGAGAAAATCATCTTTCCGGTACATTCATTTCCAAAACCTTCTTTGTCCACTACATTTTAATCATTTATATGTTCGTTAATCGAATTAATCAAGAACTGTCGAATATCGTTGTCTGTGTCTTTGAATGAAGAAGATGAAGTCGAACAATAAGTATAAGTTTAATTAAAACAAGATATAAAACCGGGTTAGACACACAGTCCAGCGGTGGACTGTGTGCAAACACATAGCGCACGTCACGAGTTCGAATCTTACAAACGCACCGGCTTTCCGAATTAAAACCAATTTTTTTGTTACTGAATTAGAGTAGGACCCAGGATGTTCTTAAGATTAATTTAAATTGTAAGTTTAACAGATAAGTCACACAGCCCAACTGGTTGGGCTGTGCGCTTACAAACCAAGGGACCTGAGTTCGATTCGGTTTCCCTGCAACCGGTTCAATCATTTAAATTCTTTTAGTATAAATCGAATAAATTAAAACATTTAATTAGTATATATATATAATTAAAACTTAGAATATTTCGAGTTAGACACGTAGCTCAGTTGGTAGAGCTGCGTGCACGCGTACGAGAGGTCACAAGTTCGAACCTCACTCAGCGCAAACAAACACAAGTCAGAACCGGTCAACAGTCAAAGTCAACGGTCAACCCAAAAAGTCAACATTTTTTATATTTTTATTTATTTATTTAATTTATAAATCAATTAAAAATACTTAAAAATAATATTTTTAAAGTTAGAAAATGACCTTAAACTCACAAAAATAAATCTAAAAATCCTATTAAAATTGTTAATAAAATCCACTTATTTACCGTACCTTTTCGTTATTATTTAGGCTAGTTATTCCTCGTCGATCAACTCTCTAAACTCGTGCGCATTCAACATCATCAAACGAACGCACCCAATGTGAGTGAATCTCTACAAATTCCCCGTTTTAATCACTTTTTGGGGTGTATCATGTGTCTTATTTTTATTACATTTAAACACTTGTGCATCCATCATATCCATGATCAAATGTGTATCCAATATGTATCAATTGTTTGTGTGGTTAATGTTTAGATTAAATTTATCATTTTCAGTACATACATCATCATAGGCTCGTCTGTTCCCCATTACCTATGAGCGGAACGTGGCGTTGCCAACATACGATCGGCTCCGTTTGATTGAGCCTTGATCGCACATACATCATCATAGGCCGTCCGTTCCCCATTACCTAAGAGCGGAACGTGACGTTGCCAACATACACATTATCATTCATGTCATATATTCATGCAAGGTGGTTTGTTATTGTTTGTTATTGTATGTTTATTTACGTTTGCTCACATATGATTATTGCACAATTTTTCGATATTAAATACAACAAGAAATCAATAATAAATGTCTTCTAACAAGGTTCACTAGCCAACTTTTGTTGACCCAAAAACCCCCATTTTTACACATGATACAGGTGATCCAGTTGCAGCAAGAAACATATAGGACGGCCTAGAAGAATAAATCAGTTTAGGCTTTGGATTGTTTGCTTAGTTACTTTTTCCTTGTAATTGTATGAACTTGTTTGGAATACTGAAGTTGTAATTTTGAATTTAATAAATATGAAACATATTAGTAAAGATCATGAGCTTTGGTGATAACCCAATTATGCCCCGACTCTTATTCCGCTGCGGGTCGGGGTGTGACATTATATATGTTATATATGTTATATTTAACTTGTTTTCAGTTATTCGATTATTATATGATTGTTTGTGTTAAATCGACATTGAAATATAATACGGAAACATAATAATTCTCAAGATGTTAAGTAATATTTACACGATATAATATTTGCATTCTTCTTAAAATGTTCAAAATAATATTGAATTTAATTAGTATAATTTAAAAAAAAAATAAAATATAAAAAACAATGAAGTATTTTAACGATCGAAAACGTTAACTTATTTTATATAAAAAATAATTTTTTTTAAACTTCTTAAAATTAAAAATCTCAAATTACACCACCAAAAAAACATCAACTCCCAACAACCAATTTACCCCACCAAACACCTATTTTTCAACTAAAAGAAAACCATGTTCCTAGACAAGTCGTCTAGATCTAGACGACCCGTCTACCCCCATAAATTTCTATGCCCTGCCATTCACCTGCTGACTTTTAGAAATCAGTGCCTAGACGGCCCGTCTAGCCCTAGACGACCCGCCTGGGCACCAAAGATGTCCAAATAGACAGCAGGGGTGTCCAAATAGATTGAGCCATTATTAAATAATATAATAATTATTTAGTGATTAAAGCCAAAATGAATAAGAGATCATAAGCTTTTATTGTGTGTTTAACTTTAACGTGTGTGAAGTTATGTTTATCCCACATTGATGGAGAGATAAATCTTTTTTTTGAACGGTGTACGGTTAGGATGTCGCTAACCGGGTTAGTAGATAATATGTTAGTATCACGAAATTAGTATTAAAATCCCCTTGGCTGGACTTGAACCCAGGACTTCCAAGAGAAACAAAGCTTCCCACCTCCCCCTTGACCACTAGGCAAGAGATCATTGGTTGTGGAGAGATATTGTGTTTTTTTTAATTTGAATTATATATAGAAATTTATTTCTATGTGACAACTCACACCAGTTGCAGCCAAGAGGGTGCGAAGCACCCGACATGTGCACGTGCCTGGGCATGGGACCGGGTCGAGGGCGATGAGCGTAATATGGCGTTTTGATGGTGCACGCTTGTAGCCGCCTTTACTCTTTTTGGGTGCGGCTCAAGCCCTGTGGCTTGGCTCGGTTAACTGGTGAGTTCAAGACCTTTTAGTTTCTCACTAGCGGAGTTTGATCAAGTTCTAGTAATAATGATACAATTGAATTCTGAAATCCATTCATACTTCAATTTTTCCTAGAACTCTTCTGGTTCTATATACAAGACTTGTATTGTTCACACAACACACACCAAATCAGACGAATTTCCAGATATTGCTTTTCTGAGCAGTCTTGTTTGAGGTATTATTTTAGGTGCAAGGCTAACTTCAGCAATACACCCTGCTTTGAATGTTGTATCATGGGAAGCTATCGAGTTAACCTTGGTGACCCAAAATCTGTTTTAAGAGAAGCATCTGAAACATGCCTTAGGCACCCATGTTTTATTTCCGTTGCTTAGTTTACTTTCCTTGTAATCCCTTTACAATTTAACTTTCATTTTGTTTGTGATTTCCAAAGATTTGTAATTTTGTTCGGTTGTTTCTTTCTGCTCATGTTTGTTAGTCTGTTATTTTCATTCGTAACACGTAATGGAAATAATGAAATTTTATTTTTGTTTTATTTTATTTCGTGAATGATGTCCTACAATAGTTTTCTCCAATGATGCTTAACTTAATTCAAGATCAATAGTGTAATCAAGATTACTAAACCATACATGATAATATCGTTACCTACTAAATCATGGAAATACTATTAGTTCTTATTCAAATTTTAGTTTTAGCATGACTGTATTTCATTACCTATTAACGCTCAATATAGACACATACCAACCCATAAATTAATATAGACACATACCAACTCATCCACGGTGTTTCTGCATGATTAAAATAAATGCAGCCATTTGCTCTAGAATAGCTAGAGAACATACAAAGGAGTCCACAAAAGCATGAATCAATGGAGTCAAGAAAAGCAAAATCACGGTGACCAAGGAAAAGGAAATGGCAAATAAGGCCAAAATAAGAAGAAGGCTCAGAATGTGAACTGTAACATCCGTCAAAAAACGGATTTACCAAACCCGCTCCGTTTATCAACCGAACAGTCAGTCAAAAATTTCGTTGCGAATTAAATGCCCAAAATATTTTTAAACGATACGTAATCGATTATTTACGGGAATATATATTTAGTTTTTGAAAAACTGTTAAAAAACGCAAAATAAAAAAATATAGGTTCTGCCGGGTTTCGAACCCGGGTCTGAACCAGTTCAACATCAGACTTATCGCACATCACACAAACCACTGCGCCACTTGTTTTGTTTGTTATATATTGAAATCATTTAATTCATAAAGTGACGTTACGAATTCAAAATCGGCGCCCATTAGTTCAGTCGTCAGAATCCCGGAAATCTCGCGAGTTTTTAACACCATTTTCAGTTATAACGTAAATTATTATTAGAACATCGGTTATAACCGACGTTTGAGTCCGCGACCAAAATTATAACCGCCGGAAAATTTAAATCACAAATCCAGTTGGAAATCGGGCCAAATACATCGACGATTTGCCCTATAAAAACCACCTCGAACCTCTGCAAACACTTTCGCTCAAAACCACACCCTTTCTCGGCGAAAACTCTCTCGCCGGAATTTTTCTGTTCGTCGCCGGAAAACCGGTTTCCTCATTTCTGAACCCACTGAGCCTCTGAGCTTATACCGGAGATACCACACCCTTTGCAAGCTTCCTGGAGATTCGCTGCTACAAGGAACACGTCGCCGGAAGGAAACGCTGTCGCCGGAGTTCTGCCGGAAAACAGAGGAAAGCTAGTCGGTAAACCTCACGCTTATTTTCCTTTCTTTTTACTTCTATCTTATCAGTAATTAACCTAAAACGTTAAAGAAACCTGAATAATAACTCGAACCAGTCAGACCTTATATCTGGTTAACACTTGATGAAGAAGACGATGTATTCGGATCATATAAGTATAATATAAATCAGGATATTACTGGGTTAGACACACAGTCCAGCGGTGGACTGTGTGCACATTAAACACAAACGTCTCGAGTTCGAATCCCGTTTCACACACGCTGCCTTAATAAAAATCATTTTTTTTTGTTTAACTGAACCGGAGTCGTAACTGGTATATGTTAAGTATATTAATAACCGGAATAATAACCAAGTTAGACACACAGTCCAGCGGTGGACTGTGTGTTTGTTTATATCACAGGTCACGGGTTCGAGTCCGGTCTTCTGCACCGACTCGGACAATTATCTATTCTTTTTAAATAAGGCAGAAAAGGAAATAACTAGTTTGTATTTAAGAATAATAAAAATCGGATTATATAACATGTTAAACACACAGTCCAGCGGTGGACTGTGTGTTAGTTTAAGCCACAGGTCCCGGGTTCGAGACCTGTGGAGTGCACG
This sequence comes from Scalesia atractyloides, assembly GCA_947069175.1. Lineage (NCBI taxonomy): Eukaryota > Viridiplantae > Streptophyta > Magnoliopsida > Asterales > Asteraceae > Scalesia > Scalesia atractyloides. The sequence continues at coordinate 82,287,417 of CAMTDV010001632.1, forward strand.
TCCAAATTGATTTAAACTGTTTTTAAAATAAAATATTTTCGGTTTAAACTAATTATATATATATATAAATTAAAATCAGATATATAACGGGTTAGACACGTAGCTCAGTTGGTAGAGCTGCGTGCACGCGTACGGGAGGTCTCGGGTTCGAGCCTCACTCAGCGCACTTGTATTCCGATCGAACCGGTCAACGGTCAGGTCAACGGTCATGGTCAGTCAACGGTCAGAAAAAAAATAAATTTTTTTATTATTTTTATTTAATTATTTTAATTAAAAATCAATTAAAAATACTTAAAAATAACATTTTTAAGGTTAGAAAATAGCCTCAAACTCCAAAAATACACCCAACAATCCTACTAAAATAGATTAATAAAATTCGTTTACTTACCAAACCATAATGCGATTATTCTAGGTTAAACTCCCTCGTGGTTAAAACCACTTCGCGTGCATTCAACATCATCAACCGAACCACCCACTGTGAGTGAATCTTACAACTCCCCCTTTTAAATTATACGTTTTGGGGTGTGTCATGTGTTATGAAAATAATTAACTTATTTATTTAAACTTGTGCCATACCACATCATGACCTAAACTTAGATTGTTTATATTGTTGTGATTTACTTATTTCCTTTGCCAAATCATATGAAACTCATTCATTAAGCCCATCAGTTCCTCGTGGGATACGAGTTGAACAACACGTGCTTCAAATCAAATTCATTATTGTTCATGTGTGTATCATTGAGTTTATATTGGTTGTAGTTGTGTCATTCATATTACCATGTTATGCAATTCATTCATTAGGCCCCTCAGTTCCTCGTGAGAGACGAGTTGAGCATCGCGTGCCTCTAAATGTTCCATTATTGTTCATGTGTGTTTCATTTAATATCTTATGATTGTTGATTAAGTTTACATCTATTTTTACTCATGTATGGTTGTGCACATATTTCATAATCAATTTAAATGAATTTGTTCAAATGTTTTCCATAGGATTCACTCGCCAACATTATGTTGATCCAAAAACCCTTTTACACATGATAAAGGTGAACAGGTTGAAGCAAGGAAAACATAGGATATGCCTTAGAAGAGAACAAAGAAGCTTAGATTGATAGTTAGAACATGTTGTAACATTTATTGTAAATTTCCATTAAATTGTAATTAATGAATATGAAACGCATAATAAATGTCATGAGCTTTGATGATAACCCAATCATGCCCCGATCACCTTTTCCGCTGCGGGTCGGGGTGTGACAGATTGGTATCAGAGCCATGACTATAGGGATATAGGATAGGTTATTAGACCCTTAGAGCCTATACTATAGTCTGCCTAAATTTTAATTGATTAGGTGGTTACATACAAACTTGTGATATTTATTTGTTTCATATTTGTTTACATTTCAGTCAAACATACATGCTTATATACATATTCATTATACATATATACATATTCATTATACATATACCGTTGTTCATGTATTCAATTTATTTTCATATTCTTATTATCCAAAGATTTTGTGCAATTTTCAAATCTCATCAAAGTAAGTTTTGCGACGGGCATGTAGTAACTGGAAGGGTACAAGTACCGGTAGTCGGAACGTCCTGTCTAGGCTGGCATTCGTATAAATCCAATATAACGGACCAGTTTGCCTACCTGGGGACCAACGATGAGAGTACGAAGGACCTATTAGGCCAAAGCATGCCACACCAAACGTCGTTCGAACTAACCCTACTTTGAGTTGTCACCGTGTCTACACCTGGACACATTCTGAATATCACACGTTGTATACATATTTCTCGATTTTCTCCGGGTTTTTGTGTACGCAACCTGGCAAACCCGTGCGAACCATATGAAAAACCGGTATTCATGGGGGCCCACATGATTACACAGGTAAGTATGGCGGCATGTAGGGCCTAACAACGAGCAAACCCAAGACATCCCATGGATGTAGTAATTTATTTATCTATAATCATTTTATGAATGTTCGTTCTTGAATGCGACCCATGAACCCAAAAACATCCAACTCATACTTTTGACATGTATTCATTGTAGATGTCTTCTAACCCCGCCCGTAGGAAGACGAGAGCAAGAAAAGCCCGCGAACGCATGGCTGCCTTAATCGCTCAACAAATGGCTGCCGTAATACCCAACATTGTAATTCAAGTTCAACAAGCACTTACCGCTAATCCTGTCAATCAAGCAAACCAAAACCTTATCAACTCTCCCCAAATACCACTAAATGCACCTACAAGCATCTCAAATCATGTGACCCTCCGAAATACAAAGGGACTGAAGGCGTCACCGCACTCCTCCATTGGTTTGAAGAGATGGAGAACACTTTTCTAAATTGCGATTGCCCTGATGATCGCAAAGTGCGTTATGCTACCGGTCGACTATATGGGATAGCACTTACTTGGTGGAATACAGAGTAGTCCAAACGAGGTGTTGAAGATGCTATGACCTTAACTTGGAACGAATTGAAGGAAATCATGACCAGACGATTTTGCCCAAGGAGCGAAATCAAGAAGTTAGAAGATGAATTTTACTCATTGAAGCAAATGGAAGGAGACCACATCACCTACAACAAAAGATTCCTCGAATTACATCAAATGGTTCCCAACATGTTTACTCCCCTCTACCGTTTGATCGAGCACTACATTCGTGGTCTTCCGTCAAAGATTCAAGACCCTGTAATAAGTGCCAAGCCTGCAACTTTGGAAGCAGCAATGGAGCTAGCAACAGAGCTCACCGAGAACCGAATCCGAAACAAAAACTTCAAAGAGGAGAAGAAGAAGGATAAAGAATCGACTGAAACCTCCGACTCCACTCAAACCGAATCCCCTTCTCAACCCAATCCTAAGAGAAGAAGAGTCGGGCGACTTTTCGCTGCTACCCAACGAAATCAACCAGTTTTACATGCTATACCCATCCGAGCTATCCCAATCACCCAAGTGGCACCCGACTCAGCTTACCCAAATAAGAAACCATATCTTGGACCTCACCCTCGATGCAACAACTGTTTTTATCACCATCCTCATGCCCTACCTTGTCGTCTATGTGCAACTTGTGGACGCTATGGTCATTTGAGCAATGTTTGTCGCACCTTTCAAAACCAAACCTTTTCCCCTACTCAAAACATGGCCCAAACTTATCACCAACCCCAATACCCCATGTTCCCTTATGCCCGAGCTTGTTTCAATTGTGGCGACCCTACCCATTTTAGAAACACATGCCCTCAATTGGTTAACGTTATCAACACTCAAGCCCAATCAAACCCAGTTAACCAAGTAAACCAAGAAAACCCAAAAACTATACCACCAGCAAGAGGAAGAGTCTTCAACATCAATGCCAATACGGTCGAAGATAATGACGGCCCAAGTGAAGATACTCAACTAGTCCTCTTCGCCGAAGATCCAGATTCAACTCCTATCGTTTAGTTTTATGTTTTTCCATGTGTAGACTGTTAGAGTAATTATTGGATATTATATATTATATATTGTTTTCGGTATATGCTTTTGCCGAGGCCGTGGCTCCCCATCCATCGAGGTTGAGTTGGATCCCCATTTAATTATGCGGTTGATCTTGGCGTGCCCGCACGATCGGCTCCGTTTGTTTGAGCCTTGATCGGTTATTTCATTTTACATTTCAATACATGCAATACGTTCGGCTCCGTTTGATTGAGCCTTGAACGCACATTTCAATTTACATTTCCAGTTCATGCAATACGTTCGGCTCCGTTTGATTGAGCCTTGAGCGCACATACAATTTCATTATCAGTATCTTGTGGTTGTGGTGTTGTTGTAGAGTCGCATAGAACTAATCATAATATGCGAATAAAGTCAATGAAAATTTGACAAGGATATGGTGGATACGCCGATGGTACTTCCTATATATAAGTATTCTTGTCAAATGATCGGAGGCATTATCAGGCGGTTATGAGAGGTTCCATGCATAGGCTGATTGTGTGATGGTTGTTTAGATTAAGTTGTTCAATTTCAGTACATTCAATACGTTCGGCTCCGTTTGATTGAGCCTTGAGCGCACATACAATTTCATTTTCAGTACATCCAATACGTTCGGCTCCGTTTGATTGAGCCTTGAGCGCACAGACAATTTCATTATCAGTATCTTGTGGTTGTGGTGTTTGTAGTAGAGTCGCATCGAACTAACCATAACTTGCGGATAAAGTCAATGAAAATTTGACAAGGATATGGTGGATACGCCGCTGGTACTTCCTATATATAAGTATTCTTGTCAAATGATCGGAGGCATTATCAGGCGGTTATGAGAGGTTCCATGCATAGGCTGTTTGTGTGGTTAAGTTATTCATTTTCAGTACATGCAATACGCTCGGCTCCGTCTGATTGAGCCTTGAGCACACAATTTCAATTTCAGTACATTCAATACGTTCGGCTCCGTTTGATTGAGCCTTGAGCGCACATCCATTTCATTTTCAGTACATGCAATACGATCGGCTCCGTTCGATTGAGCCTTGATCGCACAGATATATTTCATTTCAGTATTTTATGTTTGTTGTATTGGTTGTAGAGTTATAGGACTAATCATAATTCACTGATAAAACCAATGAAAATTTGACAAGAATATGGTGGATACGCCGCTGGTACTTCCTATATATAAGTATTCTTGTCAAAGGATCAGAGGCATTATCGGACGGTTATGCGAAGTTCTATGTAGGATTTATTAGTTTCTTGGTAACCAATCATAACTTGTGGATAAAACTAATGAAAATTTGGCAAGAATATGGTGGATACGCCGTTGGTACTTCCTACATATAAGTATTCTTGCCAAAGGATCAGAGGCATTATCAGGCGGTTATGAGAAGTTCCATGTAGGATTTAGTATTGCCTTGGTTGGAATTTGTGTTACATTTATATCATCATGTTATTTAAAGAGATTGGGTTGTGATCCATTTCTACATAAACTAACCTCTCCATCATAACAAACGAGAGAGGAACTTCCATCATTCAAACATATATGCTATCAGAATGTGGATTCAAATATTTGCTGTTGTGTTTATTCATGTTCAAATATTTGCTGATGTGTTTATTCATGTTCGAATATTAGCTGTTGTGTTTACTTATGTTCAAATATCAGCTGTTGTGTTTTTATTTATGTTCCATATAGGTTGTAGTGTTAGAAGTTTTGCCTTAGGATATAACCATACTTTCCCAAACGTATCTAAACTCTTATGCATGATATCATTTTTAGCAAATCATTTCTGCTTATCAATACTTATACAGTAGGCAACAAAAAGCGATTCCTGAATAGGGTACTTAACTCTTACAAGGAACGTTACCGCCTCGAACAAAAACTTAAACCCTTATTTTTCTAAGCATACAACTGTCAAACTAAACATCATCATCCTTTTAGTCAAAATATATCATGATTTAAATTTCGGGACGAAATTTCTAAAAAGCAGGGGATACTGTAACATCCGTCAAAAACGGATTTACCAAACCCGCTCCGTTTATCAACCGAACAGTCAGTCAAAAATTTCGTTGCGAATTAAATGCCCAAAATATTTTTAAACGATACGTAATCGATTATTATACGGGAATATATATTTAGTTTTTGAAAAACTGTTAAAAAACGCAAAATAAAAAAAAAATAGGTTCTGCCGGGTTTCGAACCCGGGTCTGAACCGGTTCAACATCAGACTTATCGCACATCACACAAACCACTGCGCCACTTGTTTTGTTTGTTATATATTGAAATCATTTAATTCATAAAGTGACGTTACGAATTCAAAATCGGCGCCCATTAGTTCAGTCGTCAGAATCCCGGAAATCTCGCGAGTTTTTAACACCATTTTCAGTTATAACGTAAATTATTATTAGAACATCGGTTATAACCGACGTTTGAGTCCGCGACCAAAATTATAACCGCCGGAAAATTTAAATCACTGAATCCAGTTGGAAATCGGGCCAAATACATCGACGATTTGCCCTATAAAAACCACCTCGAACCTCTGCAAACACTTTCGCTCAAAACCACACCCTTTCTCGGCGAAAACTCTCTCGCCGGAATTTTTCTGTTCGTCGCCAGAAAACCGGTTTCCTCATTTCTGAACCCCACTGAGCCTCTGAGCTTATACCGGAGATACCCACACCCTTTGCAAGCTTCCTGGAGATTCGCTGCTACAAGGAACACGTCGCCGGAAGGAAACGCTGTCGCCGGAGTTCTGCCGGAAAACAGAGGAAAGCTAGTCGGTAAACCTCACGCTTATTTTCCTTTCTTTTTACTTCTATCTTATCAGTAATTAACCTAAAACGTTAAAGAAACCTGAATAATAACTCGAACCAGTCAGACCTTATATCTGGTTAACACTTGATGAAGAAGACGATGTATTCGGATCATATAAGTATAATATAAATCAGGATATTACTCGGGTTAGACACACAGTCCAGCGGTGGACTGTGTGCACATTAAACACAAACGTCTCGAGTTCGAATCCCGTTTCACACATGCTGCCTTAATAAAAATCATTTTTTTTTGTTTAACTGAACCGGAGTCGTAACTGGTATATGTTAAGTATATTAATAACCGGAATAATAACCAAGTTAGACACACAGTCCAGCGGTGGACTGTGTGTTTGTTTATATCACAGGTCACGGGTTCGAGTCCGGTCTTCTGCACCGACTCGGACAATTATCTATTCTTTTTAAATAAGGCAGAAAAGGAAATAACTAGTTTGTATTTAAGAATAATAAAAATCGGATTATATAACATGTTAAACACACAGTCCAGCGGTGGACTGTGTGTTAGTTTAAGCCACAGGTCCCGGGTTCGAGACCTGTGGAGTGCACGTCCGAATTGATTTAAACTGTTTTTAAAATAAAATGATTTTCGGTTTAAACTAATTAATATATATATATATATAATTAAAATCAGATATATAACGGGTTAGACACGTAGCTCAGTTGGTAGAGCTGCGTGCACGCCTACGGGAGGTCTCGGGTTCGAGCCTCACTCAGCGCACTTGTATTCCGATCGAACCGGTCAACGGTCAGGTCAACGGTCAACGGTCAGGTCAACGGTCAGAAAAAAAATAAATTTTTTTATTATTTTTATTTAATTATTTTAATTAAAAATCAATTAAAAATACTTAAAAATAACATTTTTAAGGTTAGAAAATAGCCTCAAACTCACAAAAATACACCCAACAATCCTACTAAAATAGATTAATAAAATTCGTTTACTTACCAAACCATAATGCGATTATTCTAGGTTAAACTCACTCGTGGTTAAAACCACTTCGCGTGCATTCAACATCATCAACCGAACGCACCCACTGTGAGTGAATCTTACAACTCCCCTTTTAAATTATACGTTTTGGGGTGTGTCATGTGTTATGAAAATAATTAACTTATTTATTTAAACTTGTGCCATACCACATCATGACCTAAACTTAGATTGTTTATATTGTTGTGATTTACTTATTTCCTTATGCCAAATCATATGAAACTCATTCATTAAGCCCATCAGTTCCTCGTGGGATACGAGTTGAACAACGCGTGCTTCAAATCAAATTCATTATTGTTCATGTGTGTATCATTGAGTTTATATTGGTTGTAGTTGTGTCATTCATATTACCATGTTATGCAATTCATTCATTAGGCCCCTCAGTTCCTCGTGAGAGACGAGTTGAGCATCGCGTGCCTCTAAATGTTCCATTATTGTTCATGTGTGTTTCATTTAATATCTTATGATTGTTGATTAAGTTTACATCTATTTTTACTCATGTATGGTTGTGCACATATTTCATAATCAATTTAAATGAATTTGTTCAAATGTTTTCCATAGGATTCACTCGCCAACATTATGTTGATCCAAAAACCCTTTTACACATGATACAGGTGAACAGGTTGAAGCAAGGAAAACATAGGATATGCCTTAGAAGAGAACAAAGAAGCTTAGATTGATAGTTAGAACATGTTGTAACATTTATTGTAAATTTCCATTAAATTGTAATTAATGAATATGAAACGCATAATAAATGTCATGAGCTTTGATGATAACCCAACCATGCCCCGATCACCTTTTCCGCTGCGGGTCGGGGGTGTGACATGAACTTCATGAAATCTTGAGGGACTGATAAAATAGAAACTTTTGAAAATATTCCAACACGGATTTCGTTAAGCAAGTCCAAATTTTGAAAAGAAACGGTCAAAACAATTACCAATAACACAAAAACGGCTATGATGTTGGACTAAGTACCTCAAGATCACGTAGTTCATCATCAAGCTATCACAGTTATGATACTCAGAGGCTTGTTGAGCAGAGATTATGCTTTGAATGTGGTGAGTATGGACACATTATCCAGAATTGTCCATATCTTACCGAGGGAAAAACAAAAGTTGATGCCCCCCATGGTAACAGTTGCCATACAAGATCTGTTTCCCCAAAACAGGACCCTCGTCTTGTTAAACAACAAGAAGTGAAAAAGAAAAAGAAACAAAGAAAAGAAGTTGAAAATGTTTTGAAACCAGAGGTTGTTCAAACACAATATGTTAAACAAGATGTTAATAATGAAAAACAGAAACATATCCAAAACCGGTAATTGTTTAAGGGGGAGTTCAATCAATTTCGAATCATCGGGAAATCAAAGTCACAATTTTTTATTATGAAGGACGACCTAAGTCAAAGAAGGCTTGGGTCCCTCTCTCCCACTAATCTTTAAGTGAGTGTGAAAGATGTTCTGGGAGGAACTATTGTTAGTCGTTATTCATAATCCATTAAGTTCAATTGCATTATTCATCTATGCTCCCCACACTCAAAAACCATACCGCCACCTACTCCCGTTTCAAACGATCAAATATGCTTATGATTAGACATTTAACACATATAAATCACATTCCTAAACCCATCCATCAACCATGAAATATACACCGGGTGGATATCAATTTGGGAGAGCACTCAGATACCTGTCAATGCATGAAGCAGTTGCAAGATTACGGTGTCGAATTTCTAATCTTTCCTATTTTTGTCAATTTTAAGCTACTTTGCAAATTACTTACATTTCCAACATCACTCCATGTCCAAACACAATGATCTTGAATATCACCTCACACGTGATAAAAAGTGTGAATTCCGGATCGAAAGTGTGCATTTCGGATCAAAAGTGTGCATTTCAGATCATCTGTCTTGATTTCGGATCGTTTCGGATAAACACCATTTCAGACCATTTCGAATAGGCATTATTTCGGACCATTTCGGATATTGTTCCGAATTACCATTTCGTATACCTGATTTCTGAGCATTTCGGATACTATTTTGAATCATCATTTCGGATAGTGTTTTGGATTACCATTTCGGAATACTGTTACGAATTGAACATTGTTACGAATTGAATTAAAAAGGTGAACTTTAACCAGCTAACGCATTCGGTTTTAAATGTATTTAGGTGCAGAATTTGACCCGTAAACAATCTTAGCAAACCGACTGCACGGTAAGACTCATGTGATTTTAGGACAAAAAAGGCACGAAAATTCCTAAAAAGGCCTGAGACAGTATATATCATCGGATTCGTATTGTCTAGACGAGTCAAACGGTACAAGTTGGTAAACAGTTTTCGGACAGTTTCTAAACGTTTTAAGCGAGCCGGTTTGGTAAAAACGTCAAACTTAAATGAGTTGTTAAGGATGGAACACAAGTTGGCACTACGAACAAACCGCCAAAGATGATGTAGGTAGAGAATTACCTTACATGGAAAGACAGGTTCCATTCCTTTATTGAATATCAGGACACAGGACACATGGATGTGGATTTGTATTCAAGATGGGTACGTAAACCCAACTCATGATTTTGAAGCAGACAACGAATCACTGCCTATGTTAACATGACAACAATGCCACTATTTCAAACACAAACAATCCCGTAAAGCATAGTCAAACTAAACATATTGACATTTGTCATCATTTTATATGGGATTGTGCTAAAAAGAAACTGACTGAACTTCACAGAGTCGACACATTAGATAACCTTGCAGATCTTTACACAAAAGCATTTGACAGGGCTCGATTTGAACATCTAGTCGAACTCAAGGGGATGAGAAATCCTGAATAACCAATTTTTCATGAGAATTTTGTAAACAGTTTCTTGCTTTCTTAAAAATAAAACAAATAAAAAATAGAAAACCATAAAAATAAAAAAAATGTAAAATATAAAATCAAAAATAAGTTATCACTGTGTGGAAAAGAAGAGACGATAGTACCATCAGCAAGTTATACTGTCAAACTGAATTGAAAAATTACATAAGTGTGATAGCAGTTTCATCATATGATCTACCAGTAGGCAAGAAACATAAAATAATCAACTTACCAAGGTGATATAAACATAAAGAACTGTGTATGAGTGGGTAACATATCAGTGGCGTATGGTTTTTTAACCTTAAATCTTATGTTGATAGATTGCCCAAATCTGAGGTTTTTGGGTCTTTATACTGTTATTTCATCCGGGGATATCAGCGTTGTCCTTCTGCTACATCCAGATATATGCTGAACTAGAGACACAACCAAGATATCTTAAAAAAGCTAAAATGCCAAAAACCTAGAATCAAATGTGCAAAATACGTAAATTGTACCAAAATATGTGGTATTTGTCTAACCCTCGTTGGATATTGGTATCTTTGTTGTATGAAAGTACTGACCTGATCACCAATTATCTTACGTTGTTAATTAAAAAGGATGAATTCGGTATACTCACCTACTACGAGGAATCTGTGACAACTATCACTTTCGGATAATTCCGTACACTTAAAAAGTGAATTATATGATACAATTATGTGTTTGGAACGTCTAAACTGCATGGATTGCATGGCATACAGCTAGAAAGCTCACTGGATACATTGCATGATGCATATTATTTTTTTAGTGGTTACCATTCAAAAACAGTTTAAAACAGTGCGTCGGGAACAACTAGTAGACTAGCTACGGTAGCATAGTGTCAGTACGTAGTTAAACAGCAGGTTTAGGACTTAGATGGGAGTCCAACGTAAACTATTATTAAACCCCATGTGGGAAAGCAAGGATTAATGCTAACACTCTCCGGAAACTATACATGCACTGAAACTTGTCCGAAATATACACTAAACAGTAATTCAGCAAAATACAGAATACACAAACTTATGTAATATGCAAAAATAGTTTTAAACATCATACACTACTTAAAAGATATTAGAAGTATTATTTGGCACAAAAGCATATCATATCATACAAGTCTTGAAAGTTAATGTTTTAACGAACCGACAACGAAACAAACACCGGACACAATCTGACACATCATATGAACTGGTTAACAATATTTTAACATTATATAACTAGTTAAAATCATTAAACACGTTGCTTTGCTTGAAAATCCCTAAAATCCCTTCAAGTTACTTAAACCTCCGTTTTAGGACCCGTTAACGAATCTAGCACCCGTTAACGAATCTAGCACCCGTTAAGCAACCGAACATGAACTAGACATAAAATATAAACTATATCACATTGTTTAACAATATTAAATTAGTGTATGGCATCTTGTATCTCAAAATACATCAAAAACCCTAATACACTTAAACCCCCCTAACTATACCCCTAAATCCTAACTAAATGCTTAACTAGAAAATTAACCAAGTTTATCCTAACCAAACACCATCATGGACAGCCAAGTGGGGGCCCACAAGCCACCCACAATCTTATCCCCTAATCTACAACATGTTGGAAGTTAGTTTCTTTTACACGGAGGATGCAAGAGTTGTAAGTTGTTAAATACATGATCTTATCCCAACATTTTCTTATCATTTCCAAACACAAAATTCAAACACTCCAACTCCTTCTTCTTCCTCCTTGCTCACGACCATATCCATATCCATATCACCTCCATCTTCCAGTTATTTCCAATTAATTTCAAGCATATACAAGGGTGACTCAAGACTAATCAAGAAGGTGTTAAGCATTGGAAGTTCAAGGACCTCTCTAGGAAGCTTTTATCCACCGTCTTTGCATCATATTCTTCAACTAGTTCATCTTGTCACTTCCCTAGCCACAAGAGCTAGTAGTGAGCCTCCTAATCTTACATTTGATATCTTGTTACTAGTATATTGTTAATTATAAGTTATATCATCTAAAATTATTACCTTTAAAAGATAAACACATGAACTAGTAACTTGATCTAAAGAATATGAACATGTAAAGAAGTTGTAATTGTTTATTTTGTGCTATGGATGATATCCATCATATGTATACTTTCTAGGATATAAATCTAACAAGTATGCACATGGATCTTAAAAGGTCCATGATCAAAGAATTGATGAAATTGTTGTACATAATAAATGGACTCTTTAAAGTGGATAAAATGATTCATCATGTTCCTGTAATATTGTATGAACAAGTGGTTAAAAATGACAAAAGTGTTGACGAACATGTTTTAACATAATGGATGAACTTGGAAAAGTGGTTAAAGTAATTTGTGATGTTTTTAAGAATATATGTAAACAAGTTGTTAAAAATGATTTTTAATAAAATTAGTAAATATTAGTAACTAAATTCATTTTTAAAGAAGGATGAACATCTTAAACACAAAGTTAAAAGACTACCTGTTTTGGTAAACTTTCAAGTTCATCATAACCTAAAAAATGCATATATATATATATGTATATGTTATACTTGTTGAGATCATTGGGAATAAATTGATGAGTTTTGAAAGCTTAACCACATGTTTTAAAACATAGGAAACCTCCTAAATCTAGGGGAAACTATGGCCATTTTTTTATAAAATTTAAACACTTAGAAAAATATATGTTACCAAGTTCTTACAAGTAAACTTGTTTAAAGCCATAAAAAGAAAATCCCCATATTTTTGTATGGCATGGTTTTTCTAAAAATAAAAATGGATATAAATATATATTTTGACTAATATGATCTTCTTAACAGTGATTCTCACGAAAACAGAGTGTTTATTTTCTTGTTATTTATTTGTTTTCATAAAATATAAAAATCCAAAAAGATTTTCTTTTGTTTTAAAATTCTTAATGTATGCAAAATTGTTGTTCATGGAGGAATTGTTACCGGAAGGGGGAGCTGGTGTTAGAAGATGATTTCAAAATTTTTAACCTTGCAGGTTCTAGTGTGTTGGACAAAAATTTTTAGTGTTGGTGTTTGTGTTATCGCTTGCTTAATCTGTGATACAGTTTTACCATCTCTTGAATAATAATAATTTGTTAAGTTGTGTTTAAAAATTCTTATGGTTTCTCGAGATGTGTGTTTTATAGTATACAGATTGAAGCCGTGTGTTGCTGAGGGAAGTTGATGTGAAGAGATGAGGAGTTTTTTGCTGCATGGTAGCACCTCGTTTCTACATTGCAGACAAAGTTGAAGAGTTTGAAGATTGCTATGCAAATGCTAAACTGGAGTTTACTCAAATGCTAACGATTTTGAAGATTTGATGATTGGACACATCAGCTTAGAGGGAGTCTGTTGTTGACAGAAGCTATTGAAGCTGAAGCTATCCACAGACCAAAGACATGAAAGATTACATAAAGAATGCAAGATGACTGAAGACAAAGTTGTTTGATAAAGCTAATGTCAAGGGGGAATTTGTTGGTGTATATTTGTGACAACAACTTTTAGATTTGGTCTTTGGATATCTTGTAATTAGTGAAACGATAAACGATTAGCGTGTTTAGCTTTGTTATAGCTAGTTAATAGTGATTAAGCCAAACCAAACCCATATTGGGGGAATGGTAGGCGAATTGTGCATGTCTAATTCGTAGCCCATATATGATGGAACCCTAGCCAAAGTTGGAAACTTGTCCTATATAAACAAGGCTTTGCATTAGGTTTTAGGTTAATCACGTTAATCACTTTTAGAGAGAGAATTCGTAAGAGAGTGTGGCTTGAACGAATTGGGAGATCTTGATTGATTGTAATCGTTTGATAGATAATCAATAAAGATCGGCTTGTTGGTGATTTCTGTTTATACTCGTTTTCTGTGTTAATCTGATCTACAGGATTCCACAATTTAGGTTGGATAGACGATTCTATGATAGATCCATAGGATTACGGGACCTACACCAAAGTCCCACAAAACAAAGAACAATCGCTATATTTTTTTACCATTATTAAAGTCGCAAAACCCGGTTCGCAAAAGCTAGCAGCAGTCGCAACTTAGTCGGAATAGAGCAATTGCGACGGGTGTTTTCCAACCGTAGTTCCGGTCGGAAAACGGTCGCAACAGAGCATTGCGACTGATTTGCGACCAAAATTGCAGTCCGAAAAACCTAGTTTTCTACTAGTGTATCTAAAAATATTTAACTTATAAATGTACTGAGATATATGTCTACTTGTTACTTTCATTAATAGAAACAACGCATAGCGAACGCGACCCTTGTTTCAATTTGATGTGGGTCACTTGGAAAACAAAGATGATAAGTCGGTCTTCTAGTGGGTTGTGGTGCTTTGCGTCGTTGCTACTGAAGTTTCAAGTCGCCGACAATTATGGTGACTCGAAATAGAGATGCCATGTTGAAGGTTTAACGAGTGGGAAATGTATGACCGAATCATTGTGTCTTTGTATATATAATCATGAGTTATAATTGGTTACAACTTTTGAGCTAGAGAAGAGGAAACTATTAATTTGATGAAACTATATGCAGCAAATCATTAATTTGTTTCAATCTTGTGTAAATGGCATTAAAATCGAATAGATGTGAGTTTGAAGGGTCTGATACTGGTTCATTAGCTCTCAGGAAGGAAAGTTGAATCGTTTTCTATTATAAAAAGGGTTATTTGACTTTAACGAAACAGAAAAAAAGATAACTACCACCAACTTAAATTTTCCCCAATATTATAATGATGTTAAAAGGTACTATTGTATGGTTTGGTTTTGTTTTGTTTCTTTCAACTGTTAGATTTTAATTTACAGAGATAAATACCTTCGCTATTAATTTACTCTAATCTAATTTAGCAGACAATTTTACCCCGTTTAACCTAATTTAATATTGTACCATAATCATTATAGGTTATAATTACTTAAATTTGGTTAAAACCCTCAAGGTGAAAGAGATGCACCCCTCATGAGTTTAGGGGGAAGAAATTTCACCCACCCAATAATAATATGTTATGTCATTTCCTCTCTTATTCTCCACTCTTGCCAAAAAAACACAAGGGATGGTTTCCCCCAAACCATTTAAAAAACATGTTTGGTTGAAAGCTAGTTGCGCCCACCACTAATCCCTCCCCCTCATCTTCCCCACATGCGGCACATACTCACGGCAAATCTTCTCTCCAACCAGCAAAGATTTGAAGGCGGCACTCTCCCCTCGCGGCAAAACCACCTCCCCGCATGGTTTGCCGCTTACGCCCCGCTTACCCTCAACAACTCTTCGAATTCTTTTTTAATTTATTAATTTAATTGTATATAATAACACTTCAATTATTAATAATTTATATTTATATTTATCAATTCATTTAACCCATGTAAAAAGACCATTTTGCCCATTTACTAACCCCATTAAGTTGTTGTACCATAAACATAAAATATTGTAATTACTTAAATTTTGTGAGTATCCTTCTGAATGTTTTATAATATAGTATAGATAGATAAACTATTGACTTAGATAACAGTCAACTTAAGGACTTTCGCCAGTCGGGCAAATTTCACTCCAGCATAGTGCTAACTAGTGGGATCATCCAAGCCTTACAGCAGGCTTTAGTAACTATACTTGTAGTTCAGTACGATAATAGCAGACGGTATAGCAACAAAAAATGTTTAATGGGAAATCGACATGAGTTTGACATCGATTGAAAACCATAAAAACGAATCCAAGTACCACTACAGATGTTGTTCAGCCGATAACGGTTTCGGTAGGTACACCTTTACTATACTGACAATCATTAGAACTTACAACACAAAAAGTATTATATTGTAAATACAACTTTGTTTCAATTAATTTTTATACCGCCGCGTGAAGTAAACTAAACAAACGAATATCCATCACCCATTAAAAGGATATTTTGTTATGAATTATTATCTATTAATGGTGTGACTATCCACTTGCATTTGTCATTATATCATGACTCTCTATGTATTTAACACCCATCTTGTAAGCCTATAAATAGAGGCACATGAGATCCATATTATATACCAAAATAAGATATCCATTTCTCCAATCTCTTTTTCTTATCATTATAATGTTAGTACGCTAGTGTTTCAAACACGTTATCAACACGACTTGCTTTTGGAGTTATATCGTATTATCACAAGGTAAATTAACTTGCATTGTTCTTCATTCTCTTAAATGTATATTCCAATTCATACAATTTTTGTTCAAAGGACCATTATGATATTATTAGTTGTATATTTTTGTTTAATTTAAACAATGGAGGGTCAAAATAGTTTTTTATTTTCTTTTAATGTTGAGTCATAGAACTTTATTCCATTTTTCACAATAAAAAGTTTTGTTTTTAATGAATCCTAAGAGTTTTCCGTAAAAATATAGTTAAAAACACATATTTTCTTTATTATATTATGATTGATAGTATATATGGACTGAAGTTAAATAAGAAAATGTATGAATAATTATTATTTTTTTTGGATTGTAAGTTTAGTTTGTTAGATGTTCTTGCCTAAGTTAGAATTTTATAATGTGATGTTGCTCACTTTTGTATCTATTTTCATCCTAACACACAAAAGAATTTCATAAAGTAAAGCAACGGCCAACATGAAGTCCAAACACCTATTTTGTTATTATTAAAGAATTTGATCCCATTCTTTCTTCCATATTTCTTTATTATGTTTTATTAAATGGTAATAAATTTGATAAAATTAGGATTTAACCCCTTGGGTTTGCATGTGTCTATTAAAATTCCTTTTATGCCAATTATGATGAGATAAAATTAAGATATGATAAATGATTGTTTATAACCTAATGGGTTTTGTCACGCTTATAGAACTAATTATATTAAGTCATGTAATTTACACATTTAGTTGTTTGGATTTATTTAAGTTTGTAAAACATACAAAAATAATTAAATAAATAAAACAAAAAACACTTGTAGTATAATTTAGTATTTTATTATTGGTTACATTTTTGTTAATTACCAGATTGTATTTACTTGTTTATTAATCTATAAACTGTATGTAGTTGTTTATTATGTTATCACAATGCGACATTAGTATATCGTCGTTTAGCATAATAATAATTAAGAGGGAAATTTTGACGAAGTAAAAAGTATATGTATTTATTGGCCTCTTTCATCTATTAACTAACCTAATATCTTTATATGCATGGATATATCATATACAAATATATGTAAAAAAACTTTGATTAGTGAGTACTGAATACATTATTATTTTTTTAGTCTTGTTTTATTTTATAGTCAATAATGGTTACTAAATTGTATTTGATTATAATTTGAATAACATGCATTAATTCATGCATATTTCTTTAATATAGTTAGCTATGTCGAACTTTGCAAAGCTTGAGTTTATGGCTTTAGAAATCACTGGAAAAAAATTATTTGTCATGGGCTTTGGATGCTGAAATCCATCTAAATGCCAATAACCTTAGGGAAATAATTAAAGCGGAAATAAAACAAATACCCAAGATAAAGCAAAGGCAATGATTTTCTTATGCCACCATATTCATGAGCCCTTGAAAAATGAATATCTCAATATCAAAGATCCACTCGTCTTGTGGACCAATTTGAAAGAAAGGTATGACCATCAAAAAACAGTAATATACCAAGAGCTCGTTATGAACGGCTCAATTTAAGGCTGCAAGACTTTAAGTATATAAGTGAGTATAACTCGGCAATGTTTAGAATCACGTCACAATTGATTTTATATGGTGAAATATTACTGATAAGGAGACGTTGGAAAAAACATTCTCCACCTTTCACGCTTCAAACATTGTCTTGCAACAACAATATCGTGAAAGGGCTTCACCAAATACAGTGAATTGATATCATGTTTGCTTATGGCTAAGCAAAATAATGAGCTACTAATGAAAAACCATGAAACTCACCCGGTTGGTACAACTCAATTCCCTGAAGTGAATGTGGCAACATATAATGACCAAAGTGGAAGTTACGTACGTCGTCATGGCTATCAACGTGGGCGTGGTCATGGTTGTGGTCATGGTCGTGGTCGTGGACGTGGACGTGGATATGGTCGGGGGAATTATCATGGTGTTCAATTTAAAAACAAAGGAACCCACCAGAGGTTGCATGATTATGAAAAGAAATCCAATGATGAAAAAGGTAAAAAGAAAAATGGAACCCATCGAATGCATGCTATCGATGTGGAAGTAACAACCACTGGGCTGGTACATGTCGTACAGCCAGACACTTGGTAGAGCTTTACAAACAATCTATAAAAGACAAAGGAAAAGGAATAGACACAAATTTCACATATGAAGATGGAAATGTCGATGTCCCAAGTGGTGAAAAGGACCTTACTAATGCAACTAATCTGGATTATGATGATTTCTTTATCGAGTAAGCAAATATAGATTCTGGTGATATAATTGCTGATACCAACCAGTTGGATGCTTGCAATTTTCCTTACGCTTGAATGATTGTATTTAAAATTGTGTTATTTCCTTAATGTTTTATCGAGACATTTTGTTTGGGATTTTATTATGTTTTGTTTTGAAGTATTTTTGGGGCATTTTATGGGATTTGTTATGTTAGAACTATATTTATGAAATTTTGTTCTGTTTTGAAGCATATGGAGTGTTCAACTAAACGTCCTATTAGTGCTGAAGATGTATGTCTAATAGACAGTGCTACTACGCACACGATTCTAAAGAAAAGAATTATTTATCTAGTTTAACAATGAAAGAAGCAAGCGTTGGTACTATATCCGGTAAAACAAAATTAATTGAAGGCTTTGGAGAAGCTTATGTAGTTCTACAAAGTGGAACTTTGCTCAAAATTAACAATGCGTTATTTTCCCCACTATCTTCAAAGAAATCTAACAAGCTTTAAAGATATTCGTCTAAACGGATAGCATCTTGAGACTACAAGTGAGAGACATGATGAGTACCTTCAAATCACAAGTATGATTTCGGGTAAAAAGCATATATTAGATAAGTTACCCGCATTTTCCTTTGGTTTGTATTATGCTAAAATTGGTGCAGTTGAATCAAATACAATTATAAACCATAAGTTTATGTACCGAGAAAATTTTATAATTTGGCATGACCTGTTAGGCCATCTCGGATCAATAATAATGCGAAAAATTATAGAAAATTCATGTGGTCATTCTTTGAAGAACCAGAATATTCTTTAATCTAAGGATATTACATGTGTTCCATGCTCACAAAGGAAGTTAATCACTCGCCCATCACCAGTTAAGGTATGGACAGAATCCTTAAGTTTTTTAGAAATAATACATGGGGATATATGTGGGCCTATACACCCTCCTAGTGGACCATTTAGATACTTTATGGTCTTAATTGATGCATCAACTAGATGGTCACATGTGAGTTTACTATCAAGTCGTATTATAGCATTTGCACGACTACTTGCTCAATTAATAAGGCTAAGAGAACATTTTCCAGATTATCCCATCAAGAAAAT
Source organism: Scalesia atractyloides (assembly GCA_947069175.1). Taxonomy (NCBI): domain Eukaryota; kingdom Viridiplantae; phylum Streptophyta; class Magnoliopsida; order Asterales; family Asteraceae; genus Scalesia; species Scalesia atractyloides. Next base: position 82,306,998 of record CAMTDV010001632.1, read on the forward strand.
TCGGTTAGACAATGCTGGTGAATTTACATCCCAAACCTTCAATGATTACTACATGTTTATTGGCATAAGTGTAGAGCATCATGTACCTCATGTACATACACAAAATGGACTTGTTGAATCGCTTATCAAGCGACTTCAAATGATTGCAAGACCAATGATTATGAAATCAAAACTACCAGCATCTGCTTGGGGGCATGCAATTTTAGATGAAGCAACACTAATTCGCATCAGGCTAACGAGTTATCACACTTCCTCCCCATTAAAGTTGGTTTTCAGTCAGGAACGAGATATTTCCCATCTTAGGATTTTCAGTTGTGCCGTATATGTTCCTATCGCTCCACTACAACGCACAAAGATGGGACCTCAAAGGAGATTAGGAATAATGTTGGGTATGAATCACCATCGATCATTAAGTATTTAGAGCCATCAACAGGTGATTTATTTACGGCTTGATTTGGTGATTGTCATTTTGTTGAAACAACATTCCCAACATTAGGGGGAGATGAAAAGCAGCTGAAAAATAATAATATAATTTGGTATGAATTATCATTATCTCATCTTGATCCTCGAACTAAACTGTGTGAACTAGAAGTTCAAAGGATAATTCATTTACAAATATTAGCAAATCAATTATTAGATGCATTCACTGACCCAAAGAGAATGACTAAGTCACACATAACAGCTGCTAATGCTCCAGAAAAAATAAGTGTCCCAGAAGGACAACCACATGTTGGAAATGAGTCTAGTGCATGCCTCAAGCGTGGTAGACCAATCGGTTCTAAAGATAAAAATCCTCGAAAGAAAAAAGGAGCAAATAATGGAGATGGTCAATTCGAGGTAATGATAATGCCAAGAAAAGAGTCTCCTTAAGAGACACTAGACATGATGGTTCCAGAAAAACATCAGGTACCTGAAAACTAAGAGATCTCAATAAATTATATCATGTCTAGAAAGGTATGGAACCGAAATGAAATCGACGTTGATGACAGTTTTTCATATAACGAAGCGCTAGAAGTAATGGAAAATAATGAGGATCTAGAACCAAAATCTATTGAGGAATGTAAAAAAAGAAATGATTGGTCAAACTGGAAAGACGCAATTAAGGCAGAATTAGATTCTCTCAATAAACGAGAAGTTTTTGGACGAGTAGTGTAACATCCGACAAAAAACGGGTTTTCAAAACCCGCTTCGTTTATTAACCGAATAGTCAGTCATAAAGTTTCGTTGCGTATATATTGTTTATTTTAATTTTAAACGATACATAACAATAAAAATCAAGTGAAGAAAAATAAAAGGGAGCTGCCGGGTTTCGAACCGGGTCAGCAGGTTCCAACAAACAAACACTTTACCGCTCCGCCACTTGACTTCTTTGTTATTATATCGAAACAAATAATACTTATGATGAAATCCGAATTCAAACCGGACTTCCAGCGCGGCTGAACTCGCAATCACCGGAAAATCCGGCGATCCGCGAGTTTAGCCATATTCCTTTTGACTATAACGTTATAACCGACGTCTACATCGGTTATAACCGACGTCTGACCCTCAATTGTAGTCGTAACTGCCGGAAAATCTTGACTACGAACCTTGACCAAAATACAGACCCAATACATCCTGTTCTACCCTATAAATACCCCCTCAACCTTCCAGGAATCCTTTCGCTCAAGACCGCACACTTTATCATAGTTGAAGTGCTCAGAAACACGTCGCCGGAGATTTCCAATTTCGCCGGAATTGGTCACCGGAAAACCGAATCTATCCCATTATTGCCGTACTCTAAAATAGGACTTCTAGAGCTCAGACAGAAAGCACCGCACTCACCTCAAACTTCATGTAGATCCTCTGTCGCAAGTTACACGTCGCCGGAAAAGTTTCAGTCACCGGAAATTCGTCGAAAATCACACCTGTTCGGTACAACATCCTTAAAACCTTTCTGTTTAAATTAATTTCATTAATCAGTAATACTCAATCAACTAATTCAACAAGAATTATTGATTAAACAGTCGAGTTGATTCTCTGGTTTTATAAATCGAAGAAGATGAAGTTTTTAAATGCGTATAAATATAATAAAAACCGGAATAATGACCGGGTTAGACACACAGTCCAGTGGTGGACTGTGTGCAAACATAACGTACACGTCCCGGGTTCGAGTCTTGAACATATCCATTTCTGCTGAAATAAAATCCATTTTTTTTCGAAACCAAAACAGATTGTTCCACAGTATGTTGTTAAATATAATACAAACACTATATAATACGGGTTAGACACCCAGCCCAGTTGGTCGGGCTGGGTGCAAGTTAAGTCAAGGGTCACCGGTTCGATCCCCGCTAAGCCTGCCGATCAGACGATATTTGAAACATTTTTAATTAAATAAAATTCGGAATAAACTAAAAAGTATATAAATATAATTAAAATCAGAAATATTTCGGGTTAGACACGTAGCTCAGTTGGTAGAGCTGCGTGCACGCGTACGGGAGGTCACGAGTTCGAACCTCACTCAACGCACATAATAAACACAATCAGACCGGTCAACGGTCAAAGTCAACGGTCAACATTTTTTATTTATTTATTTATTTAATCAGAAAATTATTTAAAAATACTTAAAAATAATATTTTTAAAGTTAGAAAATGTCCTTAAACTCACAAAAATAAATCTAGAAATCCTATTAAGGTTATGAATTAAAATTATTAATCTCAAATAAAATCCATTTATTTACCGAACCATTATGTTATTATTTAGGTTAGTTTCTATCGTGGTTAAATCCAAATTCGTGCGCATTCATCATCAATCCAAGAAACGCAACCACTGTGAGTGAATTCTTACAAATTCCCCTTTTTATTCATGTTTTGGGGTGTATCATGTGTCGTTTAAATTAATTCGCTTATTCAAACTCGTGTTATACCATTATATGATCTAAACTTAGAATGTAAATATTGTTTGTTGTGATGTATTACATATTGTCAAGTTGTGTGCAAATTATTCATTAGGCCCATCAGTTCCCCGTGGGAGACGAGTTGAACAACGCGTGCCTCAAAAACATTCATTAGGCCCATCAGTTCGTTGAACAACGCGTGCCTCAAAATCATTCATTAGGCCCATCAGTTCCTCGTGGGAGACGAGTTGAACAATGCGTGCCTCAAAATCAATCATTTGGTGTATATGTGTGAAATAATTAATATTATGTGTTTTGTGATTAAATTTACATTTACGTTTACTCATGTGTGGTTATGCACTTTATTTTATAATCGATACAATAAACACGTTTAAATGTTTTTCATAGGATTCACTCGCCAACTTTTTGTTGACCCAAAAACCCTATTTTTACACATGATACAGGTGGACAGGTTGAAGCAAGGAACACATAGGAAATTACCTTAGAAGAAAAATAATGAAGTCTTGAAAGATGTATAGAACATGTTGTACTTGTATTATTGATTGTAATGATTCTCCTTTAAATAGAAATAATAAATATGAAACGTTATAATAAATGTCATGAGCTTTGATGAAAACCCAATCATGCCCCGATCACATTTTCCGCTGCGGGTCGGGGTGTGACGAGTAGTCCCTATACCTGAAGGTGTAAAGCCTATCGGATATAAGCGGTTCATTGTACGGAAACGTAATGAGTAAAATGAAATCGTACGATACAAGTCAAAATTAGTAGCACAAGGATTTTCGTAAAGACCTTGGATTGATTATGAAGATACATATTCTCCGGTGATGGATGCGAAAACTTTTCGTTATCTTGTTAGTCTGGTAATACAAGAAGGGATTGACTTGCGTCTAATAGATGTTGTGACAGCCTACCTCTATGGCTCACTCGATACTGATATTTACATGAAACTGAGGATTCAAATTGCCAAACTCATGTACATCTAGTTCTCGAGAACATCTTTCAATTAAATTAAACAAATCATTATATGGGCTAAAACAATATGGGCGTATGTGGTTAATCGCCTTAGTGAGTATTTGTTGAAAGAAGGTTATAAAAATGATTCAATATGCCCATGTATCTTCATAAAAAGGTCAGAATCTGAATACGTTATAATTGATGTATACGTTGATGACTTGAATATAATTGGAACTCCAGGGGAGCTCCAAAAGGCGGTTGAATATTTGAAAAGAGATTTTGAAATGAAGACCTTGGCAAAACAAAATTTTGTCTCGGGTACAAATCGAACATCTTAAGGGTGGAATCCTTGTGCATCAACAAAACTACATACAAAAGTTACTCAAAAGGTTCTATATGGAAAAATCACATCCATTGAGTACTCCAATGGTTGTAAGATCTCGTGATGTCGAGAAAAACCCATTTCGACCTCCGAATGATGGAGAGGAAATTTTCGGTCCAGAAGTACCATAAATATCCAGTTGTTGTTTTCTTGTAATGTACTTGATAATGATTATTTATAAAAGAAATGGGTTATGAATTAAATATTATCACATTAGTGTTATAAAGTCTCGAGCAATCCCGTTCGTCTCACTCTGATGATTCGCTATCGGTTGGGGTGTGACACGACTCATTTCTAAACAATATTTACATCAAAACGTAGACCAACTGAAAACGTACATAAAAATATGCATGAATACATATTATATTTGACCCGGTAAAATTTACGTTGAAATGTAATTCAGCTTGATTTTACACCGACAACACGTACATATTTACAAATAAACACTTAAAACTCGAAGGGTTCAAAATAACATTTTATAATTTTTCAAGAAAATAAAGAAGACGTAAGTGTAAAAACTGAAAGTTAAGGGTCTAAAGTGAAAAAAATTAAAAGACAAAAATAAAAAAATATTATGGTATCTTCAATTTAACGGACGCTACAGTAACCTTAAGTTGAATTTTAAATAGTATTTATAATATAATATGAATAATTAAATAACAAAAAAACATGGTGTTAAAATAGTCCAAGTTCTAGTTCTCAAATTTTCATATGTGTCTATATATTTATAATTGTAATTTTACTTTTGTAAAAAATAATATTTAAAGGACAACGTACACTTTAACTAAACATTTATCAATTAGAAAAAGTACACAGTCGAAATGTTTTAAAAATTAATTTAAAAGAACTTTTGACTATCACGTTTATTTTTTGAAGAATTGACGACAGCAAGTATTAAGATACTACTTTATATTTTGTTCAACCTGTGTTTATTTAACCTATGCAATACACGAGTTTTTTAAAAGAAATAAGTTTCATATTACTAAGCACATACCACTAAATTTATCATGTTGTATATGTTTTTATGCATTTGACATAAAAATTATTTGAAAGCTTTAGCCACATTTATTTGAAAGCTTTAGAAAGTTGTATTCACATTTCTGTTTTTAGAAACTTGTATTCATATTTTATTTCCAATCTTGTAATCCAAGACTTTGATCATAATGGGAATTCATTTTTACATTCATATGTGTTACATTTCATACTTGTTTTATATACGCAGTCAATTTTTAAATACGAGTTTATACGCAAAACCGAGACTTAAAATACATGGAAATATCAATCATATACATGCAACATACTCATACAACACTTTGTTACGCTTTTAATACCTAAAAATGGGTTAAAATACAAGAACAACGCATAAACTAACCTAATTACAAAGTGTAGGGACCAAAATTAGAAAATAGCTCCATTCGCGCCACGTGGTGGGGAAGAAGGTCTGGTCGCGTGGCACGATTAGGCTCAATCTGTAGCTGAGTTTTTCACCCAATCGGGTTTCAAGCTTTTCCACTTCTTTTCATCCCCAATCACCTTCCAACCTCTTTAAAACTCAAATGCTAATTTTTCCCAATAGAACCAAGCCTCCTTAACATATTATCACTTTCCACAACTCCAAATTACTTTAAACACTCCAAAATCATCAAGAAATCTCCAAGTTTGGGAAGAACGTTTCAAGTGTTTAAGTGAGATTCAACTCACTTTCTTCTTCTTTTCTACATGTTTATTCTTCCATTCCACTTGGATAATCTCTAGAAATATTTCCACAAGTTTACCATGGTAAACTAAGTTGGAACATCACCACATTTGAGGTCCAAAGTTGGATTTAAATTATGTTCTGTTAAACTTTCAACCCTATTAACCTTTTCTAACACCTTTCTTGGATGAACTTGAACCAAACCTTGTTCTCAACTAGCTTACATGTTGTAGGGCTTGAGTTAAGGTATCATTCCAGAAAGTTTGAGGTGCAAACACCTCCAATCTGATGATCCTAAGTAATCAAGTAAACTACTAGTAATAAAGTGTCCAAACTACACCAAATTTTCAAACATTTGCCATGACTGGAATACACTAGTCTAGTTTGAGTTTCACTTGGTTACTTGAAGATTTAGATGATTAGATTGTACATACTTTATTTCATTCATGACCAACCGAAATCATCAACTAAGTTGAAGATTTTGTGATTTAGTGGATCCATACAATGAGGTTAAATGGATGGAATTCATCATACCTTCATGCATGACACTATATAACTTGGACTATATACTTATAAATATATATATATATATAAACAGATATTAGAACCGAATCATAACACCAACCAAACTGATGGTTGAATGTTATTTATTGTGGTCATTTTTATCTTGGACTAAAGTTCCTCAAACTATGGATTCTAATGGGTGAATCGGTACCCATGAAATCACTACCAAACAGTGTCCATAGTGAGTGCTTTTAGACAAGATGTTTTTTCTTGCAACATACATACTTTCATACTATCTTGAAACCCTAATCTAACTCCATACCGAACTCCATAATTCATATGCCTCATTCATCCTTGTAGGATAACCTCTGTGTTTCCTAAACTCTCAAGACTCACAGCTCACGTTTTTTGAAGCTTTTGCGAACCGTGAGTATACATGACCCTCTTTTCGTTTTCACACATTTGGGTGCAATATATATTACCATATAAAAACTCATACATATTCAAATACATTATTCATACAAACGAATCCTATATACATGCTTTATATTTTTATACTTTAGGAATACATGCATTCTAGAAGCTATTATTACACTATACTTTGTCATTAACTTTGTACAAGCCTACCTTAACATGTATAGCGCTATAGGAGTAACATACCGCCTGTTGATGGGTCTATGTTAAATAATACAATCATACAAACAGTCTTGTCATTGCGATGACAAGATAACGCTAGTGGAGTCTTTGGGTTGACACGTATATGATGCATGCTAGTTCATGTTATGTTTAGTATACATTTTTGCCATGTGGGTCTCATTAAATTCTTTTTATACATATGCTAGTACACCAAACTTGTATGCTCGCCAACTCATTTTGTGTTGACATGTTACTTTAATATATATTGCAGGAATATGATGATGATGCGTTGAAAAGAAATCTAGTAGGATGGATTAGAAATGGCCATGTTTTAGATTATGTTTTGTTGTGTAATTTTTATGTTCTAGATGTTGTATTTCCTTTTGAATAATGTACTTCTTCTATTATGAAATGAAACTCGCATTTTTTAAATATTGTCGCAAATAACAAGTTATAAAGTCTCGAGCAATCTCGTTTTCGTCTCACATTAATGTTTCCACCATCGTTTGGGGTGTGACATTGAACTTGATTGGTTTGTCTTCCCCAGCTTCGATCACACATTTACCTAGTTTATATAAATCCCTAGCTACGGTTAGAATGACGTTATCCCCAACTTTGATCTGCTATGATTACACATTTCCATTTCCCCTGGAAAAAAATTGATCAATGATCATGGCATGAAGAATCCAATTAGCTAGTGAATGTTACATTTTGTATTTTCATACTTTCTATCTTTAGAAAACTTTTATTCATATTCAATTTCAATTCTTGTAATCCAAGACATTTTATCATAATGGAAATACATTTTATATCACACTTGTTTGATCATACTTATGTAATACGTAAATAACCACCGAGATACATGTTTTATACAAATCATACGACTTACATGCGTGATTATACGCTATACATACTTGAACACACTTTGAAACCTCCTAAACATGCTTAACATTTCATTAAATGTATAACATAACCAAACAATCAAATCCAAGATCAAGGCTGACATACACCAAGTCTACACTGTCATTCGAGAATTATGGATGCAAGATCATACGTTACACACACTTGCTTATACTTTAAGTACCTAAAATCGTGCTTAACTATGAGGTTTCAACTTAAAATAGCACTCACAACAAGTCTAGAAGCTAAAAGTGAACAAAACTCAACAAGTTTGGGAAAACTCACCCTCGAGTCACGCGAAAGCCTAAGGTCTCCTTTGTCGCGTTGCGCGACAACCCCAATTTCATAGAAGGTTTTGTTTCAGCTCTGAATTTCACTTTTTTTAATCATTTCCAACTACCAACTACAAACAAATTCATTAAAACACCTAACCTTAATCCTCACCTATAAAACCAAGCCTCCCACCACTCCGTTTCACTATCGCACTCTCTAATCACTCTCAAAACACCTCAAAACTTCCAGATCTTCCAGTTATAGGTTCAAGTTAGATCAACTATTGTGTGTTTTTTATTAGTTTATGGTTTGCTAGACGTAGTATCCATAGAAGTTATATTCGTGAATTGAGTAGGTCTAGGTGTTCAACTAATCTTAATATCTGTGAGGTATGAGATTATCGGTCTATCTAGGTTGTTTGATTGCTAGGGTTAAATTCTTCATGAGAAGATCGCCTTATCAATACTTGCTTATTGAATCAAATCAGGTTTCCATAGTTACCCCTGACTTTCGCGCTGTGAGGTAGAATGTTGTTTAAGGAATAATTGAACGAATACACAACGGTCACAAGGAATAAATCGTTATTATCCAAAGATATCACAAAGTTTGTTACTTATCCAATAAGCTGAAGGGATTAGATAGGACCAAATATCTCTCTCTCATAACACATATCTTTTGATCCACTTCGGATTATTGTATTCATTTTTACTAATTTAAGAAGAACAGACGTAGTATGATGATTAGCCGGCTCCCGAGGTTTTATGCTAGAGATCACATTTTTATAGGATGTTGGGTCCCAAATAACATGTAACTAGAAATAATGAAAATACAAAAAAAAAATTAAAAAAAAAAACATTCTAAGTCAATATTTACAGAACAACCTACTTTAAAGCAACGAAATTCTCCAATGATGCTTAACTTAACTCTAGATCAATAGTGAAATCAAGATTACTAAATCATACATCATGATCATTGAGTAACTTACTAATTACAAATATAATATCATTACCTATCTGAATCATGGAAATACTATTAGTTCTTATTCAAATTTTAGACTTACCATGATTGTATTTCATTACCCCTTAACCCTATATACTATGATCTGACACATAAATTAATATAGACACATACTAAACCCATTTTTGGTGTTGTGTAAATTAATGTCACCACATAATTCATGATTAACTATCCCCCTCTTTTAACGTTATTTTTACGAAATTAGTAAAATAACGTTAAAAATTGTGCGCTTTCACTTTTGCCCCCAAGCACCCACACATATATACATTATATGTGCATACCGCAAGGGGACAGAAGTTTTTGTATAATAATTTTCTTTAATTTAACTCCGTATTTTTTTCTTTCTGATTTTTAAAGAGTTTTTAATAATTTTTAATGTAAAAAAGTTAACAATAATGTCAATTATTAAAAGTTTTAAATAATGTAAGGAAAGCCAGTGTGGACTAATTTAGTTTTGAGTCTTAACACCAACGCGTTACATTTGACTTTAACATTTATAAGTTTACGTAGTGTGGGTTCTCGTCCTTGTCCAAATTTAGTTTTGAGTTTTAACACTAGCGCATCACATTTGACTTTAACATTTATAAGTTTACGTGGTGTGGGTTCTGGTCCTTGTCCAAATCAGTATTATGATTACAATAAATTAATATAGACACATACTAAACTTCCTACCAGGTCTTTTCAAACATTGGAATCACTAAGAGCTTCTTTTACATATTTCTCCATGGCTTTAGAAAGAAAGATTGATGCTACAATATTTATAAAGAAATGTTAATAACATATCAAGAAAAACTTTAAAAAAACATACAAGCAGGAACAATTATAACTCTCATTCTTAATGAACTTTTCCATACATCCAATTTACAGGTCCATGTCAGGACTAACCCATGATCACGACCCATATAGCACCTCTAATTTTGGAATAAAAGGTTAGATGTTAACAAGATTCGATGTACATAGGTCCAAACTTATAAACTATAAGGAGAAAATTCATATGAAAAAATCCAAACACATAGGCACTATTAGAACTTCATAGTTATCACAAATTTTGACTTTTACTAAAACCATACTCACTATAAAGTCAACAAAGCATGAATCAGTGGAGTCCATAAATCAGTTTTACTAAAACCATGTTTAAGTATCAACAAAACAAACAAACTTGTCTAAAACAATCAGAGGTTACAAACAAATACTTTAACAAAATAAATTGACGCATAAACCCAAACATTTTTATAAAACAGATTGCCAAGATGCAGATTCATTTGTTGCTTTACAATAGATGCAGATTCAGCAGTTGCTTTACCGTTTCAGTCAACACAATTATTTTTTTCTTAACGAGCAACTCGATTCCCATATGTGAATTATGTATTATCACCTTATCCTGTTGTTTATATATAAAAAGAACACCCACACATTGATTACACCACCTAGTGGTCATTTTTCAGTTATTATATGTACTAATTGATATATGCTCTAAATTATATATTTATATGTAAATATTTCTACACTTTGAATAGTTTTTGGGTCAGTTTTTATGTAATATTACTCTTAATTGATTCATATTTAGATTTTATAGGTTTCAAATGAAAAAGAAGCAAGATGATGAATTTATAAAAACATAAAAAGGAAGTTGAGGAAGCTTAAATTTAATAAATCAAAAGTATAATTGTCTATTAGAATTCACAGTTTTTTTTTTGAACGACAAATCTTATTCCCATACTTTACTTATAGCAATTATCCTAAATTACTCATTTTGTACAGGTAAAACCTCCCCTCTAAAAGGTAAGTGTCTCTAACAAATGAATTAACCCTACAATACCATTAGAATTCATAGTTAATGTAATTTGATGTTAGCTTGTTGGATGTGTTCAAATGAATTATTAAATAACCAAGTTTATTGTGTTTTATTTTTGGCAAAGCGGCGTAGGGGTGAAGGAAAAATATGACAATTGTAATTAAATGCATGTTCATTAGTTTTATTATAATCAATTCTGATCACATAATGAGTTCTTACTGTGCATCTTCTGTATTGCTTCTATAAATAAAACTATTTACAAAAATGTTAAACTTCTCAACTGTGAATCCGTCTATTTAAACAAGTCTAAGAATCCCACATTTCTCTTTAAGCTTCCCATCTCATAATGCCTTCAATCTGATTCAAAATAATTTTCCATTGACCCACATAAGTTATGCTTTAAATTATATAGTGATATAGTGACACAGGTATAGGACGTTAGGACCCTAATAACGTTTAATCAGAATTAATGGAAAAACAAAAGAAAAAATAAATAAATAAATGTTCTTTGTCTGTATTTACAAAACAACCTACTTTAAAGAGATACTTGTTGGAAATTTTATAAATATTATTATATTATTAAGGGTCTACATATTCACACGCCCATCTGTCTATTTCCACACCTTCAAGACGCGTCATCTAAACCTAGACGGGGCGTCTAGGATTCCCTTCTCTGACCACATTCCTGCCCTCGTACAATGTCAAATCAGTCACATCAGACAGGGCGTCTAGGGCTAGACGAAGCCCGAAGACGACCTACCCAAAACGGGTCGTCTAGGCCTAGACGGGGCGTCTTGAAGGTTGATTTTGACTTTGGTGGTCTACATGCATGTGAGTAAAGCAGTAAAGTGATACGCCCCATCTAGGCCTAGAAGGGGCATATATTTCTTTGTTAAATAGAGCCATGCAGAGCATTTGATATCAATGTTGAGAGAACCTTCGTCGAAATTCTCTACTTCTTCTTCTTTGGCTTATATTACTTCATCTGATATCATTCAAAGATGGTGAAATGTTATCATACTGGGACGACAACTATTTCTTTGGGCCGTATTCTGGCGAGTTATAGGTGTCCGAAGCCAATCCGGTAACAGTTATTAGGTTAAATTACTTGTTGTTTTAATTATTTACTAATGATGATACAGTTGTTAGGAGGAGACCGGCGTTCCCGGTTCTAACGAGCAAGAGGAGGTTGTGTCAAGTGTACAAGGAAATTAAAACAGACAGTTTCTAGATTTGAACGAGCATCCTCCCGTTGATGAAACATCCCATGTGGACGACTCGTACCATGTTGATGAACCATGTTATCCTGTGCAACAATGGTTTCTTGATTAGGGATACAGGTGTGAATATTCTTACGTGCAACAACACTGTCCGAATGGAAACAGAAGAGACTGTTACGAAAGTTACAATGCAACACAGTCTTTGTACGGTCAATAAGTCAATCCTGACGGTGGAGGTTATGGTGGTGAGGCACCCCTGAGCGCCGGCAATCCGTACCTCACAAAGATGGTATCAAAACTTATTTATTTATGTTGGGCAGTTGAGTAAATATAAAATCTAACATAACGCTATCGATGTTACAGGTTTTCAACTCTCTGGATGAGCTAAAAAACAGTGCACAGGAAACGGCAAAGGCGGATGGTTTAGTTATTCTGACCCGATGATCAAAGAAAATTGATGGAAGGACCGGGAGGGTATGGCTTGAATGTGACCATGGTGGTGAGCACCATACTACAGCAACGGTTAGAAAAGCTGGAAGCAAGAAAACCGGTTGCCCGTTCTACTTGTTGGTTGTGCGAGACCATCCGTATGAAACATGGGGGATAAAAGGCGGAAAGACTGAACATAACCATGAACTCTATGAGGACCTGTCGGCCCACGTGTTTATGCGAAGGTTTACTCCTAATGAATACAGATTGATCGAGGAGCTAACAGCTCAAAACATGGAGCCGCGCAAAATTTTTCAAACGATAAGGAAGCAGTTTCCCGACAGTTTCCATGTTCAGAAAGACGTACAAAACGCAGTTCCGAAAATTAGGGCCGAACAAAGATACAGACTGACTCCCATGCAGTCGCTAGAAAACATCCTGATTACAAACGAATTTATTTACGAGACACGGGAGGAACCCGAAACAGAGGTCCTTACAGAGATCTTCTTTGGTCATCCCTACTAGAGTGAAATGTGGCGTGCGTTCCCGCACGTTTTGCTGATCGATTCTACATACAAGACAAACTTATACAACATGACATTTGTCAAGATAGTTGGTATGACACCCACTAACTATTCATTTTGTATCGCGCATGTTGTTATCTGCAAAGAACGTAGTGATAACTTTGTATGGGTGCTTGAGACGAGCAGGTCAATGTTGGATGAATGTATGGAGCCACGTGTGATTGTAACGGATAGAGACCTCGCCCTAATTAACGCGTGTGCTAAAGTTTTTCCAAACGACTCTTGGTATCTTTGCAAGTTTCACATATAACTATATAATTGTAAGCACTACAAGAGCGCCTTCACAGAAGAGGACTGGCAAAAAATTTTGTTATTCTGGGGGACATTGTGTGAGTCTCCATCAATACCCATATACGAGTACAACTTGCACAACCTGCAAAAGCGACTTGTGGAGTGCAAACTTGCAAGTAAGTTTTTGTAATAAAATTTGACCTACCTATGTACATTTTATTAATTATTGATACTTTTTAGGGGTGTTTAGGTACGCGTATGATAACCGGCTGAAAGACTACAAGGAAATGTTCGTCTTTGCATGGATTGATCAGAGTCGCAACTTCGGGCAGCGTACCACAAACAGAGTTGAGAGTCAACACGCGAATTTAAAGAGATACGTCCAAGATAGGAGCTCGTTGGGCCGTATAATAGGTTGTGTCAAGGATATAGTTGAAACACAATACGATGAAATAAGGAGGAGCATTCGAGAAAGCATCGAAAAAATAATGAACCATCACAAAAACCCGTTATTTGACCACCTACATGTAAAAGTTTCCCATATATCGCTTGACTTGTTAAGTGGAGAGCTACTTAGGAAACTAGACGTGTTGCAGCGCTTTCATTCATCTTGTGGTTGTCAGATGTGGTACAGCTGTGGGTTGTCGTGTGCTTGTAGGCTAGAAAAGTACGTACGTGCAGGTAATACTTGCAAAACATGAAACGATGTGTGTTATATATGTTCGTTATTCATGTGACTTTAATAGTGCATTGATTTAACCGTGCAGAGCGTCCGATTCAACTCGAAGACGTAGACATCTTCTGGTAGAAGCTTAACTTTCAACCATGTAAATTGATATCGAATGACGTTGACGTGGTAGAAGAGCTTAATATCGTTCGGCAACAGTTAGAGTCACACCCCCTACTCAGAAAAAAAGCTTGTTGGCAAAGATTAAAGCGGTGTTGACTCCAACCAAATCTACCAAGAAACCACTGGTTGTCCAACAAAATACTCGAGGACGGCCAACAACAAAGCAAGCACAACTTCGGTTTGACGATGCCCCCCGCCATAGCTCGTACGTTTTGTCCCAGGGTTCCAAACAAAGTGCAAACGATGCCCCCGCCACAGCTCGTACGTTCCGTCCGAGGCCACTCAATAGTCGGTCAAAAAGTCTCAAAAACCCAGAGCGGGGCGAAGCCGTTCAACGACTTCTAAACAAAGAGAGATTCGAGACGATAACGGTTTTCCGTTGATAGTGGACGACGAGTTTGTGTCAAGCATCAAACGGTTTAAGTCTCTCCTTCCGATATCGTTTCACCCGTACATCTCGTGCATACAAGATGTAAGGTCAGACGGTCATCGTGGGTTTCGGTATGTGGCTGTAGGATTGGGTATGGGAGATCGATCAGAACACATCGATCTGGGTGCCAGTATTTAAAGCATGGGAGGAAGGATATTTTAACACGCATCGCCAGAGCCTAATCTGGGATTCAGTGGAGCGTTGTCCCCCCACTCACTGAATGGACTTCCCCCACGTAAGGCTTCTTATCGCACAAAGGTACGGTATCGTGGTTCACCTGTTAAGCATCGAAGGTTGTTCCACTTTCTTCCGATAATGAGTCCTCGGACGGATCAAGAACCACGAACGATAAGGCTTGCACATGTTAACAATAACCACTCATACATATTAAGTTGGAATGCCAATTTTCAATGCCGACAATAAACGTGCTGTGGTTGACGTACCGAAGCGCCGCTGCAGACCAATGGCTATACATGTACACGCCCCGTTTAGAATGGTATACCTCGATAATGAATCCCCCAGCAAATCCAAACTCGAGTATTAATTACGTCGACAGTGAATTGGAAGAATGAGTTTTCGTATACTTAATTCGAATTTTGTATACTTAATACGATTTTTTGTATATTTAATACGATTTTTTTATAATTTATATGATTTTTTGTATACTTAATACAGTTTTTTATAGTTAATACATTTTTTTGTATAATTAATAAGATATTTTTTTTATAATTAATAAGTTTTATTTATAATTAATATGATTTTCTATGTAAAAGGAAAAGACAAAAAAAATCAGGAATATACGAGTTGTCTAGACCAGAACGGCTGTCTGTTGTTGGCCACAAGACCATTTTACCCCTGGATTGCACTTCGTCTAGGAAAAATTCAGGGGCAAGACAGTAATATTAACGAACTAGACGTCCCGTCTAGGCCTAGACGTCGCGTACACCTTTGAGCGACAACTTTCAAACTGTCAAGTTTTTGAATTTTAAAGGGGAATGGTTAATTACCATTTTACCCCTGAATTGCCACCCGTCTAGGCCTAATTCAGGGTAAAATGGTAATTAACCATCTAAGCAGAAAAAGTCTCAGATGGTTAATTACAATTTTACCCCTGAATTAGGCCTAGACGGGTGGCAATTCAGGGGTAAAATCGTAATTAACCATCGGACTAGCCGGGACGTCTAGACCTATACGCCACGTCTAGGGAAAATTACCCTTTTACCCCTGAATTGCCACCCTTCTAGGCCTAATTCAGGGGGAAAATGGTAATTAACCACCTGAGACTTTTTCTGCTCAGGTGGTTAATTACCATTTTACCCCTGAATTAGGCCTAGATGGGTGGCAATTCATGGGTAAAATGGTCTTCGCCATTTATCCTGGACGAGTCGTCTAGATCTAGACGCCCGTATATGCATCGTATATGACTAGCCAGCCTAGACGCCCAGCCACATACGCCATGAAACCCAAAACACACACAGATACGTACATACATCATTTGAGCGTATTTGGGCCGTATTTTTGGCGAAATCAAGCATCTCTGGTACGTATTCGAACCTATACTTCATGAATCTTTAATGTATTATGCATTTAGACCGTAGATTGTGTGAGAATTTGATGAATTTTGGGGTTTAGGGGCTGTGTTCTTGATGTATTTGGGTTTTTAGTTGAACAAAACGGGGGCGTCTACCCTAGACGACTCCCATAGACGACCAGATATATTTTTTTGCTTTTATTTAACATATATAATTTTTTGTTTTAATATTATGTGTTATTACTAGATTATTTTTATTAATATGGTTAATTGTTAATATTTGTGTTATATTCTTATTATTATTACGGATTGATTATGGACGAGCTTGAAGGTTAGATACACGGGGCTCCACATCTGCGTAGTCCGCGACGGGCTCCGCCAACATCGGCGGATCCGCTACACGGCCTCCCGTATCTCGAGTTCCCGCCCGACACTGAGGCCGCACGTTTTTGCGGGAAGCTTAGCCGGATGCAAGTCGGATCGCACGCCGCGATCGACTGGGATGCGATCGAGGCGATTGGTGAGACGCCGAGACTCCATTTTTTCATTCCTGTTGATTCACCGTGGCACCGTCTGTTTGACTTAGCTGGCACACCGAGTTATAGGGAACTGCTCATCGAGTTCCTGTCGACATTCAAGTTTCACCCTCCAAGGGTCGACCAGCCGCCTCCCCAGCCACAGGCTCCTCCCCCTCCGCCTGAGGTTTCCTTTAGGTTTGCCGGTGTGTGGGGTTCGATGACGCTTGCTGAGTTTATCATTCATAGCGGTATATACCTGTAGGAGGAGATTGCTATGGATGTTTATACGCGGGGGCTAGTGGTGGTGGACAGACCCACTCTTTTGGGATTTTGGGAGGTAGTCGTAGGGCATGACACTTGGAGCATGTCAGGGCGAAGGGGAGGATTTCACACGTTGACGACCCGTTGTACAGGTACGTACGTTTATTACAGTAATTATTTCATTATATTGTTATTAATTAATTTCCGTATTTTGCTAACAATATGTGCAGGTATCTACATCGGATGCTCGCAACGTCTGCCGTGAGTGGTGTACGAGCACCGACTTAATTTTTTACTATTGCCTACTGTAGAGGAGGCCGTGCGCACTTGCGCACGGTCTGGCCCAGTACTTCGCCTTCGCCTATCACCGGCAGGAACGCGAATTTTTGTACGGCGGGGTGTACGTCACCGTGATTGCCCGGTCGTTGGGTCATCTGCCAGAGACAGACCCACACTTGGGGCCGGCCACACCATCGACGCGGATGGTTTTCAGACCCTGCAGGGATGAAGTTGGTTAAGAGGTTCGGCGTGCTCGGTGAGCGGCTTAAAACCTGCGCAGGTAAACCATGGATTCCTAAGGCACTGCCGGATCACTTTGATCCAGTCTATCCGCCGGCAGATGAGGCAGCGGTCCTTCAGGAGCCTCCGGTGGATTTAGACGTACCGGCACCGTGACTACCACCACCACTTCCTGGGGCGCCCCAGTTTCCGCAGCACGTTATTCCAGGTCATGCCCCGGGAGGTGCAGCATACACGCACTTACGAGCCGACGTTGACAGGCTTATGGATCTCATGGGCTGGATGGGTTCGGGAGTTATAGGATAGACAAGAGAGAGACGGATTACCTCCCATACCGCTCCCACCACCTCGAGCACCACATCATCAGTAGCAGCCGCAGCAGCCAGATCCCGACTCCGACTCCGACTCGTATGTAAAGATGTTTTGTATTTAGTATTCAGCTGTACAGATACATATTATGGATGTACAAAGTTATGTTATATGTAACATCCGTCGAAAAACGGGTTTTCAAAACCCGCTTCGTTTATTAATCGAATAGTCAGTTTCAAATTTTCGTTGCTTATTTAATGCTCATTTTAATTTTAAACAATACATAACTAATAAACATTTTAGAATATGGAAACTAAAATTGTTAAAAAGTAAAAATAAAGTAAATAAAAATGAAAATAGGCTGCCAGGTTTCGAACCCGGGTCAGCCGGAAGACACAACCAGCAGACAACTTAACCACTCCGCCACTTGGTTCGTTTGTGTAAACAAGGAAACAAATAAAACTTAACTCTACCCCTAAACTCATCTGTTTGCGCCAAAACTGAAACCGCTCATCGGCTTTCAATTGTCCAGACTGTTGAGTGATGCTATTACTGATTATAACCGATAGATCAATTGCTGCCCACGTTCTTAATCAATTCGGTCATCAATTGTCTCGATTCATATGATTTTGGGAGTTGAAAACCGAAATCATTTACTTCCTGATTTACTCTAACAATATCATCGTCTCATAATTCGGAAACACTCACAGAACCTCAATTTCACTTTCGCTCTAATTTCTGTTCGTCGGAAACGTTTTCTGATATCGCCGGACTTTCGCCGGAAAACCGTGACGTTCATCGAATCGGTAAATTTCTCAATTCTTTCATCTTCTATCCATTGTTAGACTTATACTAACTTAAATCCTTCAACCAGAATCGGTCCCAGACGACGTTACCGGATATTCAGCACTCGTCGGAAAATTTCTGAAAATTCCGAAATCACGCTGTGAATCGGTACGAACATCTAAACTCTTTGATAATTCTTGTTTAGTCATTTAATTTCACAATTAGTTAATCAAAACTGTTAATTGGTCCGCTCAGACGGAATTCATAAAACAGAGCCGACGACCTTTGCCGGAGTTCTGAGAAAATCATCTTTCCGGTACATTCATTTCCAAAACCTTCTTTGTCCATTACATTTTAATCATTTATATGTTCGTTAATCAAATTAATCAAGAACTATCGAATATCGTTGTCTGTGTCTTTGAACGAAGAAGATGAAGTCGAACAATAAGTATAAGTTTAATTAAAACAAGATATAAAACCGGGTTAGACACACAGTCCAGCGGTGGACTGTGTGCAAACACATAGTGCACGTCACGAGTTCGAATCTTACAAACGCACCGGCTTTCCGAATTAAAACCAATTTTTTTGTTACTGAACTAGAGTAGGACCCAGGATGTTCTTAAGATTAATTTAAATTGTAAGTTTAACAGATAAGTCACACAGCCCAACTGGTTGGGTTATGCGCTTACAAACCAAGGAACCCGAGTTCGATTCGGTTTCCCTGCAACCGGTTCAATCATTTAAATTCTTTTAGTATAAATCGAATAAATTAAAACATTTAATTAGTATATATATATAATTAAAACTTAGAATATTTCGGGTTAGACACGTAGCTCAGTTGGTAGAGTTGCGTGCACGCGTACGAGAGGTCACAAGTTCGAATCTCACTCAGCGCAAACAAACACAAATCCGAACCGGTCAATAGTCAAAGTCAACGGTCAACGGTCAACCCAAAAAGTCAACATTTTTTTTTATTTTTATTTATTTATTTAATTTAAAAATCAATTAAAAATACTTAAAAATAATATTTTTAAAGTTAGAAAATGACCTTAAACTCACAAAAATAAATCTAAAAATCCTATTAAAATTGTTAATAAAATCCACTTATTTACCGTACCTTTTTCTTATTATTTAGGCTAGTTATTCCTCGTCGATCAACTCTCCAAACTCGTGCGCATTCAACATCATCAAACGAACGCACCCAATGTGAGTGAATCTCTACAAATTCCCCGTTTTAATCACTTTTTGGGGTGTATCATGTGTCTTATTTTTATTACATTTAAACACTTGTGCATCCATCATATCCATGATCAAATGTGTATCCAATATGTATCAATTGTTTGTGTGGTTAATGTTTAGATTAAATTTATCATTTTCAGTACATACATCATCATAGGCTCATCTGTTCCCCATTACCTATCAGCGGAACCGTTCCCCATTACCTATGAGCGGAACGTGGCGTTGCCAACATACGATCGGCTCCGTTTGATTGAGCCTTGATCGCACATACATCATCATAGGCCGTCCGTTCCCCATTACCTATGAGCGGAACGTGACGTTGCCAACATATACATTATCATTCATGTCATATATTCATGCAAGGTGGTTTGTTATTGTTTGTTATTGTATGTTTATTTACGTTTGCTCACATATGATTATTGCACAATTTTTCCATATTAAATACAACAAGAAATCAATAATAAATGTCTTCTAACAAGGTTCACTCGCCAACTTTTGTTGACCCAAAAACCCCCATTTTTACACATGATACAGGTGATCCAGTTGCAGCAAGAAACATATAGGACGGCCTAGAAGAATAAATCAGTTTAGGCTTTGGATTGTTTGCTTAGTTACTTTTTCCTTGTAATTGTATGAACTTGTTTGGAATATTGAAGTTGTAATTTTGAATATAATAAATATGAAACATATTAGTAAACATCATGAGCTTTGGTGATAACCCAATTATGCCCCGACTCTTATTCCGATGCGGGTCGGGGTGTGACATATTGGTATCAGAGCCATGACTATAGGGATATAGGATAGGTTATTAGACCCTTAGAGCCTATACTATAGTTGATTAGAAATGTTTAACTTGTTTATGTGTTACATACAAAATTCATGATGTTTATATGCTTTATGTTTATTGTTACATTCAATGTTATGCAAGCATGTTCATAAGTACATATTACTATCCAATGCTCATCATGAATCATATCCTCATAACATATCATATCCATGAGAGCACACACCACACAATTTCCATGATTTTTGCAACGATTTTTGTAGTTTTTCAAATCACATCAAAGTGAGTTCTCATGACGGGCATGTAGTAACTGGAAGGGTACAAGTACCGGTAGTCGGAACGTCCTGTCTAGGCTTGGCATTCGAATAAATCCAAAATAAAGGACCAGTTTGCCTACCTGGGGACTAACGATGAGAGTACGAAGGACCTATTAGGCCAAAGCATGCTATACCAAATGTCGTGTGAGCTAACCCCACTTTGAGTTGTCATTGTGTCTACACCTGGACACCCTCCGACCATACATCTCGCAAACATATTTCATGGTTTTCATTCGGGTGATGCGAGTGTTAAACCGCCAACACCAATGTGAATCCTACTAAGCCAATAGTCATGGGGGCCCACATGACTATACAGCTGATGGTATGGGGGACATTGGAGGCCCAAACATGAGCAAACCCAAGACATCCTATGGATGTAGTTGCATTATTGATGTTTATGTTATTTTTTTACGACACATGACACCTAAAAAGACTCCTTAAACTCACAATCTTCTTATGTCTGTTCCTGTAGATGTCGGCTAGGCAACAACGTGGGGGTAGAAGGTCAGGAAGGTCAAACGAACGCTTGGCCATCCAAATCGCAAAACAAATGGCTGCGGTGCTTCCTGACATCGTAATTCAAGTCCAACAAGCTCTCGCCGCAAATCCCATCAATCCTCCCCATCAAGAAGACCAGAACGTCGACAACCCTCCCTCCAAAAAGTGCTCTTACAAACACTTCAAGTCTTGCAATCCCCCGAAATTTGAAGGGACCGAAGGTGTCACTGCTCTCCTCCACTGGTTTGAGGAAATGGAAAATACCTTCCTCAATTGCGATTGTCCCGAGGATCGCAAGGTACGTTACGCAACCGGGAGACTATTTGGAGTAGCTCTTACCTGGTGGAATACAGAAAAAGGTAAGAGAGGAATCGAAGATGCAATGGCCTTAACATGGGAGGAGTTAAGGGAAATCATGACGAGACGCTTCTGTCCAAGAAGCGAGATCAAAAAGTTAGAGGATGAATTCCACTCGTTAAAGCAAAAGGAAGGAGATCATACTTCCTACAACAAAAGTTTTCTATAGTTGAACCAAATGATCCCCAACTTGTTCACCCCAGTATACCGCTTAGTCGAACACTATATTCGAGGCCTCCCCTCGAAAATTCAAGACTCAGTTCTAAGCACTTCGCCTGCAACACTTGAAGCTGCTATGGAACTAGCTACCGAGCTTACCGAGAATCGTATCCGTAACGGCAAATTTAAGGACGAGAAAAAGAAAGCCCCCATTGAGGGCCAAACTTCAAACCATTCCACCTCCTCCTCAAAGTTTGCTAGTAAGAGGAAACGAAACACCAGAAACTTTACTGTCACACAAACAAATTTCCCTATCCCTGCTGCACCCATCACTCAAGTTGCCCCCTCACCTGCACCATATAAAAAGCCATACTCCGGCCCATACCCAAGATGCAACCGTTGCCAATACCATCACTTTCCTGATCATCCCTGCCAACATTGCACCGGCTGTGGCCGCGCAGGTCACACCATTCAAACCTGTCGCGCGCTTCAGCGAACGAACCGCAATCAACCCTCAACCCAAACCCACCATCAGATAGTGGGTCAAGCTCAACAACCTTTACTCCTACCACCTACCCAACATGTAGCCCAATCCTACTACCAACCCAACTATCCTATGATGCAACCTATGCGGGCTTGTTACAACTGTGGAGACCCGAACCACTTCAGGAACACCTGTCCACGCCTGGTGAACATCATCCATGCCCAAGCTCAAGCTAATCCACTAAACCAGGCTAACCAAGCTCCTCCACCTGCAAGAGGAAGAGCTTTCAACATCAATGCAAATCAAGCTAGGGCTGACAACAATGTGGTTAACGGTACGTTTCTCATCAATGGTAGTAATGCATCCATGTTATTTGATACTGGCGCGAATAAGAGTTTTGTGTCCTTAGAATTTGAACCCATCCTCAACCAAACTTGTGATAAACTCATGGAATCCATAACGGTAGAAGTTGCTGACGGAAAACCGGTCTCATTAAACTCTATTATACGCAATTGTACTCTCACCCTAAACGATCACGATTTTCCAGTTGACCTCATACCTATGAAGTTGGGAAGTTTCGACATTATAATTGGTATGGACTGGCTCAGCCAACATCATGCTGAAGTTGTATGCCGCGAAAAGTTCATTCGCATTCCTCTTGCAAACGGTCAGACTCTATGAATCTTTGGAGAAACCCCTTCGAAAGGACTCAAATTAATGTCCTGTCTTCAAGCCCGAAAATATCTCCGCAAGAATTATGTCGCATTCCTAACTCATGTCGTCAAAAAGGGAATGAAGGAGAAGAAACTCGAAGACATCCCAGTAGTAAAAGATTTTCCGCAAGTTTTTCCTGACGACATTTCAGGACTTCCTCCCGTGAGAGAAGTCGAATTCCGCATTGATCTTATACCTGGAGCTACACCAGTTACAAAATCTCCTTATAAGTTAGCCCCATCCGAAATGCAAGAGCTAGCCAGTCAACTGCAAGAGCTGACTGACAAAGGATTTATACGTCCTAGCTCATCGCCTTGGGGTGCACCTGTCCTTTTTGTGAAGAAGAAAGATGGAACGTTTCGCATGTGTATCGACTACAGAGAACTCAACAAGTTAACGGTCAAGAACCGCTACCCATTACCTCGCATCGATGATCTTCTAGACCAACTTCAAGGCGTCACCTATTTTTCAAAAATCGACATTCGTTCTGGTTATCATCAATTCAGAGTACATGAAGAAGACGTCCCAAAGACCGCCTTCCGAACTCGTTATGGTCATTATGAATTCATGGTCACGCCATTTGGTTTAACCAACGCCCCAGCTGTCTTCATGGATCTAATGAACAGAGTTTGCAAACCTTATCTAGACCATTTTGTTATAGTCTTCATCGACGACATCCTCATCTACTCAAAGTCTAAGTCTGATCATGAACGACGCCTTCGACTCATCCTTACACTCTTAAGGACAGAAAAGTTGTACGCTAAGTTTTCGAAATGTAAATTCTGGTTAAGGGAGTACAATTCCTTGGACACTCGTCAATGACAAGGGAATTCATGTTGATCCCTCAAAAATCAAGGCAGTACAGGAATGGCAAGCGCCACGTACACCTACCGAAGTAAGATCATTTCTTGGTTTGGCTGGTTATTATCGTCGTTTTATTGCAAATTTCTCTCGTATCGCTGTACCACTCACGGCTTTAAAACATAAAGGAAAACCTTTCATATGGGGTCCCAAACAAGAAGAAGCCTTCCAAACCCTTAAGCAAAAGCTTTGTGACGCACCTATCCTCACACTTCCTGAAGGTTGTGATGACTTCGTGGTTTATTGCGACGCGTCAGGGCAGGGACTAGGCTGTGTACTGATGCAAAGAGGAAAAGTGATAGCTTATGCTTCTAGACAACTCAAAATTCATGAGAAGAACTACACCACCCACGACCTGGAACTTGGAGCCGTTGTGTTCGCTCTTAAGATATGGAGACATTACCTCTACGGTACTAAGTGTGAGATATACACTGACCACAAGAGCCTCCAACATATCTTCAACCAAAAGGAGTTAAACATGAGGCAACGAAGATGGGTCGAACTTCTTAATGACTATGACTGTGAAATTCGGTATCATCCTTGCAAGGCAAACGTGGTGGCCGATGCGCTCAGTTGAAAGGGTTATGCGAACTCCATTCGTCTTCTATGTTCGCAAATCATAACCGACATCAAAGATCAAATCCGAGAAGCCCAACATGTTTCCATAACAGAAAACGACGTACGCAATGAGCTGTCTTGTGGAGCAGAACTTAAAATCGAAACTAAATCCGACGGTATTCTGTACTATCTAGATCGCATATGGATCCCCGATCACAATAACCTTCGTGATTTCCTTATGAATGAGGCGCACAAAACACGATACTCTGTACACCCAGGAGCCGACAAGATGTATCAAGACCTTCGATACACCTACTGGTGGCCTGGCATGAAGAAAGATATCACTGTTTTTGTTTCCAAGTGCCTTACATGTTCCAAAGTAAAAGCTGAACATCAAAGACCCTCAGGACTTCTAGTCCAACCTGAAATACCTGTATGGAAGTGGGAAAACATAACCATGGACTTCATTACCGGGTTACCTCGCACCTCCAGTGGGTATGACACTATATGGGTAATCATTGATCGTCTTACAAAATCAGCTCACTTCATTCCGATTCGCGAGGACTTCAAGAACGAGAAGTTAGCTCGTATCTACATCAGCGAGATCGTAAGCCGTCATGGTGTACCTTTAAGCATTATTTCAGACCGTGATGGTCGTTTCACTTCACGAACATGGCAAGCCGTACAAGCCGCTTTGGGTACACGATTAGACCTCAGTACCGCTTATCATCCTCAAACTGATGGACAATCTGAACGCACCATCCAAACACTTGAAGACATGCTTCGAGCATGTGTCATAGACTTCAAGGGAAATTGGGACGCTCATCTACCATTAGTTGAATTTTCGTACAACAACAGCTATCATTCAAGTATCGGCATGGCACCTTTCGAAGCTTTATATGGTCGTAAGTGCCGATCTCCAGTATGTTGGCACGAAATTGGAGAAGCTCAAATCACCGGTCCAGAATTGATTCAGGAAACAACAGACAAGATCCATCAGATTCGAAACAATCTTCTAGCGGCACAAAGTCGTCAAAAGAGTTATGCAGACAAACGACGAAAGCCCTTGGAGTTTAACATTGGTGATCATGTACTTTTAAAAGTATCACCGTGGAAAGGAGTAGTTCGTTTTGGTCAGAAGGGCAAGCTAGCACCACGCTACGTAGTACCTTTCAAGATACTCGAAAGAGTAGGACCTGTAGCATACAAGCTTGATCTACCAGAAGAGCTCAACAGAATTCACCCCACGTTTCACGTATCAAACTTGAAGAAGTGCCTCGCCGATGAAAACCTCCATATTCCCCTTGAAGATATTCAGATCGATGAATCTATGCATTTCATTGAAAGACCAGTAGAGATCATGGACTTCGGAGAAAAATGTTTAAGACGGAGTCGTATTCCAATTGTTAGGGTACGCTGGGAGTAGAAACGAGGACCTGAGTTTACTTGGAACGTAAAGACTCAACGCGCGAAAAATACCCGCATCTTTTTCCTGTTACCACTACTACTTAAATTTCGGGATGAAATTTCTAAAAGTAGGGGATACTGTAACATCCGTCGAAAAACGGGTTTTCAAAACCCGCTTCGTTTATTAATCGAATAGTCAGTTTCAAATTTTCGTTGCTTATTTAATGCTCATTTTAATTTTAAACAATACATAACTAATAAACATTTTAGAATATGGAAACCAAAATTGTTAAAAAGTAAAAATAAAGTAAATAAAAATGAAAATAGGCTGCCGGGTTTCGAACCCGGTTCAACCGGAAGACACAACCAGCACACAACTTAACCACTCCGCCACTTGGTTCGTTTGTGTAAACAAGGAAACAAATAAAACTTAACTCTACCCGTGAACTCATCTGTTTGCGCCAAAACTGAAACCGCTCATCGGCTTTCAACTGTCCAGACTGTTGAGTGATCGCTATTACTGATTATAACCGATAGATCAATTGCTGCCCACGTTCTTAATCAATTCGGTCATCAATCGTCTCATTTCATATGATTTTGGGAGTTGAAAACCGAAATCATTTACTTCCTGATTTACTCTAACAATATCATCGTCTCATAATTCGGAAACACTCACAGAACCTCCAATTTCACTTTCGCTCTAATTTCTGTTCGTCGGAAACGTTTTCTGATATCGCCGGACTTTCGCCGGAAAACCGTGACATTCATCGAATCGGTAAATTTCTCAATTCTTTCATCTTCTATCCATTGTTAGACTTATACTAACTTAAATCCTTCAACCCGAATCGGTCCCAGACGACGTTACCGGATATTCAGCACTCGCCGGAAAATTTCTGAAAATTCCGAAATCACGCTGTGAATCGGTACGAACATCTAAACTCTTTGATAATTCTTGTTTAGTCATTTAATTTCACAATTAGTTAATCAAAACTGTTAATTGGTCCGCTCAGACGGAATTCATAAAACAGAGCCGACGACCTTTGCCGGAGTTCTGAGAAAATCATCTTTCCGGTACATTCATTTCCAAAATCTTCTTTGTCCATTACATTTTAATCATTTATATGTTCATTAATCGAATTAATCAAGAACTGTCGAATATCGTTGTCTGTGTCTTTGAACGAAGAAGATGAAGTCGAACAATAAGTATAAGTTTAATTAAAACAAGATATAAAACGGGGTTAGACACACAGTCCAGCGGTGGACTGTGTACAAACACATAGCGCACGTCACGAGTTCGAATCTTACAAACGCACCGGCTTTCCGAATTAAAACCAATTTTTTTGGTTACTGAATTAGAGTAGGACCCAGGATGTTCTTAAGATTAATTTAAATTGTAAGTTTAACAGATAAGTCACACAGCCCAACTGGTTGGGTTGTGCGCTTACAAACCAAAGGACCCGAGTTCGATTCGGTTTCCCTACAACCGGTTCAATCATTTAAATTCTTTTAGTATAAATCGAATAAATTAAAACATTTAATTAGTATATATATTATTAAAACTTAGAATATTTCAGGTTAGACACGTAGCTCAGTTGGTAGAGCTGCGTGCACGCGTACGAGAGGTCACAAGTTCGAACCTCACTCAGCGCAAACAAACACAAGTCCGAACCGGCCAACAGTCAAAGTCAACGTCAACGGTCAACCCAAAAAGTCAACATTTTTTTTATATTTTTATTTATTTATTTAATTTAAAAATCAATTAAAAATACTTAAAAATAATATTTTTAAAGTTATAAAATGACCTTAAACTCACAAAAATAAATCTAAAAATCCTATTAAAATTGTTAATAAAATCCACTTATGTACCGTACCTTTTCGTTATTATTTAGGCTAGTTATTCCTCGTCGATCAACTCTCTAAACTCGTGCGCATTCAACATCATCAAACGAACGCACCCAATGTGAGTGAATCTCTACAAATTCCCCGTTTTAATCACTTTTTGGGGTGTATCATGTGTCTTATTTTTATTACATTTAAACACTTGTGCATCCATCATATCCATGATCAAATGTGTATCCAATATGTATCAATTGTTTGTGTGGTTAATGTTTAGATTAAATTTATCATTTTCAGTACATACATCATCATAGGCTCGTCTGTTCCCCATTACCTATGAGCGGAACCGTTCCCCATTACCTATGAGCGGAACGTGGCGTTGCCAACATACGATCGGCTCCGTTTGATTGAGCCTTGATCGCACATACATCATCATAGGCCGTCCGTTCCCCATTACCTATGAGCGGAACGTGACGTTGCCAACATACACATTATCATTCATGTCATATATTCATGCAAGGTGGTTTGTTATTGTTTGTTATTGTATGTTTATTTACGTTTGCTCACATATGATTATTGCACAATTTTTCCATATTAAATACAACAAGAAATCAATAATAAATGTCTTCTAACAAGGTTCACTCGCCAACTTTTGTTGACCAAAAAACCCCCATTTTTACACATGATACAGGTGATCCAGTTGCAGCAAGAAACATATAGGACGACCTAGAAGAATAAATCAGTTTAGGCTTTGGATTGTTTGCTTAGTTACTTTTTCCTTGTAATTGTATGAACTTGTTTGGAATATTGAAGTTGTAATTTTGAATTTAATAAATATTAGTAAACATCATGAGCTTTGATGATAACCCAATTATGCCCCGACTCTTATTCCGCTGCGGGTCGGGGTGTGACATTATATATGTTATATATGTTATATTTAACTTTGTTTTCAGTTATTCGATTATTATATGATTGTTTGTGTTAAATCGACATTGAAATATAATACGGAAACATAATAATTCTCAAGATGTTAAGTAATATTTACACGATATAATATTTGCATTCTTCTTAAAATGTTCAAAATAATATTGAATTTAATTAGTATAATTTTTTTTTAAAAATAAAATGTAAAAAATAATGAAGTATTTTAACGATCGAAAACGTTAACTTATTTTATATAAAAAATAATTTTTTTTAAACTTCTTAAAATTAAAAATCTCAAATTACACCACAAAAAACATCAACTCCCAACAACAACCAATTTACCCCACCAAACACCTATTTTTCAACTAAAAGAAAACCATGTTCCTAGACAGGTCGTCTAGATCTAGACGACCCGTCTACCCCCATAAATTTCTACGCCCTGCCATTCACTAGCTGACTTCTAGAAATCAGTGCCTAGACGGCCTGTCTAGCCATAGACGACCCGCCTGGGCACCTAAAGATGTCCAAATAGACAGCAGGGGTGTCCAAATAGATTGAGCCATTATTAAATAATATAATAATTATTTAGTGATTAAAGCCAAAATGAATAAGAGATCATAAGCTTTTATTGTGTGTTGAACTTTAATGTGTGTGAAGTTATGTTTATCCCACATTGATGAAGAGATAAATCTTTTTTTTTTGAACGGTGTACGGTTAGGATGTCGCTAACCGGGTTAGTAGATAATATGTTAGTATCACCAAATTAGTATTAAAATCCCCTTGGCTGGACTTGAACCCAGGACTTCCAAGAGAAACAAAGCTTCCCACCTCCCCTTGACCACTAGGCAAGAGATCATTGGTTGTGGAGAGATATTGTGTTTTTTTTTTAATTTGAATTATATATAGAAATTTATTTCTATGTGACAACTCACACCAGTTGCAGCCAAGAGGGTGCGAAGCACCCGACACGTGCACGTGCCTGGGCATGGGACCGGGTCGAGGGCGATGAGCGTAATATGGCGTTTTGATGGTGCACGCTTGTAGCCGCCTTTACTCTTTTTGGGTGCGGCTCAAGCCCTGTGGCTTGGCTCGGTTAACTGGTGAGTTCAAGACCTTTTAGTTTCTCACTAGCGGAGTTTGATCAAGTTCTAGTAATAATGATGCAATTGAATTTAGAAATCCATTCATACTTCAATTTTTCCTAGAACTCTTCTGGTTTTATATACAAGACTTGTATTGTTCACACAACACACACCAAATCAGACGAATTTCCAGACATTGCTTTTCTGAGCAGTCTTGTTTCAGGTATTATTTTAGGTGCAAGGCTAACTTCAGCAATACACCCTGCTTTGAATGTTGTATCATGGGAAGCTATCGAGTTAACCTTGGTGACCCAAAATCTGTTTTAAGAGAAGCATCTGAAACATGCCTTAGGCACCCATGTTTTATTTCCGGTACATTCATTTCCAAAACCTTCTTTGTCCATTACATTTTAATCATTTATATGTTCGTTAATCGAATTAATCAAGAACTGTCGAATATCGTTGTCTGTGTCTTTGAACGAAGAAGATGAAGTCGAACAATAAGTATAAGTTTAATTAAAACAAGATATAAAACCGGGTTAGACACACAGTCCAGCGGTGGACTGTGTGCAAACACATAGCGCACGTCACGAGTTCGAATCTTACAAACGCACCGGCT
This sequence comes from Scalesia atractyloides, assembly GCA_947069175.1. Classification (NCBI taxonomy): domain Eukaryota; kingdom Viridiplantae; phylum Streptophyta; class Magnoliopsida; order Asterales; family Asteraceae; genus Scalesia; species Scalesia atractyloides. The sequence goes on from CAMTDV010001632.1 coordinate 82,337,559, forward strand.
TTCCGAATTAAAACCAATTTTTTTGTTACTGAATTAGAGTAGGACCCAGGATGTTCTTAAGATTAATTTAAATTGTAAGTTTAACAGATAAGTCACACAGCCCAACTGGTTGAGCTGTGCGCTTACAAACCAAGGGACCCGAGTTCGATTCGGTTTCCTGCAACCGGTTCAATCATTTAAATTCTGTTAGTATAAATCGAATAAATTAAAACATTTAATTAGTATATATATAATTAAAACTTAGAATATTTCGGGTTAGACACGTAGCTCAGTTGGTAGAGCTGCGTGCACGCGTACGAGAGGTCACAAGTTCGAACCTCACTCAGCGCAAACAAACACATGTCCGAACCGGTCAACAGTCAAATCAACGGTCAACGGTCAACCCAAAAAGTCAACATTTTTTTATATTTTTATTTATTTATTTAATTTAAAAATCAATTAAAAATACTTAAAAATAATATTTTTGAAGTTAGAAAATGACCTTAAACTCACAAAAATAAATCTAAAAATCCTATTAAAATTGTTAATAAAATCCACTTATTTACCGTACCTTTTCGTTATTATTTAGGCTAGTATTCCTCGTCGATCAACTCTCTAAACTCGTGCAATTCAACATCATCAAACGAACGCACCCAATGTGAGTGAATCTCTACAAATTCCCCGTTTTAATCACTTTTTGGGGTGTATCATGTGTCTTATTTTTATTACATTTAAACACTTGTGCATCCATCATATCCACGATCAAATGTGTATCCAATATGTATCAATTGTTTGTGTGGTTAATGTTTAGATTAAATTTATCATTTTCAGTACATACATCATCATAGGCTCGTCTGTTCCCCATTACCTATGAGCGGAACCGTTCCCCATTACCTATGAGCGGAACGTGGCGTTGCCAACATACGATCGGCTCCGTTTGATTGAGCCTTGATCGCACATACATCATCATAGGCCGTCCGTTCCCCATTACCTATGAGCGGAACGTGACGTTGCCAACATACACATTATCATTCATGTCATATATTCATGCAAGGTGGTTTGTTTTATTGTATGTTTATTTACGTTTGCTCACATATGATTATTGCACAATTTTTCCATATTAAATACAACAAGAAATCAATAATAAATGTCTTCTAACAAGGTTCACTCGCCAACTTTTGTTGACCAAAAACCCCCATTTTTACACATGATACAGGTGATCCAGTTGCAGCAAGAAACATATAGGACGGCCTAGAAGAATAAATCAGTTTAGGCTTTGGATTGTTTGCTTAGTTACTTTTTCCTTGTAATTGTATGAACTTGTTTGGAATATTGAAGCTGTAATTTTGAATTTAATAAATATGAAACATATTAGTAAACATCATGAGCTTGGTGATAACCCAATTATGCCCCGACTCTTATTCCGCTGCGGGTCGGGGTGTGACATTATATATGTTATATATGTTATATTTAACTTTGTTATCAGTTATTCGATTATTATATGATTGTTTGTGTTAAATCGACATTGAAATATAATACGGAAACATAATAATTCTCAAGATGTTAAGTAATCACGATATAATATTTGCATTCTTCTTAAAATGTTCAAAATAATATTGAATTTAATTAGTATAATTTTTTTTAAAAAATAAAATGTAAAAAACAATGAAGTATTTTAACCATCGAAAACGTTAACTTATTTTATATAAAAAATAATTTTTTTTAAACTTCTTAAAATTAAAAATCTCAAATTACACCACCAAAAAAACATCAACTCCCAACAACAACCAATTTACCCCACCAAACACCTATTTTTCAACTAAAAGAAAACCATGTTCCTAGACAGGTCGTCTAGATCTAGACAACCCGTCTACCCCCATAAATTTCTACGCCCTACCATTAACCAGCTGACTTCTAGAAATCAGTGCCTAGACGGCCCGTCTAGCCCTAGACGACCCGCCTGGGCACCAAAGATGTCCAAATAGACAGCAGGGGTGTCCAAATAGATTGAGCCATTATTAAATAATATAATAATTATTTAGTGATTAAAGCCAAAATGAATAAGAGATCATAAGCTTTTATTGTGTGTTGAACTTTAATGTGTGTGAAGTTATGTTTATCCCACATTGATGGAGAGATAAATCTTTTTTTTTTGAACGGTGTACGGTTAGGATGTCGCTAACCGAGTTAGTAGATAATATGTTAGTATCACCAAATTAGTATTAAAATCCCCTTGGCTGGACTTGAACCCAGGACTTCCAAGAGAAACAAAGCTTCCACCTCCCCCTTGACCACTAGGCAAGAGATCATTGGTTGTGGAGAGATATTGTGTTTTTTTTTTTTTAATTTGAATTATATATAGAAATTTATTTCTATGTGACAACTCACACCAGTTGCAGCCAAGAGGGTGCGAAGCACCCGACACGTGCACGTGCCTGGGCATGGGACCGGGTCGAGGGCGATGAGCGTAATATGGCGTTTTGATGGTGCACGCTTGTAGCCGCCTTTACTCTTTTTGGGTGCGGCTCAAGCCTTGTGGCTTGGCTCGGTTAACTGGTGAGTTCAAGACCTTTTAGTTCTCACTAGCGGAGTTTGATCAAGTTCTAGTAATAATGATGCAATTGAATTCAGAAATCCATTCATACTTCAATTTTTCCTAGAACTCTTCTGGTTTTATATACAAGACTTGTATTGTTCACACAACACACACCAAATCAGACGAATTTCCAGATATTGCTTTTCTGAGCAGTCTTGTTTCAGGTATTATTTTAGGTGCAAGGCTAACTTCAGCAATACACCCTGCTTTGAATGTTGTATCATGGAAAGCTATCGAGTTAACCTTGGTGACCCAAAATCTGTTTTTAGAGAAGCATCTGAAACATGCCTTAGGCACCCATGTTTTATTTCCGTTGCTTAGTGTACTTTCCTTGTAATCCCTTTACAATTTAACTTTCATTTTGTTTGTGATTTCCAAAGATTTGTAATTTGTTCGGTTGTTTCTTTCTGTTCATGTTTGTTAGTCTGTTATTTTCATTCGTAACACGTAATGGAAATAATGAAATTTTATTTTTGTTTTATTTTATTTCGTGAACGATGTCCTACAATAGTTTTCTCCAATGATGCTTAACTTAATTCAAGATCAATAGTGTAATCAAGATTACTAAACCATACATGATAATATCGTTACCTACTAAATCATGGAAATACTATTAGTTCTTATTCAAATTTTAGTTTTAGCATGACTGTATTTCATTACCTATTAACGCTCAATATAGACACATACCAACCCATAAATTAATATAGACACATACCAACTCATCCACGGTGTTTCTGCATGATTAAAATAAATGCAGCCATTTGCTCTAGAATAGCTAGAGAACATACAAAGGAGTCCACAAAAGCATGAATCAATGGAGTCAACAAAAGCAAAATCACGGTGACCAAGGAAAAGGAAATGGCAAACAAGGCCAAAATAAGAAGAAGGCTCAGAATGTGAACTTCATGAAATCTTGAGGGACTGATAAAATAGAAACTTTTGAAAATATTCCAACATGGATTTCGTTAAGCAAGTCCAAATTTTGAAAAGAAACGGTCAAAACAATTACCAATAACAAAAAAACGGCTATGATGATGGACTAAGTACCTCAAGATCACGAAGTTCATCATCAAGCTATCACAGTTATGATACTCAGAGGCTTGTTGAGCAGAGATCATGCTTTGAATGTGGTGAGTATGGACACATTATCCAGAATTGTGCATATCTTACCGAGGGAAAAACAAAAGTTGATGCCCCCCATGGTAACAGTTGCCATACAAGATCTGTTTCCCCAAAACAGGACCCTCGTCTTGTTAAACAACAGAAGTGAAAAAGAAAAAGAAACAAAGAAAAGAAGTTGAAAATGTTTTGAAACCAGAGGTTGTTCAAACACAATATGTTAAACAAGATGTTAATAATGAAAAACAGAAACATATCCAAAACCGGTAATTGTTTAAGGGGGAGTTCAATCAATTTCGAATCATCGGGAAATCAAAGTCACAATTTTTTATGATGAAGGACGACCTAAGTCAATGAAGGCTTGGGTCCCTCTCTCCCACTAATCTTTAAGTGAGTGTGAAAGATGTTCTGGGAGGAACTATTGACAGTTGTTATTCATAATCCATTAAGTTCAATTGCATTATTCATCTATGCGCCCCACGCTCAAAAACCATACCGCCACCTACTCCCGTTTCAAACGATCAAATATGCATATGATTAGACATTTAACACATATAAATCACATTCCTAAACCCATCCATCAACCATGAAATCTACACCGGGTGGATATCAATTTGGGAGAGCACTCATATACCTGTCAATGCATGAAGCAGTTGCAAGATTACGGTTTCGAATTTCTAAGATTTCCTATTTTTGTCAATTTTAAGCTACTTTGCAAATTACTTACATTTCCAACATCACTCCATGTCCAAACACAATGATCTTGAATATCACATCACACGTGATAAAAAGTGTGAATTCCGGATCGAAAGTGTGCATTTCGGATCAAAAGTGTGCATTTCAGATCATCTGTCTTGATTTCGGATCGTTTCGGATAAACACCATTTCAGACCATTTCGAATAGGCATTATTTCGGACCATTTCGGATATTGTTCCGAATTACCATTTCGTATACCTGATATCTGAGCATTTCGGATACTATTTTGAATCATCATTTCGGATAGTGTTTTGGATTACCATTTCGGAATACTGTTACGAATTGAACATTGTTACGAATTGAATTAAAAAGGTGAACTTTAACCAGCTAACGCATTCGGTTTTAAATGTATTTAGGTGCAGAATTTAACCCGTAAACAATCTTAGCAAACCGACTGCACGGTAAGACTCATGTGATTTTAGGACAAAAAAGGCACGAAAATTCCTAAAAAGGCCTGAGACAGTATATATCATCGGATTCGTATTGTCTAGACGAGTCAAACGGCACAAGTTGGTAAACAGTTTTCGGACAGTTTCTAAACGTTTTAAGCGAGCCGGTTTGGTAAAAACGTCAAACTTAAATGAGTTGTTAAGGATGGAACACGAAGTTGGCACTACGAACAAACCGCCAAAGATGATGTAGGTAGAGAATTACCTTACATGGAAAGACAGGTTCCATTCCTTTATTGAATATCAGGACACAGGACACATGGATGTGGATTTGTATTCAAGATGGGTACGTAAACCCAACTCATGATTTTGAAGCAGACAACGAATCACTGCCTATGTTAACATGACAACAATGCCACTATTTCAAACACAAACAATCCCGTAAAGCATAGTCAAACTAAACATATTGACATTTGTCATCATTTTATATGGGATTGTGCTGAAAATAAACTGACTGAACTTCACAAAGTCGACACATTAGATAACCTTGCAGATCTTTACACAAAAGCATTTGACAGGGCTCGATTTGAACATCTAGTCGAACTCAACGGGATGAGGAATCCTGAATAACCAATTTTTCATGAGAATTTTGTAAACAGTTTCTTGCTTTCTTAAAAATAAAACAAATAAAAAATAGAAAACCATAAAAACAAAAAAAAATTAAAATATAAAATCAAAAATGAGTTATCACTGTGTGGAAAAGAAGAGATGATAGTACAATCCACAAGTTAGACTGTCAAACTGAAACTGAATTGAAAAATTACTTAAGTGTGATAGCAGTTTCATCATATGATGTACCAGTAGGAAAGAAACATGAAATAATCAACTTACCAATGTGATATAAACATAAAGAACTATGTATGAGTGGGTAACATATCAGTGGCGTATGGTTTTATAACCTTAAATCTCGTGTTGATAGATTGCCAAAATCTGAGGTTTTTGGTCTTTATACTGTTATTTCATCCAGGGATATCAGCATTGTCCTTCTGCTGCATCCAGATATATGCTGACCTAGACACAACCAAGATATCTTAAAAATGCTAAAATGCCAAAAAAAAACCCATAATCAAATGTGTAAAATGCATAAATCGTACCAAAATATGTGGTATTTGTCTTAACCCTCGTTGGATAGTGGTCTCTTTGTTGTACGAAAGTACTGACATGATCACCAATTATCTAACGTTGTAAATTAAAAAGGATGAATTCGGTATACTACCTACTATGAGGAATCTTTGTGCATACCTTGATAGTGGGGGTATATCCTGAAGTGGGACACACTAGTACATTAGTATAATATTACCATAATGTATCACCAGGTAAAGGTACTTGAAATGTTCATATGTTTTGTTTAAGTGGATAAACATTACAGATAATCATCTTGAACTGCTTTTCACAGGAATTTAAAGAAAGAAGAACTGAATGTGTGAAATAGTTTGATTTGACTGATATGATCTTCTTAACTAATGATTCTCATAAAAACAAAGTGTTTATTTTCTTGTTATTTATTTGTTTTCAGAAAATTTAAAAATCCAAAAAGATTTTCTTTTGTTTTAAAATTCTTAATATATGGAAAATTGTTGTTCATGAAGGAATTGTTGCCGAAAGGGGGAGCTGGTGTTAGAAGATGAGTTCAAAATTCTTAACCTTGCAGGTTCTAGTGTGTTGGACAAAATTTTTTAGTGTTGGTGTTTGTGTTGTGACTTGCTTAATCTGTGATACAGTTTTACCATATCTTGAATAATAATAATTTGTTAACCTGTGTTTAAAAATTCTTATGGTTTCTCGAGATATGTGTTTTATAGTATACAGATTGAAGCAGTGTGTTGCTGAGAAGTTGATGTGAAGAGATGAGGAGTTTTTTGCTACATGGTAGAACCTCCTTTCTACATTGCAGACAAAGTTGAAGAGTTTGAAAATTGCTATGCAAATGCTAAACTGGAGTTTACTCAAATGCTAACGATTTTGAAGATTTGATGATTGGATTCATCAGCTTATGGGGAGGTCTGTTGCTGACAGAAGCTATTTAAGCTGAAGCTATCCATAGACCAAAGACGATGAAAGATTACATGAAAAATACAAGACGACTAAAGACAAAGTTGTTTGATAAAGCTAATGTCAAGGGAGAATTTTTTGGTGCATATTTGTGACAACAACTTTTAGATTGGTCTTTGGATATCTTGTAATTAGTGAAACGATAAACGAGGCATTTCAGATGAAGAAGGCTCGAGTTCTGGTGAAGACATATCTGAAACTGAGATGAGAGAAGATATTGATGGTGAGGTAGATGATTTGATTCCTAAAGCTACTATGGTCAAGTCTGTTGAACATTCTTCTGAGAGTTGTGAAAGCATGAACTTGCTTTATAGATTGATTGGTGAAGTTTTCGAGGATTTCCCAAATCAAAAATGTCAATCAATCCTTGATTGAAAAAGTTTTCGAGGATTATACTTGTAAGTTTTGGGGAAAGTCGAGCCTAAGAGTTGTAGTAACTTAGTGTGCTCCTATTCCAAAATCCTAAGTTAGAAAGAAATACATATACAGGAATCAAGGAATGCAACCTCAAAACAATCAACAAAAGCAAAATCACGGTGACCAAGGAAAAGGAAATGGCAAACAAGGCCAAAATAAGAAGAAGGCTCAGAATGTGAACTTCATGAAATCTTGAGGGACTGATAAAATAGAAACTTTTGAAAATATTCCAACATGGATTTCGTTAAGCAAGTCCAAATTTTGAAAAGAAACGGTCAAAACAATTACCAATAACACAAAAACGGCTATGATGATGGACTAAGTACCTCAAGATCACGAAGTTCATCATCAAGCTATCACAGTTATGATACTCAGAGGCTTGTTGAGCAGAGATCATGCTTTGAATGTGGTGAGTATGGACACATTATCCAGAATTGTCCATATCTTACCGAGGGAAAAACAAAAGTTGATGCCCCCCATGGTAACAGTTGCCATACAAGATCTATTTCCCCAAAACAGGACCCTCGTCTTGTTAAACAAGAAGAAGTGAAAAAGAAAAAGAAACAAAGAAAAGAAGTTGAAAATGTTTTGAAACCAGAGGTTGTTCAAACACAATATGTTAAACAAGATGTTAATAATGAAAAACAGAAACATATCCAAAACCGGTAATTGTTTAAGGGGGAGTTCAATCAATTTCGAATCATCAGGAAATCAAAGTCACAATTTTTTATGATGAAGGACGACCTAAGTCAATGAAGGCTTGGGTCCCTCTCTCCCACTAATCTTTAAGTGAGTGTGAAAGATGTTCTGGGAGGAACTATTGATAGTCGTTATTCAAAATCCATTAAGTTCAATTGCGTTATTCATCTATGCGCCCCACACTCAAAAACCATACCGCCACCTACTCCCGTTTCAAACGATCAAATATGCATATGATTAGACATTTAACACATATAAATCACATTCCTAAACCCATCGATCAACCATGAAATCTACACCGGGTGGATATCAATTTGGGAGAGCACTCAGATACCTGTCAATGCATGAAGCAGTTGCAAGATTACGGTTTCGAATTTCTAATCTTTCCTATTTTTGTCAATTTTAAGCTACTTTGCAAATTACTTACATTTCCAACATCACTCCATGTCCAAACACAATGATCTTGAATATCACCTAACACCTGATAAAAAGTGTGAATTCCGGATCGAAAGTGTGCATTTCGGATCAAAAGTGTGCATTTCAGATCATCTGTCTTGATTTCGGATCGTTTCGGATAAACACCATTTCAAACCATTTCGAATAGGCATTATTTCGGACCATTTCGGATATTGTTCCGAATTACCATTTCGTATACCTGATTTCTGAGCATTTCGGATACTATTTTGAATCATCATTTCAGATAGTGTTTTGGATTACCATTTCGGAATACTGTTACGAATTGAACATTGTTACGAATTGAATTAAAAAGGTGAACTTTAACCAGCTAACGCATTCGGTTTTAAATGTATTTAGGTGCAGAATTTGACCCGTAAACAATCTTAGCAAACCGACTGCACGGTAAGACTCATGTGATTTTAGGACAAAAAAGGCACGAAAACTCCTAAAAAGGCCTGAGACAGTATATATCATCGGATTCGTATTGTCTAGACGAGTCAAACGGTACAAGTTGGTAAACAGTTTTCGGACAGTTTCTAAACGTTTTAAGCGAGCCGGTAACGTCAAACTTAAATGAGTTGTTAAGGATGGAACACGAAGTTGGCACTACGAACAAACCGCCAAAGATGATGTAGGTAGAGAATTACCTTACATGGAAAGACAGGCTCCATTCCTTTATTGAATATCAGGACACAGGACACATGGATGTGGATTTGTATTCAAGATGGGTACGTAAACCCAACTCATGATTTTGAAGCAGACAACGAATCACTGCCTATGTTAACATGACAACAATGCCACTATTTCAAACACAAACAATCCCGTAAAGCATAGTCAAACTAAACATATTGACATTTGTCATCATTTTATATGGGATTGTGCTGAAAATAAACTGACTGAACTTCACAGAGTCGACACATTAGATAACCTTGCAGATCTTTACACAAAAGCATTTGACAGGGCTCGATTTGAACATCTAGTCGAACTCAACGGGATGAGGAATCCTGAATAACCAATTTTTCATGAGAATTTTGTAAACAGTTTCTTGCTTTCTTAAAAATAAAACAAATAAAAAATAGAAAACCATAAAAATAAAAAAAATGTAAAATATAAAATCAAAAATAAGTTATCACTGTGTGGAAAAGAAGAGATGATAGTACCATCAGCAAGTTAGACTGTCAAACTGAATTGAAAAATTACATAAGTGTAATAGCAGTTTCATCATATGATCTACCAGTAGGCAAGAAACATAAAATAATCAACTTACCAAGGTGATATAAACATAAAGAACTGTGTATGAGTGGGTAACATATCAGTAGCGTATGGTTTTTTAACCTTAAATCTTATGTTGATAGATTGCCAAAATCTAGGTTTTTGGTCTTTATACTGATATTTCATCCGGGGATATCAGCGTTGTCCTTCTGCTACATCCAGATATATGCTAAACTAGACACAACCAAGATATCTTAAAAAAGCTAAAATGCCAAAAACCTAGAATCAAATGTGCAAAATACATAAATTGTACCAAAATTCGTTGGATATTGGTATCTTTGTTGTATGAAAGTACTGACCTGATCACCAATTATCTTATGTTGTAAATTAAAAAGGATGAATTCGGTATACTCACCTACTACGAGGAATCTGTGACAACTGTCACTTTCGGATAATTCCGTACACTTAAAAAGTGAATTATATGATACAATTATGTGTTTGGAACATCTAAACTGCATGGATTGCATGGCATACAGCTAGAAAGCTCACTGGATACATTGCATGATGCATATTATTTTTTTAGTGGTTACCATTCAAAAACAGTTTAAAACAGTGCGTCGGGAACAACTAGTAGACTAGCTGTGGTAGCATAGTGTCAGTACGTAGTTAAACAGCAGGTTTAGGACTTAGATGGGAGTCCAACGTAAACTATTATTAAACCCCATGTGGGAAAGCAAGGATTAATGCTAACACTCTCCGGAAACTATACATGCACTGAAAATTGTCCGAAATATACACTAAACAGCAATTCAGCAAAATACAGAATACACAAACTTATGTAATATGCAAAAATAGTTTTAAACATCATACACTACTTAAAAGATATTAGAAGTATTATTTGACACAAAAGCATATCATATCATACAAGTCTTGAAAGTTAATGTTTTAACGAACCAACAACGAAACAAACACCGGACACAATCTGACACATCATATGAACTAGTTAACAATATTTTAACATTATATAACTAGTTAAAATCATTAAACACGTTGCTTTGCTTGAAAATCCCTAAAATCCCTTCAAGTTACTTAAACCTCCGTTTTAGGACCCGTTAACGAATCTAGCACCCGTTAACGAATCTAGCACCCGTTAAGCAACCGAACATGAACTAGACATAAAATATAAACTATATAACATTGTTTAACAATATTAAATTAGTGTATGGCATCTTGTATCTCAAAATACATCAAAAACCCTAATACACTTAAACCCCCCTAACTATACCCCTAAATCCTAACTAAATGCTTAACTAGAAAATTAACCAAGTTTATCCTAACCAAACACCATCATGGACAGCCAAGTGGGGGCCCACAAGCCACCCACAATCTTATCCCCTAATCTACAACATGTTGGAAGTTAGTTTCTTTTACATGGAGGATGCAAGAGTTGTAAGTTGTTAAATACATGATCTTATCCCAACATTTTCTTATCACTTCCAAACACAAAATTCAAACACTCCAACTCCTTCTTCTTCCTCCTTGCTCACGACCATATCCATATCCATATCACCTCCATCTTCAAGTTATTTCCAATTAATTTCAAGCATATACAAGGGTGACTCAAGACTAATCAAGAAGGTGTTAAGCATTGGAAGTTCAAGGACCTCTCTAGGAAGCTTTTATCCACCATCATTTGCATCATATTCTTCAACTAGTTCATCTTGTCACTTCCCTAGCCACAAGAGCTAGTAGTGAGCCTCCTAATCTTACATTTGATATCTTGTTACTAGTATATTGTTAATTATAAGTTATATCATCTAAAATTATTACCTTTAAAAGATAAACACATGAACTAGTAACTTGATCTAAAGAATATGAACATGTAAAGAAGTTGTAATTGTTTATTTTGTTCTATGGATGATATCCATCATATGTATACTTTCTAGGAGTATAAATCTAACAAGTATGCACATGGATCTTAAAAGGTCCATGATCAAAGAATTGATGAAATTGTTGTACATAATAAATGGACTCTTTAAAGTGGATAAAATGATTCATCATGTTCCTGTAATATTGTATGAACAAGTGGTTAAAAATGACAAAAGTGTTGACGAACATGTTTTAACATAATGGATGAACTTGGAAAAGTAGTTAAAGTAATTTGTGATGTTTTTAAGAATATATGTAAACAAGTTGTTAAAAATGATTTTTAATAAAATTAGTAAATATTAGTAACTAAATTCATTTTTAAAGAAGGATGAACATCTTAAACACAAAGTTAAAAGACTACCTGTTTTGGTAAACTTTCAAGTTCATCATAACCTAAAAAATGCATATATATATATATATATGTATATGTTATACTTGTTGAGATCATTGGGAATAAATTGATGAGTTTTGAAAGCTTAAACACATGTTTTAAAACATAGGAAACCTCCTAAATCTAGGGGAAACTATGGACATTTTTTTATAAAATTTAAACACATAGAAAAATATATGTTACCAAGTTCTTACAAGTAAACTTGTTTAAAGCCATAAACAAGAAAATCCCCATATTTTTGTATGGCATGGTTTTTCTAAAAATAAAAATGGATATAAATATATATTTTTGGAAAAATATATATCTAGTAATCATAAGAATCACAAGTTATGTGTATATTGTTTGTATTAGTTACATATATAAAGTTAGGAACTTGAAAATAATATACACAAACAAATACAATAATAAGTTGGAAACAAGAATTAGAAAAATATATATACATATCCATAACCATACCATGGAGAAAAATATGGACTTATCGGACAATCGGACTATATAAGGAATTACGGATTAAAAATATATAATATATCGAAGCTTGGTAAATAATACTTTCAAAACCGAACAAGTGACAAAATATATATTTTTACAAGTATATAAACTATATCGTATTTCGTCGATACTAAAGATATATTATTTTTGAAGTGTATAAAAATATATATTTCATAAACCTCCTAAAAATAGATTATTTTGGTATATGTTTATCTAGAACTACTCATAAAAATATACATTATTTTAGGATACATATACTTACCAAGCATAATATACATATACTAATTTGGATATATCTTAAAATTATGTATTTTAAGTATACAACAGAGTGTGGGTAATAAATACAAGAAAATACGTATTCCTATACGTACAAATACATGTCAACATATACCCTAACACTTGGTGAAAATACCATTATACAAGTATTATACAGAACCATGGAAATACGAACATGAATACACAAATACTCACAATACAAGTATACCTGTACTTGGGAAGATGCATATGTATAATGCTTAACAATTACAATAATTGGTCATGTAAACCATAAAACCATGCACATGAATAATTATATATCAAGACATGTTAAAAATACATTATTTTTAACAAACCTATCGTAACTATAAGTGATATATAAAATGGTGCATACAAATAATACAAGTTAAAATATGATATTTTAACTAACACATCGAACTTGGGATGGTATATAATTAAGAAGAATTATATATGGAACATATCCGACGATGGTATCGTCGAGGCAAACGGGTGGAACCCGACTATGAGAAGTCATAAAACATATACATCTTACTCGTGCGAGGCACGAAGGCTAACGGCTAGGCCCGTACATGCAACACTTGAGATACAAGGATATATATATATATATTGACATCAGGCACCGAAATACACCTCAGCTGACATCATACACCGAAAACGCATCTCAGTGGGCATCGTACATTGAAAATACATCTAAGTGAAACAAAACACTAAACAAGTCTTAACAAATATTTAAGGATAAGAAACATGAACCTGAATCGTTACAAAGACCGAAGTGTCTAACAAAACCTAACGCGTTTGTAGGTTGTGATACAAACCGAGGGAATTACTTGAATTAAACAGAGAAAGCAAAAAGCAATCCAGTGAGTTCATGTCCCCCTTTTCATCTTAAATGTTTTACTGTTTTACAACTATCGCGGGAAATACATGTTCAATGGTATGATAAGCTAGGGAATGAATCAACTTAGATCATGTGCGAATAAGGTGGAACTTAAGCACCATTAATCTTATTTAAGACCACGGTACAAAGGTTAGATTTAGCGGGTGTTGGCGAGCCCCACTCTTGGTCATGGACCCACACGGAAAAGTGCATTTGTCGTCCCAGTCGAGGTTAATCAATGAAAATCGTCTAGGTTTTGATGCTTCCTATATCGTCACACATATTAATGTCCTTACAAAACATTAATGATCACGATTTCATTTACGCTTTACATACTGGGTTTTGATGCAAATACTTCAAACTTTTTATGGATTCAACTCATACAGGTAAACACATGAACTCGCCAACTTTTGTTGATTTTCAACTTAACATGTATTTCAGGTAATTAGTAGATCTATGCAAGGAGTTTCAGTCAAGAAAACAAGTACCAAGTCTCCATTGCCATCTTTTGAAGGATTTGCTCATTATATCCTGCCTCCTTGCGGTGATATAAGGGTCAAAACCTTAATATTTAAAAACTTGCATTTTAATTATGTAACACTTTGACAATTTAATCTCATTTCATGGTTTGTAAACTGAATACTTAACCTATGTGGCGTTTTGAAACAATTTCAGTAATGGCATTTGGAGTTTGTTTTATTCATTTAGTATGTTCACTTATGTTGTATGCAATGAGAATCGATCAGATCATACCACGCGCTTCTGCCTATGAACGGGTGTGACAGAATCTTTGTGCATACCTTGATCGTGTGAGTATATCCTGAAGTGGGACACACTAGTACATTAGTATAATATTACCTTAACGTATCACCAGGTAAAGGTACTTGAAATGGATAAACAATACCGGTAATCATCTTGACCTGCTTTTCACGGGAATTTAAAGAAAGAATGAACTGGATGTGTGAAATAGTTTGATTTGACTAATATGATCTTCTTAACCAGTGATTCTCACGAAAACAGAGTGTTTATTTTCTTGTTATTTATTTGTTTTCATAAAATATAAAAATCCAAAAAGATTTTCTTTTGTTTTAAAATTCTTAATGTATGGAAAATTGTTGTTCATGGAGGAATTGTTACCGGAAGGGGGAGCTGGTGTTAGAAGATGAGTTCAAAATTTTTAACCTTGCAGGTTCTAGTGTGTTGGACAAAAATTTTTAGTGTTGGTGTTTGTGTTATCACTTGCTTAATCTGTGATATAGTTTTACCATCTCTTGAATAATAATAATTTGTTAAGTTGTGTTTAAAAATTCTTATGGTTTCTCGAGACGTGTGTTTTATAGTATACAGATTGAAGTCATGTGTTGCTGAGGGAAGTTGATGTGAAGAGATGAGGAGTTTTTTGCTGCATGGTAGCACCTCCTTTCTACATTGCAGACAAAGTTGAAGAGTTTGAAGATTTGACTTGGAACATTGAAATGTAATTTGGATTTAATAAATATGAAACATATTAGTAAACATCATGAGCTTTGGTGATAACCCAATTATCCCGACTCTTATTCCGCTGCGGGTCGGGGTGTGACAGCAGTCGCAACTTAGTCGGAATAGAGCAATTGCGACGGGTGTTTTTCCAACCGTAGTTCCGGTCGGAAAACGGTCGCAACAGAGCAATTGCGACTGATTTGCGACCAAAATTGCAGTCCGAAAAACCTAGTTTTCTACTAGTGTATCTAAAAATATTTAACTTATAAATGTACTGAGATATATGTCTACTTGTTCCTTTCATTAATAGAAACAACGCATAGCGAACGCGACCCTTGTTTCAATTTGATGTGGGTCACTTGGAAAACAAAGATGATAAGTCGGTCTTCTAGTGGGTTGTGGTGCTTTGCGTCGTTGTTACTGAAGTTTCAAGTCGCCGACAATTATGGTGACTCGAAATAGAGATGCCATGTTGAAGGTTTAACGAGTGGGAAATGTATGACCGAATCATTGTGTCTTTGTATATATAATCATGAGTTATAATTGGTTACAACTTTTGAGCTAAAGAAGAGGAAACTATTAATTTGATGAAACTATATGCAGCAAATCATTAATTTGTTTCAATCTTGTGTAAATGGCATTAAAATCGAATAGATGTGATTTTGAAGGGTCTGACACTGGTTCATTAGCTCCCAGGAAGGAAAGTTGAATCGTTTTCTATTATAAAAAGGGTTATTTGACTTTAACGAAACAGAAAAAAAGTTAATTACCACCAACTTAAATTTTCCCCAATATTATAATGATGTTAAAAGGTACTATTGTATGGTTTGGTTTTGTTTTGTTTCTTTCAACTGTTAGATTTTAATTTACAAGATAAATACCTTGGCTATTAATTTACTCTAATCTAATTTAGCAGACAATTTTACCCCGTTTAACCTAATTTAATATTGTACCATAATCATTATAGGTTATAATTACTTAAATTTGGTTTAAAACCCTCAAGGTGAAAGAGATGTACCCCTCATGAATTTAGGGGGAAGAAATTTCACCCACCCAATAATAATATGTTATGTCATTTCCTCTCTTATTCTCCTCTCTTGCCAAAAAACACAAGGGATGGTTTTCCCCAAACCATTTAAAAAACATGATTGGTTGAAAGCTGGTTGCGCCCACCACTAATCCCTCTCCCTCATCTTCCCCACATGCGGCACATACTCACGGCAAATCTTCTCTCCAACCAGCAAAGATTTGAAGGCGGCACTCTCCCCTCGCGGCAAACCACCTCCCCGCATGGTTTGCCGCTTACGCCCCGCTTACCCTCAGACAACTCTTCGAATTCTTTTTTAATTTATCAATTTAATTGTATATAATAACACTTCAATTATTTAATAATTTATATTTATATTTATCAATTCATTTAACCCATGTAAAAAGACCATTTTGCCCATTTACTAACCCCATTAAGTTGTTGTACCATAAGCATAAAATATTGTAATTACTTAAATTTTGTGAGTATCCTTCTGAATGTTTTATAATATAGTATAGATAAATAAACTATTGACTTAGATAACAGTCAACTTAAGGACTTTCGCCAGTCGGACAAATTTCACTCCAGCATAGTGCTAACTAGTGGGATCATCCAAGCCTTACAGCAGGCTTTAGTAACTATACTTGTAGTTCAGTACGATAATAGCAGACGGTATAGCAACAAAAAAATGTTTAATGGGAAATCGACATGAGTTTGACATCGATTGAAAACCATAAAAACGAATCCAAGTACCACTACAGATGTTGTTCAGCCGATAACGGTTCGGTAGGTACACCTTTACTATACTGACAATCATTAGAACTTACAACACAAAAAGTATTATATTGTAAATACAACTTTGTTTCAATTAATTTTTATACCGCCGCGTGAAGTAAACTAAACAAACGAATATCCATCACCCATTAAAAGGATATTTTGTTATGAATTATTATCTATTAATGGTGTGACTATCCAATTGCATTTGTCATTATATCATGACTCTCCATGTATTTAACACCCATCTTGTAAGCCTATAAATAGAGGCACATGAGATCCATATTATATACCAAAATAAGATATCCATTTCCCCAATCTCTTTTTCTTATCATTATAATGTTAGTACGCTAGTGTTTCAAACACGTTATCAACACGACTTGCTTTTGGAGTTATATCGTATTATCACAAGGTAAATTAACTTGCATTGTTCTTCATTCTCTTAAATGTATATTACAATTCATACAATGTTTTGTTCAAAGGACCATTATGATATTATTAGTTGTATATTTTTGTTTAATTTAAACAATGGGGGGTCAAAATAGTTTTTTATTTTCTTTTAATGTTGAGTCATAGAACTTTATTCCATTTTTCACAATCAAAAGTTTTGTTTTTAATGAATCCTAAGAGTTTTCCGTAAAAAATATAGTTAAAAACACATATTTTTCTTTATTATATTATGATTGATAGTATATATGGACTGAAGTTAAATAAGCAAATGTATGAATAACTATTATTTTTTTTGGATTGTAAGTTTAGTTTGTTACATGTTCTTGCCTAAAGTTAGAATTTTATAATGTGATGTTGCTCATTTTGTAACTATTTTCATCCTAACACACAAAAGAATTTCATAAAGTAAAGCAATGGCCAACATGAAGTCCAAACACCTATTTTGTTATTATTAAAGAATTTGATCACATTCTTTCTTTCATATTTCTTTATTATGTTTTATTAAATGGTAATAAATTTGATAAAATTAGGATTTAACCCCTGGGTTTGCATGTGTCTATTAAAATTCCTTTTATGCCAATTATGATGAGATAAAATTAAGATATGATAAATGATTGTTTATAACCTAAGGGTTTTGTCACGCTTATAGAACTAATTATATTAAGTCATGTAATTTACACATTTAGTTGTTTGGATTTATTTAAGTTTGTAAAACATACAAAAATAATTAAATAAATAAAACAAAAAACACTTGTAGTATAATTTAGTATTTTATTATTGGTTACATTTTTGTTAATTACCAGATTGTATTTACTTGTTTATTAATCTATAAACTGTATGTAGTGTTTATTATGTTATCACAATGCGACATTAGTATATCGTCGTTTAGCATAATAATAATTAAGAGGGAAATTTTGACGAAGTAAAAAGTATATGTATTTCAAATTATTGGCCTCTTTCATCTATTAACTAACCTAATATCTTTATATGCATGGATATATCATATACAAATATATGTAAAAAAACTTTGATTGGTAAGTACTGAATACATTATTATTTTTTTAGTCTTGTTTTATTTTATAGTCAATAATGGTTACTAAATTGTATTTGATTATAATTTGAATAACATGCATTAATTCATGCATATTTCTTTAATATAGTTAGCTATGTCGAACCTTGCAAAGCTTGAGTTTATGGCTTTAGAAATAACTGGAAAAAATTATTTGTCATGGGCTTTGGATGCTGAAATCCATCTAAATGCCAATAACCTTAGGGAAATAATTAAAGCGGAAATAAAAAAATACCCAAGATAAAGCAAAGACAATGATTTTCTTACGCCACCATATTCATGAGCCCTTGAAAAATGAATATCTCACTATCAAAGATCCACTCGTCTTGTGGACCAATTTGAAAGAAAGGTATGACCATCAAAAACAGTAATATACCAAGAGCTCGTTATGAACGGCTCAATTTAAGGCTGCAAGACTTTAAGTATATAAGTGAGTATAACTAGGCAATGTTTAGAATCACGTCACAATTGATTTTATATGGTGAAATATTACTGATAAGGAGACGTTGGAAAAAACATTCTCCACCTTTCACGCCTCAAACATTGTCTTGCAACAACAATATCGTGAAAGGGGCTTCACCAAATACAGTGAATTGATATCATGTTTGCTTATGGCTAAGCAAAATAATGAGCTACTAATAAAAAACCATGAAACTCACCTGGTTGGTACAACTCAATTCCCTGAAGTGAATGTGGCAACATATAATGACCAAAGTGGAAGTTACAGACGTCGTCATGGCTATCAACATGGGCGTGGTCATGGTTGTGGTCATGGTCGTGGTCGTGGTCGTGACGGGACGTGGACGTGGATATGGTCGGCGGAATTATCATGGTGTTCAATTTAAAAACAAAGGAACCCACCAGAGGTTGCATGATTATGAAAAGAAATCCAATGATGAAAAAGGTAAAAAGAAAAATGGAACCCCATCGAATGCATGCTATCGATGTGGAAGTAACAACCACTGGGCCGGTACATGTCGTACAGCCAGACATTTGGTAGAGCTTTACAAACAATCTATAAAAGACAAAGGAAAAGGAATAGACACAAATTTCACATATGAAGATGGAAATGTCGATGTCCCAAGTGGTGAAAAGGACCTTACTAATGCAACTAATTGGATTATGATGATTTCTTTATCGAGTAAGCAAATATAGATTCTGGTGATATAATTGCTGATACCAACCAGTTGGATGCTTGCAATTTTCCTTACGCTTGAATGATTGTATTTAAAATTGTGTTATTTCCTTAATGTTTTATCGAGACATTTTGTTTGGGATTTTATTATGTTTTGTTTTGAAGTATTTTTGGGGCATTTTATGGGATTTGTTATGTTAGAACCATATTATGAAATTTTGTTCTGTTTTGAAGCATATGGAGTGTTCAACTAAATGTCCTATTAGTGCTGAAGATGTATGTCTAATAGACAGTGCTACTACGCACACGATTCTAAAGAAAAGAATTATTTATCTAGTTTAACAATGAAAGAAGCAAGCGTTGGTACTATATCCGGTAAAACAAAATTAATTGAAGGCTTTGGAGAAGCTTATGTAGTTCTACAAAGTGGAACTTTGCTCAAAATTAACAATGCGTTATTTTCCCCACTATCTTCAAAGAAATCTAATAAGCTTTAAAGATATTCGTCTAAACGGATAGCATCTTGAGACTACAAGTGAGAGACATGATGAGTACCTTCAAATCACAAGTATGATTTCGGGTAAAAAGCATATATTAGATAAGTTACCCGCATTTTCCTTTGGTTTGTATTCTGCTAAAATTGGTGCAGTTGAATCAAATACAATCATAAACCATAAGTTTATGTACCGAGAAAATTTTATAATTTGGCATGACCTGTTAGGCCATCTCGGATCAATAATAATGCGAAAAATTATAGAAAATTCATGTGGTCATTCTTTGAAGAACCATAATATTCTTCAATCTAAGGATATTACATGTGTTCCATGCTCACAAAGGAAGTTAATCACTCGCCCATCACCAGTTAAGGTATGGACAGAATCCTTAAGTTTTTTAGAAATAATACATGGGGATATATGTGGGCCTATACACCCTCCTAGTGGACCATTTAGATACTTTATGGTCTTAATTGATGCATCAACTAGATGGTCACATGTGAGTTTACTATCAAGTCGTATTATAGCATTTGCACGACTACTTGCTCAATTAATAAGGCTAAGAGAACATTTTCCAGATTATCCCATCAAGAAAATTCGGTTAGACAATGCTGGTGAATTTACATCCCAAACCTTCAATGATTACTACATGTCTATTGGCATAAGTGTAGAGCATCATGTACCTCATGTACATACACAAAATGGACTTGTTGAATCGCTTATCAAGCGACTTCAAATGATTGCAAGACCAATGATTATGAAATCAAAACTACCAGCATCTGCTTGGGGGCATGCAATTTTAGATGAAGCAACACTAATTCGCATCAGGCTAACGAGTTATCACACTTCCTCCCCATTAAAATTGGTTTTTGGTCAGGAACCA
Source organism: Scalesia atractyloides (assembly GCA_947069175.1). Taxonomy (NCBI): domain Eukaryota; kingdom Viridiplantae; phylum Streptophyta; class Magnoliopsida; order Asterales; family Asteraceae; genus Scalesia; species Scalesia atractyloides. Next base: position 82,358,568 of record CAMTDV010001632.1, read on the forward strand.
GATATTTCCCATCTTAGGATTTTCAGTTGTGTCGTATATGTTCCTATCGCTCCACTACAACGCACAAAGATGGGACCTCAAAGGAGATTAGGAATATATGTTGGGTATGAATCACCATCGATCATTAAGTATTTAGAGCCATCAACAGGTGATTTATTTACGGCTTGATTTGGTGATTGTCATTTTGTTGAAACAACATTCCCAACATTAGGGGAGATGAAAAGCAGCTGAAAAATAATAATATAATTTGGTATGAATTATCATTATCTCATCTTGATCCTCGAACTAAACTGTGTGAACAAGAAGTTCAAAGGATAATTCATTTACAAATATTAGCAAATCAATTATTAGATGCATTCACTGACCCAAAGAGAATGACTAAGTCACACATAACAGCTGCTAATGCTCCAGAAAAAATAAGTGTCCCAGAAGGACAACCACATGTTGGAAATGAGTCTAGTGCATGCCTCAAGCGTGGTAGACCAATCGGTTCTAAAGATAAAAATCCTCGAAAGAAAAAAGGAGCAAATAATGGAGATGGTCAATTCGAGGTAATGATAATGCCAAGAAAAGAGTCTCCTTAAGAGACACTAGACATGATGGTTCCAGAAAAACATCAGGTACCTGAAAACGAAGAGATCTCAATAAATTATATCATGTCTAGAAAGGTATGGAACCGAAATGACATCGACGTTGATAACAGTTTTTCATATAACGAAGCGCTAGAAGTAATGGAAAATAATGAGGATCTAGAACCAAAATCTATTGAGGAATGTAAAAAAAGAAATGATTGGTCAAACTCGAAAGACGCAATTAAGGCAGAATTAGATTCCCTCAATAAACGAGAAGTTTTTGGACCAGTAGTGTAACATCCGTCAAAAAACGGGTTTTCAAAACCCGCTTCGTTTATTAACCGAATAGTCAGTCATAAATTTTCGTTGCGTATATATTGTTTATTTTAATTTTAAACGATACATAACAATAAAAATCAAGTGAAGAAAAATAAAAGGGAGCTGCCGGGTTTCGAACCCGGGTCAGCAGGTTCCAACAAACAAACACTTTACCGCTCCGCCACTTGACTTCTTTGTTATTATATCGAAACAAATAATACTTATGATGAAATCCGAATTCAAACCGGACTTCCAGCGCTGCTGAACTCGCAATCACTGGAAAATCCGGCGATCCGCGAGTTTAGCCATATTCCTTTTGACTATAACGTTATAACCGACGTCTACATCGGTTATAACCGACGTCTGACCCTCAATTGTAGTCGTAACTGCCGGAAAATCTTGACTACGAACCTTGACCAAAATACAGACCCAATACATCCTGTTCTACCCTATAAATACCCCCTCAACCTTCCAGGAATCCTTTCGCTCAAGACCGCACACTTTACCGTAGTTGAAGTGCTCAGAAACACGTCGCCGGAGATTTCCAATTTCGCCGGAATTGGTCACCGGAAAACCGAATCTATCCCATTATTGTCGTACTCTAAAATAGGACTTCTAGAGCTCAGACAGAAAGCACCGCACTCACCTCAAACTTCCTGTAGATCCTCTGTCGCAAGTTACACGTCGCCGGAAAAGTTTCAGTCACCGGAAATTCGTCGGAAATCACACCTGTTCGGTACAACATCCTTAAAACCTTTCTGTTTAAATTAATTTCGTTAATCAGTAATACTCAATCAACTAATTCAACAAGAATTATTGATTAAACAGTCGAGTTGATTCTCTGGTTTTATAAATCGAAGAAGATGAAGTTTTTAAATGCGTATAAATATAATAAAAACCGGAATAATGACCGGGTTAGACACACAGTCCAGTGGTGGACTGTGTGCAAACATAACGTACACGTCCCGGGTTCGAGTCTTGAACATATCCATTTCTGCTAAAATAAAATCCATTTTTTTTCGAAACCAAAACAGATTGTTCCACAGTATGTTGTTAATTATAATACAAACACTATATAATACGGATTAGACACCCAGCCCAGTTGGTCGGGTTGGGTGCAAGTTAAGTCAAGGGTCACCGGTTCGATCCCCGCTAAGCAAGCTGGTCAGACGATATTTGAAACATTTTTAATTAAATAAAATTCGGAATAAACTAAAAAGTATATAAATATAATTAAAATCGAAATATTTCGGGTTAGACACGTAGCTCAGTTGGTAGAGCTGTGTGCACGCGTACGGGAGGTCACGAGTTCGAACCTCACTCAACGCACATAATAAACACAATCAGACCGGTCAACGGTCAAAGTCAACGGTCAACATATTTTTTTTATTTATTTAATCAGAAAATTATTTAAAAATACTTAAAAATAATATTTTTAAAGTTAGAAAATGTCCTTAAACTCACAAAAATAAATCTAGAAATCCTATTAAGGTTATGAATTAAAATTATTAATCTCAAATAAAATCCATTTATTTACCGAACCATTATGTTATTATTTAGGTTAGTTTCTATCGTGGTTAAATCCAAATTCGTGCGCATTCATCATCAATCCAAGAAACTCAACCACTGTGAGTGAATTCTTACAAATTCCCCTTTTTATTCATGTTTTGGGGTGTATCATGTGTCGCTTAAATTAATTCGCTTATTCAAACTCGTGCTATACCATTATATGATCTAAACTTAGAATGTAAATATTGTTTGTTGTGATGTATTACATATTGTCAAGTTGTGTGCAAATTATTCATTAGGCCCATCAGTTCCTCGTGGGAGACGAGTTGAACAACGCGTGCCTCAAAAACATTCATTAGGCCCATCAGTTCGTTGAACAACGCGTGCCTCAAAATCATTCATTAGGCCCATCAGTTCCTCGTGGGAGACGAGTTGAACAACGCGTTCCTCAAAATCAATCATTTGGTGTATATGTGTGAAATAATTAATAATATGTGTTTTGTGATTAAATTTACATTTACGTTTACTCATGTGTGGTTATGCACTTTATTTTATAATCGATACAATAAACACGTTTAAATGTTTTTCATAGGATTCACTCGCCAACTTTTTGTTGACCCAAAAACCCTATTTTTACACATGATACAGGTGGACAGGTTGAAGCAAGGAACCCATAGGAAATTGCCTTAGAAGAAAAATAATGAAGTCTTGAAAGATGTATAGAACATGTTGTACTTGTATTATTGATTGTAATGATTCTCCTTTAAATAGAAATAATAAATATGAAACGTTATAATAAATGTCATGAGCTTTGTTGAAAACCAATCATGCCCCGATCACCTTTTCCGCTGCGGGTCGGGGTGTGACAGATTGGTATCAGAGCTTTTGACTATAGGGATATAGGATAGGTTATTAGACCCTTAGAGCCTATACTATAGTTGATTAGATTTTAATTGTTTATGTGGTTACATGCAAACTCATGATGTTTATTTGTTTCATATTTATTACACATACCAATGCATGCAAACACTCCCACTATCATATTGTGAGATATTTAATGAGTTATACTTATTGTCAAAACTTAACATGCTTACATATACATTCATCACGCATATTTCAATATTCACATATTCAAATCATTCTCATATTCCTTTATTCAAGATTTTGTCGCATTTTTCGTTTTTCAATCTCGTCAAAGTGAGTTCTACGACGGGCATGTAGTAACTGTAAGGGTACAAGTACCGGTAGTCGGAACGTCCTGTCTAGGTTGGCATTCGTATAAATCCAATATAACGGACCAGTTTGCCTACCTGGGGACTAACGATGAGAGTATGAAAGGACCTATTAGGCCAAAGCATGCCACACCAAACGTCGTTCGAACTAACCCCACTTTGAGGTATCACCGTGTCCACACCTGGATGCACTCCGAATTCCATACGTTACATACATATTTCTCGATTTTCTCCGGGTTTTAGTGTACGTTACCAGGCTAACACATGCGAACCATATGAAAGACCCGGTAATCATGGGGGCCCACATGATTACGAAGGTGAAGTAAGGCGGCATGCAAGGCCCAATTACGAGCAAAGCCCAAGACATCCTATGGATGTAGTAGATTTATTATTCTATATTTATTTATGTTCATTCCTAAATACGACACATGACACCTAAAACGTCAAACTCATACTCTCGATGCGTATTTCTTGTAGATGTCTTCCAGTCTCTCTCGTAAAAAATGAAATCAGGAAAATCCCGCAAGCGCATGGCTGCCCAAATCGCTCAACAAATGGCGCCGTAATACCCAACATCGTAGTTCAAGTTCAACAGGCCCTTACCGCTAATCCCGTCAACCCAATCCACCAAGAATATCAAAACATCGTCAATCCTTCCCCAAAAGCCACTAAATGCACCTACAAACATTTCAAATCCTGCGATCCTCCAAAATACGAAGGGACTGAAGGTGTCACCGCTCTCCTCCATTGGTTTGAGGAGATGGAAAACACTTTTCTCAATTGCGACTGTCCCGATGATCGCAAGGTGCGATATGCTAAGGGTCGTTAGCTCGGAGTAGCACTTACATGGTGGAATACAGAGAAGGCCAAGCGAGGTGCTGAGAATGCTATGAATTTGACTTGGGAAGAGTTGAAGGAAATCATGACAAGACGGTTCTATCCAAGAAGTGAAATCAAGAAATTGGAAGATGAGTTCTATTCTTTGAAACAAAAAGAGGGCGACCACACCACATACAACAAGAGATTCCTTGAGTTAAATCAGATGGTCCCCAACTTGTTCACTCCCCTCTACCGTTTGATCGAGCACTACATTCGAGGACTTCCTTCAAAAATTCAAGACCCTGTAATAAGTACCACACCTGCAACTTTGGAAGCAGCAATGGAGTTAGCTACAGAGCTCACCGAAAACCGCATACGGAATAAAGACTTTAAGGAGGAGAAGAAGAAGGATAAAGCATCAACCAAACCCCAAACTCCACCCAAACCGAATCCTCTTCTCAAACCACTTCTAAGAGAAAACGAGATGGACAAATCTTCGCTGTCACCTAACACAACCAACCAGCTTCACAAGTTGTACCCCTCCAAGCTATCCCAATCACTCAAGTAGCACCCAACTCAACTTACCCAAATAAGAAACCTTACTTTGGACCTCACCCTCAATGCAACACCTGTTTTTATCATCATCCATCTACCTTACCTTGTCGACTATGTGCGAATTGTGGACGCTATGGTCATTTGAGCAAGGTTTGCCGCACCTCTCAAAACCAAACCTCACCCCCTACTCAAAACATGATCCAAACATATCAACAACCCCAATACCCCATGTTCCATATGTTCGAGCTTGTTTTAATTGTGGCGATCCTACCCACTTTAGAAACACGTGCCCCCGATTGGTTAACATCATAAACGCCCAAGCCCAAGCAAACCTAGTTAACCAAGCAAATCAAGAAAACCTAACCACTAGGCCACCAGCAAGAGGAAGAGCTTACAACATCAACGCCAATCCTGTTGAAGATAATAACGGCCCAAACGAACCACCCAACTAGTTTTCTTCACCAAAAAATCAAGATTCAACTCCAACCGCTTAGTTTTTATGTTTTCTTTATGTTATCTCAATCTTCACGTACCTCAATTATAAATTGGAAATTTATCCAAGAATCTTAATGCGAATTACTATTTCAGTTTTGTTTTATACTCATTGATTTAAAATTCATATCATCATACATCTCAACGTATCTCAATCTCATCATTCAAAGAAGTTGGGTTGTGTCTCACTTCTACATAGACTAACCTCCTCATCATAACAAACGAGAGAGGTACTGTCATCATTAAACATGTATACTTTCAGAATTAGGACTCAAGTTTTGGTTGTTGTGTTTGTTTATGTTTTAGAGTCACATAGGACTAATCATAATTTACTGATAAAGCCAATGAAAATCTGACAAGAATATGGTGGATACGCCGCTGGTACTTCCTATATATAAGTATCCTTGCCAAAGGATCAGAGGCATTTTCAGGCGGTTATGAGAAGTTCCATGTAGGATTTAGTAATGTCATGGTTGAAGTTTGTTTTATACTCACTGATTTAGCATTCATATCATCATACATCTCAACGTATCTCAATCTCATCATTCAAAGAAGTTGGGTTGTGTCTCACTTCTACATAGACTAACCTCCTCATCATAACAAACGAGAGAGGTACTGTCATCATTCAAACATGTATACTTTCAGAATTAAGACTCAAGCTTTGGTTGTTGTGTTTGTTTATGTTCTAGAGTCACATAGAACTAATCATAACTTACTGATAAAGCCAATGAAAATTTGACAAGAATATGGTGGATACGCCGCTGGTACTTCCTATATATAAGTATTCTTGCCAAAGGATCAGAGGCATTGTCAGGCGGTTATGAGAGGTTCCATGTAGGTTATAGTGGTAGAAGTTTTGTTTTATGATATAACCTTATCTTTCCAAACGTATCGATTCTCTCAAAACTCTTGTGCATGAGATCATACCTAGTCAATCAACTCTGTTTATCAATATTCCTTATCTTAGGCATCAAAAATCGATTCCTGTAGCAGGGTATCCAACCCTTACTAGGAACGTTACCGCCTCCAATAAAATTTAAACTTTCACCCTCTTCTGATTATGTAATTGTCAAATTCAAACACCCTCTCCACAAGTCAAATATACCACTATTACTTAAATTTCGGGACGAAATTTCTAAAAGTAGGGGATACTGTAACATCCGTCAAAAAACGGGTTTTCAAAACCCGCTTCGTTTATTAACCGAATAGTCAGTCATAAATTTTCGTTGCGTATATATTGTTTATTTTAATTTTAAACGATACATAATTAATAAACATTTTAGAATTTAAAAACTATAATTATTAAACAATAAAAATCAAGTGAAGAAAAATAAAAGGGAGCTGCCGGGTTTCGAACCCGGGTCAGCAGGTTCCAACAAACAAACACTTTACCGCTCCGCCACTTGACTTCTTTGTTATTATATCGAAACAAATAATACTTATGATGAAATCCGAATTCAAACCGGACTTCCAACGCGGCTGAACTCGCAATCACCGGAAAATCCGGCGATCCGCGAGTTTAGCCATATTCCTTTTGACTATAACGTTATAACCGACGTCTACATCGGTTATAACCGACGTCTGACCCTCAATTGTAGTCGTAACTGCCGGAAAATCTTGACTACGAACCTTGACCAAAATACAGACCCAATACATCCTGTTCTACCCTATAAATAACCCTCAACCTTCCAGGAATCCTTTCGCTCAAGACCGCACACTTTATCGTAGTTGAAGTGCTCAGAAACACGTCGCCGGAGATTTCCAATTTCGCCGGAATTGGTCACCGGAAAACCGAATCTATCCCATTATTGCCGTACTCTAAAATAGGACTTCTAGAGCTCAGACAGAAAGCACCGCACTCACCTCAAACTTCCTGTAGATCCTCTGTCGCAAGTTACACGTCGCCGGAAAAGTTTCGGTCACCGGAAATTCGTCGGAAATCACACCTGTTCGGTACAACATCCTTAAAACCTTTCTGTTTAAATTAATTTCGTTAATCAGTAATACTCAATCAACTAATTCAACAAGAATTATTGATTAAACAGTCGAGTTGATTCTCTGGTTTTATAAATCGAAGAAGATGAAGTTTTTAAATGCGTATAAATATAATAAAAACCGGAATAATGACCGGGTTAGACACACAGTCCAGTGGTGGACTGTGTGCAAACATAACGTACACATCCCGGGTTCGAGTCTTGAACATATTCGTTTCTGCTGAAATAAAATCCATTTTTTTTAAACCAAAACAGATTGTTCCACAGTATGTTGTTAAATATAATACAAACACTATATAATGCGGGTTAGACACCCAGCCCAGTTGGTCGGGCTGGGTGCAAGTTAAGTTAAGGTCACCGGTTCGATCCCTGCTAAGCCAGCCGGTCAGACGATATTTGAAACATCTTTAATTAAATAAAATTCGGAATAAACTAAAAAGTATATAAATATAATTAAAATCAGAAATATTTCGGGTTAGACACGTAGCTCAGTTGGTAGAGCTACGTGCACGCGTACGGGAGGTCACGAGTTCGTACCTCACTCAACGCACATAATAAACACAATCAGACCGGTAAACGTCAAAGTCAACGGTCAACATTTTTTTTATTTATTTATTTAATCAGAAAATTATTTAAAAATACTTAAAAATAATATTTTTAAAGTTAGAAAATGTCCTTAAACTTACAAAAATAAATCTAGAAATCCTATTAAGGTTATGAATTAAAATTATTAATCTCAAATAAAATCTATTTATTTACCGAACCATTATGTTATTATTTAGGTTAGTTTCTATCGTGGTTAAATCCAAATTCGTGCGCATTCATCATCAATCCAAGAAACGCAACCACTGTGAGTGAATTCTTACAAATTCCCCTTTTTATTCATGTTTTGGGGTGTATCATGTGTCGCTTAAATTAATTCGCTTATTCAAACTCGTGCTATACCATTATATGATCTAAACTTAGAATGTAAATATTGTTTGTTGTGATGTATTACATATTGTCAAGTTGTGTGCAAATTATTCATTAGGCCCATCAGTTCCTCGTGGGAGACGAGTTGAACAACGCGTGCCTCAAAAACATTCATTAGGCCCATCAGTTCGTTGAACAACGCGTGCCTCAAAATCATTCATTAGGCCCATCAGTTCCTCGTGGGAGACGAGTTGAACAACGCGTGCCTCAAAATCAATCATTTGGTGTATATGTGTGAAATAATTAATATTATGTGTTTTGTGATTAAATTTACAATTACGTTTAATCATGTGTGGTTATGCACTTTATTTTATAATCGATACAATAAACACGTTTAAATGTTTTTCATAGGATTCATTCGCCAACCTTTTGTTGACCCAAAAACCCTATTTTTACACATGATACAGGTGGACAGGTTGAAGCAAGGAACACATAGGAAATTACCTTAGAAGAAAAATAATGAAGTCTTGAAAGATGTATAGAACATGTTGTACTTGTATTATTGATTGTAATGATTCTCCTTTAAATAGAAATAATAAATATGAAACGTTATAATAAATGTCATGAGCTTTGATGAAAACCCAATCATGCCCCGATCACCTTTTCCGCTGCGGGTCGGGGTGTGACAAGTAGTCCCTATACCTGAAGGTGTAAAGCCTATCGGATATAAGCGGTTCATTGTGCGAAAACGTAATGAGTAAAATGAAATCGTACGGTACAAGTCAAAATTAGTAGCACAAGGATTTTCGCAAAGACCTGGGATTGATTATGAGGATACATATTCTCCGGTGATGGATGCGACAACTTTTCGTTATCTTGTTATCTGGTAATACAAGTAGGGATTGACTTGCGTCTAATAGATGTTGTGACAGCCTACCTCTATGGCTCACTCGATACTGATATTTACATGAAACTAAGGATTCAAATTGCCAAACTCATGTACATCTAGTTCTCGAGAACATCTTTCAATTAAATTAAACAAATCATTATATGGGCTAAAACAATATGGGCGTATGTGGTATAATCGCCTTAGTGAGTATTTGTTGAAAGAAGGTTATAAAAATGATTCAATATGCCCATGTATCTTCATAAAAAGGTCAAGAATCTGAATACGTTATAATTGATGTATACGTTGATGACTTGAATATAATTGGACCTCCAGGGGAGCTCCAAAAGGCGGTTGAATATTTGAAAAGAGATTTTGAAATGAAAGACCTTGGCAAAACAAATTTTGTCTCGGGTACAAATCGAACATCTTAAGGGTGGAATCCTTGTGCATCAACAAAACTACATACAAAAGTTACTCAAAAGGTTCTATATGGAAAAATCACATCCATTGAGTACTCCAATGGTTGTAAGATCTCTTGATGTCGAGAAAGACCCATTTCGACCTCCGAATGATGGAGAGGAAATTTTTGGTCCAGAAGTACCATATTTAAGTGCAATTGTTTCTTGCTAGTCATACACGACCAGATATATCATTTTCTGTAAATTTATTGGCAAGACATAATTCATGCCCAACAAAGAGGCATTGGAATGGGGTAAAACAAATATTTTGATACCTTCAAGGTACAAACGATATGGGTTTGTATTTTACTAATTAATCGACAACAAATTTGGTTGGTTTTGCTGATGCAGAGTATTTGTCTGATCCTCACACCGAAAAATCTCAAACTGGATATTTATTCACAAGTGGAGGTACTGCTATTTCATGTCGTTCTATAAAGCAAACAACCACAGCCACATCATCTAATCATGGATAAATATTGGCGATTCATGAAGTCAGCCGAGAATGTGTTTGGTTAAGGAATGTAATACAACACATTTGTGGGTCTTGTGGCATTTCTATGAGAGATGAGGGACCAACAATTTTACATGAAGATAACGCAGCATGCATTGCTAAACTTAAGGAAGGATACATCAAAGGAGACAGAACGAAGCACATTTTACCAACGTTCTTTTTCACACATGATTTGCAAAAGAATGGAGATATTACGGTCCAACAAATTCGTTCTAGCGACAATTTGGCAGACTTGTTTACTAAATCACTTCCGACATCTATATTCAAGAAACTGGTTCATGGGATCGGGATGCGTCGACTCAAGGAGCTTAAATCATCAGGGGGAATAATACGCACTACACTCTTTTCCCTTAGCTATGGTTTTATCCCACTGGGTTTTCCTGGCAAGGTTTTTAATGAGGTAGCATCACCAAGCGTATTATAAGAATAATATATTATTTGTCACGTGGATAGTCAAGGGGGAGTGTTATGAATTATTATCTATTAATGGTGTGACTATCCACTTGCATTTGTCATTATATCATGACTCTCCACGTACTTAACACTCATCTTGTAAGCCTATAAATAGATGCAAATGTGATCCATATTATATACCAAAATAAGATATTCATTTCCCCAATCTCTCTTTCTTATCTCTATAATGTTAGTAGGCTAGTTGTTTCAAAGATATTTAATTTAAATAAAAAAAGAAAAGAATGGATTCATTGGTTGAATACTGGAGGGCCCACCAGTCCTTCATTGATTACGGGTCCTTTTGTACTAACCCCATTACTGTACCCATTAAGTTGTTATACCATAAACATAAAATATTGTAATTACTTAAATTTTGCGGGTATCCTTCTGAATGCTTTATAATATAGTATAGATAGATAAACTATTGACTTAGATAGTAGTCAACTTAAGGACTTTCGTCAGTCAGACAATTTCACTCCAGTATAGTGCTAACTAGTGAGATCATCCAAGCCTTACAGTAGGCTTTCAGTAAATATACTTGTAGTTCGGTACTATAATAGCAGACGGTATAGCAACAAAAAAAATGTTTCATGGGAAATTGACATGTGTTTGACGTCGATTGAAAATCATAAAAACAAATGCAAGTACCACTACAGATGTTGTTCAGCCGATAACAGTTCGGTTGGTACTCCTTTACTATACTGACAATCATTATAACTTTCAACACAAAAATATTATATTGCAAATACAACTTTGTTTCAATTAATTTTTATACCGACGCGTGAAGTAAACTAAACAAACGAATATCTGTCACCCATTAAAAGAATATTTAATTTAAATAAACAAAGAAAAGAATGGATTTAATTGGTTGAATACTGGAGGGCCACCACCCCCTTCACTGATTACGGGTCCTTTTGACAACCACCCCCCTCCTTCTGCTTAAATTCATCCCTTTGATTGAAGCACTAAAACCAAAAGTGGTGGAACCTCTTTGCATCTTCTCACTTATCGCTTTTTCACTCGTTTCCTCCTCGGCCTGTTGGGCACTCTTAAATTTCAAGATATCAAAAAATTTGCCACCAGAACCCCCAAAACTTCCCATAATGGGAGACACACCAACTAAAAGGTGCAGTACCATATCGAGTGCTTAAAAGCTTGGCCAGAAAACATTGCCCAATCAAGTATCTACAGCTCGAACAAGTGTCAACAGTCGTTATCTCCACACCTAAACTAGCTCAAGAGAATTTGAAGACAAACAACGTCGTGTTTGCTAACAGACCCACCGCTATATATAGCATCCTAGATGATCTTTTTATAACGCTCTAGACATTGCATGGACTCCTTACAAATTAGAAAAGATTATTAAGTGAACTATTGAGGTTCACATTAAAATAACGTTAAATAACAGAATACATGTTGGGTTGTATATGTTGCTTTTGCCCAATGTTTCTTGAATTAAAAGAAGTTTTTCCATAAAAAAATTTTGCTCCAGCACATTGCTAATATTTTAGATTCATATCAAATAAGATTGGGCAACGCGAAATAGTTGTTTGTCTCCATTTTATTCTACTTTTAATCTTTCTCACGGTTATAATTTAATGACTGTTGCCCGTAGTATTTGAAAAATGAAGTAAAGAAGATGCCTAATATTTTAACCTCATATCGCACATCGAAGAAGATTATGTAGTGTCAAATAATTGATTGATTTAATTCTAAATAAATTTTATATTGTCACGAGTGTATTCTGACTCAATTCTTACGCGTGAATAAGCAAATTACCGATGATTATTAAATGAACTATTGAGGTCCACATTCTGCCCCTCATAATTGAAATTTGGGATAACAAAAAAATATCTATATTTTTGTACCATTGTTTGTGGGCTATTATGCGGGCCTTTTGGCCCCTCCTTCTGCTTTAAATCCGCCACTGAGTTGAAGCGTTAAACCCAAAAGTGATGGAACCTCTTACCATTTTCACCCTCGTCGCTTGTTCACTGGTTTTCTTCACCGCCTATTGGGCGCTCTCAAATTTCAAGATATCAAAAAACTTGCCACAAGGACCCCCAAAACTTCCCATAATTGGAAACATACACCAACTCAAAGGCGGAGTACCACATCGAGTGCTTAGAAGCTTGGCCAGAAAGTATGGCCCGATTATGTATCTACAGCTCGGACAAGTGCCAACAGTCGTTATCTCCACACCTAGACTAGCTCAAGAGATTATGAAGACAAACGACGTCGTCTTTGCTGACAGACCCACTACCATAGCATCCCAAATATTGTTTTATAAAGCTCAAGACATTGCATGGGCTCCTTATGGGAGTTACTGGAGACAGATGAGAAAGATTTGTACATCGGAGCTTCTTAGCGCCAAGAGAGTCCGATCGTATAGCTTTATCAGAGACGAAGAGATCATGCATATGTGCAAATCGCTCAAATCATCAGCAGGAAGACCTTTGGTATTAAGGGATGTTCTGGTACAGATGGTGAATGATGTGATTTGCAGGGCTACGGTTGGAGATATCTGCAAAGACCGATCCACACTTATAGATGTCCTATTTGGTATAATGAGAGCTGTGAATTCGTTCAATATGGCTTCATATTACCCTAGATTGCAATTCCTTAATGTTATTTCGGGGAATCAGGCTAAGTGGTTGAAGAGGCAGAAACAACTTGATATTATATTAGAAGACATCTTGGAGGAGCACAAAAATAATAGACCAAGTGGTGACAATCATCAAGAAGATCTAGTTGATGTTCTGTTAAGGATTAAAGAGAATGGTGATTTGGATCAGCCCATCACTAACGATAACGTCAAAGGCATCATTCTGGTAACTGTGATTGAGTATTACTATAACACAAAAAAGCATGTCATTCACCTAATATTTTTAAACTGGTTTGAACTTATAGACGCCTTAAAATTGTTACATTTTTTGTTATATTTTTTTAAGTAAAGAGGAGAGCTGTAAAAGCATAAAAGTGAATTGTATATACTTAGACAATCTCTAAAGGGGAAGAGTCCGTTCTTCCTTGCCCGGAGCCACCTCAGGCTGCCCATCCATTCTCCACCTCCTCTGCAACGGGCGGCAAAGTCATGGCCCACCTCTCCCTCTCACAATCCCTGTCTCTCTCGTCCACGAGCACGCCCTTGCAGAAGTGCGACTCCCCACCGTCTCTCTTCCACCTCACCGTCCACGTCGGAGAAGGTTGCTACGGGCGGGGAAGTTCGGATGCGTTGGAGACAGTCTTACGATTTGAATTACAATTTGAAGTTACGTCTACACTAACTTCAAGGTTTTTTTTAGTTATGTTTTCTACCTTTATCCTTTAACTTTTAGTACTACCACTTATAACTTATCAACTTAACTTTTAGTGCTAAGACTTACATTCACTCAACTTTATAAAGACTTTGTATTTTTTTATATACATATTGGTATAGATTCCAGTTGATTTAAGTTTCAACGTTTTTCTTAGAAATGAGTTGGCTTAGATATAATACGTTTTTGTTCTTATGTTTTTAGCGTCTTTTTTGTTTTTTTTTTTCTATTTCCTTTATCCTTTAACATTTAGTATTGACATTTACACCCCTCAGTTTTCTAAAGACTTTATATTTATTTCTATGTACGTATCGGTACAAATTCCAATTGATTTAAGTTTCGACGTAATTGTTTTCATAAATGAGTAGGATTACATATAATACGTTTTTGTGCTAACTTTTATGTATGTTTTAGTTGGTCTATGTTTCTACGTAAATTTTGTTCTAAAACAAGTCGGGTGAAATATAATACGTTTTTATTAGACGATATAAATTCGAGTTAGTTTACGTTTCGACGCCACTGCAACGCACCGTCCCGTTCTTTACCTAAAAAATATAATTTTCTTATGTGCTTATTTTGATGTACGTGTCAGTAAAAATTAAAGTTGATTAACATTTCGACGTAAATTTCTTTCACGAATAAGTCAGGTCAAATATAATACATTTCCATGTTTGTTTGTATATATGTTTTCAATTGGTCTACGTTTTGACGTAACTTTTGTTCGAAAACAAGTCAAGTCAAATACAATACATTTTTAGATATACGATATAAGTTCGAGTTATTTTACGTTTCGACACCGTCACAATGCGCGAAGAAATTTACTAGTTTAAACTAAAGAGGACAATTGTAAAAGCAGAAAAGTAAATTTAAAGTAAAGAGGACAATTATAAAAGCAAAAAAGTAAATTTAAAAAGTATAGTGTTTTTCACATTTACATAGGAATGTCTACACTCAAAAGAGTGTAGGAATAGTTTTTTAACCTCATTTGACACAGGTATCTTACATACCACACTTTTTTTACTTTTTAAATATTTTTCAGATTTAAACGGAAGTGACCTCTAATACAATTATATCTTGAAACTAATTTATTGCAGGACATGCTAATAGGTGGAACCAGTACCTCTTCAATGACACTCGAATGGGCGATGGCCGAACTAATGAGGAAACCGGAGATCCTAAAGAAAGCGCAAACAGAACTAAGAGCAACAGCGAAGGGAAATGCTATTGCAGACGCGGACATTCAAAATACGCATTACTTGAAGATGATCATAAAGGAAACATTTAGGCTACATGGTCCTCCAATTTTGGTTCCTAGAGTAAGCAGGGAAGATTGTATGGTTAATGGATATAACATTCCAGTGAACACCAGGATACTTATAAATGCATGGGCATGCGGAACCGATCCCGACAGTTGGGAGAATCCTGATAGCTTCATGCCAGAGAGATTTGAAAACAGTTCGATCAGTTACATGGGTTCCGACTTTGAGCTCCTTCCATTTGGAGGTGGCCGGAGAATATGCCCTGGTATTACCTTTGGAGTTAGTATAATTGAAAATGCACTTGCTAATTTGTTATTTCATTTCGATTGGGAGCTTCCAAATGGATTGAAACCCCATGAGCTTGATATGACAGAGGCCGTTGTGCTTTCGAATTTACCTAAAAATCCTTTGCAGGTTGCCCCTATCCCTGTGTCGCAACAAAAATAAAATGGGAAGGCATATATGTGTATACGAAGAGTGGCTTATAGTTTGGCATCCTACTGCAATATTTATTTGTGTCGAAGAGTGGCTTGTAGTTTGGCATCCTACTGCAATATTTATTTGTCCGTATTAAGTCAAACATGTAACCTTTTCTACACTAAACACTGTGGACCGATCTTCTATCGATAACTAATAAATAAAACTAAGTTGGGGATGCTTATCAATATTTAAGGTTATGTAACTTTTGGCTTTTCCACCTCTCTCGCCTCTTATTAAAAATTATTTGTAGATATTTAACTTTTTTTAAATAGTCAACAAAAAAAAGTCCGGCAACCCATGGTAACTCAATGGCAAAAGGTAACTCAATAGCCCGTGAGCGCAGACAGCGGTGCATAACCCAAGCTCACCATCTCTGAAGCCCATGCTCGCCATATCTAGTTCCAAGGAAAACCCGCCACCCGAAACTCACTGCGGCAAAACCCAGTTGAGATTGAATTCGAATTTGAGACCTGTGGACACAAACTCAAATTGTTACTTCCTCTCCAATATCAATTTATATGGCCACAAACCCTAATCTTTATTGTTCGCAGATATTTAATGTAGATATTATTCAATTATATATAGTTATTTAAGTATTCAAATAAAAAATTTTGAAGTCTTTTTTCATCTAAGAGCTCATATTCAATTCTTCAAAGTTTAAAATTTATTTGTTAAAATATTAAAAAAATAAAGAATAATGATAACTAGTAAATTTCGGCAGTAAGTTGCGGTGGGTTACGCGAATTGATATTCTCTAATTTAAATATCATTGTATTTGACGCGATTTGTTTTCAAACAAAATTTACATAAAACGTAGATCAACTGAAAATATACATAAAAATAAGCACAAAAACATTTTATATTTAACCTGACTTCTTTCCTAAAAATAGTTACATTGAAACATAACAAATAGTGTTTTTAAGTTAAAAGATGCTACCACGTTGCAACGGCGTGTAAACCTAAAGTAACTCGAATTTATACCGTCTAATGAAAATGTAGTATATTTGACCCGACTGTAACGCCTCGTTTTTTTGTAACTTTCTTTATTTAGAAAGTTTGTCATGTATTATATTCTTGGAAACTTGTAATTGTATTTTCTATTCCAACTATTGTAATCTGAGGCTTTGATCATAATAAACTTGATCGTTTTACATAAATTATACATACTTGTCATACGTTCAATTATATACATTCATCTCTCACGCAAACTCATACTTGTTTTACATACAATCAGTCGTAAATACTTGTGCTGAAACTATTTATACGTGCAAATACTTATACACATTCACAATACTCGAATTATGCTTATATAACGTTGTGCATATTTAAAAACATGTTAAATACTAAAGTTCATGCTTGAATTGATAACAAATAGGAATTTAGGGGCTAAATTGTGAAAAACCAAACTTGCGTTGAATAGAAAAGGTGCGCGTCGCGCGACGCCCTCTTTCGTTACACCTACGCGTAAACCGAAGTACATACGAGTCATCCCTAATCCACAGCAAGTTGTTTCCTTGCTACAGATTGGCCATTTCTCTCCACCTCGTCTTCACCCAATTACCTTTTAACCTCCATTAACATAAAATCCTACTTCCTCTCTATATATACAAGCCCATTTGTTGCTCGGTTTAGCTTGTTACTATCGTCGCTTCATTTCGAACTTTTCCAAGATTGTAGTTCCTCTCACCTTCTTGACTCAAAGGATAAACCTTTTGTTTGGGGTTCCGAACAAAGGAGTCTTTTCAAACACTCAAGGACATGCTTTACAATGCTCCTATCCTACCTCTTCCCATAGTAACGACGATTTCGTCGTATATTACGATGCCTCTAATCAAGGTCTTGGTTCTGTACTCATGCAACGAGACAAGGTTATTGCATATGTTTCGAGACAACTCAAAATCAATGAGAAAAACTACACTACCCACGATCTTGAACTTGGTGCGGTTGTTTTTGCGTTAATGATTTAGCGACACTACCTTTATGGTACTAAGTGTGTGGTCTTCACCGACCATAAGAGCCTTCAACACATCTTTGACAAAAAAAGAACTCAATATGCGTCAACTCGATGGGTTGAGTTTCTCAACGACTACGATTGCGAGATTCGCTACCATACTCGTAAAGCGAATGTCGTGGTCGATGTTCTTAGTCGTAAAACTCATGTGAAGAGTATTCGTTATTTTCAAATTTTAAATAACCTTCGTGAACGCATTCGTGACGCACAATACTCATCTTTAACGAGAATAATATGTACAACGAAATGAAGTGTTGTGCTGAAGATCACCTCGTATCCAAACCTGATGGCATCCTTTACTATCTAATCGTGCCAGGATTCCAAACCGTGACAACCTTCGTAACTTCTTGATGCAAGAAGCTTACAAACCCCGATATTTTATTCATCCTGGCACTGACAAGATGTACCAAGACCTTCGTACATCTTACTAGTAGCCTGTATGAAGAAAGATACCGCCTCTTACATCTCGAAATGCCTTACTTGTTCCAAGGTAAATGCCGAACATCAACGTCCCTTTGGCTTAATCGAACAACCAAAAATCCCTGTTTGGAAATGAGAGAGTATAGCTATGGATTTCATCACTAAACTTCCTCGTACTTCTTCTAGTCACGATAGCATCTGGGTCATCATTGACCGTTTGACCAAATCCGCTAACTTTCTCCCCATTCGTGAAGACTACAAAGTTGAGAAATTGACTCGTATCTACATGGATGAAGTCATCTGTCGTCATGGTATTGCCATTGACATCATTTCTGACCGTGATGGTCATTTCACATCGTGTCTTTAGCAAACCTTTTAGAAAGCTCTTGGTACTCATCTTAATCTTAGTACCGCTTTCCATCCTCAGTCTGACAGTCAAACAAGCGTACTATCCAAACTCTTGAGGATATGCTTCGTTCTTGCGTAATCGATTTTGGAGGCAACTGGGATATGCACTTACCTTTGATCAAATTCTCGTACAATAACAGTTACCACGCGAGTATTCAAATGGCACCTTTCGAGGCATTGTATGGTCGTAACTGTCATTCGCTTATTTGTTGGCACGAGATCGGAGAAGCTAAAATCACCGGTCCCGAGCTTATACAAAGATAACGGACAAGATCTTACAAATTCAAGACAACCTGCTCAAAGCCAGAAACCGACAAAAGAGTTACGCGGATAGACGACGTAAACCGTTGGAATTCAACGTGGATGACTTTGTACTCCTCAAGGTATCCCCTTGGAAGAGTGTAGTTCGATTTGGTAAGAAAGGCAAACTCACTTCTCGCTATGTAGGTCCTTTCAAAATTCTCGAAAGGATCGGCAAGGTAGCATATAGACTGGATCTACCTCAAGAACTCAACAATGCCTCGTTTTTTGTTACTTTCTTTATTTAGAAAGTTTTTCATGTATTCTATTATTGGAAACTTGTAATCGTATTTTCTGTTCCAACCATTATAATCTGAGGCTTTGATCATAATAAGCTTGATCGTTTTACATAAATAATACATTGATTATACATACTTGTCATACGTTGAATTATATACATTCGTCTTTTACGCAAACTCATACTTGTTTTACTTACTCGAATTATGCTTATATACGTTGTGCATGTCAACCCTGACCCGCAGCGGAAATGGTAGTTGTAACATCCGTCGAAAAACGGGTTTTCCAAACCCGCTTCGTTTATTAATCGATATCCAGTCATAATTTTCCATTGCACATTTATTGCTCAAATTAATTTTAAACGAGACATATTTAATAAATATATTAGAATTAAAAAACTTTAATTGATAATTAATAATAAATAGTGAATAAAAAATAAAACGCAGCTGCCGGGTTTCGAACCCGGGTCGCCCATAAGATCAAACAAAAAACACACTGCTCCGCCACTTGCCCTCTTTGTGAATATTACGAAACAAATAATACTTAAGATGAAATCCGAATTCAAACCGGACTTCAGCGCGGCAGAACTCGCAATCACCGGAAAATCCGGCAATCCGCGAGTTTAGCCATTTTCCTTTTGACTATAACGTTATAACCGACGTCGACATCGGTTATAACCGACGTCTGACCCTCAATTTTAGTCGTAACCGCCGAAAAATCTTGACTGCGAACCTTGACCTCGATTCAGACCCAATCCGGCCATTCATCCCTATAAATACTCACCCAAACATCTCGTAAACCTTTCGCTCTCAACTGCACTTTCTTTCTGAGGTTGCATTTGCTCAAAGGCTCGTCGCCGGAGATTTCCAATTTCGCCGGAAAATCACCGACATCGTGATCATAAAACCGTATTCGCTCGCCAGACGGTATAACTGTCTAAACTTCTTTACTATCTTTTGATTTATATTCTAATTGTTCAAACCAATGATCAAAAACTGCAAAAACAGTTCACCTAGCCGGAATCCGTAAAACAGAACCGACGAATTCTGCCGGAAATTTCGAAGAAGACACTTTGTGATTTGGTACATCTTAGTCCTTAATTCCTTTCTTTTACTTCAATTCAATCAATTATAAGCATAATTGGTCAATTAAACAACAGTCAGTTCACTGTTCGGTAATTTGATAAGCGAAGAAGATGAAGTTAAACATGTGCGTAAGTATAATTAAAAACGGATATTAAACCGGGTTAGACACACAGTCCAACGGTGGACTGTGTGCATAAACAATGCACACGTCCCGGGTTCGAATCACACAACATGCCGACTTTCAGAAATAAACCAATATTTTTAGAACTGAATCAGAACAAGTCACGGTATGTATATAAGAGTAATATAATCCGTGAGTTAAACAGATTAGACACACAGCCCAACTGGTTGGGCTGTGCGCATACGAACCGAAGGACCCAGTTCGACTCCGGGTCCCTTCAAGCGGTTCGGCCATTTTAAATCGTTTAATATAAACCCAATAAAATAACAATTAATTAATATATATATATATATAATTAAAACAGAGAATATTTCGGGTTAGACACGTAGCTCAGTTGGTAGAGCTGCGTGCATGCGTACGAGAGGTCTCGGGTTCGAACCTCACTCAGCGCATGAATAAACTGAATCCGACCGGTCAAACGGTCAACATTTTTATATTTTTTATTTATTTATTTAATCAGAAAATTATTTAAAAATACTTAAAAATAATATTTTTAAAGTTAGAAAATGTCCTTAAACTCACAAAAATAAATCTAAAAATCCTATTAAGATTATGAATTAAAATCTATTTATTTACCGAACCACTTCGTTATTATTTAGGTTAGTTTTTCCTCGTCGATCAAATCCCAAAACTCGTGCGCATCCAACGTCATCAAAAGAACGCACCCAATGTGAGTGAATCTCTACCAAATTCCCCGTTTTAATCACATTTTGGGGTGTATCATGTGTCGTTTAATTCCTTATTATATTTAAACACTTGTGCATCCATCATATCCGTGATCAAATGTGTATCCAATATGTATCAATTGTTGTGTGAATTATGTTTAGATTTAAGTTATCATTTTCAGTACATGCATTTCATTAGGCCCATCATCTCCCCGTGGATACGGTTGAGTACAGGTGCCTCATTCGATCGGCTCCGTTTGATTGAGCCTTGATCTCACATACATCATCATTCATGTCATACGATCGGCTCCGTTGGATTGAGCCTTGATCTCACAGTCATCATCATTCATATCATATACTCATTCAAAGTGGTTTGTGTTTGTTATATATATGTTTGCTCACATGTGATTATTGCACAAATTTTCAATATTAAATACAACAAGAAATTATTAACAATGTTTTATCAAGGTTCACTCGCCAACTTTTGTTGACCCAAAATATTCCCCCGTTTTACACATGATACAGGTGATCCAGTTGAGGCAAGAAACACATAGGAAGGCCTAGAAGAATAAATTAGATTAAGCTTTGGATTGTTTTACTTAGTTTCAATTCCTTATAATTGTATGGATTTGATTTGAATATTTAAGTTTAATTTTAATTTAATAAATATGAAACATTTTAGTAAACATCATGAGCTTTGGTGATAACCCAATTATGCCCCGACTCTTATTCCGTTGCGGGTCGGGGTGTGACAGATTGGTATCATAGCCATGACTATAGGGATATAGGGTAGGTTATTAGACACTTAGAGCCTATACTATAGTTGATTAGAAATTTTTAAATTGTTTATGCGTTACATACAAAATTCATGATTTTATATGCTTTATGTTTATTGTTACATTTAATGTTATGCAAGCATGTTCATAAGTACATATTATTATACAATGCTCATCATCAATCATATCCCCATAACATATCATATCCATGAGAGCACACACCTCACAATTCCCATGATTTTTGCAACGATTTTCGTATTTTTCAAATCACATCAAAGTGAGTTCTCATGACGGGCTTGTAGTAACTGGAAGGGTACGAGTACCGGTAGTCGGAACGTCCTGTCTAGGCTTGGCATTCGTATAAATCCAAAATAAAGGACCAGTTTGCCTACCTGGGGACTAATGATGAGAGAACGAAGGACCTATTAGGCCAAAGCATGCTATACCAAACGTCGTGTGAGCTAACCCCACTTTGAGTTGTCATTGTGTCTACACCTGGACACCCTCCTACCATACATCTCGCAATCATATTTCATGGTTTTCATTCGGGTGATGCGAGTGTTAAACCGCCAACACCAATGTGAATCCTACTAAGCCAATAGTCATGGGGGCCCACATGACTATACAGGCGATGGTATGGGGGACATTGGAGGCCCAAACATGAGCAAACCCAAGACATCTTATGGATGTAGTTGCATTATTGATAATTATGTTATTTTTATTCTTTTGACGACACATGACACCTAAAAACTTCTTAAACTCACAATCTTCCTATGTATGTTCCTGTAAATGTCGACTAGGCAACTACGTGGAGGTAGAAAGTCAGGAAGATCAAACGAACGCTTGGCCACCCAAATTGCAAAACAAATGGCCGCAGTGCTTCCTGACATCGTAATTCAAGTCCAACAAGCTCTCACCGCGAATCCCATCAACCCTCCCAATCAAGAAGACCAGAACGTCGACAACCCTCCCTCCAAAAAGTGCTCCTATAAACACTTCAAGTCTTGCGATCCCCCAAAATATGAAGGGACCAAAGGTGTCACTGCTCTCCTCCACTGGTTTGAAGAAATGGAGAACACCTTCCTCAATTGCGATTGTCCCGAGGATCGCAAGGTATGTTACGCAACTGGGAGACTGTTTGCGGTAGCCCTTACCTGGTGGAACACAGAAAAGGGTAAGAGAGGAATCAAAGATGCTATGGCCTTAACATGGGAAGAGTTAAGGGAAATCATGACGAGACGCTTCTGTCCAAGAAGCGAAATCAAAAAGTTGGAAGATGAATTCCACTCACTAAAACAAAAGGAATGAGATCATACTTCCTACAACAAAAGATTTCTTGAGCTGAACCAAATGATCCCCAACTTGTTCACCCCAGTGTACGCTTAGTTGAACACTACATTCGAGGCCTCCCCTCGAAAATCCAAGATTCGGTTCTAAGCACTTCGCCTGCAACACTCGAAGCCGCAATGGAATTAGCCACAGAACTCACCGAGAATCGCATCCGAAATGGCAAATTCAAGGATGAGAAAAAGAAAGCCCCCATTGAGGCCCAAACCCCAAACCATTCCGTCTCCTCTTCGAAATTTGCTGGTAAGAGGAAACGAAACAACAGAAATTTTGCTGTCACACAAACAAACCCACCAATCACTGCCGCACCAATTACCCAAATTACTCCCACATCGGCACCATATAAAAAGCCATACTCCGGCCTATACCCAAAATGCAACCGTTGTCAATACCATCACCTTCCTGAACATCCCTGCCAACATTACACCAGCTGTGGCCGTGCGGGTCACACCATCCAAACCTGTCGCACACTCCAGCGAATGAACCGCAATCAACCATCAACCCAAACCCACCATCATATAGTGGGTCAAGCCCAACAACCCTTACTTCTACCATCTACACAACATATAGCCCAATCCTACTACCAACCCAACTACCCCATGATGCAACCCATGCGAGCATGTTACAACTGTGGAGACCCGAACCACTTCAGGAAAACACCTGTCCACGCTTGGTGAACATCATCCATGCCCAAGCTCAAGCAAATCCGGTAAACCAAGCTAACCAAGCTCCTCCACCTGCTAGAGGAAGAGCTTTCAACATCAACGCCAACCAAGCTAGGGCTAACAACAACGTGGTTAACGGTACGTTTCTCATCAATGGTAGTTATGCATCCATGTTATTCGATACTGGCGCGGATAAGAGTTTTGTGTCCTTAGACTTTGAACCTATCCTCAACCAAACTCGTGATAATCTCATGGAATCATTAACGGTGGAAGTTGCTGATGGAAAACCAGTCTCATTAAACTCTATTATACGAAATTGTACCCTCACTCTAAACGATCACGATTTTCCAGTTGACCTCATTCCTATGAAGTTGGGAAGTTTTGACATAATAATCGGTATGGACTGGCTCAGCCAACATCATGCTGAAGTAGTATGCCGCGAAAAGTTCATTCGCATTCCTCTTGCAGACGGTCAGACCCTACGAATCTTTGGAGAAACCCCTTCGAAGGGACTCAAATTGATGTCCTGCCTTCAAGCCCGAAAATATCTCCGCAAGAACTATGTCGCATTCCTAACTCACGTCGTCAAGAAGGGAAACAAGGAGAAGAAACTCGAAGATATACCCGTAGTGAAAGAATTCCACAAGTTTTTTCCCGACGACATCTCAGGACTTCCTCCCGTGAGAGAAGTCGAATTCCGCATTGATCTTATACCTGGCGCTACACCAGTCGCAAAATCTCCTTATAGGTTAGCCCCATCCGAAATGCAAGAGCTGGCTAGTCAACTGCAAGAGACTGACAAAAGATTCATACGTCCTAGCTCATCGCCTTGGGGTGCACCTGTTCTTTTTGTGAAGAAGAAAGATGGAACGTTTTGCATGTGTATCGACTACAGAGAACTCAACAAGTTAACGGTCAAGAACCGCTACCCATTACCTCCCATCGATGACCTTCTAGACCAACTTCAAGGCGTCACCTGTTTTTCAAAAATCGACCTTCGTTCTGGTTATCATCAACTCAGAGTACATGAAGAAGACGTCCCAAAGACCGCCTTCCGGACTTGTTATGGTCATTACGAATTCATGGTCATGCCATTCGGTTTAACCAACGCCCCAGCTGTCTTCATGGATCTAATGAATAGGGTATGCAAACCCTACCTCGACCGTTTTGTCATAGTCTTCATCGACGACATCCTCATCTACTCCAAGTCTAAATCCGATCATGAAGGACACCTTCGACTCATCCTTACACTCTTAAGGGCTTAAAAGCTCTACGCTAAGTTCTCAAAATGCGGGTCGGGGTGTGACAATTACACCACCCATGACCTGGAACTCGGAGCCGTTGTGTTCGCTCTCAAGATATGGAGACATTACCTCTACGTTACCAAGTGTGAAATATACACTGACCACAAAAGTCTCCAACATATCTTCAACCAAAAGGAGTTGAATATGAGGCAACGGAGATGGATCGAACTTCTTAACGACTACGACTGTGAAATTCGATATCATCCTGGAAAGGCAAATGTAGTGGCTGATGCACTCAGTCGAAAAGGTTATGTGAACTCTATTCGTCTTCTATGTTCGCAAATCATAACCGACATCAAAGATCGAATCCGAGAAGCTCAACATGTTTCTGTAACCGAAATGACGTTCGCGATGAGCTGTCATGTGGAGCTGAACTAAAAATCAAAACCAAATCCGACGGTATTCTATACTATTTAAATCGCATATGGATTCCCGATCGCGACAACCTTCGTGATTTCCTTATGAATGAGGCGCACAAAACGCGGTACTCTGTACACCCAGGAGCCGACAAGATGTATCAAGACCTACGATACACCTACTGGTGGCCGGGCATGAAAAAGGATATCGTTATTTTTGTTTCCAAGTGCCTTACCTGTTCCAAGGTAAAAGCTGAACATCAAAGACCTTCAGGACTTCTAGTTCAACCCGAAATAACTGTGTGGAAGTGAGAAAACATAACCATGGATTTCATCACCGGGTTACCTCGCACCTCCGGTGGGTATGACACTATATGGGTAATCATTGATCGTCTTACAAATCAGCTCACTTCATTCCGATCCGCGAGGACTTCAAAAACGAAAAGCTAGCTCGTATCTACATCAGCGAGATCGTAAGCCGTCATGGTGTACCTTTAAGCATCATTTCAGACCGTGATGGTCGTTTCACTCACGAACATGGCGGGCCGTACAAGCCGCCTTGGGTACACGATTAGACCTCAGTACCGCTTTTCATCCTCAAATTGATGGTCAATCTGAACGCACCATCCAAACTCTTGAAGACATGCTTCGAGCATGTGTCATAGACTTCAAAGGGAATTGGGACACTCATCTACCATTAGTTGAATTTTCGTACAACAATAGCTATCATTCAAGCATCGGCATGGCTCCTTTCGAAGCTTTATATGGTCGTAAGTGCCGATCTCCAGTATGTTGGCACGAAATTAGAGAAGCACAAATCACTGGTCCAGAATTAATTCAAGAAACAACAGACAAAATCCATCAAATTCGAAACAATCTTCTAGCGGCACAAAGTCGTCAAAAGAGTTATGCAGACAAACGACGAAAGCCCTTGGAGTTTAACATTGGTGATCAAGTACTTTTAAAAGTATCACCGTGGAAGGGAGTAGTTCGTTTTGGCCAGAAGGGCAAGCTAGCACCACGCTACGTAGGACCGTTCAAAATACTCGAAAGAGTAGGTCCTGTAGCATACAAGCTTGACTTACCAGAAGAACTCAACAGAATTCATCCCACATTCCTCGTATCAAACTTGAAAAAGTGCCTCGCCGATGAAAACCTCCATATTCCTCTAGAAGACATTCAAGTCGATGAATCTATGCATTTCATTGAAAGACCAGTAGAAATTATGGACTTCGGAGAGAAGCGTTTAAGACGAAGTCGTATTCTAATTGTCAGGGTATGTTGGGAGTCGAAACGAGGACCTGAGTTTACTTGGGAACATGAAGACTCAATGCGTGAGAATTACCCACATCTTTTTCCTGTTACCACTAATACTTAAATTTCGGGACGAAATTTCTAAAAGTAGGGGATACTGTAACATCCGTCGAAAAACGGGTTTTCCAAACCCGCTTCATTTATTAATCGAATATCCAGTCATAATTTTTCATTGCACATTTATTGCTCAAATTAATTTCAAACGAGACATAATTAATAAATATATTAGAATTAAAAAACTTTAATTGATAATTAATAAATAGTGAATAAAAAATAAAATGCGGCTGCCGGGTTTCGAACCCGGGTCGCCCATAAGATCAAACAAACAACACACCGCTCCGCCACTTGCCCTCTTTGTGAATATTACGAAACAAATAATACTTAAGATGAAATCCGAATTCAAACCGGACTTCAGCGCGGCAGAACTCGCAATCACCGGAAAATCCGGCAATCCGCGAGTTTAGCCATTTTCCTTTTGACTATAACGTTATAACCGACGTCGACATCGGTTATAACCGACGTCTGACCCTCAATTTTAGTCGTAACCGCCGGAAAATCTTGGGCGAACCTTGACCTCGATTCAGACCCAATCCAGCCATTCATCCCTATAAATACTCACCCAAACATCTCATAAACCTTTCGCTCTCAACTGCACTTTCTTTCTGAGGTTGCATTTGCTCAAAGGCTCGTCGCCGGAGATTTCCAATTTCGCCGGAACATCGCCGACATCGTGATCATAAAACCGTATTCGCTCGCCAGACGGTATAACTGTCTAAACTTCTTTACTATCTTTTGATTTATACTCTAATTGTTCAAACCAATGATCAAAAACTGCAAAAACAGTTCACCTAGCGGAATCCGCAAAACAGAACCGACGAATTCTGCCGGAAATTTCAAAGAAGACACTTTGTGATTTGGTACATCTTAGTCCTTAATTCCTTTCTTTTACTTCAATTCAATCAATTATAAGCGTAATTGGTCAATTAAACAACAGTCAATTCACTGTTCGGTAATTTGATAAGCGAAGAAGATAAAGTTAAACATGTGTTAAGTATAATTAAAAACGGATATTAAACCGGGTTAGACACAAGTCCAGCGGTGGACTGTGTGCACAAACAATGCACACGTCCCGGGTTCGAATCACACAACATGCCGACTTTCAGAAATAAAACCAATATTTTTAGAACTGAATCAGAACAAGTCACGGTATGTATATAAGAGTAATATAATCCGTGAGTTAAACAGATTAGACACACAGCCTAACTGGTTGGGCTGTGCGCATACGAACCGAAGGACCCGAGTTCGACTCCGGGTCCCTTCAAGCGGTTCGGCCATTTTAAATCGTTTAAAATAAACCCAATAAAATAGCAATTAATTAGTATATATATAATTAAAACAGAGAATATTTCGGGTTAGACACGTAGCTCAGTTGGTAGAGCTGCGTGCACGCGTACGAGAGGTCTCGGTTCGAACCTCACTCAACGCATGAATAAACTGAATCCGACTGTCAAACTGTCAAGGTCAACGGTCAACGGGTCAACATTTTTATATTTTTTTTATTTATTTATTTAATCAGAAAATTATTTAAAAATACTTAAAAATAATATTTTTAAAGTTAGAAAATGTCCTTAAACTCACAAAAATAAATCTAAAAATCCTATTAAGATTATGAATTAAAATCTATTTATTTACGGAACCACTTCGTTATTATTTAGGTTAGTTTTTCCTCGTCGATCAAATCCCAAAACTCGTGCGCATCCAACGTCATCAAAAGAACGCACCCAATGTGAGTGAATCTCTACCAAATTCCCCGTTTTAATCACATTTTGGGGTGTATCATGTGTTGTTTAATTCCTTATTATATTTAAACACTTGTGCATCCATCATATCCGTGATCAAATGTGTATCCAATATGTATCAATTGTTGTGTGAATTATGTTTAGATTTAAGATATCATTTTCAGTACATGTATTTCATTAGGCCCATCAGCTCCCCGTGGGATACGGGTTGAGTACAGGTGCCTCATTCGATCGCTCCGTTTGATTGAGCCTTGATCTCACATACATCATCATTCATGTCATACGATCGGCTCCGTTGGATTGAGCCTTGATCTCACAGTCATCATCATTCATATCATATACTCATTCAAAGTGGTTTGTGTTTGTTATATATATGTTTGCTCACATGTGATTATTGCACAAATTTTCAATATTAAATACAACAAGAAATTATTAACAATGTTTTATCAAGGTTCACTCGCCAACTTTTGTTGACCCAAAATATTCCCCCGTTTTACACATGATACAGGTGATCCAGTTGAGGCAAGAAACACATAGGAATGCCTAGAAGAATAAATCAGATTAAGCTTTGGATTGTTTTACTTAGTTTCAATTCCTTGTAATTGTATGGATTTGATTTGAATATTTAAGTTGTAATTTGAATTTAATAAATATGAAACATTTTAGTAAACATCATGAGCTTTGGTGATAACCCAATTATGCCCCGACTCTTATTCCGCTGCGGGTCGGGGTGTGACAGTAGTCGGGGCATGATTGGGTTTTCATCAAAGCTCGTGACATTTACTATAAAGTTTCATATTTATTATTTCAATTTAAAGGAGAAATTATAATAAACATACAAGCACAACAACATTCATGAACTCTTTATATTTCTTCTAAGGCAAAATCCTATATGTTCCTTGCTTCAACCTGTTCACCTGTATCATGTGTAAAAATAGGGTTTTGGGTCAACAAAAGTTGGCGAGTGAATCTTATTTAATCATTGGAAAGAATTAATTTTATTGGTTATTTAAATAAAAATGTGCCTAAACCAAATATGAATAAACGCATATGCAAATCTAACCACAAACCACATATTTTCAATCAATGCACACACAAGCATGACAAATGATGAACAATGAGATCAAGCTCAATCAAACGGAGCCGATCAAATGAGGCACCTGATGCTCAACTCGTCTCCAACGAGGAGCTAGTGGGCCTAATGAATGAATTGCACGCAACTGATAAAAATGTAAACACACAATACAACAAACAACATTTACATCACACGTTAGATCATATAATGGTAATAGCACAAGTGTTTGAATAAACGAAATATATGAAACGACACATGATACACCCCAAAACATGAATAAAAAGGGAAATTTGTAAGAATTCACTCACAGTGGATGCGTTTCCTTGATTGATGAAAAGTGCGCACGAATTTAAGATTTAACCGACGAAGGAAACTAACCTAAATAATAACGTAACAATTCGATAAGTATATAAAAGTTAATATTTCAATTATAACTTTTTATTTGATGTTTAGAATATATTTATGATATTTAATGGAATTTTAATCTTATTATAATTGAGAATATTAAAATAAGAGAAGTAAATAATTAAATAAAATAACTAAAGAATAATAAAAAATAAAAATAAAAATTTTTGGGCCTTGTCAAGCTTGTCAGAATCTGACCAGTTCGCATGGGAGGATAGGCAGCGTGGGCGCGATTTGAACTTGAGACCTCTCGTAGGTGTGCACGCAGCTCTTCCAACTGAGCTACGTGTCTAACCCGAAAGGAATCCTATTTTAATTCCTCTTATACACTTGTTAGGTTAAACCAGAATTTACTTTATTTAAAAAAAAGTTTAAATTAACGAACCGATGAGTAAAGCATGAATCGAACCCGCAACCTCAGCGCCATTGTGCACCCAGCCCATCCAACTGGGCTGGGTGTCTAACCCGATTATATTAGACTTTTAATTATACTTAACCACTTCCTAGAGTTCATCTTCTTCATTATCCTGATTAAACCCAGAACATTAACCCGAATTGAAACAAATTAACAATTATCCTGATTCACAATTTACACATGAATATGCAGTTTATAAAACAAGAAGTAAAGGGGATTACCAACGACGACAACTTCGATTTCCGGTGAGTAATTCCGGCGACCAAACAACTGGTTTTTTTTTCGGCAAGAACAGAAGGTTTGAGCAGAGGAGGTTGCGAGTGAAGTTTCGAATAAGTGGGTGAGTTTGGATCTGTCTTCTAATGGGTATTTATAGGCTGCTAGGATGTGATTTGTTTTCGATTTTGAAACGGAAAATCAAGATCGATGATTTGCAAACGGTTTGATTTTAATTGAGTTTGATTGAGGATTGGATGTTGGTTGACGGTTATAGTCGATCAATTGAAGAATCAAAACTGATGATTAGAGGTTAATCGCTGAATCAGTGGGGCGGTTACTGACGATGATGATTTTGAACTTGCAGGACCGCGTATTCACTATATGTTTTATTTGATTCCAAAACCACACAATAAGTGTGTGTGGTCTAGTGGTGTTTCGGTGTGTTCGCATGTGGGGGAACCCGGGTTCGATTCCGGTTTTGTCCCATTTTCTTCATTAATATATTTTTTTATAAATCTTTTTATATGATTTACCTATTTCCTTTATAAAATATTATTTTAGGTAAGTATTTTTTTGTAGATATTAATTATAAGAATCAATTAATACTAATAATGCCTAACAAAACATTAAATAATTTATTGAATTTCAAACCGGGCGGGTTCTCGAAACCCATTTTACACGAATGTTATAATGCATACTTAAAAACATGTTAAATACTAAAGTTCATGCTAATTGATAACAAATAGGAAGTTCATGGGCTAAATTGTGAAAAACCAAACTTATGTCGAATAGAGGAGGCGCCACGTCGCACGACGCCCTCCCCCCCTTACACCTACGCGTAACGTCTAGATCCCTAATCTACAGCAAGTTGTTTCCTTGCTACAGATCAGCCATTTCTCTTCACCTCTTCTTCAACCAATCACCATTTAACCTCCATTAACACAAAACCCTACCTCCTCTCTGTATAAACAAGCCTCCATTCACCCATTTTCACTTTCTAAACTCATCTATACTTCCAAAAGACTCTCAAATCTCTGGAAATTCAAGTTCAAGGAAGAAACATTCTAAGTACAAAAGGGAGTTCAAACTCATTTTTTTCTTCCATTCTTCTTCACTTCTTCTTCCTCTACAAGCTTGGAACACCTCTAGGAGTGTTTCCACAGGTTCACCATGGTAAACCAAAGTGGAACATCACCATTTTGAGGTCTACACTATCTGTTTTGGAAGAACCTTTTGTGAAAACTTTATAAACTATGTTTTTCTTTATTGAATCTTGTGCCTACTTGTTCTTGAGCTTGTATACGGTTATGAGACTTGTTAGGATAAGATTCTTATGAGTTTAAGAGGTGCAAACACCTCTAAACTTTCTGTTTTACTAGGGTTCATACAACCCACGAGTGATGAAACCATCCGAGTTTGCCATAACTCTTATGGCAAGACTTGTTTTGGTATAAGTGTGAATACTTTGAAGCCTTAGCTATCCTAACTGTAACATTTGTCAAAAACGGGTTTTTCCAAACCCGCTTCGTTTGTAATCGAATATCAAGTTATGAATGTTTTGTTGCTTATTTTTGTTTATTTTAATTTTAAATGTTGCATAATTAATAAACAAATTGGAATTTAAAAACTATAATTAATAAAAAGTGAAAATAAAATAAATAAAAAAGAAAACCGGCTGCCGGGATTCAAACCCAGGTCACCGGGTGAGTCTAACGACTTAACTCGCACACATATAACCACTCCGCCACTTGATGTTTTCTGTTAGTTCTAGGAATCAATTAAATCTTATGTTCAACCATGAATCAACCGGTTTACGCAGACTGTAACCGTAATCGGCTTTCAAACGTCCAAAAACGTTTGAGTGTTCCGGTTTTCTGACAATAACCGATACACCGATACCTTCAATCAATTTAGTCTTGATTGGACTTGAATTCAAGTGATGTTCGGTTTTTATAACCAAAACGTTCACTTCTGGAATTACTTCAACAAAAGCTTCATTTCGCAACTCAATTACATTCCCAGAACTTCTATTCTCGCGTTTACTCTGGTTTCTGATCGTCGGAATTACTTTCTGATCATCGCCGGAATTCTCTACAAGTCGCCGGAAAACCGAGACTCACCTCAAAACGGTAAATGACTCGACTCTTTTTTGTTCCATTCCATTGATAGACCATTACTAACATCAATCCATCACCCAGAATCAATCCCAGGCGACGTTATCGGATAATCAACTCTCGCCGGAAAACTTCTGAAAAAATTCTTTTTTCCGCTGTGAAACGGTATAGTCATTCAAACCTTCTGATAACTCTTGTTTAGTACTTCAATTCCACAATTAGCTAATCAAAACTGTTAATTTGTTCGCTCAGTCGAAGTTCATAAAAACAGAGCCGACGACTTCGCCGGAGTTCTGAGAAAGATCATCATTCCGGTATGTTCATTCCCGAAACTTTTCCTATCCGTTACATATAAATCATTAGTACGTCTGTTAATCGAATTAAGCAAGAAACAGTTGATTAATCATTGTCTGTGAATTTAACGAAGAAGATGAAGTCTATTATGATTATAAGATTAATTAAAATCGGTATTATAAACGGGTTAGACACATAGTCCAGCAGTGGACTGTGTGCAAACAATACGCATACGTCCCGAGTTCGATCCTCGACACACACACACTCTCTGTAATTAAAATGTTCCTTTTTAAACTGAACCGGATCCATTCGCAATTAGATGTTAAGTATAATAAAAATCAGTATATTAACCAAGTTAGACACACAGTCCAGCGGTGGACTGTGTGCAACATTAAATCACAGGTCCCGGGTTCGAGACCTGTTGACGGCACCGGTTAGATAATTAAAATCCTTTTTAAAAATAAATGAATTTTGAATAAATTAAAACAGTATATAAATATAATTTAAAACAGAAATATTTCGGGTTAGACACGTAGCTCAGTTGGTAGAGCTGCGTGCACGCGTACGGGAGGTCTCGGGTTCAGCCTCACCCAGCGCGTACATACACACGGTTGAACCGGTCAAACAGTTAACAGTCAAACAGCCAGCGGTCAAACGGTCAATGGTCAACGCAAAAGTCAACACTTTTTTTTATATTTTTATTTATTTATTTAGTTTAAAAATCAATTAAAAATACTTAAAAATAATGTTTTTAAAGATAGATAATAGCCTTAAACTCACAAAAATATATATAAAAAATCTTATTAAAATTATTAATAAAATCCATTCATTTACCATACTTCCCGTTATTATTTAGGTTAGTTAAGTCTCATCGATCAATCCTCCAAACTCGTGCGCATTTCATCATCTTCAACTGAACGCACCCAATGTGAGTGAATCTCTACAAATTCCACGTTTTAATCACGTTTTTGGGGTGTATCATGTGTCTTACCATTTGTTATATTTAAATCATTGTGCATACATCATATCCATGAACAAATGTGTATTTAGCTTGTATCAACTGTTTGTGTGGTTATTGTTTAGATTTAATTTATCATTTTCAGTACATGCAATATCATAGGCCGCCGCTCCCCATTACATTATGAGCGGTGAGCAGTTCCCCATTACATTATGAGCGTGAACCGGGCATTGCCAACATACGATCGGCTCCGTTTGATTGAGCCTTGATCGCACAGACATTCATCATAGGCCGTCCGTTGCCCATTACATTATGAGCGTGAACGTGACGTTGCCAACATATACAGTTTCATTCATGTTATATATTCATGCAAGTTGATATGTTATTGTATGTTATTGTTTGTGGTTGTTATTGTTATTGTTTGATTATTTACATTTGCTCACATATGACTATTGCACAATTTTTCCATGATAAAAATAATAAGAAATCAATAATAAATGTTTATCTAACAAGGTTCACTCGCCAACTTATGTTGACCCAAAACCCCATTTTTAACATGATACAGTGATCCACGCAGCAAGAACACATAGGATTGGCTAGAAGAATAAACTGGTTTAGAGCTTGATTGTTTAGTTGATTATTTTCTTGTATTGTATAACATGTTTGGATTATTGAGAATGTAATTGACTTAAATAAATATGAAACATATTAGTAAATATCATGAGCTTTGGTGATAACCCAATTATGCCCCGACTCTTATTCCGCTGCGGGTCGCGGTGTGACAGATTGGTATCAGAGCCATGACTATAGGGATATAGGATAGGTTATTAGACCCTTAGAGCCTATACTATAGTTGATTAGAATTTTTAAAATTTTTGTGTGTTACATGCCAAATTTCATGATGATTATATGTTTTATGTTTAATGTTACATTCAATGTTATGCAAGCATGTTCATAAGTACATACTATTAGATAATGCCTATCATGAATCATATTCTCATAATATATCATATCCATGAGAGCACACACCACATCATTTTCATGATTGTTTTTACAATGATTTTTGTATTTTCAAATCACATCAAAGTGAGTACTCATGGCGGGCATGTAGTAACTGGAAGGGTACAAGTACCGGTAGTCGGAACGTCCTGTCTAGGCTTGGCATTCGTATAAATCCAAAATAAAGGACCGTTTGCCTACCTGGGGACTAACGATGAGAGTACGAAGTACCTAGTAGGCCAAAGCATGCTATACCAAACGTCGTGTGAGCTAACCCCACTTTGAGTTGTCATTGTGTCTACACCTGGACACATTCCGACCATACATCTCGTAAACATATTTCATGGTTTTCATTCGGGTGATGCGAGTGTTAAACCGCCAATACTAATGTGAATCCTACCAAGCCAATAGTCATGGGGGCCCACATGACTATACAGGTGAAGGTATGGGGGACATTTGAGGCCCAACATGAGCAAACCCAAGACATCCTATGGATGTAGTTGCATTATTGATATTTATGTTATTTTCATTTTCTTTAAGACACATGACACCTAAAAAGACTCCTTAAACTCACAATCTTCTTATATATGTTCCTGTAGATGTCGGCTAGGCAACAACGAGGGGTAGAAAATCAGGAAGGTCACACGAACGCTTGGCCACTCAAATCGCAAAACAAATTGCCGCGGTACTTCCTGACATTGTGATTCAAGTACAACAAGCTCTTGCCACAAATCCCACCAATCCTCCCCAGCAAGAAGACCAGAACATCGACAACCCTCCTACCAACAAGTGCTCATATAAACATTTCAAGTCTTGCGATCCTCCGAAATTTGAAGGGACTGAAGGTGTCACTGCTCTCCTCCACTGGTTTGAGGAAATGGAAAACACTTTCCTCAACTGCGATTGTCCCGAGGATCGCAAGGTACGATACTCAACCGGGAGACTATTTGGGGTAGCTCTTACCTGGTGGAATACTGAAAAGGGTAAGAGAGGAATCGAAGATGCAATGGCCTTAACGTGGGAGGAGTTAAGGGAAATCATGACGAGACGATTCTGTCCTAGAAGTGAGATTAAAAAGTTAGAGGACGAATTTCATTCATTGAAGCAAAAGGAGGGAGATCATACTTCCTACAACAAGAGGTTTTTAGAGTTGAACCAGATGGTCCCTAACTTGTTCACCCCAGTTTACCGTTTAGTCGAGCATTATATTCGAGGTCTTCCCTCGAAAATTCAAGATTCAGTTCTCAGCACTTCGCCAGCAACAGTTGAAGCTGCTATGGAACTAGCTACTGAACTGACCGAGAATCGAATTCGCAACGGTAAATTTAAAGAGGAGAAAAGGAAAGCCCCCGTTGAGGGCCAAACTTCAAACCATTCCACCTCCTCCTCTAAGTTTGCTAACAAGAGGAAACGTAACACCAGAAATTTCGCTGTCACACAAACCAATTACCCTATCCCTGCTGCACACATTACCCAAGTTGCCCCCTCACCTGCACCATATAAAAGGCCATACTCTGGCCCATTACCAAAATGCAACCGTTGCCAATACCATCACTTTCCTGATCATCCCTGTCAACATTGCACCGGCTGTGGTCGCGCAGGTCACACTGTTCAAACCTGTCGCATACCACAGCGAACGAACCGCCACCAGCCCTCAACCCAAACCCACCATCAAATAATGGGTCAAGCCCAACAACCCCTACTACTACCACCTACCCAACATTTAGCCCAATCATACTACCAACCCAACTATCCCATGGTGCAACCTATGCGGGCTTGCTACAATTGTGGAGACCCAAACCATTTTAGAAACACTTGTCCACGTTTGGTGAACATTATACATGCTCAAGCCCAAGCAAATCCGGTGAATCAAGCTAACCAAGCTCCTCCACCTGCAAGAGGAAGAGCTTTCAACATCAACGCTAATCAGGATAGAGCTGACAGCAATGTGGTTAACGGTACGTTCCTTATCAATGGTAGTTATGCATCCATGTTGTTTGATACTGGCGTGGATAAAAGTTTTGTGTCCTTAGAGTTTGAACCCATCCTAAACCAAATTCGTGATAAGCTCATGGAGTCCATAACAATGGAAGTTGCTGACGGGAAACCGATCTCATTAAACTCTATTATACGCAATTGTACTCTCACCTTAAACGATCACGATTTTCCAGTTGACCTCATTCCTATGAAGTTAGGAAGCTTTGACATTATAATTGGTATGGACTGGCTCAGCCAACATCAGGCTGAAGTTGTATGCCGCGAAAAGTTTATACGCATTCCTCTTTCAAACGGTCAGACTCTACGAATCTTTGGAGAAACCTCATCGAAAGGGCTCAGATTAATGTCCTGTCTTCAGGCTCGAAAATATCTACGCAAGAATTATGTCGCATTTTTAACCCATGTCGTCAAAAAGGGAACCATGGAGAAGAAACTTATAGACATCCCAGTAGTAAAAGATTTTCCGCAAGTTTTTCCTGACGACATTTCAGGACTTCCTCCCGTGAGAGAAGTCGAATTTCGCATCGATCTTGTACCTGGTGCTACACCAGTTGCAAAGTCTCCTTATAGGTTAGCCCCATCCGAAATGCAAGAGCTAGCCAGTCAATTGCAAGAGTTGACTGACAAAGGATTTATACGTCCTAGCTCCTCGCCTTGGGGTGCACCTGTCCTTTTTGTGAAGAAGAAAGATGGAACTTTTCGCATGTGCATCGAATACAGAGAACTCACAAGTTAACGATCAAGAATCGCTATCCATTACCTCGCATTGATGATCTTCTTGACCAACTTCAAGGCGCCAGCTTTTTTCAAAAATCGACCTTCGTTCTGGTTATCACTAACTTAGAGTACATGAAGAAGACGTCCCAAAGACCGCCTTCAGAACTCGTTATGGTCATTATGAATTCATGGTCATGCCATTTGGTTTAACCAACGCTTCAGCTGTCTTCATGGATCTAATGAACAGAGTCTGCAAACCCTATTTCGATCATTTTGTTATAGTCTTCATCGACGACATCCTCATTTATTCAAAGTCTTAAGTCGGATCATGAACGGCACCTTCGACTCATCCTTACACTCTTAGAGAATGAAAAGCTTTACGCCAAATTCACCAAATGCGAATTCTGGTTAAAAGAGGTACAATTCCTTGGACATGTTGTTAATGACAAAGGAATACATGTCGACCCTCAAAGATCAAAGCAGTACAAGAATGGCAAGCGCCACGTACACCAACCGAAGTAAGATCATTCCTTGGTTTGGCTGGTTATTATCGCCGTTTCATTTCAAATTTCTCCCGCATTGCTGTACCACTCACGGCTTTAACTCAGAAAGGAAAACCCTTCATATGGGGACCCAAGCAAGAAGAAGCCTTCCAAACCCTTAAACAAAAACTCTGTGATGCACCAATTCTCACTCTTCCTGAAGGTTGTGATGACTTCGTGGTTTATTGCGAACGCGTCAGGGCAAGGACTAGGCTGTCACATCCCGACCCGCAGCGGAAAAGGTGATCGGGGCATGATTGGGTTATCATCAAAGCTCATGACATTTATTTTAACGTTTCATATTCATTAATACAATTTAATGGAAATTTACAAAACATAATTACATCATGACCTAAACATCAATCTAAGCTTCTTTGTTTTCTTCTAAGGCATTTCCTATGTTTTCCTTGCTTCATCCTGTTCACCTGTATCATGTGTAAAAAGGGTTTTTGGATCAACAAAAAGTTGGCGAGTGAAACCTATGGAAAACATTTGAACAAGTTTATTTAATTGATTATAAAATAAAGTGCACAACCACACATGAGTAAAAATAGATGTAAACTCATTCACCAATCAATTTAATATTAAACATTACACACATGAACAATAATGGATCATTTAGAGGCACGCGTTACTCAACTCGTCTCTCACGAGGAAACTGATGGGACTAATGAATGAATTGCATAAACTTGACAATATGAAATACATAACTACAAACAATAAAAACTCAATAATACACACACGAACAATAATGGATTTGTTTTAAGGCAGGTGTTGCTCAACTCATCTCACACGAGGAACTGATGGGCCTAATGAATGAATTTCATATAAAATAGACAAAATGAAATACATAACTACAAGCAATGTATACAATCTAAGTTTAGATCACAATATGGAATGGCACAAGTTTAAATAAACGAGTTAATTTTATGACACATGACACACCCCAAAACGTGTAATTAAAAAGGGGAGTTGTAAGATTCACTCACAGTGGGTGCGTTCGGTTGATGATGTTGAATGCACGCGAAGTGGTTTTAACCACGAGTGAAATTAACCTAGATAATGGCATGATGTTTCGGTAAGTAAACGGATTTTATTAATCCATTTTAGTAGGATTGTTGGGTGTATTTTTGTGAGTTTAAGGCTATTTTCTAACCTTAAAAATGTTATTTTTAAGTATTTTTAATTGATTTTTAAATAAAATAAATAAATAAAAATAATAAAAAAGTTGACTTTTTTGACCGTTGACCGTTGACCATTGACCATTGACCTTGACTGTTTGACCGGTTCGTATGCGTGTAAGTGTGCGCTGGGTGAGGCTCGAACCCGAGACCTCCCGTACGCGTGCACGCAGCTCTACCAACTTAGCTACGTGTCTAACCCGAAATATTTCTGTTTTTAATTATATTTATATATTAATTAGATTAATCCGAAAATCAACTTATTTCTAAAAAGATTTTAATCAGTGACTCCGTGCGCTCCACAGGTCTCGAACCCGGGACCTGTGGTTTAGGTTAACACATAGTCCACCGCTAGACTGTGTGTTTAACTTGTTATATAATCTGATTTTTATTATACTTATATACAATTAAATAATTTCAGTTCTGCCTTATTTAAAAAGTTTAATAATTGTCCGGACCGGTGCGGTAGCCCGGACTCGAACTCGTGTCCTGTGATTAAACATACACACAGTCCACCGCTGGACTGTGTGTCTATCTTGGTTATTATTCTGGTTTTTATTAAACTTAACATGTACAGCGGTGACTCCGGTTCGGTTAAAAAAAGACATTTTTATTAAGGCAAGCATGCGTGGGACAAGATTCGAACTCGAGACGTTTACGTGTTTAATGTGCACATAGTCCACCGCTGGACTGTGTGTCTAACCCGAGTTATATCTTGATTTATATTAAACTTAAACACTACAGAAACTTCGTCTTCTTCGTTGAATTTAACCAGAATCGGAAATCCGACTGGTTCAATGTTTTAATCATGTTCTTTAGTGTTTTTAGGTTAATTACAGGTGAGATATATAAAAAGAATGAAAGATTTAAGCGTAAGGTATACCGACTAGACTCCTCTGTTTCTCCGGCGAAACTTCGGTGACAGCAGGAACTTCCGGCGTCGTGTGTCCTGCGGCAGAGATTCTTCAGCAAGCTTGAAATGGATGTGGGTGACTTCGGTATAAGCTCTGGGGGTTCGGTAAGGCTCAGAAGTGAAAAACCCAGTTTTCCAGCGAGGTACAGAAGTTTTCCGGCGAATGGAATTACGTCGGGTAAAGGTGCGGTTTTGAGCGAAAAAGCTTGCAGAGGTTCAGGAGGTATTTATAGGGCAGGAATCGAGATGTATAGAGTCGGATTTCAGGCTTGATTCAAAGTCCTTACGTTTTCTGGCGGTTATAGCTTGTGTCGCGGGTTCAGGCGTCGGTTATAACCGTGATGAGTTTAAAGTTTACGTTAAGAATAAAAGAAACCGTCCAATCTCGCGAGATCGCCGGGATTTCCGACGACTGCATTTGGGCGCGCCGATTTTGAATTCTAGAATTATAATATGTATTAATTGTTTCCATTAATTCACAAGAAATACTAGTGGCGCAGTGGTTGAACGGCTGAGTGTTAAGTTTGTTGTTGACCCGGCTGACTGACCCGGGTTCGAAACCCGGCAGTGCCATTATATTTTTATTTCATTATTTTTAACAATTTTTCAAAAACAAATTATATATTCCAATATAATAATTAATTATGTATCGTTTAAAATTAATTTGGGCATTAAATACGCCACGAAATTTTAAACTGATTGTTCGGTTAATACACCGAGCGGGTTTGGTAAAATCCGTTTTTTTTTACGGATGTTACAGTATCCCCTGCTTTTTAGAAAATTCGTCCCAAATTTAAGTAGTGATATATTTTGACTAAAAATGATGGTGTTTAGTTTTGACAGTTACATACTTAGAAAAAGTGTAAGAGTTTAAATTTTATTTGAGGCGGTAACGTCCCTTGTAAGGGTTAAGTACCCTATTACAGGAATCGCTTTTTGTTGCCTATTGTAAAAGTATTGATAAGCAGAGTTGATTCGCTAAATATGATATCATGCATAAGAGTTTGGATATGTTTGGAAGGATATGGTTATATCCTAAAGCAAAACTTCTAATACTACAACCTACATGGAACTTCTCGTAACCGTCTAACAATACCTCTGATCCTTTGACAAGAATACTTATATATAGGAAGTACCAGCGGCGTATCCACCATATTCTTGTCAAATTTTCATTGGTTTTATTAGTAAGTTATGATTGGTTCTATGACTATAGAACATAAATAAACACAACAACTACTGTACCAAGAAATTACTACATCCTACATAGAACTTCTCATAACCGTCTGACAATGCCTCTGATCCTTTGACAAGAATACTTATATATAGGAAGTACCAGCGGCGTATCCACCATATTCTTGTCAAACTTTCATTGGTTTTATCAGTAAGTTATGATTGGTCCTATGATGTAACTCTAGAACATAAATAACACAACAACCAATATTTGAAACCACATTCTGATAGCATATATGTTTGAATGGTGACAGTTCCTCTCTCGTTTGTTATAATGCAGAGGTTAGTTTTTGTAGAAATAGAACACAATCCAATTTCTTTAAATGGCAAGATGATATGAATGTAACACAAATTTCAACCAGGGCAGTACTAAATCCTACATGGAACTTCTCATAACCGCCTGATAATGCCTCTGATTCTTTGGCAAGAATACTTATATATAGGAAGTACCAACGGCGTATCCACCATATTCTTGTCAAATTTTCGTTGGTTTTATCCGCAAGTTATGATTTGTTACCAAGAAACTACTAAATCCTACATAGAACTTCTCATAACCGTCTGACAATGCCTCTGATCCTTTGACAAGAATACTTATATATAGGAAGTACCAGCGGCGTATCCACCATATTCTCGTCAAATTTTCATTGGTTTTATCAGTGAATTATGATTAGTCCTATGTGACTCTACAACCAATACAACAAACACAAAAATACTGAAAATGAAAAATGTCTGTGCGATCAAGGCTCAATCAAACGGAGCCGATCGTATTGCATGAACTGAAAATGAAAATGTCTGTGCGATCAAGGCTCAATCAAGCGGAGCCGATCGTATTGCATGTACTGAAAATAATAAACTTAATCTAAACAACAATCACACAAACAGCTTATACATGGAACCTCTCATAACCGCCTGATAATGCCTCCGATCATTTGACAAGAATACTTATATATAGGAAGTACCAGCGGCGTATCCACCATATTCTTGTCAAATTTTCATTGACTTTATCCACAAGTTATGATTAGTTCTATGTGACTCTACAACAAACACAACAACCACAAGATACTGATAATGAAAATGTATGTGCGATCAAGGCTCAATCAAACGGAGCCGATCGTATTGCATGTACTGAAAATGAAAATGTCTGTGCGATCAAGGCTCAATCAAGTGGAGCCGATCGTATTGCATGTACTGAAAATAATAAACTTAATCTAAACAACAATCACACAAACAGCCTATACATGGAACCTCTCATAACCGCCTGATAATGCCTCCGATCCTTTGACAAGAATACTTATATATAGGAAGTACCAGCGGCGTATCCACCATATTCTTGTCAAATTTTCATTGACTTTATCCACAAGTTATGATTAGTTCTATGTGACTCTACAACAAACACAATAACCACAAGATACTGATAATGAAAATGTCTGTGGATCAAGGCTCAATCAAACGGAGCCGATCGTATTGCATGTACTGAAAATGAAAAATGTCTGTGCGATCAAGGCTCAATCAAACGGAGCCGATCGTATGTGGGCACGCCGGGTTCACGCTCATAATGAAATAGGGAACTTGCTCAACGCTCATAATGTAATGGGGAGCGGCGGCCTATGAAATTGCATGTACTGAAAATAATAAACAATAATTACTCAAACAGTTTACACATAGAACCTCTCATAACGCCAGATAATGCTTCTGGTCCTTTGACAAGAATACTTATATATAGGAAGTACCAGCGGCGTATCCACCATATTCTTGTCAAATTCTCATTGGCTTTATCCTTAAGTTATGATTGGTTCTATGTGATAAAGAAAAAACATAAAACTAAACGATTGGAGTTGATTCTTGATTTCCGGTGAAGAGGACTAGTTGGGTATCTTCGTTTGGGCCGTGATTATCTTCGACAGGATTGGCGTTGATGTTGAAGACTCTTCCTCTTGCTGGTGGCCTAACGGTTGGGTTTTCTTGGTTTACTTGGTTAACTGGGTTTGATTGGGCTTGAGCGTTTATGATGTTAACCAATCGAGGGCACGTGTTTCTAAAGTGGGTAGGGTCGCCACAATTGAAACAAGCTCGAACATATGGGAACATGGGGTATTGGGGTTGTTGATAGGTTTGGACCATGTTTTGAGTAGGGGGAGAGATTTGGTTTTGAAAGGTGCGGCAAACCTTGCTCAAATGACCATAGCGTCCACAAGTTGCACATAGTCGACAAGGTAAAGTAAGGGGATGGTGATAAAAACAGTTGTTGCATCGAGGGTGAGGTCCAAGATATGGTTTCTTATTTGGGTAAGTTGAGTT
Source organism: Scalesia atractyloides (assembly GCA_947069175.1). NCBI lineage: Eukaryota > Viridiplantae > Streptophyta > Magnoliopsida > Asterales > Asteraceae > Scalesia > Scalesia atractyloides. The sequence continues at coordinate 82,402,567 of CAMTDV010001632.1, forward strand.
GGGTGCCACTTGAGTGATTGGGATAGCTTGGATGGGTATGGCGTGTGAAATTGGTTGATTTCGTTGGATAGCAGCGAAAAGTTGCCCGTCTCTTTTTCTCTTAGAATTGGGTTGAGAAGGGGATTCGGTTTGGGTGTAGTCGGAGGTTTCAGTCGATGCTTTATCCTTCTTCTTCTCCTCCTTGAAGTCTTTGTTCCGGATTCGGTTCTCGGTGAGCGCTGTTGCTAGCTCCATTGCTGCTTCCAAAGTTGCAGGCGTGGTACTTATTACAGAGTCTTGAATCTTTGACGGAAGACCTTGAATGTAGTGCTCGATCAACCGGTAGAGGGGAGTGAACAAGTTGGGAACCATCTGATGTAACTCGAGGAATCTTTTGTTGTATGTGGTGTGGTCGCCTTCCTTTTGCTTCAACGAATAAAATTCATCTTCTAATTTCTTGATTTCGCTCCTTGGGCAAAATCGTCTGGTCATGATTTCCTTCAATTCATTCCAAGTTAAAGTCATAGCATCTTCAACACCTCGTTTGGCTTTCTCTGTATTCCACCAAGTAAGTGCTATTCCATATAAACGACCGGTAGCATATCGCACTTTGCGGTTATCAGGGAAATCGCAGTTTAAAAAAGTGTTCTCCATTTCTTCAAACCAATGGAGGAGAGCAGTGACACCTTCAGTCCCTTTGTATTTTGGAGGGTCGCATGATTTGAAATGCTTGTAGGTGCATTTAGTGATATTTGGGGGAGGGTTGATAACGTTTTGATTTTCTTGATTGGCAGGATTAGCGGTAAGTGCTTGTTGTACTTGGATTACAATGTTGGGTATTACGGCAGCCATTTGTTGAGCGATTAGGGCAGCCATGCGCTCGCGTGCTTTTCCTGCTCTCATATTCCTACGGGCGAGGTTAGAAGACATCTACAAGGAATACATGTCAAGAGTATGAGTTGGATGCTTTTGGGATCATGGGTCGCACTTAGGAATGAACATTCATAAAATAATTATAGAAAAATAAATCTACTACATCCATAGGATGTCTTGGGCTTTGCTCGTCATTAGGCCCTACATGCCGCCATACTTCACCCTCGTAATCATGTGGGCCCCATGAATACCGGGTTTTTCATATGGTTCGCATGTGTTAGCCTGGTTACGTACACTAAAACCCGGAGAAAATCGAGAAATATGTATATAACGTGTGATATTCGGAATGTGTCCATGTGTAGACACGGTGACACCTCAAAGTGGGGTTAGTTCGAACGACGTTTGGTGTGGCATGCTTTGGCCTAATAGGTCCTTCGTACTCTCATCGTTAGTCCCCAGGTAGGCAAACTGGTCCGTTATATTGGATTTATACGAATGCCAACCTAGACAGGACTTTCCGACTACTTGTACTTGTACCCTTCCAGTTACTACATGCCCGTCGCAGAACTTACTTTGATGAGATTTGAAAATTGCAACAAAATCTTTGAATAATGAGAGTATGAAAATGATTTGAATATATGAACATTGAAATATGTATAATGAATATGTATATAAGTATGTATGTTTGACTGTAAGTATAAACAAATATGAAACAAAAAAATATCATAAGTTTGTATGTAACCACCTAAACAATTAAAATTTAGGCAAACTATAGTATAGGCTCTAAGGGTCTAATAACCTATCCTATATCCCTATAGTCATGGCTCTGATACCAATCTGTCACACCCCGACCCGCAGCGGAAAAGGTGATCGGGGCATGATTGGGTTATCATCAAAACTCATGACATTTATTTTAACGTTTCATATTCATTAATACAATTTAATGGAAATTTACAAACATAATTACATCATGACCTAAACATCAATCTAAGCTTCTTTGTTTTCTTCTAAGGCATTTCCTATGTTTTCCTTGCTTCATCCTGTTCACCTGTATCATGTGTAAAAAGGGTTTTTGGATCAACAAAAAATTGGCGAGTGAAACCTATGGAAAACATTTGAACAAGTTTATTTAATTGATTATAAAATAAAGTGCACAACCACACATGAGTAAAAATAGATGTAAACTCATTCACCAATCAATTTAATATTAAACATTACACACATGAACAATAATGGATCATTTAGAGGCACGCGTTGCTCAACTCGTCTCTCACGAGGAAACTGATGGGACTAATGAATGCATTGCATAAACTTGACAATATGAAATACATAACTACAAACAATAAAAACTCAATAATACACACACGAACAATAATGGATTTGTTTTAAGGCAGGTGTTGCTCAACTCATCTCACACGAGGAACTGATGGGCCTAATGAATGAATTTCATATAAAATAGACAAAATGAAATACATAACTACAAGCAATGTATACAATCTAAGTTTAGATCACAATATGGAATGGCACAAGTTTAAATAAACGAGTTAATTTTATGACACATGACACACCCCAAAACGCGTAATTAAAAAGGGGAGTTGTAAGATTCACTCACAGTGGGTGCGTTCAGTTGATGATGTTGAATGCACGCGAAGTGGTTTTAACCACGAGTGAAATTAACCTAGATAATGGCATAATGTTTCGGTAAGTAAACGGATTTTATTAATCCATTTTAGTAGGATTGTTGGGTGTATTTTTGTGAGTTTAAGGCTATTTTCTAACCTTAAAAATGTTATTTTTAAGTATTTTTAATTGATTTTTAAATAAAATAAATAAATAAAAATAATAATAAAAAGTTGACTTTTTTGACCGTTGACCGTTGACCATTGACCATTGACCTTGACTGTTTGACCGGTTCGTATGCGTGTAAGTGTGCGTTGGGTGAGGCTCGAACCCGAGACCTCCCGTACGCGTGCACGCAGCTCTACCAACTGAGCTACGTGTCTAACCCGAAATATTTCTGTTTTTAATTATATTTATATATTAATTAGATTAATCCGAAAATCAACTTATTTCTAAAAAGATTTTAATCAGTGACTCCGTGCGCTCCACAGGTCTCGAACCCGGGACCTGTGGTTTAGGTTAACACATAGTCCACCGCTAGACTGTGTGTTTAACTTGTTATATAATCTGATTTTTATTATACTTATATACAATTAAATAATTTCAGTTCTGCCTTATTTAAAAAGTTTAATAATTGTCCGGACCGGTGCGGTAGCCCGGACTCGAACTCGTGTCCTGTGATTAAACATACACACAGTCCACCGCTGGACTGAGTGTCTATCTTGGTTATTATTCTGGTTTTTATTAAACTTAACATGTACAGCGGTGACTCCGGTTCGGTTAAAAAAAAGACATTTTTATTAAGGCAAGCATGCGTGGGACAAGATTCGAACTCGAGACGTTTACGTGTTTAATGTGCACACAGTCCACCGCTGGACTGTGTGTCTAACCCGAGTTATATCTTGATTTATATTAAACTTAAACACTACAGAAACTTCGTCTTCTTCGTTGAATTTAACTAGAATCGGAAATCCGACTGGTTCAATGTTTTAATCATGTTCTTTAGTGTTTTTAGGTTAATTACAGGTGAGATATATAAAAAGAATGAAAGATTTAAGCGTAAGGTATACCGACTGGACTCCTCTGTTTCTCCGGCGAAACTCCGGTGACAGCAGGAACTTCCGGCGTCGTGTGTCCTGCGGCAGAGATTCTTCAGCAAGCTTGAAATGGATGTGGGTGACTTCGGTATAAGCTCTGGGGGTTCGGTAAGGCTCAGAAGTGAAAAACCCGGTTTTCCGGCGAGGTACAGAAGTTTTCCGGCGAATGGAATTACGTCGGGTAAAGGTGCGGTTTTGAGCGAAAAAGCTTGCAGAGGTTCGAGGAGGTATTTATAGGGCAGGAATCGAGTATAGAGTCGGATTTCAGGCTTGATTCAAAGTCCTTACGTTTTCCGGCGGTTATAGCTTGTGTCGCGGGTTCAGGTGTCGGTTATAACCGATGATGAGTTTAAAGTTTACGTAAAGAATAAAAGAAACCGTCCAATCTCGCGAGATCGCCGGGGTTTCCGAAGACTGCATTTGGGCGCGCCGATTTTGAATTCGAGAATTATAATATGTATTAATTGTTTCCATTAATTCACAAGAAATACTAGTGGTGCAGTGGTTGAACGGCTGAGTGTTAAGTTTGTTGTTGACCCGGCTGATTGACCCGGGTTCGAAACCCGGCAGTGCCATTATATTTTTATTTCATTATTTTTAACAATTTTTCAAAAACAAATTATATATTCCAATATAATAATTAATTATGTATCGTTTAAAATTAATTTGGGCATTAAATACGCCACGAAATTTTAAACTGATTGTTCGGTTAATACACGGAGCGGATTTGCTAAAATCCGTTTTTTTTTTTTTTTTACGGATGTTACATAGGCTGTGTTATAATGCAAAGAGGAAAGGTGATAGCTTATGCTTCTAGACAACTCAAAACTCATGAGAAGAACTACACCACCCACGACCTAGAACTTAGAGCCGTTGTGTTCGCTCTTAAGATATGGAGACATTATCTCTACGGTACTAAGTGTGAAATATACACTGACCACAAGAGTCTTCAACATATCTTCAACCAAAAGGAGTTAAACATGAGACAACGAAGATGGGTCGAACTTCTAAATGACTACGACTGTGAAATTCGATATCACCCTGGCAAGGCAAATGTGGTGGCCGATGCACTCAGTCGAAAGGGTTATGCGAACTACATTCGTTTTCTATGTTCGCAAATCATAACCGACATCAAAGATCAAATTCGAGAAGCCCAACATGTTTCAGTAACGGAAGACGACGTACGAAAGGAGCTGTCCTGTGGAGCTGAACTTAAAATTGAAACTAAATCTGACGGTATTCTGTACTATCTAGATCGCATATGGATTCCTGACCACAACAACCTTCGTGAATTCCTTATGAATGAGGCACACAAAACACGATACTCTATACACCCAGGAGCCGACAAGATGTATCAAGACCTTCGATACACCTACTGGTGGCCTGGAATGAAAAATGATATTGCTGTTTTTGTTTCCAAGTGCCTTACATGTTCCAAGGTAAAAGCTGAACATCAAAGACCCTCAGGACTTCTGGTCCAACCTGAAATACCTGTATGGAAGTGGGAAAACATAACCATGGACTTCATTACCGGGTTACCTCGCACTTCTAGTGGGTATGGCTATATGGGTAATTATTGATAGTCTTACAAAATCAGCTCACTTTATTCCAATCCGCAAGATTTCAAGAACGAAAAGCTAGCTCGTATCTACATCAGCGAAATCGTAAGCCGACATGGTGTACCGTTAAGCATTATTTCGGATCGTGATGGTCGTTTCACTTCACGAACATGGCAGGCTGTACAAGCCGCTTTGGGTACACGATTAGACCTCAGTACCGCTTATCATCCTCAAACTGATGGACAATCTGAACGCACCATTCAAACTCTTGAAGATATGCTTCGAGCATGTGTCATAGACTTCAAGGGAAATTGGGACGCTCATCTACCATTAGTTGAATTTTCGTACAACAACAGCTATCATTCAAGCATCGGCATGGCACCTTTTGAAGCTTTATATGGTCGTAAGTGCCGATCTCCAGTATGTTGGCACGAAATTGGGGAAGCTCAAATCACCGGTCCAGAATTGATTCAAGAAACCACAGACAAGATCCATCAAATTCGAAACAATCTTCTAGCGGCTCAAAGTCGTCAAAAGAGTTATGCAGATAAACGACGAAAGCCTTTGGAGTTTAACATTGGTGATCATGTACTTTTAAAAGTATCACCGTGGAAAGGAGTAGTTCCTTTTGGCCAAAAAGGCAAGCTAGCACCACGCTACGTAGGACCTTTCAAGATACTCGAAAGAGTAGGACCTGTAGCATACAAGCTTGATCTACCAGAAGAACTCAACAGAATTCACCCCACGTTCCACGTATCAAACTTGAAGAAGTGGCTCGCTGATGAGAACCTCCATATTCCTCTGGAAGATATTCAGATTGACGAATCTATGCATTTTATTGAAAGACCAGTAGAGATCATGGACTTCGGAGAAAACCGTTTAAGACGAAGTCGCATTCCAATTGTTAGGGTACGCTGGGAGTCGAAACGGGGACCTGAGTTTACTTGGGAACGTGAAGACTCAATGCGCGAAAAATACCCGCATCTTTTTCCTTCTACTACTTAGATTTCGGGACGAAATTCCTAAAAGTAGGGGATACTGTAACATTTGTCAAAAACGGGTTTTTCCAAACCCGCTTCGTTTGTAATCGAATATCAAGTTATGAATGTTTCGTTGCTTATTTTTGTTTATTTTAATTTTAAACGTTGCATAATTAATAAATAAATTGGAATTTAAAAACTATAATTAATAAAAAGTGAAAATAAAATAAATAAAAAAGAAAACCGGCTGCCGGGATTCGAACCCGGGTCAGCCGGGTGAGTCTAATGACTTAACTCGCACACATATAACCACCCCGCCACTTGATGTTTTCTGTTAGTTCTAGGAATCAATTAAATCTTATGTTCAACCATGAATCAACCGGTTTACGCAGACTGTAACCGTAATCGGCTTTCAAACGTCCAAAAACGTTTGAGTGTTCGCGGTTTTCTGACAATAACCGATACACCGATACCTTCAATCAATTTAGTCTTGATTGGACTTGAATTCAAGTGATGTTCGGTTTTTATAACCGAAAACGTTCACTTCTGGAATTACTTCAACAAAAGCTTCATTTCGCAACTCAATTACATTCCCAGAACTTCTATTCTCGCGTTTACTCTCGTTTCTGATCGTCGGAATTACTTTCTGATCATCGCCGGAATTCTCTGCAAGTCGCCGGAAAACCGAGACTCACCTCAAAACGGTAAATGACTCGACTCTTCTGTTCCATTCCATTGATAGACCATTACTAACATCAATCCATCACCCAGAATCAATCCCAGGCGACGTTATCGGATAATCAACTCTCGCCGGAAAACTTCTGAAAAAATTCTTTTTTCCGCTGTGAAATGGTATAGTCATTCAAACCTTCTGAGAACTCTTGTTTAGTACTTCAATTCAACAATTAGCTAATCAAAACTGTTAATTTGTTCGCTCAGTCGAAGTTCATAAAAACAGAGCCGACGACTTCGCCGGAGTTCTGAGAAAGATCATCATTCCGGTATGTTCATTCCCGAAACTTTTCCTATCCGTTACATATAAATCATTAGTAGGTCTGTTAATCGAATTAAGCAAGAAACAGTTGATTAATCATTGTCTGTGAATTTAACGAAGAAGATGAAGTCTATTATGATTATAAGATTAATTAAAATCGGTATTATAAACGGGTTAGACACATAGTCCAGCGGTGGACTGTGTGCAAACAATACGCATACGTCCCGAGTTCGATCCTTGACACACACACACTCTTTGTAATTAAAATGTTCCTTTTTAAACTGAACCGGATCCATTCGCAATTAGAAGTTAAGTATAATAAAAATCAGTATATTAACCAAGTTAAACACACAGTCCAGCGGTGGACTGTGTGCAACATTAAATCACAGGTCCCGGGTTCGAGACCTGTTGACGGCACCAGTTCGATAATTAAAATCCTTTTTAAAAATAAATGAATTTTGAATAAATTAAAACAGTATATAAATATAATTAAAAACAGAAATATTTCGGGTTAGACACGTAGCTCAGTTGGTAGAGCTGCGTGCACGCGTACGGGAGGTCTCGGGTTCGAGCCTCACCCAGCGCGTACATACACACGGTTGAACCGGTCAAACAGTCAACAGTCAAACAGTCAGCGGTCAAACGGTCAATGGTCAACGCAAAAGTCAACACTTTTTTTTATATTTTATTTGTTTATTTAGTTTAAAAATCAATTAAAAATATTTAAAAATAATGTTTTTAAAGATAGATAATAGCCTTAAACTCACAAAAATATATATAAAAATCTTATTAAAATTATTAATAAAATCCATTCATTTACCATACTTCCCGTTATTATTTAGGTTAGTTAAGTCTCGTCGACAATCCTCCAAACTCGTGCGCATTTCATCATCTTCAACCGAACGCACCCAATGTGAGTGAATCTCTACAAATTCCCCGTTTTAATCACGTTTTTGTGGTGTATCATGTGTCTTACCATTTGTTATATTTAAATCATTGTGCATACATCATATCCATGAACAAATGTGTATTCAGCTTGTATCAACTGTTTGTGTGGTTATTGTTTAGATTTAATTTATCATTTTCAGTTATGCAATATCATAGGCCGCGCTCCCCATTACATTATGAGCGTTGAGCAGTTCCCCATTACATTATGAGCGTTGAGCAGTTCCCCATTACATTATGAGCGTGAACCGGGCGTTGCCAGCATACGATCGGCTCCATTTGATTGAGCCTTGATCGCACAGACATTCATCATAGGCCGTCCGTTCCCCATTACATTATGAGCGTGAACGTGATGTTGCCAACATATACAGTTTCATTCATGTTATATATTCATGCAAGTTGATATGTTATTGTATGTTATTGTTTGTGGTTGTTATTGTTATCGTTTGATTATTTACATTTGCTCACATATGACTATTGCACAATTTTTCCATGATAAAAATAATAAGAAATCAATAATAAATGTTTATCTAACAAGGTTCACTCGCCAACTTATGTTGACCCAAAAACCCCCATTTTTTACACATGATACAGGTGATCCAGCTGCAGCAAGAAACACATAGGATTAGCTTAGAAGAATAAACTGGTTTAGAGCTTGGATTGTTTAGTTGATTATTTTTCTTTGTATTTGTATGAACATGTTTGGATTATTGAGAATGTAATTTTGACTTAAATAAATATGAAACATATTAGTAAATATCATGAGCTTTGGTGATAACCCAACTATGCCCCCGACTCTTATTCCGCTGCGGGTCGGGGTATGACACTAACTTCATTCACCTCCTCACTTGATGTTTTACCTTGCTATCTCAAGTAGTTTGCTAGACTTAAAGTAACTTAACCCCATCTAGCCTCCGACACTTGGTTAACTCTTTCCATGTTTGGAATGACTCACCCAGGTGAAAGTTTACTTGGCTACTTGATATAGCATGTAGTTGTACATTTCCTTTTCATTCATGACCATCCGAATCATCCTTGTGATAATTTGTGTATTGGTGAATCATCAAATGAGGTTAATCCTCCATGCTTGACTTACATGACACTTTATGAATCCTCTTGATGGACTTAACTTAGAATTATTATGTAAACTATATAACATATATTTAACCGAACCCTTGATGATAATCGGATGGTTACTTGTCATGGCAATAGGTTATATTATCTACGTCTTGAACCTCTCGTTACGATTCTGATGGGTAGCTTGACCCATGAAATCACATCAACCCTTACGGGACTTATAGTGTCAAAGAGGGTGTTTAAGACTAGATAATTACTTTGTGTATACATACTTTAATTCTGAATCTGAACCGCTACCAAATTCGAACACTCACACACCTTCGTTTACCCCATGTAGGGTGACCTCGGTGTTCCATCCTCCAACTCTTCACGGGATTACCAAAGAAAAGCTTTGCAAAACCGCGAGTACACTCGAACGCCCTTTTTACGCTTTACACTTTTAGGTGCAATATGTTTAACCTATCAAATTACACATTCACACTTATACTTTATGCAAACACAAATAATCCATAAATACATGCTTAAAATACGTGATACTTGATTTGTATTCTTGGAACATTCTTGTATGATTCACTTGTCATTAACTTCGTACAAGTCTTCCCTTAACATGTATAGCGCTATAGGAGTAACGCACCGCCCGTAATCTTGTGGTCATGTTAAGTCTTTTAAATTTATGTGGTAATTAGAGGGTTGACTTGTATAATTGCATTCCATGATTACATTAATCTAGTTAACTATTTTTTCTTGCGGATTCGTTTAAATCTTTTACATAGTTATGTTATATTAAACTTGTGTACTCGCTAATGCTTTGTGTGTTGAAGTATACTTTTAAAGATGTTGTAGGTTGATGATGTTGATATTAACGAAATCTAGTAGGACGCCTTAGAAACGCATGTAGAAATGCTAGATTTTGTTTTGTATTATTAATGAATCTTGTCGTACTTTAAATATCCAATTGTTGTTTTCTTGTAATGTACTTGATAATGATTATTTATAAAAGAAATGGGTTATGAATTAAATATTGTCACATTAGTGTTATAAAGTCTCGAGCAATCCCGTTCGTCTCACTCTGATGATTCGCTATCGGTTGGGGTGTGACACGACTCATTTCCAAACAACATTTACATCAAAACGTAGACCAACTGAAAACGTACATAAAAATATGCATGAATACATATTATATTTGACCCGGTAAAATTTACGTTGAAATGTAATTCAGCTTGATTTTACACCGACAACACGTACATATTTACAAATAAACACTTAAAACTCGAAGGGTTCAAAATAACATTTTATAATTTTTCAAGAAAATAAAGAAGACGTAAGTGTAAAAACTGAAAGTTAAGGGTCTAAAGTAAAAAAATTAAAAGACAAAAATAAAAAAAAAATTATGGTATCTTCAATTTAACGGACGCTACAGTAACCTTAAGTTGAATTTTAAATAGTATTTATAATATAATATGAATAATTAAATAACAAAAATGGTGTTAAAATAGTCCAAGTTCTAGTTCTCAAATTTTCATATGTGTCTATATATTTATAATTGTAATTTTACTTTTGTAAAAAATAATATTTAAAGGACAACGTACACTTTAACTAAACATTTGTCAATTAAAAAAGTACACAGTCGAAATGTTTTAAAAATTAATTTAAAAGAACTTTTGACTGTCACGTTAAAGTTTATTTTTTGAAGAATTGACGACAGCAAGTATTAAGATACTACTTTATATTTTGTTCAACCTGTGTTTATTTAACCTATGCAATACACGAGTTTTTTAAAAGAAATAAGTTTCGTATTACTAAGCACATACCATTAAATTTATCATGTTGTATATGTTTTTATGCATTTGACATAAAAAAATTATTTGAAAGCTTTAGCCACATTTATTTGAAAGCTTTAGAAAGTTGTATTCACATTTCTATTTTTAGAAACTTGTATTCATATTTTATTTCTAATCTTGTAATCCGAGACTTTGATCATAATGGGAATTCATTTTTACATTCATATGTGTTACATTTCATACTTGTTTTATATACGCAGTCAATCTTTAAATGCGAGTTTATACGCAAAACCGAGACTTAAAATACATGGAAATATCAATCATACATGCAACATACTCATACAACACTTTGTTACGCTTTTAATACCTAAAAATGGGTTAAAATACAAGAACAACGCATAAACTAACCTAATTACAAAGTGTGGGGACCAAAATTAGAAAATAGCTCCATTCGCGCCACGCGGTGGGGAAGAAGGTCTGATCGCGTGGCACGATTAGGCTCAATCTGTAGCTGAGTTTTTCACCCAATCGGGTTTCAAGCTTTTCCACTTCTTTTCATCCCCAATCACCTTCCAACCTCTTTAAAACTCAAATGCTAATTTTTCCCAATAAAACCAAGCCTCCTTAACATATTATCACTTTCCACAACTCCAAATTACTTTTAAACACTCCAAAATCATCAAGAAATCTCCAAGTTTGGGAAGAACGTTTCAAGTGTTTAAGTGAGATTCAACTCACTTTCTTCTTCTTTTCTACATGTTTATTCTTCCATTCCACTTGGATAATCTCTAGAAATATTTCCACAAGTTTACCATGGTAAACTAAGTTGGAACATCACCACATTTGAGGTCCAAAGTTGGATTTAAATTATGTTTTGTTAAACTTTCAACCCTATTAACCTTTTCTAACACCTTTCTTGGATGAACTTGAACCAAACCTTGTTCTCAACTAGCTTACATGTTGTAGGGCTTGAGTTAAGGTATCATTCCAGAAAGTTTGAGGTGCAAACACCTCCAATCTAATGATCCTAAGTAATCAAGTAAACTACTAGTAATAAAGTGTCCAAACTACACCAAATTTTCAAACATTTGCCATGACTGGAATACACTAGTCTAGTTTGAGTTTCACTTGGTTACTTGAAGATTTAGATGATTAGATTGTACATTCTTTATTTCATTCATGACCAACCGAAATCATCAACTAAGTTGAAGATTTTGTGATTTAGTGGATCCATACAATGAGGTTAAATGGATGGAATTCATCATACCTTCATGCATGACACTATATAACTTGGACTATATACTTATAAATATATATATATATATACACAGATATTAGAACCGAATCATAACACCAACCAAACTCATGGTTGAATGTTATTTATTGTGGTCATTTTTATCTTGGACTAAAGTTCCTCAAGCTATGGATTCTAATGGGTGAATCGGTACCCATGAAATCACTACCAAAACAGTGTCCATAGTGAGTGCTTTTAGACAAGATGTTTTTTCTTGCAACATACATACTTTCATACTATCTTGAAACCCTAATCTAACTCCATACCGAACTCCATAATTCATATGCCTCATTCATCCTTGTAGGATAACCTCTGTGTTTCCTAAACTCTCAAGACTCACAGCTCACGTTTTTGGAAGCTTTTGCGAACCGTGAGTATACATGACCCTCTTTTCGTTTTCACACATTTGGGTGCAATATATATTACCATATAAAAACTCACACATATTCAAATACATTATTCATACAAACGAATCCTATATACATGCTTTATATGTTTATACTTTAGGAATACATGCATTCTAGAAGCTATCATTACACTATACTTTGTCATTAACTTGTACAAGCCTACCTTAACATGTATAGCGCTATAGGAGTAACATACCGCCTGTTGATGGGTCTATGTTAAGTAATACAATCATACAAACAGTCTTGTCATTGCGATGACAAGATAACGCTAGTGGAGTCTTTGGGTTGACACGTATATGATGCATGCTAGTTCATGTTATGTTTAGTATACATTTTTGCCATGTGGGTCTCATTAAATTCTTTTTATACATATGCTAGTACACCAAACTTGTATGCTCGCCAACTCATTTTGTGTTGACATGTTACTTTAATATATATTGCAAGAATATGATGATGATGATGCGTTGAAAAGAATTCTAGTAGGATGGATTAGAAATGGCCATGTTTTAGATTATGTTTTGTTGTGTAATTTTTATGTTCTAGATGTTGTATTTCCTTTTGAATAATGTACTTCTTCTATTATGAAATGAAACTCGCATTATTTAAATATTGTCGCAAATAACAAGTTATAAAGTCTCGAGCAGTCTCGTTTTCGTCTCACTTTAATGTTTCCACCATCGTTTGGGGTGTGACATTGAACTTGATTGGTTTGTCTTCCCCAGCTTCGATCACACATTTACCTAGTTTATATAAATCCCTAGCTACGGTTAGAATGACGTTATCCCCAACTTTGATCTGCTATGATTATACATTTCCATTTCCCCTGGAAAAAAGTTGATCAACGATCATGGCATGAAGAATCCAATTAGCTAGTGAATGTTACATTTTGTATTTTCATACTTTCTATCTTTAGAAAACTTTTATTCATATTCAATTTCAATTCTTGTAATCCAAGACTTTTTATCATAATGGAAATACATTTTATATCACACTTGCTTGATCATACTTATGTAATACGTAAATAACCACCGAGATACATGTTTTATACAAATCATACGACTTACATACGTGATTATACGCTATACATACTTGAACACACTTTGAAACCTCCTAAACATGCTTAACATTTCATTAAATGTATAACATAACCAAACAATCAAATCCAAGATCAAGGCTGACATACACCAAGTCTACACTGTCATTCGAGAATTATGGATGCAAGATCATACGTTACACACACTTGCTTATACTTTAAGTACCTAAAATCGTGCTTAACTATGAGGTTTCAACTTAAAATAGCACTCACAACAAGTCTAGAAGCTAAAAGTGAACAAAACTCAACAAGTTTGGGAAAACTCACCCTCGAGTCACGCGAAAGCCTAAGGTCTCCTTTGTCGCGTTGAGCGACAACCCCAATTTCACAGAAGGTTTTGTTTCAGCTCTGAATTTCACTTTTTTTAATCATTTCCAACTACCAACTACAAACAAATTCATTAAAACACCTAACCTTAATCCTCACCTATAAAACCAAGCCTCCCACCACTCCATTTCACTATCGCACTCTCTAATCACTCTCAAAACACCTCAAAACTTCCAGATCTTCCAGTTATAGGTTCAAGTTAGATCAACTATTGTGTGTTTTTTATTTGTTTATGGTTTGCTAGACGTAGTATCCATAGAAGTTATATTTGTGAATTGAGTAGGTCTAGGTGTTCAACTAATCTTAATATCTGTGAGGTGAGAGATTATCGGTCTGTCTAGGTTGTTTGATTGCTAGGGTTCAAATTCTTTATGAGAAGATCGCCTTATCAATACTTGCTTATCGAATCAAATCAGGTTTCCATAGTTACCCCTGACTTTCGCGCTGTGAGGTAGAATGTTGTTTAAGGTACTTTATTAGTAAAGTTGGAAAGCCCATGAGGGAATTCGCTAAAACCCGTAGATTAACAGCTTATTAGGTTCCCATAGGTTTCTTCTCAAGAAGGATTGATCGTCCTTTAGGTTATCCCTTAACTTTAGTATTTTAAGATCCTGGTTCTACAACAGTTTCATTACCGATAGAAAACCAGTCTAGAGTTTGTAGGATTATGACCTAGGTAATGTCTTTATCATCATCTAAATCAATCCAAAATCCCAGTTCATGTCTTAGTTCAATTCAAGTTAGTTTTTAATTAATTGGAAGTTAGGTTATTAACAACCCCCCCCCCCCCCCAAAAAAAAAATAAACAATTAAATTAGTCGTGTAATAAGTCAATTGAGTCTAGTTACGTAATTAATAGAGTCTCGTGGGTTCAACATCCTGACTTACTTAGCTATTCTAGAGTCAATTGATTCACTTTCCAGTTAATAGTTTAGTTTTAGAGAGTTTAGAGTTTAACTCAGTGTCTAGTCTAAGGTTGGTTTAGTTAATATTTGTTAAACTACTTTTAACACATCATATATATAGTGTGGACCTACAGCTAACCGATGGGGGTGGGGGTTAGTGTATTTTCTAAGGAAAAATTTTGGTCGCGCCTCTTAAAAGTATAGTTAAATATTTCGAAAGCACCCCAAAAAATAGATCTTAGGTCCACAACTGGATGTATGTATGTATAATGTATGTATATATATAAATGTACAAAATGTATTATACATTGTATAATCTTCTATTCCATTATATAATTAATTAACTCTTTAAATATTTATTATGACATTATGGATTTTAATTTTTTTAGAGTAAACTACCGATGGCTTAGGGGGCGCTTGCAATATGCCTCCTTATTTTCACATTTTTTCTATTTGGCCCTCCCAACTTACACAATGTTACATTTTGCCTCCCTCCCGTCCTTTAACTGTTGGTTTACCATTAGAAACGTGTGAAAATACTGAACTACCATGTGATTTTATTAATATAACACACCTTGCACTTTATTTTTCCTAATTGCATGTGATTTTATTAATATAACACACCTTGAACTTTATTTTTCCCTCCTATTTTGATCACAGTACAACTGCAGGGGTCTGCCTTTATCTTGGCAAACATTGCACTTTGACAAATCCAGATTGCCAAACCCAACGCAGTTTGACTTTATCTAGTCAAAAATTGCACTTTGAGAGTTCACTTTCAAGTTCCATTTCAATGCCAATGCATAGAACTGTTAATCCAGCTACATTACATAGAATTGTTAATACCAATGCATTAAGAGTGTTAAGTGTAATGTATTCAAGTTCAATTTCGAGTTTCATTCCAATGCGTTAAGACTGTTAATACAAATGCAATAAGAATGTTAGCTGTTAATAGCAATGCATTCAAGTTCAATGCCAATGCACAGTAATACCAATGTATTCAAATTCAATTTCAATGCTAATGCATAGTAAGTAATACCAATGCATAAAACTGTTAATCCGGCTACATTGCAGTTTTACTATTAAGTGTAAAGTATTAAATCTAACGTTAAGACTTGAACCAGTAATACCAATGCATAGAACTATTTTGTCTAACATTACCAAGTCAAATTGTTACTTCCCAACATTAAGAGCAAATGCCTAGAACTATGACACACATTAATTCAAACACAAGGTCAAACTATTATAATGAACCTGTTTGACAAACACACTATTATAATGAACCTGTTTACAAAAACACTTGCAGTTTGACTTACATGGAACCTGTTTGACTTGCATTTGCACTTTGAACCTGTTTGACTTGCAGTTTGACTTCCATTTGCACGTTGAATCTATTACACACTGTTAGACTATGCAACCTATAATGATTGATCATCTTGTTAAAAGAATCCTAAGTCAAATTGTAACATTTTACTAAGTCAAACTCCTAAGTCAAACTGTAACATTTTAATGCATAATATTGTGAAGTTTGCAACTGATTGATTTTATAACATAAATTGTACTTTATCCCACATCCATCCATGGATCATCATCGCTTATTACTAATCACAGTACCATGATCACAAAATCTTTAAACTACAAAACAACCGCATTCATGATCCCCGACAATAAACTTTATAAAACAATAGAACACATAACCATGATCACAAAACTGTTAACTCAAAATGCATTCAACATTCATCATTCAGTAATTTTACAAAACAACCTACCATAATTATACATTACAATAAATATTAATATATATTTATATATATATATATATATATATATATTATAATATATATATTATTAACCTAAGATAATTATACAAAAAAAACATAAAAAAATTAAACAAAGAGGCCTAGTCCTGGTAAAGGCGAGAGACAGTGCTGATGACAGGAAACGGTGGTGATGGTTAGGGGTGTTCTTTTCAACTGAAAACCGAAAACCGAACCCGAGATGACCCGACCCGAAAAACTAGCTTACCCGATTAACCCGATAAACGGTTATACCCGAACCCGACTATAGTTTATTGGGTCGGTGTTTGGATTAGAAATCTATGTTTCAGGTTCACCCGAATAACACGAGGAATTCAAACATAGAATTAAAATGTGTTTTTCCAATTTATCGTTTTCTTGATTCCCTCCTACTTCCTAGGTAAAATTTTATCACTTCATAATCATTTCCTATTTCATTCATATCTTCTTAAAAGTTTAAATTAATATAATATATAATGGCATGTTTTGATGTGTTATGTGTATGTCAAGTATTCACCAAACACAAGTCTACATTACATATCCCTTTTGCAACCCAAATATAGCCAAACAAACCCTTCTAAACGGATAGAATAACACCTCCTTTGTAGCCGACTTTCTAAACCGAAACCCGATCTAACCAGACCCGATAAAACCCGAATCATATCGAAGAACCCGAACCTAGAAAGGGTTGGTTATCGGGTTATATATTTTCGCTTTGAAAACCCGAAACCCGATTAAAAAACCCGAAGAACACCCCTAATGATGGTTAGACGGTGATGATAATGGTAGACGGTGGTGATGGTGTTGTTGATTGGGGGTTAGTTGAAGAATCCCCCTGAAACCAAAAATTAGAGGTCCAGATGTTCAAAAAGCACAGAACCACCGTCAACTAGACTACACGGTGGTTGTTGGTGTCGTCGACCATAAAAATAAAGTTCAACTTCAAATAAAATCAAGTGACTCCGGCTAAAGTTCAATTTCCATTTCATGTGCAACGAGTCTAATCATGTAAAATCTTAGGTTCTATACTAACCTGAAACAACAGGGAAGGAAATTGTAGTTTACTTTTTTTTTTCTTAACCACAAATTGTAATTTACTCTTAATATTATTTAACATGTGCTTTAAGATTTCTTTTCTAAAAAAAGAATCACGTTTTGAGTAAATAACACGGTAGCCTAGAACATCAATCCAAAAATAGAATTTAGACAGTAGAAAATAAGCACGAGTGATAGGTGTTTGAGAACAAAATATGGTTTGAGTGCAAAAAGATATTATACAAATTTAATTAAGAAAGCAAACACAATCAGCGGCGGGATGTACCTTATTACAAGGGGTAGCCTCCGATACCCCTTGACGCTTCAGCTGTAGTGTAAATTTTGGAAAAATTTGACGTTTTTCGATTCCGTTACTCCTTTCTTGAAAACGTTACCTCTATGAAAGTTTTCTAGATCCGCCACTGAACACAATATATTTTTATGTGTAATGTTATCCTATAAAGTCTCCTAAATCTAAGAAGCGTACAGAGACACTATAGATCATAAAATATAATACAATGCTAAGAAATATAACATAATGCTGATGAAAAAAGATACAATGAATCGCAAAAATGACAAAATGAAGCAGGGGCGGATTTATGTGGTAATGAGGGTAGCCTGGGATACCCCTCAACTTCTTTTTAGTGAAGGGCAATTTTTTTTATAATCTCTGTTTTATTTATCAGGATATCCCTAAGCAAATGTTACTTTAATGGAGGTAATGAAAAAATGAAATTTTACATTGGAGGGATACTCCGACGGAACTTGCAGGGCGGCATGTTAAAAGAGGGAAGAAGATGAAGTTATATTAATATGATAATATATGAGCATTGAATGAAAGGCAACAATAGTCTACATAAGTCACTAGTTACATTTACTATTAAATCATTTAGTTTATTTAATTAACATATAGTAGTGGATTACATGTGTCCTTTGAGGCGGTATCACCCTATTTTTAACAAATTTTAAATAGAAACGTATATGCAATTGATGTTTTCGATCATTGACATAAGTTCGGTTCATCACGATACTGCTACGGGCATCATACCAACACTCATTGTGGCTTACGATAAAAATATACTCTTTTGTGAATAAAACTCCGTTTTCAATGAAATTTATATACGTATAAGATTAAGAACGTCACAACGGTGTATTCAGAACTTTATAAAAATCTACTATATTATTAGAATAACGAAGATAGTAAAACGATGCTAATTTAATGCGAGGTCACTTTGATAATATTTACGTAATAGGCAAGTCGCAACGATATACTCGTAATTTTAAAATACATTGTGTATTAAAAGCTATAAGAAAAAACAAAATATACTCAAAATTAATCATAATAAAAATCTTAATCTTTACTAAAAATTGTAAATCTGCACAACACAAATTCGGTTGTAAGATATTGGTACTATTATTGTTCGGTCAGTATCAAGCCGGTTTATTTTGTTACTTGTACAATACAAAATGCGATTGAAAATTATAAGGAAAAAAACAAAAACCAAAAAAATGACGAAAAAAAGAAAAAATAAATAATTTCACAAAAAGATAAAAGATGCATTGTAACTAAGAAGTTTATCAATTATATATATATATATATATATATATATATATATATATATATAATAACATCGTAAACATTACTTATTTGTTTTTCTTTTCACTTTGTTTATTATCGTTTATCCACGCAAATATTCCTTGAAAATGATAGAAGGCACATTTTTCACAAATTGTACTTTTTTTAAAAAAAAAGGTTTAATGTGAAAATAATACATGAGAAAAACATTAAAATATTTCTTTTAAAAATATGATTTAATATTTTGTTTTTTAAATGTAAAGAACTATTTTATAAAATTAAGAAAATTTGAATGTTTTATGAATACGATTACACGATATACAAATAAGAAAGTTTTTAAACTCTAATTATATGAAACTAAAAACAAAAATCTTAGGTACGATTCATTCTAAAACTTAGGATTTTTTATATTAAAAAATTATATAATACTACATGCTTTAATAAATATTGAAGGACAATGAGTTTTCGTTCTTTTTGTTGTAAAAAAATATTTTTATTAAAAACTAAATATAATTTATAAAACTTCTAAATAACATGTAATGTTTTATTAAAATATTTTGATAACACATTCGTGTGTTGTATACCCATTAATAAAAAAAGTTAATGATCAAAATGAGCTTTAGAATGTAAAAGCAAAAATACATTTATTCTATAATTAAATTGTTTTTATTCTCTAACATTTTTTTAGAGAGTGACACTATATTATAAAGTATGGATTAGAAAAGGTTGATTAACAATTTTACTTTTTAAAACTAGTTTCATAACATCATATTAACACATAATTTCAATTGCATTTTATCTTAAAATGTCATATTAT
Organism: Scalesia atractyloides; assembly: GCA_947069175.1. Lineage (NCBI taxonomy): Eukaryota > Viridiplantae > Streptophyta > Magnoliopsida > Asterales > Asteraceae > Scalesia > Scalesia atractyloides. The sequence goes on from CAMTDV010001632.1 coordinate 82,422,722, forward strand.
AGATTCTAAATCTTATTACTAACTGTTTAATATTTTTTATTTATGTTGTGTAATACACAGGTCTGTAACCTAGTAGTTATACACACACACACTAGCCGCATAGGGCACCTAAGGGCTCTCAAATTCTCAGGAATGATCTAGGTAAAAGAAACTTTTAAGGGTCCATTTTTACTAGCCGCATAGGGGCTTTCGAATTCTCAAGGAATGGTCTAAGTAAAAGTTTGTAGGATATCCCTAAAGTTTTCTTCTACATCCGCCACTGCAATGAAGAAAATAAAATAAAATACAATGCTAGATAAAAAGACAAAATGATCTAAACAAAATTTCTAATACCTACAAGCTAAAAATACAAAAGTAAAAACCTAAAATCTAAGATCATAGTGTTCTATTAAACGGTTCCAATGCCGATAAAAAGAGTTTAATTAAAGCCCGTTTGACACCCTTTATAGTTTTAGAAAACTAAGTATTTAAACTTCTTCTATACTTTTATAAGGCAAGTTAAAGAACAATGGCTCCTAGAAGATATGTGCCTAGTATCGAGATATAAGAAACTCTATTTGTTTAGAGTTCAAATCTATGGTAGATAATGATATTAATTGATAGTAGAAATAGATGTGTGTTAACAGTTAAAAAGAAAACAATGGCTGAGAACTGAGAAGGTTAAAAACAAAATATGGGAGAAGCTTAGAACTCTTAACAAATGGGCTTAGTCAGACAGAAGTAGGCTTAGTTGTTTACAACTCCAAGGCCCTAAAAGTAAAATATATATATTTATATATAAGGGACCCTACATATTGGGTCAGTCGTTTAGTTGTTTACAACTTAAAATCAGATATACACATTAGAGATGGGCATAATCGTGTTTTATTATTACCCGGAATCGGTTTCAATCCGGAACCGGTTCCAATCCGGACCCGGTTCTGCTTGGATGTCATTGAAACCGGGTATGGTGTGGAACCAGGTCCAGTTCCTACCCGGGTTCATACCCAAGAATATGGAACCGTGTAGAACCGGGTACGGGTATTATGGAACCGGGTATGGTGTGGAACCGGGTATGGTGCGGAACCGGTTTCTGACAGTATTGGGAACCGGTTCCTGACAGACAAACCTGCCATTTACTATTGAGAACCGGTTCCTGACAATCAAACCTGCCATTTACTATTGGGAACCGGTTCCTGACAGTCAAACCTGCCATTTTACTATTCAGAACCGGTTCACATAAATGTTACCGTTGGAAACCGGTTCCTTATTAAAAAAATCGGTTTGTTTTTGTATATAAACCCCCTCCTACTTACCATTTCTAAACTTAACACTCACCATCATCAACTTACAAAATCAATCAACTTCTAAGTTCTTGCAAATAACTATGGCATGCAACGATGAAGTTGTTACGGTCTTAGAGACGAAAAGAAATCCTGCTATATGGAAGAATTTTGATCTCTGTTTAATGTCCGACGGCCACGAGATGGCTAGATGCAAAGATTGTGGAAAATTTATGAAGGTCGCCGCCAACTCAACCCTTAAGAAACACACTGAGCGGCATTGCCCATTGAGAAGGCAAAGAAAAATGAGACGGGAGAAGGTTCCGGCACCGGTTCTTCAAATGTTTGATGTAACCCGTTTGGTTTGGTGTTTTTAATAAGTTTGTGTAATGTTTCTTTCTACTGTGTTTGTTATGTTTGATTTTTATTATTAGTTACATTGATAAATAAAAATAGTAACAATAATCGGTTAAAATAAAAAAAAAATTAATCGGTTACAATATATAAAAAAATTAACCGGTTACAAAAAACAATAAAAAATGACTCAGAACCGGTTCCAGTAAGATTTTATTTCTTTGATCGTTTACTAGCGGCAGGTGCAACACTTTCCGATGAGTTTCTCTTAGGTGCGGGTACCTCGGTACAATCGTCGTCCGAATCGTTAGTCTCCACTTCTTCGTCCTCCTCTTCGTCAACAATTTTATGCTCTAACTCCACTTCATCTTTTAGACTAGTTTTATGTTGAACACGATCAACGGCATCCAAATGGTCCTTTAAGCATATTGCCATCTCTAGCGATTCCGGAGTTAGTCTTGTTCTTCTAGTTGACAAAACCTTGCCACTAAGAGAAAACACACTTTCCGAAGCTACCGTGGAAGCTTGGACCGTTAGTATATCACGAGCCATTGTGGCTAGAATCGGTATTCGGATTCTTTCGATTTCCACCATGCCAAAACATCAAATTTCTTATACTCCTCGTGGTCATAGTAAGCGAATACTGATTTTTTTTATATCTCCCAAGTTCACTTGTTGGTTCACTACCCCTTTGTTGTCTAGCCGTCTCGTCTCTAACGACATTCAACATGGTTATAAGTGGATCCCCGCTTGTTTCATCGTTAGAGGCCGTGGACCGAGACTCAAACAAATTGTATGATTTTTTTCACCAATTTTTTAAAATAATGATCATAAAGTTTGGCTATACACTCATTAAATATTTTTTTTGTTTTTGCTTTTAAAGTTGGATCCTCCTCATGCATATCCAACTTGTCATAAATTTCATCAATTAAAGCTTCAACACCCGGTACGTTTAAAGCTGGATTTAAAGCAGCGGCACATAGAAAAACGGGTGGTAATTCTAAAAAATATTATTTAAATTTTTGAATCACTAGTCTCATCATATTCCTTAACATGTCACTAGAATTTTCAAACTTTTTAAAATTAGTTGTTAACAAATACAATTGGTCCACAATTTTAGAACTAGTAGGATAATAAACACCGGAAATCAAAGTCGTTGTAGTTTTAAAAACTTGTAAAAAAGTACTTAGGTTATGAATATTTTTCCAAGCCGTGTCGGGAAAGGGGACGACTAGATACTCATCACTTAAAGTTGTATGAAAAGATTTTAAAGTGCTTATTTTCTTTATAGCCATTTCAAACATATGACAAATTGAATTCCAACGAGTCGTATATCCCAATTCGGTTCAATAATTTTTTGGTTGACATCTTTACAAAGTTTTTTATATTCTTGATATCTTTCTTTTCCACTTTTGAAAACATCTTGGAGTATAGCTCTAAATGCTATAATAAAATCCGATACAAATTGATCTTTTAAACTGGTTTGCACTACTAAGTTAATAATATGTGCAACACATCGTGTGTGGAAAAAAACACCATCAACTATTGGTTTGTACTTCAACTTTAATTTTCAATCGCCGTTGTGTTGTTTGAAGCGTTATCAAAGGATATTGAAAAAATTTTATCTTCTAAACCGTATTTAATTATTGTATCAATTATAATTTTATAAATATTTTCTCCCGTATGATGAGAAGAAACTCGTCAAACGCAATCGTACGCTTCATCATTTGCCATGTATCGGGTGTCACACCCCGACCCGCAGCGGAATAAAAGTCGGGGCATAATTGGGTTATCACCAAAGCTCATGATGTTTACTAAAATGTTTCATATTTATTAAATTCAAACTTCAACTTAAATATCCAAATCAAAATTCATACAATTACAAGGAAATGAAACTATGTAAATAATCCAAAGCATAAACTGGTTTATTCTTCTAGGCCTTCCTATGAGTTTCTTGCCTCGGCTGAATCACCTGTATCATGTGTAAAACGGGGGATATTTGGGGTCAACAAAAGTTGGCGAGTGAACCTTGATAAAACATTGTTATTAATTTCTTGTTTTATTTAATATGGAAAATTTGTGCAATAATCACATGTGAGCAAACATATATAAGTAAACAAACACAAACCACTTTGGATGAGTATATGATATGAATGATGATGAATGTGAGATCAAGGCTCAATCAAACGGAGACGATCTTATGAGGCACCTGATGCTCACCCCGTCTCCCACGGGAAACTGATGGGCCTAATGAAATGCGTGCACTGAAAATGATAAATCCAAACTACATATAATCCACACAACAATTGATACACATTTGATCACGGATATGATGTATGCACAAGTGTTTAAATATAATAAAGAATTAAACGACACATGATACACCCCAAAACATGATTAAAACGGGAATTGATAGAGATTCACTCACATTGGGTGCGTTCTTTGATGACGTTGGATGCGCACGAATTTTAGGATTTGATCGACGAGGGAAAAACTAACCTAAAATTATAACGAAATGATTCGGTAAATAAATGGATTTTATTTGAGATTAATACTTTTAATTCATAATCTTAATGGGATTTTTAGATTTTATTTTTGTGAGTTTAAGGAAATTTTCTAACTTTAAAAATCTTATTTTTAAGTATTTTTAAATAATTTTCTAATTAAATAAATAAATAAAAAGAAATAAAAATTTGACTTTTTTGACCGTTGACCGTTGACCGTGACTCGGACTGTGTTTTTATATGCGCTGAGTGAGGTTTGAACTCGGGACCTCTCGTATACGTGCACGCAGCTCAACAACTGAGCTACGTGTCTAACCCGAAATATTCTCTGTTTTAATTATATTTATATACTAATTAATTTTAAACTTATTTGATTTTTTATTAAAAATGATTTATATGGCCGAACCGGTTGCAGGGACCCGGAGTCGAACTCGGGTCCTTCGGTTCGAGTGCGCACAGCCCAACCAGTTGGGCTGTGTGTCAAATCTGTTTAACTTATGGATTATATTACTCTTATAAACATTCTGTGACTTGATCTGATTAAGTTTTAAAAATGTTGGTTTTATTTCTGAAAGTCGGTACGTGTGCGATTCGAACTCGGGACGTGTGTATTGTTTGTGCACACAGTCCACCGTTGGACTGTGTGTCTAACCCGTTTGAATATCTGATTTTAATTATACTAATACTTATTTGCGACTTCATCTTCTTCGTTTAAGAACACAGAACAGTGAATTCCGACTGTTCTTGTTTAATCGTTCACGACCTATACTTGATTGAAATGGACAGAGAAATTAAATGATATGGTATACCAGAACAGCGGGTTTGCTTCGGCTTTCCGGCAAGTGTCGTCGGCTCTGATTTGCGATGTCCGGCTGTATGAACTGTTTAACAGTTTTGATTGTTGGTTGGAACGATTAAAGTATAAATTAAGAGATAGCAGAGAAGTTTAGACAGTTATACCGACCGATGAATGAACGCGGTTTTCTGACTAGCGATTCCGGCAGGATTACGGCGAAATTGGAAATCTCCGGCAACGAGCTTTTGAGGAATTGCAACTTCGAACAAGTGTGCGGTTCTGAGCGAAAGGATTTCCGGAAGATTGAGTGGGTATTTATAGGGAGGAACTGGATGAATTGAGTTTGAATCGGGGTCAAAGTTCGCGATTGAAGATTTCCATCGGTTATGACTGAAATTGATTGCCGGCAACGGTTATAACCGACGTCGACATCAATTTGTGCGGTTCAGTCAAAAGGATTATGGCCAAAATCGCGGATTGCCGGATTTTCCGGTGATTGCGAGTTCTGGCGCGCTGATTACCGGATTTGATTTTCTGGTTTTACCTTAAGTATTATTTATTTCAGTATTTTCACAAAGAAGGTGTGTGGCGAAGTGGTGTCTTGTGTGTTTGTTAATGCGGGTGACCCGGGTTCGAAACCCGGCGTCTCCAATTTATTTTTTATTCACTTTTTACTATTAATTATAAATTATGGTTTTTATATTCTAATATATTTATTAATTATGTATTGTTTAAAATTTATTTAAGCAATAAATACGCAACGAAAAATTATAGCTGAATATTTGATTAATAAACGAAGCGGGTTTGGAAATCCGTTTTTCGACGAATGTTACAGTATCCCCTACTTTTAGAAACTTCGTCCCGAAATTGAAGTAGTAGTGGTAACAGGAAAAAGACGTGGGTATTTCTCGCGCATTGAGTCTTCACGTTCCCAAGTAAACTCAGATCCTCGTTTGACTCCCAACGCACCCTGACAATTGGAATACGACTTCGTCTTAAACGCTTCTCTCCGAAGTCCATGATTTCTACTGGTCTTTCAATGAAGTGCATAGATTCATCGATCTGAATGTCTTCTAGAGAAATATGGAGGTTTTCATCGGCGAGGCACTTCTTCAAGTTTGATACGTGGAATGTGGGGTGAATTCTGTTGAGCTCTTCTGGTAGGTCAAGCTTGTATGCTACAGGACCTACTCTTTCGAGTATCTTGAAAGGTCCTACGTAGCGTGGTGCTAGCTTGCCCTTCTGGCCAAAACGAAACACTCCCTTCCACGGTGATACTTTTAAAAGTACTTGATCCCCAATGTCAAACTCCAAGGGCTTTCGTCATTCGTCTGCATAACTCTTTTGACGACTTTGAGCCGCTAGAAGATCGTTTCGAATTTGAATGACCTTGTCGGTTGTTTCTTGAATTAACTCTGGACCGGTGATTTGTGATTCCCCAATTTCGTGCCAACATACTGGAGATCGGCACTTACGACCATATAAAGCTTCGAAAGGAGCCATGCCGATACTTGAATGATAGCTATTGTTGTACGAAAATTCAACTAATGGTAGATGAGCGTCCCAATTCCCTTTGAAGTCTATGACACATGCTCGAAGCATGTCTTCAAGAGTTTGGATGGTGCGTTCAGATTGTCCATCAGTTTGAGGATGAAAAGCGGTACTGAGGTCTAATCGTGTCCCCAAGGCGGTTTGTACGGCTCGCCATGTTCGTGAAGTGAAACGACCATCACGGTCTGAAATGATGCGTAAAGGTATACCATGACGGCTTACGATCTCGCTGATGTAGATACGAGCTAACTTCTCGTTCTTGAAGTCCTCGCGAATCGGTATGAAGTGAGCTGATTTTGTAAGACGATCAATGATTACCCATATGGTGTCATACCCACTGGAGGTGCGAGGTAACCGGTAATGAAGTCCATGGTTATGTTTTCTCACTTCCATACAGGTATTTCAGGTTGGACTAGAAGTCCTGAAGGTCTTTGATGTTCAGCTTTTACATTGGAACAGGTAAGGCACTTGGAAACAAAAACAGCGACATCCTTTTTCATGCCCGGCCACCAGTAGGTGTATCGTAGGTCTTGATACATCTTGTCGGCTCCTGGGTGTACAGAGTATCGTGTTTTGTGCGCCTCATTCATGAGGAAATCACGAAGGTTATCGCGATCGGGGATCCATATGCGATTTAAATAGTATAGAATACCGTCGGATTTGGTTTCGATTTTGAGTTCAGCTCCACATGACAGCTCATCGCGTACGTCGTTTTCTGTTACAGAAACATGTTGAGCTGCTCGGATTCGATCTTTGATGTCGGTTATGATTTGCCAACAGAGAAGACGAATGGAGTTCGCATAACCTTTTCGACTGAGCGCATCGGCCACTACGTTTGCCTTGCCAGGATGATACCGAATTTCACAGTCGTAGTCGTTGAGAAGTTCGACCCATCTTCGTTGCCTCATATTCAACTCCTTTTGGTTGAAGATATGTTGGAGACTTTTGTGGTCAGTGTATATTTCACACTTGGTACCATAGAGGTAATGTCTCCATATCTTGAGAGCGAACACAACGGCTCCAAGTTCCAGGTCATGGGTGGTGTAATTCTTCTCATGAACTTTGAGTTGCCTAGAAGCATAGGCTATCACTTTTCCTCTTTGCATTAATACACAGCCTAGCCCTTGCCCTGATGCGTCGCAATATACTACAAAGTCATCGTAACCTTCAGGGAGTGTGAGGATAGGTGCGTCGCAAAGTTTTTGCTTTAGAGTTTGGAAGGCTTCTTCTTGTTTAGGTCCCCATATGAAGGGTTTTCCTTTATGAGTCAAAGCCGTGAGTGGTACAGCAATACGGGAAAAATCCCCATATGAAGGGTTTTCCTTTTATTTTCTATATTATAAGTTAAACCATTTATAAATTATAAATATTTAATATTTGATTTGATTATTTACTTTATTTTATTCAAGTTATTTTTAACAAAAAGAATTCTAATGAAAAAAAAAATTAAGACCACCCGACATAAATAAATACTCTTTGATTGGTAACTTGGGGCGGGTTTTCGAAACCCGATTGACACAAATGTTACACTATCCCCTACTTTTAGAAATTTCGTCCCGAAATTTAAGTAGTAGTGGTAACCGGAAAAAGATGCGGGTATTTCTCGCGCATTGAGTCTTCACGTTCCCAAGTAAACTCAGGTCCTCGTTTTGACTCCCAACGTACCCTGACGATTGGAATACGACTTCGCCTTAAGCGTTTCTCACCGAAATCCATGATTTCTACTTGTCTTTCGACGAAGTGCATCGATTCATCGACTTGAATGTCTTCTAGGGGAATATGGAGGTTTTCGTCGGCGAGGCACTTTTTCAAGTTTGATACGTGGAACGTGGGATGAATTTGTTAAGCTCTTCTGGTAGGTCAAGCTTGTATGCTACGGGACCTACTCTTTCGAGTATCTTGAAAGGTCCTACGTAGCGTGGTGCTAGCTTGCCCTTCTGGCCAAAACGAACCACTCCCTTCCACGGTGATACTTTTAAAAGTACTTGATCACCAATGTCAAACTCCAAGGGCTTTCGTCATTTGTCAGCATAACTCTTTTGACGACTTTGAGCCGCTAGAAGATTGTTTCGGATTTGAAGGATTTTGTCAGTTGTCTCTTGAATCAATTCAGGTCCGGTAATTTGCGCTTCACCGATTTCGTGCCAACATACTGGAGATCGGCACTTATGGCCATACAAAGCCTCGAAAGGGCCATGCCGATACTTGAATGATAGCTATTGTTGTACGAAAACTCAACTAACGGTAGGTGAGCGTCCCAGTTCCCTTTGAAGTCTATGACACATGCTCGTAGCATGTCTTCAAGGGTTTGGACGGTGCGTTCAGATTGACCATCGGTTTGAGGGTGAAAGGCAGTACTGAGTTCTAACCGTGTACCCAAAGCGGTTTGTACGGCTCGCCATGTTCGTGAAGTGAAACGACCATCACGGTCTGAAATGATGCTTAATGGTACTCCATGACGGCTTACGATCTCGCTGATGTAGATACGAGCTAGCTTCTCGTTCTTGAAGTCCTCGCGAATCGGAATGAAGTGAGATGACTTTGTAAGACGATCGATTATTACCCATATGGTGTCATACCCACTGGAGGTGCGAGGTAACCCGGTAATGAAGTCAATGGTTATGTTTTCCCACTTCCATACAGGTATTTCGGGTTGGACTAGGAGTCCTGAAGGTCTTTGATGTTCATATTTTACTTTGGAACAGGTAAGGCACTTGGAAACAAAAACAACGATATCCTTTTTCATGTCAGGCCACCAGTAGGTGTATCGTAGGTCTTGATACATCTTATCGGCTCCTGGGTGTACAGAGTATCGTGTTTTGTGTGCCTCATTCATGAGGAAATCACGAAGGTTATCGCGATCAGGAATCCATATGCGGTTTAAATAGTATAGGATACCGTCGGATTTGGTTTCGATTTTGAGTTCAGCTCCACATGACAACTCATCGCGTACGTCATTTTCGGTTACAGAAACATGTTGAGCTGCCCGGATTCGATCTTTGATGTCGGTTATGATTTGCGAACATAGAAGACGAATGGAGTTCGCATAACCTTTTCGACTGAGCGCATCGGCCACCACGTTTGCCTTGCCAGGATGATACCGAATTTCACAGTCGTAGTCGTTGAGAAGTTCACCCATCTTCGTTGCCTCATATTCAACTCCTTCTGGTTGAAGATATGTTGGAGACGCTTGTGGTCAGTGTATATTTCACACTTGGTACCGTAGAGGTAATGTCTCCATATCTTGAGAGCGAACACAACGGCTCCAAGTTCTAGGTCGTGGGTGGTGTAATTCTTCTCATGAAATTTGAGTTGCCTAGAGGCGTAGGCTATCACTTTTCCTCTTTGCATCAATACACAGCCTAGTCCTTGCCCTGACGCGTCGCAATAAACCACGAAGTCATCGCAACCCTCAGGGAGTGTAAGGACAGGTGCGTCACACAGCCTTTGCTTTAAAGTTTGGAAGGCCTCTTCTTGCTTAGGTCCCCAAATGAAGGGTTTTCCTTTGTGAGTCAAGGCCGTGAGTGGTACAGCGATACGGGAAAAGTTGGCAATGAAGCGTCGATAGTAACCAGCCAAACCAAGAAATGACCTTACTTCGGTAGGGGTACGTGGTGCTTGCCATTCTTGCACTGCCTTGATTTTTGAAGGATCGACATGTATTCCCTTGTCATTGACTGACATGTCCAAGGAATTGTACTTCTCTTAACTAGAATTCGCATTTTGAGAACTTAGCGTAGAGCTTTTCAGTCCTTAAAAGTGTAAGGATGAGTCGAAGGTGTCGTTCATGATCGGATTTAGACTTGGAGTAGATAAGGATATCGTCGATGAAGACTATGACGAAACGGTCGAGGTAGGGTTTGCATACCCTATTCATTAGATCCATGAATACAGCGGGGGCGTTGGTTAAACCGAATGGCATGACCATGAATTCGTAATGACCATAACGAGTCCGGAAGCGGTCTTTGGGATGTCTTCTTCATGTACTCTGAGTTGATGATAACCAGAATGAAGGTCGATTTTTGAAAAGCAGGTGGCGCCTTGAAGTTGGTCTAGGAAATCATCGATGCGAGGTAGTGGATAGCGATTTTTAACCGTTAGCTTGTTGAGTTCTCTATAATCAATGCACATGCGAAACGTTCCATCTTTCTTCTTCACAAAAAGAACAGGTGCACCCCAAGGCGAGGAGCTAGGACGTATGAATCCTTTGTCAGTCAGCTCTTGTAGTTGACTGGCCAGCTCTTGAATTTCGGATGGGGCTAACCTATAAGGAGATTTTGCGACTGGTGTAGCGCCAGGTACAAGATCGATGCGGAATTCGACTTCTCTCACAGGAAGGAGTCCTGAAATATCGTCGGGAAAGACTTGTGGGAATTCTTTCACAAATGGAATATCTTCGAGTTTCCTTTCCTTGTTTCCCTTTTTGACGATGTGAGTTAGGAATGCGACATAGTTCTTGCGGAGATATCTTCGGGCTTGAAGGCAGGACATTAGTTTGAGTCCTTTCGAAGGGGTTTCCCCAAAAATACGTAGGGTCTGACCGTCTGCAAGAGGAATGCGAATGACATTTTCGCGGCACACTACTTCAGCGTGATGCTGGCTGAGCCAGTCCATACCGATTATAACATCGAAACTTCCCAACTTCATAGGAATGAGGTCAACTGGAAAATCGTGATCGTTTAGAGTGAGGGTACAATCGCGTATAATAGAATTTAATGAAACAGGTTTTCCGTCAGCAACTTCCACCGTTAGAGATTCCATGAGATTAACACGAGTTTGGTTGAGGATAGGTTCAAATTCTAAGGACACAAAACTCTTATCCGCGCCAGTATCGAATAACATGGATGCATAACTACCATTGAAGTGAAACGTAAAGCTTGGTTGGCATTGATGTTGAAAGCTCTTCCTCTGGCAGGTGGAGGAGCTTGGTTAGCTTGGTTTACCGGGTTTGCTTGAGCTTAGGCATGGATGATGTTCACCAAGCGTGGACATGTGTTCCTGAAGTGGTTTGGGTCTCCACAGTTGTAACAAGCTCTCATGGGTTGCATCATGGGGTAGTTGGGTTGGTAGTAGGATTGGGCTATGTGTTGTGTAGATGGTAGAAGTAAGGGTTGTTGGGCTTGACCCACTATCTGATGGTGGGTTTGGGTTGGGGGTTGATTGCAGTTCTTTCGTTGCAGAGTGCGACAAGTTTGAATGGTGTGACCCGCACGGCCACATCTGGTGCAATGTTGGCAAAGAGTTTCGGGAGGGTGATGGTATTGACAACGGTTGCATTTTGGGTGTGGGCCAGTGCATGGCTTTTTAAATGGTGCAGTCGAAGGAGCAATTTGGGTGATTGGTGCAGCGGTGATAGGAGGGTTGGTTTGAGTGACAGCAAAATTCTTGCTGTTTCGTTTCCTCTTACCAGCAAACTTTGAGGAGGAGACTGAGTGGTTGGTAGTTGAGGTTTCTATGGGTGCGTTCTTCTTTTCATCTTTAAACTTGCCGTTTCGAATGCGATTTTCAGTGAGTTCTGTTGCTAACTCCATTGCGGCTTCAAGTGTTGCAGGCGAAGTGCTTAAAACTGGGTCTTGAATTTTCGAGGGAAGACCTCGAATGTAATGTTCAACCAAGCGGTACACGGGGTGAACAGATTAGGGATCATCTGGTTTAGTTCGAGAAATCTCTTGTGTAACATCCGTCAAAAACCGGATTTACCAAACCCGCTCCGTTTATTAACCGAACAATCAGTTAAAAATTTCGTTGCGTATTTAATGCCCAAATTATTTTTAAACGATACATAATTAATAAGTATATTGGAATATATAATTTATATTTGCAAAAGTATTAAAAATAGTGGTTTAAAAATCAAACAAGGCTGCCGGGTTTCGAACCCGGGTCAGCCGGGTCAACCTGGTCAAACAACGACTTAACACTCATCCATCAAACCACTCCGCCACTTGTATTCTTTATTAATATATCCAGACAATTAATTCAAATAATGAAACAGAAATCAAACCCAGTCAACTGACGCGCCCAAATCCGTTGACGCCGGAAAATCCGACGATTTCGTCAAACGTCGTCGGTTATCTATGACTTAACGTAAACATTAACCTCAACATCGGATATAACTGATGTCCAGTCCGCGACACAAGTTATAACCGCCGGAAAATCATTAACCGACGAATCAAGACGGAAAACGGACCAAATTCGTCGATGTTCTGCCCTATAAATACCCCCTCTAACCTCTGTTAGCTTTTTCGCTCACAATCACACTCTTTCCCGACGTAATTTCACTCGCCGGAGAACTTCTGCAACTCGCCGGAAAACCGAGCCTTTCACCTCTGTGCACTACTCTAACAACTGAACACCCAGAGCTCATACCGAAGCCACCCACACTCATCTCAAGCTCCCTGAAGACCCTCTGCCGCAGGACACACGTCGCCGGAATAATCTGCTGTCATCGGAGTTTCGCCGGCGAAACAGAGGAGCCCTGTTCGGTATACCATACACTTAACCTCTCATTCTTTTTATTAATATTACATGTAATTAATCACAACACCCTAAAGAAACTTGATTAAATTGTCGAACCAGCCGGACACCGATTCTGGTTAAGTCCAACGAAGAAGATGAAGTTTTCAGTTGTCTATATGTTTAATTTAAATCAAGATATATCTCGGGTTAGACACACAGTCCAGCGGTGGACTGTGTGCACATAAACACGCATACGTCCCGAGTTCGATTCTTGTCCCACGCACACTCGCCTTAATAAAAATGTTCCTATTTGTAACCAAACCGGATTCACTACAAATAGATGTTAAGTTTAATAATAACCGGAATAATAACCAAGATAGACACATAGTCCAGTGGTGGACTGTGTGAACGTTTAAATCACACGTCACGAGTTCGAGTCCGGACTACCGCACCGGTTCGGGCAATTATCAAACTTTTTATATAAAGCAGTAAATGAAATGATCTAGTTTGTATATAAGTATAATAAAAATCAGTTTATTTACCAAGTTAGACACACGGTCCAGTGGTGGACTGTGTGTTAACCTAAACCACAGGTCCTGGGTTCGAGACCTGTGGAGAGCACCGAGCGAGTCATTAAAATCGTTTTTGAAATAAATGATTTTCGGATTAATTCAATTAGTATATAAATATAATTAAAAACAGAAATATTTCGGGTTAGACACGTAGCTCAGTTGGTAGAGCTGCGTGCACGCGAACGGGAGGTCTCGGGTTCGAGCCTCACCCGGCGCACACAATTATACAATAAAATCGGTCAACAAGTCAACGGTCAACAGGTCAACAGTCAAAAATCAATATTTCTTTTATTACTTTTATTTATTTATTTACATTAAAAATATTTAAAAATAACATTTTTAAGGTTAGAAAATAGCCTTAAACTCACAAAAATACATCCAACAATCCTACTAAAATTGATTAATAAAATCCGCTTACTTACCGAACCATTATCCATTATCTAGGTTAGTTTCACTCGTGGTTAAAACCAACTTCGTGCGCATTCAACATCATCAACCGAACGCACCCAATGTGAGTGAATCTTACAACTCCCCTTTTTAATTACACGTTTTGGGGTGTGTCATGTGTCACTAAAATTAACTCGTTTGTTTAAACTTGTGCCATACCATATTGTGATCTAAACTTAGAGTGTAAATATTGTTTGTAGTTATGTCTTTCATATTGTCAAGTTGTATGCAAATCATTCATTAGGCCCATCAGTTCGTAGAACAACGCGTGCCTCAAAACTCATTCATTAGGCCCATCAGTTCCTCGTGAGAGACGGGTTGAGCAACGCGTGCCTCAAAACAATTTATTATTGTATGTGTGTGCATTATCTGATATTAAGTGTTTTATGAATATGTTTACATCTATATTTACTCATATGTGGTTGTGCACTTTATTTTATAATCAATTCAATAAACTTGTTCAAATGCTTTTCATAGGATTCACTCGCCAACTTTTTGTTGATCCAAAAACCATTTTTACACATGATACAGGTGAACAGGATGAAGCAAGGAAAACATAGGAAATGCCTTAGAAGAAAACAATGAAGTCTAGAATGATGTTTAGGACATGATGAAATTAAGATTGTATGTTTCCCTTTAAATTGTAATAATGAATATGAAACGTTATAATAAATGTCATGAGCTTTGATGATAACCCAATCATGCCCCGATCACCTTTTCCGCTGCGGGTCGGGGTGTGACAGATTGGTATCAGAGCCATGACTATAGGGATATAGGATAGGTTATTAGACCCTTAGAGCCTATACTATAGTTGACTAGATTTTAATTATTCATGTGGTTACATGCAAACTTATGATATTTATTTGTTTCATATTTGTTTATACTTACAGTCAAACATAATACTTACATACACATTCATCATACATATTTCAATGTTCATATATTCAAATCATCTTCATACTTTTGTTATTCAAAGATTTTGTCGAAATTTTCAAATCTCATCAAAGTAAGTTCTGCGACGGGCATGTAGTAACTGGAAGGGTACAAGTACCGGTAGTCGGAACGTCCTGTCTAGGTTGGCATTCGTATAAATCCAATATAACGGACCAGTTTGCCTACCTGGGGACTAACGATGAGAGTACGAGGGACCTATTAGGCCAAAGCATGCCACACCAAACGTCGTTCGAACTAACCCCACTTTGAGGTGTCACCGTGTCTATACCTGGACACATTCCGAACTAACCCCACTTTGAGGTGTCACCGTGTCTATACGTATTCCTTGTAGATGTCTTCTAGCCTCGCCCGTAGGAAGATGAGAGCAGGAAAAGCCCGCGAGCGCATGGCTGCCCTAATCGCTCAACAAATGGCTGCCGTAATACCCAACATTGTAATTCAAGTCCAACAAGCCCTTACCGCTAATCCTGTCAACCAAGAAGATCAAAATGTTATCAACCCTCCCCCAAATACCACTAAATGCACCTACAAGCATTTCAAATCATGCGACCCTCCAAAATACGAAGGGACTGAAGGTGTCACCGCTCTCCTCCATTGGTTTGAAGAAATGGAGAACACTTTTCTAAATTGCGATTGCCCCGATGATCGCAAAGTGCGATATGCTACTGGTCGTTTATATGGAATAGCACTTACTTGGTGGAATACAGAGAAGGCCAAACGAGGTGTTGAAGACGCTATGACTTTGACTTGGGAAGAGTTGAAGGAAATCATGACAAGACGGTTTTGCCCAAGGAGCGAAATCAAGAAATTAGAAGATGAGTTTTATTCGTTAAAGCAAAAGGAAGGAGACCACACCACATACAACAAAAGATTCCTTGAGTTAAATTAAATGGTTCCCAACTTGTTCACTCCCCTCTACCGTTTGATCGAGCACTACATTCGAGGTCTTCCGTCAAAGATTCAGGACTCTGTAATAAGTACCACGCCTGCAACTTTGGAAGCAGCAATGGAGTTAGCTACAGAGCTCACCGAGAACCGCATCCGGAATAAATACTTCAAGGAGGAGAAGAAGAAGGATAAAGCATCAACTGAAACTTCAAACTCCACCCAAACCGAATCCCCTTCTCAACCCATTTCTAAGAGAAAAAGAGACGGGAAACTTTTCGCTACTACCCAACGTAATCAACCAATTTCACAAGCCATACCAATCCAAGCTATCCCAATCACGCAAATAGCACCCAACTCAACTTACCCAAATAAGAAACCATACCTTGGACCTCACCCTCGATGTAACACCTGTTTTTATCACCATCCATTTACCTTACCTTGTCGACTATGTGCGAATTGTGGACGCTATGGTCATTTGAGCAAGGTTTGCCGCACCCCTCAAAACCAAGCCACACCCCCTACTCAAAATATAATCCAAACATATCAACAACCTCAATACCCCATGTTACCTTATGTTCGAGCTTGTTTCAATTGTGGCGACCCTACCCACTATAGAAACACGTGCCCTCGATTGGTTAACATCATAAATGCCCAAGTCAAGCAAACCCAGTTAACCAAGTAAATCAAGAAAACCCAATCACTAGGCCACCAGCAAGAGGAAGAGTTTTCAACATCAACGCAAATCCTGTCGAAGATAATGACGGCTCAAACGAAACCACCCAACTAGTCCCCTTCACCGAAAATCAAGATTCAACTCCAACCGCTTAGTTTTTATGTTTTTTTTCTTTATGTTATCTCAATTTTCCCGTATCCCAGTTATAAATGGGAATCTTATCCAAGGATCCTAATGCGAATTACTATTTCAGTTTGTTTATGTTTTAAAGTCACATAGAACTAATCATAACTTACGGATAAAGCCAATGAAAATTTGACAAGAATATGGTGGATACGCCGCTGGTACTTCCTATATATAAGTATTCTTGCTAAAGGATCAGAGGCATTATCTGGCGGTTATGAGAAGTTCCATGTGGAATTTAGCATTTTCTTGATTGAAGTTTGTTTTGTACTTACTGATTTAGCATTTATGACATCTTATCATTTAAAGAAATTGGATTGTATTCCATTTCTACATAGACTAACCTCTCCATCACAACAAGCGAGAGAGGTATTGTCATCATTCCAACATGTATACTATCAGAATTTAGACTCAAGTTTTGGTTGTTGTGTTTGTTTTAGAGTCACATAGAACTAATCATAACTTGCGGATAAAGTCAATGAAAATTTGACAAGAATATGGTGGATTCGCCGCTGGTACTTCCTATATATAAGTATTCTTGTCAAAGGATCGGAGGCATTATCAGGCGGTTATGAGAGGTTCCATGTAGGATTTAGTATGTTTTGGTCGAAGTTTGTTCATCATACATTTCAGCGTATTTCAATTTCATCATTTAAAGAAGTTGAGTGATGTCTCACTTCCACAAGGACTAACCTCTCCATCACAACAAACGAGAGAGGTATTGTCATCATTCAAACATGGATACTATCAGAATTAAGACTCAAGTTGTGGTTGTTGTGTTTGTTGTAGAGTCACATAGAACTAATCATAACTTGTGGATAAAGTCAATGAAAATTTGACAAGAATATGGTGGATACGCCGCTGGTACTTCCTATATATAAGTATTCTTGCCAAAGGATCAGAGGAATTATCAGGCGGTTATGAGAAGTTCCATGTAGGATTTAGTATTGTTTTGGTTGAAGTTTGTATTATACTCACTGATTTAGCATTCATATCATCTCATTATTTAAAGAAATTGATTTGTTCCATTTTCTACATAGACTAACCTCTCCATCATAACAAACGAGAGAGGTACTGTCACCATTCAAACATGTATGCTATCAGAATTTGGACTCAAATATTGGTTGTTGTGTTTATTTATGTTCTAGAGTTACATCATAGAACCAATCATAACTTACTGATAAAACCAATGAAAATTTGACAAGAATATGGTGGATACGCCGCTGGTACTTCCTATATATTCTTGTCAAAGGATCAAAGGCATTGTCAGGCGGTTATGAGAAGTTCTATGTAGGATTTAGTAATTTCTTGGTACATTGGTTGTGGCGTTTATTTATGTTTAGAGTCACATCATAGAACCAATCATAACTTACTGATAAAACCAATGAAAATTTGACAAGAATATGGTAGATACGCCGCTGGTACTTCCTATATATAAGTATTCTTGTCAAAGGATCAGAGGCATTGTTAGGCGGTTATGAGAAGTTCCATGTAGGTTGTAGTATTAGAAATTTTGTTTTTGGATATAACCCTATCTTTCCAAACATATCAAAACTCTTACGCATGAAATCATACTTAGTGAATCAACTCTGCTTATCAATATTTTTACCGTAGGCAACAAAAAGCGATTCCTGTAACAGGGTACTCAACCCTTACAAGGAACGTTACCGCCTCGAACAAAAATTTAAACACTTACTCCTTTTCTAAGTATGTAACTGTCAAACTAAACACCATCATTTTTAGACAAATACGTCACTACTTAAATTTCGGGACGAAATTTCTAAAAAGCAGGGGATACTGTAACATCCGTCAAAAACCGGATTTACCAAACCCGCTCCGTTTATTAACCGAACAATCAGTTAATAATTTGTTGCGTATTTAATGCCCAAATTATTTTTAAACGATACATAATTAATAAGTATATTGGAATATATAATTTATATTTGAAAAAGTATTAAAAATAGTGGTTTAAAAATCAAACAAGGCTACCGGGTTTCGAACCCGGGTCAGCCGGGTCAACCTGGTCAAACAACGACTTAACACTCATCCATCAAACCACTCCGCCACTTGTATTCTTTAGTAATATATCCAGACAATTAATTCAAATAATGAAACAGAAATCAAACCCAGTCAACTGACGCGCCCAAATCCGTTGACGCCGGAAAATCCGACGATTTCGTCAAACGTCGTCGGTTATCTATGACTTAACGTAAACATTAACCTCAACATCGGTTATAACTGATGTCCAGTCCGCGACACAAGTTATAACCGCCGGAAAATCATTAACCGACGAATCAAGACGGAAAACGGACCAAATTCGTCGATGTTCTGCCCTATAAATACCCCCTCTAACCTCTGTTAGCTTTTTCGCTCACAATCACACTCTTTCCCGACGTAATTTCACTCGCCGGAGAACTTCTGCAACTCGCCGGAAAACCGAGCCTTTCACCTCTGTGCACTACTCTAACAACTGAACACCCAGAGCTCATACCGAAGCCACCCACACTCATCTCAAGCTCCCTGAAGACCCTCTGCCGCAGGACACACGTCGCCGGAATAATCTGCTGTCATCGGAGTTTCGCCGGCGAAACAGAGGAGCCCTGTTCGGTATACCATACACTTAACTCTCATTCTTTTTATTAATCTTACATGTAATTAATCACAACACCCTAAAGAAACTTGATTAAATTGTCGAACCAGCCGGACACCGATTCTGGTTAAGTCCAACGAAGAAGATGAAGTTTTCAGTTGTCTATATGTTTAATTTAAATCAAGATATATCTCGGGTTAGACACACAGTCCAGCGGTGGACTGTGTGCACATAAACACGCATACGTCCCGAGTTCGATTCTTGTCCCACGCACACTCGCCTTAATAAAAATGTTCCTTTTTGTAACCAAACCGGATTCACTACAAATAGATGTTAAGTTTAATAAAAACCGGAATAATAACCAAGATAGACACACAGTCCAGTGGTGGACTGTGTGAACGTTTAAATCACACGTCACGAGTTCGAGTCCGGACTACCTCACCGGTTCGGGCAATTATCAAACTTTTTATATAAAGCAGAAATGAAATGATCTAGTTTGTATATAAGTATAATAAAAATCAGTTTTACCAAGTTAGACACACAGTCCAGCGGTGGACTGTGTGTTAACCTAAACCACAGGTCCCCGGTTCGAGACCTGTGGAGAGCACCGAGCGAGTCATTAAAATCGTTTTTGAAATAAATGATTTTCGGATTAATTCAATTAGTATATAAATATAATTAAAAACAGAAATATTTCGGGTTAGACACGTAGCTCAGTTGGTAGAGCTGCGTGCACGCGAACGGGAGGTCTCGGGTTCGAGCCTCACCCGGCGCACACAATTATACAATAAAATCGGTCAACAAGTCAACGGTCAACAGGTCAACAGTCAAAAATCAATATTTCTTTTATTACTTTTATTTATTTATTTACATTAAAAATACTTAAAAATAACATTTTTAAGGTTAGAAAATAGCCTTAAACTCACAAAAATACATCCAACAATCCTACTAAAATTGATTAATAAAATCCGCTTACTTACCGAACCATTATGCCATTATCTAGGTTAGTTTCACTCGTGGTTAAAACCAACTTCGTGCGCATTCAACATCATCAACCGAACGCACCCAATGTGAGTGAATCTTACAACTCCCCTTTTTAATTACACGTTTTGGGGTGTGTCATGTGTCACTAAAATTAACTCGTTTGTTTAAACTTGTGCCATACCATATTGTGATCTAAACTTAGAGTGTAAATATTGTTTGTAGTTATGTCTTTCATATTGTCAAGTTGTATGCAAATCATTCATTAGGCCCATCAGTTCGTAGAACAACGCGTGCCTCAAAACTCATTCATTAGGCCCATCAGTTCCTCGTGAGAGACGGGTTGAGCAACGCGTGCCTCAAAACAATTTATTATTGTATGTGTGTGCATTATCTGATATTAAGTGTTTTATGAATATGTTTACATCTATATTACTCATATGTGGTTGTGCACTTTATTTTATAATCAATTCAATAAACTTGTTCAAATGCTTTTCATAGGATTCACTCGCCAACTTTTTGGTGATCCAAAAACCATTTTTACACATGATACAGGTGAACAGGATGAAGCAAGGAAAACATAGGAAATGCCTTAGAAGAAAACAATGAAGTCTAGAATGATGTTTAGGACATGATGAAATTAAGATTGTATGTTTCCTTTAAATTGTAATAATGAATATGAAACGTTATAATAAATGTACATGAGCTTTGATGATAACCCAATCATGCCCCGATCACCTTTTCCGCTGTGGGTCGGGGTGTAACATCTTGTTATAGGAAGTGTGATCGCCTTCTTTTTGTTTTAGCGCGTGGAATTCATCTTCTAACTTTTTGATTTCGCTTCTTGGACAGAAGCGTCTTGTCATGAGTTCCCTTAACTCTTCCCATGTTAAGGCCATGGCGTCTTCAATTCCTCGTTTACCCTTTTCTGTGTTCACCAGGTAAGGGCTACCCCAAACAGTCTTCCAGTTGCATAACGTACCTTGCGATCCTCGGGACAATCGCAATTGAGGAAAGTGTTCTCCATTTCTTCAAACCAGTGAAGAAGAGCGTAACACCTTCGGTCCCTTCATACTTTGGGGGATCGCGAGATTTGAAGTGTTTGTAGGAGCACTTTTTGGAGGGAGGGTTGGCGACGCTCTGGTCTTCTTGATTGGGAGGGTTGATGAGATTTGCGGTGAGAGCTTGTTGAACTTGAATTTCGATGTCAGGAAGCACTGCAGCCATTTGTTTAGCAATTTGTGTGGCCAAGCGTTCATTGGATCTTCCTGACTTTCTACCTCCACGTAGTTGCCTAGCCGACATCTACAGGAACATACATAGGAAGATTGTGAGTTTAAGAAGTTTCTAGGTGTCATGTGTCGTTAAAAGAATAAAAATAACATAACTAACAATAATGCAACTACATCCATAGGATGTCTTGGGTTTGCTCATGTTTGGGCCTCTAATGTCCCCCATACCATCGCCTGTGTAGTCATGTGGGCCCCCATGACTATTGGGCTTGGTAGGATTCACATTGGTGTTGGCGGATTAACACTCGCATCACCCGAATGACGTTTGGTATAGCATGCTTTGGCCTAATAGGTCCTTCGTACTCTCATCGTTAGTCCCCAGGTGGGCAAACTGGTCCTTTATTTTGGATTTATACGAATGCCAAGCCTAGACAGGACGTTCCGACTACCGGTACTCGTACCCTTCCAGTTACTACATGCCCATCATGAGAACTCACTTTGATGTGATTTGAAAATACAAAAATCATTGCAAAAATCATGGGAATTGTGAGGTGTGTGCTCTCATGGATATGATATGTTATGAGGATATGATTTATGATGAGCATTGGATAATAACATGTATTTGTGAGCATGCTTGCATAACATTGAGTGTAAAAATAAACATAAAGCATATAAACATCATGAATTTTGTATATAACGCATAAACAATTTAAAATTTTAATCAACTATAGTATAGGCTCTAAGGGTCTAATAACCTATCCTATATCCCTATAGTCATGGCTCTGATACCAATCTGTCACACCCCGACCCGCAGCGGAATAAAAGTCGGGGCATAATTGGGTTATCACCAAAGCTCATGATGTTTACTAAAATGTTTCATATTTATTAAATTCAAATTTCAACTTAAATATCCAAATCAAAATTCATACAATTACAAGGAAATAAAACTATGTAAATGATCCAAAGCTTAAACTGGTTTATTCTTCTAGGCCTTCCTATGTGTTTCTTGCCTCGGCTGGATCACCTGTATCATGTGTAAAACGGGGGATATTTTGGGTCAACAAAAGTTGGCGAGTGAACCTTGATAAAACATTGTTATTAATTTCCTGTTTTATTTAATATGGAAAATTTGTGCAATAATCACATGTGAGCAAACATATATAAGTAAACAAACACAAACCACTTTGGATGAGTATATGATATGAATGATGATGAATGTGAGATCAAGGCTCAATCAAACGGAGCCGATCTTATGAGGCACCTGATGCTCAACCCGTCTCCCACGGGGAACTGATGGGCCTAATGAAATGCGTGCACTGAAAATGATAAATCCAAACTACATATAATCCACACAACAATTGATACACATTTGATCACGGATATGATGTATGCACAAGTGGTTAAATATAATAAAGAATTAAACGACACATGATACACCCCAAAACATGATTAAAACAGGGAATTGATAGAGATTCACTCACATTGGGTGCGTTCTTTGATGACGTTGGATGCGCACGAATTTTAGGATTTGATCGACGAGGGAAAAACTAACCTAAAATAATAACGAAATGATTCGGTAAATAAATGGATTTTATTTGAGATTAATACTTTTAATTCATAATCTTAATGGATTTTTAGATTTTATTTTTGTGAGTTTAAGGAAATTTTCTAACTTTAAAAATCTTATTTTTAAGTATTTTTAAATAATTTTCTAATTAAATAAACAAATAAAAAGAAATAAAAAAATTGACTTTTTCGACCGATTGACAGTTGGCCGGTCGGACTGTGTTTTTATATGCGCTGAGTGAGGTTCGAACTCGGGATCTCTCGTATACGTGCACGCAGCTCAACAACTGAGCTACGTGTCTAACCCGAAATATTCTCTGTTTTAATTATATTTATATACTAATTAATTTTAAACTTATTTGATTTTTTATTAAAAATGATTTATATGGCCGAACCGGTTGCAGGAACCCGGAGTCGAACTCAGGTCCTTCGGTTCGAGTGCGCACAGCCCAACCAGTTGGGCTGTGTGTCAAATCTGTTTAACTTATGGATTATATTACTCTTATAAACATTCTGTGACTTGATCTGATTAAGTTTTAAAAATGTTGGTTTTATTTCTGAAAGTCGGTACGTGTGCGATTCGAACTCGGGACGTGTGTATTGTTTGTGCACACAGTCCACCGCTGGACTGTGTGTCTAACCCGTTTGAATATCTGATTTTAGTTATACGAATACTTATTTGCGACTTCATCTTCTTCGTTTAAGAACACAGACCAGTGAATTCCGACTGTTCTTGTTTAATCGTTCACGACCTATACTTATTGAAATGGACAGAGAAATTAAATGATATGGTATACCAGAACAGCGGGTTTGCTTCGGTTTTCCGGCAAGTGTCGTCGGCTCTGATTTGCGATGTCCGGCTGTATGAACTGTTTAACAGTTTTGATTATTGGTTGGAACGATTAAAGTATAAATTAAGAGATAGCAGAGAAGTTTAGACAGTTATACCGACCGATGAATGAACGCGGTTTTCTGACTAGCGATTCCGGCAGGATTCCGGCGAAATTGGAAATCTCCGGTGACGAGCTTTTGAGGAATTGCAACTTCGAACAAGTGTGCGGTTCTGAGCGAAAGGATTTCCGGAAGATTGAGTGGGTATTTATAGGGAGGAACTGGATGAATTGAGTTTGAATCGGGGTCAAAGTTCGCGATTGAAGATTTCCGTCGGTTATGACTGAAATTGATTGCCGGCAACGGTTATAACCGACGTCGACATTTAATTTGTGCGGTTCAGTCAAAAGGATTATGGCCAAAATCGGGATTGCCGGATTTTCCGGTGATTGCGAGTTCTGGCGCGCTGATTACCGTATTTGATTTTCTGGTTTTACCTTAAGTATTATTTATTTCAGTATTTTCACAAAGAAGGTGTGTGGCGGAGTGGTATGTTGTGTGTTTGTTCATGCGGGTGACCCGGGTTCGAAACCCGGCGTCTCCAATTTATTTTTTATTCACTTTTTATTATTAATTATAAATTATGGTTTTTATATTCTAATATATTTATTAATTATGTATTGTTTAAAATTTATTTAAGCAATAAATACGCAACGAAAAATTATAACTGAATATTTGATTAATAAACGAAGCGGGTTTGGAAACCCGTTTTTCGAGGAATGTTACATCGGGATCAACCCAATGAGCGGTGACACATATGTACGATTCCGGTAAACCATGTGGAGCCGACCACACATCACTAGTTAGGTTTACACTAGTTTTTAAATTCTTAAAAAAAATAAATCTTTTTTTTGCATTTTCCCATAAACTTAAACAATGACGTTTTAAAGTGCGACGACTTACATGTTTATAGCAAGGTTGTAGTGTCTCCCGAATAAGATTAGTAAGATCGGGGTCGTCGAAGTGTCCAAACGGCAACGCTTTTTGTATCACAACTTCGCCATCCGATCGCGAGCTAATTTTTGCTCATAACGAAAAATGGTACCATCTTTGGATAGTGGAACTTGACCGGTTGTCATTTCCTTTAAAGCTTTGCAATACTTATTAATATGTTTCGTTAACGTTGAGTTTGATTCCTTGGCTAATAACGATCCACAATGTTTACATTGAGCTTTTTGCGAGCCGTCACTCATCTCGACCAACTCCCAATTGCTCCAAACTTTCTTATTGCGATTATGAGACAATGTTCCAACCACACATGGAACCGATTGATCTTGAGGAACATTGTTAACGGATTGGGAATTTGCGTTTTTGAAACTCTTTGAGGCCATTTGTTGATTAGTATGTGAAAAAGAACAAGAAAGAAATGTAACAAGAAGAATAGATATGAGAAATTGTGTTTTAAACAATAGATTTCTAAACACTATATATAGAATCAGTTCCAACGGTCAGGAACCGGTTCCAACGGTAACATTATAACGGCTATAATCGGTTCCAACGGTAACATTATAACGGCTATAATTGGTTCCTACTGGAACCGCATTACCGAGTACTGGTGGAACCGGGTACTAGTGAAACCGGGTACGGTAGTAACCGGGTACGGGTAGGAACCGGGTACGACCGATTCAAATGGTAAAATTGTGAAACCGGGTTGGAACCAACGGGTATTTTGAATCGGAACCGGTTCTACTTAATGTCGGGTAGGAACTGGACCCGGTTCCAGTTCGGTTCTACCGGTTCGGGTTCGGAACCGGTTTTTATGCCCATCTCTAATACACATAAACCCATATTTGATATATGGGCCCTTCATTAACAGTCTACGTTTGAGTTTTCAAGAATAATTCAAACTTCAAATAGAGAAAGAAATAAAAATATGTATAAAAAACTTAATTCGACCTTTTGATTAGCCAGTTATAAACTTGATTGAACTGGAGTCAAAGCTTAAACAAGTTTTACAATTTTTAATATATCACATATATTTATATAATAATAATAATAACAAGAACAACAACATATTATCACTATATATAGAACTAAGAAAAAATAACTAAATAATAATCTATGTTAAGTGATAAAAATTATAATTATAAATGTATATAAATTAACTAATAACGGTAAACGAGCAAAGTCCAAGCGGAGTCGAGCTCAAGCTTCAAAAATAGAGCTTAAAACTAGTCGAGCTCAAGCTTAACGACCGAGAGCTAGGCGAGTTAGGGCTTCACGGCTCATTTACACTGCTGGTTGTTTCTCTCTTGGTTTTTATGATAAAATTATAGTTTTAAAATAAGAAAAATAAGAAAATTAACAAAACTAAAGAAAAATAACTAAGACCAAGTTAAACAAATAGCAAATATTGCAGTAAAAAGATATACAAGCTTTAATTAAATGTTTTACAACATCATAGAAGCTTCAATACTGCATGTAGCATCACATATTCTCAACACAACATTCTAAAACAAGCAAATAAAGCTATTTTACAAAACATTCCTTTTATAAACTAAACTAGAATCAAAACATGCAAAAAAATCACATCAAACTTCTTATTTCTCTAAGGGTTTCAACCCTGAAAGAATCTTCAAAACATCTTCCATTGATGGTTTATCAGACTGCTTGCTTGTTGTGCAAGCAATGAACAACTTCAAGAACCAGTTTTATCTCTTCTTGGATAGACTTTGAAGATGAAGATGATGAAGAAGAAGCAGACACTTCATTTTCATTATAAATTTCCTTCAATAAAACATCTTTTGGTGTTTTGTGAATGCTTATTCCGCCTTTTTTCCGTCTTCCGTTAGTCAAAATCTCCAAAACAACCTCCCCGAAGCCGAATACATCATCTTTCAGGTCATGATCCATGAGACCCTTGTATTCACCTGTCATATAAATATGTAGACTTGAGATTTCAAGATTTGTAAAGTTGAATGATTTATAGATTATTACGAATGAGCTGATTCAGGTTGTTTTTTTCTCTAATGGGTCAAACGGGTCGAAAATCGTTTATCGTATAGTTTTTAGACATAAGCTCACCTAAACGGGTCGAAACTCATTCATTGTTTAGTTTTTAGACATAAACGGGGGTCGAAACGGATTACTTTTTTTCTCGTTCATGGGTCGAAGTGTCGAAACTCGTTCATTGTATGGTTTTTAGACATAAACGGATTGAAACGGGTTATTTTTTCTCGTTCGTTGTATGTAATCCTATTAGATGAACTAATTTTCTGGTTAAAAAATAAATAGTTATGGAAAATAATTACACAATCAAACTGACCCGTTTCGACTATTACACATCATGTTTGTTTGGTGCTATTAAAGTAAAAAAATAGTTATTAAAATCGGGTTTTTAGGTAAGAAAAGACTTCATACCTGTTTCCATTGCAGATATACTTTTGAACCCAAATTCCGCCAAACGGGGCTCCATATATTCATCGAAAACTATGTTACTCGCCTTCAAATCTCCATGAGGAATAGCTGGATGACAATCATGGTGAAGATAACACAACCCTTTAGCAATGCTGATCACAAGCCTATGTTTCGATCCCCAGTCTCTTCGAATTCCAATCTTGTCATCAAGATTACCGTTCGGCAAATATTCATACAGCAAATAACCAAGATTGTTATTATAACAAAACCCCAACAACCGAACCAAATTCTTATGTCCTAGATTCCCTATTTGGTTTACGAAATCAATCAAATGATTCGAACCTTTTGCTCCCCATTCGATCTTTCTCACAATTACCGTCATCCCAGACAATAAAACCGCTTTGCAAACCGAATTTGATGAATACAACGTTTCCACAGAGTCAATGGAGTTGAAACTTTTTAACACATCAGCAGCTGTGACGTTTAATAAACTGTCATATGACACCATATTCCAGTGGCGGTTCACACTTTGTCTCCGGTAGTAAAAGATACCGAAAAGGAGACCCGAGAGTACAACCACTACAGCGCAGAGTACAAGCACCCAACCAACCTTGTGATTCCTTCTACTTCCCAATTCCATTCCCTCATATATTCCGTTCGTGTGATGGCATAGTCTCGCGAGGAGTGCGCCGCAAAGATTAGGATTTCCAATAAACGAACTACTATCCATCGTTTTAAACGTGTTTCCGTTCGGGATCGAACCCGAAAGATCGTTATACGACAGATTAAAAAACTTCAACTTCATCAAGCTTCCTAACTTCACTGGTATCTCACCGGATAAATTATTTTCAGCGAAATTTACCTTTTCGAGATTCTCACAAACCGAAATGCTTTCCGGGATACTTCCCGATAAGTGATTCCCGTTCAAATCGATAAACGATAACGACTTACAGAACGAAACTCAGGGAAATTCCCAGAAATATTGCACGATGAGGCCGAAAAATTGCGAAGAACAGGCAAAGACCATGCTTTTTCGGGAAGTATCCCTCCGAGATTCGGATTATTCGACACGCTAAAATGCTCAAGATTTAAAGCATGAAATATATCATAAGGAATCCCACCAGTAAACCTATTTCCAGACAAATCCACATAAGAAACATCACTAAGAACCCTGAAATCTAAATCAATATCACCCGAAAACAAATTATCTTCGAGTCGAATTCGAACAAGCGACGAACAATTCGAGATAGACGAAAGCCCACCCGAAAAATAATTCGAAAACAGCATTAACCTACTCAACTCCCCCCTGAACAAAGACCTAGTGGAATCACACCCACAAAATCATTTGTTGAAACATCAACCCATTTGAGTTTAGAATGCATACCCAATTCTTGTGGCAGTGTGCCACTAAAGAAGTTATCCCATATAAGAAGTGATTCGAGATTCGGAAGCTTAGCTATCCCTTCAGGAACAGAACCATTCATGTCATTATACATAACACTTAACAGTTTTAAACTTTTTAAGTTGGTAA
Source organism: Scalesia atractyloides (assembly GCA_947069175.1). Lineage (NCBI taxonomy): Eukaryota > Viridiplantae > Streptophyta > Magnoliopsida > Asterales > Asteraceae > Scalesia > Scalesia atractyloides. The sequence continues at coordinate 82,451,510 of CAMTDV010001632.1, forward strand.
AACTGTCTGGAATCGGGCCCGAAAGCAAGTTATCCGAAAGATCTAAGCTCGAAAGCATCGAAATGTTACCGAATTCATCAGGGATCATCCCAGAAAGAGAGTTTTTGAACAGAAATAGTGTGTCAAGATTAACTAAATTACCAAACTCTTTTGGGATTGTTCCTGATAGATTAGCACCAGCAATATCAAGATATCTAAGTTGACTCATATTACCATATTGCCATGGGATGCTACCTTGATAAGAATTGTAACCAATCTCCATATGAGTGACAGTTTTTAACTGACCAAATTCAATAGGTAAATACCCAGTTAATAAATTACCTGCAAGATGAATAAAATCAAGATTCTTGCATGACCCATATGAATTTGGAATGGCCCACTGAAATAACTTCCAGCAAAGTTGACAACTTTCACAGAGGCAATTTCACAAACATCTGGTGGGAGTGATCCTGTAAAGCTGTTGCTAAAAGCATCAAGAACGACTAGCTTTTGAAGCTTTGAAATCCCAGATGGAAACACTCCAGAAAAATTGTTTCTACTAATATCCAAAGTGGTTAAGCTGGTGAGATTAAAGATCCCAACAGGGAGTGATCCAGAGAATGAGTTGTGACTTATGTTGAGAACATTTAGGTCAAGAAATTGATTGAATTGACTCCCTGATAAAAACCCACCAAGATTCTTTAAAGAAATGTCTAAAGATGTGATTTTTGTTGAGTTTTGGTTACACTTGACACCTACCCATGAACAAGATTGGATTTTTTGAGATGGGTTTTGGTCTTTAGGGAGAACCCAGTTGTTTAAAGCGTTAGTTGGGTCAATAAGCTCTGATTTCAAGCTGATTAGTGCTTCTGTGAAAGGATCAGCAGCAGATGAACAAGTGAACATGAACAAGAACAAGAAGGGGTAGAAATGAAGAATCTTCATGGGGTTATTGGAAAGATTTGAGGGGGTGAATGGTTGAATGCATAGAAACCAAGAACTGAAATGGGTTGTTGTTGTTGTTGTGCACAAAGATAGATACAAAATGGAAGAAAGGTTAGGTCAATTTGTGGCCTCACTTAATTATGGTGGATTATTGCATTGGGACTGAAAAAAGTGAGCAGGAGAAAAGGAGGGAATGACATAATATGGTGAAGTAGTCTGCAGGGTTTTGAATGGCTTTTGGAAGCATATGGGGCCTAAAATTGGATGGATTAGCACTCTTTGTTCTTACTCTCTTGTAAATTGTGTAATGTTAAAATAGCTCCTCAATACAAATTTGTTACAACATGTTGAGTTTGTACACAATTTTAGTGATTGCTTGTTGGATCAACTTATAAATGGCTACTAGAATTGATAAAAAAAATCTCATTAAATCCCTAAATATAATTTTTTACAAATTATTATATATATATATAATTTATAAACTTCTTAGCAAAAGCTCCAGTGATTGATTTTTGTCTTTTAATAATTTTGTATTTTGTGAATTTTTTAGTACTTTTCTTTTTCTTTTCTATTTTTTGATTTTTCTTTTTTAACTTTCAATCGAACCTGGTGTGGTAATACGTAACAAAACGAACATCTAATGTTGACTGAACAACGTCAGTACGAAATTAATATTCATTTTTATTGTTTCGATCGGTGTAAACACGTCTCGGTATTTTTTTGGTCGTATCATTACTTTTTTGTTTCTCTTTCGGTAATTGTCGGTATCTTAATGAACCGAACCAATATCAAACAAATTCCTGCCATTAACGTTATTTTTACTATTGCGTCTACGTTTTCATTAAAAATTGGGTCGTCTCGCCGCAAAAAGGGTGTAATCCACTAGTTATATATTATTGATTGACTTTGCATTTTCATTTCTATATAAACCAGTCTTGTATTGGTTACTGATCCTAAATTATATTATTTAATAAAAATAATTAAATGAATATTTTAGATGCCGTTTGCATTGTGGAAGGGAATAGAACTTCCTTTATTTTTGGCTTTTCTAGGCATCTAGCTTTTTAAGAATTGGATTTCTAGTGCTCACATTTGGTTTCAAATATTTTATCCTATAAAAAAATTGTTGTGTACCCTATATATACATACATACACACATGTATAAATAGACAACTAATAAATATTTTAGCTTAATTTAGTGTACGATTGTATGAACTAAAGGAGTTGTCCTTTTTGGTTAATTTTATATTCAACTCATCAAATTCAATAGTTTGACACTTTTGAGTTTTAATCATGGGTAACAGTGAGAAATGTGCTGTTAACGATGAGACAATAGTGTTGATGATAGTGCTAATCCTTATTAGCAAACTTTTAACTTTAATATATTAATAGAAATATATATTATTGTTTAGTTCATAAAATGTATTTTAGACGAATAATAGCAATCAGCATGTCTTTAAAAGGTGGTCTGTTTTTTAAACGTGAAATATTGATTTAGTTTGATGTGTGTTTATGATAGTTTGTTTTATAAGGGCACAACTTTAACATCTATTATCATAGTCTTAATTGATAAACGACATGTTTATAGCGAGTAAAATAAATTATAACATGATAAGTTAGACGAATATAATTTAAGTCAAATAAACAAATATTTATAACGATAACGAATAAAAATGAGTGATAACATGTTAAGTTGGATATAAGAGAATAAATAAAATAAATAAATATTTGTAGCCAGTCAAAATGATATATAAAATGTTAAGTTTAGAAAAGTCAAAACTTTATTTTTATTTTATCGACCTCTTTTTTTTAAGATTTATTAAGTTTAAGCATATATGTGTTTTATGTATATTAGAATTGTAAAATATTCTTTATCATTGTTAAACTTATTTATCTACTTATGATCAAGTTTTACTATGTTACTATATTCTATATAGTAACATACCTATACACTTTTTGTATTTATAATATTATAATATAATACAAAGTTAACTGATAGTTTAACTGGTAAAACAAAAAAAGTTAAAGAGTAAATTCTCTTACTATTGCTTTTTGGGCTGAGTGGGTCAAAGAAAGACTGGAATAATTTGACTTTGTTAACATGTTTATAAATTATAATATCTATGAGAATCTTGTTTCGATATGAACCCAATCAATCTTCTCCCTTGTCGAAAACAAAATATATAACAAAAAAGTTCTTTCAAGACCTATTGAAAAAGGTGAGTGTGTACAACTAGATACGAGACAACATTGAAGTCAAGTGTGATAGTTAGAAAAGAGATTGTAATTGTTATAACAAATGGATATTATTAATAGAAAAGAGGGTACGATACGTAGCTTAGAGTGTGCTTAACCATACCTTAAAAATCGTGTTTAACATGTCAGAGTTCGGTTTGAAAGCTACGACTAAGTCTATCGGGTTCAAAACATGGTTGAATGTTGAAACTGAAAATTGAATGTTGACGCTAATTTTTCATACACACGTTAAAGGGATAGATGTCAAGACTATATGACTAAGGATTGAGCTAGACATCCTACTACAAGAATGCTAATATAAACCCAATCATATAAGCATACGTAGTCCGGAAACACGATTGGACTATTTCAAGTAAGACCTATTTGACAACCCGATAGAACATGCTTTGTTAACCTTGTATGAAACCCTTAATATGGACCTTTTACAACCATACATTATTTAAAAAGAAATTCAGTTTCTTAGAGAAGAAATATGCCTATGAGCCAGATGATCCAAACTGTATACTAAGTCTATAAGCCCATGAGTTGTGAACCATTACCAATCTGCTTAAGGGTGGTAGGGGTGTAATCGGTGAGCGGGGTGTTTGAGTGGGTTCATCAATTGGTAACACCGCCGCCACCCCTCTTTCGGTGAGTGGTAACTCAAACAAAGGTGTTGAAATCGGTGGGTATTCACCGAACAAGAAGAGAAGAGATAGAGGATAGAGAGAGGGTTAGTGGTGGGCCTCACCCATTTTTCAACCAATCACAAATTGTTTATTTATTAATATTTTTTTAAATATTTATCACTCTTCATATGTTTGAGCACCCCTAGTGTTTGAGTGCAAATTGAATAGTGAATGAGGAAGCTGATATGGCTTGATTTTATTGGTTAAAAACAAAGTTTACCAATCTCCATTTAGGAAGTGTCACTTCCACCCTAATATGTGTGTCTCAATTGATTATATCTATCTTCAATCAATTTTCTAACATATATTATCGATACTGAGATGTCTAGAATACGAATCTCTCAAAAGTATATATAAAATGTATAAATTCGAATAATAAATAGTTTTATGATTTTTATTTTTTTTCCCTTATATAACATTAACAATGTCCTCTTATGTCAAAATTTGAAATTGTTGATGGGACGCATGCCATGTCTTATGTCGGAACATAATATTTACTTTTACACATTAATGTGTCAAGTCATATATTATCTGGTTCGTATATCAAATTTATTTAAACTATTATTAAGCTTCTCCGCCCTTTTTAAAGCGATGACAAATAACACCAATGGCACACCACTATCAGTGACCAACGATATTAAAATTGTGGCGTGTTAATGCAGAGAAATTAGACCGAAACGTAAAACATGGAAAATAATAACTAATCTATTAAGGACTCGCGCGTTGCAGGGCCTGTCAAACGGGGTTAATAGATGACATAAAAACGTTGAACTACACGCGCACGTTACACCATGTTAACTTGCAAAATATAGAACAGAGCGTAAAACAAAATATAAAAAACACTGAACCACACACGAACATTGTGTCATGTTAACTCGCAAAATATAGAACAAAAGATAAAATGAAAATTATGCGAAATATGACAAGTATAAGGAAACAAAGTTGAAAGTAAAAAAATTGTAAATTTAAATCGAAAAACATGAAAACATTTGGGCTAAAACTATAAAATCAATTAACTTTGGGACTAAAAGTATAACATCTTACATTTTTTAAACCACCTTTTGCATAAAGTACAACAACTCTATGCATCAAAATATTGCTTATTTATAGTAGATAAATAAATTACCATATTAAAATAATCTAAGACTTGACTAGACAAACATTAAAAAATAATAAAGTTTAGTATATAGTGATGATGATTATACGTACTCTCTACAAATAAACATAATAGATTAATGAGTTATCTCAAATATTATGTATTGGAAACAACAACTTTCACTAATTGGTCGATAGCACTCTCAACTTTTGATTTGTATCACATAACTCTCAATTTTTAACTTATTGATCAATATTACTGCCAAATTAACCCAACATTAACCCAGTTTCCTGAATCATCAAAAAAGCCAAGTCAATTGCCACGTAATTAAAAATTCCATGTCATATGCCATGTTACCACACAAGTGCCAAATCAGTAAAAAACTAATTGGGTTAAAGTTCAGTTAATTTGAAAGTGTTATAGCTAATAAGTTGAAAGTTAAAAGTAATATGATACAAATCAAAATTTATAAGTAGTATCAACTAGTTAATAAAAGTTTGAAGTTATTTAAATACAAAATCTCAAATATTATTAATTCAAAAGAATTCATATTAATTCAAAAAGACTAGTTTTGATATCGTGTCTTTTAAACAATATTTTATTCTTTTTAACTCTACACTATTGTTTATCCAGGATTCAAACCCTCAATCATATAAAGAAAAACACCATTTAAACATCTTAGTTTCATTATATCATAGAACCTTTTGTTTATGTTCAACATTGCAAACCTCTTGATTTTAGTATAATTTTTTTTTCAAAGTTGTGTCAATTCAATATAATCTTTTTTTCTGATAATTTTATTATCGTAAAATAAATGGTCAACTATCCAATTGCGGTTTTCATAACTTACTACTCTATAGTGAATTTACAATCACGAGGTAGGCAATGGTGGGGAAATGTCTATCAAACCTAGTGAATGTATGTAATATAAAAACAAACTATTTTTAAGGCCGCTTATACAATAAGGCGACTTCAATTAGAAATCATTAAATAATAAAAGGTTATTATTTTTTTATTTAGGCCGAGAGGCGTGGTCTTACACCCTATCAAATTAACCTCTATAGCGTTCATCTCTATTTCTTGGACGTCAAAGGGGGCCGCTATGGAGGAGGCTACACCTCTTTAACGAGCGCTAAAGGGTTGTATATGTGAGACTTATTCATTCCTATCAATCAGATTTTCCCCTTTATAATTTTCTTTTTTTTATATTGTTTAAAAGGGGTTCTAAATTGGCATCATCCCACACTATACATGTTAACTATAAAGTTATTCGCTTATGTGGCGCATATGTAAACATGGTATTACCTATGGGCTTTAAACGTTATAGAAAAGGAACGGTTGTGAGCAACGGGTGGAGAAAACGGAATAAAAGAACTAAATATCTATTAGTAATTTCTTTTTATGTTTATTTACTTATTTAACTTTTTTTCCTCTTCCCTCTCTCATCACTTTCATATATGCATAGATGAAATATAATTGTTGAACTAAGCAAACTTGAAATCTCAACTGATAAACTCGATCAAGTTGAACCAGCAAGCAATTAAATCCCACATATCACAAACTTAAATACACAGAACCCTTCACCAAATTTTTGTTTCAAACTTGAAAGCAACTCTTTTCTTTTCAAATATCTAAACAAATAACCTACCTGCTTAAGTATACGTTAAAACAATTGATTCCAAATGTACTTTACAATCAATATATTAGGAGTATAAATGCTAACAGGTGCATGAGTTGTAGTATTTATTCTATATAGAATTTAGAAATTGATAGTTGAAAGAACAAAATTAAATCAAATTGAAATTGTTGTAACCATAAATGCTAATGGATGATCCTTGGATCATAAATATGCATAGAGCAATAAAGAAATCACATATCTGGAACATAACATTCATTTAATGTCATTTGTGCAACAAATTCAACATATAGATCGTAAAGGTAAAGTCTTTCTAACACTTATATTTTGAAGGAGGAGGTTTAGATTCAGTAGAGAGATCTTGAGTTTAAATCCCACAAATAAAAGAAACTAAAAGAATTTGTCGTTAAAAAAAGTAGTGTATAAGGTAAATGAAAAAAAACAACATAATAATAATTCCATTTAAAAAAACAAAATAATTATTATTCATTTATTTAACAATACATAATAATAATAATAAATATAATAATAATAATAATAATAATAATTCTGTTTTAGAAAAACAACAAAATATTAATAATAATAATAATATAATATTATTATTATTATTATTATTAATATTATTATTATTTAACAATATTAATTGTTACCTACATGTTCATTTGAACAAAATATTCAACAATTTACTATGGCCATTTGAACGACACTGTGATAGGTGGGCGGTCGCATTTCTTTGGAAACAAATTTAGTGTATATTTTGGTAAAAAAAAAACCCTGACCGTAACCTTTGAAAATATGATTGAACACCTTATCCACACTCCCGACAAATAATTCATGATTCCGCCACTGCCGTAATGTATCTCCAAATTAAAAAATGTGCTCGCTTAAGATAAAATTATCAAAGAATGTATGTTATTCTTTGGAATAAAACTTTTAGGAGCTTTATCATCTCAAGGAATGTATGTCATTTTTTAGATTAAAACTTTTGGGGCTTTATCACCTTCTATTAGTGTTACGTAGATGACACATAAATGGGGAGTTTTATTGTTAAACTGTCTTCCATAGAGGTTGATAAAACCTGATAATATCTAATCAAACTATTATAAATTACAACATCAACAATAGCAACAGAAGTAACAGGAAAAACAACAATGATAATCGTCAATTAAAAGAATACCTTCACAGAAACTGTCATGACTATCCCGGCATACTCTTTCTGACATTCTTAAACTCGTCCCTTGCATCCAAGTTGTCGAATTACAGTTGTACACTTTTGCAAACCAAAGAATCCAAGTTTACGTTCAGTATTTTCTCTTGTTTGAAATATGTATACTCGCGATTTAAATCGCCTGAAATTCTCAAAAAAAAATCGGCGACTCATACGAAAGCGATGCCGAAACTATGCATTATCATACATTGGGTTTTTAGAAAAATAATCATTCACCGCTGATGAGCACCCAACCGATCTCATTCAAGCGCCGGTTGTCTAGTACGTGGTTGTGAGTTTCAACTTCGTTTCTCAAAGTTGAATCGTCACGGTAATAATCAAGTCGTCAATCATTCCCACTCAGAATGGGATGAGTCGGATGAATAGTCTGCAACGCCCATTCATTCTTCACGACTAAAATGCCGTAAATTTCAAGTATTTAAAATTATAAAGTGAAAAAAATCCATATTACCCTTATGTCTTACACGGTAAACGCGGCTACAAAATGTTTCGGTGTCATAAAGTTTAAACTACTAACTACTAAGATTAATTCGTTTTCTAACAAGGGTAACGTAAAATCCAAAACTTATCAATTTACAACCAAAAGAGACTTGACCCGTTTGACATTATTTTGACCGGAAGCGTAAGGATGGTACAAGTGTGTTCATTCCAACAAGGTGCAGCGTTAAGTAACAGATATACCCAAACATCACAAAAAAGTCGGTTAACATTTCTTATAGCGATTTATAACGATTTCATTAGTTAACCACATATCACATTCTTATTTGATTGATCACTTAATAGGTTGTGACTCAAATTCATTTCTTTGCATTCTTGTTATATCCGGTTGACCCGTTCAACATTAGTCAACACGGAAACATACTTTTATCTTCTTAACCTTACCAGGTTGACCCGTTCAGCACAAGTCAACTCGGAACCATACTTTTACTTTCTCATTCCTTTTCCAGTTGACCCGTTCATCACAAGTCAACACGGAACCATATTTTTACTTTCTCATTCCTTGTCCAGTTGACCCGTTTATTACAAGTCAACGCGGAACCGTACTTTTACTCTCTCATTCCTTGTCTGGTTGACCCGTTTATCACAAGTCAATCGGGAACCTTACTTTTACTTTCTCATTCCTTGTCCGGTTAACCCGTTCATCACAAGTTAACGCGGACTTACTTTTACTTTCTCATTCCTTGTCCAGTATGATAACGATAATCATTCATAATAATGTTAAATAAATTTGTTTCAACTAGGCGTAATTTACAATTGAAAGTATAACATACAAGTATCGTACAAGTAACGTACCTCGATCTTGCGAGCTTTGAGGATTCCGGTTGCTTGAACCTTCTTCTTTCACGCCTACATTTATCACATCCATTCTTTAGTTCTAACGACTCCATACATCTCATTCAATGTTCTCACATTCAAATCCATAACGTAATCAATATTTATCATAATTCACACTTTTACCAACTAATGTATTTCATCGAGCACTTGGTGTGCATCGATCTTAAAATGTTTAAAATCTTCATTTAGTTATGTTAGTTTGTACCGTTTTTCTTTCTATACAACATCTTACTTATACTTACTATCATAAGAACCAACAATAATCATTAAATCTATAACTATGATGGTTGTTAACATGAATCTTATCTCTTTCTTCATAATCTATGTTCATAACCCAAAACCCATTTCATGATTCATGGTGATTTTTTGTATAAGTTACTTGAACCCATCAATTGCATACGAATTTTGCTTTCACAATGGATTCTGATCATCTATTCTTATTATCTAAAACTATATCACTAACATACTTAAGCAATTTGTCAATTTCATCCATACTCTACATATCAAAATCATTCAAATCAAAATTACAACTTACCACTTGTTAAACGGGCTTAGGTAATCATGTATTAAGACTTATGCAAGAGATTTACCATCAATTTCCTTCTAATTTGCTGGATTTTGCGTTTTGTTCTTGATGTGTTCTTCCCCTTCTTCTCTAGAACCGTAGAGAACTCTCACACCCACATGGACATCAATTTCAACTCTTATTCATTTTAAACCTAAATTTTCATTTTGCCACAATTTGCCCCTCATGTTTGATCCATAATTAAATTTCATTAAACATTTTTATCTTCTAAATAGACTACATGTTATTATTTAGTTATGTTACTTTCTTACTAAAATATATTATAAAAGTTAAAATGGTCACGTGTGCGCAATTTGGGATGTTACAAATCTACCCCCCTTAAAGGAGGTTTCGTCCTCGAAACCTAATTACGTACCAAATAATTCTGGGTAGTGTTCGCGCATCTCTTCTTCCGTGTCCCAAGTCAGATCTGATCCTTTCGATGTTGCCGTTGGACCAAAACTTGTCTAATAGCCTTATTGCGAAGGTGCTTAATTTTAAAATCTTTTATAGCCACCGGTTTTTCAATATAACTCATTTTTTTATCCAACTCGATATCATCAAGGGGCACATAAGCGGTTTCATCCACGAGACATTGTCTTAGCTGTGACACTTGAAATGTGTCATTTTTTCCATCTAACGCCGGTGGTAATTCCAGCTGGTACGCTACCTTTCCAACCCGAGCCTTAATTTTAAAAGGCCTGATGTAACGGGGACCGAGCTTTCCTCATTTACGGAATCGAATTACTCCCTTCCATGGTAAAACCTTTAACAACACATGATCCCCTACTTGAAACTCAATGGATCGTCTTCTTCGATCTGCATAGGCTTTCTGTCGGTCTTGTGCCGCCTTTAGTCGAGTCCTTACGATATCGATCTTCTCATTAGTTTCAGCTACTACATCTTTAGGCGCGATTTCTCTTTGGCCTACTTCCCCCCAACATACAGGGGTTCTACACTTTTTTCCATACAACATCTCGTATGGGGCCATTTGAATACCATTATGGTAGCTGTTATTGTACGCGAACTCAACTAATGGCAAATGATCGTCCCAGCTTCTCCCAAAATCTAAGATACAAGCTCTCAACATATCTACGAGTGTTTGGATTGTCCTTTCTGTTTGTCCATCCGTTTGTGGATGGTAATCGGTACTAAAGTGAAGTTTCGTCCCCATTTATTCATGAAAATTTTGCCAAAAACGTGATGTGAATCTAGTGTCTCGATCCGATACTATGGAGACGGGTACTCCATGACGAGCCACAATTTCATTTGTAAAAATCTCTGCCATCCTTGCTGATGAATAACCTTCTCTGATAGGTAGGAAATGGGCACTGTTAGTGAGTCGATCCACAATTACCCATATAGCATCATGCCCTTTTCGTGTTTTGGGAAGCTTAGTCACCAAATCCATTGTCACGTCTTCCCATTTTCACCTCGGAATTTCTAGGGGTTGTAATTCACCGTACGGCTTCTGATGTTCTGCTTTCACTTGTGAACATATTAAACATTTGGCAACATATTTAACTATATCTTGTTTCATTCCTGGCCACCAGTAATTCTTTTTCTAATCTCGATACATTTTTGTTGCTCTCGGATGTATTGAGTATCGTGATTTATGAGCTTCTTCAAGTAATATCGCCTTTACTTCACATAACCAGGAATCCAGATTCGCCATACCAAGTTTTGATTCCGTTTGTATTTTCCTCCAACTGATCCAAATCCCTTTTGTTCTTTCTTTCTTTCTTAGGACCGTTTGCATTTAGTGACCTGATTTGTGCTTCCCGTATCATCTCAAGGAGATGAGGCGTAACAATCATCCTCATAGACTTCACCAGAATCGGGGGTGGATGTTCCTTTCGGCTAAGAGCATTCGCCACTACATTTGCTTTTCCGGATGATAAAGGATTTCACAATCATAATCCTTAATCAGTTCTAAGCACCTCTGTTGTCTCATGTTGAGATCTTTTTGTTCGAAGAAGTACTTGAGACTTTTATGATCCGAGTATATCGTGCACTTTGTTCCATATAAATAATGTCGCCATAGTTTTAAAGCGAACACCACAGCGGCCAATTCTAGATCATGCGTTGGGTAATTTTCTTCATGTGGTTTGAGTTGTCTTGAGGCGTATGCTATAACTCTACCTCGTTGCATTAATACACCTCCTAACCCCTGTCGTGAGGCATCCGTGTACACTACTAAATCTTCCATTCCATCTGGCAGGGCAAATACTGTTGCATTAGACAGTTTCTTTTTCAGATCTTGAAATGTTTTTTCTTGTTCGGGACCCATACAAACTTCTCGCTTTTCTTTGTTAATTTGGTCATGGGTTGGGCTAATTTGGAGAAGTCTGGAATAAATCTTTGGTAATAGCCCGCTAATCCCAGAAAACTTCTTACTTCATTTGGATTCTTCGGAGGAATCCATTTCATAACCGCTTCTACCTTGCGGATTACTAAAACACCATCTTTGTTAATCACGTGGCCGAGAAATTGCACTTCTCTAAACCAAAAGGCACACTTGGAAAACTTTGCATATAACTTTTCCTTACGAAGAATTTCTAACACTTCACGCAAATGGTTTGCGTGATCGGCCCTGTTCCGGGAGTACACTAAGATGTTATCTATAAACACTATTACAGATTTATCTAGCATGGGTCGGCACACTCGATTCATAAGGTCCATAAACGCAGCCGGTGCGTTGGTCAACCCAAATGACATTACTAAGAACTCGTAATGTCCATATCGGGTTCTAAACGCAGTTTTCAACACATCTTCTTCACGTACTCTCAGTTGGTGATATCCCGAACGCAAGTCAGTCTTTGAGAACCAGCTTGCCCCTTGCAATTGATCAAAAAGGTCATCAATTTTGGGTAAAGGATATTGATTCTTAACTGATAATTTGTTCATTCTCAATAGTCGATGCACATGCGCATCGATCCGTCTTTCTTCTTCACGAATAACACGGGAGCTCCCTAGGGTGACATACTCGGGCGTATAAACCCCTTATCAAGTAGCTCTTGTATCTGGATAATTAACTCCCGTATTTTAGTAGGAGCTAACCTATAGGGTGCCTTAGCCACCGGTGTAGCACCTGGGTTTAGTTCAATGCAAAACTCCATGTCTCGCTCGGGAGGGAGTCCCGGTAATTCATCCGGAAACACATCCGGATACTCGTTTACAATTTCTACATCATCAAATTTTGACGCGTTCTTAGAGGTATCTATTATGTAAGCTAGAAACGCCTTACCTCATTTAGTGTGTATTTGACTGCCTCTACAAGGGTGCATAGCTTCAACTCAACTTTTCTTCTCCGTAGATGCTTACCTACTTCTCGTTCGGAGATAACACTCGTATGATCTTAGTCTCATATTGGATCTCTGCATGGTATCGGGATAGCCAATCCATGCCTACTATTACTTCGAACTCTCCCATAATCATGGGCACAAGGTCTATTTCAAATTCTTCGTCTTCTATAACAATTTTACATCCCTTACATACTTTGTTCAATAAGTAGTTCTTGCTATCGGCTATTTCTACCTCTAAAGGTATTGGCATTCGTTCAATTTTAAAAGAGGGATGGTTATAAGTTCGCGTGATACAAATGTCCTACTTGCTCCAGAATCAAACAACACATTTGTAGGTATTAAATTGATTAAGAACATACCTGACATAACATTCGGAAGTGCCTTAGCTTCTTCGGTGGTGATTTGGAACATTCTTCCTTTAGCTTTTGAGGTATTATCTTTCTTCCCATCATTACCCCCTTTCTCTTTCAGCTTCGGACAATCTGCCTTGACATGTCCCGGTGAGAAACAATTGAAACATGTTTTGGCTGTAGTCGGGCATTTGTAGTAAGGGTATCCTTCTTGTCCGCAATTGTAGCATCCTTTCTTACCCAACAAACATTCTCCTGAATGAAGCTTTCCACAAGTCTTACATCGAGGAATGCCACCTTTCGCATTATTCTTCTTGTTGTAATCATAAACCTTTTGTTTATTGGCCGGAGTCGGGTTAATACTCTTTTCCATTGCCCTCTTTTCCCTCGTTCTATCTGACGCTTGAGCTCTATCTCTCGATCCCTTGCCCAGTGGATCAGTTCGTTTAAAGTCTCACACTTCGAGGGAGTGATAAACTCCCTAGTTTCCGCCTTCAACATGTCATGATAACGGTTAATCTTCATTCTTTTTGTCTTCATGAGGTCTTGGCAAAACTTTAATTTGTCAATAAACACATTTGTGATCTCATCAATAGATTCCGTTCCTTGTCGAAGACGTAAAAACTCTTCTTGAATCTGATCAACTACAGACTACGGGCAATGGAACTTCAAGAAAGGCTCCTTAAACTGTCCACACCCCGACCCGCAGCGGAATAAGAGTCGGGGCATAATTGGGTTATCACCAAAGCTCATGACATTTACTAATATGTTTCATATTTAATAAAGTCAAAGTTACATTTCCAAATATCCAAACATGTTCATACAATACAAAGAAAATAAACCAAACATAACAATCCCAACTCTAAATCATTTTATTCTTCTAGTCTAATCCTATGTGTTCCTAGCTGCTGCTGGTTCACCTGTATCATGTGTAAAAATGGGGGTTTTTGGGTCAACATAAGTTGGCGAGTGAACCTTATTAGATAAACATTTATTAATGAATTACTTGTTAGTTTATCAATGAAAAATTGTGCATAATCATAAATGAGCAAATGTAAATAATCAAGCAGTGGCAAATAGCAATCACAACTATAACATACAATAACATATGACAGCATATATGAACATACCAACATCATACGATAAATAACATAAATGAAACTGTGCGATCAAGGCTCAATCAAACGGAGCCGATCGTATTGCTTGTACTGAAAATGAAAATGTCTGTGCGATCAAGGCTCAATCAAACGGAGCCGATCGTATGTGGGCACGCCAGGTTCAACCTCATAATGAAATGGGGAACATGCTCAACGCTCATAATGTAATGGGGAGCGGCGGCCTATGAAATTGCATGTACTGAAAATAATAAATTGCATCCAACAGTAACTACACAACAGAAACAAACTGAATGCACAAGTTCATGATATGATGTATGCACAATGGTTTAAGTATAATATATATATCAAGACACATGATACACCCCAAAACGTGATTAAACGGGGAATTTGTAAAGATTCACTCACATTGGGTGCGTTGGATTGGAGATGGTGAGATGCGCACGAATTAGATGAGCGGAACAACGAGAAATACTAACCTAAATAATAACGGAAAAATATATTAAATGAGTGGATATTATTAAGGATTTTAATGAAATTTTTAGATATATTTTTGTGAGTTTAAGGCTATTTTCTATCTTTAAAAATGTTATTTTTAAGTATTTTTAATTGATTTTTAAATTAAATTAAATAAATAAAAATATAAAAAAAATTGTTTATTTCGCGTTGACCGTTGACCGTTGACCTGTTGACTTGTTGACCGGTTCGGTCAGCAAAATAGTTTGCGCCGGGTGAGGCTCGAACCCGAGACCTCCCGTACGCGTGCACGCAGCTCTACCAACTAAGCTACGTGTCTAACCCGAAATAATCTTGTTTTTAATTATATTTATATACTAATTCGGTTTAACCAAAATTCTTTTAATTTCAAAAACATTTTAATTCAACGAACCGGTGCCAGTGACGGGTTTCGAACTCGCGACGTGTGACTTAGTGTTGCACACAGTCCACCGCTGGACTGTGTGTCTAACCTGGTTATTATCTCGGTTTTTATTATACTTAATAACTAACTGAGTTAACTCGGTTTAGTTTTTAAACAAAAAGGCATTTTATTACATAAGGAGTGCGTGTATCAGGGATCGAACTCGGGACATGCGTATATGTTTTGCACACAGTCCACCGCTGGACAGTGTGTCTAACCCGTTCATTTTACTGGTTTTAAATAAACTTATAACTTAATTAACTTCGTCTTCTTCATTCAAATTTCCGTCGACTGAATCACTGATCCGTTTCTTGTTTTTACGATTATCAAACATTCTTAAGGTTAAAATGAAATGACGGAAACGGTGTTGGAAGTAACATACCGTAGGAATGATATATCACAGAATTTCCGGCAAATGCGTCGGCTCTGTTTTTGTGTACCTCAACTGAACCAAAACAATTAACCATTTTGATTAGTCAATCGTGGAATTGAAGTGATAAACAACGTTAACAGCGGGATTGAAGGTCCTTACCGTTTCACAGACGAAAATAAAGACTTTCAGGAAATTTCCGGCGAACTGGAATTAGCTGAATACAGCGCCTGAATTCGATTTCAATTGAGAGGTTTAAGTTAGAAATATCCTAACAATTGTTGAACTACAATGATATTGAAAGATTTACCGTTTGAGGATGAATACGGTTTTCCGGCGAAATTTGCAGAAAATTCCGGCGAGCTGATTTAAGCGTTCTGATGGTCTGAAAATGTGATGAAAGTGAAATGGAATGTTGGTATGATGTTTCTGAGTCGCGAGAGGGGTCTGGAGTTGAAGTAATTGGGACTTTGATGCTTTTCGGTTATAAAAACCGATAATGATGAGGATTGACGTTCAATCAATTCCGACTTGATTAAAAATCGTCGGTGCATCGGTTATAAACTGAATGTGCGAGTAATCAAGCGATTTGACGATTGATTTGCCGATTTCCTTTTCTCAGTTGGCGCAACCGGTTTAACCGAGTTTGTGTATAAATGTTATTTGTTTCCTAGAGATAACAGAAAACAACAAGTGGCGGAGTGGTGATGTGAGTGTGTGTTAAGTCGTTGGAGTTGTAAACCGGCTGACCCGGGTTCGAGTCCCGGCAGCAACATATTTTTTTATTTATTTTATTTTAACTTTTTATCAAATATAATTTTTATAGTTTAGTTTATTTATTAATTATGTATCATTTTAAATCAAAATAATCATAAATATTCAACGTGACTTTTATAACTTGATATTCGATTACAAAACGGAGCGGGTTTTGAAAACCCGTTTTTGACAAATGTTACAGTATCCCCTACTTTTAGGAATTTCGTCCCGAAATTTAAGTAGTTGAAGTAGTAGGAAAAAGATGCGGGTATTTTTCACGTATTGAGTCTTCACGTTCCCAAGTAAACTCAGGTCCCCGTTTCGACTCCCAGCGTACCCTAACAATTGGAATGCGACTTCGTCGCAGACGTTTTTCCCCGAAGTCCATGATCTCTATAGGTCTTTCAATAAAATGCATAGATTCATCAATCTGAATATCTTCCAGAGGAATGTGGAGATTTTCATCAGCGAGGCATTTCTTCAAGTTCGACACGTGGAATGTGGGATGAATCTGTTGAGTTCTTCTGGTAGATCAAGCTTGTATGCTACAGGACCTACTCTTTCGAGTATCTTGAAAGGTCCTACGTAACGTGGTGCTAGCTTGCCCTTTTGACCAAAACGAACTACTCCCTTCCACGGTGATACTTTTAAAAGTACATGATCACCAATGTTAAACTCTAAGGGCTTCCGTCGTTTATCTGCATAACTCTTTTGACGACTTTGAGCCGCTAGAAGATTGTTTCGAATTTGATGGATCTTGTCTGTGGTTTCTTGGATCAATTCTGGACCAGTAATTTGAGCTTCCCCAATTTCGTGCCAACATACAGGAGATCGGCACTTACGACCATATAAGGCTTCAAAAGGTGCCATGCCGATGCTTGAATGATAGCTGTTGTTGTACGAAAATTCAACTAATGGTAGGTGGGCGTCCCAATTTCCCTTGAAGTCTATGTCACATGCTCGAAGCATATCTTCAAGAGTTTGAATGGTGCGCTCAGACTATCCATCAGTTTGAGGATGATAGGCGGTACTGAGATCTAATCGCGTGCCCATAGCGGATTGTACTGCTTGCCATGTTCGTGAAGTGAAACGACCATCACGATCAGAAATAATGCTTAACGGTACCCCATGTCGGCTTACGATTTCGTTGATATAAATACGGGCAAGCTTTTCGTTCTTGAAATCTTCACGGATAGGAATAAAGTGAGCTGATTTTGTAAGTCGGTCTATAATCACCCATATAGTGTCATACCCACCAGAAGTGCGAGGTAACCCGGTAATGAAATCCATGGTTATGTTTTTCCACTTCCATACAGGTATTTCCGGTTGGACCAGAAGTCCTGAGGGTCTTTGGTGTTCAGCCTTCACCTTGGAACATGTAAGGCACTTGGAAACAAAAACGGCAATATCCTTCTTCATTCCAGGCCACCAATAGGTGTATCGTAGGTCTTGATACATCTTATCGGCTCCTGGGTGTATAGAATATCGCGTTTTGTGAGCTTCATTCATAAGAATTTCACGAAGATTGTTGTGGTTAGGAATCCAGATACGATCTAGGTAGTACAGAATACCGTCAGATTTAGTTTCAATTTTTAGCTCAGCTCCACAGGACATCTCCTTTCGTACATCTTCTTCCGTTATTGAAACGTGTTGGGCTTCTCGAATTTGATCTTTAATGTCGGTTATAATTTGCGAACATAGAAGACGAATGGAGTTCGCATAACCCTTTCGACTAAGTGCATCCGCCACCACATTTGCTTTACCAGGGTGGTATCTAATTTCACAGTCGTAGTCATTTAGAAGTTCGACCCATCTTCGTTGCCTCATGTTTAACTCCTTTTGATTGAAGATATGTTGAAGACTCTTGTGGTCAGTGTAGATTTCACACTTAGTACCATAGAGATAATGTCTCCATATCTTAAGAGCGAACACAACGGCTCCAAGTTCTAGGTCATGAGTGGTGTAATTCTTTTCATGTGTCTTGAGTTGTCTCGAAGCATAAGCTATAACTTTTCCTCTTTGCATTAGAACGCAGCCCAATCCTTGCCCTGACGCGTCGCAATAGACCACAAAATCATCACAACCTTCAGGAAGAGTGAGGATTGGTGCATCACAAAGTTTTTGTTTAAGGGTTTGGAAGGCTTCTTCCTGCTTGGGTCCCCAGATGAAAGGTTTTCCCTTATGAGTTAAAGCCGTGAGTGGTACAGCAATGCGAGAGAAGTTTGAAATGAACCGACGATAATAGCCAGCTAGACCAAGAAAAGATCTTACTTCAGTTGGTGTACGTGGAGCTTGCCATTCTTGTACCGCTTTGATCTTTGAAGGGTCGACATGTATTCCCTTGTCATTGACTACATGCCCGAGGAATTGCACCTCTTTTAACCAGAATTCACATTGGGAGAATTTAGCATAAAGCTTTTCCTTTTCTAGAAGTGCAAGGATGAGTCGAAGATGACGCTCATGATCAGATTTAGATTTTGAATAAATAAGAATATCGTCGATGAAGACTATAACAAATCGATCAAGATAAGGTTTGCAGACTCTGTTCATTAGGTCCATGAAGACAGCTGGTGCGTTGGTTAAACCAAATGGCATAACCATGAATTCATAGTGGCTATAACGAGTTCGAAAAGCAGTCTTAGGGACGTCTTCTTCATGCACTCTAAGTTGATGATAGCCAGATCGAAGGTCGATTTTTGAAAAGCAGCTGGCACCTTGTAGTTGATCAAGAAGATTATCAATGCGAGGTAAAGGATAGCGATTCTTGATTGTTAACTTGTTGAGCTCTCTGTAGTCGATGCACATACGAAACGATCCATCTTTCTTCTTTACAAAAAGGACAGGTGCACCCCAAGGCGACGAGCTAGGACGTATGAATCCCTTGTCAGTCAACTCTTGTAATTGACTGGCTAGCTCTTGCATTTCAGAGGGGGCTAACCTTTAAGGAGACTTTGCAATTGGTGTAGCACCAGGTATAAGATCAATACGGAATTCGACGTCTCTAACTGGAGGAAGTCCGGAAATGTCGTCAGCAAAAACTCGCGGGAAGTCTTTTACTACAGGAATGTCTTCAAGTTTCTTCTCCATAGTTCCCTTTTTGATGATATGAGCTAAAAACGCGACATAATTCTTGCGAAGATATTTTTGAGCTTGAAGACAAGACATTAAGCTGAGCCCTTTCGACGAGGTCTCTCCAATGATTCGAAGTCTGACCGTTTGAAAGAGGAATACGAATAAATTTTTCACGACATACAACTTCTGCCTGATGTTGACTGAGCCAATCCATACCGATTATGATATCAAAACTTCCCAGCTTCATAGGAATAAGGTCGACTGAGAAATCGTGGTCGTTTAAGGTGAGTGTACAGTTGCGTATAATAGAGTTTAATGAAACTGGTTTCCCGTCCGCAACTTCTACCGTTATGGATTCCGTGAGCTTATCCCGATTTTTGCTTAAGATAGGTTCAAATTCTAAAGACACAAAACTTCTATCCGCACCAGTATCAAATAACATAGATGCATACCTACCATTTATAAGGAACGTACCGTTAACCACATTGCCGTCAGCTCTGGCCTGGTTAGCGTTGATATTGAAAGCTCTCCCTCTTGCAGGTGGAGGAGCTTGGTTTGCTTGATTCACCGGGTTGGCTTGGGCCTGAGCATGAATAATGTTTACCAACCTTGGCCAAGTGTTTCTGAAATGGCTCGGGTCACCGCAATTGTAGCAAGCCCGCATTGGTTGGCCCATAGGATAATTGGGCTGGTAATATGTTTGGGCTAAATGCTGGGTGGGTGGTAATAGTAAGGGTTGTTGGGCTTAGCCCATTATTTGTTGGTGGGTTTGGGTTAAAGGTTGGTGGCGGTTCGTTCGTTGAGGCATGCGGCAGGTTTAAACAGTATGACCTGCGCGACCGCAGCCGGTGCAATATTGGCAGGGATGATCAGGGGAATGGTGATATTGGCAACGGTTGCATTTTGGTAGCGGGCCAGTGTAAGGTCTTCTGTATGGTGCGGGTGAAGGAGTGACTTGAGTAATGGGTGCAGCAGGAATAGGGGAGTTGGTTTGAGTAACTGCAAAATTTCTGGTGTTGCGCTTCCTCTTGTTAGCAAACTTAGAGGAAGAGATGGGATGGTTTGAAGTTTGACCCTCAACAGGGGCTTTCTTTTTCTCTTCCTTGAACTTCCCGTTGCGAATTCGGTTCTCGGTCAGTTCAGTTGCTAGCTCCATAGCAGCTTCAAGTGTTACCGGTGAAGTGCTGAGGACTGAATCTTGAATTTTCGAGGGAAGTCCTCGAATATAATGCTCAATCAGACGATAAGTTGGGGTGAATAGATTTGGAACCATTTGGTTCAACTCCAAGAACCTCTTGTTGTAAGTGGTATGGTTTCCCTCCTTTTGCTTTAGAGCATGAAATTCATCCTCCAACTTTTTAATTTCACTCCTAGGACAGAAACGCCTAGTCATGATTTCCCTTAACTCCTCCCAAGTTAAGGCCATTGCATCTTCAGTTCCCCTCTTCCCTTTCTCAGTATTCCACCAAGTGAGAGCTACCCCAAATAGTCTCCCGGTGGCGTATCGAACCTTGCGATCCTCAGGACAATCGCAGTTGAGAAAGGTGTTTTCCATCTCCTCGAACCAATGTAGGAGAGCAGTGACACCTTCGGTCCCCTCAAATTTAGGAGGATCACAAGATTTGAAATGTTTGTAAGAGCACTTGCTGGTAGGAGGGTTGTCGATGTTCTGGTCATGTTGTTGGGGAGGGTTAGTAGGATTTGTAGCGTACTTGGACCACAATGTCAGGCAGTATTGTGGCCATTTGTTTCGCGATTTGTGTGGCCAAGCGTTCCTGAGACCTTCCTGATCTTTTACCCCTTCGCTGCGGTCTAGACGACATCTACAGGATCATACAATGAGAAGATTGTGAGTTTATGGTGTCTTTTTAGGTGTCATGTGTCTTTAAGAAAATGAAAATAACATAAATATCAATAATGCAACTACATCCATAGGATGTCTTGGGTTTGCTCATGTTGGGCCTCAAAGGTCTCCCATACCTTCACCTATATAGTCATGTGGGCCCCCATGGCTATTGGCTTGGTAGGATTCACATTAGTATTGGAAATTTAACACTCGCATCACCCGAATGCAAACCACAAAATATGTTCATGAGAGGTTTGGTCGGAACGTGTCCAGGTGTAGACACAATGACAACTCAAAGTGGGGTTAGCTCACACGACGTTTGGTATAGCATGCTTTGGCCTAATAGGTACTTCGTACTCTCATCGTTAGTCCCCAGGTAGGCAAACTGGTCCTTTATTTTAGATTTATACGAATGCCAGCCTAGTCAGGACGTTCCGACTACCGGTACTGGTACCCTTCCAGTTACTACATGCCCGTCATGAGAACTCACTTTGATGAGATTTGAAAACACGAAAATCATTGTAAAAGCAATCATGATGTGGTGTGTGCTTTCATGGATGTGATATGTTATGAGTATATGATTCATGATAGGCATTATATGATAATACATACTTATGAACATGCTTGCATAATATTGAATGTAACATTTAACATAAAACATATAAACATCATGAAATTTGGTATGTAACACACAAAATCTTATAATTTTCTAATCAACTATAGTATAGGCTCTAAGGGTCTAATAACCTATCCTATATCCCTATAGTCATGGCTCTGATACCAATCTGTCACACCCCGACCCGCAGCGGAATAAGAGTCGGGGCATAATTGGGTTATCACCAAAGCTCATGACATTTACTAATATGTTTCATATTTAATAAAGTCAAAGTTACATTTCCAAATATCCAAACATGTTCATACAATACAAAGAAACTAAACCAAACATAACAATCCCAACTCTAAATCATTTTATTCTTCTAGTCCAATCCTATGTGTTCCTAGCTGCTGCTGGTTCACATGTATCATGTGTAAAAATGGGGGGTTTTTGGGTCAACATAAGTTGGCGAGTGAACCTTATTAGATAAACATTTATTAATGAATTACTTGTTAGTTTATCAATGAAAAATTGTGCATAATCATAAATGAGCAAATGTAAATAATCAAGCAGTGGCAAATAGCAATCACAACTATAACATACAATAACATATGACAGCATACATGAACATACCAACATCATACGATAAATAACATAAATGAAACTGTGCGATCAAGGCTCAATCAAACGGAGCCGATCGTATTGCATGTACTGAAAATGAAAATGTCTGTGCGATCAAGGCTCAATCAAACGGAGCCGATCGTATGTGGGCACGCCAGGTTCAACCTCATAATGAAATGTGCGATCAAGGCTCAATCAAACGGAGCCTAACAATTGTTGAACTACAATGATATTGAAAGATTTACCGTTTGAGGATGAATACTGTTTTCCGGCGAAATTTGCAGAAAATTCCGGCGAGCTGATTTAAGCGTTCTGATGGTCTGAAAATGTGACGAAAGTGAAATGGAATGTTGGTATGATGTTTCTGAGTCGCGAGAGGGGTCTGGAGTTGAAGTAATTGGGAGTTTGATACTTTTCGGTTATAAAAACCGATAATGATGAGGATTGATGTTCAATCAATTCCGACTTGATTAAAAATCGTCGGTGCATCGGTTATAAACTGAATGTGCGAGTAATCAAGCAATTTGACGATTGATTTTCCGATTTCTGTTTCTCAGTTGGCGCAACCGGTTTAACAGAGTTTGTGTATAAATGTTATTTGTTTCCTAGAGATAACAGAAAACAACAAGTGGCGGAGTGGTGATGTGAGTGTGTGTTAAGTCGTTGGAGTTGTAAACCGGCTGACCCGGGTTCGAGTCCCGGCAGCAACATATTTTTTTTATTTATTTTGTTTTAACTTTTTATCAAATATAATTTTTATAGTTTAGTTTATTTATTAATTATGTATCATTTTAAATCAAAATAATCATAAATATTCAACGTGACTTTTATAACTTGATATTCGATTACAAAACGGGGCGGGTTTTGAAAACCCGTTTTTGACAAATATGTAAGTTCCTAAAGCTTTTCTTCTCCCAATTCTTTGCAATGAGCATCCCACAAATCCTTTGCTTGGGGTTTGAGTTGGCCCGTTGCAAGCATTAGCTGATCCTCTTTTTCACATCTGCTTCAAATAAAAACGACCTCCATGTGGGAAATCCATCTTTGACATACGATAGGATCTATTTTACCATCGTACGTTGCAGGGTTACATGCCATGAAGTCCCTATATGTGCACCTACGGGCCCCCTTTTTGTTTTGAACCCCGCCCATCCATTCTTTCAACTCTTCAATCTTGCTAGTCATGATGGCCTCTACGGTTTCTAAAAAATGACTTTCTACTTCTTGCGCTAGTTGGGGCAGACTGACTTGCATAGCTTTTGCCACTTCCTCTGAAATCTTTTCATTCATTGCTTCTTGACGGGCCAAATAGTTATCGTTCAAGTCTCTTTCTTCTTCACATAAACATTTTTTCACTTACATTATAACATTCATTCTTCAACTAGTTATGTTCATTCATAGCAATTGTTATTCTATTTCACACTGAAATGTTCATTCTGTATAATGATCATAAATGATCAAGAATTATCCACTCGTCTTCAATAATCCGTAAGACTTATTCCTTCATGCATTATTACTCTTGTTTTTGACATGTCACATTCCCAAACACACCTTATTGTGGTTTCAAAAATATGTTTACATATCTTTTTACATTTAAATTTCGCTTTTCACATTCCATATAAGTTAGGGGTTGCATTCTAAGAAACTTGGTTTAAAAAATATAAAAGAAAGCATGTTGGGTTCAGAAGAGCCGTCGGCGACGCCCGTCTCAGAAAGTTGCGTCGGAGCTTTAGTTGCGTAGATAGTAGGTTAGGCCTTCGGAGAATAGGGGTAGCGTCGACGATGCCTTAGATGGTCATCGGCGATGCCTCATCTGTTTTGCAGACGCAGTTTTCTCCGTTTTCAGCTCATGGAACCTGTTTACGGGCCTCGATTCAATCCGAACTGCCCCATATTGTTCGCAACAACACATAACACCCCACAATCATCTATATATTAATTTGTCACATGTTTACGACTTATATAGTCCACTTACTTGATTGACGCCACGAACGAACACACATATGCACGAGCCTTCGGTTTGAGTTCAACCACTTCGACTCATGCTTGAATCTCTCAAACCTCGGATCTGATACCAACTCGCAACGCCCATTCATTCTTCATGACTAAATGCCATAAATTTCAAGTATTTAAAATTATAAAGTGAAATACTTGAAATTAACGGCATTCTGTATAATGATCATAAATGATCAAGAATTATCCACTCGTCTTCAATAATCCGTAAGACTTATTCCTTCATGCATTATTACTCTTGTTTTGACATGTCACATTCCCAAACACACCTTATTGTGGTTTCAAAAATATGTTTACATATCTTTTTACATTTAAATTTCGCTTTTCAGGTTCCATATAAGTTAAGGGTTGCATTCTAAGAAACTTGGTTTAAAAAATATAAAAGAAAGCATGTTGGGTTCAGGAGAGCCGTCGGCGACGCCCATACATGGCGTCGGCGATGCGTCTCAGAAAGTGGCGTCGGACCTTTAGTTGCATAGATAATAGGTTAGGCCGTCGGAGAATAGGGTAGCGTCGGCGACGCCTTAAATGGTCGTCGGCGATGCCTCATCTGTTCTGCAGACGCAGTTTTCTCCGTTTTCAGCTCATGGAACCTGTTTACGGGCCTCGATTCAATCCGAACTGCCCCATATTGTCCGCAACATCACATAACACCCCACAATCATCTATATATTAATTGTCACATGTTTACGACTTATATATAGTCCACTTACTTGATTGCCGCCACGAACGAACACACATATGCACGAGCCTTCGGTTTGAGTTCAAGAACTTCGACTCATGCTTGAATCTCTCAAACCTCGGATCTGATACCAACTCGCAATGCCCATTCATTCTTCACGACTAAAATACCGTAAATTTCAAGAATTTAAAATTATAAAGTGAAATACTTGAAATTTACAGCATTCTGTATAATGATCATAAATGATCAAGAATCATCCACTCCTCTTCAATAATTCGTAAGACTTATTCCTTCATGCATTATTACTCTTGTTTTTGACATGTCACATTCCCAACATACCTTATCATGGTTTCAAAAATATGTTTACATATCTTTTTACATTTAAATTTCGCTTTTCAGGTTCCATATAAGTTACGGGTTGCATTCTAAGAAACATGGTTTAAGAAATATAAAAGAAAGCATGTTGGGTTCAGGAGAACCGTCGGCGACGCCCATACATGGCGTCGGCGACGTGTCTCAGAAAGTTGCGTCGGAGCTTTAGTTGCGTAGACAGTAGGTTAGGCCGTCGGAGAAAAGGGGTAGCGTCGGCGATGCCTTAGATGGTCGTCGGCGATGCCTCATCTATTCTGCAGACGCAGTTTTCTCCGTTTTCAGCTCATGGAACCTGTTTACGGGCCTCGATTCAATCCGAACTGCCCCATATTGTCCGCAACATCACATAACACCCCACAATCATCTATATATTAATTTGTCACATGTTTACGACTTATATATAGTCCACTTACTTGATTGACGCCACAAACGAACACACATATGCATGAGCCTTTGGTTTGAGTTCAAGCACTTCGACTCATGGTTGAATCTCTCAAACCTCGGCTCTGATACCAACTCACAACGACCATTCATTCTTCACGACTAAAATGTCGTAAATTTCAAGTGTTTAAAATTATAAAGTGAAAAAAATCCCATATTACCCTTATGTCTCACACGGTAAACGTGGCCACAAAATGTTTCGGTGTCACAAAGTTTAACCTACTAACTACTAATATTAATTCATTTTCTAACAAGGGTAACGTAAAATCCAAAACTTATCAATTTACAACCAAAAGAGACTTGACCCGTTTGACATTATTTTGACCGGAAGCGTAAGGAGGGTACAAGTGTGTTCGTTCCAAGCAAGGTGCAACGTCAAGTAACAGATATACCCAAACATCACAAAAAAGTCGGTTAACATTTCTTATAGCGATTTATAACGATTTCATTAGTTAACCACATATCACATTCTTATTTGATTGATCACTTAATAGGTTGTGACTCAAATTCATTTCTTTGCATTCTTGTTATCATCCGGTTGACCCGTTCAACATTAGTCAACGCGGAAACATACTTTTATCTTCTTATACCTTACCCGGTTGACCCGTTCAGCACAAGTCAACTCGGAACCATACTTTTACTTTCTCATTCCTTGTCCGGTTGACCCGTTCATCACAAGTCAACACGGAACCTTACTTTTACTTTCTCATTCCTTGTCCAGTTGACCCGTTCATTACAAGTCAACGCGGAACCTTACTTTTATTTTCTCATTCCTTGTCTTGTTGACCCGTTTATCATAAGTTAATGCGGAACCTTACTTTTACTTTCTCATTCCTTGTCCGGTATGATAACTATAATCATTCATAATAATGTTAAATAAATTCGTTACAACTAGGCGTACTTTACAATTGAAAGTATAACATACAAGTATCGTACAAGTAACGTACCTCGATCTTGAGAGCTTTGAGGATTCCGGTTGCTTGAACCTTCTTCTTTCACGCCTACATTTATCACATCCATTATTTAGTTCTAACGACTCCTATCATCTCATTGAATGTTCTCACATTCAAATCCATAACGTAATCAATATTTATCATAATTCACACTTTTACTAACTAATGCATTTCATCGAGCACTTGGTGTGCATCGATCTTAAAATGTTAAAAATTTTGGTTTCGTTATGTTATTTTGTACCGTTTTTCTTTCTATACAACATCTTACTTATACTTACTATCATAAGAACCAACAATAATCATCAAATCTATAACTATGATGGTTGTTAACACGAATCTTATCTATTTCTTCATAATCTATGTTCATAACCCAAAACCCATTTCATAATTCATGGTATTTTTTATAAGTACTTGAACCCACCAATTGCATACGAAATTTGCTTTCACAATGGATTCTAATCATCTATTCTTTATTATCTAACACTATATCACTAACATACTTAAGCAATTTGTCAATTTCATCCATACTTTTCATATTAAAATCATTCAAATCAAAAATTACAACTTACCACTTGTTAAACGGGCTTAGGTAATCATGTATTAAGACTCATGCAAGAGATTTACCATCAATTTCCCTTGCTGGATTTTGCGTTTTGTTCTTGATGTGTTCTTCCCCTTCATCTCTAGAACCGTAGAGAACTCTCACACCCACATGGACATCAATTTCAACTCTTATTTGTAACATCCGTAAAAAAACAGATTTACCAAACCCGCTCCGTTTATTAACCGAACAATCAGTTAAAAATTTCGTTGCATATTTAATGCCCAAATTAATTTTAAACGATACATAATTAATAAGTATATTGGAAAATATAATTTATTTTTGAAAAAATATTGAAAATAAGAAAATAAAAATAAAATGCTGCTGCCGGGTTTCGAACCCGGGTCAGCCAGCGAGTCAGCAAATGACTTAACACTTAACCATCCAACCACTGCGCCACTCATGTTTCTTGTTAAATATTGGAAACAATTAATACATAAAATAAATCTCGAATTCAAATAACGACGCATCCAATTGAAGTCGTCGGAAATCCCGACGATCTCGCGAGATTGGACGGTTTCTTCAGATTTAACGTAAACATTAACCTCAACATCGGTTATAACCGACGACTGAACCCGCGACACAAGTTATAACCGCCGGAAAACGTAATGACTTTGAATCAAGCCTGAAATCCGACTCTATATAAATTCACCCACAATCCACTGGTAGCCTTTTCGCTCAAAACCGCACCCTTTCTCGACGAAAATTCACATCGCCGGAAAATACCTGCAAATCGCCGGAAAAACGGGTTTTTCACTTCTGTGCCTTACTCTAAACACTGAACACTCAGAACTCATACCGAAGCCACCCACACTCATCTCAAGCTCCCTGAAGACTCTCTGCCGCAGGACACACGTCGCCGGAATAATCTGCTGTCACCGGAGTTTCGCCGGAGAAACAGAGGAGTCCAGTTCGGTATACCTTACGCTTAATCTTTCATTCTTTTTACTTATCTCACCTGTAATTAATCATAACACATTAAAGAAACTTAATAAAATCGACGAACCAGTCGGACTCCGATTCTGGTTTAGTCTAACGAAGAAGACGAAGTGTCCGTTGTCTATAAGTTTAATTTAAATCAAGATATAACTCGGGTTAGACACACAGTCCAGCGGTGGACTGTGTGCAAATAAAACACGCTTACGTCTCGAGTTCGAATCTTGTCCAAACGCATACTCGCCTTAATAAAAATGTTCCTTTTTTATTACTGAACCGGATTCATTTCACTAGATGTTAAGTTTAATAAAAACCGGAATAATAACCAAGATAGACACACAGTCCAGTGGTGGACTGTGTGCGCGTTTAATCACAGGTCACGAGTTCGAGTCCGGACTACCGCACCGGTCCGGACAATTATCAAACTTTTTATTTAAGACAGAAATGAAAATATTTAGTTTGTATATAAGTATAATAAAAATCAGTTTATTTAACAAGTTAGACACACAGTCCAGCGGTGGACTGTGTGTTAACCTAAACCACAGGTCCTGGGTTCGAGACCTGTGGAGCGCACCGAGTCGTTAGATTAAAATCGTTTTTAAAAATAAATGATTTTCTGTTTAATTCAATTAATATATAAATATAATTAAAAACAGAAATATTTCGGGTTAGACACGTAGCTCAGTTGGTAGAGCTGCGTGCACGCGTACGGGAGGTCTCGGGTTCGAGCCTCACCCGGCGCACACTCACACATACGAACCGGTCAACAGTCAAAGTCAATGGTCAACGGTCAACGGTCAAAAAGTCAACAATTTTTTTATTATTTTTATTTATTTATTTTAATTAAAAATCAATTAAAAATACTTAAAAATAACATTTTTAAGGTTAGAAAATAGCCTTAAACTCACAAAAATACACCCAAGAATCCTACTAAAATGGATTAATAAAATCTGTTTACTTACCAAACCATTATGCCATTATCTAGGTTAGTTCACTCGTGGTTAAATCCAACTTCGTGCGTATTCAACATCATCAACCGAACGCACCCACTGTGAGTGAATCTTACAACTCCCCTTTTTAATTACACGTTTTGGGGTGTGTCATGTGTCACTAAAATTAACTCGTTTATTTAAACTTGTGCCGTACCATATTGTGATCTAAACTTAGATTGTATACATTGCTTGTAGTTATGTATTTCATTTTGTCAATTTATATGCAATTCATTCATTAGGCCCATCAGTTCCTCGTGGGAGACGAGTTGAGCAACGCGTGCCTCAAAACAAATCCATTATTGTTCGTGTGTGTATTATTTAGTTTATATTGTTTGTAGTTATGTATTTAATATTGTCAAGTATATGCAAATCATTCATTAGGCCCATCAGTTCCTCGTGGGAGACGAGTTGAGCAACGCGTGCCTCAAAACGATCCATTATTGTTCATGTGTGCATTATTTAATATTAATTGATTGGTGAATAAGTTTACATCTATTTTTACTCATGTGTGGTTGTGCACTTTATTTTATAATCAATTAAATAAACTTGTTCAAATGTTTTTCATAGGATTCACTCGCCAACTTTTTGTTGATCCAAAAACCCTTTTTACACATGATACAGGTGAACAGGACGAAGCAAGGAAAACATAGGAAATGCCTTAGAAGAAAACAATGAAGCCTAGATTGATGTTTAGGACATGATGTAATATTGATTGTAATTTCCCATTAAAGTGTATTAATGAATATGAAACGCTAAAATAAATGTCATGAGCTTTGATGATAACCCAATCATACCCCGATCACCTTTTCCGCTGCGGACCGGGGTGTGACATTATTCATTTTAAACCTAAACTTTTCATTTTGCCACAATTGGCCCCTCATGTTTGATCCATAATTAAATTTCATTAAACATTTTTATCTTTTAAATAGACTACATGTGATTATTTAGTTATGTTACTTTCTTACTAAAATATATTATAAAAGTTAAAATGGTCATGTATAGGCAATTTGGGATGTTACATAGTCGGAAGACTTTTTTATAAAAACAAGAGGGAATTTGAGAGTTTTAGAGTTTTGAATGATTTGTGACTGTGTGATTGGCTTGCATGTGACTTGGATGAATGATATAAATTTATATATAAAAAGTTTGTTTTTTAATTAAAGTGACCCTTCCTAACGGTCAAAAAATAAATATTCAAAATTCTCACACATTAGGTCTCGCCAAGCAACTCATGAGTTCATCCATGACGCCCCTCGGTGATGTTGGGGACGCCATAAGCCTTATGTGACCCAGGGCACAGTTCCACACCTTATAGCCTTA
The DNA here is from genome assembly GCA_947069175.1 of Scalesia atractyloides. Classification (NCBI taxonomy): domain Eukaryota; kingdom Viridiplantae; phylum Streptophyta; class Magnoliopsida; order Asterales; family Asteraceae; genus Scalesia; species Scalesia atractyloides. The sequence goes on from CAMTDV010001632.1 coordinate 82,482,477, forward strand.
CAACCATAGATTAAGTTTTAAGATTTGGTGTTGTGTCATTTTGTTTGCTTACAGTCGACCCAGGTTTCATGTTAATTTGAGAGATGTTGGTATGATTTGTAGGTCCGAACCAAATAATACCCAATATCACTGTCCATGTTTTTGGAGATCTTTTTGGCACTTTGTTTTTGTGTCTTTCCTTTATTTCAACATCAAATCCAATCTCAATGAGACGTGAAACCTACTGCAATAAATAATATCCAACATTGGTAAACTACTTATTTTAAACTTTTATTACAAATATATTTTTAAGTTACTTTTACAGATCTTTTAGAGTTTATATTAATTGATTTTCTAAAAATTTCTGTCAAGTAATTCATTTTATAAAAAATATTTTTTTTGAACGATCAATAAATAAAAGCATGGCTACCTGCGGGAAACCAATGACAAAAGGTGAGCTCATACGCCAACAATCACAGTGTTATCTGGATAGTCAAAGCTTACCATCTCAAGTTCCGAAAGAAATCCGCTGACCGAAATATCCACTATGATAAAACACGGTTAGAATTAGATAATCTGGTCTTCTGTCCAAACCTCCACTTCCCTCAAATATTAATTAAGTTACACTTCATTAGCTTTACGAAAATTAATTCACACTACTTTTACAATGTTTTAAATTAATTCATTATACATTAACCTAATCATTAACCCTAGTAAATTATGTGTTTCTTTGTTTGTGTTTAAATCCAATATACTTTTCACCCTTTTTTAAGCTATGAGTAAATGGTAAAGCTAAATTATAACCCCTAAAAAAATTTAGAGAATTTAAATTATATGTTATTGAAAGTTTTGAGTCTAAAAAAGTGTTGACTGAATTTTCAATTTTTTTCTATAAAAAAATCCACTCAGCACTTTTCTTTTTCTTTTTTGCTCAAATCGTTCGATAACATATAACTTACATTCCATAATTTTTTAGAAAAAAAAAGTTTGTTACATAAGGTTTTCTTTGGTTTTCTTAACTCAAGTGAGTTTTCTTTCTATCTCTTCCCTATATATATATATGTGTATAATATATATGGAAAGTTCATTTGAGAAGAAATTTAATGTGAGAACAAAAAGAAGAAAAGACATTTGGTAAAACATTAAATAGTTTATAACTCCTCTCATTAATTATGTTATCTTATTAATAAAACAAAAATATTATATCCTATACATTTCAAAATTTATCCTACATATATCTTATACTTATCGGAATTTACCTTACACACATGTAAAAATACCCTACACATTTCAAAATTTATCCTACACATACTAAAATTTATCATACAAATGTCTAAAATTGTCCTTCATCATAAATTATTTTATCTTGAAAAAAATATATTAAAAAAAGAGTTACAAGTTTAATTAATTGGCTAATTAATGACAATTATAGATTTGCCTATATACCTTTTTTCAAAATATTAAATACACACGTTAAATAAAATAAATGAAATGGTTTCTAAAGTGACCTTGGTGTCTCGTTTGCCCAATAAAACAACCGCATATATATTTTTCAGTTTCCATTTCCATATGAGATACTTTAGAAGGGTCACTAAAGTGACCTTGGTGTCCCATTTGCCCAAACACTCTTGTCCAAAGATGCACCTTCTTGTTTGAAACACATATTATTTAACAAATAAGCTAGTTGACTCGACGAGTCACAAACTCACTCGAATTGTATCAAAACAGAGCTTTTAACTTATATTTTTTCCACGTTGAGACATTTCGAGAGAAGCTAGCTGGAATCGTATAGTTTCGAGCCAAGCCAACACCAGCTCAGTTCGTAAATTATTTCATTAGTGTAATATCTACTATATTTGATCATAAATCTTCCTGTCCACTAAAAGTATAAGTTCTGAGACAAGGAAAGTAAATTTTACACAAGGACATATCTTCAATCAAGCTTAACCTTTTTCACAAAATCTAGAGGCACTAACCACTCCCACTAATAACCCTACAACTCCCACTATTAACCCTATCATTTTTATTATATTATTCCTTATTTAACTTTAGATTTATCTTTCTCACTCAAAAGAGTTTTAAACTTATAAGCCTACAACTCCCACTAATAACCCTATCATTTTTATTATAGTATTCCTTGTTCTATCTTTAGATTTTATCTTTCTCACCCAAAAGATTTTTAAACAAAGAAAAACAAAACAAAAAAATTTAACTAGCAATATCAAGAATTGTGAATATGAGAAATGATGGTATGTGAAGTTCAAAAGGTGGTTTAACCCATTCAATCATTTAACAAGTTACTTGAAACCACAAAATATTTGAGATCGACTATATTTATGTTAACTCGAGTTAAGCTCAAATTAATCGAGTCGACATTGGAGTCGCAACTTGAGCATAATACTCTGTGTTAAGTTTTTTAACACGGTTTTAAACTCATGCCCTTTATAACTTTATTGTGTGTATTTACGTAATCAATTGATCATCAAGCCAAATCAAGCACAATAAGCATAATATTCAATAGTACTTATAACAATTGAGTGTGTATGAAATAGATAATGATAATTGAGTTGAGTTGAGTCCCGTACACTAAACATGGAAATTTCATTAGTCAGTCTAGCTCAGGCTAAGATCGAGTCAATAGTTGTTAAATAAAAATTATACAATAATTATAAATTGTAAATAAATGTAACTGGAAATCCCTATCGATATCTTTTAACTAACTAACTAGCTGGTATACTTGATACCTGTGGGTATGCCCGATACCCAGGGGTAGTTACCAGACAAATACCCGACATGTATTAGGTCGGGTACGAGATACGATTTTATAACCAGTTATGAGTATGAAATTACTAATACCCTATCCAAACCCGGCCATTACCCTTCTCACATATTTTCTCTTCTTCCACCATTCATTTTTTTGCTTACGGGTTGTGCCATTATTACTGATTTTTCTCCTATCTCTCATCATCTTCCCGTCACGTAATCCTCTTTTTTCAAGGACAAGCCTCCACACAAATGTGTTGGAGATGATCTTATATAAATTATAATAAACATATTTGATTTCTACACCTTAGATGGATTTCGTTTGTAATTGTCTTTCTAATTTATCTCTATATTTTGTTTTAATATATGTTTCTAGCTATTTCACAATATTACGATGTTACTTTCTCACCACTTCTTTTGTTATTTTGTTCCTTTTGACTTTTATTCTTTTAGTTGTGTTTGTATGTCAGTTTGTGTGTTTTGGAGCTTGGATTTCTCTAAAAGCTTTCTAGGTGATGAATGTAAGGTTTGTTTACTTAACATTCTCTTCACATCCTATCAATATTTTTACTATTTACAGGATTTAGTCCGTATGTATGATTAGTGTTGTTGCTGAATTAGTTCATAGTGTTATGTAAATCGAGGATTCTATTCATGCGGTTTAAAACTTTCTTAGACCATATGTAGTGGGAAGGTGAAATAAAACCCCTACTCTTGGACGTTTGCGCCATGTGACAGTCTAGTCAGCAAGGGGGTTTATTAGGCGTTTTTTTTTCTGAAATAGACGTAGTGGAGTAAAGCCCCATAATGCCCTAACCAATTATTACCCAAAGGTATTATTTTTTATTTAAATAAAACTAATAATATTTCATTAATTAAAAAAATTACATTACTAAAAATAAAAAAACGGAAAAAAGTAAAAAAAAATTACATTGCTAAATAAAAAAACTAATAATCTAAAGTCTGTATTTGTCACGGATTTGTTGGCGACGCATTTCCGCTAAGATTAACGCCTCACCTCGGAGGTGATCAATTGGTTTAGACAAAAATTCTGTCTTTCTCCATTTGTTTCGAATCTTGTATCGCGACAATTTTTTTGTTTTCGACGTTTCTTCTTGCATTGTCTCTAAACGCCTCTGACCGAGGTCTCGAATGTCTTGTACGCATTGGTTCAACTCTTTGAAATCGTCTTGCAATTCGAAATTTGTCGAAGACGACTCGGTCTTTTCCCACTTCTTCTACCCTGAGGTTATTCCAACACCAATTCCTCTTCGTCGTCCAAATTAACGTTTAAGTCGACGTTACAAGCATCGGAGGTGGGAGTCTTCTGGTCAACCGAGGACGATGTCTTCAACCGTTTTGCTTTACGTCTACCAGTAGACGTCATGGCCAATACGTTAGACCATTTTGGACTTATGCGTAGAAGCTCCCAACATCTCAAGTATTTGAAAACGTCGCTCGTTTGGTTGTACTCTTCAACGCTCTTGTTAAAATACCCCTGTCGTTTTCTCCACTAGGCCAATTATCTCGCGTACGTTGGAAAACTTCTTGAAATTGATGACTTTTTTTGTTTATATCGGACCATTTGCTTGATATTGAATCTTTGTCCCGATACTCACCTTTAACCATCACTTTAAAAAAAGTTTCCCGAATTTTATTCTAAAATTCGTGCCCAGTTTGATATTTTGCTATATATATATATATAGTTATATTCTTAAAAAATAAAAATTAAAGGTTACGAGTTACTTAAAAAAATAATACAAATATATTTTATAACGCTTACCAACTTCAGGGTCCTCCGATATGTCAAGCCACACCCGTGCTAACGCGTATTACTCATCTTTTGTCCAAGCGAGGTAAGTATTTTTTCGGCGTGGAGCATTTGGTTCCTTCTTTTAATGAGACCGTTTACCACATTGAGACGTTTACAAACCACCCTCGGCAATGGGCTCGGGTTGTGTCTCCAGTACCGTTTCTACGTCGGATTTGGTTTTTGGAGAGACGATTGCGAGCCGACCATGGATGCAAACCCGGTTGACCTTAAAAGAGCGGTTGCGAACCGCCCATGCCTAGTATTGTGCGTACACAAACTATAATGATATTGATACCGACTACCGAAAGATTAACATGGACCATTGTAACACCCTAGGCAAATCCAACATCGGCCGTGGCCAGGAGAGATTCTTGGTTCATAAAACATGCCTCGCCTCTTAAATCACCAACGCGTTTTGGGCTTAGTTGGTTGTGTAGCACATGAAAATTCCACAGTTAAGCGTGCTCAGGTGGGAGTAGTACTAGGATGGGTGACCTTCTGAGAAGTCTCCCCGGGGCAACCAAAAACAAATACATGAGTTCCTTGATGGGCAACCGATCGGGGGCAAAGCGGACAATATTGGTGGTGCGAAGGCCAGATGTTAAAAATGGTATTAGGGAGACACTCCTGAGACGTTCCGGATGGTGCGGCAAACCTCATCGAGGACGATAGTCCTTAAGGGGGGAGGGTGATTGTAATGATACTAATACTGACTACCGAAAGATTAACATTGACCATTTTAACACCCTAGGCAAATCCCACATTGTCCGTGACCAGGAAAGATTCTTGGTTCATAAGACATGCTCGGCCTCTTAAATCACTAACGCGTTTTGGGCATATTTGGCTGTGGAGCACATGAAAACTCCAAAGTTAAGTGTGCTTAGGTGGGAGTAGTACTAGGATGGGTGACCTCTAGGAAGTCTTCACCGGGGCAACAAAAAACAAATCCGTGAGTTCCTGGATGGACAACCCATCGGGGGTAAAACGGACAATATTGGTGGTGCGAGTGGCCTAATGTTACAAAAACATACTCGGGTCCATCTCTTGAACATTGAAGGTTGGTTGCGGTTGGGTGGTGTTCGGGCGATATGTAGCGGGTTTACTAGGTCTAGAGGGAACACCGACAGGGGGTTGGAAGGGATTCATAATGTAATTTTTCTATAAATTTTGAAGGAATATAGAAGAGATTAGGGAGTTTTATAAAAAAAAGGTGAAAAGTGAGGAGATTTGTAGGGTAAAAATTGTATTTAAAATAAAAAATGGCAAGTTATCGTTGAGTTCAACGACTATATTTCGAAAAAGGTGATGAAAGCGGCGTTTTTTAAAGCACGCCTAGGGGATTTTTTTAAAAGAAAGCCCAAAAGACGAATAAAGAGCGTTTTTAAGCGTTGTTTTAAAAAAATGCCAAGAAACCCACTACAGATTACAGATTATTTTAATGTATTGTTAAGGCTACTCAGTGTAGGTGACGGGCCTCCCTGGAGGACTACCCGCCACGTTAGCATCCACCTCAGAGTCCTAAGGATGGAACCAAGGAAATGAGTGACAACCTGACCCCCCCTAGTTTTTTTTAATATTATAGCCCATTTTGGAAACACCAACAGCTCCACCTCCGGCCACCACTCTCACCATCGTTTTCACCTCCGGTAACCGTCGTAATCACCAAACACCATCATTTTTTTTTTAATTCACCTCCCCATCGCCGCCACCCACCACCACCACCTTTTCCTGTCAAGTTCACCACACCATCGCCACCAGCTCTTCTCCCCTATGAAAACCACCACACCTCTCTCCACCTACCCAAACACCACCGCCGCCTACTTTTTTGTCCCCACTCGACCTGTCTCCAACGGCTCCTAGAAGACTTCCGCAACGACGCCAAACCACCCGAGGCGGTGTTTGCCTGGACCCCACACGATTGGCCTAAAAAAAGTGGTTTCCAACTTTCCATGACAAACGAAAAAGACGTTTACCCACCGTGTGACATTCGTCGATGAGAAGAAATCCGCAAACTCTTCTTTTTAGGAAAAGTAAAGTAAATAAACCAAAAGGACTAAGGACAAAATTTGTGGATCAAAATTCTACCTTTTCAATTATCACCGAATATTAAAAATAAATCACTACCACAACTAGATTCGACCGTTATGAACAAATATTTAACTCACGAAGGAATGTCATAATGACTCGGTCAAGGATGTACGTTGTTAAACGATCATGCATGCGATAGGACACCTTTATATCAGTTCAAATCTAGCTAAAAGCATGAATCTCATTTCTTATTTTTGGTCACACATTGAAGTGTAATTTGATGGTTCACTAGCTCAAGGTAAAAAGGTAACTAGCCTTAAACTATTCGGTGTAGAGGGGTTCAAAAAAGGGGTAGGAAGCGTCACGTGATAGCTACGTTAGCAGGAGGATGTTTAAAAACAAACAGGGGGTGAAAAGGGCTTGAAGAGGGGTGTTTAAAAAAAATAAACAATTAAAATCTAAACAATCAATTAAAACAAACCCAAACAACAACAACCAACCAAATGCCCCATGCTATAGAGAAACTCCACGCTACCTCCACGTCACCCCATGAGACGGTGTTCCCGACGTAGAGCGGGCTTCCACACCATTTCCAACCGCCCACACTGTGTAGACTTATTATTCAAGAAAAGAAACAACTCGAGCTACACTATGGTTATCCAATGGTTTCCAAGAATGTATCATGGTTCCTTACCATGCAAATATTATAACTCATGGTTGTAAAACAAGGTCTCCAAGACTGAGTATTCCCCCAAGTAATCGCTACAACGTAGGTAGCCGATGCGATTTTATTCATCTCCGCTTAATTCCTCGGAATCGATCAAATACAGTCAACCTCAGCCATAACCAGATCTAGTAGGTTAACTCGGGACAAGTTCGACTTAAAAAATAAAACATAATTTCTAGCCTATCATATTAAAGAATTAAAGAATGAATATCATTTTTCACGTATTTTGTTATAAATATTAGTAAATTTATGTTAATTGATATATATTTAATTTCTGCAAACTAAATTCGGTATAATTTAACATGTCCGAGTACTCTCAACTCCCCAGTCGATCGACTAGGGAGCGCGTAGCAACTTTTTGCAACCATGATTATAAGTATGATGTGCAAGTTTTAGATAGCAATAATTGGTGATTTTACTGCTTGAAATGAAGCGTAATTTTGGCTGTAGAATGTAGCTTCTAAATTTCTGATACGAGAAATAACAACATAAATATAACATGGAATTAACAGGTTGAATTTAGTTAAAACAGGTTCGATTAGTTTCGGATCATATCTACGAACATGTTTAGCTAAGTGGTCTGAGTTTGCAGGTTAGCACTTCAACCTGATTATTATAGATTTTGTTTTACAAAATTATACGTTTGACGTTATTACAAAACATGGTTGGATGTTTTTATGTCATAAATTTAAATTTGAAAGACAAATGCGAATTACTTTATCCTATGAACATATATTCCTATGCACATTTGAGTTCTTTTTATGTAAATTAGTAATTTTATTGTGTTCGTGCAAAAAGAAATTCATGTTTAATAGGTTTCGATTGTGTCAATCCGTGAATATACATGTCATGACCTGTTTCAGGTGTTTGACATGATTTTTGGTCATGTTCGAGTTTTTGTCGATCAGGTTTAACCTACCATCCTACGAATACGATACATTTACTAACTATGGTGTACGCACTACGTACTAACTATTTGATCTATGTTTAAGAACTCTCTCATCAAAGTTGCAATAAAACAATTTTCTCTATAAATTCATGTAAAATTACATATCAACTTATGTTGGAAATTAGTTTAAAAATATATTTTATAAGCTTTTGAGAAAAATAATTATATGTATCGATGATATATAAAATTAATAATTATATGTGTGCGGCTTGCGATCTTCATGATGAACATTTCACGACGAGTTAAGTTGTATAAAAAATTTTACCATTCAATCATCTTGAGCAATATTGTTCCTTTAGCTTCGGCGATGATATTAAATGAGATTCTGAGCTACACTTATCTTTTCCAATTGTAACCATGCATATAAGAGCATCACCAACGGATAGTCTGTTGGAGAGGTTTGCTCAACAAACCATAACTCAAGCAAACGATCTTGTTGAAGGAGGTGGTCCGGTGAGAGGTAGTTTGGTGGAGCGGACGGGTGTGGTTTGGAAGGAGTGGGGACCGACCGCTCACAATAGTTGTTTTTTTTAGTATAAAAAGTGGGTAAAAAATAAGGTTTGGAGTGTTGGTGATTTATATTGTTTAGTTTAGTTTAGTTTGACCATTATGATTTGTTTCATACTAGGGGAGACACCCGCGCTACGCGGCGAGGTATCTTGTAAGGAAGGTGAACATGTTTTTATATCATATTATCATGTATACGGCATTTTGATAAACAAAAAATACATAGTTTGTTTTGTTTTTAACAAAAATGTTTTATTTGGAATATAATTATGTTTTGATTAAATTTTGTATACAAAAGTTGAGAAAAAACTAACCATGTATTTAGTTCTTTTTAAGATAACGAAAGCAAGTTGTTAAAGAAACATAAAATTACTAAATTATAACGTTTGCTCATTTTGTTAGTGGAGTGAAAATTCTATACTCACTTAAATTTATAAAAAATAATGGTTAGAGAGAATAGAGTTTATTTGCATTAGAAGTTAGTATAATGAAGGTTCAGTATATTGATGATCTGAGAAATGGGACAAGAGAGAGGGAGAAATATATTAAATTAAACCTAAGACTCTCATGTAAAAGTAAAAAAAACATTAATGCTAATTAAAGTAAATATTATAAGAAAATTTTTAAGGAGTACATACCCAAATTTGTTAGATTATATAATATCTTTCATAAACCTAGGTCTTATTGCCAGCCTTGTGAGATAATCTCCGTATAATTATTGTTTTAACTGTTGTACCTTTGGATACATACATAAATATTTGTGACATTTGTTTTACAGAAACGTGTTTATCTAATGTAGATGTTTGTTATTTGTTTTTGATTACTCCAATAACATATTTTTGTTTGAATAACACTTTTTTTCATTGGAAAGCAGGATATATAGTAGAACTAGAGTTATATATAGGAAGTACCCTACCATAAAGATATGTTTCTACATGTTGCCAACTTCTCAAAGGGTGTCTGTCATTTATGTTAGCAAGATGATACTTAATCTCACTAGTAAATGAGTTCATGACTATTTGATCCAGTACACATTTCTCAATCATTGTTGTTGGAAGCATTATAGTAGATAGCATTATGGTTGCAAAAGTCGTTAGGCACTTCCTAGTCGGTCGAAAAAGGAGTTGAGGATACTCGGTCTAGGCGGGAGAGTACTAGGGCATGCTAAATTATAAATAAATTAGTTTTCGAAAATTAAATATATGTCAAATAACATAACTTTACTAATAATTATTACAAAATACGTGAAAAAGATACTCATTCTTTCATATGATATGCGTAGAAATTATGTTTTTTTAAAGTTAAACTCAGCTTGAGTTGACCTACTAGATCCGATTCTGGCCGAGGTAATCCGCGTATGATCGATTTCGAGTAATTAGGAGGAGTTGATGAAAGTCGTCTCGACAGCCTACCTTGGAGCGATTACTCGGAAAGAACTCAGATTTGAAAACCTTGTTTTACAACCATAGATAGCATCAACTCAGACTCTTGTTGATATCAACATATCATATGATGAGAATGTTCACAACGATAACCCTATGCGTTTTGATGTTTGGCAATCACAATGATAACTTTATAATATTTGTAATGATACATAATATCAATGTTTTAAAAAACGGTTTTTAAATCACACCGATTTGGGTTTTGAAAAAGGTTTAACCAGTTGAACCGGGTTATCCAAACGGTCGAACCAGACTACTAGTTAACCCTATAGTTCCATAAAATACAAACTCATCTCAAGAAACAATCCAATCTCAATTAGGATTTATGTAACTGATCATAGTTTTATCTAAAAAACAACTATTTTATGGTAAAATATTAAGCATTTTAAAATCTTTTTTATTAATTCTAAGCAATATTGCATTGTACAATGTGGAAAACAGTTTCAACGGTGATGGAATACTGGAATGGAATGCACTAGATTAATTACCTAAATATGGAAGGTCAATATTACCTTAATTTTGTATTTTATTAAAATTAAATTCCAAGATAATGTAAGCCGGTTAAACGGTTTGAACCGGTAGAACCAAATGTACTGCTGGTACATAAGACATTGTATTTAGGTTTTACCGGTCTTTATCGTACCGGACCCGTGTCTAGTATCCGCTTTAACCGGTATAATCGGTTGTTCATACCGCTATTTAAAACGCTGCATAATATTGTTGCATAACGAGTTTACAATGTTATGGTAAAGCAATATATTATCAAAGCTTGGATGTGGATATAAATTTCAACCGGTATCTCAAGACTAGATTTGCATATAGAACAATTTAAAGAGTTAAATAATACTTTTTAACCAAACACTTGCATCATCAAACAAAAGATTCGACTATATTGGAGGGCATTTTAGGTATATTAAGACGGCAAGATCAACAATGATGCTTGTTAACAATCGAAGAACGATTTCACATTCATGAAGAACCAACATCCACATCCATAAGTACCAAAATGTCAAAATAAACAAAATTTTGATACAAAAAAGTGTTAATTGTGGTCAACAAGATTTTCTCGTACGTTTCATAATTTTAAAGGTTCACACGTGTGTTTAAACTAGTTTATTTTCAACTTTGATTTGCGTAGTAAAATCTCTGAATATTTTAAAATCTCCAACTTGAATGTGTATCCAAGGATCATCTAGCTTATTTCTTGGTTAGGTGGGTTATGACCGGGTTACCCTTGCTCCTCTTGAAAGAGTTAAACTCCTCATACCAATGGGCTAAGCATGCCGCTCTGCCTTTGTTTAAGGACCTTAGAGTCACGGGTTAGTTTTCGACCCCGTGTGGTGTTCCCAGTTCTCCGAAGACAAGCCAATCCATCCTGTGACATTAGGCTGGTACAAGGTTTATACTAGTTAATATGATTTTCAAGTTGTAATAATAATTTTTAAACTTTTGGGGGAAGATGATTTTGGATTATTTAAGGTGACTCTATTTTTCTGATTCTAGTTCGAATAAAAAATAATTAGATATTCAACTAATATTAGTATTACTAAAAATAATTTTAGATACATCAATGCTTACGTACACTGTAAATTTGGAATCTTTTACGGCCGAAAGGTGATAGTCTCTTGCAAAGTTACTGATACAGCTTCCCTAATAGGTAAGCTTTATTGCTCAGTAACATCATAATAGTGTAGATAGCATAAAGTTGAAGGTGGGTGTGTGGGCTGGACTAGCTGAGTACTTATCATATTTTGGTGAAAAGTGTGGTTATTAAAGATGTTTATTATTGTATTGGTTTGGATTTCAGATTGAGTTATTAGAATTTACAAGTTTTAACCAGGGGTGTAAACGAGGCGGGCCGAACTCTAGCCCGACTAGGCTCGAGCTCGGCTCGTCATGTTTTTAAGAAGCTCGAGTTTGGCTCGAGCTATTTTGAGTTCGAGCTTTCTCGGCTCGAGATATTTTGGTTCGAGCCTACTTATTTGAGTTCGAGCTTTCTCGGCTCGTGAGCAATACTCAAAGCTCGAGCTCGGCTCGAGCTATTTTGAGAACAATCACAAACGAGATAAAAGCTTGGCTCAAGCTCACTTCAATATTGCTTAAACGAGCCAAAGCTTGGTTCGATCTCGGCTCGCCAATTGTATCATCATCATTATTATATTTTATATAAAAAACTAAAACTTTGTTTGGGCTCGCGAGCCTAAAAAAGCTTTGTATATCAGGCTCGAGATTGGGCTCGATGACTCAACGAGCTCTATTTCTGGCTTGAGCTCAGGCTCGGGCTCGTTCGAGCCATTAACCGAGCCGATCACGAGTAGCTCTTGAGCCTCTTTGCTTAAGAAATCATGATTTAGGAGGATGTAGGCTTGTAGATATTTAACAAACTATCTAGTTTTGATGAAGAGAAAAGTGCCTGGATAGTACCTATGGTTTGCTTCGATTTCACGTTTAGTCCTTACATTTTCAAAATTATAGCTATAGTCCTCAACTTTGACAAATTCTTTTCGGATAGTCCCTAAAGCGGATGAAGGTTAGTTTTCTCAGTTAAGTGAGTGTGAAATGACCAATTTAACCTAACTATTATAAATAAAATTAAAACAATAAAGAATAAAAAGTTAAACTCAAGTGGGCCCCTCACCCCACTCTCATGTCACTGAACCAACCCATTCTGACCCGTATCGAATCCTAAACAAGAAAATTACAAGTATTCATCAATCTCACTGTCTGATCACCTAACTCGAAATAGAAAATTAAGAAATTTAAACTGTCACAAAATATATAATCACCTGAAATTCCAATATCATAGCCAAAGATTGATCCTCCAACAGCAGCAACAATATCCAACACTTGTGTTAAAATATGTGTATTTGAGAGTATTATTTGGATTTTATTGTAAGTGGCATTTTAGTATTCTTAAGATATGCGATACTTGGTTAAAATCTAAACATCTATCCATTTTTGTCAAAATCCTTTTCAAAAGATTTTGAAATGAGATTAATATAACATGTGCATTTTTTTTGTTACTATAAGCAAGTTAAACAAACAAACTTAGTATAATCTCACTTAATAAATACGGTGTAAGACTGAGGAGTTTGAGGGGCGAAACATTACCCGCTATGTATTTATTTGCTCCTAAACCAACCATATACCAAATAACCTCATACTTTTATTTTTCTCACCTCTATCGTTCCATTGATCATATATACTTCATCGTCATGGTGTCACTCACAATCAGAGCCGGTCCTGAGCATGGGCCAGGTGAGCGACAACTCAGGGCCAAAAACCTGGGCAGGGGGAGGGAGGGTGCAAAATTTTTTGGATTTTTTTATACATTATATATAGATTTAAAACAAAAACTTCTATATTTACTTTTAATTGGGCCAATACATTTTAATAGAAGTTACAACCATTTTAAAAGGCCCAAAATATAAACCCAAACCAAATAAGTAATGATAAAATGGCCCACTCAATTTAGTTTTTAAAGTCCCAAATTTCAAACAATCAAACTCAAATTGTATCAAAGTTGTGTAGCTAATTAGACGCACAATGACGGTGGATTGGATGCATTGTTGTGTACATGTATATAAAAACTTACTACAAGAAATCGAGCCTACGAAGTTTGCCGTACCATTTTGAAGGGTTAAACTCGTCAAAGCTAGTTACATTACTAAATGAAACATAAGAAGTTAATACACATTAGTGCAGTGTTGTAGATAAATTATAATATAAATGTGACTTAAAAGTTATTACAACATTGAATCAAACTTTAAAAGTTGGACGCACCATTGTAACTAGTTGAGGCACAAACATATAACGACCATCTATCCTAACATAATGGTGTGTCCAACTTCTAAGATTTGTTTCACTAGATATAACAGTGTTGGTGCATGAGTATGTAATAATCGTCTAGCCCATTATAACGTTAAAACTCAAGTGTTTGATGCAACTTACATACTTATGGATTGCAATTAGTTTAGCTCGTCAAATGCACGCTGCACTCAACTGTTATTGCTTGATACCTTTCTCCAACACATGATCATATGTGTTGGTGAACTTGTAATTTTGGAATTTGGTGTTGAAAATAAAAGATTACGGGATCAGTCAAGCATCATCTCCCAAGAATAGCAGGGTCAAAGTCAGCTGTTAAGATTAGCAGGATCGAAGACAGCTGGTAATCAGCTGTAAATCCAGCCGTAAACCAAGCTGTCTTCTATATTTAGATTACGGTTTTGTGTATAAATTCAATACCTTTCTTTGTAATGAAATATACGAAAATACACACATCAATTCAGTGTTTTACGAATCAACTTCTTAACATGGTATCAGAGCAGTGTCGTTCTTGACCTGTTCATCATTTACCTTGCTCATCCAAACCAAATCATCCTCTCAACCAAGCTGCCATGGCCGAAGCCGGTAACTTGGGAGAAGATCTATCAATTCAAATCGCCAATCTGCTCAAGAATGGCCTCAACCCACAAAACCGAAACCCAAAACTGTCCGATAACCTTCAAATAAACCTCAAGCTCAACAACCAGAATTATGCTTTATGGACCCGGATGATGAGGGTAGCCATATGCGGTAAATCAAAAGCCTTTCTAAACCATTTATCAACCAACCCACCGAACCAAACCAGCGAGGAATATGAGCAATGGGAACAAGACGACCTAGTCGTCTTCTCATGGCTCATACAAAACATCGAACCAACCCTCGCCAGCAATCTAACCGAATTCCCGACAGCAAAATCGCTGTGGGATGCCCTGGCTATAACATATAGCAGGGGCGTGACAAGCTCCAAACCTTCAACCTACATGTCAAGGCGAATGAAATCAAACAGAACAATCTCTCCCTAGAAGAATTGTGGATTATACTCCAAGGAGTATGGGGAGAAATTGATCGGATTGACCCAAACCCTATGACCTGCCCAACCGATATCCAAGCATATCACAAAATCAGGACGGAACAGAAACTGTTTCAGTTTCTAAACGCCCTCAACCGGAAATATGACCCTATAAAGAGGGAAATACTCCGGTTAGAACCCCTTCCAACCGTAGAAACTGCATACGCCACTGTCCGCAAGGAGGCCGCTCACCAGAACATTCTGGGAACACCTCTCAATGACACACAGGGTATCACAGTGGGTCTAATGGCCTCTGAAATTGACGGATTAGGGCTTGCATCAAAGGGATACCGACGGGCCGATGGAAAAAGAATCGGAACAAGTAACAAAGACGACAAAACTCACCTCAAGTGTGATCATTGCGGTATGACGAAACATACCCGGGAACAATGTTTCAAACTCGTTGGGTATCCCGAATGGTGGTCTGATGGTCAGAAGAGAGGCACAAAGACTACGGAAAAAGGGAAGTCATCTAGCACCGGCAGCCGAGATGTCACCAGAGATGAAAGCCGGAGCAGATCAGGGTTCGGCGGAATGGCCAAAGCAGATGAAGAAGAAGACACTGCAACAGGTAAAGGGTTTGGGGCGCAACCCTCAAACCCTCGGTTATACACGATTGATAAAGAGGCAAATGTTGCACATATAGTCCCTGAAAATAAGGGAAATGTCAATATGGCCCACGAACATCAAAAACAAAAACTATGGATTTTTGATTGCGGCGCGACCGATACGATGACTTATGAGCTATCGGATATTATTTCAACAACCAACCCAAAAAAAACACATATTCAAACAGCAAACGGAGGAATAATGGATGTAAAATCGGGAGGGACTATTGAGATTTCACCCACAATAAAAATCTCTAATTGTCTTTATGTTCCCTCGTTATCACATAAGCTGCTTTCCATCAGCCATGTCACAAAGGAACTCAACTGTATTGTCCTAATGTACCCTACGTTTTGTATTTTACAGGATATCAGAACGGGAGTGATCATTGGGCGTGGCACTGAAAGTCAAGGGTTGTACTATGTGGATGAGGTGACTCAAAGTGGTGCTGTGATGCTGACTCATGGGACATCGGAACGAGAAGCTTGGCTGTGGCACCGAAGATTAGGTCATCCTTCTACAAGTTATTTACATATTTTATTTCCAAAACTATTTCCAGTTAATTCTATGTCACATTGTGAAACATGCGTTTTAGCAAAAAGCCATAGAAAAACTTTCAAACCCAATAATACTAAGGCTGCTTTGCCATTTTCATTAATCCATTCTGACGTATGGGGTCCTGCCCCAGTTCTTGGGGGGCAAAACCTTCGTTACTTTGTGATGTTCATTGATGATTGTACCCGAATGACCTGGGTTTATTTTTTGAAAAACAAATCCGAAGTATTTGAAAAGTTCACTATGTTTTACGCCATGATCCAAACCCAATTTCAAACAAACATCCAAATATTCCAATCCGATAATGGCGGTGAGTTTGTTAATACCTCGTTTAAGTCCTTTTTCCAAGACAAGGGAATAATCCACCAAACTACATGCCCAAACACCCCAGAACAAAACGGTGTCGCCGAAAGAAAAAATCGCATTTTGCTAGAAATGACACGAGCTCTCCTAATTGAATCTCAGGTTCCGAAATATTTTTGGCCTGAAGCCCTTGCTACTGCTACCTATCTTCTCAACCGACTCCCAACAAAAATCCTAAAACTTAACACTCCGTTATACACTCTTTCAAAATTCTTCAAACTACCCTCAGTTCTCACTCTTCAACCACAAAATTTGGATGTACTTCCTTTGTTCACATACCTAAATCAGATCGAACCAAACTTGATCCTTGTGCTGAAAAATGTGTCTTTGTTGGGTATGGAATGAATCAAAAGGGATACAGATGTTATAATCCAAAAACACGTCATATGTTCACCACAATAAACTGTGACTTTCTTGAAACCGAGTATTACTACAATTCCCAACTCAGTGGTCAGGGGAGAAGGAATGTTTAGACACACTAAGCTGGTTAAAATATGTTCCCTATGTACCAACTAAAGAGTCACCTACTACAGAGTCACCAGACTTCAATTTCAGTGCCACTGACGGTCCTAATGTTCCTCCTAACCTGGTGTCCGAGGTAAGTAATACTCACCCTATTCAGTCTGGTGGTATTTTTGAAGTTTCTAATGACTCCGAGGATACCAATACTTCTAACCATGAAACTGCCATAGAACAAACTGAAAATTTGCAGGCAGATGAATCCAGACAAGAAGAACCACCATCAAGATATGTGTTACCCCCTAGAACAAACAGAGGGGTTCCTCCGAAACGGTATTCTCCTGAAAAAGAACCAAGAAGATCTAGTTATCCTATAGCTAGTGTGGCCGATGGAAATTTCACTAAGGAAGCCAAAGCGTTTATCTCATCTGTTTATTCCGAAGAAACTCCTACAAATGTGGATCAAGCCTTAAAGTCTAAACATTGGAAGGAAGCGATGAAAACGGAAATGGAAGCCCTAATCAAGAACAATACCTGGGAAAAGTGTACTCTCCCATTGGGAAAGAAATCCGTGGGGTGTCGTTGGGTCTATACGGTTAAGTATAAACCAGATGGTACAATTGAAAAATATAAAGCCCGACTGGTAGCAAAAGGGTATACCCAGACACATGGGATTGACTATGCTGAAACATTCTCCCCAGTTGCAAAAATGAACACAATTAGGGTTCTTTTTTCGATAGCTGCAAATGAAGGGTGGCCGCTTCAACAGTTTGATGTAAAAAATGCCTTTTTACACGGGGACCTAGATGAAGAGGTATTTATGGATGCTCCTCCAGGATTCACAAAAGATTTCAAAACTGGAGAAGTTTGCCGTCTGAAGAAGTCTCTTTATGGTTTGAAGCAATCTCCCCGGGCTTGGTTTGGCAGATTTACGGTAGCTATGAAAAAATTTGGATATAAACAGAGTAATGCCGATCATACTTTGTTTCTCAAAAAAAGAGGAAAATTCGTAACCTGCCTAATTATCTATGTAGATGATATGATCATTACAGGGAACGATAAAGAAGAAATGGTAAAACTCAAAGAAAACTTGTTTGCTGAATTTGAAATGAAAGATTTGGGCAGACTTAAGTATTTCCTCGGAATTGAAGTACTAAGGTCAAAACAAGGAATTTTCATTAGTCAAAAGAAGTATGTCTTAGACCTGTTGGCAGAAATTGGAATGATCGATTGCAAACCAGCAGATACTCCTATGAGTGTAAACCAAAAGCTTTACATGGAAGAAGGAGCAAAATTAGCAAATAAAGAAAGATACCAACGGCTGGTGGGAAAACTAATATATCTCTCACATACTCGTCCAGACATCGCCTATGCTGTAGGGGTAGTAAGTCAGTTCATGCACCAACCTCAACAGTCACATATGGAAGCAGTTTGGAGAATTATTAGATATCTCAAAGGAACAGTGGGTCATGGAGTCCTGTTTCAATCACATGGACACCTAAATGTTCAAATCTATACCGATGCAGACTGGGCAGGAGATAAGGGAAGTCGGAGATCAACAACAGGCTACTTCACTTTAGTTGGAGGGAATCTTGTTACTTGGAGAAGTAAAAAACAAAAGGTGGTTGCTCTTTCAAGTGCAGAAGCTGAATTTAGAGGTATAGCTCGAGGTTTAACAGAAGCCATGTGGATGCGGGGACTCTTAGCTGAGATTGGTTTTCCGTCAAAAGAAACAAGTAAGATTATGTGTGATAATAAAGCTGCAATTCAGATTTCAGAAAACCCAGTACAACATGATCGAACTAAACACGTGGAAGTTGATAGGAACTTCATCAAAGAAAAATTGGAAGATGGTACGATTGAACTACCATTCGTTCGATCAAAGGATCAGATTGCTGACATTCTAACAAAAGCAGTTAACGGGAAAATTTTCAGCGATTGTTTGGGCAAGTTGAATTTTGGAAATCCAACTATTCAACTTGAGGGGGAGTGTTGAAAATAAAAGATTACGGGATCAGTCAAGCATCATCTCCCAAGAATAGCAGGGTCAAAGTCAGCTGTTAAGATTAGCAGGATCGAAGACAGCTGGTAATCAGCTGTAAATCCAGCCGTAAACCAAGCTGTCTTCTATATTTAGATTACGGTTTTGTGTATAAATTCAATACCTTTCTTTGTAATGAAATATACGAAAATACACACATCAATTCAGTGTTTTACGAATCAACTTCTTAACATTTGGGTTATCATATTCCATGTATAGAAATCACAGTACTCCTTTTGGGGAAATCCTACCTTTCATTTAATATACAAAGTGTAAAACCACAATACTCTACTCTAGGATACGATACAAACAATACAACATCACACAATACCAAATAGTATTCAATACGATCTAGTAAAGTAGAGTAATATACGATATAATACAATACAATACGATACAATACCATAAAATAAGATACAATACAGTTACCATGAAATGCAATGTAATGTAACTAGAGTATATACGATACAAACAATACAATACCACACAATACATAATAACATCCAATAAGTATAATGTAACACAATGTGATCCAATAAACTAATTGCATACAATACAATTACCATGGAATCCAATGTAATGTAACTAGAGTAGATTATAGATACGAGACAAACAGTAAAATACAATACCGCATATTATAAAATAGCATCCAACACAATCCAGTACAGTACAAATACGATATGATACAATACTATAAGTTACATTGAGGTACACAGGAAACCATTCTCATCTTCAACGTATTATAATGTAACATAACATAACATAATTGTATCTCAAAACAAGATTCATGAATTTTTATATGGACACTAATGATATGTTAAGAAAATTTTAGAGCTTCTTTGATGTAACTTTTACAAAAAAAAAAAAAAAGCACTATATATATGTCAGCATACTCATAAGTGTATACCAATATCCAGTTTGATAATAACTTCTTTCTCCACTTATTGCATCTTAGTTTGTTTAAACATGACACAAACTTCATTCAAGATGGCATTCTTGGTTGCTGTATTGCTTTCAGTCTATGGTATTCATTCTATCTGTTGATCTCACTTGTATTCTTGTAACATCCTTCTAGTTTACTTCTAATAAAATCTATGTTACAGGTTTGAACATAACACATGTTTTTGCTGGCCAAGAATCCTTAATACCCAATCAAGTTCATTCTACGAATATTGAAGATCAGAACGAAAATTTCCCGTGTACCTCGGATGAAGATTGTAGGCGTGTGGTCTGTCCCGGAGGGTTCTGTATCCACCATCTTTGTGCATGAATACCACCATAAATTTTGTTGATATATACTTTTAGAACAAGAAAGTTTTACAAATATGACTTGGTGATATCATTGACTTACGTTTTATGTGTGTTTGTATATTTAAGCTCGAACTAGACCAAAAATACACTAAATCATCAAATGTGAAGTTAAGGTTTTCATCTATATATATATAATACTTTTAAACATATCACATAACAAATGACAATGATTAAATAATTACGAATTAAAAGAACAACATTATTAACGAGCAGATGAAAAGGATAAGACGATCCTAACCAAGATAGATCTTAAGAGTTGTAACCAGAAAAATTAAAACCAAGATTTGCGGTTAGCTTATCACCATAAGTGTGTACAAAGTAACTATTTATGTAATTTAGGGGTGTTTAATATTCAAATCCAGCTCGAAAACTCAAAATTTGATTGCATTCTAATAAAAAATAAAAAATAAAGGACGGGAGTTTGAAATTTTGATTTAATTCAAAATTCAAATCATATTTATGCATATATTTTATATATATATATATACTAATTATATATGTGTGTAAAGGCTTGGTCACTTTCTAGTTGCTTAACTTGTAATTTAGATGTCATTTTGAATGTTGCCTCTTGACACATTACATAAAAAAATATCATTTGGCTAGTATAAATTCGTATTTTGGATATATATATTATTATGATTTTGGTCATATAAGAAATGGAAGTCTTTGTGGACTAGAAACTATATTTTGTTTGACTCGTGTAGTTATGTTTTTGGACTCTAGTGATAACCAGAAATTTTTTTTTTTTTTTTGGTTTTTGGCATTTTCCACAATTTCATAGGTTTGTAATGATGCCAAATTATTTGAGGAACTCCGAGCTTTTATTTTTTGTTTTTTCGTCGGAGATTTTAAAACGAATGTAACAAATGTTTGGAATGACATCTTAGTTTTAATTTAACTTTTTATTTTAACTACGGTCTACGCAATTGCAAATTTATGTGTGTTAAATTATAACTTACCAATTGGTCGGATGGTGGCCTCGTGGACAACTTTGAATAAATGTAAACCATGATTTATAGTTGGGGAAACTTGGGTTAGAGCAGGGCGGAACTACCTTAGGGGAAGGGTAGCCTCCGCTACCTATTGGCGCTCAGATGGTAGTGTAAATTTTGAAAAAATTTGGCTTTTTTTGACGTTTTTTCGATTTCGTTACCCATTTTTATAAAGCGTTACCCCTACGAAAATTTTCTAGATCCGTCACTGTGTTATAGCTATGCATGATCACATGGTCACTACGGTCAAAAATAGAGTTCTATATTAGTGTCAATATGGAAATGTTAATCGCAAATGTTTTCCATCTTTTCTATAACTTAAATGTGTGTCATATACATAGGTATGTTCATTTGTATGTTCATTGGATTTGTATGGATGGTAAAATGTATCATCGCTAATCTATGGTAACATACAAAAAGTTAGTTCGTTTTCGCACGGGAGAACATCTCATTCTTGCATAACCCTTTCTGTCTTATCCGATTATTGACTTCGTACACCCACAAAATACTATAATCTGACAGTGAAACATCCACTATAATCTGACAGTGAAACATCCACTATTCAGAATACTAAGTCAACTGAAATACTAAACCTACATGTGTAAATTTCTACGTTAAGCAACGATTTCATAAAGATGATAGTGTGCTATGATGTAGACATGAGCACCAAGACTTATGAAGGAATATAGTCGAAGGACTCAATGTTGCTCATGATCATCTTCTCTGTCATTCGACCCCTCAAAACTTAGTCCGTTTTAAGGTTTTTCTTATGACACAAAGTGGGTTCGAACTTGGGTTTTGGCTCATGATCAATAATACCATATTCTTTTTCGTACTTTATTAATATAATAGAATTGCATTTGAATGGGTCTTTATTCCCTGCCTATATGAGTTGAGAATTTTAACTTGATTATCTTTGTTATACGACTTGGAAACATGCTCTTACAATAGGTTTAGCTTGTCTACGGTAATCAGTTGGTGAAAGATGACAATCGATGATCCTTATAAATGTTACTAAGACCATCTCTAAGCCATGGCGCGTGTGGGATTTGTGGGTGAGGTGTAGGCCAGTGGGAGGGGAACGGACCGGAGGAGCCCCTCCCATGAGGATAGACGGGTTGGGTTAGAGGGTGTGACCAGGGATGTTTTTTCTAACCATCATATTCTTTTTGAACAGGCAATTTTTTTAATCTGTATCATCTGTGAAACTTGAACCAAAAACCTCCCATTCACAAACTCAGGTCTTTAAAGACTTGATATTTGCCAATGAACGACCACTCTATTGTTCTTTTTTTAATATCAAATTAGCATACTGTGACACAGCATAAACATGTCGATTTATCAATGTAATTATTTTAGATCAAGTACAAAATTATTAGTTGGTGCTCAAACCCGGAGTGTAATTTACTCGAAAGTGAAAACATATTAACGAAAAATTAATTACACAAAATATTACAAATGAGGTCAATTTTAGAAATATCATCCAAGAAGTAGCATTACGGTCAGTTTGCATCCGTCTGGCATGAACAACTTATTCAATTTACTGAGTTCTAATAAACTCGTCAAAAAAGCAAGTTGTTCATAGATGTAGACGGAGGCAAAATGACCATAAAGCCCTCACATATGCACCATCTAACGTTTGGATACATATATATCGTTATATCTGCAATGAACATTTATAGAACCCATATTTCACAAAATCTCATACAATCAACAAAACAAGAAAGAAATTACAACTAATTATCCATTATAACATCATCTTCTGCTTTCGTATGTAGCTAAGTTCTTGCTATAGAACTATAACACCAGAACAAAAGGAAACTAAAAAAAAAAGATATAAAACTCGGCTTAATTATAGTTCTCGAGTATCCGAATTCTGCCCAAATCCTTAAGAAAAACAACCAAACGTAACAAATACAAGACGAATAAAACTGTGTGTAACAACCTAACCACCATCTTCTTTCAATCAAGCTTAACCGACGAGAACAAGTAATGCACGAACCAAAAAGAAGAAAGGAACCCAACAGTACCTGTGGCTAGCATGATCGCTAGAACCATCAAGAACGAGTAATCCAAGTAAAGCGTAGCCGAGACGGGCCCGCTTAAGCTCTTGAGGTCGAATACGAGATAGTTTATCGAGTACAAGAAAATGTATAACGCAACCGAACCCGAAGCGAAGAAAGATTTCCACCACCATTTCCAATCCTCGACACAAAGATGCATGTATGTCAAAACGAGTGACACCTCAGCACAAACGTCTACCAAAAGGATCAAAACAACGAATAAAAACCCGAAAACGTAGTATACCCGACCCATCCAGATGCTCGACATGATGAAGAAAAGCTCGATGAACAGGGTTCCGAATGGGAGAGTTCCCGCACCGAGAACTAAAAGCCACGAAGGGTATTTCTGAGGTGGGATTTCACGCGGTATTTGATTGGTTCGAACTGGGTATTCGATATGAGGCGCCTTCGCACCAAAGTAACCACCGACAAAAGTTAACGGAACCGAAATGCAAAACCATAGTAAAATGAGGATAACAAACAGAGAAAACGGGATGGCACCGGTGCTGTGCGACCCCCACAAGAGAAAATTTAAAACGAAAAGGATAAAAAACGCGATACCGGGGAAAAAGCACGCGACCTTCCAAGAAACCGAGACCCATCCTCTGTGGTCCCCACAGAAGATTGTGCGCCACATACGTACAGCAAAGTAACCGGCTGAAATTCCGAGAACCATGTAGAAGATTAGCATACCGGTCAACAGGGTCCCACGAGAAGCCGGAGACATGAACCCGAGGGCGGCAAACATGATGGTTACAACCGCCATTCCAAGAATCTGAACCCCGTTTCCAACCATTACGCATAGAAGTCCTGGGTTGCTGGGAGCGCGGAAAACGTCAGCTACAACGAGCTTCCAACCCGATAATTCTTCGTTCATCTGCGCTTGTGCCTCCTTGTCTACTCCTCATAATGAGTCAAATCCCGTCTAACCGTTCGTAAAAAGATCACGAGAACAATACCCGCCAAGAAAGTGATAACCATAAGCGAGTTCAGAATCGAGAACCAATGCACTTTCGCTCCCTCCATCTTTAAATAAGCATCCCATCTCGATGGCCACTTGATGTCACTCTCGACAAACGCAACCTCGTAAGTGAAAGCAACGGGCTCGTTTTCCTTTATAGCCATGTTCACCGTGTTATCCTCACAAATTATTTTCGATGGGTACTTCCCGTACATTTTCAAATTCTTTACCGACTCGAGATTATGTCTAACACTGCAAGGAGTTACTTCAAATCCGACAACCATATACCCGGGTTCGTCAGATCCCGATTTTCCATCTGTGGGGATCACATCCGTTGCATCCCCGGTCCCCATTACACTCGCCATATTCGTCTCTTCGTACTTATGAACCAAAACCGTGAACTTCAAGTGATTAAACAAATAATACCCACCATCAACTTTGATCCCGATCGGATACCCTGTCCACCTAACAAAATAACTATCCCTCTTCGTGTAATGAATCGCGGGTAAATTATCAAGAATCACATTAACTTGATAGATCTCATCGATCCGGTTCGTTAACAGCTTATACTCCTCACCGGACAGCGGCTTCGTTTGACAAAGAAAGATCTCGGTTTCATTCTTATACATATTGAACTTATATGGTGAGTTTTCGATCCGATCGCCCATCAAAAGCTCACCGAGATTCTCACGGCTGTCTTTTACACCTTCTGGGGGCTTACAGAAGGGTAAACTGTAATAACTGTAGGGGATTTCGGTATCGATTGAAGCCAAAGAGTTGACTTTTACAGACAATTGATCACCTACAACATATTTGTGTGGGTAACTACCCGGGAGATAAAACCCATGACCCAATTGAGATATCAAGCAGATCAACACAACCCAGATCTTGAATTTATCGAAAAAGTCCATATCGTGTCAGATTTGGTATGAATCTATGAAAATGAATAACAATCGAATTAGGGGAAATTGAAGCTTTTATGTTCAGATCGTAAATGTTTGAATGTAATTAAGCAATCTAAACGGTGAACTAAGAGATGAATTAAGTGTAATCTAAGAGATAAGTGAAAGATTGAAGAGAGATTGAACTGACCTTGTGATTTAGGGTTTGAAGAATTTGGGGAGAAGATGGTCCTCCAGATGTTCGACGAAATATGTATGAGAAACAAAAGTCCACTCGATATTAATATCGTCGGTGAGATTACATTGGATGTGTTGAATTACGATTTTAGCCCTTGTAGTATAAAAATAATGCTGTTGGAGGATGGTTATGTTGCAACAATACTTTTCTTCATTGTTCGTAACATATTGTTACTTTTTTAGTTTTTCTTATTCAAAAAGTCACATTATTGATGTAAAAAAAACGTTCTAATTTGCAAGTTTTATTTTTAGACATGCCATTTAAATAAATGAATGAGTAATCTTCTGTTTTGCTCTCTGTGGTTTGATCGTTTTAACGGTTTTGTCCAAATCGTTTAAAAATATTCATTTTTCTCTCTGGTGTTTCGATTTTGTCTCCAGTTTGCTCCAAGGCTCTAAGTCAGTTAAAATTTTCAATTTAAGATAGCGTTATTTCGGTAATTTTACTGATACAAGTATTTAATTTTATTTATTCCTTAATTGTTTTTGTATTTTATTGATAATATATATAATTTTAATTATTTGTTAGTATATATCACTAGACATCTAAAATCACCATTTATCATCAATCTCCACTCCATTTTACAGACCACCACGATCAGCACATCATCACCACCCCTTCCCTTCTACTACCAACAGACCAAAAGAAAAAAATAAAAATAACTATTCATTAGCATGAAAAATTTAATATATACACAACAGACCAAAAGAAAAAAAATAAAAATAACTATTCATTAGACAATAAAGAAAAAAAAAGAAATAAAATTAAAAAAGGAAAATAAATAAAAATAACTATTCATTAGCATGAAAATTTTATTTAAACAATAAAAGAAAAAAGAAAAAGAAATAAATAAAATAAAGAAATAAAAATAACTATTCATCACTCATTCCCTTCTAGTAACAAACCACTACTACCACCACCATGACTGTCGTTGGAGTTGACCACCGCCAAAGTCATCGTACCTAACCACCACCGGCGCCTCTTGAAGAGTTGAAGATCTTGTAATCCGCCAAGGGTTGTAGTGATTTCCAATCAAATCTTGTCTAGGGTTTCAAATCATATTCAAGTTTATGGTATCAAATCTCGTATGTAGATTGAGGTTTTTTATCTCGTGTAGATTTTGTGGATCTAGATCGAGCTTGTAGATTTCTTTGTCGTCGCTGCTTGCAGATAGTGTGAGAAGGATAAGAAAGACTCTAGTGATGACATATGTCCTTATCTGTTTTATTAGTTTAAGGGTAAGATGGTAATTTAACCATAATCCTAATTAAAGATATAATCTTGTAACCGAATTCATCACTTATTTTAGGAATTCATTTCATCAGTTATTTTAGAAATGTATCAGTTATTTTAGGAATTCATCATCAGTTTGTATAAAATACCATACGAATTCTAAAAAATACCACAACTTTAATCGTAATACAGCCGTGGTGTCCTCACATGTGTAATGTTTTTATTATTTTTGCAGGTGTAAAACACCATACAAATTCCAAAAACACCATGAATTGGATCATAATACAGTCGTGGTGTTTTAACATTTAGAATGATTCTATTGTTATTCCAGATGTTAAAACACCTTGACTGTAATCATAATACAATATTACATACTCTAGATGTTAAAACACATTACTTGAATCATAATTCATTATTTGTAATGCTATGATGTCTTATTTATGTTCATGGTGTTTTTCTATAAAATAAAACGCCTTGAATTACAATACAATTAAAACACCATTGTATGAACATAGGAAAAACACCATGGACTAAAACATCCAATCGAGACGTAATTTTTTTCTCTACATAAGTATAACAATATGGTACGCATATTAAAGATAAAAAAAACACTCGTTATTATGGTGTAAATTTAAAAAAAAAAGAGTTACGTATAAAAAGTTATTGACTTTTAAAAAAGAAGGGAGAAACTTAAATGTGTATTGCATGTGAGTTTCTAAATTTAAAAATATTAAATTTACCTTTATACCCTTAATCTATAAAATTAATTAATTTAATGGTAAACACTATTTATAATTTTGTCATTATAATCTCAACCATTAGATTATAGATTAAAAAGTGTAGATTCCTTCTTACATTTCTCACAAAATACAGCCCTTTTACAATAACCCTATCATATATATATTATTGTAAACAGGGTATTCTTAAAATTTAATCATGTTCAAATTGATTGACTAAATATATCAGATTTAAAGTAACTAGATTATTAATAACGTTAATATAACTAATGTTTTAAGATATATGATTTTTTAAAGTGATCGTGGCGATAAGTGGTAATAAGTCGAAATGGTTTGTTGGTGGCGAATTTATGGTCAAACAAACACAAGGAGAGGGCAAGCACTAGTCTTCCACTTGTAGGTCTCGTAAACACATGAATATATATATATATATATATATATATATATATATAACATATTGTAAGTATAATATACAGATATGCTTTTTCTTGTTACTCTCATACTTCATTTGTGATTTACAATGTAATTTTAATGAGTGTCAGGGTTATATATTGAATTATCAATCAGTTTTTCTTCTTTTATTAGTGGGGGATTCACGTATTACGACGAAGTAGACGTTTTATAACTTTGTTCTCGTTTTCTGATAATTTTTCCATTGTTTTACTGTATGTTTGGTTATGATTCACGTAAGTTAGTCAATCAATATATGAGTAAAAATAAGTCATGTCCATAGTTGACTTGGGTAGCAACATATGATTAAATTCAAAGTTGAGCTCATTTTTGTCGGGCCCGTTTTAACCCAAACCGAAAGTGATCCTATTTAAGAACAACCTGTTTTGACCGAATTCATTTTGTTCACAACCCGTTTTGACCTGAATCTAGTTTGACCTGATCTTGTTTTACCGGTTCTCAACTAGACCCGCAGGTTATCTAAAGAAGTTTACAACATGTACATTGTTTATGCCAAAAGAACAAAGTCAAATGTGAGATATATGATACCTGTATAAAAAATATCAACAAAAAAATATGAAAGCTTACACGATTATGAGCATATAAAACTATAATCACAAACAAAAAATAAAACATTTAAACTAAAAAGACAAAATAACCTAAACTAAATGGACTAAAATAACATTTAACTCTTTTAAATAAATCCATATTTTCTGGTACATTTCCAACGTCTTTAAATGGTTTTGCATAACTAATAACAACTATTTAATACAAATTTATATTCTATTGAGCTTAACATAAAAGAATATTATAAAATTATAATATGAAAATAACTGTATCTTTTTATTGAGAATTGTGAGTTTAAATACAAGACCAAAAAAAGGGAAATGAATTTTATCACCCTTCAATTAATCAATTTTGACTGCTACCACTCCTAATTTTTATTTTGGCTTCCATCACTCTAACTGGACATTTAGGTTGCTATGTCAACCCTTCGTTAAATAATCACTAATTTTGTTTGTTTTTTAATCCTACGTGTCAAGAGCATTATGAACTGGCGTGCCTACGTAGACGCACCCATCACAACCCCTTTATATCATTTATAAACGCCCAAATCATAACATTTCAACACAAACACACATTCTCCACTATGTAGAGCAAAATCAAACGATCTGGCTTGGTGGAGATGATAATGGTGATTGTGGTGGTGGGTGGTTGGCGAGGATGATAATGATGGTTGTGACTGTGGTGGTGGGTGGTTGGTGGAGATGATGATGATGGTGACTATGGTGGTGGGTATTTAATGATGATGGTGGTAGTTGGTGGCGATGACGGTGGTGATGGTGGTGTTGCAGCTAGGGAGAGAGAGAAGGGGGTTGATGTGGGGTTTTATAAAAAAATCTTTTAATTTATATTTTTAATCAGATCTAAATACAAAAGATAATACATAGCAAGGCCATGTCAGCAAGCCACATGGGAAAAAGGCCATGTCAACATGCCACATAGGCTAAAAACTAATAGAGTTAGTGGTTGGTTAACCTTGGAGTGATAGAGCAACCCAAGTGTTAAGTAGGGGGTGGTGACAGCCAAAGTGAAAGTTGGGAGTGACAGTGGTCAAAATTGATTAGTTTGGGGTTTAAGGAAATTACTTTGTCAAAAATTAAATAGATAAAATGAATAATGATTAAGTTTGTAAAGTTATCAAATTGAAATATGTTTGATAATTAAATAATAAGTCAAACATATATATTTTTACCTTTTAATTTAATCAAACAACATTTTTTTTGAGTTTGTAAATAATTTTTTTTAAGTTTAGAAAAAATTGGTTTAGATATAATTGTTTAACTTTCTAAATTAATTGATGGACATAATAATTTTATAAAAATTGAATTAGGGTTTTCTGTTTAAAAAATAATAAAATAAAGGCAGATTAGTAATTCCTAAGATTTATTGTCTATAAAACAACATAATGGTATAATTTTAAAATAAGTTTAAAACCAGATGGTTAAATATTAAATCGGTTTGCAAAAATCATTTTCAAAAAAACAAATTATTTGGTGCTACTGTTAGGTTTTATAAAATTTATTGTAGTCTAAATGTTTATATTAAAAGAAGCAGTTTAGTTTTTTTTTATATAAAATTCCCAAATCAATAAAATATGATATGTAACACATAAAAGGAAAATCAAGGGGAAAAAAATAAAAACGGGCCAGTAGGATTAGAACTCGCACTAGAGTTCGGATCTACGTGTTATCGCTGCTTGTGGATCATCTGGGCAACCAATTAACTGTCCAGATGCTCTTTGATTTATATATACACATAAGCAAAACAAACTAAATTCCCAAATCAAACCTATTACGAACCCTAATTCCCATAATCTACAATTGAATCAAACTAAAGATATAATAAGTTAATTAAGTTTAAAAAACGGATGATGGGGGCGTGATTTGGTAAATCTGTAACACCCCAAAAGTCAGAATTTAAATTTAATAGAATGTTTTTCTTAATTACACCACAATTTAGACAACCAAGTTATATAACCTAATTAATAACATAAAAGGTTAGGGTGGTTGGAAATGTGAGTATTGGTTGCAATTAACCAAAAACCAAATTAGAGGGACTAAACGTAGCAATGGGGCAAACTTATTAAAATTCAGATTTTTATAAATGTGTGTGTGTGTTCAGTATGTGTGTCGACACACACATGAAGAAGAAATGGGGTTCTTCCCCACAACCCCACAAATTGATGAAATTGAACAAGGATGTGAAGGCAAAACACTTGCATGAATGAAGATCCTTCACAATCTAGCTTTACTAAACATATGGTAAGTTGTAATTTATAATTTGGTGATTTTCTATGAAATGGGTTCATGATAAATCTTGGAGACATATGAAATTGATCATCAATGTGTGTTTAGGTCACCAAGTAGAACTAAAACTATGAATGATTTTAAGTAATTTGTTGTTTGAAAACCAAACCCACTTGAAGCGGTGAAGATGGCGACATGGGTGTGTTACCCATGTCCGATTCTTATGTAGATTGTTGTAGTTTTGATTCCTATAAGTTAGATTGAGTATGGTTTAGAAGTAATGTGAATTTCTAGTATTGTTGATAATTGAAACAAAGAGGTAGAAGATGAGCATGAAAATACTTGTAAATCGTGCTTTAATTGTAGTACGCACAACAAGTGTTTGATGAAATGCATAGGTAAGATTATTAGATGAGATTTGTATGCAAATAATAGGTGAACATATATAGAAAGTGATGATGATATACTTGGTAATAAAACAACATTAGGAATGTATTTGATAAGTATATGTGAAATGTAGTTGACGATGTGATTCGGTAAAAGAATGCTCAAGTAACTAGTACCCTATGTTTGAATGGTGGTGCATACCATGAGTTGGATTAATGGCTTAACGGTAATGTAGAAACGGATGTGTACGAAACGTATAGTGTAACATTTGTCGAAAACAGGTTTTATCAAACCCGCTCCGTTTGTAATCGAATATTCAATTATAAATGTTTGTTGCCTATTTATGCTTATTTTAATTTTTAATGATACATAATTAATAAACAAACTAAACCATAAAAGTTATAATTGATAAAAAATATAAATAAAACAATTAAAAATGAAATGGGCCTGCCAGGACTCGAACCCGGGTCAGCCGGGTTATAACTTCAAAGACTTAACACTCACACGCATAACCACTCCGCCACTTGTTTGTTTTCTGTCAACTCTAGGAAACAAATGAGTCTTATATACAAACCTAGATAAACCGGTTGCGCCAACTGAAAAACTGAAATCGGCTATTCAACTGTCTAAACGTTTGAATAATCGCGATTTCAGGTTTATAACCGATGCACCGACAATTCTAATCAATTCAGACTTGAATTGACTTGAATTCGGATGATGATGGGTTTTATAACCGAAGCTATCCAATAATCCGAATTACTGTAATCAAAGATCTTCTTCACGACTCTGAAACATTCCACAAACCTCCAATTACATTTCCGCACACTTTACAGTCCACCGGAGAAGTTTATTTTGCTCACCGGAAAATTCTGCAAGTTCGCCGGAAAACCGTATTCTTCATCAAAACGGTAAGTCTTCAATACCGTCGTAGTCTAACAATTGTTAAGCTATTTCTAACTCAAACCTTTCAATTGAAATCGAATTCAGACACTGTTATCAGATAATTCCAGTTCGCCGGAAAATTTCTGGAAATCTTTATCTTCGTCTGTGAAACGGTAAGGACCTTCAAACACACTGTTAACGTTTGTTTAGCACTTCAATTTCATGATTAGCTAATCAAAACGATTAATTGATTTGCTCAGTTGAAGTTCTTAAAAACAGAGACCGACGCCTTGCCGGAACTCTGTAATAAATCGTTCACTGGTATGTTTACCTCTAATTATCATCTCTGCTATCTCATATTAGTTTGTGCAATGTTTAACAATCGAATTAACAAGATTTAATGGTGTAATCTGCTGTCGGTAAAATCCAACGAAGAAGATGAACTGTGATAACATTATAAGTATAATTAAAATTGGTATTTTAAACGGGTTAGACACACAGTCCAGTGGTGGACTGTGTGCGAACAAAAACACGCATACGTCCCGAGTTCGATCCCTGATACACGCACCCTCTATGTAATAAAATGCCTTTTTGATTAAAACTGAACCGGGTTAACTCCGTTAGTTTTTTAAGTATAATAAAATTTGTATATTAACCAAGTTAGACACACAGTCCAGCGGTGGACTGTGTGTAACGTTAAAGCGCAGGTCCCGGGTTCGAGACCTGTTAGTGGCACCGGTTCGATGAATTAAAATGTTTTTGAAATTAAAAGAATTTTGGATAAATTAAATTAATATATAAGTATAATTAAAAACAGAATTATTTCGGGTTAGACACGTAGCTCAGTTGGTAGAGCTGCGTGCACGCGTACGGGAGGTCTCGGGTTCGAGCCTCACCCAGCGCAATACAATTACACAATAAATCGGTCAACAGTCAACGGTCGCAAAAAGTCAACATATTTTTATATTTTTATTTATTTAATTTAATTTAAAAATCAATTAAAAATACTTAAAAATAATGTTTTTAAAGATAGGAAATAGCCTTAAACTCACAAAAATATATCTAAAAATCTTATTAAAATTATTAATAAAATCCACTCATTTACTATATTTTCCGTTATTATTTAGGTTAGATAATTCTCGTTGTCCCGCTCTTCCAACTCGTGCGCATCTCACCATCTCAAATCAAACGCACCCAATGTGAGTGAATCTTTACAAATTCCCCGTTTTAATCACGTTTTGGGGTGTATCATGTGTCTTGCTATATATTATATTTAAATCATTGTGCATACAACGTATCATGAACAAATGTGTATTCAGCTTGTTTCAACTGTTTGTGTGGTTATTGTTAGATTCAATTTATTATTTTCAGTACATGCAATTTCATAGGCCGCCGCTCCCCATTACATTATGAGCATTGAGCATGTTCCCCATTACATTATGAGCGTGAACCTGGCGTGCCCACATACGATCGGCTCCGTTTGATTGAGCCTTAATCGCACAGACATTTATCATTTTCAATACATGCAATACGATTGGCTCCGTTTGATTGAGCCTTGATCGCACAGTTTCATTCATGTTATTTATTGTATGATGTTGGTATGTTAATGTATGCTATCATATGTTACTGTATGTTATAGTTGTGATTGCAATTGCTACTGCTTGATTATTTACATTTGCTCATTCATGATTATGCACAATTTTTCATTGATAAACTAACAAGAAAATCAATAATAAATGTTTATCTAACAAGGTTCACTCGCCAACTTATGTTGACCCAAAAACCCCAATTTTTACACATGATACAGGTGAACCAGCTGCAGCAAGAAACACTTAGGATTGGACTAGAAGAATAAAATGATTTAGAGTTTGGAATTGTTTTGTTTGGTTTATTTTCTTTGTATTGTATGGACATGTTTGGATATTTGGGAATGTAATTTTGACTTTAATAAATATGAAACATATTAGTAAATATCATGAGCTTTGGTGATAACCCAATTATGCCCCGACTCTTATTCCGCTGCGGGTCGGGGTGTGACAGATTGGTATCAGAGCCATGACTATAGGGATATAGGATAGGTTATTAGACCCTTAGAGCCTATACTATAGTTGATTAGAAACTTATAAGATTTTTGTGTGTTACATGCCAAATTTCATGATGTTTATATGTTTTATGTTAAATGTTACATTCAATGTTATGCAAGCATGTTCATAAGTATATA
Source organism: Scalesia atractyloides (assembly GCA_947069175.1). Taxonomy (NCBI): domain Eukaryota; kingdom Viridiplantae; phylum Streptophyta; class Magnoliopsida; order Asterales; family Asteraceae; genus Scalesia; species Scalesia atractyloides. The sequence goes on from CAMTDV010001632.1 coordinate 82,516,793, forward strand.
TTATCATATAATGCCTATCATGAATCATATTCTCATAACATATCATATCCATGAAAGCACACACCACATCATGATTGCTTTTACAATGATTTTTGTGTTTTCAATCTCATCAAAGTGAGTTCTCATGACGGGCATGTAGTAACTGGAAGGGTACCAGTACCGGTAGTCGGAACGTCCTGTCTAGGCTGGCATTCGTATAAATCCAAAATAAAGGACCAGTTTGCCTACCTGGGGACTAACGATGAGAGTACGAAGTACCTATTAGGCCAAAGCATGCTATACCAAACGTCGTGTGAGCTAACCCCACTTTGAGTTGTCATTGTGTCTACACCTGGACACATTCCGACCATACATCTCGTAAACATATTTTGTGGTTTGCATTCGGGTGATGCGAGTGTTAAATCACCAATACTAATGTGAATCCTACCAAGCCAATAGTCATGGAGGCCCACGTGACTATACAAGTGAAGGTATGGGGGACATTTGAGGCCCAACATGAGCAAACCCAAGACATCCTATGGATGTAGTTGCATTATTGATATTTATGTTATTTTCATTTTTCTTAAAGACACATGACACCTAAAAAGACTCCATAAACTCACAATCTTCTTATGTATGTTCCTGTAGATGTCGTCCAGACAACAACGAGGGGGTAAAAGATCAGGAAGGTCTCAGGAACGCTTGGCCACACAAATCGTGAAACAAACGGCCACGATACTGCCTGATATTGTGGTCCAAGTACAACAAGCTCTCGCCACAAATCCCATTAATCCTCCCCAACAGAATGACCAGAACATCGGCAACCCTCCTACCAGCAAGTGCTCATACAAACATTTCAAATCTTGTGATCCTCCTAAATTTGAAGGGACCGAAGGTGTCACTGCTCTCCTCCATTGGTTTGAGGAAATGGAAAACACCTTCCTCAACTGCGATTGTCCTGAGGATCGCAAGGTTCGATACGCCACCGGGAGACTATTTGGGGTAGCTCTCACTTGGTGGAATACTGAAAAAGGGAAGAGGGGAATTGATGATGCAATGGCCTTAACTTGGGAGGAGTTAAGGGAAATCATGACTAGGCGTTTCTGTCCTAGGAGTGAAATTAAAAAGTTGGAGGACGAATTTCATTCTTTAAAGCAGAAGGAGAGAGATCACACCACCTATAACAAGAGGTTCTTAGAGTTGAACCAAATGGTTCCAAATTTGTTTACCCCAACTTATCGTTTGATCGAGCATTATATTCGAGGACTTCCCTTGAAAATTCAAGATTCAGTTCTCAGCATTTCATCGGTAACACTTGAAGCTGCTATGGAGCTAGCGACTGAACTGACCGAGAATCGAATTCGCAACGGGAAGTTTAAAGAAGAGAAAAAGAAAGCCCCTGTTGAGGGTCAAACTTCAAACCATTCCATCTCCTCCTCTAAGTTTGTTAACAAGAGGAAGCGCAACACCAGAAACTTCGCTGTTACACAAACCAACTCCCCTATTCCTGCTGCACCCATTACCCAAGTCGCTCCTTCACCTGCACCATACAAAAGACCATACTCTGGCCCGTTACCAAAATGCAACCGTTGCCAATATCACCATTCTCCTGATTATCCTTGCCAACATTGCACCAGCTGTGGTCGCGCAGGTCATACTGTTCAAACCTGCCGCATGCCTCAGCGAACAAACCGCCACCAGCCTCCAACCCAAACCCACCAACAAATAATGGGTCAAGCCCAACAACCCCTACTATTACCACCCACCCAACATTTAGCCCAAACATATTACCAACCCAATTATCCTATGGTTCAACCTATGCGGGCTTGCTATAATTGCGGAGACCCAAGCCATTTCAGAAACACGTGTCCAAGGTTGGTAAACATTATCCATGCTCAGGCCCAAGCCAACCCGGTGAATCAAGCGAACCAAGCTCCTCCACCTGCAAGAGGAAGAGCTTTCAATATCAACGCTAATCAGGCTAGGGCTGACGGCAATGTGGTTAACGGTACGTTCCTTATAAATGGTAGATATGCATCTATGTTATTTGATACTGGTGCGGATAGAAGTTTTGTGTCCTTAGAATTTGAACCTATCTTAAACCAAAATCGGGATAAGCTCATGGAATCCATAACGGTAGAAGTTGCTGACGGGAAACCAGTTTCATTAAACTCTATTATACGCAACTGTACACTCACCTTAAACGACCGCGATTTCTCAGTTGACCTATTCCTATGAAGCTGGGAAGTTTTTATATCATAATTGGTATGGACTGGCTCAGTCAACATCAGGCAGAAGTTGTATGTCGCGAAAAATTTATACGTATTCCTCTTTCAAATGATCAGACTCTTCGAATCTTTGGAGAAACCTCGTCGAAGGGGCTCAGCTTAATGTCTTGTCTTCAAGCCCAAAAATATCTTCGCAAAAGTTATGTCGCGTTTTTAGCTCATATCATCAAAAAGGGAACCATGGAGAAGAAACTTGAAGACATTCCAGTAGTAAAAGATTTCACGCAAGTTTTTCCTGATGACATTTCAGGACTTCCTCCAGTTAGAGAAGTCGAATTCCGTATTGATCTTATACCTGGTGCTACACCAGTTGCAAAGTCTCCTTGTAGGTTAGCCCCCTCTGAAATGCAAGAGCTAGCCAGTCAATTACAAGAGTTGACTGACAAGGGATTCATACGTCCTAGCTCATCGCCTTGGGTGCACCTGTCCTTTTTGTAAAGAAGAAAGATGGATCGTTTCATATGTGCATCGACTACAGAGAGCTCAACAAATTAACAATCAAGAATCGCTATCCATTACCTCGCATTGATGACCTTCTTGACCAACTTCAAGGTGCCAGCTGCTTTTCAAAAATCGACCTTCGATCTGGTTATCATCAACTTAGAGTACATGGAGAAGACGTCCCAAAGACCGCATTCCGAACTCGTTATGGTCATTATGAATTCATGGTCATGCCATTTGGTTTAACCAACGCTCCAGCAGTCTTCATGGACCTAATGAACAGAGTCTGCAAACCTTATCTTGATCGATTTGTTATAGTCTTCATCGACGACATTCTTATTTATTCAAAATCTAAAACTGATCATGAGCGTCATCTTCGACTCATCCTTACACTTCTAGAGAATGAAAAGCTTTACGCCAAATTCTACAAATGCGAATTCTGGTTAAAAGAGGTGCAATTCCTCGGACATGTAGTCAATGACAAGGGAATACATGTCGACCCCTCAAAGATCAAAGCGGTACAAGAATGGCAGGCGCCACGTACACCAACTGAAGTAAGATCTTTTCTTGGTTTGGCTGGTTATTATCGTCGATTCATTTCAAACTTCTCTCGCATTGCTGTACCACTCACTGCTTTAACTCATTAGGGAAAACCTTTCGTATGGGGACCCAAGCAAGAAGAAGCCTTCCAAACTCTTAACAAAAACTCTGTGATGCACCAATCCTCACTCTTCCTGAAGGTTGTGATGATTTTGTGGTCTATTGCGACGCGTCAGGGCAAGGATTAGGCTGCGTTCTAATGCAATGAGGAAAAGTTATAGCTTATGCTTCGAGACAACTCAAGACGCATGAGAAGAACTACACCACCCATGACCTAGAACTTGGAGCCGTTGTGTTCGCTCTTAAGATATGGAGACATTATCTCTATGGTACTAAGTGTGAAATATACACTGACCACAAGAGTCTTCAACATATCTTCAATCAAAAGGAGTTAAACATGAGGCAACGAAGATGGGTCGAACTTCTAAATGACTACGACTGTGAAATTCGATACCACCCTGGCAAAACAAATGTGGTGGCCGATGCACTTAGTCGAAAGGGTTATGCGAACTCCATTCGTCTTCTATGTTCGCAAATCATAACTGACATTAAAGATCAAATTCGAGAAGCCCAACATGTTTCAGTAACGGAAGATGATGTACGAAAGGAGATGTCCTGTGGAGCTGAACTTAAAATTGAAACTAAATCTGACGGTATTCTGTACTATCTAGATCGTATATGGATTCCTAACCACAACAATCTTCGTGAAATTCTTATGAAGGAAGCTCACAAAACGCGATACTCTATACACCCAGGAGCCAATAAGATGTATCAAGACCTACGATATACCTATTGGTGGCCTGGCATGAAAAAGGATATTGCTGTTTTTGTTTCTAAGTGCCTTACATGTTCCAAGGTGAAAGCTGAACACCAAAGACCCTCAGGACTTCTGGTCCAACCTGAAATACCTGTATGGAAGTGGGAAAATATAACCATGGACTTCATTACCGGGTTACCTCGCACTTCTGGTGGGTATGACAGTATATGGGTAATAATTGACCGACTTACAAAATCAGCTCACTTTATTCCTATCCGCGAAGATTTCAAGAACGAAAAGCTTGCTCGTATTTATATCAGCGAAATCGTAAGCCGACATGGGGTACCGTTAAGCATTATTTCTGATCGTGATGGTCGTTTCACTTCACGAACATGGCAAGCAGTACAAGCCGCTATGGGTACGCGATTAGATCTTAGTACCGCCTATCATCCTCAAACTGATGGTCAATCTGAACGCACCATTCAAACTCTTGAAGATATGCTTCGAGCATGTGTTATAGACTTCAAGAGAAATTGGGACGCTCATCTACCATTAGTCGAATTTTCGTACAACAACAGCTATCATTCAAGCATCGGCATGGCACCTTTTGAAGCCTTATATGGTCGTAAGTACCGATCTCCAGTATGTTGGCACGAAATTGGGGAAGCTCAAATCACTGGTCCGGAATTGATTCAAGAAACCACAGACAAGATCCATCAAATTCGAAACAATCTTCTAGCGGCTCAGAGTCGTCAAAAGAGTTATGCAGATAAACGACGGAAGCCTTTAGAGTTTAACATTGGTGATCATGTACTTCTAAAAGTATCACCGTGGAAGGGAGTAGTTCGTTTTGGTCAAAAAGGCAAGCTAGCACCGCGCTACGTAGGACCTTTCAAGATACTCGAAAGAGTAGGACCTGCAGCATACAACTTGATCTACCAGAAGAATCAACAGGATTCATCCCACATTCCACGTACTAACTTGAAGAAGTGCCTCGCTGATGAAAACCTCCACATTCCTCTGGAAATATTCAGATTGATGAATCTATGCATTTATTGAAAGACCAGTAGAAATCATAGACTTCGGAGAAACGTCTACGACGAGTCGCATTCCAATTGTAGGGTATGACAGTATATGGGTAATAATGACCGACTTACAAAATCAGCTCACTTTATTCCTATCCGCGAAGATTTCAAGAACGAAAAGCTTGCTCGTATTTATATCAGCGAAATCGTAAGCCGACATGGGTACCGTTAAGCATTATTTCTGATCGTGATGGTCGTTTCAGTTCACGAACATGGCAAGCAGTACAAGCCGCTATGGGTACGCGAATTGATCTAACATACAACAGCCTATCATCCTCAAACTGATGGTCAATCTGAACGCACCATTCAAACTCTGAAGATATGCCGAGCATGTGTATAGACTTCAAGAAAATTGGGAACGCTCATCTACATTAGCGAATTTTCGTACAACAACAGCTTCATTCAAGCATCGGCATGGTCACATGTTTGAACCTTATATGGTCGTAAGTGCGATCCCAGTATGTTGGCACAAATTGGGAAGCTCAAATCACTGGTCCGAATTGATTCAAAGAAACCACAACAAGATCCTCAAATTCGAACAATCTTCTAGCGGCTCAGAGTCGTAAAAGAGTTATGCAGATAAACGACGAAGCCTTTAGAGTTTAATTGGTGATCATGTACTTCTAAAAGTATCACCGTGGAAGGGAGTAATTCGTTTTGGTCAAAAAGTCGCTAGCAACCGCGTCTACGTAGGACCTTTCAAGATACTCGAAAGAGTAGGACCTGCAGCATACAAGCTTGATCTACCAGAAGAACTCAACAGATTCATCCCACTTCCACGTATCTAACTGAAGAAGTGCCTGCTATGAAAACCTCCACATTCCTCTGGAAGATATTCAGATTGATGAATCTATGCATTTATTGAAAGACCATAGAATTAAGCATTCGGGTGAGAACGTCTACGACGGTCGCATTCCAATTGTAGGGTATGACAGTATATGGGTAATAATTGACGAATTACCAAAATCACTCACTTTATTCCTATCCGCGAGATTTCAAGAAGAAAAGCTTGCTCGATTATTATCAGCGAAATCGTAAGCCGACATGGGGTACAGTTAAGCATTATCCTGATCGTGATGGTCGTTTCATTCAACGAAATAGGCAAGAGTACAACCGTTAGGGTACGCGATTAGATCTTAGCTAAACAGCCTAATCCTCAAACTGATGGTCAATCTGAACGCACTCAAACTTCTTGAAGATATCTAGTCGAGCATGTTTATAGACTTCAAGAGAAATGGGACGCTACATACCATTACGAATTTTCGTACAACAACAGCTATCATTCAAGCATCGGCATGGCACCTTTTGAAGCCTTATATGGTCGTTAATGCCGATCTTCATATGTGCACGAAATTGGGGAAGCTCAAATCACTGGTCCGGAATTGATTCAAGAAACTCACAGACAAGTCCATCAAATTCGAAACAATCTTCTAGCGGCTCAGAGTCTCAAAAGAGTTATGCAGATAAACGACGAAGCCTTAGAGTTTAACATTGGTGACCATGTACTTCAAAGTATCACCGTGAAGGGAGATTCGTTGTCAAAGGCACACACCGGCTAGTAGATTCAAATACCAAAGACAGCACAAGTTGATCTCCAAAAACTACAGGTCATCCCATTCACGTATCTAACTGAGAGGCCTCCGATAACCCATTCCTGGAATCAATATGATATCATTATGAAAGACATAAAATCATAGACTCGGGAAGTCTAGACGATCATCAATGTTAGGTATGAGTAAGGGTATTTATTGGACTGACTCATCAAAATACGTCTTTCACTTTTACCTTAACTTCGCGAAATTCAAAAAGGAAAACTTGTCGAAATTTTTATCAAGCTCCGTTAACGAATTTCAGTTATAAATTTTTCTTTATCTTATTTTATTTAATATCATAATAATAAACAAACAACCTAAAGTGTAATTGATAAAAATATAAATAAACCAATTAATATATGAAATGGGTGTCAGGACTGAACGTCACCGGTTAAACCAAAGACTAACATCAAGCATAACACTTCGGGCCATTGTTTGTTCTGTCAACCTAGAACAATTGAGTCTTAATCACCTAGTACCGGTTTCGCAACAAAAACTGATCCATTCAACTCGCAACGTTTGAATAATCGCGATTTCAGTTATACCGATCACACAATTCTAATCAATTCAACTGATTGACTGGAATTCGAAAGTTTATACGGCTATCCAATATCGAATACTGTAACAAAGACTTTAGATCTGGTGACCATGTACTTCTAAAAGTATCACCGTGGAAGGGAGTAGTTCGTTTTGGTCAAAAAGGCAAGCTAGCACCGCGCTACGTTAGGACCTTTCAAGATACTCGAAAGAGTAGGATCTGCAGCATACAAGCTTGATCTACCAGAAGAACTCAACAGGATTCATCCCACATTCACGTATCTAACTTGAAGAAGTGCCTCGCTGATGAAAACCTCCACATTCCTCTGGAAGATATTCAGATTGATGAATCTATGCATTTTATTGAAAGACCAGTAGAAATCATAGACTTCGGGGAGAAACGTCTACGACGGAGTCGCATTCCAATTGTTAGGGTACGCTGGGAGTCGAAACGGGGACCTGAGTTTACTTGGGAACGTGAAGACTCAATGCGTGAAAAATACCCGCATCTTTTTCCTACTACTTCTACTACTTAACTTTCGGGACGAAATTCCTAAAAGTAGGGGATACTGTAACATTTGTCGAAAATGGGTTTTATCAAACCCGCTCGTTTGTAATCGAATATTCAGTTATAAATGTTTGTTGCCTATTTATGCTTATTTTAATTTTTAATGATACATAATTAATAAACAAACTAAACCATAAAAGTTATAATTGATAAAAAATATAAATAAAACAATTAAAAATGAAATGGGGCTGCCGGGACTCGAACCCGGGTCAGCCGGGTTATAACTTCAAAGACTTAACACTCACACGCATAACCACTCCGCCACTTGTTTGTTTTCTGTCAACTCTAGGAAACAAATGAGTCTTATATACAAACCTAGATAAACCGGTTGCGCCAACTGAAAAACTGAAATCGGCTATTCAACCGTCTAAACGTTTGAATAATCGCGATTTCAGTTTTATAACCGATGCACCGACAATTCTAATCAATTCAGACTTGAATTGACTTGAATTCGGATGATGATGGGTTTTATAACCGAAGCTATCCAATAATCCGAATTACTGTAATCAAAGATCTTCTTCACGACTCCGAAACATTCCACAAACCTCCAATTACATTTCCGCACACTTTACAGTCCACCGTGCAAGTTCGCCGGAAAACCGTATTCTTCATCAAAACGGTAAGTCTTTCAATACCGTCGTAGTCTAACAATTGTTAAGCTATTTCTAACTCAAACCTTTCAATTGAAATCGAATTCAGACACTATTATCAGATAACTCCAGTTCGCCGGAAAATTTCTGGAAATCTTTATCTTCGTCTGTGAAACGGTAAGGACCTTCAAACACACTGTTAACGTTTGTTTAGCACTTCAATTTCATGATTAGCTAATTAAAACAATTAATTGATTTGCTCAGTTGAAGTTCTTAAAAACAGAGACCGACGCCTTGCCGGAACTCTGTAATAAATCGTTCACCGGTATGTTTACCTCTAATTATCATCTCTGCTATCTCATATTAGTATGTGCAATGTTTAACAATCGAATTAACAAGATTTAATGGTGTAATCTGCTGTCGGTAAAATCCAACGAAGAAGATGAACTGTGATAACATTATAAGTATAATTAAAATTGGTATTTTAAACGAGTTAGACACACAGTCCAGCGGTGGACTGTGTGCGAACAAAAACCCGCATACGTCCCGAGTTCGATCCCTGATACACGCACCCTCTATGTAATAAAATGCCTTTTTGATTAAAACTGAACCGGGTTAACTCCGTTAGTTGTTAAGTATAATAAAATTTGTATATTAACCAAGTTAGACACACAGTCCAGCGGTGGACTGTGTGTAACGTTAAAGCGCAGGTCCCGGGTTCGAGACCTGTTAGTGGCACCGGTTCGATGAATTAAAATGTTTTTGAAATTAAAAGAATTTTGGATAAATTGAATTAATATATAAGTATAATTAAAAACAGAATTATTTCGGGTTAGACACGTAGCTCAGTTGGTAGAGCTGCGTGCACGCGTACGGGAGGTCTCGGGTTCGAGCCTCACCCAGCGCAATACAATTACACAATAAATCGGTCAACAAGTCAAACGGTCAACGGTCAACGGTCGCAAAAAGTCAACATATTTTTATATTTTTATTTATTTAATTTAATTTAAAAATCAATTAAAAATACTTAAAAATAATGTTTTTAAAGATAGGAAATAGCCTTAAACTCACAAAAATATATCTAAAAATCTTATTAAAATTATTAATAAAATCCACTCATTTACTATATTTTCCGTTATTATTTAGGTTAGATAATTCTCGTTGTCCCGCTCTTCCAACTCGTGCGCATCTCACCATCTCAAATCAAACGCACCCAATGTGAGTGAATCTTTACAAATTCTCCGTTTTAATCACGTTTTGGGGTGTATCATGTGTCTTGCTATATATTATATTTAAATCATTGTGCATACAACATATCATGAACAAATGTGTATTCAGCTTGTTTCAACTGTTTGTGTGGTTATTGTTAGATTCAATTTATTATTTTCAGTACATGCAATTTCATAGGCCGCCGCTCCCCATTACATTATGAGCATTGAGCATGTTCCCCATTACATTATGAGCGTGAACCTAGCGTGCCCACATATGATCGGCTCCGTTTGATTGAGCCTTGATCGCACAGTCATTTATCATTTTCAGTACATGCAATACGATTGGCTCCGTTTGATTGAGCCTTGATCGCACAGTTTCATTCATGTTATTTATTGTATGATGTTGGTATGTTAATGTATGCTATCATATGTTACTGTATGTTATAGTTGTGATTGCAATTGCTACTGCTTGATTATTTACATTTGCTCATTCATGATTATGCACAATTTTTCATTGATAAACTAACAAGAAAATCAATAATAAATGTTTATCTAACAAGGTTCACTCGCCAACTTATGTTGACCCAAAAACCCCAATTTTTACACATGATACAGGTGAACCAGCTGCAGCAAGAAACACTTAGGATTGGACTAGAAGAATAAAATGATTTAGAGTTTGGAATTGTTTTGTTTGGTTTATTTTCTTTGTATTGTATGGACATGTTTGGATATTTGGGAATGTAATTTTGACTTTAATAAATATGAAACATATTAGTAAAATCATGAGCTTTGGTGATAACCCAATTATGCCCCGACTCTTATTCCGCTGCGGGTCGGGGTGTGACATATAGCTTGTGGACTTACTAGTAACTTTTGATGTTGAGATTATGTTAAATTGCTAGCTTTGAATGTGGTTGACAGTTTTAGGATAATGAGAGCTTGAGTTTGTATTGATTTAGTTATACATGGCCATGACATAGCTAGGTGATCATGTGGTTGTAAGTATATTGCATCGTAAGTATGAAATGTACATAGTCGTTTGTATAGCCAAATATGATGAAGCGGATACATGAAGTTATGTCAAAAGTTCATATGATAAACGTTGACTTCTGAAAGTCAACTGTGCATAAGAAGCATGCTTAGACTTGTTGTCACAAATGTAAGATTATAGAAAGTCATACGGTATGTGTGTAACACCCTGTAAAAAAATCGTGTCCAATAGTATAGTGACACATGTTGTATTTTAAATATAGTCTGTTAAAGACCAATAAGGACTAAAGGCGTCAACATGCTCAAACTGAGCCTCTTAGTGACGGTCCGATGTCAACATGCATAAATAACAGCCTCTGAGTGACTGATATGCCAACATGCTTAAATCATTAGCCTCTGAGTGACTGATATGTCAACATGCTTGAAATTGGCCTCTGAGTGACTGATACATCAACATGCCCAGCCTCTAAGTGACATCGGAATCAACATGCTTATAATAAGCCTCTGAGTGATCCTTTGTGAAGTCCTAAACTCTCATACGTGCCAATTGTTGGACGAGAGAGTTCAATTTTGTAAATATGTGAAAGTTGGATAATGGAGGGATTAAAAGTATAAACATGTTAATTTATACCTCTTAGTGACCTTTCAACGAACCGAAAGCTCGACAATGTCCGGGCATAATCCCAAGTATGCCAAATATTGGCTACGGAGGGCTAAAAGTGCCAAAATGGTGTTTAAATAGGTTTTTATAAGCTTTTATAAGTTAAGGGGTTAAAAGTGTCAAATTTTGAAACTGGCCAAAGGGCGGTCGCGGGCCGCGAGAGACCAGGCATGGGTCTCTCGCGGGGCGCGAGAAAGGCTCTGCGGCAGATTGTTTTGTTTGGAGACCAAGCAAAACTCCAAAACCATTAATTCGAAACCATGGCTTCTCTAAACTGCTATACCACGTTTTGGGACACTTGTAAGCTTCTTCTTACACCCATAAACACCTGGCTTCACTTCCTTTAAGCTCTCCAACTATAAATAAGTGCTTAAGTTCACCATTTCAACTTGCACCTTTCTCATTCACTCTTCTCTCTCCTCTGGAAGTTCCTAACTAAAAGGAGCAATCCAACATAGTTCTTTTTCATCTAGGAATCACTAAGTGTTCCTTCTTTGTGCATTTTCGTTTATAAGCTTTTATAGCCAAAAGTCAAACGTTTTACATCAAACGCTTTGACTTTCGGTTAAGAACATTATGGTCCAACCATTGTTCGAAATGAACATGGCTAAGTGATCATATTAAGGTAGGTGTTAGTTCCTATAAAGGGCACCTCCTGAAGATCACGTTTGCTAGACCAATTGACGAGTCAAAGTTATGAAAATTAAAAAGTCAAACAGGCCATTTTTCGAAAAAATCATAAATTGATCTTATATATGTTATGAAACCTGTTTTGACACTTAAAAAAGTAGGTAATAAGTATTATAACATGTAAGAACATGTTCGGTTCGTCAATTTCAGTTCTAGAGTCGGTTCGCAAACGAAAGTCGCGAAGTTTGACTTCTGCTTTGACTTTCGATTCTGACCCGATTTAGATTAGTTACCTACTGATCTAAAGTTGCATTATGATCATAACATAATTTAGCATAACCCTCTAAGGTTATATTACATGATCATAATCAGAATCCCAGTTTATGCGCAAGTTCCATAATTATGTCATTTTGACCAAAATACCCTTTTTACATAAATCAAGGTTTTAATGATAATAAACTTGAAAATGAGTTTCGTATTGATGTAATATTATAAGTAGGATTATTTGGGGTGTTAAACCAAGTTATAAACTGAGTTTTCAAGCAAGTCTTTAAATTATGTCGATAATTGATGATTTTAGCCCATGTGGCTTATAAAATACTTTTAATCAAATCTTTTCAAGGTAAATCATTTACCTACTGATATGTCATATTAAATAACATATTTTAAACATTTTAATCTGACCCTAATGTCAGTTTTCATTAAACATCGCATAAAACGTCATTTTACGACATAAGCACCGTCTCGGCGCATAGTATGGTTTTAAACCATATTAATGGACCAACACTTGTCACCTACTGATTTTAAAATTTATTTTAAACATATTTATAGTAGGTTCATGTTATAAACTCAGAATCTCAAATAATTTATAGACTATGTGTAAAATGACCAAAATGCCCATTCGGTGCATAGTTTGGTCATAAAAGATAATTTACACATATAATTGACTTCCTACTGATATTATATCATAAATAAAATTTTTCCAGAATACTTATGATGATAATTCTTTTATACGATATGAAATTTCCAAAATGCCCTTATGAGGCATAGTTTCGTTTTAAAACCATAACAGGCATACAATTTGATATCCTACTGATATATTAACTTATTTAAAGTATAATGGCATATAGAACTTGTCCATGACTTATCCGATTACCCGATATCGCTAATATGCGCATGGTTACGTATATGTAACTATTTTACGAAAAACTAACCTAAATGTGTTTAATCTTGTCATTTAAGTCTCAAAATCCAGAATGTTAATAGTTTACCCATATTAAACAAGTCAAGGTACTTGTTGGGATTAAACTACATTCTATCCAATCATCGTTTAATCTAGCGTCATACGTTTTGATCAAATACGCTAGTCGATCCAAGTCTATGACTTAAATAAAGGCCGTTAGTATTTAATTGGTTAGTTTATGCCATAATCCAGACTAGAGACTTGCCGGTAAATGCTATCTGCACTTAATCCTTTTGTGTACGGCTGAGTTATTAAAAATTAAAAGAAGACTAGCTCAGGTAAATACTCTCGACATTCTTTCCTCTATACGGGCTTGGGTTACGGTAAATTATTACCGCTTGGTCGGAAATGGGATTAATCGAACGCCGGTTCGGAATAGAAATCCGCATATTCTGTTTTAGTCAGTTTTGTTTGATAATTTAAACATCGGGGGTTAACTACCGTGTCCTGGATATCCTCGGCTCATTACAATCGAAATGGCCACGACCTTAGCGCGGGTGTAGCGCGTAACCCGATAGACGCTCAATTATGCATTCCCACAAGGTTGGGAGGAATGACTCCTTCGTGAGTCCAAAGTGGTGTGTACGTTAATTGTGTCTCGGTTTTCGTGCCGAGCCCCGTATGTATGACAAACATGTAAATCTGTTAACAAGGTTGGACGGTCAATTGACCCAAGTTACAAAAAGATTTTGTGCTGATACGCACCTAAAACATTTTTGAAATGTTTTCAAAATGAGTCGGGTTGGGTGTATTTACCAGCGAAAGCTTACGTATTTTCAAAAGACTAATCTGCAGGTACAATACGAAAATAGGCCGGAAGTGCTTGGTAGTGATAGAGGATCTTGCAAATCCTAAATCTGCCCAAAGTCTGTTTTATATTTTTTCCTTGTACAATTTATGATCCGCCTGTGGATCTCTATTACAAGCTTGTATATTATTTTGTATTTTCGAACATTCGGTTTGTAATAGTAATTTTACTCCAAGACTTCCGCTGTGCCGTGTTTAATTGACGATGATGTTATCAATTGACGCCACGATACTCCCCACCCGGGCCCACCGGTGTATGGATTTCGGGGTTGGAAATCCGGGGTGTGACAATGTGATGTATCAATATGTGTTATATGTGATGACATAATGAATTATATGAGTTTGAAAAGATGTGATTTTTGGGGATATGCCATGTGCTTGTTAGGATTGACTTATGAAAGTCATATGTGAGTTATGCATTTGATATGATCGTTAATAATACAATCGTGTATGCTAACAAGAATGTGATTGCGATGACATGAAAGTATAGGGATCATGTCAAGATGGATGGAAGCATGGAAGGCTAACGGGTCAAAAAGGAGACAAGGCAACGGATGCAAATACGAACGCTAAGGTAAGTGATTTCCGGAATCATTTCTTCTCTTGTAAATGAATATTGTTATGTTGAATACAGGGGGTTGTGTAAGAAATTACGGATAAGGGTAGGAATCAAGGTATATATTGTTGTGATAAGTTATAAGATGTCAACTACGTTCGGAAATCATAATGGAAGTAAACGGGTCAAAATGTATAAGTATGTGTCGGGTGTGGGTTTTGGATGTTATGGTATGGGAACCATATAAGAATGTTAACTATTTACAAATTAAAGAAAATATGTTATAACGGGTTGTAAATACTAGCTATGTTGGAAATAACTTAGAACAGTCGAACGGGTCAAAAGAATCAAGAAAGTATGTTAGAGGTATAGATTTGATTAAAGAGACATGGGTTAAGTGTTAAAAGGATACATGAAGCTTATGGAATGTTATGGGATGATACGGGATATGACGAGTCAGTTCGGGTTAGAACGGGAGTCGGAAACGGGCTGTGTAAGCTTGAGTAGGGAAAAACAGCGTCGACAACACAGAAGGGGCGTCGCCGACGGTCTCCTTAGCCGTCGCCAATGTTGCCCCATTCTTCCGATGCGTTAACCCACGATCTACGCAACTTAGTTTTGACGCAACATTTTAGATGGCGTCACCGACGCCTCCCACAAACTTAATATGCTGTTTTTTGTTGATTATTCGTATTGTGAGTTCCATATCTCCTAAAATCTGTTCTAGTAACCCCCAATGAACCCCGAAAAGTGAAAATAACCAATAGGGAGTTATGTGGACTTATTGAATTGTATTAGTGATTACTGATATGAATAGTATGTAAGCATGTATGTGTGTGTGTGGCTGAATTACATGTTAATGGTGGAATCCCTAGGTAAACATGAATAGGAGTAAACATGTGCATGGATTCGTATGTATGAGACTTAATTATATGGATATGTTAGCATAACTTTATAGGTAAATAAGGGCCTGTATGTATATATACACGGCTTCAATACGATATGAGCATTGACGTTACTAATTATGGCTCTGAGAATGAAATGAAAGTGCATGTTTACTTATGTTGACCTTTGAAGATTGACGATTGGGATGCAAGATCATACATGGAACAATAATCGAAAGGATTTCATGAATAGAAAGAATATGGAGGGATTCATTTAATTATGAATGTTGAATACTATGTATGATGTCACTGAATATTAAAATCGAATGTATGTGGTGATTGCAGGTTGCACCGAGTTAACATTACTATTGAATTTAAAGGTTGAAGATCGAGTCAAGGAGCAAGGATTGTATGGGAAGAGCGGTCTCATATCTTGTATCCATGTATCACATTTAAGAAATTAATCAAGAATGAATGTTGTGAATCGTTTAAGGAAAGTGTCCAAACTAAAGGAACATTCAAGTAAGTTATATAGACAATAAAGAAAGAATTTTTAAATTGGTATTTCCGCTGCGTCGTTTTGGGTCAATATACGTTTAGTGTGTTACAAAATCCGTGAATGCCGAAAATCCTAATATTTCGCTGGAGGTGTAAATGGAAACAAGAAGGCTTTTTTTTAAAGTTTTATGCTTTGTCAAAATCGCCCACTTCGTTTACATTATTTTAAAACCGAAGTTTACTATCAAGGCAAGAATGATTCTTGCATTTTATGTGTTTCAAAATTAATCAAACTTTATAAATTTTAATGATTCATACTTATATTATTTTATAACAAAATTTATAAAAACTTAAACTTTTAGATATATTTTTAAATTTTAAAAACTATAACTTTTAAAATATAATTTCAAAATATTAACTTTTATTAACGACTTAATATCATTAATAGTTAAAGGTATTTCATAAAATTCTATAAAATAGAAAATTACAAAATTTGTTATCTAATAAATAGTTTTTTGACATAATATCCTTTTTTATGAAAAAATCGTATATATAATACTTATGTGATAATTGGGAGATTTGAGTTGGATACATATTTATACATATCAAATTCTATATGTATACTAGGTGGGGTTCAGGTACAAAGTTCAAGTTTCTTAAAAAAGGTAAAAAGTAATAAAACAACTATAATTTCAGCCATAAAAACACTAAAACTCAGAAATAACAGAGTGAAAAATTACTAAACACCATATTCAAACCATAATAGTCCATAAAAACTTCGAACACACAATAGTAGAACTACGAATATAAAACAAGACATGCAAATCAATATAAAACAAAATAATATTTGTTATTCGATAATCAGAGTCTTATCATCCAAAACAGAAAACAAAACCCACATATGTACAATATGATGTTTTAGTAATCTTCATTTTGTTATTTGTGAGTTTTTGATGTGTTTTAAATGGTTGACATTTTAATGTTTAATGACATTTTACACTTTTTAAGAAATTTAGACTTTGTAGCAAACTCCTACCCTATATATAGGAGAGGTTTATGTTGAGAACGCTAAATATTACGAGAACCTTGAGAACGAATGGAAAAATCAATTAAAACCAATTTTTTGAATGCAAAACTCATTGTAATTAAGATACAACATCAAAAAAAGAATTTAAACATTAAATAATTCATTTTTCTTTTCAAAATCACTCTTTTTACATATTTTACACATGTGTAAATATAACAGATTTACACATGTGTAAATGGTTAAACTTACACAAATGTAAATTTTATTATTTACGAATTCACGTAAATATAAACGTTTAAATTAAATTTCTAACATTGTATTCGAATAATAATAATGATAAGTTTAGAAATTTTTTTTGTATTTGAATTGTTTTTTGATCATGTTCTCACGGTTTTTAATTCGTTCTCACGTTTTTCAAAATATTAAGTTTCTCATTTAAACCTTCTCCCATATATACGCATATAAGATTGAATAAATATAAATATAATAGCTTTTTTTATATTGTATATAAGTTAATTAAGATTGTGTATATCTTTCAAATACTATAATTTATTAACTATTAATATAATTATTGGTTTTATATTATCTCTATATAAGAGTGTTTTAGACGATTGTGCTTTATTTTAGACAAGTCAATAAAAATTACTCTAACATATGCCAATCATTCTTTATTTACTTTGTACTGTAAAAGAAAAAATGTTAACATTATTATTTAGACGGCTTAATCTATATACACACCTCTATTGCCTATTTGGACATCCTTGAGGCCTCTAGATGGGTTGTCTAGGCCTAGACGCTCCGTATAGGCACTGATATTTAGGAGTCAGCAGTTACCTGACAGGGCACACACATTTATGTGTTTAGACGGGCCGTCTAGACCTAGACGACCCGTCTACGAACTTGTTTTTTTAGTTGGAATAGAGGTATTTTGGTGGGGTAGATTGGTTGTTGTTGGAGGTTGAAAAAATGGTGTTTTGGTGG
Source organism: Scalesia atractyloides (assembly GCA_947069175.1). Classification (NCBI taxonomy): domain Eukaryota; kingdom Viridiplantae; phylum Streptophyta; class Magnoliopsida; order Asterales; family Asteraceae; genus Scalesia; species Scalesia atractyloides. The sequence continues at coordinate 82,534,718 of CAMTDV010001632.1, forward strand.
AGTAAATTGGTTGGTGTTGGAGGTTAATTTTTTTTGTGGTGAAATTTTACATTTTTAAAAAGTTTTGTTTATTGTATAAAAATAAGTTATCTTTTTTGATCGTTTAAATATTTAATTGTTTTTACATTGTATTTTACAAAATAATATAATATTAAAATTTAATATTGTTTTCAACATTTTAAGAAGAATGCAAGAAGTATATGTTGTTTTCGTATTACATTTCAACGTCGATTTAACACAAACAATCATCAAGTAATCGAATAACTAAAAAAAAAGTTAAATATTACAGATATAACAATATAACATAACTTTGTACATCTATAACAATATGTATCTGTACAACTGAATACTAAATACAAAAGGAGCGGTCTATGCATACGAGTCAGAGTCGGACTCGGGATCTGGCTGCTGCAGCTGCTGCTGCTGATGTAGTGGGAGCGGTATGGGAGGTAACCCGTCTCTCGCACGTCTATCCTGCAACTCCCGAACCACCCAGCCCATGAGATCCATAAGCCTGTCAACGTCGGCTCGTAAGCGCGGGTATGCTGCACCTCCCAGGGCATGACCTGGAATGACGTGCTGCGGAAACTGGGGCGCCCTTTAAGGTGGTGGTGGCGGTGCCGGTGCCGGTCCGTCAAAATCAACCGGAGGGTCCTGGACTACGCTGCCTCATCTGCCGGCGGATAGACTGGATCGAAGTGATCTGGCAGCGGCTCCGGAATCCATGGCTCACCTTCACAGGTTTTAAACCGCTCGCCTAGCACGCCGAACCTCTTCACTAGCTTCATCCCCCGCAAGGTCTGAAAACCCATCCGCGTGGATGGTATGGCCGGCTGCAAGTGCGGGTCCGTCTCCAACACAAGACCCAACGACCGGGCAATCACGGTGGCGTACGTCTTGCCGTACAAAAAGCCGTGCTCCTGCCGGTGATGGGCGGAGGCGAAGTACTGGGCGAGACCGTGCGCAAGGCCCTCCTGTACATAAGGCAATAGTAGAAAATAAATCGATGCTCGTACACCACTCACGGCTGTGTCCGCGAGCGGTAATAGACGTAGCGAGCACCCGATGTAGATACCTACACATTATATTAGCGAAATATGGAAATTAATTCATAGCAACAATAATCAAATAATTACCGTAATAAATGTACGTACCTGTATAACAGGTCGACAACGTGAGAAATCCTCCCCTTCGCCCTGACATGCTCCCAAGTGTCATGGCCTGCGACCACCTCCCAAAATCCCAAAAGAGTGGGTCTATCCACCACCACTAGCCCCTCCGTATAAACATCCATAGTAATCTCCTCCTGCATGTATATGTCACTATGAATGACAACCTCAGCAAGCGTCATCGAACGCCACACACCGGCAAGCTTAAATGAAATCTCAGGCGGAGGGGGAGGACCATGTGGCTGGGGAGGCGACTGGTCGACCCGTGGAGGGTGGAACGTGAAGGTCGACAGGAACTCGATGAGCAGCTCCCTATAACTCGGCGTGCCAGCCAAGTCAAACAAACGGTGCCACAGGGAATCAACGGGAACGAAACCGCAGTCTCGGCGTCTTACCAATCGCCTCGATCGCATCTTAGTCGACCGCCGCGTGCGATCCGACGTGCATCCGGCGTAGCTTCCCGCAAAAATGGGCGGCCTTTCGGGCGGGAACTCAAGATAGGGGTGGTCGTGTAGCGGATCTGCTGGCGCTGGCGGCGCCCGTCGCGGACCATGAGGATTTGGGTTCCCGTGTATCAGATCTCCAATCTCCTCCATAACCAATCTGCGATTGTATTAACAATGTAACACAAATGATAACAATAAACCGAATATTAACACATAATATTAAAACATTATATTATAAAAGTAAAAAAAATTAACCGGTCGTCTGCTAAGCTCTAAAAGACTCAGGTGGTTAATTACCATTTTACCCCTGAATTAGGCCTAGATGGGTGGCCATTCATGGGAAAATGGTAATTTACGTTTTACCTTTAAAATTCAAAAATTGGCCAGCTTAAAAGATCCCGCTCAATTTGTACGTGGCGTATAGGTCTAGACGTGTCGTCTAATTGTTTAATATTACCGTGTTGCCCCTGATATTAGCCTAGACGGACAACGAACCAGGGGTAAAATGGTCTTGTTGCTAGACCCAGACGGGGCGTCTGGGTCTAGAAGAGTCGTATATTGACAATTAATTTTTTTTGGTATAATTAATATGATTTTGTTTACTTAATACGAACGTTGATATAAGCCCATGGTTTAATTGTTGTACTTATATCAAAGTTCGTATTAAGTAAGTAAAATCATGTTAATTATACCAAAAATTTTCTAATTGTATAAAAAAATCTTTGTATTCGCATATTGTGTTTCAACTATATCCTTAACACAACCTACTATGCGGTCCAGCGAGCTCCTATCTTGGACGCGTCTTTTTAAATTCGCGTGTTGACTCTCAACTCTGTTTGTGGTACGCTGCCCGAAGTTGCGTCTCTGATCAGTCCACGCAAAGACAAACATTTGCTTGTAGTCTTTCAGCCAGTTATCATACACGTACGTAAACACCCCTAAAAAGTATCAATAATTAGTTAAATGTACATGGGTAAGTCATATTTTATTACAAAAACTTACTTGAACGTTTGCACTCTACAAGTCGCTTTTGTAAGTGGCGCAAGTTGTACTCGTATATGGGTATTGATGGAGACTCACACAATCTCCCCCAGGATGACAAAATTTTTTGTCATTCTTCTTCTGTGAATGCGCTCTTGCAGTGCTTACAAATATTCTTTTGAATGTGAAACCTACAGAGATATCGAGAGGCGTTTGGAAAAACTTTAGCACACGCATTAATTAGGGCTAGGTCTCTATCCGTTACAATAACACGTGACTCCATACATTCGTCCAACATTGACCTGATCCTCTCAAGCACCCATACAAAGTTATCACTACGTTCCTTGCAGATAACGGCATCCGCGATACAAAACAATAGTTGGTGGGCGTTATACCAACTATCTGGACAAATGGCATGTTGTATACGTCCGTCTTGTACGTGGAATCGATTAGTAAAACGTGCGGGAATGCACGCCACATTTCACTCGAGTAGGGATGAACAAAGAAGATCTATGTAACGACCTCTGTTTCGGGTTCCTCCTGTGTCTCGCAAATAAATCCGTTTGTAATAAGGATGTTTTCTAGCGACTGCAGGGAGTCAGTCCGTACTTTGTTTGGCCCTAATCTTTTGAACTGCATTTTGAACGTCTTTCTGAACATGGAAACTGTCGAGGAACTGCTTCCTTATCGTTTGAAAATTTTTGCGCGGCTCCATGTTTTGTGCTGTCAACTGCTCGATCATTTTGTATTCGTCAGGAGCAAACCTTCACACAAATGCGTGGCCCGACAAGTCCTGACAGACTTCATGGTTATGTTCAGTCTTTCCCCCTTTTATCCCCCATGTTTCATACGGATGGTCCCGCACAGCCACCAGGTAAAACGGGCAACCAGTTTTCTTGCTTCTAGCTTTTCTAACCGTTGCTGTTGTATGGTGCTCACACCACGGTCACATTCAAGCCATACCCCAGGTCCTTCCACTAATTTTCTTTGATCGTCGAGTCACAATAACGAAACCATCCGCCTTTGTCTTTTCCTGTGCCCAGTTTTTAGCTCATCTAAAGAGTTGAAAACCTGTAAAATCGATAGCGTTATGTTAGATTTTATGTTTACTCATCTGCACAACTTAAACAAATAAGTTTTGATACCGTCTCTGTACGGTACGGATTGCCTGCGCATGGGGGTGCCTCACCACCATATCCTCCACCATCAGGATAGACTTGTTGACCGTACAAAGAATGTGTTGCATTGTAACTTTCGTAACAGTCTCCTCCGTATCCATCCAGACCGTGTTGTTGCACGTACGAGTATTCACACCCGTATCCATAATCCGGAAACCCATGTTGCGCAGGATAACATGGTGCATCAACTTGGTACGAGTCGTCCACATGGGATATTTCTTCAACGGGAGGAAGCTCGTTCAAATGTAGAAAGTCTGTTTTGATTTCCTTGTACACTTGATACAACCTCCTCTTACACGTTAGAATTGGGAACACCGGTCTCCCCTTAACAACGATATCACCATTAGTAATAATTAAAATAACAACTAGTTTAACCTAATAACTATTACCGAATTGGCTTCAGGCGTCCATGACTCGCCAGAATACGCCCCAAAGAAATAGTTGTCGTTCCAGTTTGATGACATTTCACCACCTTGAATGATATCAGATGAAGTAATATAAGCCAAAGTTCAAGACCGGGAGAATTCCGACGATGAATTGAAAGTATTTTGAGACATCAAAAACTCTTCATAGGTCTATTTAACAAAGAAATATACGTCCCGTCTAGTACTAGACGGGCTATCACGTAGTACTTTGCTGACATGCATGCAGACCACAAAAGTCAAGAAACCTTCAAGATGGATCGTCTAGGCGTAGACGCCCCGTCTTGGGCTGGTCGTCTTCAAGGTCCGTCTACAGCTAGACGCCCCGTCTATGTGACTGATTTGATGTTGTACGAGGGTAGGAAGTGGTCGGAGAAAAAGAAACCTAGACGCCCCGTCTAAAGGGTGTCTAAATAGACAGATGGGTGTGTGAATATGTAGACCCTATTTAGACAGGTCAAATTTAGCCACTCATTTGTAGATAAAGATGATAGTATACAAACAACTGTTTATAAAGTTATGAATTACTATTACAAATTTTTATTTTTTAAGTATTAATTTTAATTACAATTTTGTATTTTTTTATTTAATGTTCCATGTAGTTGTATTAATTAAAAAATCTAATCACAAAACATATTAGTTCGCCCGTTGTATCACATGAGTAACTAACCTAGTACTTTATATAGTAATCTAGTTTTTAAAGTTTTCATATTATTAGCATTATATTGTAATGTGTATGTATATAATATATATAGGGTTAGAATTGTGTGAGAAACACTACGCTAATTGAGAAACTTGAGAAGTATTCTACACCACACATTATCTTCACGATTTTCGTAATATACACATATGTATGTCTTAAATTGACTATATACATATGTGTATAATTTAAGATTTGACAATATACAATATACATATATGTATATGGTCAATTTTAAACTATACATATGTGTATATTACGAAAAACTTAGGGAAATGTGTGGTCCAAAATTCTTCTTAAGTTTCTCAAATATGGTGGACTTCTCTTAAGATCCCTACCCCATATATACATATATACGGGGTTAGGGTAAAATGAAAAACTTATACGAGTTAGGAGAATTTTTTCAATTTTTTTTACCAAAAATCCTAAAAAAATCCTTTTCAATTTTTTAATTACGGTAGCCGTAAATGCTATAAAAAGCAATGTCATGCTTATGTCATCACCTTTTTAAAGCGGTTGTAGGGGGCCGAAAAATACCACTTCGAAATTTTTTTACGACAGTTTTTCTAAATATTTTAATCTAGGGGTGTGGAAAAAATGGAAGCAAAACTTACAAGAGAAGGCCGAATTCTCTAAGTCTCATAACTCAGGTGGTTTTTCCTTAATCTTGATCTTATATATATGTGTGCGCGTACGGTTTTTTATGAACGGTTAGGAGAGTGATACTATCTATAGGTTATACTATCTAACAGATTAATTATGATGTATAATTAGTTGCAACGATAATGCACCAACTTAATATCAATTCATAGATTATATAAAGCCAGAATACATTACAAACACAAACACATACTGTTAAAGACATTCGAACCAGATTGAATATCTTCCTTTATTCATTATTCATATATATATATTATGGAGAAGAAAATTCAAGTCCTCAGTCCCTGACGACGAATCGAAATGCCCTCGCGACTAAATTCGTAATGTTCAAAATCCCAACTCGTATTGTCCCCACCACTTCTAACGGCGATCGTAGAGATCCAGTTGAAGGTAGACTTGCATTACAAGTTGCGAGTGGTGAAGCAACAACTACGTTACAAGATCGTAAAAGTGTGGCGAGACGAACTTGAGAGTCGTCCACAACGATACTAAAACCACCCACTCCATTAGTTATGGCTGAGGAAATCACATCTCTACGACATACTAGTTGTACAAGAGCATCTGCAGAAACCGAAATATATTGAAATCACATACGTACATCCGTTTCAGTTTTCTATAAGTTTAATAAACATACAATTTAAATTAAATCTTTTATTTATTGATTAAGTTATAACTAACTTAATTCAATAAAAGCAAAAGATAGATAAAGGAGCTTTAGCAGCAATTTAATCGTTCTGTCTCTCACATTAATTCATCAGCTTCACAAATTATTGCACCATTGTTTTAGTTAGTTTTTTATAGAACAATTTAAGAAAATATATATTATGGGTTTAAGGGGCCTCATGCAAAGGTCTCACTTGCCTTATGGTTAAACATATTAGTAGATATTAAATTTGAATCTTTCGAAAATACAATGGTTTAAGGCTAGCAAAACATCTTAATCAAGATAGTGTATGAAGCATTTACTTCAAGACAAACTAGACATGATCAATTGGTTAATTATGTACTGGAATTAAATGGGAGTTGTTTATTATATCTATTTTTGTCTGTAATTTATGAAGAGATCCATGTCATAAACTTTAACTACGCTCATAGATATATTAACTTTAAGCCATTCTTATATTATATATTTTGTAAAGGTTTATACGTAATGTCAGCGTTAAAAAGTGTTAAAAGATGTGACGATAACTTGAACTATAAAGTCGGAATGGTGATCTTACTTGGGAAAGGAGGGGCTACGATACTGCCATTTAGAGAACAAGATACATTTCCAGTGATGCTAAACAAATTAAAAGAGGGGCGAGAAACTTGAGCTTCAGCTTGTGTTGCCACTAAAACAACAACCAAAAGGTTGATTAAGATGATAGATTTCACTGCCATTGATGTAAAAGTGTTGGTGTGCTTATTGCCAATGGCTTGGTACATTGTTCATCAGGGAAATTGCCTATTTATAAGTGAAGTTGAAGCACAATTCAGCTTTCATATGTTTGAAAATAAGAACATATTAACTAGTTATCAAAGAAATAAGACCTTTTTGTAGATCAAACATTCAATGAGACTCGACTTTTGGATCATGTAGTGCAAGTTGTATATATCAACGCAAGATCTACTCTTGTTGTAGACTCCATGACACTACTTCATAATATTGTTGTCAATTCTGACTAATACATGAAACTAGTCAGGATTTGAATTGTTATTTCTAATATGATTTTTACATAGATTGTGTTTGTGTTGGTATATTTAATCTTTTTAATTGATGGGTCGTGTTTGAGTTGTCATTTTTAATTTGCTTAATTATAAAACGTAAAGAAGATTAGAATACACTCATATTTTATAAGGCCAACAACCAACCCATTTTCGAGTTGTCATACACTTTTTGATTTGTTTAACTATGTTAACAACTTGTTTTCAACATGTTTTCATTTTAAACATGTCAAAATTTTTGGCTAGTTTACAACATGATGTTAGACGCGTCCGTCCAGTAGTATTTATGTATTGACACAAATGTTTCTAAAATGTAAAAGATACCGATTTTTGTATATATATTCTTCAAACCACAGGTGCATATAATTGTCAGTTTCACTAATTTTCTGTTGGGAATTTGGAACAATAAAACCGATTTGGCGTGCAAGGCTTAAGGAGGGTTTTAAGGAGTGAATAATTATAGATTATTAGTAATTAGTTGTAATTATCATGTCCTAGTTAATTAATTGATTAGATAATTATCTAGCATCCTAAACAGGTTTGGTATGGACATCTTTAAGATAATTATGTGAACAATCCTAGTTATTGTCTAACGTGTTAGGTATATATATAGTGTATTGGGTATGGATTTGTAATCAAGTTTTTTGTGTACTTTTCTTGATCTAATAATATTGTAGGAGTTAGCCATAATTTCACGTTCATTTGAGTATCGACTAAAGAGCAAGTTCAATCATTGATATCAAACGAGCACTCGAGATTTGCGGTACCGGTGCGTCGGAGCAACGAGTGGTATTGTTAGGCGTCGGGCAGCGAATAGGTTGTTCGTGCGGCTGCAACTAGAAAACAAGTTGTTTCCGATGAGGGCTGGTCAACAGTAGATTCGATTTGTTTGCGAGAGGAATTGGCAAAGACATTAATCATTCTTTCGTGGTGAAGTTTATATAGACTTCAACAATGAACCAACCAAAGGCAAAAGTAAGAGGAAGAACATTCATTGGTTTTTTTTTCTCTTTTCTTGTTTGCCATCAATTAATTAAATAAGGCAATACGAGGTTTCTTTCTTCTATGCGTGAGTATGGTTTGATTGTTGTTTGAATTAAAGGGGAGCCTAAATTTTACAGGAACGTGTAATGATTCAAGAAAACTAGTGGTTGCTCGATATCGCAGCCGAGTCAATAGTGGTGAAAGTTCTTTTGACTAAAGGATGAGTCGCGGACAAAGGACTAGTTGTGTACAAGATCGTAAGAATGTTCGAGCTAGGAAGGAGCCGAAAAATATAGCTAGAAATCAAGAGGAGTTCCATGAGAGTAAATGCAAAGATGACATGCTTGGAGTTGAAGACTTGTCATATTCGAGTTCGAAATTTCATGGGTGATTGTTGGGAATACTGAACAATAAAACCTACTTGGCGTGCAAGGCTCAAGAAGGATTTTAAGGAGTGGATAATCATATATTATTAAATGTGATTATGATTTAATAATTAGTTGTAATTATCATGTCCTAGTTAATTAATTGATTAGATAATTACTTAGCATCCTAAACCAGTTAGGTTTGAATTTTTTAAGGATAATTATGTGAACAATCCTAGTTATTGTCTAACGCGTTAGGTGCTCTATACATATTACGTATTGGGTAGGGATTTATAAAAGAAATTTGTGTAGTTTTCTTAATCTAATAATATTACTAGAGTTAGTTATAATTTTACATTCGTTTGAATATTGATTGATACTCATTTTCTTTACTCAAGAATTTTGTCACACACTTCTTCCCCAAAGTACGCATGGGAAACGTCTATTAAATTTTTCACTAATATTTATTTTTATTGTCTCACCTTTTGTGATCCAACATAGGATATTATGTCACATTTCTAACTGTTGTAACTAAAGTTAACTAATTAGTCAGATTTAGTTACCATAATCTAAGTATACATATTCTTATAAAGCTAAAACATTAAAGTATACATGTAATACAATAATCAACCGTAGATAGCTATATTGGAAAGAAAGTCACATTTCTTTTAAGGGGCTCCTATTGTTCTTCAAACGTTAAATGTTTTAAAATCGTATTAAACAAGTAAATAAATATGTATTAATTATACTCTTTATAATTTGTGGACTTGCATTGTTCTTATTTAAAGTTTTTCCTTAGCATCTCATATCATTTAGCATCATACTAGCCTATTCTCATGAATACTTACAAGTTGATCATTATTTATTTATATAACAAATGTAAAATAAAAAAATTTCATATAGCTTCCCAAACATGATACGAAAACAACAATTTTTGCAGAGTGTTCACCAAATTAGTAGAAACCACATTGACAATTTTTTTTATTAGATGAACTGTTCAGAAAAACATATCACATGACAACGAAAAATGCTATAATTTGAGTTAGGAACACCTATAGAAAATATATAATAGGGATTCACAGCAATAAAGTGTAATTGACGACTTTCATGGTTTGCTGATAATATAGTAATTATTTGTGGATAAAGCACTTTGTGGGCTACCATTAGCTAAAATGACAGCAAGACTTGTATAAAATTTGAAGCCATTTAAAAACATTTTCATGCTATATTTAATCAACATTGTAACCAAAGAGTAAAAAAAATAACACGAACAAATGTGACATTTATATAAAATGTATGTTGTGTGAGGAAATAAGTATATTATAGATCAAAGAAATACTAACTATTGAAGATTTAATATTACATTATTTTGTAATCATATTTTGAGATGTGAACTTAGAAGTATTTCGACAACATAAATTTTGAAATCGTATTTGATATTACAATATAAGTAATGTGTTTCAGAGCAACCCGTTTGATCCAACACAACAAAAAATCATATATTTTTATTTAAAACCCAACTTCTTTAACCTGCCTATTTTAATATCTTTTGAATATTGGATTTTCTATGCGTTAGGAAGATCATAAATCCTTACATCATCAAAAGGTATTACATAAAACTTGTCTCATAATACTACACAAACATCAAGCTTAAAAATGCTTGAGGTACCAAAGTGAATAAACAAACAACAACCTTAAAAACAAACAATTTTATCCTAATTGTTTCCTTTAATCTTGATAAACAGAACACCTAAGAATTCAGAATTCAGATCATTGATCAATCTATTTTTTACATCAAAAACTATTGTACGTTGAAGATGGAAGCTTGGTTAATCATATATACCTTAATTTAACTTGCAAGAATTTCAAATATTATACACTTCTTTAAGCATTGTACTTATGTCAACATTGGTTCCATTTGGTACTAGGTTCTAAAGGACTTTCTGTCTCCCATTTATCCTAGCTCTTCTTTTCTGTAAATCGAACAAAACAAATGTTAAATTCATCATCATTTCTTAAGGCGATCTTGAAAAATTAACTCGCGAAAACAGTGAAAATTTATAAAGTGATCATCCACACTCATCCTTGCATAGAGACATCAAGGATCAGTTGCTACCCCTTTACCGACTTTAGTTTTATACCTTGAGTTTATTGCAGTACCTCTATTCAAATCTTTCTTAGAAATGCAAGAACTCAAAGTCGCGATCGGCTCGTTACCTTCTACTTTATTGTTATTAGTATCTTCTCCATCGTTTCCTTTGACATTTAGTTCAGCATTCATCACCTTCTGCTTCTTTGGCTGCATATTTTTTTTATTTTATGTTTAAAGTTATATTATTAAACTTTCTTCACAAAGGTGCCTACTGATATTTCCCTATCTATAATTTATCAAAAAATGTATATGAGAAGCTTTCAATATTCCTTTTTGAGTGTTTTGATTGGTTGGTGGTCTTTGTGAACTAATGGGTGGATGCCATGTGACATCCACTATTTTTTATTTTCTTTATTTACATGTACAAGTCTTAAAGCAATGTGTACAAGCTTCTATTGCATATAAATATTTATATTTTCTTTCCTTAGACTATTACTAAAAGTAAAAAGTTTCTCTTAGAATATTAATATAAGTAACAAATAACCCTTATGTTTTACTATTTATCTATATGTACAAGTTGTATAAGCTTCTATTGCATATAAATATTTATGTTTTCTTCCCTTAGACTATCACTAAAAGTAAAAAAGTTTCCCCTAAAGTATTAGTATAAATACCATATAACCTTTATGTTTTACTTTTAGTTTTAATTAATAAACCCTATGCTTTCTAAATTTATTTAACTATTATTATTGTTGTTGTTAATAATATTGTTAGATTATTATTATTATTTATTATTATTATTATTATTATTATTATTATTATTATTATTATTATTATTCACGATATTATATAAATTCAAAATCGGTTGAGTTGCGAGTTAATACGTCACAAATTTTCTTTGGTTTAACAGTACCGTCAAAACACGTTTCACCTTTTTACATAAGATTTCGCATATCGCCAACGTCTTTGCTATAACGCATGCGTGTATATAGAGGATTTTTTTTAAAATAAACTATTGAATTAATGCGTGAAATTTGTATTTGTTTTTAACAGATCCGCTGCAACGCACAGATGATAAAATACTTTGTATTTGTTTTTAACGTCTCTGTCGAAACGCACGGGTCATGAAATACTAGTTAAAATAATTCTAGAACCTCACAATAACAACAATAAAATATTAATACTACTCACAAAACATATATGCATATATACTAAGACAACTTGTCTAATTAGAGTTTGAAATGGTAGGTCAAAGACATCATTACGTGGTAGTGTAACATCCGTCAAAAACTGGATTTACCAAACCCGCTCCGTTTAATAACCGAACAATCAGTTAAAAATTTCGTGGCATATTTAAGGCCCAAAATAATTGTAAACGATACATAATTAATAAATATATTGGAATATATAATTTATATTTGAAAAAGTATTAAAAATCGTGATTAAAAATTAAAAGTTGCTGCCGGGTTTCGAACCCGGGTCAGCCAGCGAGTCAAACACAGCTTTAACACATAACCATCCAACCACTGCGCCACTCATGTTTCTTGTTAAATATTGGAAACAATTAATACATAAAATAAATCTCGAATTCAAATAACGACGCGCCCAATTGCAGTCGTCGGAAATCCCGGCGATCTCGCGAGATTGGACGGTTTCTTTTGTTCTTAACGTAAACATTAAACCTCAACATCGGTTATAACCGACGCCTGAACCCGCGACACAAGCTATAACCGCCGGAAAACGTAATGACCGACGAATCAAGACGGAAATCGGACCAAATTCATCGATGTCCCGCCCTATAAATACCTCCTCAAACCTCTGCTAGCTTTTTCGCTCACAATCACACCTTTACCCGACATAATTCCACTCGCCGGAAAAGTTCTGCACCTCGCCGGAAAACCGAGCCCTTCACTTCTGAGCCTTACCAGAGCTTATACCGAAGTCACCCACATTTATCTCAAGCTCGTTGAAGACTCTCTGCCGAAGACATACGTCGCCGGAAGTTTCTGCTGTCACCGGAGTTTCGCCGGAGAAACAGAGGAGTCCAGTTCGGTATACCTTACGCCTAATCTTTCATTCTTTTTACTTATCTCATCTGTAATTAATCATAACACACTAACGAACTTGATTAAATCTTCGAACCAGTCGGACTTCCGATTCTGGTTAAGATTAACGAAGAAGACGAAGTGTCCGTTGTCTATAAGTTTAATTTAAATCAAGATATAACTCGGGTTAGACACACAGTCCAGCGGTGGACTGTGTGCAAATAAAACACGCAAACGTCTCGAGTTCGATACATGTCCCACGCATACTCGCTTTAACAAAAATGTTCTTTTTTTAACCGAACCGGAGTCACTGCGTAAGATGTTAAGTTTAATAAAAACCGAAATAATAACCAAGATAGACACACAGTCCAGTGGTGGACTGTGTGCGCGTTTAAAACACAGGTCACGAGTTCGAGACCGGACTACCGCACCGGTCCGGACAATTATCCAACTTTTTATTTAAGACGGAAATGAAAATATTTAGTTTGTATATAAGTATAATAAAAATCAGATAATTTAACAAGTTAGACACACAGTCTAGCGGTGGACTGTGTGTTAACTCAACCCACAGGTCCCGGGTTCGAGACCTGTGAAGCGCACCGGTTCGATACATTAAAATCGTTTTTAAAAATAAATGATTTTCAGTTTAATTCAGTTAGTATATAAATATAATTAAAAATAGAAATATTTCGGGTTAGACACGTAGCTCAGTTGGTAGAGCTGCGTGCACGCGAACGGGAGGTCTCGGGTTCGAGCCTCACCCGGCGCAAACAATTTCACCGCCTGACCGGTCAACAAGTCAACGGTCAACGGTCAACTGTAGCAAAAAGTCAATTTTTTTATTATTTTTATTTATTTATTTTATTTAAAAAATCAATTAAAAATACTTAAAAATAACAGTTTTAAGGTTAGAAAATAGCCTTAAACTCACAAAAATATATCCAATCATCCTACTAAAATTGATTAATAAAATCCCCTTATTTACCAAACCATTATGTTATTATCTAGGTTAGTTTCACTTGTGGTTAAATCCAACTTCGTGCGTATTCAACATCATCAACCGAACGCACCCAATGTGAGTGAATCTTACAACTCCCCTTTTTAATTACACGTTTTGGGGTGTGTCATGTGTCACAAAATTAACTCGTTTATTTAAACTTGTGCCATACCATATTGTGATCTAAACTTAGATTGTATATATTGCTTGTAGTTATGTATTTCATTTTGTCAATTTATATGCAATTCATTCATTAGCCCCTCAGTTCCTCGTGAGAGACGAGTTGAGCAACGCGCGCCTCAAAACACATCCATTATTGTTCGTATGTGTATTATTTAGTTCATATTGTTTGTAGTTATATATTTTATATTGTCAAGTTTATGCAAATCATTCATTAGGCCCATCAGTTCCTCGTGAGAGACGAGTTGAGCAACGCGTGCCTCAAAACGATCCATTATTGTTCATGTGTGTATTATTTAATATTAAATTGATTGGTGTATAAGTTTACATCTATTTTTACTCATGTGTGGTGGTGCACTTTATTTTATAATCAATTAAATAAACTTGTTCAAATGTTTTCCATAGGATTCACTCGCCAACTTTTTGTTGATCCAAAAACCCTTTTTACACATGATACAGGTGAACAGGATGAAGCAAGGAAAACATAGGAAATGCCTTAGAAGAAAACAATGAAGCCTAGATTGATGTTAGGACATGATGTAATAATGATTGTATAATTTCCTTTAAAATTGTATTAATGAATATGAAACGTTATAATAAATGTCATGAGCTTTGATGATAAGCCAATCATTCCCCGATCACCTTTTTCGCTGCGGGTCGGGGTGTGACAGGTAGATCATTTACCAAGAGTATTTTGCTTGTTCGTAAACCTATCGTAACCTTCGATCCCTGCCAAGGTGTATCATAACCTTGGTCCCGCTATTACGTTGAAAACTCCCTGAAATAGATGTGGTTATAGAGAATTTGATTAAAAGGTAATTAAATGAAATGGAGATGTTATTTAAATAGGTTTTTGGAAGTTGGTTTCGGTAGTACGACGCTACAATAATCACGTTATTTAGTCAAGTACAACAAAAGTTACAACCTAAGCATCCTACAATTGCTTCATATTCTAAAATCAGTGTGTATGCACACACTATTGCACATTTAAAAATTTATAATCAGACTTGTATCAGATTGTAATTGTGTGATTAGGGATACATGAGGTGGGTGTTTATATAGAACACCATATTACACATCTACTCCCTGTACTATAATACTTTGTCTAATATGCACCAATAAATGCTAAGAAAATGTGGACACCCTCTGCATGTCCAACAACATTAACACCTCCCAAGCATCACACTCAAGTTGGTAGGCCTAAGAAAAAGAGAAAGAGATCGGCGCTTGAGTTGAGCGAGCAGATGACAAAAACAGGTCACATGGCAAGGAAAGGTAACACGGTAACTTGTGATATCTGCAAAAAACCGGGACATGCAAAGGACAAGTTCAAGCATCAATACAAAACAAGAATGTTGCTTCAAATGCTTCCAAGAAGGCTGCTTTAAGTGGTTCAAAGGAGGCAATTGGTTCAAAGAAGGCTGGTCCAAGTGGTTCAAAGAAGGCTGCTTTAAGTGTTTCAAAGAAGACTACTTAACTTAATGGTTATGGCAATTTTGGCATGGTTGTTTAATGTTTCACTTTAAAACAAATGTTTTGGCATTGTAATTTTGAAACTTATGGTGAATTTTGAATGTTTAACTTAATGGGTATTTTTGGCATGCATTTATTAATTTGTTAGGCATTTGTTATGAATTTGATAGTCTGTTGTGAATATGTTAAAATAGCACTGAATCTATTTAAACAGCAGCGTGTTTGCATTAAAGATAAAATTGTTTTTTCATAGCCTTCTTAGTGTAAGACTGGTTGTTTTAGTGATTAATGGGTCACAATTATAGTCGAAGCATTGAGTTGCAGCAACAGCGACTGCAATGAATGGGTCGTAACAGTAGGTTGTTTAATGGGTCACAATTAACAGCCGTAGCATTGAATCACAACAACAGCGGCTGCAGTGAATGGGTCGTAACAGTTGGCTGTTTTAATGGGTAACAATTATGCAGATACAAGACCTGCTTTGACCGCGGCTGCTGAAACGCAGCGGGTGCGGCTGCAGAACCACAATCCGTCAAAAACCGGGTTAACCAAACCTGCTTCGTTTATTAACCGAACAACCAGTTAAAAATTTCGTTGCATATTTAATGCTCAAATTAATTTTAAACGATACATAATTAATAAGTATATTAGAATATAAAATTTATATTTGAAAAGTTATTAAAAAATAGTGAGAAAAAAATTAAATGCTGAAGCCGGGTTTCGAACCCGGGTCAGCCTGGTAACTTCAAAGTCTTAACTCACATCCATCCAACCACTCCGCCACTTTTGTTATTTGATAACATATCGAAACAATTAATTCAAATAATGAAACACAGAAATCAAATCCAGTCAAAGACGCGCTCATTTCGCAGTCGCCGGAAATCCTGACGACTTCGCCGATAATTGACGGTTTCTATTGATTTAACCGAAGAATTAACCTCAACGTCGGTTATAACCGATGTCTAAACCCGCGACATCAGTCGTAACCGCCGGAAATCAGCTGACCATGAATTGAGACTGAAATCAGACCCAATTCGTCTCGATTCTTCCCTATAAATACACCCACAAGTCTCTGGTAGCCTTTTCGCTCAAAATCGCACCTTTTCTCGAAGCAATTTCACTCGCCGGAAATATCCTGCCATCACCGGACTTTCACCGGAAAACCGAGACTCACCTCAAAACGGTAAATACCTCGACTCTTTCTGTTTCAATCCGTTGTTAGACTGTTACTAACTTCAATCCAACCATCAGAATCAATCCCAGACGACGTAGCCGGAATATGCAGCTCTCGCCGGAAAACCTCTGAAATTTCTGATCCCACACTGTGAATCGGTATAATCATTCAAACTTCTGTTAATCCTTGTTTAAGTACCTCAATTTCATAACTAATCGAACAGAACTGTTAATTGATTCTAACAGCCGAAGTTCACAAACAGAGCCGACGAATCTTTGCCGGAGTTCTGTGAAAGACACTGATCGGTACATCCTTTCCCCAAACTCTCTCCGTTCATTACCTTTCAATTGCTTATAATGCTTGTTAATCGAATTAGACATGAATCAGTTGAATTATCATTATCTGTAATCTTGAGTGAAGAAGACGAAGTTCAGTTATATTATAAGATTAATTAAAATTAGTATATTGAACGGGTTAGACACACAGTCCAGCGGTGGACTGTGTGCAAACAATACACGCACGTCTCGAGTTCGATCCCTGTCCCAACCTCACTCTCTTGAAATAAAAATGCCCTTTTTAACCGAACCGGGATAACTCACAGAATCATGTTAAGTATAATAAAAACCGGATTATTAACCGGTTAGACACACAGTCCAGCGGTTGACTGTGTGCACATTAACCCACAGGTCCCGGGTTCGAGACCTGTTGACAGCACAGGTTCGATACATTTAAAATCCTTTTTAAAATAAATAATTTCTGGATAAATCTAAATAGTAAATATGTTGATTAAAAACAGAATTATTTCGGGTTAGACACGTAGCTCAGTTGGTAGAGCTGCGTGCACGCGTACGGGAGGTCACGGGTTCGAGTCTCACCCAGCGCACATATATAAGCGACCGGACCGGTCAACGGTCAAAAGTCAACATTTTTTATTATTTTTATTTATTTATTTAATTTAAAAATCAATTAAAAATACTTAAAAATAACGTTTTTAAAGTTAGAAAATAGCCTTAAACTCACAAAAATATATCCAAAAATCCTATTAAAATAGTTAATAAAATCCACATACTTACCGTACCTTTTCGTTATTAATTAGGTTAGTTATTCCTCGTCGATCAATCCTCTAAACTCGTGCGCATTCAACATCTTCAAGCAAACGCACCCAATGTGAGTGAATCTCTACAAATTCCCCGTTTTAATCACGTTTTTGGGGTGTATCATGTGTCTTATTATTTATTACTTTTAAACTATTGTGCATCCATCATATTCATGATTAAATGTATATTCAACATGTATCATCTGTTTGTGTGATTATTGTTTAGATTAAATTTATCATTTTCAGTACATACATTATCATAGGCCGCCGCTCCCCATAACCTATGAGCGTTGAGCTGTTCCCCATTACCTATGAGCGTGAACGAGGCGTTGCCAACATACGATCGCTCCGTTTGATTGAGCCTTGATCGCACATACATTTCATCATAGGCCATCTGCTCCCCATTACCTATGAGCGTGAACGAGACGTTGCCAACATTTACATTGTCATTCATATTACATATTCATGCAAGGTGGTTTGTTATTGTATGCTATTTGTTTGTTATTGTATGTTTATTTACGTTTGTTCATATATGATTATTGCACAATTTTTCCATATTAAATACAACCAGAAATAAATAATAAATGTTTTTCTAACAAGGTTCACTCGCCAACTTTTGTTGATCCAAAAACCATTTTTACACATGATACAGGTGAACAGGATGAAGCAAGGAACACATAGGAAAATGCCTTAGAAGAAAATAATGAAGTCTAGAAAGATGTATAGACATGTTGTAATTATGATTGTATGATCTTCCTTAAATTGTGATAATAAATATGAAACGTTATAATAAATGTCATGAGCTTTGATGAAAACCCAATCATGCCCCGATCACCTTTTTCCGCTGCGGGTCGGGGTGTGACAGCACGCGACTGCAAAAACGCAGCAGCAACAGCGACGCACCATGTTTTCAAACTGAAACTGATAAAAAAACCGAAACCAGTTTTTCTTAAATGGTTTTTTTTTTCTAACCAGTTAGGTTTGAAACCGGAAGCGTAGGTTTGGTTGGCGGTTTGGGCTGTTGATTTTAATAACCGGTTAAAGTGGGTCGAACTTTCTACAAATGATGTTTGATTACATGCGGATTTGTACATTTTTAACTAATTGTATGATGAGTCGACTAAAATACCCCAAAAAACTAAAGCTTTTTTCCAGCAAAATAACCCAAAAAAACTGCAGGTTTTTTTCAACAAAAAAACCACAAAAAATGCAGGTTTTTTCAGCAAAAAACCTCAAAAGATGCAAGTTTTTTCAGCCAAATAAATGCCAAAAAATGCAGGTTTTTTCAGCAAAAAAATGCAAGTTTTTTCAGCAAAAAAAACCAAAAACTGCAGGTTTTTCTGGCGAAAAACCTCAAAAAAATGCAGTGTTCTGCAGGTTTTTCTGGCCGGTTTTTTCTGCAGGTTTTTTGACCCGATTTTTTGATCTGTTTAGAAAACCGATTATTCATCATTAGTTTTTAAACCAAACTGAATCGGTTTGGACCAGTTTGGGTTTCGGGTTTAGAAAACCAATTTGAAACCGTAACCGGTTAGGGAAAAAACCTTTGGTTCTTTGAAGAGAAAAACCGGTTCGTTAAAAACCGGAATGGGTTTTTGAAAAAGAAAGCGATTTGTACACTTCTAACGTTAGGTCATCAAAATTAACCAGATTGAAGTAAGCTTTAGGGTGAAGAAATTCGCACAACTGTAATAAAAAAAATAATGTCTAGAGTCAACTCATGTAGCCTAAAACAACTTCAAAATCCCCTCACTTTACTTTCTTTTAGGCTTATAATCGAAAATATACATTTTCACTAGAATATCGATTTCATAATTTAAATTTCAGTAGCAGAATTTCTCTGTTGACTACCTCTGCTTATGCAGATTAAAAAAAAAACCCAATACTTTATTGAATCTCACTTTATTTTAATCTTGTTTCATCAAATTTGGCTCTGGCCTCCACCATGCATTCTATACCTATTGATAAAAGCAAAGCAAAGCAAAGTAAAATGAAGTAGAACGCTAAACCCCACAACCGAAATTAAATTTCTTCTCTATTTCTTTCTCACTTTCTGGCTTCTGTACTTTACTTTTTAATTGAGATCAAACTTGTAAAGTAAAAACAAATGTGGCATCATAAGAGAAAGTATGTTGCAGGTGGTAAACAACGCCAAACAATCCAACCACAAGTACAAACATGGGGGGTTCTATTATACAAACACTATTCATCGGGTTCTATTATTAATAGATAGATATTATTAATTAAATTAATTAATTAATTATTAATAATAATATTAATAGATATAATAATAATATTAATAGATATTAATGCTAAACTTGTAAAGTAAACAAACAAACATGGTATTACAAGAGCAAGAGAAAATATGTTACAGAGCATTGTTAAATAGCCCAACAACAAAGGCAACAAAAGAAACACTATTTATTTGGGTTATATTATTTATATTATTAATATTAATTATTAATATTAATATTAATATTAATATAATTATTAATTTAATTATTAATTAATCTATTATTAATTATTATTATTATTAGTATTATTAATATCTATTAATATTATTATTAATAATTATTAATATTAATTATTAATAATTATTAATAATAATATTAATAGATATTAATAATACTAATAATTAATAATAGATATTAATACTAAACTTATAAAGTATACAAACAAACATGGTATTACAAGAGCAAGAGAAAATATGTTGCAGAGCATTGTCAAATAGCCCAACAACAAAGGCAACAAAAGTTACACTATTCATTTGGGTTCTAATATTTAATATTTAATTTAATATTTAATATTTAACTTAATATTTAATATTTAATTTAATATTTAAATTTAATATTTAATATTTAATTTTAATATTTAAATATTTAATTTAATTCATTTGGGTTCTATTATTTAATTATTTAATATTTATTTAATAATAATAATAATATATTCATTTGGTTCTATTATTTAATAATAATATTATTAATATTAATTATTATTAAATATATATTAATTATTAATATTAATATTAATATTAATTATTAATATTATATTAATTATTAATATTTATATTAATTATTGATTATTAATACTAGTGATATTTCCCCGACGCTTCGCGACAGAAATTCGATTGATATTTGTTCGGTTCGTTACGCTATCAGCACTCGCTATAGTAATCGAAAGAAAAAATCTTATAATGATCGAAACAATAAAAACGAATATCGGTACCGATGTTTTTCAGTTGATATCGGTTTAGTTGGCTTGCGTTTTATGCTTATTTTTTTAGCATTGCCATATAAACTTTATTGAAAATGGCTATCATGACACTATCGTACCAAACCAAATCAACAAAGACTGAGTTGTCAGTACCGTTATTTATTTTTATTTTGCTTTCAATTAGCTAAGATTGTATCGCTACCATACCATACAGAACCGAACAACATCGGTAAATGTATGTATTATTTTTTATGATTTTCTGTTTGATAGCAGATATTATGCCGCTATCGTTGTGAAACGAACCAAAACCAAACGGACAACATTGGTTCGGTACATATATTTACTTTTTACTGACTTTTCTTTAGATAAACTGACATCGCATCGCTTGCGTACCGTATTAAACAACATTTGTACCGACACCTGTATTCATTTTATGGTTTTGTTTTCAATTTATTTCATTTATACAACTTTGTCTATGACGATCAAAAATATCGGTTGCTGTACTATGACAGGTTGAACTGATCGATATTTTTCGAACAACATCAGTGTCGGTAGCGTTTTTTTATGGTTCCGGTCGATGTAAAAATGTATTGACTTCTATACATAGTGCATGAATCGTACCGATACTACAATGAACCAAACGATACCGAATTGACTGCTAAATAAAATACTACTAATAAGAAATAAAAATAAAAACAAATACCTAATAATTATTAATTATTATTAATTACTAAAAAGTCAAACAATAATAAAAAAAATATTAAAAAAAGAAATACTTAAAATATACAATTACTATTCATCACAATTATGTATTCATATACATATATATATATTGGATTTCCACGCCTTGCGGCGAGTTAATTTTTGGTGGATGTCTGTTCAGTTCATTATAAAAATGGTACGATACAAGCACTCAATATTACAATCAGAAGAAACAAAAACGAATGTATGGGTGAATACAACTCCGTCTTAGACTAAACCTATATCGGTATGAATAGTACCAACCGTCAATGATTTTATCGGAACCTATATTATTCGATCGGAATCGAATCGGTTCATCATCAATCAGTAGGAACATCAAAAAAGCATAAAAAGGAATACCTGTACCTATGTTGTTCATACGGCATTGTTCGATTCGTCACAATAAGAAAAAAAAACAATTATACATCTAACTTATTTATAATTGACCAAAAATATATAACTTGATTATATTTAAATTTAAGTAATGGTAAAAATAATTGGTTTAATATATATTTAATATAGAACACTCATTTTGAAAACTGAAATAAAAATATAAAAAAATAAGAAACCACTACTTATTATTGAATGGTACCATTCATAAGGAGTTGGTATTCATATAAAAAAATAGGTAGCAGTACTGGCATTCATTTTTATGGTTTTCGATTTTGAAGTTTTTTCATTTATGCAACTCTGTCAAGTGGATATATCGTACCGGTAGTGTAACAAACTGAACCGATGCCGATCCAATACTTGCGGTAGCAATCGTTGCCAATCGACACGTGTTTTATATCGATTGAAAACAATAAAAACAAATACATGTATCGATATCGATGTTGTTCGGTCGGTATCGGTCTGTTACGATATCAAAAATACTTTATTGCGAATATGACTTTGTGTTCAGTGAAATTTATACCGTCACATCAAGAAAACTATATAAACGCATATGGTACCGTTACCAATGTTGTTTGGTCGGTTTATGTTCGGTTTGTGAGGAAAAAAATCAACTATATATGGCTCATTTGAATAGAACTTTTATCGAATTGTATATAAGAATAATAAGCACATGATTACGCTAATAATAAAAAAAACTATGTTGATGTCATACGGTAAGGTATTGATGTTCAGACAATAACAGTAATACTAAAAACAGAAAATCACTAAAAATTAAAATCAAAGAAATATGTTTAAGCTTAAAGTAAATATAATAGTAATCTATTGTAATATTGAAATATTAAAAGTATTAAAAAAACTATATATAATATTATAAAAATCAAATTTCTATTAATGATCACTTTTCAATTATACTTGTTGACATCTTGCGTTGCGGCGAAACGGAAAAAATGATAATGTAAAACAAACGTTATTTGAAAATGAATCTTGTTGTTTAGAAAGCCAAACCATTAGAATGGGTTCAGTTTATTATCGTACCATTTTACTATACCAAATAAATACTCAATTTTAAATACAACTTCGTTTTTATCAAAACTTATACCATATTGTTGAGGGAAAAATATTAACGAACGGAAGTTATTAAAGAGATATCAAATTAATGGATAAAGAAAATATAAAATAAAAAACAAAAGAATTATTAAAAAATAAATGATAAAGGAAATATGATTTTAAAAAGAACAAAAATATGTTAAAGCTTAAAATAAGTATAATAATAAACTATTATAATATTAAATAATAAATATTAAAAAACAATGTTTCATAAAAAATAAAATCACTATTTATAACAACTTTCCATTTATATTGAATTTATTAATTATTAATAGATATTAATTATTTATTAGTATATATTAATTAATAGTAACAATAATAGTAATTAATAATGACTTAGAGTATTCACATTGAAGCCTTTATTCTATATAATCAAAAGAAAATAATTGAGGAAACAACAAAAACACTGACACATTATAATTTTAAGAATAGAGAAAAATATGTAGAAAGTAAAAGTACACATATTCAACCCTCTATATTTATATTGTGATTATGTGGGAAAGAGAAAAAAAATAAAATAATAAAATAATTATTTGTGAGTAAGAAATTGATAGGAGAGTTGGATGTAAGATGTTTTAAAAAATTTATAAAATTTAGAGAAATGTGTGTTTTTATATAGAATGAGATGAAGACTCCAATGTGAATGTTCTGACAATTGATCCTTCATATTCATCTCTTTAGTTATACCAAAAATCACCATCTTTCATTTCTTATTTTCAATTAAACAATTTTTTTTATAATTTTATCATTACATTTTCTCTCTCCTATACTCACAACCACTTTAAAAAATAGTAAAAATTTATAGGAGGTAAACAATGTTTTTTCTAAATTTACTGATGAAAATTATCCATTTCTCTTTCATCCACTAACAATCATTCACAACCACTCTATCTAATGTGAATGCTCTAAGAGTGGTTTAATCATTTTGTGTGTCACATAAAATAATAATAAATTTCAGTGTCCTACACAAATAAACCATGGATGGTGGTGGAGATGCGAGTGGTAGTGACGGATCCAAGAATTTAGGTATATGAGGAGGGGGTGGGTGCAAAAACACGTTCGACCAAAATGAGTTGGGTAAAAGAACTCGGGTAAAAATGGGTCGAGTAAAAAAAATTAGCATTTGTCTATATTCAACTTTAAAACCAAGGCTGAAAGTTGTATTAGTGCTTATTTGATGATGCATATGGATTTAAATAGGCTTGGCAAATGAGTGGGTCGGTTAAGTCATGTCAATAAGGTTTCTGAATGTGTGAATTTATAGCGTATATAATTTGGTTTGGGTCAAGAGGGGTGCTCTAACCAGAGGTGTACAAAGAAACTGTACCTGGTAAAAAAAGTTCAGAACTATTTTTTTAATATCCGGGTATTCTATACCTGAAACCGAGACCGACCCTACCCGTATGATATAGATATGTTATGCATTTTGATCTCAATACCTGGAACCGGAACCGATCATACCCGATTAATATCCGGAACCGAAACCAGAACCGATTATAACCGTCTATACCCGATACATGATTCTAATATCTATCTTTTAAATTTATGTTGGTGCATTTATTTTAATTTTTTTATATTATAGAATGCATATTTAATAATAATAAACAAACTAACTAGAAAATAGGGTAATAAAAACGAAATTAATTATTAAAAAATTTGAAAATAGGATAGTAATAAACTCGAAAATAGGGTATTTTAATACCCGATTTCTTAAGAACCGAAATCAAATACCACCCGAAACTAAACATATAAGGTATGATTTTTTTGTCAAATAGTCAGATCGGAATCAAACCGATTATGGCAATGAAGCCCTTGCACACGAGACGCGTAACACATGAAGTCGAAAACAGTTGCAAACCAAAAGTCGAAAACACCGAAAAAGAGATATAACTACCAAGTTAAACAAACCCAAAACTGGATCCATTCAACAAGCCCATATAAACTCAACAAGAACAAAGTCATCTGTATCTGTGTGTTTTAGTGTGTGAGAGAGAAAGCGATCAAAGAAGCACAACAATGGGGGGAGGAATGGAGGCCAACAAGAACAAATTCATCGAAGATTGGGGCACAGTCAGAGAGAATCTCGAGCACAATTTCCGATGGACTCGTCGTAACCTAGCTATCGTCGGTATATTCGGCGTTGCGATTCCGTATTTGATTTACAAGGGCACCGTTCGTGAATTTGTAAGTGTTTACACTCTCTGTTCCTTTTATCTAAGTATATTTTCATGATTTGTTCGTTTTGGATCTGAATAATTAGTGATGCTTTGTTGTGTAATTGATTTTTGTGGTCAAATGATTGATCTGAATGTATGTGATTGTTGAGCGATTAAGTGGTTAGTGTTGTAGGATAGTGAAATTAACAGTTATTTGGTTAGGTAAAATGTGTCATTTTTGTATTTTGGTTTGAAAATTATTATTTGGAGGAAGTTTATTTGGTTTTTTAGGGTTTTGATTTATAAGGTGATGTTGAACTATACTTTTGGAGTGAAAGAGAAAACATGAAGCTATTTGCCAATGCCTGAGATATGTAGATAGTTTTCAAAGGCGCAAGGGCATACTCAAGGCGCAAAGGGTGAGCTGAGGGCCTAGGGCTTAGGTGCAAGGCGATTAAAAAGCGAGGGCCTGAGATAAGTGAGGTTCATATCATAAATGTACTAATTCTTGGGGTTTCAGAATTCAGACATGTTTAGGCCTGTTTAGGGCTAGTTTACGCTGGTTATAGGCCATTCATTTAGATGTTCTAAACCTGTTTTAACTGAATTTGCAAAATTTTGCCACCGTATTTAGGCTGGTTAAGGCATTTTTCTTGAGCCTCTCTTCACCTGGGGGCCTAGACGTGCGCCTCTTAAGTACCAAAGGGTCTCTGGCCTAGCGGTACCAAGTTGTGTAAAATGGTGTCCCTTCTCTTGGGGTTGAGGCTTTAAGTGTCGAGGTGGACAATGGTGTAGAATTAGGATTAAGAGTAGATTAAATTCCTGTCAATAAAAAATGTAACCTTTTAATTTATGTCGGAAAATTTGTTGATTGTTATAAATCCTGGTGGTGCTATCAGCTATGTGATTGTTCAATGGGTGTCGGTTTTGGAATTGCCTGATGGTCAAATCTGTTGTATTCTCACTTATGAGTATAATGTTGCTAATTATGAAACACAGAATTTAGTAATTATTTGGACTTACATTATGTGCATAGAATGAAGTATACATGTAGCCTTTGTAAGAGTTGGTGAAACTGTTGTTACTTGTTAGTTCTCAAGAAGCTTATCATAATTTAATCTTCTTGTGCTGTTTTATTAGACTATGCATCAATCTACCCTTAGAAAGATGTAATATACTCAAATTTATGTTCCGAATCAGAATTTCCTAACACATTCCAACAGGTTAGAAGGGAGCAGAGGTCCAGAACAAGAATATGCTTTAAAATGCAAATTTGTATAGTTTTGTTAGTGATTTGAACTCTCCATGATGTGTATTTTAACATGTAGAAATTATCAATCTCTGTTTCTATTGTAATGAGCTAATGTCTTTAATTTTGTCCATATGTATGTAACGGAAATGTTTAGTTAAGTTTCTAGAATAGCACACCATTTTTATAGTTTCCCCGTTTAAGTTTTTATTTATATATAACTCCTTTTCTCTATTACTAAAAAGTTACCAGAAATGAATATGTTTTTAAGTCGTTTATTCAAATTCTACATGAACTTCATCTTTATGTTCTAGGCATCTACTACAAAGTTATCTTTGGCATTTATAGTGATAAAGATGAAATGTTCTTTTCTTTAGCAATGCATAGATGTTGACTCATCATTGTTTTAAACCTTAAGATGATTAAAAGCTATATGTAATTTTTCACAACACTTTTGTCTTTTGGGACCTATGTAGTAAATATCCCGATATATCAGCGATACATCGGTTATCGGTCCCCTACCAAGATAACGGTGCAAAATATCAGTCAGAATATCGATACCGATAATACCGGCGATATTGATCGATATTTGACCAATATTGAACCGATATTTGACCAATATATCACCGATTTTCCCGATATAAGTACCTTTCTTCTTATTTCTACCGTTCGTCTTTCTACTTATTGCTGCTATTAGTATTTTAAGTCTAGTTGTTACTATTAAATGTTACTGTTTTAAGTCTTAGTCAGTTCCTACTTGTATTGTTAGTGTTTCGCAAGTTGCAAAAGGTTAATTTGTTAATGGTAAGAGAGTATACTGAATTGGTCGTGTTAAATTGCTATATATATAAATTTAGCATGATATTAAAATTACCAATATCCCACTGATATACCACCGCGATACCCGATATATCAAATATCGGTTCTTGACCGATATCCGATATTTTACCGCATTAACTACTTAGTTTGGGACTAAAGGCAATGACAAACTTTTGTCACTAAGCCTCTCGGTAATAAAAGTTATATGGTCTTGCTCTCACAAAACCTCTAATCGCAGTCGGCATCTATCTAATTTTCTAAGTCTTAAAAGTGTCTCACAGGGGAATGTTTAGGACTTACAAAGTATAAATCATTTGGTGTCCTGAACAACTATCTTGTAATCACACAACTTTAAAAATGTGAAAAAAATGGAAGAAATTAAGTTTGTCGTATCAAAGCTAGAAGTATTATTTGGAAATTCTCTTATGAATGCCCACTTAGTTTTGTTTGTAATTATATACTGAGAATCTGATTTGATAGGCATTGCACATGGAAATATGGATATTTGAGTAATACAAAACTGACATCACTATCTCAGCAGTATAAATTACTCCGATAATGTGAACCTTTATTTGTATGGGCAGATTGCCTGAGTTGCATTTTATCTTTATGTGTGTTAGTTAGCCCTTTGATTGGCATAAATGTTAGTTTAAGTTATAAGTGTTAATGTTATATAAGGACTCACTTAGTAACATAGTATTTTTAACTTTTCATTGGTTAAGGTTTTTGGTTGTGGAATTATATAACGAAGGATTATGCGTTTTTGACAACATAGAGTAAAATAATTTAATCGGGCATCTTCTGAAAGCTGATTGACCTCTTGAGCATCAACTATATCAGGTTGTATGTTCTTTTGAGTGTTTTTATATGTTAAACGTGTTCTGGTCCTCTCAGCTCACAAGGACTACTATTTGAATATATGGGAATAGAGGTGGCAACAGCCAACATGGGTGCGTTGGGCTGTTGGTTAATAGGGTAAAATAGGTTCAAAACGGTCGGGTTGACCCGAAAACACCTTCTACCCTTCATTTCTTATATTAGTAAATAGTTAATGCGTTAACAATGATTACATAGATGACATTATTACAATGATAGTCGGGTGTATGCATTAAAAATCATCTTAGGGCAACTTTTAAACTTTTCACCCCATTTGATGGTTTTGACTCGGTTCCTTTATTAGATATCTTTTTGACCTATTTGACTCGTTTGAAATTCAATATAGCCTCAAGGCTCAAGTAACTTCCTCATAGCTAAACGGGTCAAATTTACCACATCGTTTTTGGTTACATGTATTTGTTATATAGGTATAAACCAACTGTATTCCTCTATTTGGTCATTGATGTACACAGATATATAACATTCATATTTTATGCATCTTTTTTACAGCATATGCAGGACGAAGACAATAACAGACCGTACAGGAAGTTTCTCCCTTGAGATGCATTTCAAATCAATAACATCTGGATGGAACGAAACCTGGTTTCATTACGGACATCTCTTGTTTTGTATGTTGCGTTATTTAGACCCTACTTTTATCTCTGGGCAATCACTATTCTCGCATTTGTGAAACATCAAAAATAATACTTTTATATGACAAGTGAGTGACACCTGTTTATCCTGTTTGTAGACGTTGGTGCTTTATCACAAAACCATGGCTAATATCTTGATATACCTGCCCAAAGAGCAACTCCAGCGATAGGAGATTTATACGGTTTTGTTATGGTGGGTTATAATGTGGAACTTGGAATCAGCCGTGTAAATCGATGTTACTATTTTTGTTCATTTTAAAATACGGGGTTATGTGTATGTATTATATTCATGAACCATTTTATTATTATGAAGCTTTTATTGTGATTTCGAAAAAATAAATCATTTCAAAGTGCCAAAACAGAATCGCTAAAACCAACCGGCCGGACCAACCCACCCAATTCAGCCAGTTTGGTTTATCATGTGTGAAAACCGTAGTTAGCTGTTTAACGCAGAATTTGCAAACCAGTTGAATCGGACCATGACCGCCATCTACTCTTATGTCCAAATCAAATCTCTAATATCTTGATTGGTGTTTGCTTCGCATAACTGAGTGTTGGTACTTTAACGAAAAACACAAGTGAAAATATAGAAAGTTTATAAGACAACCACTGGTGCGAGCTAAATCCAGCCACAAACATGGTCAACTATTCCTAAAACTTATAAATATCTTTATCAGTCCTTACATTTTAACATCATCATCATTTTTTACAATTTTTTTTAAAACAAATCAAATTATTTATAAAATAGATATAACTTATTGTAAAAGCAAAACTTTGTATAAAAGAAATACGAAGTGTAAAATTAATTTATTTTTTCTATATATAAACATTACATATCTTGTAATGTTAACTAAATGAATTACATTTAAAATAGAAAATAAATGTAGTGTACATGTCTTAAAAGAAGCACATGTACAAGCTATTGTTGCGCTACATATAAATATAAAACAAAATAAATAATAAAAAAATATTAATTCCTTTTGGCCCACATTCTTCGCATGTGAGCGCATACCGAGAAGGGCACTCTATCTAAGAACGAGTTTAGTGGCTTGGCGTCACATGCCAAGTCACCTTCGGTGGGCGCAAACACCGCGTTTGTAGGCGTTAAACATGACCTGAGGATAAGTGTTATAATGAACGTTATGCATATGCGTATGCATTTAATTTCTTACCCAACTAAAAAAATCAGTGACAATGATCTGCATTAAGGTCTGATAAAATCCTTTTGAAAGACGATCTCCTCGTTACAAATTCGCATCTCTAAAGACAATATACGAGGTTAAATACTTTCAATGAATAACATATTCATAATTTTGAATGAATGACATACAGACAACTCATATAATTTACTTTATATATTTATTTTCGCAAGTATCTTACACTTAAAACTATGTCCAAAAAGCTTGCGGCTCTCGTAGTTCGATCGAAGCTCGTTTTACATGGCTCGGTTTGAAACTGAGCTGAGCCGGCTCCGCCCAGTTAGAAAGTAAGATCGGCTTGGCTTGGCTCATAATGAACCGAATTGGCTCGCTATTTTACTTATACTATATTTTATTTTTATATATATTAAAAAAAACTAATTATTATTTACATATATTTAGGAGTGTAATTTGATAACTATGACATATTTGAAGGTTAATTACAATGCTAATTAACTAAAATTGTGTTTTGTTGAAACCTAAAACTTATTTGTGTTGTTGAACTTAATTTTGGTTTGTAATATACTTACTACATTGATCTTATTTTGTATATGTTCTTTTGAACTATTGGATAATATTTAGATTATTGAATTTTGAAAGCTACATATTAATTTTTCCTTTTAAAAGTGAGCCAAATCAAGTTGAGTCGAGCCAACTTGGTTTTAAAATCAAGTCGAGCCTGAGCTTAGATTTTTAACTCGGTTTCAAATCTCAGCTAAGTCGAGCCAGCTCAGTTTATAATCAAGCCAAGCCCAAGCTTACCCTGGCTTAGCTCAACTCATGAACAACCCTGCTGAAAACAAAAATTGCTAGATATATTATGGGTGTTATGATGGTGTTTTTCAAAATGATATTAGTGAAAAACTGCATACTTTCAAAATATACATATATCACTTGTGGTTTTAAATATTTGCTAGAAGAAAAATATCTTTAACTAACAAGTGATAAATTTACAATTGTAGCCTAATTTTCATATAAATAAAAAACATGTATATTAGGTTGTGGTAGTTGTAGAACTTGTCCATTCCAGACTTTTCTAGCCCCACAAAAACCATGTTACGTAAACATCACAACATAATAAAACTTTGTAAATTGTAACTAACTATCACTACCTTTCTTGCACTTAAGTTAATCCATACCCCAACATCTTTCAAAAATTCATTTTCATGGAAATAAAATATTAATAAGTCGTTAATTGTTCATTTAAATCAATTAAAAATAAATATTTGTTGTGATTATGATGCATAATTTGTTTCATTTGATGATATTAAAATGCATGACTTACTATTACAATAAAGTACATTTCATCGTTACTATCATACATGTCATTGAGTGAATTTGTCGTCATATTCGTGGAAAACTACGAAAGAACTAAAAATGATTTCATGGTTGTGATCTTGTACTTTAAGAAAAACTTAAAACGAAATGTCCACAAGTTCATGCGTGACATGATTGTATGTATTGAATTGAATTTTTTAGCCAATTGGTCACTTACAATAACTAGATCACCATGTGTTCACGCTTGTTTGCGTGCGTTCACATCTTAGCATCTATGTGTTTGCGCGTTTTATTGATATGTTTTTTTACACATATTGTTTATAACGTGTATTAAGCATGATTCTATCAGATAGAACATAATCTGAACTACCTTTTTTTTAAAGTATTTATTCTCTACACGAAGTATTAAACATGACAAATGGAAAGTTTTCACTACAAACGTGAAATGTGTATTGCGACGTTATTGTTAGTTAATCCTAAGTAGTGCGTCTCTTTTGCAAGTGCAAGATTGTAATTATTAACTAGTTTTTCATATTTATTAATTACATTTATGGTTTTCCCTCTAGATAATCGATTATTTTATTTTAATCTAAAAAAGCACACACATATAAAATTATAAAGACTTAAGAGTGTTTGTGGTTTTATTGATGTTAACCACTTAAAATTGTCAATGGATTCTCAAACATGACAATTTCCAATAAATCCGTGCAAGTCACTACACTTTAGTGAAACATAATAAAACAAGATTATTTTAATTTAATAATTATTTCCCCATTTTTGTGGATTTCTAGATAAAGAGTTTGTTTAGAGTGTCGTAATTGTATAGACAAAGTATCATTTCTTATATTTTGATGAAACCAAACGTTTATTACAAGATTTAAGACCTTAGATTTGACACTCTACACATATTCCTCTCTACATTGGATCACATCAAAAGTAATCACTAATAAAACTTTTTACTATTAATACTTTTTTGTGTACGATAATTAATTACATTCCGTAATCTCATCAAATTTCCTTTTAATACCCGGATGACAAAATTAGAATGTCATATTGTATCACATATCGGTCACGCCCCATTTGGATATAAACTACATGTTGTGCAGGTTACCAACAACTTTTAACAAATTCAAAAAGAAATATTTATATACTTTCCATATCATACACATATTACCATATTCGGTTTTAATGTATGTATATGTCATATGGTAAAACCGGATAATCAGATGGGGAGTCACTTAGTGCCATATCGCGTGTATGTACCCGTAAAAAGATTATAGTTAATCTTATACCTGGCTATGTCCTCTAATACGCAAGTTTCTGGTTTTTTTTTTCTAACACGAAATAATGTTTTTATTTCATAAACACTTTATTTTTGAAGTTATTTATTGAGACATAAGATAATAGTGTGCACCAAAGTTATTGTTATAACATGTTAGGACAATTTCATCTTAGGATTAGAAGTGTAGGACTAAAATAAGCAATTAAAGAAACTTATGAGACACATCACCTTAAATTAGTTTAAAAAAAGACAACCTAAACTAACCCTTTTTACCACAAATATGTATAAATAATTTCTCTACCACACACTCTTAAATGACCTAAAAAAAGGTCGTGTTTGTTGCTAACAACTTCGAAAAACAAGTGAAAACTCGCAAAGGGACATTAGAAGAAACGAGAGGAAATTCTACACATACAATAGTAACCGAAGAATGGCCTCAGGGTTAGCTGCCGGAGACGGGTTTTTTCGTATTGGTGGATTCGAAGGATGCATAACGTCCGGTGATCTAGAGATCACGAGACGACCCTATCACCGTAATTGTAGTTGTGCCCTCCACAACACGCACGTGAAGTACTGCTCTCACGCCTCTCGTATAACCAATATTTCATATCCTATCAGACGCGTTTGGAGTGAAGGCTCATTGGCATTAATGGTTTCTACAAACAATTGTTCGCCTTGTTCATCGCCTGTTGCGGGACCCACAACCAACATCAACCGGGACGGGAGGTCTTCGTTTGATTAGTGTGAAGAAGAGCGAAAATTATAATCCAAAAGGTTTGATTTTTCAATCTATTTTCTTTTGTTTGAATCTTTTTCTTGGAGGTGGTGTGTTAGAATAATCTTTTTGTAAGTGACATTCTGTTCACATGGTTCGGTCGATGAGAAGACATTTTAAGTTATGTTTTGTTTTCTCACCTTGTATGCTCATTGGAAACTTGTATTTGAGATCTATTTCTTGTGTAATTTAATTTGAAGGAAGGTTTTATTTTATTAAGCAACGAATTTCTTGTATTAGATTATCGTACTTTCTAAATTGGAGAGTCTCGTTGCCCCACTCTGATCAAACTATGTTATCTTAACCGGGGTCACGCTGACTTCAAAGTTTGGCTTGGAGGTTCGAAAACCACACCGTTGACTACTACTTGACAGCCGTTGTACCACCACTACAAGAGTTGAACATTCTCTGCATAACAAACGGTGGGACGAAAACCCAGGTGGACTCAGGATAGAACCTGACACCTCTGCATAGGAAGCTAGGTTCTCTCCGTTATTGACTAATCCACCAAAGTGACACAAGTAGGGGTTGAACTTGGGTTTCTATTGAAAAACCTAAGCCACCCTACCACTAGATCACAAATGATGGATTTGAAGGAAGGTTTTATTAATTGAGTAAAAATGTACACAATGTGCTTTTTTTTTTTTTAGCACAAACCCGATTATAGACATGCATGGTCTTATGGACGCATGAAAACAATAGATGTGTGGTAATCGTGTCAAGATAGACAGGTGGAATTCTTGAATAAACACAACCCATGTATTTATTTATTTGAAAATATATGGACTATAGATCTATTAATTACATTAAACTTAATATATACTTGTTTATAAATTACTAATAGATTTATGTTTTAAAACTCAAATAAATAAATATATAAATACCCAATCCGGCCCTACCCTCGCTGTCAGTTCGCGTTCTTCACCACCGATACAGACAAGCCAAGGACGAGAACCACTATACGACCATCGGTGACAGATGCTACATGGTCGTTCGTCTCCTTTGTAAAACGACCATTAGGGATATTCTTAAGACTAATTTGAGAATTTGAAGTGTTTTGTGTAAATGGTTTGTTTGTGGCGCGCCTTAAGAACACGTATTCCAACCTAACTTGGAAGTCATCTGAATTAAAAGTTTTGTTACACTTGCACGAAATTAGGTGACCTTTGTATTGAATCGAACAAGAGCCAAATAATTTTACACCTAAATGAATACAACTAACGTACACGATACATTTCTAGATACACAAAAGTCAAAGAAAAAACAGAACCTAAAAGGAAGTTATGATCCCACATAGATATGCATAATGTATGCTATTTCTAGAAGACAGACAATCACACATATTAGAATGGTGTACTCTCTCAACACTTTTGATATTGGACTCAAGTTGTTAAAACTATTAAAAACGTTATAAAAAGAATGGTAACTTATTTTTGAGGAGCCAACCCTCTAACATTGAGTCGACCTTTGTTGTACAAGTTTGTCCAACTGAGAATTACTAAAGTCCACGTGGTCTAATAGCCACGAAAGTTAACGTTGTTGTTTCTTTTGTTAGTAGTTGTCTCCAATAAAACGGTATAAAACAAGACAAAATTCTAGTGCTCAACAAGTCTACTATGTCAACACTTTGCCTCTACAATATATATATATATATATATATGTGGTATGGCATTTAATTTCCAAACATCATCTCATTCACTTTTTTGGTTGAGATAGTTGGCACATAGTGATTATCATGGCAACCGGAGCGGCCGGTGGTGGGATGTATCGGGGAGTATACGGCGGATGTATATCTAGCGACGACATGGGGACTCAATACAGGCCCTACCACCGCAACTGCAGTTGTGCTCTTCATGATTCCAGTGGTGGTCATTGCTCTCACATTGCCAAAGTGTCGTACCCAATTAGGCGGTCATGGAGCGAGGGATCCATGGTGACACTGAAGTGTTTGGCTTCTCCGGTTTCCTTACGTCTTTCTTCTTCGTTGTCGCGGCTGTCAAACGAGTTTGGCAACACATGTTCCAAATCATGGTGATCAGTTAAGCATGAGTTTCTTTTTAACTTTTGTTCTTGTTCATTCACATGTAATATTTAAATATCAAGGGAATTACATAATAGCGGTAGGTAACCCGCAACCCCTCTTTACTTTTATATTTGAAATAAAAACAGTATATTAAATTTGATATTTGGTAGGTCATAGACCCTATCACCTAGAATTATTAATAGATGGTAATAATAACTTAAAAATATTACAATTTGAACTTGAATTAAACGAGTTAAATGTGAGATCCAATGAGTCAGCGCTAGCGAATGACTTACTTTGGCTCGAGATCAACTTGTTTATAAACAAACCAATTTCAAAAGAGCTTTTCTCAGTCGAGAGTTTAAACAGATGACTCATTCGCAGCTACCTCATAGCATATGGTCATCCAATGCACAAAATGAATTGAAATAAAGATTGAACATTAAATATACTTGTTGATTTATCGAAAAACACGTGTATATGCTTACGGCCTTGTGATTTAGTGGTGTTAGTGACTCCCTCGTTGTAGTTGTAGTAAGGGTTTAAATTCCTACATGCAACTTATATGGTATTTATGAGTTAAAACACATTTGTTAAAAGAAGCAAATTTTTGGTAGGAAATAAAAACATGGGTGTGTGGATATATATATATATGGAATGCTCATTTGAAAAGAAATTTAATGTGAGAAGATAAAAAAGAAAGAGTATCATGGTAAAACATTAAATTGTTTATAACTCCTCTCATTAATTATGTAAACATTTTATCCTACACATTTCAAAATTTATCCTACATATGTCTTACATTTATCAGAATTTACCCTACACATTTCAAAATTTATCCTACACATACTAAAATTTATCCTACACATGTCAAAAATTGTCCTACACCATAAATTATTTTATCTTGAAAGAGTATATGAAAAAAAAATGAGTTACAAGTTTAATTAATTAGCTACTTAATGACAATTATAGATTTACCAATATGCCCTTTTTCATAACAAAAAATACACACATTAAATGAAGTAAATGGATAATTTCTATTGGTTAAAAGTTACTATTTATATTCTTAAAAAAATTTCTCATTTGAACTCTCCAAAATATATATATATATATATATATATATATGGTAGGGTTTGTGGGAAAACCAGGGAACCAATGTGAATACAACAACCTAAAAAACCTATACCCCCCCCCCCCCACACACACAATCCTAAAAAAATCTAAACCTTCACCCCACCCAAGCTAAATGCTAAAAATGTTTCTTTTAATTAAATCGCGACTTTAACAAAAAGAAATTATTATAGATAAAAAGTTGCGATTTTTAACGAAAAATAAAAAAAATTATGTGTGTTTTTAAGCTTTTTAAAGTTGTTTTGATTGTATTCACATTGGTTCTTGTAATTTTCGCAATAAGGGTGTTTTCAAACAGATTCTTACTCTCTCTATTTACATATGTTACTATGCTATGCTATTGACTAAATTTAACTTACCTGTTTCGCTCAAATTAACTAATGTAGCTTAGTCTTTTTTTAAGGAAATATTCCAATTTTGATATCTTTTGATACCTACTTTGCGCATACATAGATAATGTATATATTCCAGTGTTGTAATATGTATCCATAATTTTAGTAGTGCTTTTGTTAATCATAGGTTATCACTACAATAAAATTGGATTTTCACCCAGGAAAGTTTTTATCTAAAAAGTGACGTATCTAGACTAAAATTTCAGAGGTAACATTCTATTTTTTTACGGTATTCTTATACAATGTAAACTTATGCAATGTAAACGAAACAAAAAACGATAATAAATATAGTTAAAGGCATACCTAATAGATTTCTCCTCCTTGGTTTTTGAAAGCTTGAAATCAAGCGGTTACATCCTCTATTTTACTTTATGAAAACTTTCTCTTTCCATCGCACAAATTAGATCATTGTTCAAATACTACTCACCCATTCGATTGCGTAAATCCATCTTGATAAACTTCCTTTTAGGGAAACATCTTTCAACAGTGGCGGTTGCAACCGGTAAAACCAACGATAGCTTCAATATCCGATAAACCAAAGGAAAAGTATTCAGTTTTCCGGTTTCCACCACTACACAAGCAAGGTCACACATTCTGTCCAATTTTGCAAATATATCATCTTCCTTTAACTTGTGATAAAAGACCGTAAGACCACCCAAAAAACACCTTCTTTCTTCTTTACTAAAATCATTCAGATACATTTCAGAAAATGCCACTATATTAGATATGTCAAACTTAAAAAACGAATCACAAAGATTTAAACCAGACATATATTTTATCAAACTAGTTGATACCTCATTAAATGGATTTCCAAATTCTTGAATTTGTATATCCAAAAACCGTATTAAAAACTTCAACTTCAAAATGATGTTTCTTAGTAATGACTTTCTTTCGGTTTCTTTGGTTACCATAACTTTCTTTTATATCTAACATCTCAATCTTGTTTTTTCACAAAAAAGATGTCACTATTGCCAACATAAAATCGAACCCGTTTTGTCTTAGATTATTCAATGCTCGTTTTGTTCCGTTTCTCAACTTAACTGCTTCTAACAAGAACTGTAAAGAATTTTCTAACAAGAATCCAGCTCTACTAACAGAACCCATTAATCGATGATTTGTAATCTTTTCTTCCTTACTATGCTTAGTGACTTTCGCATCATAGGATCACTTATGGTTTAAGAGATTGTCACATTTTTGTGTTGCCTTATTATGTAAACTATTATGTAACCCAACGTGATCTTTTAAGGAAACCGAATTTAGTCCAATTATAAAAGCCTTCACTTGCAAAAGTACTTCTTCCATGTTGATTACTAACATTTTTATTAAACAAGAAACAACATAAGTAATATGCTTTCTCTTGTTTAGTGCTATACTCTAACCAATCATATCTATCAAACCATTTTACAATTAAATGTCTCTGGCTATTAGGATAGTTTGTCCATTTCAATCGAAGACCTCGTGGTTGAAAATCCTTTTTAACAAGACATGCTCTTCTCATGTCATCTATTTGATTAGGGTGATGACTAACAATAGGTGGTCCCTCTGAAGTACGATCATTCAAGTTGATTGTATTTCATATTGAAGGAATTAAAGTCGGAGGAATATTTGGAAAAATATCATTATTTTCTTACATATCATTATCAGTAGTTGAACTTGAACCGATGTCATCATTTTCTTGCATATCATTAGGCTCGTTAGCAATATTTGAACTTGGACCGATATCATCATTTTCTTGGAATATTCTCTTAGAAAGATTGCTAATAAGAACTTGTTTAGAAGTGGTTTCATCTTCCAAGTACTCTAATTCTAAAAGATACAAAATTGAAACGATAATCAATTGCACATAAAGGCATAAACCCTAAGTCCCTACTCCCTAATCAATTGCACATAATGACACAAACCTTAGAAAATCTAAAATCAATTACAAAAAAGATCCTAAAGCTAATTGCACATAAGCCCCTATCAATTTCATATAAAATTATAAACCATAATCCAAATTCCAATGTAAACCATAAACAATTGCAATTTGCAAATAGCCACATAATCGATACAAATTTGCACATACCCTATTTACAAAGTGGATGATGATGTGAGTTGGGAAGCGGGAGAGTATGGTAGAGGGCGTTTGGCAGTGGGAGGTGGAGTGGTGAATGATGAAGGGAGGCCTGAGGGCGGACGTGGGTCAACAGTCGTTGACTAGTTGTTGATGTTGCACATTGTCGCTGTTGTCTGTGACTTTGTTCCCATTCAAAATCAAAGAACCCAATTACCTAGGTCATTTGGAACTTTAACCGACCATGTTGGCTTTTATTATTTTGTGTTTATGTGGGTTTTTAAGTTTTAACCATTTATTAGTTGGCTTTTGATCATAAGTTTGCGGTTGGGCTTTCAATTAAAGATCACTTTTTAGGGTAGTCTAAAATAATCTCATGGGCAACGTAATTTTTTTCAGGATAACAAAATACAAAAAAAAAAAAAAACGTAAAAATAATCTACTTTGTCGTAAAAGTTGATGGTTAGCGGATTCTACCCCTCTAATAAAGCTATATCCGCCCCTAAGAGTGAGATACGTTAAAGTTCTCAACATGAAAATAGATTGCGCTATCCTGCTTAGATTACACATATAACATATTTGTCACTAATCTTGTATATAAATATGATTAAGAAAAAATCATCAAAGTAAATATACTGACTCTTTAAGCCTTTTTATCAAAATAAATTATGACTAGCATATTTCAAATACTAAACTATGACATTAATCTTCATCAAAATATTTCATCTATCAATTAAAATGGGTCTTCAATTTCTGAATATTATCACAAACTAAATTCTTTATGGAAACAATTTGATACTTTGGCATGCTTACCTACCTGTACTTGTAGTGCTTCAAATAGTGTTTCAGATTTTAACCAAAATATAAAACTAATACAATTTTTGATGGGTCTCGTTGATGTTTATCAACCAATTAGATCTAATCTTTTAATAAGGGACCCATTACCAACTGTGAAATATGCCTTTGCTATTATTTCTGGTGAAGAGTCACATAGAATCATTTAAACTTGTAAATCGCATCCAACTGCTTTTGCAACTAAAGTCGGAGACCATAAAAAAAAACAATAAAAATTAGGTTTTTAAATGTACACACTGCATCAAAAATGGCCATACCATTGACAGATGTTTTGAACTAGTTGGTTATTCATCGAACTATAAAAGAAAAGAAACAAAATTTAAAAGTAATGGATCCGTCTTAGACAAAAATGGTTCTAATTGTCCATCTAGGTTACCGTTTTCTATAGAGCAAATTTCTAAGTTGATGGCGTTGATCAATGAGAAATCTTCTTCAGATGCGAATGCTAATATGTCAGGTATGAATCAAAATAGTTATGGTGAGTCTTGTTGCTTAGGTCATTGGAGTTGTTCCAATGTTGTGTTTAATTGGTTTGCATCCAGATCTACAACTTTTGATCAACTAAAAAATGGGTGGATAATTGATTCCGGGGCAAACCAACACATGTCATTATCTGATGAGAATATGTACAATCGTGTGGATGTTACTGATTTAAATCTTACTGTTGGACACCCTAAAGATACTAAGGCTAAAATAATTAAGATAGGAGATTTGAAACTGTCTACTCGGTTAACTTGCTTTCGGTGCATAAATTGTCTAGATATAGTAAGCTAAATTGTTTGTTTACAGAATTTAATTGTTATATTCAGGACTTAAAACAAAATAAAACAATGATGATTGGTAAACAGTTTGATGGCTTGTATTTTTTTGAAGACAATGCTCAAGGTGAATATTCGTGTAATAGTGTGTGTATGTCTAGTAGTGTTTCTAGAAACTTATGTCACTCTAGACTTGGTCATCCCCTAGACCAGGTTCTAAGAGTGGTAAAAGAGGATCTAGCATTTAGAGATGTGTCAGATGATCTCCCATGTGAAACCTGTCATATAGCAAAACAAACAAGATCTCCATTCCCATTAAGTGATCATGTTTCAACAAGTTTAGGTGAACTAATTCATCTAGATTTATGGGGACCGTTCAAAATTCAAAGTAAAGAAGGTTTTAAGTACTTTTTACCATTGTGGATGATTTCTAGAGCTACTTGGCTATATTTACTAAAATACAAAGATCAAGTTTATACAAATCTTAAAAGTTTTATAAAACTACTAGGTAATCAGTTTTCAGAAACTGTCAAATGTTTTAGAATAGATAACAGAACTGAATTTACCAATAATAAAGTGAAAGAATTGTTTAGAACAAATGGAATCATTCATCAGACTTCATGTGTTCACACTCCACAGCAAAATGGAATTACAGAGAGGAAACAAAGACACCTCTTAAATGTTGCTAGAGCTCTCATGTTTCAATCTAGTGTACCTTTGAATATGTGGACCGAATGTGTGTTAACTGTTGCTTAGCTAATAAACAGGACCCCCTCAACTGTTCTGTCTGGAAAATCGTCGTATGAAAAATTGTTTATGGAAAAACCACCTCTCTCACACCTTAGAAATTTTGGTTGTTTATGCTTTTCCACTGTGTTAACACCGGATAATAAATTTGATTATAGATCTATAAAATGTTTGCTAATTGGTTACTCCGAAGATAAAAAAGGTTACAAGTTAATGAATTTTGAAACAAAGGAAGTGTTATTTTCAAGGGATGTAGATTTTTATGAAACTATTTTTCCTCTTAAAACCAAAATATTAAAAAACACAGTGGATCAAACAATGGGCGAGTTAACACCAAAAATCTTTGATTTTTTGCTTTGATGTTCAAAATGAAACTTTTGAACATCAACCACCCGATGATGAGGAGAGGACAGCTGAAGGTTATGGCAGTGAATATCAACCTTTTGGTAGCACTGAAAGTGCTACCGGAAAGGATGGATGTCTTGCATCATTTGATGAAACATGGAAAGAGAAGACTGGTACTTCTCCTGAGGGTGATAAGACTTCAAATTCTGAATTAACAAGTGTTAGAAGGTTTGGTAGAACAGTAAATGTACCTAGAAAATTCAGTGATTATGTGGTTGAAGGTAAGGTTAAATATGATCTAGAAAAATTTGTAAATTATTCAAAATTGTCTACTGAAAATAAGTGTTTTGTACCTCAACTAAATAAAATGCGTGAACGAACATCTTACAAAGAAGCTTGTTTGGACCTAAACTGGGTTACGGCTATGAACGAAGAGACGGAGGTTCTAAATAGGAATAATACATGGATTATAATGGATTTA
Source organism: Scalesia atractyloides (assembly GCA_947069175.1). NCBI lineage: Eukaryota > Viridiplantae > Streptophyta > Magnoliopsida > Asterales > Asteraceae > Scalesia > Scalesia atractyloides. Next base: position 82,576,910 of record CAMTDV010001632.1, read on the forward strand.
CCCGAAAATTGAAAACCTATAGGCTGTAAATGGATATATAAAATAAAATATAAGTCAAACGGCGAAATAGAACGGTATAAGGCCAAACTTGTTGCAAAAGAAGTTAATCACAAAAAAGGTCTTGACTTCCATGAGACGTTTTCACCTGTTGTGAAAATGGTAACTGTTAGGTGTTTAATAAGTCTAACGCTTCAAAATTCTTGGCCTTTGTACCAACTTGATGTTAATAATGCCTTCTTGTACAATGACATGTCGAAAGATGTGTAAATGGATATTCCTGAAGGATATGTTGAAATGGGTTCTAATAAGGTGTCCAAGCTTGTTAAGTCTTTATAGGGATTAAAACAAGCTCCTTGAAAATGGAACGAAAAATTAACTTCTACTTTGATTGGAATGGGATTCGAACAAAGTAAAAATGACTATTCCCTGTTCATTAAAAGTAAATATAATGTGTTTGTTTTGTTGCTTTTTTATGTTGATGATATTGTTGTAACCGGTAATGACGAGAATGAAATAAATTTAGTTAAGTTTAAGTTAAGTCAAAAATTTATGATAACAGATTTAGGAAAGTTAAAATACTTTCTTGGCATTGAGGTTATTGAGTCTGAGTTAGGAATTTGCCTATCACAAAGGAAATATTGTACTGACTTAATTGATGAGTTTGGACTGTTAGGCGGTAAACCCGTTTTTAACCCCATTGAACAAAATATAGTAGTTACAGATTTAGTCAATAATAATAGTTTCGACTTTGAATTAGCAAATATTATTAGTTATCAAAAGTTGTTAGGCAAATTAATTTATCTAACCCTGACCAGACCTGATATATTTTATGCTGTGCATTGTTTAAGCCAATTTATGCATAAACCTTTAACTTCTCAGTTTAAAATTGCCTTAAGGTTGTTGTGATATTTGAAAAGCTATCCGAGAAAAGGAATTCTTTTTAGTAAAAGTGATAGTTTCGAGTTAAAAGGATATGTGGACTCTGACTGCGGGCAAATGTCTTTCTACCAGAATGAGTGTTACAGGGTATTGTGTGTGCCTAGGCAATTGCCTTGTCTCTTGGAAAAGCAAGAAACAAAACACTGTTTCTCGATCACTTGCTGAGGCTGAGTTTCGAGCCATGCATGTAGCTAGGTGTGAGATTATATGGATTTTAAAAATTTTGAAGACTTTAAACTAAAACCTTCTCATCCGGTTTAAATGTTTTGTAATAACAGTGCAACAATTCAAATAGCTGCTAATCCTGTCTTTCACAACATGACAAAACATTTTGAGATTGATTTATATTTTTAAGAGAAAAAGTAACATCATATGTTTTTAAAATTATTAAATTGGGACTAAGCATCAACCAGCAGCCTTGTTTACAAAAGGGCTGAGTATAACACAACACAACTATTTATGTAAAAAAAACTCGAGCTATTAGATCTATTTGGGAATTAAATTGGGAGGGGGTGTTAAATTTATGGGCTCAATTCAATTCTAACTTTATTTACTTTTTGGTTCTTGCAGTTTGGGCCTCCATATATCTATTTAAGGAGTATGGTTGCTGCAGTAAAAAGATCATCACGAACATTCTATTGTCCGCTGTCCTTTATTCTATCTAAACATTCTTTTGTCTACTCAAAAGGCTCATAGGGATATTAAAAGCTTTTTTTTTTCTATTTGCCAAGACATTGCTCTGCATCAGTTTTTTGTTTGTAAAAGCTTTTAGCCAAACTTTTAAGGTTAAACCCTTTATTTGTTGTGGTATGTTTCAGATTTAATATAAGAAGGGTTGATTCTTTTTACACATGGTCATCCTATGCACAATATGAAATGCAATAATAATAATGATATGCATGTCAGATATTTTTGTTTGATATATTTACATACACGTAGTGGTGGATCTATGGTTTTTTTTAATAGAGTCCAATTCTTTTGGTGTTTAAAATTTTTATAACAAAACGTTGAAATTTTCGGGTCGGTCCTCGTTTGGGTCAGAACGAAGTTTGAATCAGATTTAAAAAAAACAGAAAATAAGCTATACAAGGATTGAACTTATGACCTTCTGTTGGTAAAGAGAGGGATTTACCACTACACCAACTTTCCTTTTATTTCTATGGTGTTCACCTAATTGTATTTATAAGGTCTTTATAAAATTTGATATACCAGATCTACCAATTTTTTTAAAAACATTGGGGTCTGGGAACCCCAGCCCCGCTCTATGTGGGTCCGCCCCTGCATACAGGTGACTAAACCTATGATATGAAGACATAAGTATATTTAAATAAAGGGTAAGGTTAGTATAAAAAGGACATTTTTCCTACAAAGTATAAGAAGTCTATTCAGGCATGATGTTTTAAATTTTAGGTGTGATGTTTTATATTCTTTTGATATAACATAGAAAAACATCAAACACAACAATTTATAACACAATCATATGTATTCTAGGCATTTAATTTAAAACACACTGATTAATTTCTTTGCATGGTGTTTTAGATTTTATGTCTAGAAATACATTTAATCGTGTTTTAAAGTGTTACGTTTGGTGTTTTTCTATATACTATCATGCCAAAAGAATATAAAATATCATATCAAAAATTTAAAACACCATGCCTACATAGACTTCTTACACTTTGTATGAAACATGCTTTTTTTACAGGAATCCTTATCTATAAATATATATTAGTTAAACGTACATTTCCGCTCAAACTAATGTAGCTTTGTTTTTTCTGTTAAAAAATAATTAATCGTATATTAATCTATTTTATTACTACTTTTGTGCATGCACACATAAAATATATATTCCGGTATGATCATAATTAAATGGCATCATCGATTTTAGATGCAACCTTTGTTAGCTATATGTTATGGCCTTCAAAAACTTGCTTAAAGTTAAGATAGTTACCGTTAGGAAAATGTTCATTGTTCAAACGTGTTTTTTTACTAGTGTTACACTTTTATTGTTCAAATGTTCAGTCTCAGTCTCACTCAACTACTGGATACGTAAATAACACATAAACAGGGGCGGACCTAGCATGTTACTAGGGGTAGCCTCCGCTACCCCTTAACGCTCCGGCGGTAGTGTAAATTTTTGAAAAATTTGACGTTTTTTCGATTTCGTTACCCATTTTATATGAAACGTTAACCCTATAAAGATTTTCTAGATCCGCCACTGCACATAAAGCGAATATTAAATACTTAATAACACATAAAATAATTTATCAATGTCACCTGACACCAGTTTGTGTAAAGCGAATATTAAATACTTAATAACACATAAAATAATTTATCAATGTCACGTGACACCAGTTTGTGTATGTGGGTCCGTCCTGCTCCCAAAACATTTGGAGATAGCGAGTTATAATCGAGTCATGCTGAAATCCAAAACATTTGGTGATAGCGAGTTATAATTTGAGTCATGCTGAAATCCGGTTTACAATGATCAAGTGATGGTTTTAAAACATACTAATTACATGTTTTACAACAACCATTCTAGTTTTGCTAGAAGAAGATCAGGGTTTAATTCCTAACGTGAGATACATTTAAGATTAATTTGGTGTAATTTTCGAGAAGGAATAGAGAAACTGATAGAAACAAAAAACATGTCTTAAAACATAACTAATGGATGTCTATCTTCATTTAATGATCTATACCCATCACATAAAAGATTGATAATGAAATCACCTAACGTACTGCATGATTTTAAATATTCCAACGTCTGCAACTATCTCAGTTATTGGAGTGTCTTTGATACGTATTTATTTAGTCAAATTTTGGGTCAACTGTAAACTGTAACCCATTTCATTTCAAACTAATGAAAATACCTACCAATAGACATTTTTGTCGCTAATTTGTTGCAAACTGGATTAGTCGTAAAGTTTTGCAACATACTATTTGGTCACAAAACCGGCACAAGGACAATACCGACGGATTTACAATCAGTTTTACAGTTACAAATGTCCTATAAAGTATTAGTGACCCTTGGTCAGTTTAATAAATGTAGTTCAACAACCATGAAAGTCACTTTTAATTAAATTTGTTCACAAAAGGAGGCAAGAAGCTACCAGGCCGGTACTCGGTACCAAAAAAACACGGTTCGAATTTGTATCCCAAGCCCATTTTTTGGTGCATATTCAATTCAAGTGGACACTTGCCCTTTTGCAATAAAACAAAAATATTTTGAACGAATAATAAAAGCATATAATAATCTGGAATTTTTAATAAAGTTATTAGAGAAGTGTTATGTATTTAAATGCAATTTTAAAGACGTGTTTTATATATTTTAACTAATTTCTAATTTTTACAGGATTTACTTAGTTATAAATGATGGAATAAATTTTAAACCTGTGGAGCCTAATGATCATTGTCACACTATTTTATATATATATATATATATATATATATATATATATATATATATATATATATATATCATGAATACTGTATTTTATTTTTTAAGTTATGTTTTTACATTTTAATAGTATTTAATTATTATTCAATTTGATTTTAAGTTAACTCTTTTTTTATTTTTTAATAGTATTTATAATTATTATATTATTCAATATGATTTAAAGTTGTTAAAAAATATCTAAAATTCGCACATTAATACAAAGAGCTAACTTTTATATCTATATATATATATATATATATATATATATATATATATATTAATACAAAGAGCTCTGAATAGTGTATTTTATCTTTTAAGTATATGTTTTTACATTTTATTTTAATAGTATTTATTTAATTATTATTCAATTTGATTTTAAATTAACTTTTTTATTTTTTAATAGTATTTATAATTATAATTATTATTCAATATGATTTTAAGTTGTTAAAGATATCTAAAATTCGCAAAGAGCTCATGAATAGTGTATTTTATTTTTTAAGTATATGTTTTTACATTTTAATAGTATTTATTATTATTTAATTTGATTTAAGTGAACTCTTTTTTTAGTTTTTTTAATAGTATTTATAATTATCATTCAATATGATTTTAAGTTGTTATAAATATCTAAAATTCGCAGCTGCTTTTATTTTTTGCACACCTGATGGTACGTTTCGCAAGCATTGGATCGGTATCGGTTTGGTTTATTACAGTATCGGTACGATACATGCACTCGGTATAGAAATTAACATGTGTTTTACATCGATCAAAAGTTATAAAAATGAACACCAGTACTGAGGCCGATGTTGTACGAATGGTATTGATATGTTCAAATTTCCATGCTACTAGTACTGATATTCATTTATCACAGACAGAGTTGAAAAATAAAAAACAATTTGAAACCAGAAACCATAAAAATGAACACGGGTATCGGTGTCGATGTTGTTTGGTATGGTACAGGCGGGTAGCGATACGGTGTCAGTTTACCGAAAGAGAAACAATAAAAATAAATACCAAAACAGATGATGTTCGTTCGGTTCACTATAGGCACGATATCAGTTATCAAACAGGAACCCATAAAAATGAATATATACCGGTACCAATGTTGTTTGGTTCATTCGATACGGTATGGTAGCGATACGGTGTCAATTTATCGAAAAGAAAAACAATAAAAATAAATACCAGTATCAAATATGTTGTTCAGTTGGTTTTAGTTCGATTTCGTATTATAGCGGCACAATTTTCATTATCAATAAAATTTCTAAAGCAAAGTTGGAAAAAATAAACATAGAACTCACTGAACCGATATAAACTAAACAACATCAGTACCGATATCGATATTCGAATTAATCGTTTTCAATTGATGTAAGGTTTCCTCTTTGGTTACAACAGTGAGAGCTGGTACCTTAACGAATCGAATAGATTCGATCAAATTGCCGCTGCGAAGCGCAAAAAAATCTCACTAGTTACAAATTATTACAAACTAATATAATATATCATACCGAAACACAACCGGGCTCTATTCAAGAAGAGTTTTTTAACAAACGGAGGAGGGCAATCACCAATTTTCAAAACTAGCGATTTTAATGCCAAAGTGTCGGCAAAAGGGGGGAAAGCTCTTTGTTTCTGATCCTATAGTTGGATCCTCTAGAACCACCTAGCGTTTTTAAGGCCAAAGTGTTGGCAAAAAATGGAGGGGGGGGGGGGACTCTTTGTTTCTGAACCTATAATTGGATCCTTTGAAACCACAAGAATAAATAGAATTAGAATGGGATTCCAACTCGAATTAAGTCCGGATGTTTAATTAAATTAAGTTGACCAAGCAAACTATTTCACGTTTTGATCATAATGAGTAAACTGTCATATTCATCTCTAAGGTTTGATGAAATATGTCACTTTAGTCCAATTATAATTTTGTGCTCTATTTCATCTCTCTGACTTTTTTTAAAACATATGTTTCATCAAGGTAACTTAAAGAAAGAGTAAACTAGTCATTTTACATATGTTTTTTATTTTTATTTCTTCATCTAAATTCTGTCATTTTCGTCATTGTGGATTAGTCAAAGTTATCACTTTCATCCAATAGTTTAGATCCAACCGTACACTATAAGCAAGTCGAGCGCGCATTGTCATTGAAACTATACTTTATTACAATACAAACCGTTTTCTTACTATAAATCGGGTGCTACGCCATGATCTTTGTTTGAAGTCGCAATAAATATATGCTAAAACCCATTTTCTTTTAAATTCGAGTTATATTTGATGAAGTAAACTTGTAACATCACTGACTGCATATTTTATAATATAGTAATAAATTTTCTTTTACGCTTTTTTGGATGAACTCGCCAAGAACATGGCCATGTTTGTCTATTCTAAGCTACCTCCATGCATCAACAAGCTGGCATATGTGACAACGTACAATCTACATTAATTATATATATAAGTACCCATCATCTTTTAACATGTTCAAAACCAGTAAATTTAATGGACTCACAACAACATATATAAAAATTTGAATTTTCGTTGATGTGGTTAGATGATTTTAACATTCTCACTCCAATAGTTTAAAAGTTGTATTTATCGTCCATTCATTTGCTGATTTTAACAGTTTCAGTTCATTAGTTTGCTGATTTTAACAGTTTCAGTCCACACCACTAACACTAGTGTGGACTGAAACTGTCAAAAATCAGCAAATGAATGGACGATAAGTACAACTTTCAAACTATTGGACTGAAACTGTCAAAATCAACAAATGAATGGACAATAATGCAACTTTTAAATTATTAGACTAAAACTGTTAAAATTAACAAACCACATAAATGAAAATTGAGGTTTACTCAAAAATGTTTTTTTCTTTTAGAGAGTTAATAGGCGAAATATTGTATTACAAGATATATACACATGGTTATCAATTCTTATTTAATACTTCAGATTCTGAATTTACAAGTTTTAGAAGGTCTGGTAGAACAGTAAATGTACCTAGTAAATTCAGTGATTATGTGGTTGAAGGTAAGGTTAAATATGATCTAGAAAAATTTGTAAATTATTCAAAATTGTCTACTGAAAATAAGTGTTTTGTGCCTCAACTAAATAAAATGCGTGAACGAACATCTTACCAAGAAGTTTATTTGGACCTAAACTGGGTTATGGCTATGAACGAAGAGATGGAGGTTCTAAATAGGAATAATACATGGATTATAATGGATTTACCCGAAAATTGAAAACCTATAGGCTGTAAATGGATATATAAAATAAAATATAAGTCAAACGGCGAAATAGAACGGTGTAAGGCCAGACTTGTTGCAAAAGAAGTTAATCAAAAGAAAGGTCTTGACTTCGATGAGACGCTTTCACCTGTTGTAAAAATGGTAACTGTTAGGTGTTTAATAAGTCTAACGGTTCAAAATTCTTGGCCTTTGTACCAACTTGATGTTAATAATGCCTTCTTGTACAATGACATGTCTGAAGATGTGTAAATGGATATTCCTGAAGGATATGTTGAAATGGGTTCTAATAAGGTGTGCAAGCTTGTTAAGTCTTTATAGGGATTAAAACAAGCTCCTTGAAAATGGAACGAAAATTGGACTATTGGACTGAAACTGTCAAAAATCAGCAAATGAATGGACGATAAGTACAACTTTCAAACTATTGGACTGAAACTGTCAAAATCAACAAATGAATGGACAATAATGCAACTTTTAAATTATTAGACTAAAACTGTTAAAATTAACAAACCACATAAATGAAAATTGAGGTTTACTCAAAAATGTTTTTTTCTTTTAGAGAGTTAATAAGCGAAATATTGTATTACAAGATATATACACATGGTTATCAATTCTTATTTAATACTTCAGATTCTGAATTTACAAGTGTTAGAAGGTCTAGTAGAACAGTAAATGTACCTAGTAAATTCAGTGATTATGTGGTTGAAGGTAAGGTTAAATATGATCTAGAAAAATTTGTAAATTATTCAAAATTGTCTACTGAAAATAAGTGTTTTGTGCCTCAACTAAATAAAATCCGTGAACGAACATCTTACCAAGAAGTTTATTTGGACCTAAACTGGGTTACGACTATGAACGAAGAGATGGAGGTTCTAAATAGGAATAATACATGGATTATAATGGATTTACCCGAAAATTGAAAACCTATAGGCTGTAAATGGATATATAAAATAAAATATAAGTCAAACGGCGAAATAGAACGGTATAAGGCCAGACTTGTTGCAAAAGAAGTTAATCAAAAGAAAGGTCTTGACTTCGATGAGACGTTTTCACCTGTTGTAAAAATGGTAACTATTAGGTGTTTAATAAGTCTAACGGTTCAAAATTCTTGGCCTTTGTACCAACTTGATGTTAATAATGCCTTCTTGTACAATGTCATGTCTGAAGATGTGTAAATAGATATTCCTGAAGGATATGTTGAAATGGGTTCTAATAAGGTGTGCAAGCTTGTTAAGTCTTTATAGGGATTAAAACAAGCTCCTTGAAAATGGAACGAAAATTGGACTATTGGACTGAAACTGTCAAAAATCAGCAAATGAATGGACGATAAGTACAACTTTCAAACTATTGAACTGAAACTGTCAAAATCAACAAATGAATGGACAATAATGCAACTTTTAAATTATTAGACTAAAACTGTTAAAATTAACAAACCACATAAATAAAAATTGAGGTTTACTCAAAAATGTTTTTTTAGAGTTAATAGGCGAAATATTGTATTACAAGATAATATACACATGGTTATCAATTCTTATTCTTATTTAATTTAATAATGTAGTTAAAATATAAATTAAACAAAGAAGGTGGTTGAAGAAAAACATATATATATATATATATAAGTGCATTCTATTGGGATCTACAAAATAATTGAATAGCCATACGAATGATTTTGAGAGAAAGAATTCAATGAGAGAGAGAGAGAGATCTAGATCTACAAATTATTGCATTTGTGTGATCCAATGACAGTTTAGGAATGGGGAAGACTAGCAAATGGATCAAGAATTTGTTGACCGGAAAGAAAGACAAGACCACCGGTCAACCACCAATAGCTACCCAAAACAACCCATCATCCCCCGTTACCACCCAACCTACACCTCCCAAAGAGAAGCGTAGATGGAGTTTCCGGCGACCATCCACCACCACCACCGCCAATCCAAACTCCATGGACATTGCATCCACTCAGAATAGCCATGCACCAACAATGGTGGCACCACAAGTGGACACAAAGGCTAGTATGCCTATCATAGACGCGACAAGCGTTATCACCGCGATTAACGTCAAAGAGAATGCAGCCGCCAGAAAGATTCAATCGGTTTTCCGCTCTTATCTAGCGAGAAAAGCTTTGTCCGCGTTGAAAGGGCTAGTGAAGTTGCAAGCGTTAGTTAGAGGTCACTTGGTGCGGAAGCAGGCAGCCGAGACTCTATGGTGCATGCATGCTCTAGTGATGGCTCAGGCTCGGGCTCGGACTCACAGAACACAAGCACAATATTATGGTGTCAATAATCAAGAACTAGTGGAAGAAAACATCAAGATTGTGGAAATGGACATTGGTCATAAACGACCACATCCATTTGAAACCGCCCATGTTGACCACTTTCCCTGCTTGAAATCCGACTATCATTCTAGACCGAATTCTACGTATTCTATAATTGACGATACTCAAACACTCAAAGAACTTGGGTCGTGTCCTAGTTATATGGCAAACACTCATTCTTCAAGGGCTAAAGTGCGATCTCATAGCGCGCCTAAGCAGCGCCCTGTGGATCATACTTGGGCCCACGAGAGACAGTCTACAAGTAGTATTAAGCGAAGACCTTCTATTGAAGGAAGGAATGAGCCAAGAGCTATGAGGATGCAACGTTCGTCTTCTCATGTTGGTTCAGGTCCTCAAAGTAAACAGTACCCGTGGTCAATTAGGCTTGACAGGTCAACGATATCTCTTATCGAGAGCGAGTGTGAATCCACAAGTACTGTTTTAACCAACTGCTATTGTAGCAAATCAGTTGTTGGATATGGATACTAAACGCGCTTAACCGAAGTCAAATCATAAAGCTTCAACGACCATGTTGAATAAATATCGTTTGTAGGTTGGTAGATAAGTGTTGAAAGGTTTCCTCAAATAATTTTGCAATTGTTAAGAAAAATATATAAATGTTAATTTGACTTGTGACGTTGACTTGACTTGGTCAAAAGTGTTTTATTTTTTTATTTATTATTGTCTAGTATTCCTAGTAATTTCAATGAAAAAATGCATGTTTAGTTATGTCATAACAAGACAGTTATGTACGTATGAATAGAATGTATATTTCTATACCGTCTATAGTATAGGTATTATTATTGATTAGATTATTTTTTGTATTCTTTATTTGTACTTCATATATACTATATATAGTGATACTAATAAACTAAAATTATTATTAAGATTACAAAGTTTTATTGTGAGAGTTAAATTTATTTTTTTTAACGGCAAACGTTACACAATTACTACTTCTAAATTACAGCAATTTTACCCTATATCAGGAATTGAAGCGTCTGTCTCTCTCCAAGAGACACAAAGCCTCTACCACCTTACCGATAACAATTAAATTTAATTACACCCTCATCATTTACATCATATTTCCCGGACACCAAATCGTTTTCCAACGGCTTATTTAAAGTCCACAAGGGGATATCTGGGTGACCTAAATAGTGTATTTTATAACAATAATGTTAAAGAGTGAAAATTATGAATGTTATAATGTATTTATCTTAGAAATCTAATAATTGTTGTTGACAAAAGATAGCTTATTTGATAAAAAAAAAATAAAGATATGTTTATTGGCAAGGATTATAAAAATATGTTTACTAATTTTGTGCATGAGTGTAAATCTCATTAAATAGAGACAACCAAATTGTCATCGAGAGAAGCATATCATATGCTCTCATTGAAGTCCAATACTTTTAACAGTCTGTAAATGTTAGGTCGATAAATTTGAATGGGATAAGGACTTAAACTAAAGGTTAGGAATATGAAGAGTTTTACATGTAAAAATTGAATTCACAAACCCACTTAGAAGGTTTAAGATAAGAAAATTCAAACGAGTAACATGCTAAAATGGTCCTTAAGTTTTCACTTTTACCTTGTCATTATCATTCAATTGACAAATTGTTATAATTTTCTGTTAACTTAGATGTTGCGAATGCACTATAAGAAGTTTATTTGCTACTTTAACCCGTTTAAAGTAAATTGTAGAGTGGGATTCGAGATCAACGGTCTCCCAAATAAAATAAATAAGAAGAGTAAATGTAAAGAGATCTTTGATCAAATTTTCATTAAACTCCAAACATGCCTTTTCAAAGGCTTACAGCACGTAATGCATGAAATAAGAAAGATAGGTTAGTGGATTAACTACCCACTAATGCTTCTAGGAATTGAAATAACAAAAATAAAGCAACTAGTCTATACATATAAGCATATTTAAGGGACTACTTAAGGTAATTTGTCACTTCTCTTAAAATACCTTTAATACATAATGTACAAGTGTTTAAAGCACATGAATATCAAAATTGAATTAACTTTTCAATAATACCCTTAGGCGGCATCTTTTCTCAAAAACCCAATAACTCGCTCATCCAAGCCACACACTTTTCAAATCTCATTACACAACCCAATAACTCATCATTTTTCTCTCTCCATTTCTCTATCTAGGCGATTTTGTAGATCTAGGGTTTATGGCATCTTCTCTCAAAATCGTTGATGTTCAAGAAATTATTGTTCAAGTGCTTGATCTGACACCAACCGGTAATAGATACATGTATGGTTCTGAGTTTATTGCATCCACTGTTACGTTTTTGTTGATTTTTGTTAGCGTCTTACGTTTTTGTTGATTTTTAAGCTCAGATCTGAGTCTTTTTCTCTCTCAAGGGAAGATTTCAGCATGTTTTCATATTGATTAGGGTTTTTGTTTTCTGGAAATATGAACACAGTTGAAAATGAAGACCGATGAACTGGTGAAAGAGAGAACACGACGCAAGATCTGTGGTTGTGTGTGGAAGATGATGACATAAGGCTTGGTTGGGGGCCAGATTGGTACCGCTTTTACCCTATCTATTGTTTTTGTTTGTTAAATTTTATATCTTGTAAGTTTTTTTAAACATCTTTGTCAAATCTGTGTTGGTTTTGTGTTTTTTAATGTTTTGTGAATGGATCTACGGAAAGAGTATATATTTTTGTATTGATAGGGTTTCTGTTTTCTGGAAATGTGAATACAGTTGAAAATGAGCAGGTGAAAGAGAGAACACTGCGGCTTGGTTCAAGAACCTTCAAATTCAGCCTTATCTTCGTCCTCTTTTAGGTTTCTACTTATACAAAATACATCTAATAAGTTATTTACACAAGGTTCTTATTTTTTTTTTTAAGTCTAGGCCCAAATGATGTTCAAGTCCAGGTCAAGGCTCTGGTTTGCTATAGCTATGTTCATCACAATAAGGTAAAATTCTACATGGTGTTACATCACTCACACATGCCACCTTTTATTTTAGTTAATATACATTTCTAAAAATGGTAGTATACTCTTTTCAGATTAGATCAGCAACTGAGTCTAGCACGTCTGTTTATGATGAAGAGAAATTGAAAGAAGGTTTAAATTGCGTGATATGTTTTCTTTGCTTTTTAGGGTGAAGATAGGTGCTTCTCTCCTAGGGCATACAAAACACATATTATTGGCGGCAGCCCGCCTTATTTAACATATAAAAAAACTTTATATGTTAAATATGGCGGGCTGCTGCACATAACCTGTGTTTTGTAAGTCCTATGGAGAGAAGCACGTATCTTAAGAAACCCGCAAGTAACCCTCTACAAGCCACACATGTCATCTTTGTAGGGGGAAGATATATGCTTCTCTCCTAGGCATACAAGATTGGCGGTAGCCATATTTAACTTACAAAAAAACTTTATATGTTAAATATGGGGGGCTCCGCCAATAACCTGTGTCTTATATGCCCTATGGAGAGAAGCACCAATCTTCCTCCTACAAAGCAAAGAAAAATTATAAAAAAACATTATCATGAGAGATCCTCATAAACAAATCGTTGTAATTTTGTTAGCAAATTTATAATGTTCAACATATTGCATTTCGTATTTGTATCGATTAATAAATTATGGTTAAAGCATTATGTATTTATGATTGATTTGACGGAAAAATTGATAAACTAATAGCTAAAAGAATTAATAAAAATATGTTGGAATTGAAACCTACAAAAGCACAGATGATAGAAAGCTAAAATATACTACAGCCTCTGATCCAAACAATAATGTAACATCTGCTCAAGTCAATGTCTGCTGAAAACTAAATGTCCAAGGTCTGCCATAGCTAAACTCTGTTGAAGACAAGGCTATGCTAAAGACTAAAGCTAAAAGGTCTGCCAAGGCAAAGCTTTGCTAAAGACTAAAGCTAAAAGGTCTACCAAGACAAAGCTCTGCTGAAGATCAAAGCTAAAGGTCTGTCAAGGCAAAGCTCTGCTGAAGACCAACAGAGGATGTATCATCAGTGTTTTCTATCACTCCTTGTAATGTTTAGTGTATAGCAGTGGTAGCTTAGCAGATGTTATTAGTTTGTTATTTTTGTTAAGTGTCACTTTAATGCTGACATCGTAATAAGATGCTCAGTGGTTAGTATTGAAGTATAAATAGAACAGTGCATGTACTGTTCTATTTGATCACTTTCATCGATTATCAGTCTAACCTATCTTCCATACATTTTGTACGAATAAATCAGTGATCTTAGGCTGAGGGGGAGATTGTGAGTCATTAGCAAGTAATCATAATTATGAAAGCATGATAATGAAAAAATATCTCAATTATTATGAATTAAAGCAAACTTGACATAAATGCCCCCTGAACTTATAAGAAAATATGTATCAGTCCTTGTAATCCTATCTACTGATCAGAAAACACTGATGCAAACCACTGATGACACACCACTACTAACACACCAACAGTAGTTGTATAGCAAAACCACTTATTCAACCACTGATGTTATAGTCAACTTTTCTTACACCTGTCATGTTGGTGTGTTAGTAGTGGTTTGTTCTCCATGTGTAAATAACATCAAAATGTTTTCAGAAAATCAAAAATCTATCCTTAAAAATAGCTAAAATTGAACATTTTCAATAAATCTCTAAAGTCTTTTCACAACCACTGTTTATCCAAACCTCTGCTTGGCATAAAAATCCGTTGCTGAAAGTGTATCCTCTGTACTACTTCCACTATTAGTGAAGCCACTGTTTTCCCCATCCACTGGTATTCTAACCTCTGACAGTGTAAAATCCCACTGATCATTCCTCTGTTCAGAACCACTGCTGGTCTTCAGTAGAGGTTTCCAAACAACTGTCATCCATTCTCCATCAGAGTTTACACATGCACAGATGTTAGCCATTGGATCTTTTGGAAACCGCTGCCACGCCAGCATTCATTTTTTCCTTTATAAACCCTGTTTCATCCAAATAAAGTTTCCGCTTGCCGTTTCAATTTCAAAACCAAAAAATCATCCACAAATTTCTCCATTACTCTCTTCTTCTTTCAAACCCTAAATACTCACTTATTCACCATGAATCTTATCCTCAAAACTCCCCACAACTGCCTTCCAATATTCATCAAAACCAACAATAATACTGCATTTCACTCCATGATGATGTTCTACAAACATCATCATACAAAGATGTGTTACTTGCAAAAGCCCCAATCTACATCGACACCCTCCGCTAGTTTTGGGCAAATGCTGAACTTCAAGTTCAGAACAAAAAGCCCTTTGCTATCATCTCAAAAATTGGATAGTCAGTTGTCCAAATTCTTCCCTTCTACTATCTCCATCACTTTCAGTCTTAATGACCTTGATGACCCCACATCTTTCTCAAAAAAAGATTTACATGCAGAATTCATAGAGCGTAGATATGAAGGTCAGCTTTCAGGTATTACCATTTTCAAACCGGAATTTCCCGCTGATATGAAATTCTTTATTCACACCCTTTTTACTGTGTCTGTCAGCAAAAACAACCGCTTTCAACGAAATACCTTTGAATATTCAATACCTGGGTTATGCTGTTTTAACCAAATCAAAATTTAACTTTTCTCAGGTATTGTTTTCTGGTCTGGTTGCTAATTTTAACAATCTTAAAAAAGGTAAAGCTTTTATGATACACCCTAGGTTGTTGAGTTTCTATTTACAAAAACAAGTTTCTGAGTGTGATAACAAACCACTGCTAACACACCAACAGTAGTTGTATAGCAAAACCACGGATTCAACCACTGACTCACTAACCACTGATGTTATAGTTAACTTTTCTTACACTTGTCATGTATAGAGCCATTTTCAATACCAAACCTTTTAGTTACAATCTACCTCAAACTGACATATTCTCAGTTACTCTTTTGAGTACCAGGCTTACTTTAACAGCTGTGAAATACTAACCTTTTCAAATACCAACTCCCTATGTCAGGGAATCTTTTGATTTTTTACGCTGTCATTTAGATTTTTTACTACCTAACCTATCAGTTTTCCTTTTAAAGTTGCTTTTACACTTGATATTACAGTTGTAAAGAAAACAGTGACTGGTGAGTGGTACAACATGCTTGTAGCTCTATTAATATGTAAGACTCTACAATCACTCCACATCACAGTCCAGAGTGCATTGTTTCTCGGCTCAACAACTGAGAATAGCTTCATGGAATGAGTAACTAAAGCAAAAGAATATTGGTTTGTTTTGTAACTTTTAACTACAATCACTCCACATCACACCCTTACCTGCAGCGGATAAGGTAGTCGGGGCATGATTGGGTTTTCATTAAAATTCATGACATTTACTATTATAAAGGTTTAATATTTATTATTCCAAACTTAATTAAAATATTCCAATAACACATATTCAAACAAACACATTATTGTTTCGAACAAACTTGCAAATAACGTTTTAATTCTTCGAAGGCCCATATCCTATGTGATCCACGCTTCAAACCTGTTCACCTGTATCATGTGTAAAAACAAATTTTTGGGTCAACATAAGTTGACGAGTGAATCCCTTTTTATCATTGAGAAAAATGATATATTTAGAATTTTATAAAAATGTGCATTAACCAAATATGAGAACGTCGTGTAAGTTGTCTAAATCACAAACCATATCATCAATCATCAACTAATAATGAACACGTGTGCAAGATAAGCGATGTGCTGCGAGATCAAGGCTTAATCAAACGGAGCTGATCAAGTATATTAGGCTACGCGACGCTCCACCCGTAAGCAACGGGGAACAAGGGCCTAATGTGAGAAATTGACTGCAATGATAATATAAACACTAAATGGCAATAAACAAAACAACATCACATAGCACGTTAGATCACATAATGGTAATAGCACTAGATTTTAAATAACGAGATAACAATATGTATAGCGACACATGGTACACCCAAAAAACGTGAAATAAAAAGGGGGTTTGTAAGATTCACTCACAGTGGGTGCAATTAAGATTCGTTGGAGTTTGCGCACGATTGAGAAGTTGAGATACCAAATGACGAAACGGCTAACCTAAATATTCACATTATAATTTAGCTAAAAATATATTCCTTTGGTTGAATTTTATATTTTAAATTAACTTATTATTTGTTAGATAATTAATTTTTAATGTTTTTATTACTATGTTTCTTTTATTTGTAAAAAAAGATTAATTGATTATAAAATAATATATTTTTTGGGGAAACTTTGATTTCTGGATTGGTTGCTCCATTACTGGGCGGCAATTGTTTCAGGAAGATGAATGCGAAGTAAGACATAAAGGATTATTCGGATGGGTTAATTCAGATGTAGAGTGGGTGATGCAGTGGTTTGTTGTGTGTTTGGTTATGTGTGTGACCCGGGTTCGAGACCCGCGGTCAGCACAAGTATATATTTTTATACTTTTTATTTACAATTTCCCTTATATATATATTATTTAGTATTCTTATTATTATCTTTATTATTATTTGTTATTTTATAATGAAAGGCTTAAACGATTTACATAAATACGTAACGAAACGAGATTACATTAAACTTGATTACAAAATGGTGCGGGTTTTAGAACACGTTTTTTGATGGATGTTACATAAACCATCTTAATCATGCTTCTAGCTCGAGTGCATCTACCAGAGTCGAAAAATGAAAAGAGTATAACAAAAGATATTATGCTGCACGCAAAGAAAATAACAAAGTCTCGAATTTTGGGAGTGGTGAGGTCTCCTGAAGTTCTTCATCAATATCTTTAATAAGTAATAGATCAACAGAAAGGACACCGTTAAGAAGTTTACAAACTAATATTACTCAATTTACCCAAATGACAAATGAGAACGCGTCAAGTATTTCTACTTTGAAACGTTAGGAGTACAATGGAATGCGTATTTCAAATTCCAGTCGATTTACGTCAACCCCGACTGATGATGTTACGCCGACAAGCTCATTCCCCTCTGTAATTGATGAAGTCGTGCCTAGAACATCACGAGGTTTCCATTTATTTAATAATGATTTCTTTATCAAACTTGACATCTTTAACAACCTTCATTACTTAAGACAATGATTTTTTAGCTGTTCAGATTCAACCGCGTACACTTTTACCTCAATTTTGTGAAGTAGTTGATCAACCTTCCTTCCAATATGAGAACGTAGAAGATGATCCATATAACTTTGTTTATGGTCATGTACCTAGAGAGCATCGTGTTTTAAAAGAACTGGGTGCATGTCCTGATTGTGGAGCAAAACATCTTCAATTTGAATTTGATACCTTTTGTCGTGGGAAAACTATGTTAGCAATTCAGAAATTCCAGAGGAATTGAACCGACTTTTCACATTGCAAGATGAAATTGGAAATATTTTTAGGCAAAACATTTGTGCTTATAACACCAATTTTTCTTTTGCCTTAATGGGAGTGACGTTGGATGATACATTGAACAATATGAGAGACGGTGTATATACTTTTCGTGCACATAGAGGAATATATCACAAAATCGACCAATTAGTTCCGAGGGATGGAACCCTAGGTACCTGCAGTTGTATTTTTATGATCCTGATGCTGAGTTAGATCTCATACTCCAATGGTCAAATCTTGATCAACGTATTACTCAGATTTTAACAAACGTTCTTTCTACAAACCAATATGTCGATACATTTCGAAGACTTGCGGAACTAGGACATCTGGACAACTATAGATTCACTTTGAATACTTCGGTTGAACTTGACCAAAGGGTGTATGTAACATTCGTCGTAAAACGGGTTTCAAAACCCGCTTCGCTTAATAATCAAATATTCGGTTAAAAGTTCATTGCGTAGTTATTGTACCGGTTATTTTAAATATCTCCTAATTAATAAATATTTTAGAATTTAAAAAAAAAACCATAATTAATAAATAAAACAATAAGTAAGTTGAATTAATCTTTAATAATAAATCAAAAAGTAAAATAAAAATAAAAAGGAGTAACCAGGTCTCGAACCCGGGTCTCCCGCTCGTACACACACAGCCTTCACCGCTACACTACACACACACTTGTGTTTAAACTTAAAAGTAAATTAGTGTTATAATAAAACCCACAAGCAACCTGCAAGTTCAAATTTCAGAGTCTGTAACCGCCAAAACTAAATCATCTCCGCAATTGACGTTTTTTCTTTGCCAGTGATTGAATGTAACTGATCTCAACCTCAGTTATAACCGAAATCCAAACTCAATTAATTCAAAAACCGTTTATCAATTTGAAATCATTAACCCATGATTTGGGTCTTGAAACCGAAATCGAGGATTGATTGTTTACCCTATAAATACCAGCCAATCCATCTCAATTTCACTCGCACTCGATCTCAAAACATTACCCAAACTTCTCTGAAGATTTTCTTTGCTTCGATTCGCCGGAATCATCAGTTGTTGGCCGGAAAAGTTCGAATCAGAAAACCGTATAACTCCAATAAAACGGTACAATTGTCTTAATCCTTCTTCCATCGTTTGTTTAATATGTTATAGTCATAAAACAAATAATCAAAACTGTTATTCTTGGTTAACAGTCGAGGTCGGGTTCTGGGTATTGTCTAGGAAGAGGATGAAGTTTACTTAGAATATAAGTATAAATAATCTTGGTGTTTTAATCGGATTAGACACACAGTCCAGTGGTGGACTGTGTGCAATCACAAAGCATACATCCCGGGTTCGAGCCACACATGTTTCGACTTTCTGAAATAAAACCGATCATTTTTTACCTTTTTAGATCATCCTTCAACATGTATATAAATATAGTATAATACAGTGTATAAACGGGTTAGACACACAGCCCAACTGGTTGTGTGCACGTGAACTGAAGGGCTCGAGTTCGATTCTGGATACTTAAACCGGTTTTGGCAATTTATGAAACCTTTTTAATAAAAATAAAATAAGGTTTAAGCTAACTAGTATATATAAGTAATTAAAATCAGAATTATTACGGGTTAGACACGTAGCTCAGTTGGTAGCTGCGTGCACGTATGCGGGAGGTCACGGGTTCGAACCTCGCACGCTACCAATAATTAAACCGGTTGAACCGGCCGTTGACCAGTCAACCCTAGGAAAAAGGGTAATCTTTTTAATTAAAAATCCTTTTTATTTTCTTTGAAAATTAGTTAAAAATACCTCAAAATAAGGTTTTAAAGACTAAAAATTTGCATTAAATTCACAAAAATAAATCTAAAAATCTCATTAAGAGCACTAATTAAAAATATTAATTTGAAATGAAATTTATTTATTTATCGAATTATTACGTTATTATTTAGGTTAGTTTTCCCTTGTCGGTTGAATCATAAATTCGTGCGCATTCATCATTATCAAGGAACACACCCACTGTGAGTGAATTCTTACAAATTCCCCTTTTTATTCATGTTTTGGGGTGTATCATATGTCGCTTTAATTACTTCGTTTATTCAAACTTGTGCTATTACCATTATATGATCTAAACTTGTGATGTAAATGTTGTTTGTTGTGAAGTGTGTTTACATTTTGTCAAGTTGCGTGCAAATCATTCATTAGGCCCATCAGTTCCTCGTTGGAGACGAGTTGAACATCGTGTGCCTCATTAGATCGGCTCCGTTTGATTGAGCCTTGATCTCATTGTTCATCATTTGGTGTGTGCTTGTGCATTAATTGATATTATGTGTATTGTGATTAAATTTACATTTACGTTTACTCATATGTGGTTATGCATCTTTTTATAACCAATATAATAAATTCGTACAAATGTTTTCATAAGATTCACTCGCCAACTTTTGTTGACCCAAAACCCTATTTTTACACATGATACAGGTGGACAGGTTGAAGCAAGGAACACATAGGAAATTGCTTTAGAAGAAAAATAAAGAAGTCATGAAAAATGTATTTGAACATGTTGTGCTTGTATGTTTATTGTAACTTCTTCTTTAAAAAGAAATAATAAATATGAAACTTTATAGTAAATGTCATGAGCTTTGATGAAAACCCAATCATGCCCCTACTACCATTTCCGCTGCGGGTCAGGGTGTGACAGATTGGTATCAGAGCTTTTGACTATAGGGATATAGGATAGGTTATTAGACCCTTAGAGCCTATACTATAGTTGATTAGATTTTAATTGTTTATGTGGTTACATGCAAACTCATGATGTTTATTTGTTTCGTATTTATTACACACACAAAGGCATGCAAACACTTCCACTATCATTTTGTGTGATACTTAATGAGTTATACTTGTTGTCAAACATAACATGCTTACATATACATTCATCACGCATATTTCAATGTTCACATATTCAAATCATCTTCATATTTCCTTTATTCAAGATTTTGTGGCATTTTTCGTTTTTCAATCTTATCAAAGTGAGTTCTACGACGGGCATGTAGTAACTGGAAGGGTACAAGTACCGGTAGTCGAAACGTCCTGTCTAGGTTGGCATTCGTATAAATCCAATATAACGGACCAGTTTGCCTACCTGGGGACTAACGATGAGAGTACGAAGGACCTATTAGGCCAAAGCATGCCACACCAAACGTCGTTCGAACTAACCCTGCTTTGAGTTGTCATTGTGTCCATACCAGGACACCCTCTGACCTTATACTTTGCTGTCATGTTTTACGATTTTCATTCGGGTGGCGCAAGTGTTAACAGGCCAACACCAATATAAACCCTACCAGAGCCCAGTAGTCATGGGGGCCCACATGACTACCAAGGCCAAGTAAGGGGACATATGGGAGCGCAAACATGAGCAAAGCCCAAGACATCCTATGGATGTAGCAAATTAATTTTCTTCAATTGTTTTGTGAATGTTCATTTCTAAATACGACACATGACACCTAAAACGTCAAACTCATACTCTCGATACGTATTCCCTGTAGATGTCTTCTAGTCTCTCTCGTAGAAGTATGAGATCAGGAAAATCCCGCGAGCGCATGGCTGCCCAAATCGCTCAACAAATGGCCGCCGTAATACCCAACATCGTAGTTCAAGTTCAACAAGCCCTTACCGCTAATCCCGTCAACCCAATCAACCAAAAAGATCAAAACATTGTCAACCCTCCCAAAATACCACTAAATGCACCTTCAAGCATTTCAAATCCTGCGATCCTCCAAAATACGAAGGGACTGAAGGTGTCACCGCTCTCCTCCATTGGTTTGAGGAGATGGAAAACACTTTTCTCAATTGCGACTGCCCCAATGATCACAAGGTGCGATATGCTACCGGTCGTTTGTTCGGAGTAGCACTTACATGGTGGAATACAGAGAAGGGCAAGCGAGGTGCTGAGGATGCTATGACCTTGACTTGGGAAGAGTTGAGGGAGATCATGACGAGACGTTTTTGTCCAAGAAGCGAAATCAAGAAATTAGAAGATGAGTTCTACTCTTTGAAACAAAAGGAGGGAGACCACACCACATACAACAAGAGATTCCTTGAGTTGATCAGATGATCCCCTAACTTGTTCACTCCCCTCTACCGTTTGATCGAACACTACATTCGAGGTCTTCCTTAAAAAATTCAAGACCCTGTAATTAGTACCACACCTGCAACTTTGGAAGCATCAATGGAGTTAGCTACAGAGCTCACCGAAAAACCGCATACGGAATAAAGACCTCAAGGAGGAGAAGAAGAAGGATAAACCATCAACCGAAACCTCAAACTCCACCCAGACCGATTCCTCTTCTCAACCCACTTCTAAGAGAAAACGAGATGGGCAAAATTTCGCTGTCACCCAAGGCAATCAACCAGTTCCACAAGCCGTACCCCTCCAAGCTATCCAAATCACTCAAGTAGCACCCAACTCTATTTACCCAAGTAAGAAACCTTACATTGGATCGCACCCTCAATGCAACACCTGTTTTTATCACCATCCATCTACCGTACCTTGTCGACTGTGTGCTAGTTGTGGGCGTTATGGTCATTTGAGCAGAACTTGTCGTACCCCTCAAAACCAAGCTTCACCCCCTACCCAAAACATGATCCAATCATATCAACAACCTCAATACCCCATAGTTCCATATGTTCGAGCTTGTTTTAATTGTGGCGACCCTACCCACTTTAGAAACACGTGCCCTTGATTGGTTAACATCATAAACGCCCAAGCTCAAGCAAACCCAGTTAACCAAGAAAATCAAGAAAACATAACCACAAGGCCACCAGCAAGAGGAAGAGCTTACAACATCAACGCCCATCCTGTTGGAGATAATAACGGCCCAAACAAACCACCCAACTAGCCTTCCCTCACCAAGAATCAAGACTCAACTCCAACCGTCTAGTTCTTATGTTTTCTTTATGTTATCTCAATCTTTACGTATCCCAGTTGTAAACTGGGAATTTATGTATCCAAGAATTATAATGCGAATTGATATTACAGTTTTGTTTTATACTCATTGATTTAACATTCATATCATCACACATCTCAACGTATCTGGATCTCATCATTTAAAGAAGCTGGGTTTTGTCTCACTTTTACATAGACTGGCCCCTTCATCATAACAAACGAGAGAGGTACTGTCATCATTCAGTCATGTATCCTTTCAGATTCGAGACTCAAGTTTTGGCTGTTGTGGTTGTTTTGTAGATTTTAGAGTCACATGGAACTAATTATAACTTACTGACAAAATCAATGAAAATTTGACAAGAATATGGTGGATACGCCGCTGGTACTTCCTATATATAAGTATTCTTGTCAAAGGGTCAAAAGCATTGTCAGACGGTTATGAGAAGTTCCGTGTAGATTTTAATATCGTCATAGTTGAAGTTTTGTTTTATGATATAACCTTATCTTTTCAAACGTATCAATTCCCTCAAAACTCTTATGCATGAAATCATACCTAGTCAATCAACTCTGTTAATCCATGTTCCGCATTTTTATACTTTAGGCATCAAAAAGCGATTCCGGTAGCAGGAATTCAACCCTTACTAGGAATGTTACCGCCTCAAATAAAAATTTAAACTCTCACCCTCATCTAATTAAGTAATTGTCAAATTAAAACACCCTCCCTTCGAGTCAAACATACCACTACTACTTAAATTTCGGGATGAAATTTCTAAAAGTAGGGGATACTGTAACATTCGTCGTAAAACGGGTTTCAAAACCCGCTTCGCTTAATAATCAAATATTCGGTTAAAAGTTCGTTGCGTAGTTATTGTACCAGTTATTTTAAATATCTCCTAATTAATAAATATTTTATAATTTAAAAAAAAAACCATAATTAATAAATAAAACAATAAGTAAGTTGAATTAATCTTTAATAATAAATCAAAAAGTAAAATAAAAATAAAAAGGAGTAACTGGGTCTCGAACCCGGGTCTCCCGCTTGTACACACACAGCCTTCACCGCTACACTACACACACACTTGTGTTTAAACTTAAAAGTAAATTAGTGTTATAATAAAACCCACAAGCAACCTGCAAGTTCAAATTTCAGAGTAAGTAACCGCCAAACTAAATCATCTCCGCAATTGACGTTTTTTCTTTGCCAGTGATTGAATGTAACTGATGTCAACCTACCGAAATCCAAACTCAATTAATTCAAAAACCGTTTATCAATTTGAAATCATTAACCCATGATTTGGGTCTTGAAACCGAAATCGAGGATTGATTGTTTACCCTATAAATACCAGCCAATCCATCTCAATTTCACTCGCACTCGATCTCAAAACATTACCCAAACTTCTCTGAAGATTTTCTTTGCTTCGATTCGCCGGAATCATCAGTTGTTGGCCGGAAAAGTTCGAATCAGAAAACCGTATAACTCCAATAAAACGGTACAATTGTCTTAATCCTTCTTCCATCGTTTGTTTAATATGTTATAGTCATAAAACAAATAATCAAAACTGTTATTCTTGGTTAACAGTCGAGGTCGGGTTCTGGGTATTGTCTAGGAAGAGGATGAAGTTTACTTAGAATATAAGTATAAATAATCTTGGTGTTTTAATCAGATTAGACACACAGTCCAGTGGTGGACTGTGTGCAATCACAAAGCATACATCCCGGGTTCGAGCCACACATGTTTCGACTTTCTGAAATAAAACCAATCATTTTTTACCTTTTCAGATCATCCTTCAACATGTATATAAATATAGTATAATACAGTGTATAAACGGGTTAGACACACAGCCCAACTGGTTGTGTGCACGTGAACTGAAGGGCTCAAGTTCGATTCTGGATACTTAAACCGGTTTTGGCAATTTATGAAACCTTTTTAATAAAAATAAAATAAGGTTTAAGCTAACTAGTATATATAAGTAATTAAAATCAGAATTATTACGGGTTAGACACGTAGCTCAGTTGGTAGCTGCGTGCACGTATACGGGAGGTCACGGGTTCGAACCTCGCACGCTACCAATAATTAAACCGGTTGAACCGGCCGTTGACCAGTCAACCCTAGGAAAAAGGGTAATCTTTTTAATTAAAAATCCTTTTTATTTTCTTTGAAAATTAGTTAAAAATACCTCAAAATAAGGTTTTAAAGACTAAAAATTTGCATTAAATTCACAAAAATAAATCTAAAAATCTCATTAAGAGCACTAATTAAAATTATAAATTTGAAATGAAATTTATTTATTTATCGAATTATTACGTTATTATTTAGGTTAGTTTTCCCTTGTCGGTTGAATCATAAATTCGTGCGCATTCATCATTATCAAGGAACGCACCCACTGTGAGTGAATTCTTACAAATCCCCTTTTTATTCATGTTTTGGGGTGTATCATATGTCGCTTTAATTACTTCGTTTATTCAAACTTGTGCTATTACCATTATATGATCTAAACTTGTGATGTAAATGTTGTTTGTTGTAAAGTGTGTTTACATTTTGTCAAGTTGCGTGTAAATCATTCATTAGGCCCATCAGTTCCTCGTTGGAGACGAGAACATCGCGTGCCTCATTAGATCGGCTCCGTTTGATTGAGCCTTGATCTCATTGTTCATCATTTGGTGTGTGCTTGTGCATTAATTGATATTATGTGTATTTTGATTAAATTTACATTTACGTTTACTCATATGTGGTTATGCATCTTTTTATAACCAATATAATAAATTCGTACAAATGTTTTCATAAGATTCACTCGCCAACTTTTGTTGACCCAAAACCCTATTTTTACACATGATACAGGTGGACAGGTTGAAGCAAGGAACACATAGGAAATTGCTTTAGAAGAAAAATAAAGAAGTCATGAAAAATGTATTTGAACATGTTGTGCTTGTATGTTTATTGTAACTTCTTCTTTAAAAAGAAATAATAAATATGAAACTTTATAGTAAATGTCATGAGCTTTGATGAAAACCCAATCATGCCCCGACTACCATTTCCGCTGCGGGTTAGGGTGTGACAGTGTACAACCGACCAACGAAATCAGAGGTATATAAAATGTTATAAAAACACCGTGAAATATAAACAATTGATCACAAACTACCACTAATCAGAAACCACTAATGACAAACTACTGCTAACACACCAACAGTAGTTGTATAGCAAAACCATTGATTAAACCACAGACACACTAACCACTGATGTTATACTCCGTAGTGGTTGTTTACCATCAAAAGTGTTTGCCTAACATCTGATGTTATTACTCAATCAGAGGTTAGCAACATCATCAGTGTTTGTCTAACATATGATGTTATTAATCTATCTGAGGTTATCAAACTCATCAGAGGTTTGGCTTTATTCCATCAGATGTTGGCTCATCAGTAGTTTGACTTTATTTGACCTTATTTGACCAACTGGATTGTTACTTGCTAACACACTAACAATAGTTGTATAGCAAACCACTGACTTAACCACAGTCTCACTAACCACTGATGTTATTCTCCGTAGTGGTTGTCTACCACAAATAGTGTTTGCCTAACATCTGATGTTATTACTTCATCAGAGGTTAGCAACCTCATCAGTGTTTGTCTAATATCTGATGTTATTACTCAATCAGAGGTTATCAAACTCATCAGAGGTTTGGCTTTATTCCATCAGATGTTGGCTCATCAGTAGTTTGACTTTATTTGATCTTATTTGACCAACTGAATTGTTACTTTCTTTAACATAAAATATTATATTAATTACAATCATTTAATAGTATTGCTTATTTTACTTACTTATGGTTGACGATTATATAGGTTGCTGGTATTTGGGTTGAAGGTAATGACAATATCACTTCGTATAAATGAAGTATTGTTATTTACGGTAGGTCTGAATATAGCTAAACTATTCAACAGTACTTCAGTTGTTACGATCCATTGTCGTATCCTCTATTTTTTCCAAATGGTGAGTCAGGTTGGCATGCTAAAATACCACGTCATGGAGTATCGATCGATGAGGTTCGCAACAATGACAACATCGAAGGAGAAATGCAAGGTACCAACAATTTATTATTCTTTTAAGTGACGATAAAAAATACCCTAATGCGTTTTATTTTATTAGCTGTTTTTTTTAAATATCTTCATTGTTCAGAGGCTAACACACGAAGTGGTAGAACAACCGTGGTTATGCGAGAATACTACTGTTACAAGTTCCAGATTCGATCTACCGAAAACGTGCTTTTGTTTAGTGATAGACTGCTACAACAGTTTGTGGAAGATGTTACATAAAGATTGAGACGTCACGTTTAGAATTTTGTGAGAGAAACCAGGCTAAGATACGGGCCGACTTGTACCAAGGTATTGTGGATTGCGTCAATGGTGGTGAGGTTCATGCAAACAGAGTTGAAAAAAGAATTGTGTTGCCTGCATCTTTCATCGGAGGGCCTCGCGACATGCGACGTCGGTTTCTAGATGCGATAACTTTAGTTCAAGATGATGGCAAGCCTGATATATTCCTTACAATGACATGTAATCCTAAGTGGCCTGAGATATGTGATAATTTACATGTTGGTCAAACTTCACAAGATCGTCCAGACCTTGTTTCAAGAGTGTTTCGGGCTAAATTAGAAGATCTTAAGGAACAACTCTTCAAGAAACATATCCTCGGGGAAGTTAAGGCATACGTTTATGTCATCGAATTTCAAAAGCATGGTTTGCCGCATGCGCATTTTCTCCTTATCATGTACCTGTAACACAAAATCAATAACACGGACCATTATGATAAGGTTGTGTGTGCTAAGATTCCTGACAAACTAAGATATCCCAAATTGCATGAGATTGTTGTGAAGCACATGATTCACGGCCCTTGCAGTGGTTTACGATTAAGCAGTCCTTGTATGCAGGGTGATCCTAAAATTTATCGTTTTCGCTATCCTAGACAATTTAATGAAGAGAGAACACTAGGAGAAGATGCATACCCGTTGTATCGAAGGAGAGACACCGAAATAGAAGTGGACGTACGAGGAAAAACACTTGATAATAGATGGGTGGTCCCATATAACCCAAGAATTTTGATGATGTTTAACTGCCACATCAATGCTGAAGTTTGCTCAAGTATAAAATCTGTGAAATATCTTTTATAAAGGACATGACAAACAGGTTATTCAAGTTGATCAAAGTGAGCAAGGGGTTGTTATTAGTGAGATAAAGAGATTTAGGATGCACGCTACATATCGCCCCCAGAGGCTATCTGGCGCATTTTTTCCTTTTCTCTTTCTCAAATCTTTCCTTCTGTTCTAGCCTTACAACTTCATCTACCAAATAATCAGATGGTTAGATTTGGAGATGATGAGATAATGTCTAATATTGTTGATAGGGAAAAGGATAAGAGAACCATGCTAACAACATATTTTGAGAAAAATAGAATCAATGAAACAACAAGGGTATATTTGTATAAAGATTTTCCAAAATAATTCACGTAGAATGAAAGCACACGTCGTTGGAATCGTCGTTTCGGTAAAAAGACAAAGAGGTCGTATCGTTTCCGCTAATCTAGCCGAAGGAGAAAGGTACTACTTGTAACATCCGTCGAAACACGGGTTCTCAAAACCCGCTTCGTTTATTAATCGAATATTTCAGTTATAATTTTCGTTGCGTATTTAATGTTCATATTAATTTTAAACGATACATAACTAATAAACATTGTTAAAATTTTAAAACATAATCAATAAAAACAAAGAAATAGTGAATAAATAAAATAAATACCGCTGCCGGGTTTCGAACCCGGGTCAGCCGGTTCAACAAACAAGCGTTTCACCACTCCGCCACTGGACTCGTTTGTGTAATCAATGAATCAAATAAAACTTAAGTTCCACCCGTGAATTCATCTGTTTGCGTCAAGAACTGAAACCGCCCAACGGCTTTCAAATAACCAGAGACCTTTGGTGTGGTCGCGAGTTTCTGAGTGTAACCGATGATACAATGTCAGTTACAACCCACGTTCTTAATCAATTCAATCTTCAATGACTCGATTCATATGATTGTCGAGATTGAAAACCGAAATGATATTACTCCTAATTTACACTAATAATACCATCGCCTCACATCTCGGAAACACTCGCAAAACCCTCAATTTTTCACTCTAACTTCTGTTCGTCGGAATCACTGTCTGCAACCGCCGGAGTTGGTCACCAGAAAAAGCGAACCTCGATTTCCAGTTTGGTATGAGTCTTAATTTTATTCTGTGTAATATGTTCAATTCATGCTAAGTATTTATAACATCAGGGTAGTTTAAATCATTTGATTATCGAATTCTGTTCAGTGTTGAAACCATTGAAGAAGATGGGTTCTCGATTAGTAATTTAAGAGAAATAATAATCGGATCTTAACTGAGTTAGACACACAGTCCAATGGTGGAATGTGTGCGTAAATAACATGCTCGATCCGAGTTCGAATCCCTACTCATCGCCGGTTTTCTAATCAGAATGTTTTTTTTAAAACCAAACTAAATCAGTTCTCAAAAAGTAAATAAATATAAAGTAATTTCATTATATAATGGGTTAGACACCCAGCCCAGTTGGTTGGGCTGGGTGCAGAGTAGCATAGCGATTGCGGGTTCGAGCCTCAGTAGGCGCAGCGGGTTGTTTAGTCTAAAAACTTTATTTTAAATTTAGTTATTTCTGAATAAAGCTAACAAGAGCATAAGTATAATTAAAATCAGGAATTCTAACGGATTAGACACGCAGCCCAGTTGGCCGGGCTGCGTGCACACAAACGAAAGGTCCCGAGTTCGATTCCGCCCAACGCCTGAATAATCACTGTCTGCCTGGTCAGACCTGACAAGTCAACCCACCTTTTTATATTATTTTTTTACTTATTTCTTTTAATTGAAAAATTATTTAAAAATACTTAAAAATAATATTTTAAAGTTAGAAAACGTCCTTAGACTCACAAAAATTAATCTAAAAACCCTATTAAGATTATGAAATAAAATCCATTTATTTACCGAACCATTTCGTTATTATTTTAGGTTAGTCTTCCTCGTCGATCAAATCCCAAAACTCGTGCGCATCCAAGTTATCGAAAGAACGCACCCAATGTGAGTGAACCTCTACCAATTCCCCGTTTTAATCACATTTTTAGGGTGTATCATGTGTCGCATAATTATTTATTATATTTTAAACACTTGTGCATCCATCATATCCGTGATCAAATGTGTATTCAATATGTATCAATTGTTGTGTGGATTATGTTTAGATTAAAGTTATCATTTTCAGTACATGCATTTCATAGGCCCATCAGCTCCCCGTGGGAGACGGGTTGAGTACAGGTGCCTCATTCGATCGGCTCCGTTTGATTGAGCCTTGATCTCACATACATCATCATACATTTCATACGATCGGCTCCGTTTGATTGAGCCTTGATCTCACAATACATTATCATCCATGTCATATACTCATTCAAGGTGGTTTGTGATTGTTTGTTTATATGTGTTTGCTCACATATGAATATTGCACAACTTTTCAATATTAAATACAACAGGAAACAATAACAATGTTTTTAAACAAGGTTCACTCGCCAACTTTTGTTGACCCAAAATTTCCCCCATTTTACACATGATACAGGTGATCCAGTTGAGGCAAGAAACACATAGGAAGGCTTAGAAGAATAATTCAGTTTAAGCTTTGGGATTGTATTACTTAGTTTCATTTTCCTTGTAACCGTATGGATTTAATTTGACTATTTAAGTTGTAATTTGAATTTAATAAATATGAAACATTTTAGTAAACATCATGAGCTTTGGTGATAACCCAATTATGCCCCGACTCTTATTCCGCTGCGGGTCAGGGTGTGATAGATTGGTATCAGAGCCATGACTATAGAGATATAAGATAGGTTATGAGACCCTTAGAGCCTATACTATAGTTGATTAGAATTTTTTTAAATTGTTTATGTGTTACATACAAAATTCATGATGTTTATATGCTTTATGTTTATTGTTACATTCAATGTTATGCAAGCATGTTCATAAGTACATATTATTATACAATGCTCATCATGAATCATGTCCTCATAACATATCATATCCATGAGAGCACACACCTCACAATTCCCATGATTTTTGCAACGATTTTTTGTATTTTGACGGGCATGTAGTAATTGGAAGGGTACGAGTACAAGTAGTCGGAATGTCCTGTCTAGGCTTGGTATTCGTATAAATCCAAAATAAAGGACCAGTTTGCCTACCTGGGGACTAACGATGAGAGTACGAAGGACCTATTAGGCCAAAGCATGCTATACCAAACGTCATGTGAGCTAACCCCACTTTGAGTTGTCATTGTGTCTATACCTGGACACCCTCCTACCATACATCTCGCAATCATATTTCATGGTTTTCATTCGGGTGATGCGAGTGTTAAACCGCCAACACCAATGTGAATCCTACTAAGCCAATAGTCATGGGGGCCCACATGACTATACAGGCGATGGTATGGGGGACATTGGAGGCCCAAACATGAGCAAACCCAAGACATCCTATGGATGTAGTTGCATTATTGATGATTATGTTATTTTGTTTATTTTTCTTAACGACACATGACACCTAAAAAGACTCCTTAAACTCACAATTTTCCTATGTATGTTCCTGTAGATGTCGGCTAGGCAGCTACGTGGAGGTAGAAAGTCAGGAAGGTCAAACGAACGCTTGGCCACCCAAATTGCAAAACAAATGGCCGCGGTGCTTCTTGACATCGTAATTCAAGTCCAACAAGCTCTCACCGCAAATCCCATCAACCCTCCCAATCAAGAAGACCAGAACATCGGCAACCCTCCCTCCAAAAAGTGCTCCTACAAACACTTCAAGTCTTGCAATCCCCCGAAATATGAAGGGACCGAAGGTGTCACTGCTCTCCTCCACTGGTTTGAGGAAATGGAACCTTCCTCAATTGCGATTTTCCCGAGGATCACAAGGTACGTTACGCAACCGGGAGACTGTTTGTAGTAGCCCTTACCTGGTGGAATACAGAGAAGGGTAAGAGAGGAATCGAAGATGCAATGGCCTTAACATGGGAGGAGTTAAAGGAAATCATGACGAGACGCTTCTGTCCAAGAAGCGAGATTAAAAAGTTAGAAGATGAATTCCACTCGTTAAAACAAAAGGAAGGAGATCAAACTTCCTACAACAAAAGGTTTCTAGAGTTGAACCAAATGATCCCCAACTTGTTCACCCCAGTGTACCGCTTAGTTGAACACTATATTCGAGGCCTCCCCTCGAAAATTCAAGACTCGATTCTAAGCACTTCGCCTGCAACACTTGAAGCCGCTATGTAAATAGCTACCGAGTTTACCGAGAATCGCATCCGAAACGGCAAATTTAAGGATGAGAAAAAGAAATCCCCCATTGAGGCCCAAACTGTAACATCCGTCGAAAAACGGGTTTCCAAACCCGCTTTGTTTATTAATCGAATAATCAGTTATAAAAATTTCGTTACGTATTTATGATCAATATTAATTTTAAACAATACATAATTAATAAACATTTTAGAATTTAAAAACTATAGCTATTAAAAAGTAAAAATAAATTAAATAAAAAAGAAAAGAGGCTGCCGGGTTTCGAACCCGGGTCAGCCGGAAGAAACAAGCAACACCCAACCACTCCGCCACTTGACTCATTTGTGATATCTATTAAAAAAATAACATTTATAATAAAACTCGAAATCGAATTCAGTCATCAGCGCGCCCAATCCGCAGTCGCCGGAATTACCAACGATTTCGCCAATTATCGACGGTTTCCTTTGACTGAACGCGTGTATTAACCTCGACATCGGTTATAACCGATGTCTAATCCCGCGATCTCAGTCATAACCGCCGGAGAAAACCTTGACCATGAATCAAGACCAAATTCGAACTCAATTCATCCTGATTCTTCCCTATAAATACACACCCAAGTCTCTGGTAATCTTTTCGCTCAAAATCGCACAATTTCTCGAAGCAATTACACTCGCCGGAAATATTCTGTATTGCCGGACATTTGCCGGAAAACCGAGACTTACATCAAATCGGTAAATTTCTCAACTCTTTCATTTTCAATCCATTGTTAGACTTATACTAACTTTAATCCTTCAACCAGAATCGGTCCCAGACGACGTTGCCGGATAATCTGCATTCGCCGGAAAATCTCTGGAAATTTCCTAAATCACGCTGTGAATCGGTAGAAACATCTAAACCCTCTGATAATCCTTGTTTAGTAAGTCAATTTCACAACTCATCGATCAAAACTGTTAATTGATT
The DNA here is from genome assembly GCA_947069175.1 of Scalesia atractyloides. Lineage (NCBI taxonomy): Eukaryota > Viridiplantae > Streptophyta > Magnoliopsida > Asterales > Asteraceae > Scalesia > Scalesia atractyloides. Next base: position 82,610,370 of record CAMTDV010001632.1, read on the forward strand.
CAATCAGACGGAATTCACAAATCAGAGCCGACGACCATTGCCGGAATTCTGAGGAAAGCGTTCTGTTCGGTACATTCGATTCCGTAACTCTATTTATTCATTACATTTCAATCACTTATATGATCGACGAACGATTTAAACCAGAACAGTTGGATATCGTTTGTCTGTGTCTTGAACGAAGAAGACGAAGTCAAACGTTGTGTATAAGTGTAATTAAAACAAGATATTAAACCGGGTTAGACACACAGTCCAGCGGTGGACTGTATGCAAACACATAGCGCACGTCACGAGTTCGAACCTTACAAATGCACCGACTTTCCGAATTAAAACCAAATTTTTTTTAAACCGAATCAGAACAGGTTCCAGTATGTTTATAAGATTAATATAAACCGTAAGTTAAACAGATAAGACACACAGCCCAACTGGTTGGGCTGTGCGCTTACAAACCAAAGGACCCGAGTTCGATCCGGCTTCCCTGCAACCAGTTCAACCAGTTTAAATCCTTTTAATATAAACCAAATAAATTAACATTTAATTAGTATATATATATATAATTAAAACATAGAATATTTCGGGTTAGACACGTAGCTCAGTTGGTAGAGCTGCGTGCACGCGTACGAGAGGTCCCGGGTTCGAACCTCACTCAGTGATGAATAAACGTAGTCCGACCGGTCAACGGTCAACAAAAAGTCAATTTTTTTATTTTTTTTATTTATTTATTTAATTTAAAAATCAATTAAAAATACTTAAAAATAATATTTTTAAAGTAAGAAAATGACCTTAAACTCACAAAAATAGATCTAAAAATCCTATTAAAATTATTAATAAAATCCACTTATTTACCAAACCATTTCGTTATTATTTTAGGTTTGTTATTCCTCGTTGATCAAATCCCAAAACTCGTGCACATTCAACATCATCAAAAGAACGCACCCAATGTGAGTGAATCTCTACCAATTCCCCGTTTTAATCACATTTTGGGGTGTATCATGTGTCGGTTAATTATTTATTATATTTAAACACTTGTGCATCCATCATATCCATGATCAAATGTGTATCCAATATGTATCAGTTGTTGTGTGGATTATGTTTAGTTTAAAGTTATCATTTTCAGTACATACATTTCATCAGGCCCAACAGCTCCCCGTGGGAGACGGGTTGAGTACAGGTGCCTCATTTCGATCGGCTCCGTTTGATTGAGCCTTGATCTCACATACATCATCATAGGCTCGTCCGTTCCCCATTACCTATGAGCGGAACGTGACGTTGCCAACATATACATTATCATTCATGTCATATACTCATTCAAGGTGGTTTGTGTTTGTTTGGTTATATACGTTTGCTCACATATGATTATTGCACAATTTTTCCATATTAAATACAACAAGAAATCAATAACAAATGATTTTAACAAGGTTCACTCGCCAACTTTTGTTAACCCAAAATCCCCCATTTTTACACATGATACAGGTGATTCAGTTGAAGCAAGAAACATATAGGACGGCCTAGAAGAATAAATCAGTTTAGGCTTTGGATTTTTTTACTTAGTTTCTTTTTCCTTGTAATTGTATGAATTGTTTTGAATATTGAAGTTGTAATTCGAATTTAATAAATATGAAACATTTTAGTAAATATCATGAGCTTTGGTGATAACTCAATTATGCCCCGACTCTTATTCCGCTGCGGGTCGGGGTGTGACAGATTGGTATCAGAGCCATGACTATAGGGATATAGGATAGGTTATTAGACCGTTAGAGCCTATACTATAGTTGATTAAAATTTTTAAATTGTTTATGTGTTACATGCAAAATTCATGATGTTTATATGCTTTATGTTTATTGTTACATTCAATGTTATGCAAGCATGTTCATAAGTACATATTATTATACAATGCTTATCATGAATCATATCCTCATAACATACCATATCCATGAGAGCACACACCTCACAATTCCTATGATTTTTGCAACGATTTTTGTATTTTCAAATCACATCAAAGTGAGTTCTCATGACGGGCATGTAGTAACTGGAAGGGTACGAGTACCGGTAGTCGGAATGTCCTGTCTAGGCCTGGCATTCGTATCATATCCATGAGAGCACACACCTCACAATTCCTATGATTTTTGCAACGATTTTTGTATTTTCAAATCACATCAAAGTGAGTTCTCATGACGGGCATGTAGTAACTGGAAGGGTACGAGTACCGGTAGTCGGAATGTCCTGTCTAGGCCTGGCATTCGTATAAATCCAAAATAAAGGACCAGTTTGCCTACCTGGGGACTAACGATGAGCTAACCCCACTTTGAGTTGTCATTGTGTCTATACCTAGACACCCTCCTACCATACATCTCGCAAACATATTTCATGGTTTTCATTCGGGTGATGCGAGTGTTAAACCGCCAACACCAATGTGAATCCTACTAAGCCAATAGTCATGGGGGCCCACATGAGTATACAGGCGATGGTATGGGGGACATTTGAGGCCCAAACATGAGCAAACCCAAGACATCCTATGGATGTAGTTGCATTATTGATGATTATGTTATTTTTTTTATTTTTCTTAACGACAAATGACACCTAAAAAGACTCCTTAAACTCACAATTTTCCTATGTATGTTCCTGTAGATGTCGGCTAGGCAACTACATGGAGGTAGAAAGTCAGGAAGGTCAAACGAACGCTTGGCCACCCAAATTGTAAAACAAATGGCCGCGGTGCTTCCTGACATCGTAATTCAAGTCCAACAAGCTCTCACCGCGAATCCCATCAACCCTCCCAACCAAGAAGACCAGAACGTCGACAACCCTCCCTCCAAAAAGTGCTCCTACAAACACTTCAAGTCTTGCGATCCCCCAAAGTATGAAGGGACCGAAGGTGTCACTGCTCTCCTCCACTGGTTTGAGGAAATGGAGAACACCTTCCTCAATTGCGATTGTCCTGAGGATCGCAAGGTACGTTACGCAACCGGGAGACTATTTGGGGTAGCCCTGACCTGGTGGAACACAGAGAAGGGTAAGAGAGGAGTCGAAGATGCTATGGCCTTAACATGGGAAGAGTTAAAGGAAATAATGACAAGACGCTTCTGTCCAAGAAGCGAAATCAAGAAGTTGGAAGATGAATTCCACTCGCTAAAACAAAAGGAAGGAGATCATACTTCCTACAACAAAAGATTTCTGGAGCTAAACCAAATGATCCCCAACTTGTTCACCCCACTGTACCGCTTGGTTGAACACTACATTCGAGGCCTCCCCACGAAAATTCAAGACTCGGTTCTAAGCACTTCGCCAGCAACACTTGAAGTCACAATGGAACTAGCTACCGAACTTACCGAGAATCGCATCCGAAACGGTAAATTCAAGGAGGAGAAAAAGAAAGCCCCCATTGAGGCTCAAACTTCAAACCATTCTGGCTCCTCTTCGAAGTTTACTGGTAAAAGGAAGCGAAACAACAGAAACTTTGCTGTCACACAAACAAACCCCCCTATCACTGCTGCACCCATCACCCAAATTGCCCCCTCATCTGCACCATATAAAAAGCCATACTCCGGCCAATACCCAAAATGCAACCGTTGCCAATAACATCACTTTCCCGAACACCCCTGCCAACATTGCACCAGCTGTGGCCGTGCAGGTCACACCATCCAAACCTGTCGCACACTTCAGCGAATGAACCGCAACCAACCCTCAACCCAGACCCACCATCAGATAGTGGGTCAAGCCCAACAACCTTTACTCCTACCACCAACCCCACTACCCCATACGGCCCAACCCTACTACCAACCCCACTACCCCATGATGAACCCATGCGGGCTTGTTACAACTGTGGAGACCCAAACCACTTTAGAAACACTTGTCCACGCTTGGTGAACATCATTCATGCCCAAGCTCAAGCAAATCCGGTGAACCAAGCTAACCAAGCTCCTCCACCTGCTAGAGGAAGAGCTTTCAACATCAACGCCAATCAAGCTAGGGCTAACAACAACGTGGTTAACAGTACGTTTCTCATCAATGGTAGTTATGCATCCATGTTATTTGATACTGGCGCGGATAAAAGTTTTGTGTCCTTAGAATTTGAACCCATCCTCAACCAAACTCGTGATAATCTCATGGAATCCATAACGGTGGAAGTTGCTGACGGAAAACCGGTCTCATTAAACTCTATTATACGAAATTGTACCCTCACTTTAAACGATCACGATTTTCCAGTTGACCTCATTCCTATGAAGTTGGGAAGTTTCGACATTATAATCGGTATGGACTGGCTCAGCCAACATCATGCTGAAGTAGGATGCCCCGAAAAGTTCATTCGCATTCCTCTTGCAGACGGTCAAACCCTACGAATCTTTGGAGAAACCCCTTCGAAAGGACTCAAATTGATGTCCTGCCTTCAAGCCCGAAAGTATCTCCACAAGAACTATGTCGCATTCCTAACTCACGTCGTCAGGAAGGGAAACAAGGAGAAGAAACTAGAAGATATACCTGTAGTGAAAGAATTCCCACAAGTCTTTCCCGACGACATCTCAGGACTTACTCCCATGAGGGAAGTCGAATTCCGCATTGATCTTATACCTGGCGCTACACCAGTCGCAAAATCTCCTTACAGGTTAGCCCCATCAGAAATGCAAGAGCTGCCCAGTCAACTGCAAGAGCTGACTAACAAAGGATTCATACGTCCTAGCTCATCGCCATGGGGTGCAACTGTTCTTTTTGTGAAGAAGAAAGATGGAACGTTTCGCATGTGTATCGACTACAGAGAACTCAACAAGTTAACGGTCAAGAACCGCTAGCCATTACCTCGCATCGATGACCTTCTAGACCAACTTCAAGGCGCCACCTGTTTTTCAAAAATCGACCTTCGTTCTGGATATCATCAACTCTGAGTACATGAAGAAGACGTCCCAAAGACCGCCTTCCGAACTCGTTATGGTCATTACGAATTCATGGTCATGCCATTTGGATTAACCAACGCCCCAGCTGTATTCATGGATCTAATGAATAGGGTATGCAAACCCTATCTCGACCGCTTTGTCATAGTCTTCATCGACGACATCCTCATCTACTCAAAGTCTAAATCTGATCATGAACGACACCTTCGACTCATCCTTACACTCTTAAGGAATGAAAAGCTCTACGCCAAATTCTCCAAATGCAAATTCTGGTTAAAAGAGGTACAATTCCTTGGACATGTCGTCAATGACAAGGGAATACATGTCGACCCCACAAAAGATCAAAGCAGTACAGGAATGGCAAGCGCCACGTACCCATACCGAAGTAAGATCATTTCTTGGTTTGGCTGGTTACTATCGCCGTTTCATTGCAAATTTCTCCCGTATTGCTGTACCACTCACGGCTTTGACTCATAAAGGGAAACCCTTCATATGGGGACCTAAACAAGAAGAAGCCTTCCAAACTCTAAAGCAAAAACTCTGTGATGCCCTATCCTCACACTTCCTGAAGGTTGTGATGACTTCGTGGTTTATTGCGACGCGTCAGGGCAAGGACTAGGCTGTGTACTGATGCAAAGAGGAAAAGTGATAGCTTATGCTTCTAGGCAACTCAAAATTCATGAGAATAACTACACCACCCACGACCTGGAACTTGGAGCCGTTGTGTTCCCTCTCAAGATATGGAGACATTACCTCTACGGTACCAAGTGTGAAATATACACTGACCACAAGAGTCTCCAACATATCTTCAATCAAAAGGAGTTGAATATGAGGCAACGAAGATGGGTCGAACTTCTTAACGACTACGACTGTGAAATTCGGTATCATCCTGGTAAGGCAAACGTGGTGGCCGATGCGCTCAGTCGAAAAGGTTATGCGAACTCCATTCGTCTTCTATGTTCGCAAATCATAACCGACATCAAAGATCAAATCCGAGAAGCTCAACATGTTTCTGTAACAGAAAACGACGTACGCAAAGAGCTGTCTTGTGGAGCAGAACTTAAAATCGAAACCAAATCCGACGGTATTCTGTACTATCTAGATCGCATATGGATTCCCGATCATAATAACCTTCGTGATTTCCTTATGAATGAGGCACACAAAACACGGTACTCTGTACACCCAGGAGCCGACAAGATGTATCAAGACCTTCGATACACCTACTGGTGGCCTGGCATGAAAAAGGATATTGCTGTTTTTGTTTCCAAGTGCCTTACCTGTTCCAAAGTAAAAGCTGAACATCAAAGACCTTCAGGACTTCTAGTCCAACCCGAAATACCTGTGTGGAAGTGGGAAAACATAACCATGGATTTCTTTACCGGGTTACCTCGCACCTCCAGTGGGTATGACACCATATGGGTAATCATTGATCGTCTTACCAAATCAGCTCATTTCATTCCGATTCGCGAGGACTTCAAGAACGAGAAGTTAGCTCGTATCTACATCAGCGAGATCGTAAGCCGTCATGGTGTACCTTTAAGCATCATTTCAGACCGTGATGGTCGTTTCACTTCACGAACATGTCAAGCCGTACAAGCCGCTTTGGGTACACGATTAGACCTCAGTACCGCTTTTCATCCTCAAACTGATGGACAATCTGAACGCACCATCCAAACTCTTGAAGACATGCTTCGAGCATGTGTCATAGACTTCAAAGGGAATTGGGACGCTCATCTACCATTAGTTGAATTTCGTACTACAATAGTTATCATTCAAGTATCGGCATTTATATGGTCGTAAGTGCCGATCACCAATATGTTGGCACGAAATTGGAGAAGCACAAATCACCGGTCCAGAATTAATACAAGAAACAACAGACAAGATCCATCAAATTCGAAACAATCTTCTAGCGGCACAAATTCGTCAAAAGAGTTATGCAGACAAACGACGAAAGCCCTTAGAGTTTAACATTGGTGACCAAGTACTTTTAAAAGTATCACCGTGGAAGGGACTGGTTCGTTTTGGCCAGAAGGACAAGCTAGCACCACGCTACGTAGGACCTTTCAAGATACTCGAAAGAGTAGGACCTGTAGCATACAAGCTTGACCTACCAGAAGAGCTCAACAGAATTCATCCCACATTCCACGTATCAAACTTGAAGAAGTGCCTCGCCGATGAAAACCTCCATATTCCTCTAGAAAGGACATTCAAGTCGATGAATCTATGCATTTCATTGAAAGACCAGTAGAAATTATGGACTTCGGAGAGAAACGTTTAAGACGAAGTCGTATTCCAATTGTCAGGGTACGCTGGGAGTCGAAACGAGGACTTGATTTTACTTGGGAACGTGAAGACTCAATGCGCGAGAAATACCCACATCTTTTTCCTGTTACCAATACCTAAAAGTAGGGGATACTGTAACATCCGTCGAAAAACGGGTTTCCAAACCCGCTTCGTTTATTAATCGAATAATCAGTTATAAAAATTTCGTTGCGTATTTATGATCAATATTAATTTTAAACAATACATAATTAATAAACATTTTAGAATTTAAAAACTATAGTTATTAAAAAGTAAAAATAAATTAAATAAAAAAGAAAAGAGGCTGCCGGGTTTCGAACCCGGGTCAGCCGGAAGAAACAAGCAACACCCAACCACTCCGCCACTTGACTCATTTGTGATATCTATTAAAACAAATAACATTTATAATAAAACTCGAAATCGAATTCAGTCATCAGCGCGCCCAATCCGCAGTCGCCGGAATTACCGACGATTTCGCCAATTATCGACGGTTTCCTTTGACTGAACGCGTGTATTAACCTCGACATCGGTTATAACCGATGTCTAATCCCGCGATCTCAGTCATAACCACCGGAGAAAACCTTGACCATGAATCACGACCAAATTCGGACTCAATTCATCCTGATTCTTCCCTATAAATACACACCCAAGTCTCTGGTAATCTTTTCGCTCAAAATCGCACAATTTCTCGAAGCAATTACACTCGACGGAAATATTCTGTATTGCCGGACATTCACCGGAAAACCGAGACTTACATCAAATCGGTAAATTTCTCAACTCTTTCGTTTTCAATCCATTGTTAGACTTATACTAACTTCAATCCTTCAACCAGAATCGGTCCCAGAGACGTTGCCGGATAATCTGCATTCGCCGGAAAATCTCTGGAAATTTCTGAAATCACGCTGTGAATCGGTACAAACATCTAAACCCTCTGATAATCCTTGTTTAGTAACTCAATTTCACAACTCATCGATCAAAACTGTTAATTGATTCAATCAGACGGAATTCACAAATCAGAGCCGACGACCATTGCCGGAATTCTGAGGAAAGCGTTCTGTTCGGTACATTCGATTCCGTAACTCTATTTATTCATTACATTTCAATCACTTATATGATCGACGAACGATTTAAACCAGAACAGTTGGATATCGTTTGTCTGTGTCTTGAACGAAGAAGACGAAGTCAAACGTTGTGTATAAGTGTAATTAAAACAAGATATTAAACCGGGTTAGACACACAGTCCAGCGGTGGACTGTATGCAAACACATAGCGCACGTCACGAGTTCGAACCTTACAAATGCACCGACTTTCCGAATTAAAACCAAATTTTTTTTAAACCGAATCAGAACAGGTTCCAGTATGTTTATAAGATTAATATAAACCGTAAGTTAAACAGATAAGACACACAGCCCAACTGGTTGGGCTGTGCGCTTACAACCCAAAGGACCCGAGTTCGATCCGGCTTCCCTGCAACCAGTTCAACCAGTTTAAATCCTTTTAATATAAACCTAATAAATTAACATTTAATTAGTATATATATGTAATTAAAACATAGAATATTTCGGGTTAGACACGTAGCTCAGTTGATAGAGCTGCGTGCACGCGTACGAGAGGTCCCGGGTTCGAACCTCACTCAGCGCATGAATAAACATAGTCCGACTGGTCAACGGTCCGGTCAACGGCCGGTCAACGGTCAACAAAAAGTCAATTTTTTTTATTTTTTTATTTATTTATTTAATTTAAAAATCAATTAAAAATACTTAAAAATAATATTTTTAAAGTAAGAAAATGACCTTAAACTCACAAAAATAGATCTAAAAATCCTATTAAAATTATTAATAAAATCCACTTATTTACCGAACCATTTCGTTATTATTTTAGGTTAGTTATTCCTCATTGATCAAATCCCAAAACTCGTGCACATTCAAAATCATCAAAAGAACGCATCCAATGTGAGTGAATCTCTACCAAGTCCCCGTTTTAATCACATTTTGGGGTGTATCATGTGTCGCTTAATTATTTATTATATTTAAACACTTGTGCATCCATCATATCCATGATCTAATGTGTATCCAATATGTATCAGTTATTGTGTGGATTATGTTTAGTTTAAAGTTATCATTTTCAGTACATACATTTCATCAGGCCCAACTGCTCCCCGTGGGAGACGGGTTGAGTACAGGTGCCTCATTTCCATCGGCTCTGTTTGATTGAGCCTTGATCTCACATACATCATCATAGGCTCGTCCGTTCCCCATTACCTATGAGCGGAACGTGACGTTGCCAACATATACATTATCATTCATGTCATATACTCATTCAAGGTGGTTTGTGTTTGTTTGTTTATATACGTTTGCTCACATATGATTATTGCACAATTTTTCCATATTAAATACAACAAGAAATCAATAACAAATGTTTTTAACAAGGTTCACTCGCCAACTTTTGTTGACCTAAAACCCCCCATTTTTACACATGATACAGGTGATCTAGTTGAAGCAAGAAACATATAGGACGGCCTAGAAGAATAAATCAGTTTAGGCTTTGGATTTTTTTACTTAGTTTCTTTTTCCTTGTAATTGTATGAACTTGTTTTGAATATTGAAGTTGTAATTCGAATTTAATAAATATGAAACATTTTAGTAAACATCATGAGCTTTGGTGATAACCCAATTATGCCCCGACTCTTATTCCGCTGCGTGTCGGGGTGTGACACAAACTTCAAACCATTCCATCTCCTCCTCAAAGTTTGTTGGTAAGAGGAAACGAAACAACAGAAATTTTGCTGTCATACAAACAAACCCTCCACTCACTGCCGCACCAATCACCCAAGTTGCTCCCTCAGCTGCACCATATAAAAAGCCATACTCCGGCCCATACCCAAAATGCAACCGTTGTCAATACCATCACCTTCCTGAACATCCCTGCCAACATTGCACCAGCTGTGGCCGTGCGGGTCACACCACCCAAACCTGTCGCACACTTCAGCGAATGAACCGCAATCAACCCACAACCCAAACCCACCATCAGATAGTGGGTCAAGCCCAACAACCTTTACTCCTACCACCTGCCCAACATATAGCCCAATCCTACTACCAACCCAACTACCCCATGATGCAACCTATGCGAGCTTGTTACAACTGTGGAGACCCAAACCACTTCAGGAACACATGTCCCCGTTTGGTGAACATCATTCATGCCCAAGCTCAAGCAAATCCGGTGAACCAAGCTAACCAAGTTCTTCCACCTGCTAGAGGAAGAGCTTTCAACATCAACGCCAATCAAGCTAGGGCTGACAACAACGTGGTTAACGGTACGTTTCTCATCAATGGTAGTTATGCATCCATGTTATTCGATACTGGCGCGGATAAGAGTTTTGTGTCCTTATAATTTGAACCTATCCTCAACCAAACTCGTGACAACCTCATGGAATCTCTAACGGTGGAAGTTGCTGATGGAAAACCAGTCTCATTAAACTCTATTATACGAAATTGTACCCTCACTCTAAACGATCACGATTTTCCAGTTGACCTCATTCCTATGAAGTTGGGAAGTTTCGACATTATAATTGGTATGGACTGGCTCAGCCAACATCATGCTGAAGTTGTATGCCGCAAAAAGTTCATTCGCATTCCTCTTGCAAACGGTCAGACCCTACGAATCTTTGGCGAAACCCCTCGAAAGGACTCAAATTAATGTCCTGTCTTCAAGCCCGAAAATATCTCCGCAAGAATTATGTCGCATTCCTAACTCACGTCGTCAAAAAGGGAACCAAGGAGAAGAAACTCGAAGACATCCCAGTCGTAAAAGATTTTCCGCAAGTTTTTCCTGACGACATTTCAGGACTTCCTCCCGTGAGAGAAGTCGAATTCCGCATTGATCTTATACCTGGAGCTACACCAGTTGCAAAATCTCCTTATAGGTTAGCCCCATCAGAAATGCAAGAGCTGGCCAGTCAACTGCAAGAGCTGACTGACAAAGGATTCATACGTCCTAGCTCATCGCCTTGGGGTGCACCTGTCCTTTTTGTGAAGAAGAAAGATGGAACGTTCCGCATGTGTATCGATTACAGAGAACTCAACAAGTTAACGTTCAAGAACCGCTACCCATTTGTAACATCCGTCGAAAAACAGGTTTTCAAAACCCGCTTCGTTTATTAATCGAATAGTCAGTTTCAATTTTTCGTTGCTTATTTAATGCTCATTTTAATTTTAAACAATACATAACTAATAAACATTTTAGAATATGGAAACTAAAATTGTTAAAAAGTAAAAATAAAGTAAATAAAAATGAAAATAGGCTGCCGGGTTTCGAACCCAGGTCAGCCGGAAGACACAATCATCAAACGTTTAACCACTCCGCCACTTGGTGCTTTTGTGTAATCTGGGAAGCAAATAAAACCTTAAATTCACCCGTGAATTTATCTGTTTGCGCCAAAACTGAAACCGATCATCGGCTTTCAACTATCCAAAGACGTTTGAGTGATCGTGGGTTACTGATTATAACCGATAAAACCATTACAACCCACGTTCTTAATCAATTCAGTCTTTATTGAACTCGATTCATATGATTTTCGAGTTTAATAACCGGAATCATTTACCTCCAATTTACACCGGTAATATCATTATCTCACAACTCAGAAACACTCACAGAACCTCCAATTTCACTTTCGCTCTAATTTCTGTTCGTCGGAAACGTTTTCTGATATCGCCGGACTTTTGCCGGAAAACCGTGACATTCATCGAATCGGTAAATTTCTCAATTCTTTCATCTTCTATCTATTGTTAGACTTGTACTAACTCAAAACCTTCAACCAGAATCGGTTCCAGACGACGATACCGGATAATCTGCACTCGCCGGAAAGTCTCTGAAAATTCCGAAATCACGCTGTGAATCGGTACAAACATCTAAACTCTCTGATAATTCTTGTTTAGTCATTTAATTTCACAACTAGTTAATCAAAACTGTTAATTGGTCCGCTCAGACGGAATTCATAAAACAGAGCCGACGACTTTGCCGGAGTTCTGAGAAAAATCATCTTTCCGGTACATTCATTTCCAAAACCGTCTTTATCCATTTCATTTTAATCAGTTATATGTCCGTTAATCGAATTAAACAAGAACAATCGAATAATCGATGTTCTGTGTCTTTGAATGAAAAAGACGAAGTCGACAATTGTGTATAAGTATAATATAAATTGAATATTAAACCGGGTTAGACACACAGTCCAGCGGTAGACTGTGTGCAAACACATAGCACACGTCACGAGTTCAAATCTTACAAACGCACCGGCTTTCCGAATTAAAACCAATTTTTTTGTTACTGAATCAGAGTAGGACCCATGATGTTTTTAAGAATAATAAAAACTGTAAGTTTAACAGATATGTCACACAGCCTAACTGGTTGGGCTGTGCGCTTACAAACCAAGGGACCCGAGTTCGATTCGGTTTCCCTGCAACCGGTTCAATCATTTAAATTCTTTTAGTATAAATCAAATAAATTAAAACATTTAATTAGTATATATATATATAATTAAAACTTAGAATATTTCGGGTTAGACACGTAGCTCAGTTGGTAGAGCTGCGTGCACGCGTACGGGAGGTCACAAATTCGAACCTCACTCAGCGCAAACAAACACAAGTCCGAACCGGTCAACAGTCAAAGTCAATGGTCAATGGTCAACGGTCAACCCAAAAAGTCAACATTTTTTATATTTTTATTTATTTATTTAATTTAAAAATCAATAAAAAATACTTAAAAATAATATTTTTAGTTAGAAAATGACCTTAAACTCACAAAAATAAATCTAAAAATCCTATTAAAATTGTTAATAAAATCCATTTATTTACCGAACCTTTTCGTTGTTATTTAGGTTAGTTATTCCTCGTCGATCAACTCTCTAAACTCGTGCATTCAACATCATCAAACGAACGCACCCAATGTGAGTGAATCTCTACAAATTCCCCGTTTTAATCACTTTTTGGGGTGTATCATGTGTCCTATTTATATTACATTTAAACACTTGTGCATCCATCATATCCATGATCAAATGTGTATCCAATATGTATCAATTGTTTGTGTGGTTAATGTTTAGATTTAATTTATCATTTTCAGTACATACATCATCATAGGCCATCTGTTCCCCATTACCTATGAGCGGAACCGTTCCCCATTACCTAAGAGCGGAACATGGCGTTGCCAACATACGATCGGCTCCGTTATACATCATCATAGGCCGTCCGTTCCCCATTACCTATGAGCGGAACGTGACGTTGCCAACATATACATTATCATTCATGTAATATACTCATGCAAGGTGGTTTGTTATGGTTTGTTATTGTATGTTTGTTTACGTTTGCTCACATATGATTATTGCACAATTTTTCCATATTAAATACAACAAGAAATCAATAATAAATGTTTTCTAACAAGATTCACTCGCCAACTTTTGTTGACCCAAAAACCCTCATTTTTACACATGATACAGGTGATCCAGTTGCAGCAAGAAACATATAGGACGGCTTAGAAGAATAAATCGGTTTAGGCTTTGGACTGTTTATTTAGTTACTTTTTCCTTGTAATTGTATGAACTTGTTTGGAATATTGAAGTTGTAATTTTGAATTTAATAAATATGAAACATATTAGTAAACATCATGAGCTTTGGTGATAACCCAATTATGCCCCGACTCTTATTCCGCTCGGGTCGGGGTGTGACACCATTACCTCGCATCGATGACCTTCTAGACCAACTTCAAGGCGTCACCTGTTTTTCAAAAATCAACCTTCGTTCTGGATATCATCAACTCAGAGTACATGAAGAAGACGTCCCAAAGACCGCCTTCCGAACTCGATATGGTCGTTACGAATTCATGGTCATGCCATTTGGTTTAACCAACGCACCAGCAGTATTTATGGATTTATTGAATAGGGTATGCAAACCCTACCTCGACCGCTTTGTCATAGTATTCATCGACGACATCCTCATCTACTCAAAGTCTAAGTCTGATCATGAACGACACCTTCGACTCATCCTTACACTCTTAAGGACAGAAAATCTGTACGCTAAGTTCTCGAAATGTGAATTCTGGTTAAGGGAAGTACAATTCCTTGGAACGTCGTCAATGACAAGGGAACTCATGTTGATCCCTCAAAAATCAAGGCAATACAGGAATGGCAAGCGCCACGTACCCCTACCGAAGTAAGATCATTTCTTGGTTTGGCTGGTTACTATCGCCGCTTCATTTCCAATTTCTCCCGTATTGCTGTACCACTCACGGCTTTGACTCATAAAGGAAAACCCTTCATATGGGGACCTAAACAAGAAGAAGTCTTCCAAACCCTTAAACAAAAGCTTTGTGACGCACCTATCCTCACACTTCCTGAGGGTTGCGATGACTTTGTAGTATATTGCGACGCATCAGGGCAAGGACTAGGTTGTGTATTGATGCAAAGAGGAAAAGTGATAGCCTATGCTTCTAGGCAACTCAAAGTTCACGAGAAGAACTACACCACCCACGACCTAGAACTTGGAGCCGTTGTGTTCGCTCTCAAGATATGGAGACATTACCTCTACGGTACCCAGTGTGAAATATACACTGACCACAAGAGCCTCCAACATATCTTCAACCAAAAGGAGTTGAATATGAGGCAACGAAGATGGGTCGAACTTCTTAACGACTACGACTGTGAAATTCGGTATCATCCTGGAAAGGCAAATGTGGTGGCTGATGCACTCAGTCGAAAATGTTATGCGAACTCCATTCATCTTCTATGTTCGCAAATCATAACCGACATAAAAGATCGAATCCGAGAAGCTCAACATGTTTCTGTAACAGAAAACGACGTACGCGATGAGCTGTCTTGTGGAGCGGAACTTAAAATCGAAACCAAATCCGACGGTATTCTGTACTATCTAGATCGCATATGGATTCCCAATCGCAACAACCTTCGTGACTTCCTCATGAATGAGGCGCACAAAACACGATACTCGGTACACCCAGGAGCCGACAAGATGTATCAAGATCTACGATACACCTACTGGTGGCCGGGCATGAAAAAGGATATCGTTGTTTTTGTTTCCAAGTGCCTTACCTATTCCAAAGTAAAAGCTGAACATCAAAGACCTTTAGGACTTCTAACCCAACCTGAAATACCTATATGGAAGTGGGAAAACATAACCATGGACTTCATTACCGGGTTACCTCGCACCTCCAGTGGGTATGACACTATATGGGTAATCATTGATCGTCTTACAAAATCAGCTCACTTCATACCGATTCGCGAAGACTTCAAAAACGAGAAGTTAGCTCGTATCTACATCAGCGAGATCGTAAGCCGTCATGGTGTACCTTTAAGCATCATTTCAGACCGTGATGGTCGTTTCACTTCACGAACATGGCGAGCCGTACAAGCCGCCTTGGGTACACGATTAGACCTTAGTACCGCTTTTCATCCTCAAACTGATGGTCAATCGGAACGCACCATCCAAACTCTTGAAGACATGCTTCGAGCATGTGTCATAGACTTCAAAGGAAATTGGGACACTTATCTACCATTGGTTGAATTTTCGTACAACAATAGTTATCGTTCAAGTATCGGTATGGCTCCTTTCGAAGCTTTATATGGTCGTAAGTGCCGATCTCCAGTATGTTGGCACGAAATTGGGGAAGCTCAAATCACCGGTCCAGAATTAATTCAAGAAACAACAGACAAGATCCATCAAATTCGAAACATTCTTCTAGCGGCACAAAGTCGTCAAAAGAGTTATGCAGACAAACGACGAAAGCCCTTGGAGTTTAACATTGGTGATCAAGTGCTTTTAAAAGTGTCACCGTGGAAGGGAGTAGTTCGTTTTGGCCAGAAGGGCAATCTAGCACCATGCTACGTAGGACCTTTCAAGATACTCGGAAGAGTAGGACCTGTAGCATACAAGCTTGACCTACCAGAAGAACTCAAGAGAATTCACCCCACATTCCACGTATCAAACTTAAAGGAGTGCCTCGCTGATGAAAATCTCCATATTCCCCTAGAAGATATTCAGATCGATGAATCTATGCACTTCATTGAAAGACCAGTAGAGATCATGAACTTCAGAGAAAAACGTTTAAGGCGGAGTCGTATTCCAATTGTTAGGGTACGCTGGGAGTCGAAACGAGGACCTGAGTTTACTTGGGAACGTGAAGACTCAATGCGCGAAAAATACCCGCATCTTTTTCCTGTTACCACTACTACTTAAATTTCGGGACGAAATTTCTAAAAGTAGGGGATACTGTAACATCCGTCGAAAAACGGGTTCTCAAAACCCGCTTCGTTTATTAATCGAATATTTCAATTATAATTTTCGTTGCGTATTTAGTGTTCATATTAATTTTAAACGATACATAACTAATAAACATTGTTAAAATTTTAAAACATAATCAATAAAAACAAAGAAATAGTGAATAAATAAAATAAATACCGCTGGCGGGTTTCGAACCCGGGTCAGCCGGTTCAACAAACAAGCGTTTCACCACTCCGCCACTGGACTCGTTTGTGTAATCAATGAATCAAATAAAACTTAAGTTCCACCCGTGAATTCATCTGTTTGCGTCAAGAACTGAAACCGCCCAACGGCTTTCAAATAACCAGAGACCTTTGGTGTGGTCGCGAGTTTCTGAGTGTAACCGATGATACAATGTCAGTTACAACCCACGTTCTTAATCAATTCAATCTTCAATGACTCGATTCATATGATTGTCGAGATTGAAAACCGAAATGATATTACTCCTAATTTACACTAATAATACCATCGCCTCACATCTCGGAAACACTCGCAAAACCCTCAATTTTTCACTCTAACTTCTGTTCGTCGGAATCACTGTCTGCAACCACCTGAGTTGG
The DNA here is from genome assembly GCA_947069175.1 of Scalesia atractyloides. Classification (NCBI taxonomy): domain Eukaryota; kingdom Viridiplantae; phylum Streptophyta; class Magnoliopsida; order Asterales; family Asteraceae; genus Scalesia; species Scalesia atractyloides. The sequence continues at coordinate 82,627,434 of CAMTDV010001632.1, forward strand.
TCACCAGAAAAAGCGAACCTCGATTTCCTGTTTGGTATGAGTCTTAATTTATTCTGTGTAATATGTTCAATTCATGCTAAGTATTTATAACATCAGGGTAGTTTAAATCATTTGATTATTGAATTCTGTTCAGTGTTGAAACCATTGAAGAAGATGGGTTCTCGATTAGTAATTTAAGAGAAATAATAATCGGATCTTAACTGAGTTAGACACACAGTCCAATGGTGGAAAGTGTGCGTAAATAACATGCACGACCCGAGTTCGAATCCCTACTCATCGCCGGTTTTCTAATCAGAATGTTTTTTTAAGCCAAACTAAATCAGTTCTCAAAAAGTAAATAAATATAAAGTAATTTCATTATATAATGGGTTAGACACCCAGCCCAGTTGGTTGGGCTGGGTGCAGAGTAGCATAGCGATTGCGGGTTCGAGCCTCAGTAGGCGCAGCGGGTTGTTTAGTCTAAAAACTTTATTTTAAATTTATTTATTTCTGAATAAAGCTAACAAGAGCATAAGTATAATTTAAATCAGGAATTCTAACGGGTTAGACACGCAGCCCAGTTGGCCGGGCTGCGTGCACACAAACGAAAGGTCCCGAGTTCGATTCCGCCCAACGTCTGAATAATCACTGTCTGACCGGTCAGACCTGGTCAGACCTGACAAGTCAACCCACCTTTTTATATTATTTTTTTACTTATTTCTTTTAATTGAAAAATTATTTAAAAATACTTAAAAATAATATTTTAAAGTTAGAAAACGTCCTTAGACTCACAAAAATTAATCTAAAAACCCTATTAAGATTATGAAATAAAATCCATTTATTTACCGAACCATTTCGTTATTATTTTAGGTTAGTCTTCCTCGTCGATCAAATCCCAAAACTCGTGCGCATCCAAGTTATCGAAAGAACGCACCCAATGTGAGTGAACCTCTAACAATTCCCCGTTTAATCACATTTTTGGGGTGTATCATGTGTCGCATAATTATTTATTATATTTTAAACACTTGTGCATCCATCATATCCGTGATCAAATGTGTATTCAATATGTATCAATTGATGTGTGGATTATGTTTAGATTAAAGTTATCATTTTCAGTACATGCATTTCATAGGCCCATCAGCTCCCCGTGGGAGACGGGTTGAGTACAGGTGCCTCATTCGATCGGCTCCGTTTGATTGAGCCTTGATCTCACATACATCATCATACATTTCATACGATCGGCTCCTTTTGATTGAGCCTTGATCTCACAATACATTATCATCAATGTCATATACTCATTCAAGGTGGTTTGTGATTGTTTGTTTATATATGTTTGCTCACATATGAATATTGCACAACTTTTCAATATTAAATACAACAGGAAATCAATAACAATGTTTTTAAACAAGGTTCACTCGCCAACTTTTGTTGACCCAAAATTTCCCCCATTTTACACATGATACAGGTGATCCAGTTGAGGCAAGAAACACATAGGAAGGCTTAGAAGAATAATTCAGTTTAAGCTTTGGGATTGTATTACTTAGTTTCATTTTCCTTGTAACCGTATGGATTTAATTTGACTATTTAAGTTGTAATTTGAATTTAATAAATATGAAACATTTTAGTAAACATCATGAGCTTTGGTGATAACCCAGTTATGCCCCGACTCTTATTCCCCTGCGGGTCGGGGTGTGACACTACTTACGCCTACTTTTGTCAAATGTCAAAGGGCCTACTTCTTTTGAACATCTTTGCACAGTTAATGGTCAAAGGTGTGAGACATTTCGAAAAGCAGCTCTTGAGTTAGGCTTAATAGAAGACAATGAATATCTATCACAATGTCTCGAAGAAGCCTCTATATTCAAGTTTCCCAATGCTCTTAGAAGGTTATTTGTGACCATAATGATTTTTGCCAACCTGGAGATATTCGAAAGTTATGGAAGGACCACTTTGATTCACTTTCTGAAGATCATCGGTTACACTCGCAAAGTATCGAACAAGTTCCAAATATGGTTCTTACCGAAATTAGTGTCTTTCTACAATCCATGGGTAAAAATATCAATGAATTCGACCTTCCTAAGATAACAGATGATGTTAACTTACACGATGTAGGTTATCGTGAGTTACAAGAGGAGTATGGGATTGTTTTGCAACTTGAACACTTGAGTGCCAAAGATTCACTTAATCCAGACCAAAATAACGTGTTTGATGCGATCATGCTGCATGTTGATAATGATCTTCCACACGTCTTCTTTATTGATGGTCCGGGTGGAACGGGAAAAACATTTTTGTAGAATGCCTTGCTTCCTGAAATTCGGTCACGTCGTCTTATTGCTCTCGCAACAGCTTCATTAGGTGTTGCGGCTAATAATATGCCAGGAGGTAGAACGACTAACTCGAGATTCAAGATTCCTATTAATCTTGAAAATAATTTAATGTGCAATATCAAAAAACAGAGTGGGGCCGCTAAACTAATTCGGTCTGCCAAAATAATCATATGGGATGAAGCCTCGATGTCTAAACAACAGGCGATAGAGGCAGTTGATCGTACATTGTAGGACATCATAGGTGTCCCATTTGGTGGGAAGATAATGGTTATGGGAGGTGACTTCAGACAGGTGTTGCCGGTTATTAAACGTGGCATTCGAGCATAGAATTGTAGACTCCAACCTACGAATGTCACCACTTTGGTCTTTGACTAAACAGATGCGGTTGACCATAAATATGAGAGCGTTGAAAGATCCATGGTTTTCTGAATTTCTTTTAAGAGTTGGCGATGGAACTGAAGAACCAATCGAAAGTAACTATATCCACGTACCCGATGACATGACAATTCAGTGCAACAATAGAGAAAACTCTATAAAAGAATTGATCAATGACATCTTTCCATCAATTGAAGACAATGTATATTCTTCAGATTATATAATCTCTAGAGCAATATTGTCCACTAAAAATGAGAGTGTTGACGAGATTAATAATCAAATGATTGACATTTTTCAAGGGGAGGAAAAAATGTATTACAGTTTTGACGAAGCTGAAAACGATCAGCACAACTTCTAGCCGATCGAGTTCTAAACTCGCTAAATGTTAGTGGTTTGCCGCCTCATAAGCTTCGTTTAAAATTTGGATGCCCGATAATATTGGTACGGAATATCGATCCATCACATGGCCTGTGTAATGGTACGCGGTTGATATGTAAAGGCTTCATGCGAAATGTTATTGATGCAGAAATTGTAGTCGGTCAACATGCCGGTAAACGAGTATTTTTGCCAAGAATCCCTCTAACCCTTTCTGAAGATGACATGTTCCCATTCAAGCTGAAAAGAAAACAATTTCCAATTCGACTAAGCTTTTCTATGACGATTAATAAAGCTCAAGGTCAAACAATTCTACACGTTGGTGTTTATTTACCGGATTCTGTATTTTCACATGGACAACTTTATGTGGCGTTATCAAGAGGGATTTCAAGACATAATAGGAAGGTGTTGGTACATCTCACCAAAGATTTTAAACAACGCAGAGTTTACACATCAAATGTTGTCTACCAGGAAGTGTTGCGTGATTAATGAACCGCATTCGTATCAAAACGAAGGTAAGTTATTAGATTTTGTGCCTTAATTGCTTCCATAAATTACTTTTCTAAAACACCTGTAAGCGTCTAACATTGTTTTTTTTATGTATCGAAATCTAATACAGTTGAGGAGAAGATACAAGAAATTCATGAGCGAACGGTTATATTGGTAAAACCAGAAGAGATACAAGAGACTCCCCGTATTTTGCTTTTGGTGTTTTGTCCAGCTACTTGCTTGTATTGTACTCTTCTTGTTTTTAATTACATCTACTTCCTTGTTTTATACTCTTCTTGTATATCGATCACGACGAAGCTACAACTAAAAAAATAAGGAAAAGTATATCATCAAAGGATTGATAAACTAACAGAAAAACAAGTGTCAATATATCACGAATAAGAAAACTAACTTAAATACTATAAAATATATCACGAGACAACTGATAAACTAACGGTAAATGAGAATCTTATTGTAAATGCCACTTCCGCCGCATCACGCGGGTAAATGACTAGTACAAATAAAACATGATGGGATTGATTAGGAGAACATGGGGCTAAGAGTTGGGTGGATCATGGGGGATCCGAATCAGTAAACATGTTATCTAGTTTGCTACTGGGCCTACTAGTACTACCCTTGCTTTCGTGTATGATCTTGGATCACACAGAATACCACCAAAATTATCTTCAACTCCTTTTCCCTTACCCCCAACCCTTTCCGTCATGCACCGTCGCCACCATGACCACCACCACCACCACCACCACCGCCACCCTCCCTCCCTACCCTCCTCCTCCTCCCACCAAACTCCACCTCCCCCGCCGCTCTCTCCTCTTCCTCTCCGCCACCACCACCACCACCCTCTCCCTCCCCTCCCTCTCCACCGCCTCACCACCACTAAAACAACCCGACACCACCATCACTGACCGTGTGTTTATGGACTTCAGTATATGTCCTAGCTACTTCCAAACCCGAACCCTTGGGTCTGATCTTGCTTCTTGTCCTGACTCGGAGCCTGTGGGACGTATCGTTCTTGGGTTATATGGGAATCTGGTTCCTATCACTGTTTCTAATTTCAAAGCCATGTGCACTGGTGTCTCCGGTTATTATAAAGGTAAACGATAAGTATGTCAGTTGAGATCTATTACAGTTATCTTATATGGAACTTAATATGAATTTTAGATACAATGTAACATTTTTGGGTTTTTTAATTGGGTTGTTTCAAGTTTTTGGTTATTGAAATGCAACTCTTTACTGAGTCAAATAAGATTCGGGTTAATTGGTTTTTGGTTAATTTGGGCTGGGTTATTTGGTATTGGGGTTTAATACCCGGATACCCCATTGGTGACCCGGCCCGTCACCAATTCCGGAGGAAACCCACCGCCCGAAAGCCCGTACCCTGCGCATGACATTTTGTCACGAAGAGACTCCAACGGGCGACCTCCCATAGAGAAAGTCACTGGGGTAAGAAACTCTGTTGTAGAACTTATAGTAGCAAATAGCAATCGACCAAGGCTCGTATGACATTCGACCTTACAAGAAAGGACAATATGGAGAATCTCGATGATATGTAGAGTCTCGATAATATGAAGTCAAGAGATACGAAACAACAATCATTAATAACCCCTAGAATTACTCGGGATTTTTTTAATGTTATTTGGGCTAACCCGAATAATCTGTTCCAAAACCATTTACCGATTCAAATGCCAGTTGTCATGATCAGGTTAATCCTTAAACGGGTCAAGCCTCCATTTTATTTAGGTTTAGTAACATCCGGGTCAAGTTTAGTATTAAGGTTCGGGTAAAAACAACCGTCATAATTGATGTATGTAATGTTAACAGGTACATTGATACAGAAGATATTTCCGGGTAGGTATTTTATGGCGGGGAGGCAGGGGCGGAGAGACAAGGGGGAAGTGAAGCCGCCAGTGAATTTGGTTAGGAATACGGAGAGTGTTGAGCCTAAGGCGTTCGAGTTAGGACACACGAAGGGTGGTGTTTTGTCGTTGTGTTTGTCGGAGAATGATGACGAGGATGATATTAAACTTGATCCGGACTATCATAATGTGGAGTTTATGATCACTACTGGTCCAGGTCCTTGCCCTGATCTCGATGGTCGGAATATCGTGTTTGGTTCTGTTCTAGAAGGTAAGTTTAATTTCTGTTTAACAGTTTAGTAAGACAGTGTTTGGATTTTCTTAATACTTGGAGAATCATGTAAGAATTTACATCAAGAAAACTGATCTTTCCTCAAATCATTTAATTCCGAATAGATATTTAAATCATAAAGCAGCAATAATCACTTTCAAAATGCATACATAAACACCGCTGAATAGTTTTTTGTTTTGAGTTATGAGTTATGACTACAAGTAAGCATAGTATTTTGTGGGTTGACTTGAATGAGACGATAGATGGGCTCTAGGTAATAGGTAGTTCCGTAGTTATTATAGTGAATAGCGGACAATAGCGAGTTAGCGACAAGCTACCTATGCGCTACGTAGCGATATCAATGAAATAGCGGGCGCTATTTTGTGTTTAGCGACACACTATGAGAAAATATTAGAAATATTTTTATATGTATATTATATCCAAACGAGTTTGTTTTAAATGCTGTTTTATATGTATGCTTAACAAAAAACCTAAAATCCTGCTATTTTATATCTATAAAAACCCGCTATTCATATTAAAGCAGAAAAAAACAAAACAAAAAACTAAAATAAAGGCGCCAAAATAAAATAGTGACACATGAGCGCTACGCTATTCGCTATAGCGCTCGCTATGAGCGCTTTTAATAACTATGGGTTGTCCAATGTCAAAGGTGCAGGATGAACTCAAGACGCAGAAAAAACACAACAATAAAGAAATACTAAATATAAAATAGGCATGGAAATTTAATAGTCGATACTCTTCTACAAATATAATAAAATTTCTGATATAGTATCTTTTTAAATCAAAAGTCCAAAACCCAAAAGAAATTTGTTTCTTTTTATCCTGCATTGGTTCGTGTAAAGATATATGGCTAGGGAGATGGGTATAAGACGTAGGCGTATCAAAACAAGGTACCATAAGGAGCAAAAATATTCAGCAAGACAGTGTTTGGATGCATGCATGGTAGCTGAAATGTGTTCTAGTGTGAATACATAGTTTATGTTATCTAAAATAGTCAATTCAATATAATGGCATGAGGTGCCAATATGGTGAAACTTACGAAAATTATTATTAATAAGCAATATCACTCCACAATGCTGACGCCTGACAGATAAAACGCTTACAAGGCATTGGACTTGAGAGTGTTTGGTTTTGTATTTGTGTTAAAACCGAAAATTAAAATGTCAATAAATGTTTCACAAAGGGCTAAGTGTAATTGGGTTAGTTTTTTTTATCTATGTTGTGCATATCATAGAACTTGGTTTGTGTGGAAAAGTTTGTTTTTGGTAGGAATATCGTCTTTGGTTCTGTTGTGGAAGGTAAGTTTAATTTCTGTTGAACAGTTTCGTAAGATAGTGTTTGGATGCATGTATAGTAGCTGAAATTTAAGTTCAATTAGTTAGTTTTAGTTCTAATCCATTTAAATTGATAATTGCAATTGAAGTTAGGTCAACTTTTCTTATGTGCAATACTTGTATTTAATAGGGTTCTAGTGCTGGAATGAATTTGATTAGGGCTCGAGTCTTGTTAAAGCTAACTAAGGGGTGTTTAAGTGTCTGTTTAAACTGAATATTTCAATGGATTAATCAATCTTGAGTGATTGGGTACAAGCATTGATAATTTTGATTTGCTAATTGTATGGATCAAGTAGACAGAATGTGTTGTAGGTTGGCCCAAACATCTCTTCAAAAAACAAAATATTAAACAATATTTTACACCTAAATGGCTAAATACCACCGAACCTTGCACTGTCGAGCTAGCACCGATTTGTAGCCCTACCGTTAGTTAGTGGTGAATCTGTATCTGACTAGTCGTAGTACTATCCATAATCCTATGACCATTTCACCACTTTTGACTCAAAAATTGGATCTTCGATCACCCACTGTTGTGAATAGGAGCATAGCGCCCGCTATAGCGTTTAGCGTGGCAATGGTCACAATCTGATTTTGGCGCCTCCGTAGCATGAAAACAGCGCGATCTTAATTTTTTTGTTATAATATAAATAGCGATAAAATATACATATAAAACAGCGTCTTTTGATAAAATATACATATATAATATTTCTAAAATTTTCATCTAGTGTATCGCTAAACATAAAATAGCGCCCGCTATTTCATCGTTGTCGCTATGTAGCGTATATGTAGCTTGTCGCAATCGTCCGCTATTCACTATCAACAACTATGTGATCACCACGGGACGTGCCACAACAGTTAACCTAACAAACATGATGAAATAATGAACATATACTAATTCTCATAATCTGCATTTTCATAGCTTCACGCATCTTAAAGTAGGTTGATTACAAGAACCGAGTTTTCTGAAAACAATTAAACGAACCACTAACCCATGACCTCCCCCTTTGGGTTTAACTAATTTAAAACTAAGAAACACATTCACATAAGTAAACAACTTACAAAACATGACTATCAATCTAAGAAAACTAAAAATGGCAATTTGAAAAGAAAATAGCGTGTAGGCGGTTGATGACATGGTAGGATCATGGCGGGTCTTCGGACTCGGGCAAATTGACCACCCACTTCACTACCTTGTCTTCTGACTCCGCTTCTTCATCCGTATTTTGTGGGTTCTAGGTACTAGGTAATCAAAGGCACAAGGCAAACTCAAGGCGCAAAAAAGCTCAAAATTAAAAGAAGTATAAAAAAAGGCACAGAAAATCAATAATTTGATACTATCCTACAAACATGTTAAATAATCAAAGCAATATGATGGCATGGGATGCCAATATGGTGAATCCAACAATTCAACAAATATCTCAAGAGTTATGAGCAAAAATATTTAGTTTTATCACTGCATAATATGCAGAAAGATGAACACACACAAGGCATCATATGTGAAAGTGTTTCGCTTTGCATATGTATTAAAACCGAAAATTAAAATGTCAATATATGTTTCACAAAGGGCTAACTGTAATTGGTAGTTTACATGGTTTAGATGGTTGCTCTTTTATCTAAGTGCATGTCATAGAACTTGGTATATGTGAAAAAAGGTTACTCTTGATAGTTTAGGGGGTAGTTTGTTTGTCTTTATTCTTTTTTTTTTGTCAAGCAATTGTTTTGTATTTTTATATAATATATACCTAGTAATATTGATGAAATATTATAAAGTTTCTAGCAGCAATTGTGGGTGCAAGTATGTAACAAATTCCTGTATGTCTATATGGTTATCGATCCTGAAACATTTGAATGATAAATATAAGGCTAAAACTAGAAAAATAGTAGAATACCATTGGTTAGTAGGGGTGTCAGCTGTTCGGTTTAGCTAGTTTTGATGTAATTCTGGGCCGAACAACTAAGGGGCTGTTTGTTTAGCTCTGAACGGGGCTCTTAGTGGTTCAGACCTCTTACTGGTTTAGCACTTAATGGTTCAGACTGTTTCGTGAGCAGATGTCTGAATGGTTAAGCATTATACTGAGTCTGAATGGTTAAGACCTCTTCTCTAAATTGGTCAGACATTTGCCTCTGAACGGTTAAGCATTATACTGGCTCTTAATGGTTCAAACCTCTTACTGGTTCAGCACTTAATGATTCAGACCTCATACTGGTTCAACACTTACCCATTCAGAAGTTGTCAAACAGCCCCTAACTACGATTTCAGAAAACGACAAATCAAACCTTTTGAACTGGTTGAGTCAGCTGGACTGATTGGTTTTAGGGTTTGAACCCATATCTTTCAAAGGCGTTAGTTCATGAATATAATGCATATACTTAACTGCATATTCTAGGATGAAAAAAAAACAAATATATGTTGGTTCAAATAAAACAGCCAAAACTGAACCATATACATTTCAAATGATCCGGACAAACTTGCTTTGGTTTGGGTGGTTCAGTCAGATTTAACTGTTAATGAAACACCCGTGGTGGTTACATTTTTCGTTTTGAAAAATAAATAGTTATCGCACAGTCAAACTCAAAACATTAAAGAAAATTTATTATTTAGCATGTTTTTTGTTGTCGGATTTAGTGAAAAAACTTGAGTAATTAGGTAGGTTGGTTATTTAACATCCCAAAAATGGTGAAAGAACATTTATCATCAACTTTGATCATAGTTTTCTTTTATTTTTTATCTTAGTTTTTTTTATGTTTGATCTTGTTTTGGTAGGTATGGATGTTGTGGCAAACATATCTTCAATTCCAACATACAAACCAGGGGAAAGAGTCAGACAATACAATGACTTCGCCGAGTTTATCGGAGATGAAAGAGCTAAAAGCGCACGCGCAATATGGGACAGACCTCAAAAAACATTGTACATCAGCAACTGTGGAGAAGTCAAAGTCACAAAGCCTACCCTCTCACCCTCATTACCTTAATCGCTTCACTTGTTTGTTTCACAAAGTTCCCAATTCTTGTTGGAAATTAGCCTCAAAACCGTCTCATGAGGTATTTATTTGTAAATGAGATGTACCTGATGTACGTTTTTATTTATGTGTGATTATATATTCAAAGACGATTATTTTCAAAAAAAATTGTAACTGTGAGATCCTGTTAGAGAAAACTCACGACCCCACCAATATCCCTTATTGTAAAAGGTAGCTTACGCCCAATAACTGTTCAAGGGATCAAGTCAAAAGGAGGTGGTTTCAAGAGATCAAGTCAAAAGTAGGTGGTTTCAAGAGATCAAGTCAAAAGTAGGTGGTTAGAAGGGCTTTGTGGTTATTATTTAATTTAAAAAAAAAGGAAAAACACTTCATAAAAAACAATAACATATGGCTTTTGACATTAGGCCGATTGGTGTGCTTTGCTAGTGAAAACTCATCACTATCATCAACTCCAACGTCACGTCAGTATCTCTCTTCACCATCTCTCTTCTCTATTATGTAGGGGTGTGACCACAATCTCTTCCCTTTTTTTATTTCTTTTCACCACTCATCATTTAATTCCGATCATTTGTTAGAATGGTGGAGAATTCCACCACCTTCACTAACGAGGGAGGCGGTATTCACTAGTGGCCCAAATGCCACATCACCTTCACGACTCCCTTCAGGAAATCATACCCTTTAGCCAACATTTTGGTAATTTGATGTTTGAACCAAAGAAACTAGGTTTGTTGACGTCCGGCGTTGTGACGAAACGAGAAAATGATATTGTTAAACAAATATTATTTGAAAATAAAGCATGTTGTTTAGAAATCCAAACATCGTATCATAAAACGATACCAAATAAATATTATATTTTGAACACAACTTCATTTTTAAAAATACTTATATCGGAATGTCCAGGCGAAAAATGAGCAGAACTGCGTACTTAAGTTTTTTCTTTTTAAATAAAAATTTAACAAACGCAAGTAATTAAAGTAATATTAAATTAATTGATAAAGACAATATAATTTAAAGAAAAGAATAAAGAATTATGAAAAACAAAAAGTAAATGATAAAGGGAAAATGGTTTTAAAAGAAAAAAAAGGAAATATGTTAAAAGTAAATATAATAATAAAGTTATTATAATATTAATATAATAAAATATTAAAAAACTATATATTATTATAAATTTGAATTACTACCCATCGTCCTTCGTAAACAATATATACTAGTGAAATTATCCCCATGCGTTGCGACAAAATTTAGTCAATATCAGTTCGGTTCATTACAGTATTAATAAGGTCCCACCATTCGTTATATTAACCGAAAGAGAAAAGCTGGAGAATGAAGTTGTGATGTGCCCAAAAGATATCGATACATGTTTAACATCAACGGCAAAACCATAAGAACAAATATCAATAACAATTCCGGTAGTACCAATACAGCTATCGATGTTGTTCGGCCGGAGTCGTTTCAGTTCATGACGGCACCGATACTTACCAACACTCGCTATGACATACGAAAAAAACACTCTAGTTTTAATACAACACCGTTTTACGTTATTCTAGCATAATTAGAATGAAACTTATACTAGAAACCATAATAATGAATACCAATACCGCTATCAAAGTTTCTCTAAAAGTATGGTCCGGTTCATCATGGTAAAAAATAAAATAACAATTATATTTGACCCTTTGATTTTGGTCAAAACTTTTTTTTTATCTAAACGTAAATAAAAATAAGCACATGTATTCCAGATTTTATTAAGCATTACATTATGTTATTAGGATACCAAACAAAACGGTAAATGTCGCAATAACATATTCAAAATTTTATAAAACACGGTACTTAAAAGTTAAAAGAGAAAAACAAAGTGGACTCAAAATAAAGTATAACTAGAAGATTGACCCGCGCGCGTTGTGCCGTGACCAAGAAATTGACATGATATTGATCAGATTCACATTTACAATGTGTTAAAAAATGTTTTTGTCAGTTAATACTGTATAACTATCTTATACAAATAAGTAATTCACCAAATAAGCTCAATACAATTAATTGTATGATAATTACTACATTACATGACTCGTGTCCATATAAATAACTTATCGTATTGAGCCCCCGTGTTGCGGCAGGGGCGTAAAACCGTGACACATAGCACCAACGCCACACTATAGCCGACGACCACCAACATTGAAGTTGTAGCGTCTTAACGTGAAGAAATTAGACCGACATATAAAACATAGAAAATAATAACTAACTCGAAAAAAAAAAGATGACGTAAATACACTCAACCACACACGTACGTTGCATTATGTTAACTCGTAAAATTTCAAACGAAGTATATAACAAAATATAAAATCGTTGAACCACACACATACATTGTGTCGTGTTAACTCGCAAAATTTAGAACCAAACGTAAACAATTTTTTTCGCAAAATATGAAAAACATAGGGGATCAAGGTTGAAAGTAAAAAAATTGTAAGGTTAAATTGGAAAAACTAAAAACTTTTGGGTTAAACCTACAAAATTAAGTAGTTTTAGGTTTAAAGTGAAATATAAAAAAAAATTGAAAAAACCCCCAAAACATGGGGTACAACACCTCAATGCTCATCTTGTTGCTAATTTATATGATGTAAATAATAACAAAATATAAAATTTAAACATTATAAGTGTAGCATACCTGTTTGAAAGTGTTTTCATGCGAATTTTAAAGATGCATCTAGTGATAAAAAAAATAAAAATTATAAGTGTAGCATACCTGTTTGAAAGTGTTTTCATGCGAGTTTTAAAGATGCATCTAGTGAACTTAGTCATAGTTATTAAAATGTTAATAAATATAAGTATCTTGCAATGGTATATTTAAAATTCCAATAGCCTAAAATAAATATAAAACTTTTTTTTAAAAATCATATATATTTCTAACACTTTAGGGAACAATAACAATTACACCCACAGTAAAATTATTCCAACACAATAATCAAATTATTTTTATAGATTCCATATAGAATTTATAAGTCAAGCATCATTGATAAGTTTTCATAGGATAAAATAAGTATTGATAAGTTTTCTATAAAATTTTAACCTGTTTTAATGAATATTTTAATAATTTGCATGATTAGGTCCCAATTTTTTTAAACGAATATCCTACGAATTTGGGTTAACTAATAACCCAGACGAACTGACTTAACGGGCTATGACTCATCTATTACAGTCCGAAAACAAAAAGGGCTTGGACTTGAAAAGTTCGTCACGCATGATCATACTTTAATTATCCCAAAGGGATGTTCCCAAGGAAATGGTGGTTTAGGAGTGTTCGGTTCTTCACATGCTTGGTCATCCGTCCGTCCGTCTGGTTCCCACCTTGGTGGAAATCTGTCATAAACACTAAAAACAATTAGTGATTAAGTTAAACGGTCAAACGATTAGTAATCGAAACATTTGAATGAAAACATTAAACACATTTTTTTCCGAGGCCCTTTACCCGACCGGGTCAGGTTTTCACCCGGTCGGGTCAGCTGAAACGTGTTTTCTTTTCAGCACTCAACTGAAACATGTCTTTTTTTCAAATCATTCTTTCGTTTTGGAGTTTATTCCCCAACCGACCTATTAGGAGGCATTATGCATTCTAGTTCATACCTTCCATTTTCTTATCAAGTTTTTCATTATTTCTTCCAACCACAAGTTCAATTATGGTCGGTTTTCTAAGAAAAACTTTTGTATTCCAGTTTTACCCTCTAATAAGGCACTTTACCAAAACGACTCGTAGTGAGACTTAAAGCATTTTTAGTTCAAGTCTCCCATACATAATTACCGGAAGAATCAACATAGGACCCCTTATCTAATTTACTATTGCAGTAATTTACCAAATCTCGTAATTCAACGGCATTTTAGTCAATTTTAAGCCCTTTTTCCAAACCGGCTAACTTTTAAAGTTTAGATGAAAACTAGCGGGACCGTTTAACTCATAATCCTATCAAGATTAATAATGTCCCTAAGTACATAAAGATTTCCAATTATTTAGTGTTTAAACTCTTTCAAGCATATTTTCACATCATAGACGTGTTCTTGGCTCTTAAGATCGTTTTACCCGAATACTAGCTATACCTCACTTGAGGTAGTCTATTACCCACCTTTGACTCATCCATAACTAGTCGGGCCACTAAGAGTATAACCCATTACACATACCTAGCGAGGTTAAAGTAATGACCCATTTTCAACACCTTGCAAATTCTTTTCCTTAGTCACGGCAATACTAGCCCATATAATAAGCTTATCTGTGAGTATGACACTTGAAAGGAAAAAGCCTACCCGTTTTCAATACCTTGCAAATTCTTTTCACTAGTCATGGTAATACTAGCCCGTATAATAAGCTTACCTATAAGTATCACACTTAACAAGAAAATACCATCTTCAAATGGTGATTTCTTTTAGCTATTATTGGTTTATTATTTAGACAACTAAAAAAGTCCTTATATTTATTAAATCACCAACATGTGATTTACTTGTGATTTCACTTATTTGACCCGTTATGAACTACGTCATATGGTATCCTTTTCACAATCCTCTGTTTAATCATTAACATATGATTTACTTATCATTTTATCGTTCGACCCATATTGGTTCACGCCAGAAGATTTTATTTTAAAAATTCATTGGTTAATCATCAAAACATGGTTACTTACCATTTTACTTGTTCGACCCATATTGGTTCGCGCCAGAAGGTCTTATCTTAAAATGCATTATGTTAATCACCTAAATGTGATTACTTGTCATGTTGCTCGTTTAACCCGTTATGGTTTGTACCATACGGTCCTATTTCTAATATTCTTCATGTTAATCACCAAAATGTGATTACTTGCTGTTTGCTCGTTTGACCATTATAGTTTACACCATAGGGTCTCGACTTTAACAAATCATTGATTTAATCATCTACTTCTCATTTCTTAAATAATGTTTCTAATCTAGGAGGTGTAAGTTTTACTTACTTTGCATTCATGCTTCCTCGCGTCTCGGCCCGTTTGACTCATTCTCTTCCAAGCTCCTACCTAGCTTGTTTAACGTAATATCCACAAGATGGTTAAATTAATCATCATATACCATGACCATCACCCTTATGAACTTTTCTAACAATTTTCTCATTCAATTCTATTATAGGTCAACTGCCAATTGACATGTATAAATGCACTAATAATTTGATAAAACACACTTAGACATTCTATCAAACACTTGGTGGGCATCATTTTTACTCCTTATCTAATGTGTCTAAATCCTAGCAAATTACCATGTATTCACTAGTATTCACACTTCTTGTTATTCAACTATATTTAATCATCAAAGTCTCATATCATAAGACTAGTATATACAAATTAACCTATAGAGGCTAATTTTTTATAATCAAGTCAAAACCCACTTCTTCTCTTATGAGGGTTTTAACCTAAAGCAACCATGTAACACCCCAACCGCTGGCGGAAACATTAGGGCATGACGAAATAGATTCTGCGAGACTCCATAACACTAATTTGCGACAAGTATATAATAAGATCAAAATTTCATTGATACCAAAATGATAATACATTGTTTCGAAAGGGAAAGTACAACAAGTTGCAAATAATGAAACAACATGAAACAAAATACATAAGTTTAAATCTAGGTGTGTTTCTAATCTACCCTAAGTAGTTCTAATCCACCCTAAGTAGTTCTCTTCATCAACATCAACATCAACATCAACTAGTTTCATTCAACATGTATTAAAATAATGATCAACAAAAAGTTGGCGCGTATAAAGTTTCATACATAGCATAATAGTGACTGAAAAGTTGTCTCATATCCAACATGGTAAATTGTATATATTGTTCGTTATCATACTAGCATGTGTTAACTATAAGTCAAACCAAAGTGTACCGCAATCGTGCATACCATTGTCACCGAAACGACAAGGTTGTAAAATAGTTTACTTAACAATACCAAAAGAATACGGGTGGTGTGTTAATCCTATAGAGCTATAATTTTTAAGGGAGGCTTGCAAAATTAAGGAGCATATAGAACACAAGAATGAGTATAACATGTAATAACAAGAATATAACAAGTATCATGTTTTTACGGATAGAGTATGTATGTAAACAAGTTTAATCGTGAGTATGTGAGTTTGTAATATTGTGTACATATTGCACCCAAAGTGTATAAAACGGTAAATGGGATCGAGTATACTCACAGTTTTGTAGTGCTTCCGATTAAACCGAGAGTTGATGAGTTGTGGAGATGGGGCACCGAAGTTACTTTACATTTGAAGAAACAAAGGCTCTTGATTATATGGGGTTTGTGGGGAGTTGGATTTGGATTTAAGTAATGAAGTATGTGTAACTAACTAGTTCATCAAGTAGCCAAGTAAGGATAACCAGGGCGTGTCATACCCAACATGGCAAATGTTGGAGGCGAGGCGGGGTTATGCTACTTTGATTCTTGGAAGCTACTTGATGTCATTACTCAAAAAAGTGTGAACAAGTGAGATTTTGTGAAACTAATTCAGATAGCCAAAGCTTCCATGGTTCATACATAACTCATGCACAAGCCTTTCAACATGGAAGGTTGAAACTTAGATGGTTTTCAATCACTTAGAACATACATGGGCAAAATTTAAGGAATTTTAAGCTTGTTTCTTGGTGGAAATCAACTACAAAATAAACCCACAACGATGAGTTTAGTTGAGAGCAAGATGGGTACTAGATTCCACAAGTTTTAAGCGTTATATATAAGAAACAAAAAGATTAATTAAAGCAGAATTTTATGCTACTTTGAACCTCAAATATGATAAGGTTCCACCTTACTTTGCTATGGAAAACTTATGGAAACCTTCTTAGAGGTTTCCCAAGTAGTTTGAAAGAAGAAATGAAGAAAAAAAGATGAAGATAAGTGAGTGAGAACTCACTTAGAATACTTATAGTTTTCTTTCTTGCTTGGAAGACTTGAGAGAATTTAGTAGTTTGAGAGAAGATTTGGTGTGTGGAAAATGTTTAGGAGGTGGTGGGGCTTCTATTTATTAGTCAGGATTAGGGTTTGGAAGGTAATAAAGGTGAAAGGTGATTGGAGGAGAAAAGAGATGGAGAATGGTAAAATATGATTGGTTTAAAAAAAGGTGGAAAGTGATTGGAGGAAAAATGGGGTGAAAAACCTTTTGTTTTGTTCACTTTAAGTCCTTGCACTTTGTAACTAGGTTATTTTATGTCGTTTTCTTGTGTTTTAGCTTATTTTTAGATATTAAAAGTTTATTTTAATTCTTGGTTTTGCGTACAAACATGTATTTAAATATTGATTGCATATATAACACAAATATGAAATGTAACACGCATATGTATTAAATGAATTTCCATTATGATCAAAGCCTCGGATTACAAGATTGGAAATAAACCATGAATACGACACGATTACAAGTTTCTAAAAATAGAAATGTGAATACAACTTTCTAAATATGGAAAATACAGAAAATGTGGAGCGTTAAAGTCTTCCCTACTTTAGGACATTTCGTCCCGAAATTTATTCAAGAGGAAGACTTGGGATAAGATGGTATTTTGGCTGTTCGTTACGAGTGATTATCGGTTAAAATGTTTGGCCAAAGTTTAAAATTTGGAGTTTAGTGTATATGGGGCGTTTATGTATAAGCGTGTTAAAATGTATGGTTTAAAAGTTTTGGTTAAATTGGTAGTTTATGGTTTATTGGGCGTACATAGATAATTTTGAGTGATAAAGGATATGTTTGTAAAATCAACTCGTTTGTCTAAGCGGATTGGGACATCAATCGTAAGTAAGTGTAAAAATAAGTAAAATGTGTGTGTATGTATGTATGTACGTACGTACGTACGTACGTATGTATGTATGTATGTAGGCGATGCGAAGTTGATCGAATTTGGACAACTCGGTGAAAGGAGTGTTTTAAAAAATACGACCTAAGGAGTGAAAAAGTTTTAGTATAAATAAAGATGTAATATGATGAACGTGGTGACCAGCATCGTAGTTTGTAAGTGAAGTCTTATTGGTTCTAAGGTGTATTAGTAAAATCACGAGTCGTAGAAAAATGTTTATTATTGAGAAAATATGATGGTAAATATTCATGGTTTTCAAAAGGTTTTGACGGTAAATGGGCTGACTAGTTGGTGTTTGAGTGTAATAAAGGATGAAATAAAATTTCCAAAATGCCTTTGGCTTAATCGTGTTTGTGAGGATATTTGCCAAAATAGATGGGGCGTTTTAGATTGAGTTACTATGGATAAGATTTAAACAGATCGTTGAGTGAATGATTTTGGGATGACTCTGGCATAGGGGTGAATGAGCGAGTTAAAAGTTATATGTGGGGGGTAAGAATAGTAAAAGTACTGGTCAGAATGTGAACGTAAAGCGTTAAGGGATGTTAGTGATAGTGTAGCTGTTACGGCTAACGATTTTAGGAAATGAGATTCCGTTATAAACAAACCGAGTATCAAGTATTTCAAAGCGAGTTTGGGTATACTCAAGTAAAGGATTATGAGGCATCATAGTTTTTTGTTTATTTTATTGTTTCCAATGGTATATACAATAGGCCATGGATCTAAAAAACCAAAAAATAAGAAATAAAAACATGCAGGTTAGTGGAGCCGATCACCTTTATCCAATTAAATAGAAGGATCATTCATACTCTTTCACAAACAATACATAAGTAATAATATATATTATATATAATAATAATAATTAAGTATTATAATATTAAAATATAAAAACTATATATTATTATGAATTTGAAATTAATGTTTATCATCCTTCATCAACAATATATATATATATATATGGTATATATATATGGTATGGATCTTAAAATAAGTCCACCCTATTTAAGAAACTTGATAAGCATTCTGAACCACACATTGTCCCTAAACTTTCGTAATATACACGTATGTATAGTTTAAAATTTACTATATACACGTATGTAGTCAACTTTAAATTATATATATGTGTATATTACAAAAAGCTTAGAGAAAATGTGTGGTTTAAAATGCTTCTCAAGTTTCTCAATTATCATAGTGTTTCTCACAAAATCCTAACCCTATATATATATATATATAGTTAAGGGCATGTAACACCCCAATTTGATTATAATATGTCACTTACACGATTACTAGATAGGAAAACTTATTCAAAATTATTTAGATCTTTATATTTTACCAGTGAATTACAAAGTAATATTTATCAAAATCGTATGCTTATTGACCCACTATCACTTTCATTTCTTCTCCAAACCCTATATCCTAATGTAAGTATAACAAAACACACACACACACACACACACTATATATATATATATATATATATATATATATATATATATATATATATATATAGGGTAGGGTTCTAGAGTGAACATCAGGTTGAAAGTGAACTGTATGAACTAATCTAGGCCATTGGATTACATCATCTAGAAATTTTTAAATAATGGCAAGATTGTAATTATAATGTTATAACTTCCCTTTAAAATAATTGACAGAAGTGTATTTCCGTCTTTTGTAAATTGCATTTATTAAACAATATAATCAAAATCCCTGAAATCTTGTTAGTTTCCGTATATACAATATACACAACTGTTAGTGTATACACATGCGTACAGTCTCGCTAGTATCAGTTTATACAAGATATACAAATGTTAGTTTATACACATGTGTACAATTTTGCTAACTATCAATTTATACAAGATACACAACTGTTAGTTTATACACATGTATACAGACTTTTATACATTTGTGTATTATATTCAGAAATGGTTACATATGTGTATATTAACAACATTGTAACATTTGTGTAAAACGGGTTTCAAAAACCCGCATCCAGTATTTGTTTAAATATTCGTAGCGTATTTATTAGTGTCGGTTATTTTTCTTTTTATTAATAAATGTTGTGGAATTAAAAAAATCATAATTAATAAATAATAATAATAATAAGTAAATTAAAATAAACTTTAAAATAATAAAACAAAAATTAAAAAGGAGAAACTGGGTTTCAAACCCGGGTCTCCCATATATTCACACACTAGAAACACTACTGAACTACACTCACTTTTGTGTCTAATCTAGAAACCATTAAATCTTATATCAGCACAAGCATCACACCTGCAATTCAAAACACAGAGTCTGTAACAGTCGAAGCTTAATGTGGTCAATCAATCTCAATTAGCGGTTTTTCTCTTAATTAAACGCATAACTGATTTCCAATCATTAATTTCAAAACGGAAACTCGAAATCATTGGTGTGAAACTGTCTAGAAATCATTGAGTTTTAAAAATGGAAACCGAAATGCTAACTTCCAAGTTGCCCTATAAATAGCAAACTTGTCCCTAAATTGAACTCGCTCACATTATCTTGATCACTCTCAAAACCCTCTGAGGTGCCCATTGTATTCAAGATCCGAGTCGTCGGAACTGTTGAGTGATCGTCGGAAGAACCACCAGAAGATCGAATAGTCTTCAAATTGGTATAGATCATATTTCTTTTATCTAATTGTTCTGGTATACGTGTATTGATCAATCGAATTCAGTAAAGTCTCATAATTAATCAGCTTATTTTGATCAGTGGGTTTTAATGGTGAAGAAGATGAAGTCGATAAAGTGTATAAATCTAATTAAAATTTTGTGTTTAACCGGGTTAGACACACAGTCCAGTGGTGGACTGTGTGCATTCTAAACAAGTAGACTCGGGTTCGAATCATGCACACGGTTCCGATTTCATAATTATACCAACCCTTTTTAATACTTACAAATATTCAGATTATGTAAGAGTATAAATTTAATAAAAATCACTTATATATCGGGTTAGACACCCAGCCCTGTTGGTTGGGCTGGGTGCAAAACATCACTAAGGTCGCGGGTTAGAGCTGATCTTTCACGCCGGTTCTAACTTTTAAATCCTTTTTAATTTAAATAATTTCTGATATATTTTAATAAGTATATAAGAGTAATCAAAATAGGAATCCTTACGGGTTAGACACGTAGCTCAGTACTGAGCTACGTGCACGCAACCGAGAGGTCACGAGTTCGAGCCTCACCACAAGCTGCCAACAATACTCAAAAACCGGTCAGACCCCTCCTTGTCAGGTCTGACAAGGTTTTTCATTTTATTTTAAAAATATTAATTTTGGTATATTTATTTTATTTAAAACTCATTTAGAAAACACTTAAAGGCATGATTTTGAAGGCTTAAAAATCCAAATAAATGCCACAAAAATAACCTAAAAATCTAACAAAAAGTATTAAATCATAATATTAAATTGTTTACATTTATTGAATTATCGCGTTATTATTTTAGATTAGTATTCTTGCGTCGGTCAAATCCTCAACTCGTGCGCATTTATCATCAAGCAAGAAACACACCCACTGTGAGTGAATTCTTACAAATTCCCCTTTTTATTCATGTTTTGGGGTGTATCATGTGTCGTTTCATATATTTCGTTTATTCAAACACTTGTGCTATTACCATTATATGATCTAACGTGTGATGTAAATGTTATTTGCTGTATTGTGCGTTTATATTTTTGTCAGTTGCGTGCAATCATTCACATTAGACCCATCAGTTCCTCGTTGGAGACGAGTGAGCATCAGGTGCCTCATAAGATCGGCTCCGTTTGATTGAGCTTTGATCTCATTGTTCATCATTTGTCATGCTTGTGTGTGATTGATAATATGTGGTTTGTGGTTAGATTTACATATGCGTTTACTTATATTTGGTTTAGGCACATTTTTATTTAAATAACCAATATAATTAATTCTTTCCAATGATTAAATAAGATTTACTCAACCAACGTTTGTTGACCCAAAATCCTATTTTTACACATGATACAAGTGGACAGGTTGAAGGAAGGAACACATAGGAAATTGCCTTAGAAGAAATATAAAGAGTTCATGAATGTTGTTGTACTTGTATGATTGTTGTAATTTTTCCTTTACATTGGAAATAATAAATATGAAACTTTATTATAGTAAATGTCATGAGCTTTGATGAAAACCCAATCATGCCCCGACTACCATTTCCGCTGCGGGTCAGGGTGTGACAAACATATAGTATATTATGCATACACACGAGTAGATTCATATAAAAATTATGAAATTAATGAAAACGAAACAAGGTACCTAATACGTATGCACATATACGTATATTTGTATGAAATTATAAAAGCAACTAGAACCAAACAAGTTGCATGTATCTATAAACGTAATATACGCTTAAGTATATACATAGTCATATAATTAAAACAACAATGTACATATGTGTATCGAATGAAATATATTTGTATCTTCGTGTAATACTCGAGATACATATGTGTGTAGAGTGAGATGCATTTTATGTATCAAAGTGATACCTAGTTTTCTTAATTGATTATGTATACTATATACGTATAATCATTGCACTCATGATCAGTTAGTTTTGTTACTTAACTTCATTACATATTCAAAAAAAAGTTAATACTAAAAAATAATTATAATTTCAATTTCAGAGAAATTTTTCAAATTGAAAATTATAAAAAATTAAAAACATTATATTATGATATATATATATATATGGATAATAAGAAAACAATATTCAAATTAAAATTAAAACAAAATCTATAGATAAATAAATGGGTGCTACGAATATTTAGAAATTAAATAATTTGTAAACAACATATTTCAACCTGCAATATTCATTAATCAACTTCAACATATGAGCTGAATATAGAATGATAATGTTTTGTCTTTATCATCTTCTTGACATGATGGTCTACCAAACTTTAAAGCCCCTCAATCTCTTATAATTAAAACTAGTGAAGATATAATTAAAAATGAGAGAGAAATAGATAGAAAGTTAAGAAATGAGAAAATTAAAGGATTTTAATTAAAAATATTTGGCTAATGTCAATTTTACCCTTTTTAATCTAAAAAATATCAAGTGCCAAGATTAGTTCACTCTCAATAAGTTGTTCACTTTTAGATTAAAAAGGTAAGATTGACATTAATCAAGCATTTTTAATTAAAATCCCTTAATTTTCTCATCTTTTAACTCCCTCTCTCTCTCTCTCTCTCACACACATTTTTAATTATTTATCTATTATTTTAATTAGGTAATTTGTGAGAGAAAAAAAGTATAAAAATGTAATTAAATATACCTTTAATTGGAAAAAGAAATCTGAAAAGAAAAAACAATTAATTAATTAAATGGAGAGAGAAAAATACAATTATACTCTTATATTTATTAAAATATATGTAAGTTACAAAAGATAATTACAATCTTCTCACTAAACAAAAAATCTAGATCTACAAAATCAATGTTCAAGATAAGTTTATTTTATTTACAAATACACTATCGTTCACTCGTTAATGCTACCATATATATTAAACCAAGAATATATAAATAATATCATATTCAATATAGCATTTTCAAAATCATATTCAATCCTCTATATAAAAAATGTCTTTTTAAATATGGCTTAAAATATAGTTTCTAAATTTAAAGAGACTAGAAGGGTGTCCGTATCATGCAGCGAAAAACAAAACAACCGGATGTGAATTGTTCGGTTGGTTCAATTATTACCTCAACCGAAACTATAGTCATCAGTTAGTCTATTTTATAAAACAACTATTTTCGGTTAATCAAGTCGGTTTATTTGGTTAGATTGACAGTTTTTGGTTTGATTCGTTTAGTTTCGGTTAATAGCCAAAACCAAACTTTACCTAAAACTTTTGCATAGAATTACATAAAATTGAGGTATAAATACATGAAATGGATGTATAAATATATAAAATAGTGGTATAAAATATGAAATACATGAACTGAAGGTATAAAAGCTAGAAGTATATACGACGAATATGAATAGTTCCGTTCGATTCGGTTAATTTTGGTTAGACAAGTGTCCAAAAAATCCGATAACTTGTTTTGGGTAATTTGGGTTTCCATTATTCATTTTTTAGTTAATTCAGTTTTGGTTGATTTCGTTTCGATTTCGTTTGCTTTTTGTTTGGTTTCGGTTAATGATTTAGTTATTACTCTCCCTCAGACACTATTAATCATGTAACGTATCAATTTTTTATTAAAGAAATTATGAAAATACTATACTTAAATTAAAGAGAATAAAATACTCATTTTTATGGTTTAATTGTTTTAGAAAAAATATTAACATACATAAAAGTCATAACTGTTTAAAGCTAATGGGGTAGTTAGTTTTTATAAGAGAACAATAAGGGTAAATTACACTTTCCAACCTTTATGTTTGTATCGGATCGCAATGGATGCCTTTTAACTTCCAAAATTACAATTACAATCATTTATTTGTAAACTCATTACACTTTGCGCCCTTTAGCACTAACCCAGTTAAAATTTCAAATTAAGTCTGACCATGTGCACCTCATGTGAGGGCATTTATGTCTTTTCACACCTTGTCTTCTCAAACTCAGACTTCCTTAACTTTCTCTCTTTACATTCCAGTGTTCCACTGCCACCGCCATTGCACTACCGTCATTGAACCATGTCACACCCCGGATTTCCAACCCCGAAATCCTAACACCGGTGGGCCCGGGTGGGGAGTATCGTGACAACAGTTGATAACATCATAGTCAATTAAACACGACACAACGGAAGTCTTGGAGTGAAATTACTATTACAAATCGAATGTTCGAAAATACAAAATAATATACAAGCTTGTAATAGAAGATCCACAGGCAGATCATAAATTGTACAAGGAAATAATATAAAATAGACTTTGGGCAGATTTAGGATTTGCAAGATCCTCTATCACTACCGAGCACTTCCGGCCTATTTTCGTATTGTACCTGCAGATTAGTCTTTTGAAAATACGTCAGCTTTCGCTGGTAAATACACCCAACTGACTCTTTTTGAAAACATTTCAAAAATGTTTTAGGTGCGTATTAGCACAAAAATCTTTTTATAACTTGGGTTAATTGACCGTCCAACCTTGTTAACATATTTACATGTTTGTCATACATACAGGGCTCGGCACGAAAACCGAGACACAATTAACGTACACACCAAATTGGACTCACGAAGGAGTCAATTCCTCCCAACCTTGTGGGAATGCATAATTGAGCGTCTATCGGGTGTATGCCTACACCCGCGCTAAGGTCATGGCCATTTCGATTGTAATGAGCCGAGGATATCCAGGACACGGTAGTTAACCCCCGATGTTTAATTTATCAAACAAAACTGACTAAAACAGAATATGCGGATCTCTATTCCGAACCGTCGTTCGATTAATCCCATTTCCGACCAAGCGGTAATAATTTACCGTAACCCAAGCCCGTATAGGAGAAATAAGTCGAGAGTATTTACCTGAGCTAGTCTTCTTTAATTTTTAATAACTCAGCCGTACACAAAAAGGACTAAGTGCAGATTGCATTTACCGGCAAGTCTCTAGTCTGGATTATGACATAAACTAACCAATTAATTACTAACTGTCTTGTTTAAGTCATATACTTAAACCGACTAGCTTACTTGATCAAAATGTATGACGCTAGATTAAACGATGATTGGATAGAATGTAGTTTAATCCCAACAACTACCTTGACTTGTTTAATATGGGTAAACTATTAACATTCTGGATTTTGAGACTTAAAAGACAAGGTTAAACCCGTTTCGGTTAATTTCCGTAAAATAGTTACATATACGTAACCGTGCGCATATTAGCGATATCGGGTAATCGGATAAGTCATGGACAAGTTCTATATGCCATTATACTTTAAATAAGTTAAGATATCAGTAGGATATCAACGTGTATTGTAACATCTGTCAAAATCCGGGTTAACCAAACCCGCTTCGTTTATTAACCGAACATTCAGTTAAAAATTTCGTTGCGTATTTAATGCTCAAATTAATTTTAAACGATACATAATTAATAAGTATATTAGAATATAAAATTTATATTTGAAAATTTATTAAAAATAACAAAAAAAAATAATATGCTGATGCCGGGTTTCGAACCCGGGTCAGCCGGGTAAATCCCAAGTCTTAACTCACACACATCCTACCACTCCGCCACTTGATGTTTTTTTGTGAGTTCTAGGAAGCAATTAAAACATATGTACAACCGAGAATCAACCTGTTGCGCCAAACTGAAACCGATATCGGCTTCCAACCGTCCAAAACGTTTGAGTGCTCGCGGATTCTTGATCATAACCGATAAACCGATATTTAAAATCAATTCAGTCGTTAATGAACTTGAATTCATGTGATGTTCGGTTTTTATAACCGAAAACATTCACTTCTTGCATTACTTCAACAAAATCCTCATCTCGCGACTCAATTACATTCCCAGAACTTCTAATTTCACGCTTACTCTATTTTCTGGTCGTCGGAATCACTTTTTGAACATCGCCGGAATTCTCTGCAAGTCGCCAGAAAACCGAGACTCACCTCAGAACGGTAAATACCTCGACTCTTTCTGTTTCAATCCGTTGTTAGACTATTGCTAACTTTAATCCATCACCCAGAATCAATCCCAGACGTCGTTGCCGAATATTCAACTTTCGCCGGAAAACTTCTGGAATTTCCAGAATCTCGTTGTGAATCGATATAGTCACCTAAACCTTCTGTTTATCATTGTTTAGTAACTCAATTTCACGTCTAAGCAATCAAAACTGCTAATTGATCCTAACAGCCGAAGTTCATAAAATAGAGCCGACGAATCCTTGCCGGAGTTCTGTGAAAGACACCTGTTCGGTACATCCTTTCCCCAAACCCTCTCCGTTCATTACCTTTCAATTGCTTATAAAGTTGGTTAATTTAACTTAACAAGTAACAGTTTGGTTAACCGATGTCTGTGTTTTGAACGAAGAAGATGAAGTCGGCCTAGTGTATAAGATTAATTAAAATCAGTATTATGAACGGGTTAGACACACAGTCCAGCGGTGGACTGTGTGCAAACAAACACACATACGGCCCGAGTTCGATCCTTGACACAAGCACATGCTCTGTAATAAAAATGTTTTTTTTTTAAACTGAACCGGATCCACTCGCAGTCAGCTGTTATGTATAATAAAAACCGGGATATTTACCAAATTAGACACACAGTCCAGCGGTGGACTGTGTGCCAAACTAAACCACAGGTCCCGGTTCGAGACCTGTGGAGAGCACTGATTCGATACAATTAAATCCTTTTTAAAATAAATGATTTTCGGATTAACTTAAATAGTGTATAAATATAATTAAAAACAGAAATATTTCAGGTTAGACACGTAGCTCAGTTGGTAGAGCTGCGTGCACGCGTACGGGAGGTCTCGGGTTCGAGCCTTGCCCGGCGCATACATACACGCGATCGAACCGGTCAAACAGTCAACAGTCAACGGTCAAAGTCAAAAAGTCAACATTTTTTTATTATTTTTATTTATTTATTTAATTTAAAAATACTTAAAAATAAACGTTTTTAAAGTTAGAAAACAGCCTTAAACTCACAAAAATATATCCAAAAATCCTATTAAAATTGATTAATAAAATCCGCTTATTTACCGTACCTTTTCGTTATTAATTAGGTTAGTTATTCCTCGTCGATCAATCATCTAAACTCGTGCGCATTCAACATCATCAACCGAACGCACCCAATGTGAGTGAATCTCTACAAATTCCCCGTTTTAATCACGTTTTTGGGGTGTATCATGTGTCTTATTATTTATCACATTTAAACTATTGTGCATCTATCATATCCATGATCAAATGTGTATTCAACATGTATCAACTGTTTGTGTGGTTATTGTTTAGATTAAATTTATCATTTTCAGTACATACATTATCATAGGCCGCCGCTCCCCATTACATTATGAGCGTTGAGCTGTTCCCGATTACATTATGAGCGTGAACCAGGCGTTGCCAACATACGATCGGCTCCGTTTGATTGAGCATTGATCGCACAGACATTTATCATAGGCCGCCGCTCCCCATTACATTATGAGCGTTGAGCTGTTCCCCATTACATTATGAGCGTGAACCAGGCGTTGCCAACATACGATCGGCTCCGTTTGATTGAGCCTTGATCGCACAGACATTTATCATAGGCCGTCCGTTCCCTATCACATTATGAGCGTGAACGTGACGTTGCCAACATATACAGTTTCATTCATGTTATATATTTGTGCAAGTTGGTTTGTTATTTTATGTTATTGAATGTTTGTTGTTATTGTTATTGTATGTTATTGTTTGTTGTTGTTATTGTTATTGTATGATTATATTACGTTTGCTCACATATGATTATTGCATAATTTTTCCATATTAAATACAACAAGAAATAAATAATAAATGTTTTTCTAACAAGGTTCACTCGCCAACTTTTGTTGACCCAAAAACCATTTTTACACATGATACAGGTGAACACGATGAAGCAAGGAAAACATAGGAAATTGCCTTAGAAGAAAAATAATGAAGTTTAGAAAGATGTATAGAACATGTTGTATTTGTTTGATTTAATTGTATGAATCCTTTTAAATTGTAACAATAAATATGAAACATTTTAATAAATGTCATGAGCTTTGATGAAAACCCAATCATGCCCCGATAACCTTTTCCGCTGCGGGTCGAGGTGTGACATGTATGCCCGTTAAGGTTTTAAAACGAAATTATGCCTCATAAGGGCGTTTTGGTAATTTCACATCATATAAAAGGAACTTGAATATAATTTAATGTTATGGTTATAAGTAATCTGGAAAAATACTTTATTTATGATATAATATCGGTAGGATATCAATTATATGTGTACCTTTTATGACCAAACTATGTACCGAATGGGCATTTTGATCATTTTACACATAGTTTATGAATTATTTGGGATTCTTAGTTTATAACATGTACATACTGTAAATATGTTTAAAATAAGTTTAAAATCAGTAAGTAACAAGTCTTGGTCCATTAATATGGTTTAAAACCATACTACGCGCCGAAATGGCGCTTATGTCGTAATATGACGTCTTTAAGTGATGTTTATGAAAACTGATGTTATGGTCAGTTAAAAATGTTTAAAATATGTTATATAACATATCAGTAGGTAAATGATTTACGTTAAAATGATTTGATTAAAACTATTTTATAAGCCACAGGGGCTAAAACCGTCATTTATCGACATAGTTTAAGGACTTGCTTAAAAACTCAGTTTATAACTTGGTTTAACATCCCAAATAATCCTACTTATAATATCACATCAGTAGAAACTCATTTTCAAGTTAATTACCATTTAAAACCTTTTTTATGCAAAAAGAACATTTTGGTCAAATATGGCATAATTATGGAACTTGTGCATAAACTTGGATTCTGATTATGATCATGTAATAACCTCAGAGGGTTTTATTACATTATATTATGATCATAATGCAACTTTAGATCAGTAGGTAACTAATCTAAATAGGGTCAGAATCGAAAGTCAAAGTAGAAGTCAAACTTCGCGACTTTCGGTTGCGAACCGACCCTAGAACTGAAATTGACGAGCCGAACATGTTCCTACATGTTCTAATAATTATTATCAACTTGTTTAAGTGTCAAAACAGGTTTCATAACATATATAAGATCAATTTATGATTTTTCTGAAAAATGGCCTGTTTGACTTTTTAATATCATAACTTTGACCCGTCAATTGGTCTAGCAAACATGATCTTCAGGAGGTGCCCTTTATAGGGATTAATATCTACCTTATTACGATCACTTAGCCATGTTCATTTCGAACAATGGCTGGACCATAATGGTCTTAACCGAAAGTCAAAGCGTTTTACGAAAACACTTGACTTTTGGCTATAAAAGCCTATAAACAAAAATGCAAGAGCAATGAACACTTACAAGAGGTTCCTACAATGCAAGAGAACTAAGTTGGATGCTCCTTTCAGCTAGGAACTTCCAGAGGAGGGAGAAGAGTGATTTAATGAGAAAGGTGCAAGTTGGAATGGGAACTTATGCACCTATTTATAGTTGGAGAGCTCAAAGGAGGTGAAGCCAGGTGTTTAGGGGAGTAAGAAGAAGCTTACAAGTGTCCCAAAATGTGGCATAGTAGTTTAGAGAAGCCATGGTTTCGTTTTAATGGTTTTGGAACTTTGCTTGGTCTCCAAACAAATTTTCTGCGTCAGACCTGTTCTCGCGGGGCGCGAGAGACTCAGGCCAGGTCTCTCGCGGCCCCCAACCGCCCCATGAAAAGATTCAAAATTTGACACTTTTAACCCCTTGACTTTAAAAAGCTTGTAAAAGCCTTCTAAAAAACACCTTTTTGGCACTTTTAGCCCTCCGTAGCCAAAACTTGGCATATCCGGGATTATGCCCAGACATTGCCGAGCTCTCGGTTCGTTAAAAGGTCACTCAGAGGTAAGAATTAACATGTTGACACTTTTAATCCCTCCGTTATCCAACTTTCACATTTTTACAAAATTGAACCCTCTCGTCCAACAATTGGCATGTATGAGAGTTTAGGACTTCACAAAGGATCACTCAGAGGCTTATGATAAGAATGTTGATTCCGATGTCACTCAGAGGCTGGCATGTTGATATATCAGTCACTCAGAGGCTGTTATTTATGCATGTTGACATCGGACCGTCACTCAGAGGCTCGGTTTGAGCATGTTGACGCCTTTAGTCCTTATTGGTCTTTAAAAGACTATATTTAAAAATACAACACGTGTCACTATCTAATTGGACACGATTTTACAGGGTGTTACACACCACTTGAAACCACCTCCGTTAAAAAAACAATAATGACCAGATAACAACCTCTCAAACTCCAGCAACTACGCCTTAACTGATCCACTCCGTTTAAAAAAAATAATGACACTAGTTTGATCAAGGATAACAGAATTGCATGTTAAGTTTCATAACTTAACATTGCATAATTGCAGAATCACAATCTAAATTCTAAACAAATTAAAACTTTAATTAGATAAACATATGCAGAATCTTAAATTCAAACCCCCCCCCCCACCAAATCCCCAAACCAAACCGTAAATCAAAACACCACAACCAACCATTGCAGGGGACAAAGTGATTTACTGTCACACCCCGACCCGCAGCGGAATAAGAGTCGGGGCATAATTGGGTTATCACCAAAGCTCATGATATTTACTAATATGTTTCATATTTATTTAAGTCAAAATTACATCCTCAATAATCCAAACATGTTCATACAAATGCAAAGAAAAATAATCAACTAAACAATCCAAGCTCTAAACCAGTTTATTCTTCTAAGCCAATCGTATGTGTTTCTTGCTGCGGCTGGATCACCTGTATCATGTGTAAAAATAGGGGTTTTTGGGTCAACATAAGTTGGCGAGTGAACCTTGTTAGATAAACATTTATTATTGATTTCTTGTTATCATTATCAAGGAAAAATTGTGCAATAGTCATATGTGAACAAATGTAAATAATCATACAATAACAATAGCAACCACAAACAATAACATACAATAACATATCAACTTGCATGAATATATAACATGAATGAAACTGTATATGTTGGCAACGTCACGTTCACGCTCATAATGTAATGGGGAATGGACGGCCTATGATGAATGTCTGTGCGATCAAGGCTCAATCAAACGGAGCCGATCGTATGTTGGCAACGCCCGGTTCACGCTCATAATGTAATGGGGAATAGCTCAACGCTCATAATGTAATGGGGAACGGCAGCCTATGATAATGTATGTACTGAAAATGATAAATTAGATCTAAACAATAACCACACAAACAGTTGATACAAGTTGAATACACATTTGTTCATGGATATGATGTATGCACAATGATTTAAATATAATAAATGGTAAGACACATGATACACCCCAAAAACGTGATTAAAACGGGGAGTTTGTAGAGATTCACTCACATTGGGTGCGTTCGGTTGAAGATGATGAAATGCGCACGGTTTGGAGGATTGATCGACGAGACTTAACTAACCTAAATAATAACGGGAAGTATGGTAAATGAGTGGATTTTATTAATAATTTCAATAAGATTTTTATATATCTTTTTTTGAGAGTTTAAGGCTATTATCTATCTTTAAAAACATTATTTTTAAGTATTTTTAATTGATTTTTAAACTAAATAAATAAATAAAAATATAAAAAAATGTTGACTTTTGCGTTGACCATTGACCGTTTGACCGCTGACTGTTTGACTGTTCGACCGGTTCAACCGTGTGTATGTACGCGCTGGGTGAGGCTCGAACCCGAGACCTCCCGTACGCGTGCACGCAGCTCTACCAACTGAGCTACGTGTCTAACCCGAAATAATTCTGTTTTTAATTATATTTATATACTGTTTTTAATTTATTCAAAATTCTTTTATTTTCAAAAAGGATTTTAATCATCGAACCGGCGTGTGTAACAGGTCTCGAACCCGGGACCTGTGGGTTAGTATTGCACACAGTCCGCCGCTGGACTGTGTGTCTAACCTGGTTAATATACCGATTTTTATTATACTTAACATCATCCATGAGTTAATCCGGTTCAGTTAGAAAAATAAAACATCTTTATTATAGAGCATACGTGTGTGTCAAGGATCTAACTCGCGGCGTGTGATATATGTGCGCACACAGTCCACCGCTGGACTGTGTGTCTAACCCGAGATAATAT
Organism: Scalesia atractyloides; assembly: GCA_947069175.1. Lineage (NCBI taxonomy): Eukaryota > Viridiplantae > Streptophyta > Magnoliopsida > Asterales > Asteraceae > Scalesia > Scalesia atractyloides. Next base: position 82,660,019 of record CAMTDV010001632.1, read on the forward strand.
CCAAATTATATTAAACTTATAAACAACCTAACTTCATCTTCTTCATTACAATATCACCGACTACGATTACTCTACTGTTTCTTGTTTAATTCGATTTGACAAACATTCAAATGACTAAAATGAAATGACAGAGAAGATTTCGGAAGTAAACATACTGGAGAAACGATCTATCTCAGAATTCCGGCAAAGTCGTCGGCTCTGTTTTTACGGATTTCGTCTGAGCGGACATATTAACAATTTTGATTAGCTAGATGTGGAATTGAAGCACTGAACAAGAATTACCAGAAGGTTTAAAAGGCTATACCGTTTCACAGCGAGAATTGGGAACTTTCAAGTTTTCCGGCGAGAGTTAATTATCCGATATCGTCGTCTGAAACTGATTCTGATTAAAGGGTTTGAGTTAGCAAAAGCTTAACTACTGATAGACGATGAAAGAATTGAGAGACTTACTGATTTGATGGAAGACACGGTTTTCCGGCGAAAGTCCGGCGAGTTCAAAAAGCTTTTCCGACGAACTGAAAGTAGAGCGAAAGTGAAATTGAAGGTTCTGCGGATGAGTTTGAGTCGCGAGAGGGGCTATGGTTGGAGTAATTCAGGAAGTGCAGATTTTCGGTTATTAAAAACCGAACATCACTGGAATTCAAGTCCATTCATGACTGAATTGATTGAAGGTGTCAGTGTATCGGTTATTGTCAGAAAACCGCGAACACTCAAACGTTTTTGGACGTTTGGAAACCGGTTACGGTTACAGTTGGCGTAAACCGGTTGATTCATGGTTGAACATAAGATTTAATTGATTCCTAGAACTAACAGAAAACATCAAGTGGCGGAGTGGTTATAAGTGTGCGTGTTAAGTCGTTGCCTTTCCGGCTAACCCGGGTTCGAGTCCCGGCAGCCTGTTTTTCATTTTATTTATTTTATTTTTACTTTTTATCAATTATAGCTTTTATATTCTAGTTTGTTTATTAATTATGCATCGTTCAAAATTAAAATCAACATAAATACGCAACGAAACATTTATAACTTGATATTCAATTACAAACGAAGCGGGTTTGGAAAACCCGTTTTTGACAAATGTTACAGTATCCCCTACTTTTAGGAATTTCGTCCCGAAATTTAAGTAGTAGTAGTAGGAAAAAGATGCGGGTATTTTTCGCGCATTGAGTCTTCACGTTCCCAAGTAAACTCAGGTCCCCGTTTCGACTCCCAGCGTACACTAACAATTGGAATGTGACTCCGTCTTAAACGTTTTTCTCCGAAGTCCATGATCTCTACTGGTCTTTCAATAAAATGCATAGATTCATCAATCTGAATATCTTCCAGAGGAATATGGAGGTTCTCATCAGCGAGGCACTTCTTCAAGTTTGATACGTGGAACGTGGGGTGAATTCTGTTGAGTTCTTCTGGTAGATCAAGCTTGTATGCTACAGGTCCTACTCTTTCGAGTATCTTGAAAGGTCCTACGTAGCGTGGTGCTAGCTTGCCTTTTTGGCCAAAACGAACTACTCCCTTCCACGTGATACTTTTAAAAGTACATGATCACCAATGTTAAACTCCAAAGGCTTTCATCGTTTATCTGCATAACTCTTTTGACGACTTTGAGCCGCTAGGAGATTGTTTCGAATTTGATGGATCTTGTCTGTGGTTTCTTGAATCAATTCTGGACCGGTGATTTGAGCTTCCCCAATTTCATGCCAACATACTGGAGATCGGCACTTACGACCATATAAAGCTTCAAAAGGTGCCATGCCGATACTTGAATGGTAGCTGTTGTTGTACGAAAATTCAACTAATGGTAGATGAGCGTCCCAATTTCCCTTGAATTCTATGACACATGCTCGAAGCATATCTTCAAGAGTTTGAATGGTGCGTTCAGATTGTCCATCAGTTTGAGGATGATAAGCGGTACTGAGGTCTAATCGTGTACCCAAAGCGACTTGTACGGCCTGCCATGTTCGTGAAGTGAAACGACCATCACGATCTGAAATAATGCTTAATGGTACACCATGTCGGCTTACGATTTCGCTGATGTAGATACGAGCTAGCTTCTCGTTCTTGAAATCTTCGCGGATTGGAATAAAGTGAGCTGATTTTGTAAGACGATCAATGATTACCCAGAAGTGCGAGGTAACCCGGTAATGAAGTCCATGGTTATGTTTTCCCACTTCCATACAGGTATTTCAGGTTGGACCAGAAGTCCTGAGGGTCTTTGATGTTCAGCTTTTACCTTGGAACATGTAAGGCACTTGGAAACAAAAACAGCAATATCCTTTTTCATTCCAGGCCACCAATAGGTGTATCGAAGGTCTTGATACATCTTGTCGGCTCCTGGGTGCATAGAGTATCGTGTTTTGTGTGCCTCATTCATAAGGAATTCACGAAGGTTGTTGTGGTCAGGAATCCATATACGATCTAGATAGTACAGAATACCGTCAGCTTTAGTTTCAATTTTAAGTTCAGCTCCACAGGACAGCTCCTTTCGTACGTCGTCTTCAGTTATTGAAACATGTTGGGCCTCTCGAATTTGATCTTTGATGTCGGTTATGATTTGCGAACATAGAAGGCGAATGGAGTTCGCATAACATTTTCGACTGAGTGCATCAGCTACCACATTTGCCTTGCCAGGGTGGTACCGAATTTCACAGTCGTAGTCATTTAGAAGTTCGACCCATCTTCGTTGCCTCATGTTTAACTCCTTTTGGTTGAAGATATGTTGAAGACTCTTGTGGTCAGTGTATATTTCACACTTAGTACCGTAGAGATAATGTCTCCATATCTTAAGAGCGAACACAACGGCTCCAAGTTCTAGTTCGTGGGTGGTGTAGTTCTTCTCATGAGTTTTGAGTTGTCTTGAAGCATAAGCTATCACCTTTCCTCTTTGCATTAGAACACAACCTAGTCCTTGCCCTGACGCGTCGCAATAAACCACGAAGTTATCACAACCTTCAGGAAGAGTGAGAATTGGTGCATCACAGAGTTTTTGTTTAAGGGTTTGGAAGGCTTCTTCTTGTTTGGGTCCCCATATGAAGGGTTTTCCTTTATGAGTTAAAGCCGTGAGTGGTACAGTAATGCGGGAGAAATTTGAAATGAAACGGCGATAATAACCAGCCAAACCAAGGAATGATCTTACTTCGGTTGGTGTACGTGGCGCTTGCCATTCTTGTACTGCTTTGATCTTTGAGGGGTCAACATGTATTCCCTTGTCATTAACAACATGTCCAAGGAATTGTACCTCTTTTAACCAGAATTCGCATTTGAAGAATTTGGCGTAAAGCTTTTCATTCTCTAAGAGTGTAAGGATGAGTCGAAGGTGCCGTTCATGATCAGACTTAGACTTTGAATAAATGAGGATGTCGTCGATGAAGACTATAACAAAACAATCGAGATAGGGTTTGCAGACTCTGTTCATTAGATCCATGAAGACAGCTGGAGCGTTGGTTAAACCAAATGGCATGACCATGAATTCATAATGACCATAACGAGTTCGGAAGGCGGTCTTTGGGACGTCTTCTTCATGTACCCTAAGTTGATGATAACCAGAACGAAGGTCGATTTTTGAAAAACAGCTGGCGCCTTGAAGTTGGTCAAGAAGATCATCAATGCGAGGTAATGGATAACGATTCTTGATCGTTAACTTGTTGAGTTCTCTGTAGTCGATGCACATGCGAAACGTTCCATCTTTCTTCTTCACAAAAAGGACAGGTGCACCCCAAGGAGATGAGCTAGGACGTATGAATCCTTTGTCAGTCAACTCTTGCAATTGACTGGCTAGCTCTTGCATTTCGGATGGGGCTAACCTATAAGGAAACTTTGCAACTGGTGTAGCACCAGGTATAAGATCAATGCGGAATTCGACTTCTCTCAAGGGAGGAAGTCCTGAAATGTCGTCAGGAAAAACTTGCGGGAAATCTTTTACTACTGGATGTCTTCAAGTTTCTTCTCCATGGTTCCCTTTTTGACGACATGGGTTAAAAATTAATTCTTGCGGAGATATTTTCGAGCTTGTAGACAGGACATTAATCTGAGCCCTTTTGATGAGGTTTCCCCAAAGATTCGTAGAGTCTGACCGTTTGCAAGAGGAATGCGTATAAACTTTTCGCGGCATACAACTTCAGCCTAATGTTGGCTGAGCCACTCCATACCAATTATAATGTCAAAGCTTCCCAACTTCATAGGAATGAGGTCAACTAGAAAATTGTGATCGTTTAAAGTGAGAGTACAATTGCGTATAATAGAGTTTAATGAGACCGGTTTTCCGTCAGCAACTTCTACTGTTATGGATTCCATGAGCTTATCACGAATTTGGTTTAGGATGGGTTCAAACTCTAAGGACACAAAACTTTTATCCGCGCCAGTATCAAACAACATGGATGCATAACTACCATTGATAAGGAACGTACCGTTAACCACATTGCTGTCAGCTCTAGCCTGATTAGCGTTGATGTTGAAAGCTCTTCCTCTTGCAGGTGGAGGAGCTTAGTTAGCTTGATTCACCGGATTTGCTTGGGCTTGAGCATGTATAATGTTCACCAAACGTGGACAAGTGTTTCTAAAGTGGCTTGGGTCTCCACAATTGTAGCAAGCCTACATAGGTTGCACCATGGGATAGTTGGGTTGGTAGTATGATTGGGCTAAATGTTGGGTAGGTGGTAGTAGTAGTAGGGGTTGTTGGGCTTGACCCATTATTTGATGGTGGGTTTGAGTTGAGGGCTGGTGGCGGTTCGTTCGCTGAGGTATGCGACAGGTTTGAACAGTGTGACCTGCGCGACCACAGCCGGTGCAATATTGACAGGGATGATCAGGAAAATGATGGTATTGGCAACGGTTGCATTTTGGTAATGGGCCAGAGTATGGCCTTTTATATGATGCAGGTGAGGGGGCAACTTGGGTAATGGGTGCAGCGGGGATAGGGTAATTGGTTTGTGTGACAACGAAATTTCTGGTGTTACGTTTCCTCTTGTTAGCAAACTTAGAGGAGGAGGTGGAATGGTTTGAAGTTTGGCCCTCAACGGGGGCTTTCTTTTTCTCTTCTTTAAATTTACCATTGCGAATTCGATTCTCGGTCAGTTCAGTAGCTAGTTCCATAGCAGCTTCAAGTGTTGCTGGCGAAGTGCTGAGAACTGAATCTTGAATTTTCGAGGGAAGACCTCGAATATAATGCTCGACTAAACGGTAAACTGGGGTGAACAAGTTAGGGACCATCTGGTTCAACTCTAAAAACCTCTTATTGTAGGAAGTATGATCTCCCTCCTTTTGCTTCAATGAATGAAATTCGTCCTCTAACTTTTTAATCTCACTTCTAGGACAGAATCGTCTCGTCATGATTTCCCTTAACTCCTCCCACGTTAAGGCCATTGCATCTTCGATTCCTCTCTTACCCTTTTCAGTATTCCACCAGGTAAGAGCTACCCCAAATAGTCTCCCGGTTGCGTATCGTACCTTGCGATCCTCGGGACAATCGCAGTTGAGGAAGGTGTTTTCCATTTCTTCAAACCAGTGGAGGAGAGCAGTGACACCTTCGGTCCCTTCAAATTTCGGAGGATCGCAAGACTTGAAATGTTTATATGAGCACTTGTTGGTAGGAGGGTTGCCGATGTTCTGGTCTTCTTGCTGAGGAGGATTGGTGGAATTTGTGGCGAGAGCTTGTTGTACTTGAACCACAATGTCAGGAAGTACCGCGGCCATTTGTTTTGCGATTTGAGTGGCCAAGCGTTTGTGTGACCTTCCTGATTTTCTACCCCCTCGTTGTTGCCTAGCCGACATCTACAGGAACATACATAAGAAGATTGTGAGTTTATGGAGTCTTTTTAGGTGTCATGTGTCTTAAAGAAAATGAAAATAACATAAATATCAATAATGCAACTACATCCATAGGATGTCTTGGGTTTGCTCATGTTGGGCCTCAAATGTCCCCCAAACCTTCACCTGTATAGTCATGTGGGCCCCCATGACTATTGGCTTGGTAGGATTCACATTAGTATTGGCGGTTTAACACTCGCATCACCCGAATGAAAACCATGAAATATGTTTACGAGATGTATGGTCGGAATGTGTCCAGGTGTAGACACAATGACAACTCAAAGTGGGGTTAGCTCACACGACGTTTGGTATAGCATGCTTTGGCCTAATAGGTACTTCGTACTCTCATCGTTAGTCCCCAGGTAGGCAAACTGGTCCTTTATTTTGGATTTATACGAATGCCAAGCCTAGACAGGACGTTCCGACCACCGGTACTTGTACCCTTCCAGTTACTACATGCCCGTCATGAGAACTCACTTTGATGTGATTTGAAAATATAAAAATCATTGTAAAAACAATCATGAAAATAATGTGATGTGTGCTCTCATGGATATGATATGTTATGAGAATATGATTCATGATAGGCATTATATAATAATATGTACTTATGAACATGCTTGCATAACATTGAATGTAACATTAAACATAAATCATATAAACATCATGAATTTTGCATGTAACACACAAAACAAATCTTAAAAATTTCTAATCAACTATAGTATAGGCTCTAAGGGTCTAATAACCTATCCTATATCCCTATAGTCATGGCTCTGATACCAATCTGTCACACCCGACCCGCAGCGGAATAAGAGTCGGGGCATAATTGGGTTATCACCAAAGCTCATGATATTTACTAATATGTTTCATATTTATTTAAGTCAAATTTACATCCTCAATAATCCAAACATGTTCATACAAATACAAAGTAAAATAATCAACTAAACAATCCAAGCTCTAAACCAGTTTATTCTTCTAAGCCAATCCTATGTGTTTCTTGCTGCGGCTGGATCACCTGTATCATGTGTAAAAATAGGGGTTTTTGGGTCAACATAAGTTGGCGAGTGAACCTTGTTAGATAAACATTTATTATTGTTTCTTGTTATCATTATCAAGGAAAAATTGTGCAATAGTCATATGTGAACAAATGTAAATAATCATACAATAACAATAGCAACCACAAACAATAACATACAATAACATATCAACTTGCATGAATATATAACATGAATGAAACTGTATATGTTGGCAACGTCACGTTCACGCTCATAATGTAATGGGGAACGGACGGCCTATGATGAATGTCTGTGCGATCAAGTCTCAATCAAACGGAGCCGATCTTATATTGGCAACGCCCGGTTCACGCTCATAATGTAATGGGGAACAGCTCAACGCTCATAATGTAATGGGGAGCGGCGGCCTATGATAATGTATGTACTGAAAATGATAAATTAAATCTAAACAATAACCACACAAACAGTTGATACAAGTTGAATACACATTTGTTCATAGATATGATGTATGCACAATGATTTAAATATAATAAATGGTAAGACACATGATACACCCCAAAAACGTGATTAAAACGGGGAGTTTGTAGAGATTCACTCACGTTGGGTGCGTTCGGTTGAAGATGATGAAATGCGCACGAGTTTGGAGGATTGATCGACGAGACTTAACTAACCTAAATAATAACGGGAAGTATGGTAAATGAGTGAATTTTATTAATAATTTTAATAAGATTTTTATATATATTTTTGTGAGTTTAAGGCTATTATCTATCTTTAAAAACATTATTATTAAGTATTTTTAATTGATTTTTAAACTAAATAAATAAATAAAAATATAAAAAAAATGTTGACTTTTGCGTTGACCATTGACCGTTTGACCGCTGACTGTTTGACTGTTCGACCGGTTCAACCGTGTGTATGTACGCTCTGGGTGAGGCTCGAACCCGAGACCTCCCGTACGCGTGCACGCAGCTCTACCAACTGAGCTACGTGTCTAACCCGAAATAATTCTGTTTTTAATTATATTTATATACTGTTTTTAATTTATTCAAAATTCTTTTATTTTCAAAAAGGATTTTAATCATCGAACCGGCGTGTGTAACAAGTCTCGAACCCGGGACCTGTGGGTTAGTATTGCACACAGTCCACCGCTGGACTCTGTGTCTAACCTGGTTAATATACCGATTTTTATTATACTTAACATAATCTGTGAGTTAATCCGGTTCAGTTAGAAAAATAAAACATCTTTATTACAGAGCATACGTGTGTGTCAAGGATCGAACTCGCGGCGTGTGATATATGTGCGCACACAGTCCATCGCTGGACTGTGTGTCTAACCCGAGATAATATCCAAATTATATTAAACTTATAAACAACCTAACTTCATCTTCTTCGTTACAATATCACCGACTACGATTACTCTACTGTTTCATGTTTAATTCGATTTGACAAACATTCAAATGACTAAAATGAAATGACAGAGAAGATTTCGGAAGTAAACATACCGGAGAAACGATCTATCTCAGAATTCCGGCGAAGTCGTCGGCTCTGTTTTTACGGATTTCGTCTGAGCGGACAGATTAACAATTTTGATTAGCTAGATGCGGAATTGAAGCACCGAACAAGAATTACCAGAAGGTTTAAAAGGCTATACCGTTTCACAGCGAGAATTGGGAACTTTCAGAAGTTTTTCGGCGAGAGTTAATTATCCGACATCATCGTCTGAAACTGATTCTGATTGAAGGGTTTGAGTTAACAAAAGCTTAACAACTGATAGACGATGAAAGAATTGAGAGACTTACTGATTTGATGGAAGACACGGTTTTCTAGCGAAAGTCCGGCGAGTTCAAAAAGCTTTTCCGACGAACTGAAAGTAGAGCGAAAGTGAAATTGAAGGTTCTGCGGATGAGTTTGAGTCGCGAGAGGGGCTATGGTTGGAGTAATTCAGGAAGTGCAGATTTTCGGTTATTAAAAACCGAACATCACTGGAATTCAAGTCCATTCATGACTCAATTGATTGAAGGTGTCGGTGTATCGGTTATTGTCAGAAAACCGCGAACGCTCAAACGTTTTTGGACGTTTGGAAACCGATTACGATTACAGTTGGCGTAAACCGGTTGATTCATGGTTGAACATAAGATTTAATTGATTCCTAGAACTAACAGAAACATCAAGTGGCGGAGTGGTTATAAGTGTGCGTGTTAAGTCGTTGCCTTTCCGGCTGACCCGGGTTCGAGTCCCGGCAGCCTGTTTTTCATTTTATTTATTTTATTTTTACTTTTTATCAATTATAGCTTTTATATTCTATTTTGTTTATTAATTATGCATCGTTCAAAATTAAAATCAACATAAATACGCAACGAAACATTTATAACTTGATATTCGATTACAAACGAAGCGGGTTTGGAAAACCCGTTTTTGACAAATGTTACATTTACTATAATATTCAACCAAAAAAGCTCAATTTCAACAAGAAACAAACTCGTTCGTGTTACAAGGGCTTCAAATCTGAGCGTCGATATTACGATGGAGATAAGGTGGTGGGAGTGTTAGAGAAGTTTTTTGACAAATCGATTGGGATTTCTTGATGAAGTGGAGGTTGCGCAAATCCGAGGTTCACATCTACAATGGTTTCAGAATTGAGGGTTGGGGTGGGGTGGCGGTGCTCGTGAAGGCTGACAATTCTGACATGAACAAGATAACATGACACGAACCTACACGAAGTTAACTTGTTTCGTGTTTAACCTTAACAGGTTCCTTGTTTATAACAGGTCGACACAATAAAACCTGTTTAATTTCGTGTCGTGTACGTGTTTACCTATTTCATGTTCGTGTCTTATCGTATTCGTGTCTTAACAGGTCGTGTTCGTGTCTTAACAGGTCATGTCAAACACAAGATGACATGTTAAGATCTGTTAAGACTTAAGACCACTATACAATACATGTTAAGACCTGTTAATGGCTAAATATCAAACAAGTAGTAACAGGTTGTGTTCATTTCTTAACATGTCGTGTTCATGTCTTTACAGGTTGTATGATACGTTGATAAATTTTTCGGGTCTTAACAAGTCATTTGGTGTAACCTATTTATTATTGGGTTCGTGTTTGGAAAATCTGACAGGATAAGATTTCGTGTCGTGTTCGTGTTTACCTGTTTCGGGTTCGTGTCTTATCGTGTTCGGGTCTTAACAGGTCGGTTGACACGACATGCTAGCCCTAGTGCTCGTGTTTGTCGAAGGGTTGGGGTGATGGTAGTCGTGAGGCGATGGTGGTATTGGAGATGGGAGATGGTCATGGTTAGATGTGCAGGTTATGGTTAAATTAGGGTAAATAATACATACATAAACATATTAATTAATTGTTTTAAAGTGTTTCTATTTTATTTATTAAAATATATTTTTTGATGCTTAAAATAACCAAATTGCCCTCATGTGCCATGTACATGCAATAATTAAAATTTTAATCAGGTTAGAGTTAAATGACGTAGGGTGTAATGAGTTTTACAAAAAAAGGACCGTGACTATAATAATTGAAGTTAAATGACATCCATTACAATCCGATACAAGCATAAAAGACCAAGAGTGTAATTTATCTGAATAATTGTATAAGCTACAAGTGCGGTCTACAGTAGCAACTTAGTTTATTTATTTTTTGTCTTTTAGTGTCTTTTGCTTTTTCTTTTACTTTACCCTTTAACATTTAGTATTGACACCTAGAATCCCTCAACTTTGTAAAGACTTTGTAATTTTTTTTATATACGTGTCAGTATAAATTTTAGTTGATCTAGGTTTCGTCTTATTCTTTTTAATTATTTCTATGTACTTGTCGGTATAAAATTTAGTTGATTTAGGTTTCGTCGTATTTTTTTTTGAAAATGAGTAAGCTTTACCCTTTAACATTTAGTTTTGACACTTATAACCCCTCAATTTTGTAAAGACTTTGTATTTTTTATGTACGTGTCAGTATAAATTTCAGTTGATTTAGGTTTCGACATATTTTTTTTTTGGAAATGAGTAGGCTCAGATATAATACGTACTTATGCTTATTTTTATTACGTTTTTAGTTTGTGTATATTTTGATATAAATTTTGTTCTAAATTGAGTCGGGTCAAATATAATACGTTTTCGTTAGACGAATAAATTCGAGTTATTTTACGTTTTGACGCCACCACAACACGCCGTACCATTATTTAACAAAAAAATATAATTTTCTTACGTGCTAAATTTGATGTACATGTCATCATAAATTCAAGTTGGTTAACGTTGCAACGTAAATTTCTTTCACGAATAAGTCGGGTCAAATGTAATACATTTTCGTTCTTATTTTTTATATATGTTTTCAGTTGATCTACGTTTTAACTTAAACTTTTGTTAAAAACGAGTTGGCACAAATATAATACGTTTTTATTAGACGGTATAAGTTGGAGTTACTTTACGTTTCGATGCTGCCGCAATGCGCGGGCAGCTAGCTGTCCATTAGTCACTGTTTTTTAATATTTTTTCTTTTGTCTTTTAGTAACTTTTTGTTTATTTTAGCATTTATTAACATTTAGTATTGGCACTTACAACCCTTCAACTTTCTAGAAACTTTATAGTCATTTTTACGTGCTTATATTTACGTACGCGTCAGTATAAATTCAAGTTGATTACGTTTTTTTGCTCTTTTAGTAAGTTTTTGTTAAAGCCTTTACCCTTCAACATTTAGTATTGACACTTACAACCCTTCAACTTTCTAAAAAAATTATAAGGATTTTTACATGCTTATATTTAGGTACGTGTCGTATAAATTCAAGTTGATTACGTTTCTTTGAACTTGGATAGACTCGGATATAATATGTTTTTTGCTTTTTTTGTGCATTTTTAGTTGATCTACGTTTTGGCATAAATTTTGTTTTACAAATTTGACTCACTTTATGTTTCGGCCCCACCGCAACGCGCGGTGCCATTTTTAACTTCAAAAACATAATTTTTTACTTATTTTTATGTGCATGTCGTAAGTTGGTTTTCGACGTAAATTTTTTTTCGCAAATAAGTCGGGCTATATATAATTCGTTTCCGTGCTTATTTTTATATACATCTATAGTTGATCTAAGTTTTGACGTAACTTTTGTTCGGAAACGATTTAGATATTTACCGCACAATCCAAATTACTTTAAATTTGTACCCGCCGCATCGCGCGGGGAAATTGATATATAAATTTGTTGACGATTATTTGAACAACTAATTAATTAAAGAGTAAACTGCCAAAATGGTCCCTGAGGTTTGGTCACTTTTACCAGTTTAGTATAAAATTTAAACCTTTTGAATCTGGGTTCCTGTGGTTTCAATTTTGTTGCCATTTTTATCCAAAAGCAAAGACCTGGTCAGAATTTTTCAGCTAACATCTAACTTTTGCACAGGTTTTGATCATTCTCAATATGGTGTTGGTCATTGGCAATAGGGGTGTTCAAAAAAATCCGAATCCGAAATATCCGAAAACCCAAATCCGAAATATCCGAAATTTTGGATATCCGAAAATCGGATAATCCGAAAGTCGGATAATCCGAAAGTTTGGGTTTGGATTTGGATGTTAGTTTTACATATTTTCGGATATTTGGATTATCCGAATCCGAAATCTTAAAAAATAATAAAATAGATAGATTTTAATATATCATACAATAAAGTTTCACGTTGTTTTGATTTTGAGTTCAGTAAGTAATATTAACAATTGAAAAAGTGAATAACAAAACAATTACACCATGCCACGCATTCACACTTAAAAAAGTAGGGTTTCTCTTTGGATCTCAAACTTCAGTGCCGGTCCCTCTTCCCTGCGACTCGACCCTCTCTGATCCGGCGTCCTCTCCCTCGTCATCCGTCTCGGTGTCTCGGTGACAAAAGGTTCGATTTTAGATCTTGTATGTTAGTTTTCATTAATGTATTAGATCTATTGATTTTTTGTTCCAGATTTGATTGTTGAATTGTTGTTATAGGTTTTCTTGTAGAGTTAATGGAAAATCTTAATGAAATTAACTCAGGTTGTGAGTTAGTTTCTGAAAATGAGGTGGATTTTTTGTTTTTATTATAACTACTTTTGGAATTTATGTCTTGTTTTGAATGTTTAGTTGTTTAAAACTTTGGATTGTTTTGAATATGTTGTGGTGGTTTGAAACTTTGAACTTTATAAGCTTGATTTTTATTATCAGTTTGTTGCATGTTTTAGATATTATAAACTCTAGGAAAATTGCATACGATACAGGTTGCTCTAGTTAGAAACAAATTTTGTGTTGTTTTTTCAAGTTCGGATATCCGTTTAGACATCCGAATCCGAAATTTCGTATATCCGAAACCGGATATCCGAAATTTTGGATTCGGGTTCGGATGTCACTATTCACTATCCGAACTTTATAAGCTCGATTTGGCAAAGGTTTTGGTAATTTTCAACATGTTTTGGTAACTGGAAAATCTGAATGTTAACTGAAAAATCTGACAAGGTTTTGCTTTTGAATGAAAAGGACAACAAAATTGAAAGTAGAGAAACTTAGATTAAAAAGATTTGAGTTATAAATTAAAATGAAAAAACTGTGCAAACCTTATAACTATGTTGACAGTTTACTCTTATTAAATTGTAAAGAATATCTAGTTACGTAGAGGTTCATGTGAGAAAATTTAAAAGTATGAGAAGGATAAGAAAGATTATGGAGGTGACATGTGTCCCTTTTTATTTCGGTAGTTTAAGGGTATAAGTGTAATTTAACTAATAAAATCTAATTATGGAATGAATATATGCAACCGATTTTTGGCAATTATTGTATGGATTTTCGAATTTGAAATAACACACTAACTCATAAAAACATCACAACATGTATATTGAATGCATACATCTTATAAAGAACATAAATATAACTCATAAAAACACCCTAACTAATAAAAACCCCACAACATGTATATTGAAGGCATACATCTTATAAAGAACAGAAATATAACAAAAATAACACCATAACTCATAAAAACACCACATCGGCACACATCTTATAAGGAACACCCTAACATTGAATATAACAGAAATAACACCCTAATATAAGACCAGTCAACACTTTAATCTGAATCAAAATAGAAATAACACCATCAAATATATAAAAACAGAAATAACTCTACATATGTATATCAATATGGTACTTATATTAAAGATAAAAAAACACTCGTTATTATGGTGTATTTTTTTTTTAAAAAAAGAGTTACGTATAAAAAGTTATTGATGTTTAAAAAAGAAGGAGAGAACTTTGCATGTGTATTAATGTTAGTTTCTTAATTTAAAAATATTAAATTTACCTTTATACTCTTAATCTAGAAAATTGGTTAGTTTAATAGTCAACATTATTTACAGAATTGCCACTATGATCTCAACCATTAGATTAAATATCTAATGGTTTAGATTCTTTCTTATCATTCTCACACTTTTAAATTTTCTCACAATAACCTTTCCATATATATATATATATATATATATATATATATAAGAGAATGTTATTTGAGAAGAAATTTAATATGAGAAGAAAAAAGAAGAAAAAATATAATGGTAAACCATTAAATAGTTTATAAATCCTCTTATTAATTATGTTATCTTTAATTAATAAAGAAAAACAATTTATTCTACACATTTCAAAATTTATCCTATATATATCTTACACTTATCAAAATTTACCATACACATTTTAAAATTTATCCTACATATACTAAAATTTATTCTACACATGTCGAAAATTATCCTTCACCATAAAGTATTTTATCTTAAAAAAGTATATTAAAAAAATAAGTTACAAGTTTAATTAATTAACTAACTAATGACAATTATAAATTTACTATATGCCATTTTTTATAATATTAAATACACACATTAAATAAAATAAATATAAAATTTCTATTAGTTTAATTTTTTTTTATTATTACAAAATTTTTCTCAGCGTTTGAATTCTTCACTATATATATAATATAAGAATCCAAAACCGTCCTCAACCAAACCTTAGCTAGACGCCGCCGACGTCCTCCTTTGCTTGCTATCTGAAACTCTGTACAGACAACACTCCGACAAGGTTTCTTCATTACAAACCCTAATTCTATTATAATCGATTCAACAACTTATTTAGCATTAGCACTTCATGTGATAGTTTTCAATAATTTTCCAGATTAATTTCGAAATCAGTCTTTTCATTACATCCTTTTATTCATACTCATTACAAACCCTAATTTTATTCGATAGATTCAACAACCTATTTTTCACGTCTTAATCGTTAAAAGCTTTCGATAATTTCCAGATTAAGTGAGAAATCACTTTTTTTTTCATTACATTCGTTTATTTTTACTGATTACAAACCCTAATTCTTTTCTGTTTAGCTTTAATAATTCACGTTAATCGATAAAAGTATTCCGGAATTCTCAGATCAAATTCTATTATTAATAGATTCAATAAGCTGTTTATCTTTAATAATAACTCATATTTTAGGGTTTCGTAATCGATAAACGTATTCCAGAATTTTCAGATCAAATTCTATTATTTAATAGATTCAATAAGCTATTTATCTTTAATAATAACTCATATTTTAGGGTTTCTTGTTCGTTAATAGTTTTCAATATTTTCAGATCAATATCTGTTTAATAGATTCAGTAAGCTATTTAATTTACTAATTTATGTTTTAGGGTTTCCAATCCGTTTTCCAGAATTTTCAGATTAAATTATATTTAGCAATAACCATTTTCAGAGGAAATTCTATTTAATAGATAATTTTTCAGATTAATCCCGAAATCAATCTTCGAGTGTATACTATTTGCAGATCTTTTAATCTCAAACGCAGCCATGGCGATCGACAATCTCGCACCTGCTCAGAAGCCGTGATGGGGCGAACTGGAAGAAGAGGATGACGGAAGTGATTACGACTTCTTGTTGCCGCCGAAACAGGTGATTGGACCGGATGAGCACGGTTTGAAGAAGGTGATTGAGTACAAGTTTAATGACGAGGGTAACCGGGTTAAGATAACTACCACCACGCGTGTTCGTAAGCTCGCTAATGCTCGGCTCAGCAAGCGCGCTGTGGAGAGGCGGTCGTGGGCTAAGTTTGGTGATGCGGTTCATGAGGATGTTGGTGCTAGGTTGACTATGGTGTCTACTGAGGAAATTATCTTTGAGCGACCTCGTGCTCCAGGTAATTTGTTTCGAGATCCGAAAATTATTATCGTTGTGATTGAGTGTATATGTTTTTGTTATGGCCTAAATATGTTCTGTTGTGAGATTTGTGCTTTGAATTGATGATTAGAATCATTAGATGTGATTTTAGTATGCTTGAAAGAATAATCATCTACATAAGAAAACTCAAGTTCATGAATTTGGTTTTATTTTGAAGACTTTTTTCAATTCAACATGGTTTCGTAACATGCTTTAAAGAGCTTAAAATAGATTTTTAATGTTGATTTTATTCATGCATTTTTTGTTTTGGGTTTGATTATTTGTCTAGATTTTGTACAATTGTTTTAGGGTTAAAGTCATCAAAGTGGAACATACTTAATAAAAATGTTCACTTTGTGTATCATACTCTGTTTTGGTCATTCAAGTTACTAGAGTTTGAAACTGATCATACGAGTCACTCTACTTAGATGTATTGATATTGATTAAAAGCGTTAAAGTGTAACGAACTTCATAAAGATGCGAGTTTTATGTGATGCACTTTTTTGTGGTTATTCGGGTTGCTGAGCTTTTAAATCGGTTGTGTGTGGGTTACTCAACTTTTCAAAGTTATCACTATGCGAGTTTGTGTTATATACTCTTGTTTGGCTTTGGGTCTCTGAACTTTTAAAATTGGTTATGCAAGTCACTCAATTTTTCTGATACGGTTCGTCGGATGCTTTGTGTAATGTCCATTTTTGGCAAATTGTTATGTTTAAAATTGGTTATTTGGGTCCCTAAGACCCTTTTGAGTATGATAATTTTTGAAAGTATTAAGCATGAGGTGGCCATTTTTGTCAAGTTCTCTAGACTTTAACCTATATCCAAATTATTGTGCATACATAAATACGGATTTACATGCACATATACATATATACAATTACACACATGTATCATTACCAAAATGTAACACGCTGTACATAGATGGCCACTTTGAGAGTTTCAGTATACACTTTCTTTAGCTATGTGCTTGCTTCTTAGCGACCGATAACCTGTTCCAAAAGAGACAATAATTACAAAAGGTACATTTTTACAAAGTGATTGTTTTTTTTGTAAAGATGAGTGACTGAGTAACCTACATAACCGATTTCAAAATTTCGATGGCCTGAATAACAAAAGTTGTCTAGTATATAACATTATAACTTGATTAAATTTTGTAAAGTTGTTACACTTTGGTGACTGCAGCTCTAAATTAAACCTTTTTGTTTGCATTTTAATATTTTTCTTTTCAAATTATTCATTTTCATGTTAATTTACTAGAACTTAAACTCAAGTGCTCGTTTATAATGAATGCATTGGAACTACCAAAACTATGCAATCAGTTAAACATTACAAGAATCTGAGATGGTTCAAGTTCAACAAGTTTAAAACTAGTCTTTCTTGTTTACCAATCACAAAAATAAAATGTATATGTACGTGCATCCATACTTGTGTAGATACGCATGTACATAATTACATACTTTTTGTTTTGGTAAACAAAAGAAGGTGGGGTCCAAGATTGTTGAACCATTTGAAATATTAGCATAGGTTTTATCAGTTGCATACATTGTAGATCCCTAAGGATATTGTTAGTGTTCAAAGCAAGTGGTCATGGACTCATGGCAAAGTAATTGTCGATTTTTTTTGTCTTGTTCATAACTTGTTGTTTGAAGGTTTTTTTAGGTTCAGATGGTTGTCAGTATGTTAGCTGACGTATCATTAGCTTGTATCACAATGAAAAGAATATAATATTAATTAAATTCTTGGAAAGTTTGTCTTAACTTATTTTGTTCGAATGACATTGACTATTTGCTTATGAATATTATGTGCCAACACTGAATTTAGTTTGAATGATGCTGACCATTTACATACGGATATTGTGCGCTGACTCTGTAACAAACAGGTTCAAAAGCTGAAGAGTCGAACGCATCTGGAGACCCACTGGCTCAAATGTCAAAAGGAGGTGCGGTTCTTATGGTATGCAGAACATGTGGCAAGAAAGGTGACCACTGGACCTCAAAGTGCCCATACAAGGATCTGGCCCAACCCAGCGAAACCTTAGTTGAGAACCCAAACCCTAACCCTGCAGACTCAGGTGCTTCCGGTCCCAGCAAAGGTGGTGCGTACGTCCCACCCACCATGCGTGCTGGTGCGGTCAGAACTCCTGCTGGTGGTGCTGACATGAGACGTAGGAATGATGAGAACTCTGTTCGGGTCAATAACCTTTCAGAGGATACCCGTGAGCCCGACTTGCTTGAGCTGTTCCGCCCTTTTGGTAGTGTGTCGCGGGTTTATGTTGCTATGGATCAGAAGATGGGTATGAGCCGAGGGTTTGGGTTTGTTAATTTCGTGAGGAGGGAAGATGGTGAAAGAGCTATTGCTAAACTGAATGGGTATGGGTATGATAACCTTATCTTGAGTGTCGAATGGGCTGCTCCTAGGGCGAATTAGTTCTGTTTTTTTTTTTTGCTTTTTGTTTTTAAGAATGCTTATGTACGTCGGCAAGATTGTGAGATTCTCTGTTTAAGAGATTGAAGCATCTGGTGAACTTGCATTTCAGCAAGATCTACTTTATTTGATACATAGAGAACCATAATGTTTTCTATTGTTCGATTGTTTGATACATTGAGATATCTACAATTACTTATTTGGTACTTGTGATCCGTGTTCAGATAGACACGTAACGTCAACCTGTTTAACTTGAGTTGTTTTAAACTCATTTACATGATGTGTTTGGTATGGATAAACGAGTTGTTCGGTCCAACAATTCAACCCATCTATGATGTGTTTGGTGTGAATAAACAAGTTGTTCGGTTCAACAATTCAACCCATCGTGATTGTCACCAGTCTGTATATACCGCTATTGAATGCAACAAAATCTCATTTTGAAGTTTTGATAACAAGTTTCATTTTTTTACAAGAAAAAAAAATGAATTAAGAGCATGTAAATGAACAAAAATTGTGAAGTAAAAACAATTAAGTTGACATAGATCGCGAATGAGGAGCGAATCTTGTGGAGAAACTACAAGGCAATGCATCATCGTCAACACCACCACCATCGTTAAAATTAAGAGCATAACTCTCGGGATCATACTGAAATGGAGAATTCCCCCTTTTCGGTTTCTTGCTAAACCTTCTAATGAAGTTTTTCCATTTCGGGCCCGCCACAACCTCTGAAATCTCCTTCATGCTCTTGAACCGGTTCATCAACCAACCATCGTTATCCAAAACATCTCCTGGCCTGTGGTAGATAAACGATGTCGTTTCTCCATCTTGATGGCGCGTACCAAAGTAAGAGAAAAGGCGGAAACAACCACAACCGCTGCTCGAAACAATATCTTCGTAGTCATAGTTGTAATACTCATCGGTGTTGTCATTGGGTCCTTGGTCATGGTCCATGATCATGGATGATGGCTTGGTGTTTGTTACATCAAAAGCTTGTGGTCTAGCCATATTAAGAGGTGTTTAGGACTTGTATGTGTTTTGTATTTATAAGGTGTGTGACTTTGTGTTCATTGGACAGCAACAAGAATCATACAAGTGTAGAACAATGAGTTAAGATGTTAGTGGGAAACAACTATGGAGTAAAGACGGCAAAACACCTAGCCATTAAAGGGTATTTTTGTCTTTTTCATTAATCAAATTTTAATTTCTAATGAGCTGTTTTTTTGTATTCGTTTTCTTTAACATATCTAAAGATTTATTTGAAAATGCGTATCTGTGAATTGCTCAGAATGGAATATTTTATATCTGCAAATTCTTAAATGTTTTATTATTTTTGTTGGTGATTTTCGTTTATTTGTTTTTTTTTTCCAATCTTCTAATCATGAGACATAATAGGGCCTATAATGAGTTTAACTTTTATTTGTAAGATATTTTCTGTAATTAATGATATTCAATAATGACAATCTCATTTCAGAGCATATCCTAATCCTGATTCACCCTTATTTAAGTTTTAACCACATGTACCTCATCAGCAAGATCATGTGTAGGGATCATATGAAATCTCATTTCACACCCAACCGAGATGAAACACCGTTCATCTTGCATGTGAAAGAATGTAAAAGGAAAAACTCATGGTATTCGTTAGTGAGAGAGATGTAAAAGGGAAAGTTCACGAAGAGGGAGGGAGAGAGAGAGCATTTTAGATGTTTTTCACCCATGCTGACCTGGATGTCACATGACGGAAGAGAGAGAGAGAGAGAGAGCATTTTAGATGTTTTTCACCCATGCTAACCTAGATGTCACGTGACGGAAAAAAAACACTCTTTCACCATGTGAACCACTTTTCATGGTCTAATGAATGGGAACTCTCTTTTTTGCGGCGATAGGACTCGCCTACATAGCCTTCACATTTGTAACGATTGTATAAGTTACATATGAATAGTTTTGATTTTATAAATTCATATGTATTATGAAACAAACTCACATGGGATGAGTGGATTAGATATGATTTGTAGCTTCTGGAGACGTCGTAGTAGGGTTAGGAACTTTTTGGGTAGTGTATAAATTTGTCTTTGATTTGTATTGGGACTTTAACTTTTCCTGTATTTGTTTTAATGTTGTCTGGGCGTATAAACCTTTTTAAAGTTGTCTATAGGTATTGAAATAGTCCCTTTGCTCTTATATCTATAGCTAAATATAGTTAATTCGTTAATATATGTTTGCGTTAGTTTACAACTTTCATAATAGTGCTTTGGTTTTTTCTCTGATTTAACTTTATATGATATGGGACACTTTTATACTTTAAGTTGTATATGATAATAAAAGTTTATGAAGCCATGAGTCTTAGCGGGAGCAACCTCTCTGGTTTGCCCTCAGACTTTACAAATAATTTTATTATAAGTGTGATTATACTGCGTTTGTTTGTTATATTTTGAAACAAAGTTAGAATGATTTTAATACACTTAAACCAAACCAAGTTAAGTATCCTTTTGTTATTATAAAAGAGTATATTGGTTTCTATAGTACATGTTACAGACAATAATTATTAATAAACTTTGAAAAATATGTTTTGAGAATAAGATCAAGACAAATAAGAAAAATGATTCTAACGAGTAAGAAACAGTTTTTCGATATTAATCAAATGCTACCCTTTTCGTGACTATTGATAAATTTGAAGGAATTAACGTTTCCCATAAGATCAAATTGATTTTCCCTTTAATTTATAAGTTTGCTTATTATAACATAATACATTAAAAGAGGATGAATCTAACATTCTAAATTTCTAATGCAATTGACATAAATCTATTAGGAGTAAATTACTTTTTGAGCCCTTGTGTTTTAATGGTTTTAACCACTTGAATCCAAAATAAAAAAGTTTAATGCCTTGAGTCTCTAACCGTTCATTTTATAACGTTTTGAGTCTAATTTTTAATACTTGTAGTTTTGATTTTAGACTCAAGTGGTTAAACCACTAAAACATAGGGACTCAAAACGTTCTAAAATGAGCGGTTAAGAACTCAGAGCGTTAAACCTTTTAATTTTGAACTCAAATGATTAAAAAAAAAACATGTACTCAAAATACTTATTTTTTTTAATATATTCCATATTTCTTTATATTATTACTTTAAACCGGCCTAAAGTTAACATCAATACAAACTGCCCAAAGCACCCTAACGACGTCGTCTCACTCCCGCTTTTACATTTCAATCTTGAAAGTTCAAACCCACAACGGCTAGTTCTCTTCATGACCGTTCAAGAAACCCCATCATTTTACAACAACAACAACAACAAACCCCATTCTTTCATCATCACTCCATCTTCATAAAATCCCACAAACAATCTTCAACAAACCAAAAAGAAAAAAAAAAATACCAAAATGGTCTACACATACACACCCACATACTACTCATCTCTCCAAGACTCAATAACCTCCATCTGCAAAAACATCCTCCCGTTCTCCTTCAAGAAGCGTTGCTTGCCCGCTATCGCAGCCGCTGAGCAGCGGCTGTGGAAGCAACAGTCGGATAATTTAAAATGGCAGCAGGAGTCTTTCCATCAGATCTTGAATTTGATGGGGTTGTTTAAAGAGGGGATTTTGGCTGAGGCGGAGGTTTCGGCTTTTCGGGCGCATCTTCTTGACATGCTTGTTTCTTCGCCGTATGATCATGAGCAGCCAGTGATTTTGAGGGATAAGTTGATCTTCTTGCAGGTTAGAGAATTTTTTTTTTGTATATAAAGATTGTGGTAATGTTAAGATTTGAAGTAATTGTGATCTGGGCTTCTATGGTTGTTAAATAAAGTTAAATTTTTTTTAATTTTGGGGAAATTGTGACTTTTTGGTGGATTATAGTAATAAGATGAAGATTTCTCTTGATCTTAAAAAATCAATTATTTCTTTAATTTTTTTGGAAATTGCAACTTCTTTTTATAGAGAATTCTTAAAATAATTTTGGGGAATTTACAAATTCTTGATCTAAAAATATTAATTATTTCTTTTTATTGAGAGTTTCGAATGTACAAACTATGGAAGCATAAAATATAAACAGACAGAATTCTCAAAGAATTATGATACTTTCATGATGAAAATTCTAAATTATTGCCAAAATTTTGAATTACAAACTGTAAAATAAAAATAAAATTAAAGACATAAACAAACATGTAAATTAAGTCAACATGTGCTTTACAAAAGAATTGAAAATCACTAAAATTGGGGAAAATCTAATGGGCCCCTAATTGTCAAAATATAAACAAAACATGACATAATTTCTTCGGGTTTATATGGGTCTTAAAAACTTCAGTTTCTTCAGTTTTGGTGGATGATCATAATAATATCATGATTTAAACTAATT
This sequence comes from Scalesia atractyloides, assembly GCA_947069175.1. NCBI lineage: Eukaryota > Viridiplantae > Streptophyta > Magnoliopsida > Asterales > Asteraceae > Scalesia > Scalesia atractyloides. The sequence continues at coordinate 82,682,793 of CAMTDV010001632.1, forward strand.
GTCATTTGGGTTTTTTTTCGATTTTTGTGGGTCTCAAAATTTTAACTTCTTTTTTTCATTTTGGTTACAGGAGTTATTGTATGCAAACTGCATATCAGAAGAGGAATATCACACATCAAAAACTCCATTGTTGCAAAGACTAACAGCTCAAGGAGTCAAAATTGACCCAAAAGATATAGTTCATGCTGGACCTCAACAAAAGAACCAAAACGATGAATGGTCAGTAATCGATTTAAACGATTCGGGTTCACAAAACAAGTCAAAGCAACAAAAGTCAACTATCAAGCAAGTCAAAGGAGCTGCATCAGTTTTCGGTCTATCATCGTCATCAAACAAAAATGGGAAAGATAAGAGTGTTTCCGATATGGGTACTCAGAATCTTGCAATATCTCAAGAAAACCCGTTTTGGAACTGCGAATTAAAAGAAAAAGAAGAAGAAAAACCGACGATTTTAATGCAAGAAAGCGTCGTGAGTGAGGGGTCAGCGAAAAAGTCAAAGAGGAAACCGTTTAAGGCGCTTGATGGGTTTATGAAATGGAAAAAGAGTGATGATTTGGAGAAAGATACGGTTCCATTGTCGTTAAACGATTCGGTTAACGAAGCTTATAGCATGCGCGAGGGAACAGATTCTAAAATCAAAAGAAAACTGCATACAGATGGTTCATCTTCTGATTTCTATGTTGATAAGGTGATTTAAATTAATTATTTTTGTTTGATTTGATCTAAATTATTATTTTTCTTGTGCTTATTCGGTTATGCGTATGTTTTTCGCAGGTTTTAGCAGATAAAATTAAGCAGGAGCTAATGAAAACCAAATCAGAACTTCAATTATCGTAAGCGATCTTGATCTTTATCTCGATTCACATTCTTGATCTAACGTATTTTATTTACGTATACCAATATTTGCAAAACTTTCAGGGATGATCAAATCGAAGTGATTTCAAATCGGCTTCCAATCGACAAAGCTGACCTTAAAAAGTTCTTCCCCAAGTAATAAAATGTTTAAAAACATTTTTAAAAAATATTATTTTTTCCACTAGTTTCTTACTTTTATGAGAATTTCAGGAAATGGTGTGATCAGTATGGAGAAACTGTGCTGGAAGTGGTGAGAAAAGAGTTTAAGGAACATGTTAACGAGATAAAGAACATGTCGAATTCTGCGATGAAGAAGAAAGAGCCGAAAATTGCTGAGGAAAAATGGACAACTTTTGATGACATCGATGAGGATGAAAACTGTCATCCGAATCTTTTTGCTGATCGGGCTCAGGTTACATCTGGATCCCAGAAAGAGGATCGAAGTGTTCGGGTTTCTAAAGTTAGAAACAGTTCGGATAGGTTGTTCAAGAACAACCCTTTCTTTGATTACTAGGCCAAGATGTGAATTTGGCTCTTGTGTTATATGTTCTTTTGTTGATGTTGTTAAGTGGTTTATGTGAGGGTTTTACGGACTAGTTTTATCTCTATGTGTTGTTGAATTATGTCTAGTTTTTCAGTATTTCTCTGGAAATAAACTTGAAATTTATTAGTTAACATTTATATACAGGTTTTGAGTACCCAAGATGTCATGAAGCGTTAGGAGTTGCGTATTTTGGATTACTACATTGTGATCGTGGTTATATCGAGGGTTATCCGTAACTATGTAGTCTTCTTCGCTTTCAATACACCCATTATTATTATGTTTTTAACATCAGGAAGGCTAACGCAAACAATCATAAATAGTAAACTCGTGGTTGACGCTCAAATTCATCTCCTCTTCAATAGATTCATCATTTCCTGTACAATAATGGCTTCTATATCGTGGATGTCGGTTCCTAGAAGAATATACGTTTATATCGTAGCATATATGATCAAAGAAGACAAATATATGGTGACAACATTTCTAAAAAATTAAGTATCTATAAGTTATAATTACAACCAAAACTACAAGCATCTTTCAAAAGAACTTTATTATGTTTTGCACATGACCAACAAGTATTGTACTCTCAAACTTCATTCAAACAATGAGAAATGATATTATTTTAAACTATTTTTCTTGTCATTGAGATCTATATTCTTGGGCTTTAGCACTACAACTTCTAGTCTATAGTCAACCATTTTACATCAACACTAGAAAACTACAAAATAAATGAAAAAGTCTGATTGGAAGGCATACAAGATATGTGTAAGAGAGAAGGAAACAAGGAAACTTAGTAGGATTGTAAATGAACGAGATGAACATGAACTAGATTTGTTCATGTTGGTTAGCTTTAATTGAACAAACCAATGTTCAACATGAACACTTAAACATATGTATTTTTTTTGTTCATGTTCGTTCGTTAACAAATTAATCTGTGCATGTTCATTTATATCTGTTCATTAACATACATAAATGCACACACATAAACAAATATAATTGAAAGACGAAAATGAATTTGTTTGTTAGTTAGTCGATTACCCAAGACTTGGATTAATGTTTGATTGAGTGATACATTGACGCATGATGGGTCAATTAGTATTAGCTGTTCGTTCTTTCTGAGTATGTAAACTAGCTCTAGGTATCTCCTTTGCAAAGGTAACTGGAGACTTACCAATCTCCGATTTCTCTTTTGCCTTGATAACCCAAAGAAACGAACCCTAAACTAGAACTGAACCGATCCTAGGCTCTAATACCGCTTGTTAGGTAATCACAACTATTAATGTGCACAAAATCAGATAAAAAACACAACTACTGATGTTGACCTTGTTTGACCAGCGTTTAACCGGTAGTACTGTTCACGTAGTAGTGTAGCAACGCTAGAGTTCACGACTGGAACAGATGCACACACACAAACACTCTGCCTTGCACACACAATCATATAAGAAAATTGAACACAAGTATTTTATGTGGTTTGACCTATGTCCACGAGTGCAACTAGCGGGTATTTCTATCATTCTATGCTACACAAAATTTCAAAGACCTTACCATATTTATATACTAAATACTACACAAATTAGGGTCGGCTACTCTATCCTTGGCCGAAAGCCTCCACATTCCCAACAATATTTTCTTCCCAAAAGCATGTTTCGAGAAACAATTTAGTTTAGATCTTAGGTTGTATGTTCTTCAGTCGTATATATAAAAAATTTTCCTAGCAAAGCTCTTTACTAGGGCTGCAAACGAACCGAATGAACACGAACAAGATCGTGTTCGTTTGTTAAAAATATATGTGTTTGCGAAGCGTTCACGAACACTTATCGAATGAGATTTTATGTTTGTGTTCGTTTGTTAAGAAAATAAACTTGTTCGTGTTCGTTTGTGTTTGTTTGTTAATTTTAGGCACCGAACAAAAGCAAATGTTTATGGAGACAAATGAGCGCAGACTAATGTTCATGAACACAAAGGGAAACAAACGAACGCAAATAATCGTTCATAAACAGAATATATAATACACTGACACTTATTAGATATTTAATTTGTCGGAATTTTGAAGTATTTAAATAAATATAAAAACTAAAAACAATAATGAACTATCGAACACAAACGAACACGTTACCGAACGTTCACGAACATAAACGAACGAATATGACCCTTGTTCATTTTTTTCATTTAACTAAACGAACGGAAATTCTTGTTCGTGTTCGTTTGTGTAATTAACGAACGAACACAAACGAACTTCCCACCAAACGATTCACGAACGGTTCACCAAACGTTTGATTCGTTTGCAACCCTACTCTTTACCCAAAAGAAAAGCATGTTTCGAGAAACAATTTAGTTTAGATCTTAGGTTGTATGCTCTTCAATCGTATATATAAAATTCTCCTAGCAAAGCTCTTTATCCAAAAGAAAAAAGTATAACATTTAGTTTGTTTTTTTGTTTTTTTTTTCTAATTTATAAATTTCTTACAAGTTCTAACTATGATTTTAAAAACATAATTCACAAATCTCATGCGTATATGTTTTCGAAGTGGTTAAGTGTACTCACATGTACTGAATATATCTTATCTCAAATATCACCAACACGTATTGGACCACATTAGCTATGGAACATATGAAACTCAAGAGTTAAGCTTGGTTATATGAGAGTAGTATTAGAATGGGTGACCTCTGAGAAGTTTCCATCAGAACAATAAAAAATAAAGCAGTGTGTTTCTCAGAAGCAAAGCGTGTAATATTGATGATATGAGAGATTAAATGTTACATCCTCCTTATTAGCTTATGACTCACCCTATAAAAAACATCATTAACGTTCACCTCTCCATACATAGGTTTCTATCCTTAGTTTTTAAGCTAAATGTTTTATTTTCGTGAAATCGGCTGAGTTCTTCATCGTCGTAACACGCGAGTTTAATCCAATAGTTTTATCAGAATACTAAATAACTTCGTAAGTACGGTGGATGAGATGAACACGTGGCCCACTGATGAGATGAACACGTTCACAATTTTAATTCGTGACTAAGTTAGATACCTAACACCACTACATGTACAAGTTTTCTTCTTTCCAACTTATATATATCATCTATCACACCTAACTGCCACCACAAAACTTAACCCTTACGACAATCTCCGGCGACCAAAACAAAGAACAAAACATGCCAAAGTCACCTCCCACCACACCACCACCACCAACCACCACAATCCTCCACCACCCCTGTAGTCCATGTCGTCCCCCACCCTCCACCACCATCTCCACCTGGGTTCCTCCCAAACCAACCCATCTCCACTGTGTTCACCATCCTCCACCACCGCATAAACCAGATCCACACCACCACCACAACTAATTAACTAACAACCGGCCGGTTGCAGATCTACAACCACTGTGTGTTGTGTTATGGTTGTAATGTTATTTTATGTATTCATAGCATCTAGTCCATGTACTATGTACTAAGAGGGCATCTATTTTTATTTATGTTATGTTTTGTTTAAGTTTTGATGTTAATAACTAAGAGTTGTGGATCTGCATATTTCTATGTATTCTGAATATTTAACGTTAAAGATGCTAATATAATAATAATAATATTGTGTTTGTAAATTTCATTTAAGCTTTTCGGGGTTCGGATGTTTGTATTTGAAGTTTTGGATAGTGGTTTATGTTATAATTACTTCAATATTGGTGATCAGTAAATTTAGACACAAGAGCAAAAGACTTAAACACTAGATGATCAAAGCGGATTTCCGAAGTTGGGAACAGTTTATATAGGCTGTTCAAGAACAACCTTCTTTGATTACTGGGCCAAGATCAGAATTTGGCTCTTGTGTTATTTGTTCTTTTGTTGATGTTATGATATGGAGCAGACAGGGGCGAATTCAGGGGTGTTTTGGGATTCCCGGGAACGCTTGTTTGAAAAATAATAGAAAAAATTAGTGGAAACCTAAAATTAGTGAGAATCTACCAAAATAAATGTTGTACAAAAAAGTTCCAGAATCCGTCACTGCGAGTAGTTCCAAGATTTGAGAGATATTAACATGGAACGAGTAGACGGGTAAGTGAGAAAGAAGGTGAGCTTGCGGCAAAGAAGGAGCTTTTTGTGGCCAAAGCTGAGCTTCTTGTGACCCAGACGTAGCTTAGCTGCTGAAAGGAAGTGTCTGATTTAAGGGCTTTAGTTTATCTTTTTTCCCTTTTGAATTTCTTCTTTCCTTTCCTATTTAAGGGCTTTAGATCATTGTAATTTGTAGTTTTACTCATCTTTAATCATGTCAAAATTTTAGGTTTCATCCATCTGAGACTTAGCTTATGTTCCATTTGCTTTCGCCCTGCATTAGTTTGTTATTGATATTGACGGAGAACTACTAAGGCTACATGGTGTGGTTTGTGCTCCCTTTCATTTGAGCCACTTAAAGCCCTTTAGTGCCCCAACACCGCCCAGGGGCGTCAAGCTTGGTGTCATTAACCCCTTAACGGGGTGAGAGGGAAAAAGTGGTGAGGCCATATGCGAAGCACCAATCACAAAATTCTTTTCTTTTTTTCTTCTTTTTCTAATCATTGGCTAACCTACACCCATGCTAGTTAATGTTAAATCCCCTCCCTTTACGTGGCGCATGATAATATACTCCATCATCAACTATGTTGAATGTTCAATACCCTCCACCGGAGGAACACAACTAATGCTATCTAACGCTTGGTCTTCATTCTTTTCGTCATTTGTTACCCTGACTTCATGATTCCCCATCACACTCTTCTCTTATGGAAGAAGGGACCTTGAGGGAAGAAGGTGCATCCAAGCAAGAAGGTGCTTTTACAGAAGGTGTTTTCTACGCAAAAAGATGCTTTTGGGGCTGCTAGATGTTCACTTTCTACCTCGCTGCCCCTTGTTTACTTGGTCCATGTAATGATTTACCAAATTTTGAACCCGCTCTGTATAATTTATGTGAGGGTTTTAAGGATTAGTGTAACCCCCACGAAAATTTTGAGCTTTCAAAAAGCTTTTCTATTTCTTTCGAAAGTATTTCGTTACCCGATACGTAAACATGATGAATTTAACGTAACGTACATTCTGTGACAAAAATATAAAGTTACATATACCCTAAATACCCTTTATATAACTTAAGTAACAAGTTAGAGGGGTTAAAAATTTCAAAAAGCTGATAATACAAGTCTAGGGTCCAAAACTTTCAAAATGAAAAATTTTGGCGTTAGAGTGCCTTACGAACCGTAAGGCTTTGGTTACGGTCCGTAAGGGTGCCCAGATGCAGAAAATTGCCTTGATCACCAAGTTTGGTCACCTATGCTCAATTTCTCCCACCTAGCCCCGAATTTGCTACCATTGCTCCTCCTTGTGACACCTTAGGTGACACTAATTAGCTTCTAATGAGCCTTAGCAACACTTATCATGATTTAGGAGCATTTTGATTAGTATAAATAGGTGATCATAGTGTTCTTCAAACTCACACCTTCATACCTCACTCCAAAATCTGATCTTGGGAGCTTTTCTTAAGCTTTGGAGCAATTCTCTACTCTTCTCAATAGTCTTCAAGTGTTGTAAACCTTCCTTCTTTGCTTAATTTCAATTATTTAGTTAGTTTCCAACTAAAAGTCAAATCGTTTAATTTTTTGTTTGACCTTCAGTTCTGACCACTTTGGCAAGTCAAAGATCAATCCGAACTTTCCCACGTGATTGTAATAATGTTGGTATGATTCCCCTATGATCATAGGCGAAATGATGAGTCAAGCATGTTATGTTTAAAAAGTCAAAACTAGTAAAGGTGCATTTAACGCTAATTGAACTTTAAACTATCGAAACCCAATATTTTGATATCATATCAGTTTGTATGAAAGAATATAACATATTTTGAGATGCTCAACTCATCATATTTAGACCTCAATTCTATATCGAAAGTCAAACACTTTGACTTTTGATTTGACTTTCAATTCCGACCCGTTTGGTCAACCTTAGGATCCGACCAATCCCATTTATATGACCATAGTAATATAGGGAATAATCCTTTGAGGTTATATCTTATGGTCATGTCGTTCGGATAGTCAAATGGCGAATCAACTTTATACACTTTTAAATGTAAAAATATCCTTTTTGCGTAAAATAGTTTTAAATCTACATGAGCCATAGTATTGACACATAAACTGATCATACAACATTTGTAAACATGTTTTGACATATCAGACTCGTCATAGGACTCATTCGACTATCCGGACCCGTATTTACACATACAACCCGTTAAAGTGGCGTAAACCACTTAACAAGTTGTAACGGGTAAAAACTCCTATAGACACCATCTAGTTAGAATGTAAGGTATTATGAACCATATTATACGAGATCCTTCACTCGTTTGGTTAATAAACCTCATTCTATCCTTTGTTCTGTTTAATCCACGATACACACTAACCGTATAACACTTCTTCGTAAATAGGAAACACTTGAATTTTGCATATTCGATTTGACAAGACATCTACACTACTAGTGAGTACATAGTTCCCCACCTTTTCATTTTCAAAATGTTTAGGGGTGATTCATATATGCTAACCATTTTCTCAAATAATATGTATGGCATATGTGTTTACTAAGCGCTTTTGTGTATATAACTTATGAGACGAAACAAAGTACAAATGCCAAATCCTTGTAGGATCTTCCTATATAAATGGTTAGATCCTTAAAGGATACTTAAAGTACTATTTTTATTCCTTGATTAGATTTCTAAGAGTACTTTTCTTAACACGAAACAAAACAAGGAACGGTTGTTTATGTGTAGAGTTGTATAGTGTTATAGTAGAGAATCTAGAGTGATTTAGATAACGAAACGAGTGGAATACAATAAGAGCATGGTGGATACGCCGCTGGTACTTCCTATATATAAGTGCTCTTATTGCATTACTTATTGTACCGTTATCCAAATGACTTGAAGATTCTATGATTAGGTGAAACAAAGTACAAATGCCAAATCTTTGTAGGATCTCCCTATATAAATAGTTAGATCCTTAAAGGATACCCGAAGTACTATTTCTGCTTGATTGGATTTCTAAGAGTACTTTCTTTAGTTCTTGGTCGATTTCTATGCTATGTATTTATGTGTTTATGTGTTGTGTTGTGTTATAACATAGAATCTAGAGTGGTCTAGGATAATGAGGCGAGCGTAATACGATAAGGGCATGGTGGATGCGCCGCTGGTACTTCCTATATATAAGTGCTCTTATCGTATTACCGATCGCAACATTATCCAAAATCACTTGATGATCTGTGTTATAACGAGACAAAGTACAAGAGAAAGAAAGAACAAAGTACAATCTTCATTAACACATAAATTACTTGGTATTATACATACTGCCATTTACAAAACATTTTTGTCACAAGTTTTACTAATAAAAAACAATGTGTTGCAATACTAAACTTTTTGTCATATTGGCTTCAAAAATCTATTTTCATTCGACAACTTGTGTAGTTGTCAAAGTATTGTAATGCTAAACCTTTTGCCATAAATTTGGCTAACAAAACCTATGTCACTCACCAAATTTATTGTTGACAATCTACTCTTCACATATGTTTCAGGTATCAATATTTCAAGTTTGCTACATATAGGAACGCACTCGGGCCTTAGAATGCTTCTAAATATAAAAACAATTACTTATATTCTTTTGTGTTTGTAAAACAATGTAATCAATATAATGAAACTTTAGTACCATATGTTGTGAGCAATTTGTAACGTGACTCCCTGACGATTCTGTCGCAGGTTGTTTTTACGTGGCCAGAGTGTTACAATTAGACCATGTGTGGGCATTATGATAATGCCCTTTTTCCCACTTCTTTTACCGGAAGGTCGGGACAAATCCATTTCCTCCTCCTCATTGATAGAATTGTCTAAATCGACATCTCGAGCATTGGAAGTGGGTGTTTCTGGATCACGGAAGATGAGGTTTGGACCGTTTTGCCTTACGTCTACTACTAAACGTCATGGTTGGTACATTAGCCCACTTATGACTTCCATGTAGAAGCTCCCAACACTTCAAGTAGGTGAATGTCCATCGTGTCGAGTTGTACTCGTCCAACGTTTTTGTTAAAATATACGCATCGCTTCGACTGCTACCTCAATTGTCCTTCTAACATTGGAAGACCTCTTGAAACCCATGACATTTGCCTTTTATATCGACCCACTTGCTTGATACCGAATCCTTGTCCCAATATTCCCCTTTACCTATGAGAGCAAACAAGTTTGCCCGAATTTTGGTACAAAAAATTGGTAGTCTTTGATAGTTGGCTAACAAAACTAAAAAAATATATTATTTTCCTTTTTTTGAATAAGTACAATTTTTAACAAAAAGAAAATAACACTTACAACTCCGGATTCTCCAAGATGTCGACTGAAGCCCGTGCGAACGTGTACTCCTCGTCTTTCGTCCAAGATTAGTAGGTCTTTTTTGCATGAGGAGTGGCACCATCTTTTTTTATGCGAGTGTCTTCCACGTTGAGAGGCTCGGGTTCGTGCTCGTCTTGTGTCTCCGACACCATCTCAATCTCGGGCTCGACTTTGTCTTGTAAAATATACGTACGCCCCATGTTGATGTTCATATTTGATGCAAAGCCGGGTGGCCCTTGAAAGTATTATTGGAGCATGTTTAATAGTTGCGTGTACCTCATCGTGTTCGGATCACAATCTTGGTAATTATAGGTTGTTGGTGGTTGGGTGGTGTTTAGGCGATATGGATTTGGGTTGCTTGGCCGAGACGAAACACCAAAAGGGCCGGAATGGGTTGAATTAGGGTTTAAATAGGTGAAAAAGTTGATTATAGTAAATGAAAAATATTTTTTTTTATTACCGTTGCTCAATAGATAATTTTGAAAACCTCAACTTTTCCAGCGTTTTCACCGAAACGCTCAAGCTCAAAACTCAAACGAACGCCATTGGGACGACAGTAGTGGCGTTATGTGGCGTGATGGGGAAAAACCCACACCACTAACAACTACGAGAGTTCTTAGTTTTATTTGTATAAATTTAAGTTTAAAATATATTATATAAAAGTATGAAGTTAAAAGGTATCATGTGACTAGTTATGATAACACGACTCCTCACCCAAATAAAACCAAGATGCTTAATTTGTTCTTTCAGGCCGACTAATCAAATCAGACAATATTTTGTTAACGAAACTTTCTATATTTTGTATAGTTTTCAAATTCGCTATTACATTTTGATTTTTAGACCTATTAGGTTGCCCGATCATGAAATCATAAACTTACCACTCTAACTAATAATTAACCGGTCTAGATTTCAAAACATATAAAATACAAAATGATTCATAAAATCCCATAATTAGTCTTTATGTGCGAGAGGGAGTAAAAGATCGCTATCTATTAAAAAATTAAAAAGAGTTGAAAGACATGATAAGATGAGCATGTAGGTCCCTAGATAAACGATATTTTAGAAACAAGTTGGTTTCCTTAACAGAAAAGAAAATGCCAACACGCCGTGACAAATTTAAAAACATAATTTTCTCGTCGTTGGTTAAGATAAAGGAATCATATACAATTTTAAAAGTTTATCTGACGTTATACACACACATAAATCACCGACAAACCGTGATATATTGTAAGAAAACAATTGTATTTAACTGTAATTTAAAGTTATCATAAATTATACCACATCATGAATATATATATATATATATATATATATAGTTAATATATATATATTATCATAATATTTAGCTTTTTATTATATAATATGTATTATAATAGTTTATTATTATATTTACCTTTTTTAAAACTATATATTTCCTCTTTCTTTCTCTAAAAATTTGCGTACGTAGTTTTGTTTGATTTTTTCTCTAAACATTATGTTATAAATTTTATTAAAAACGAAGTTGTACTCAAAATAAAATACTTATTTGTTATCATAAAATGATACAATGATAAACTAAATCATTCTAATGGTTTGACTTTTTAAACAACATGCTTTATTTTCAAATCACGTTTATTTTACATTATTATTTGCTCGATTTCGTCGCAACACGCGACACAAAAAACTATTATAACTAGAAAAACCCACTAGGCATACCGTTTTCTAGATTTTATTAAAACACTAAATGACTAATTAAACATATCATTTTCAAGATTTTATTAAATATACCAAATGACATAAATGTAAGGCCGGTGGATGAGATGAATATGTACACCATTTTCCAATTTAATTCGTGGCTAAGTTACGTACCTAACACCACTTATATAGTTATATATCACAATCTCTAACACACCTAACTACCACCACAACACTTAACAATTAACAATCTCCGGCAACAAAACAAAAGAAAGATGCCTAGATCACCACCCCACCATCACCACCACCATCCTCCACCGCCTCCAGTGGTCCATCACCAACCTCCACCTCCTGTAGTACATGTCGTCCACCCTCCACCTCCAGTCGTCCACCACCCACCTCCACCAGTGGTTCACCATCCACCACCACCACCACATAAGCCACACCCACACAACCACCACCGCCACCGGCCGGCTAGCTGCAGATCTACAACTACAGGCGCAGTGTTATAGTTGTGTTATGGTTGCTATGTAATTTTATGTATTCATAGCATCTAGTCCATGTACGACTAGGGCATCTAGTAGTTCCTTTTTCATGTTTTATTTTCTTTGGTTAATCATTAAGCTTTTAAGCCATTTGATTGCATCCGAAATTGCATACAAATCAAATACGGGATAAGAATTATAGATTATGATGCAAATGAAAGAGATGAAATAAGGAGAAGATATTGGTTAAAGGAGTGTGCCAACCATGTAGGCATAAATTTCCAAAAACAAAGATAGGGTTTAAAACCGATGTTTCGTATCTACTTGGTTTAATGATCATATAATTGATTAGAGTATCATGTTGAAAGCAGACAAAGCCTTTTGTTTATGTTATTAATGTATATATTACGTTGAAATTGGGATGGCTAGCTAATGACGGGGGGCATGATGCATTTATAACAACATGCTAAAATAATTGGAAAGAGCCATGATTTGATAAACACACCGATGATATTAATAGTTTTTACATAACAAAGCCCTTAAAAATGTGTAAATCTAGCAAATCAAACTCGTTCTAACTGTTTTTTTGTTTTTGCAAAACATAACTTGTGTATGAGTCGGTTAAGAGTTTAGGGTTATGATGTAGCAAGCAATATGCATGGTAAGTTAATGGTAAGTTTAATGGGTTGAAGGCAAAAATTTTAGATGAAAACAAATCAGTGTATTATGTGCATTGTTTTGCACGTCAACTTCAATTATGGGTTGAAGGCAAAGTTTAAGTGGTTGTGAAGGTATAAGAAAACAATTGGGTGTTGCGAGTTTTTTTTTCTTATTGAATAGATAACCACTTTGATGAACGTAGCTTGTAAAAGAAATGATATTCTTTGAGAAACTAAGAGAGAAAAAGTAGAAAAAACCACTAATTATGGGTATGTTATTATTGAAAGTGGGTTAAATCTAGAGCTTACTCTTGCATGGCCAAGAGATACACGGTGGAATTTGCACTACAAAACACTTATGTACTTGGTTGATATGTTTATCAAGTTGCTTAAGTATATTGTAAAGAATGCCCTAATAATTCGAGTAGAAGTCAAGCAAATGGTATTTTAGAATATTTCAAATTTGTGTTTTATCTGCATCATCTGATGTTGCACGTTGCACATTTTAGGACTCACCAATAGTTTATCAAGAGGACTTCAAAAGAAAGATCAAGAGACATTATAAATGGTTTCGTTGATGGAATCAACAAAAGCAGTCTTGCAAAATTTCAAAGAATGTGGATTTGATAAAGTTATAAAAAAGTATCAACCTTTTTGTAGAAAGCATGTTATTCAAATATTAAACATGATGGGAGATTATGCTCACCAAATCAACATCATTTTAAGTTTGACTTCTCTAACATTATTGTGGATATGTTGCTTCATTTGGTGATGGAATCGCTTAAAATATGGCAGTTTTGAGTGCGCATATTTGACACATCAAACTTATTCCGTTTGAGTGAGATCTATCCATATGATTTTGATGATGAAGAAAAGAATATGCTTGAGGATCAACTTCCCTTGTATCATCATAGTGTTCCAAAAGATACAAATTTTGCTAACTTGAATGGTATGGTCGACCTTGCTAAAGTTATTGAGGAAACCAGAAAGCATCTATCTTATCCTTTGTATATCGACCACTAAAGCTTGCATTGGTTTTGCCTGTTGCAACCGCATTTGTGGTGAGTTGTTTTCCGTTGATGAAACGTTTTAAGTCAAGTCTGGGCAAGTGATGATTTCTTGAACGCTTGTGTGATTTGTGTCGTAGAATTGGATGCACATCCCGATTTTGCTAATGGAGATGTAACCAAGCATTACTAATAGATGAAAACACGTAGTGGGCAATTGTAAGTGAGGTATATATGTCGTTATTATATTCAAATATTTAATAAACTATATTATTATATTGTAGTTTTTTTACCCATTTCTAACCGACTCATATTGTTCCACCCTACATAAAAGTTTTGTATATGCCACTATAGGGTTGGTCAATCTCGAGGAGGCTGGACTGGACTAAATTGGTGAGTCTGGATTGTTTTCGTTGTCATTTGTTGAAGACCCACTGCTTGGGATGTCTTCCGCCTGGTTAGTAACCATTTAAGCGACCAACACCTATGTCGAGTATGTCTCCCCCATCGAACGACAAACATCCCAAGTTGGGCCTCTGGCCCACTTTGATGTCTGGGTGATTTAGTCCACTCCCAACACTTTTTTTTTTCTTCAAACACCACATGGTATGCTTTTGAAACTAGTTTAGAACCAAGATGTACTACTATTTCAGATCGATCATCAAGCTTTTGCAAATCTGTCTCTATTTTGGCATAAGCAACACATGCACCTGAACACTCAACGTGCTCGAGATTCGGTTGTTTGACTTTATATTTTTCGTATAGAGTTTCTCCCACTAAGGCTCGCATAGGAGTTCGATTTTTAGCATGTTGAACAACTTCTCCCCACAAATAATGTGGTGCCCTCATGGCTTTTAATATACTTCCATCCTATTCCAGATTCATTTGTAATTTGTATATTTTATACATCGATTCTCTTTTAACAAAAATATACATAAATAGAACAACATCTTCGTCTTTAAAGTTCAGTTTATTTAATTCAAAGATAAATATTATTTTAATTATCTTAACTCTAAAACAAAACATGTAACAAGAACAACAATCACACCAGTGAAATCGAAATCTTATCTATAGCAAAGTTTTTGATAGAGTTTGTGTTAGAAAAAAAAAAGAAAAATCTGTGTATTTTATTTTTCTTTTTTCCTTCACATGTTATCCCATCCACAGACTATTGAAAGATAGTTTAATGTCAATTTAAATATCATAAGTATTTATGTTATATAGTTCTAGTTCTAATGTTTGTATTTTTTATTATAACATGTGACATGTGCAAATATCATAATGGGCTTTCGAGGAGTATTTAAAGGCTAGAGAATTGGACTGGAAGATGGCCCCAAGACTGGAGGCTGTTGATGGGCTTGGATCAAGATATGTAGTATCTCCTGTTTGTTAGTTTCGAGTGCAGATTATCCATAAGCTGATAAAGATTGGGAATAAAAGATTTGATTTGGGTATTATCTTCTTCAGTTATGATAGAATCCATGTATTTTGACAGGAACTGTGTGTGAATTGTTATTTCACTTATTTGAAAATGGCAATATACATGTAAGATTTTTGATAAATTATTAGACCGTGGGGTGTGGGGGCTTGGGTTGGGGGCATAGCTCGACACGTGTCGAGCGTAGGCTCCCTTAGACCACCCTAAAAAAAGTGGGGTGTGAAAGCGGCGTGGCCTAGCCGGTATGGGTGACATACGGATATTTTTTTATTATATAGTTGATATTTATATAACAAAATCACAAACTTATATTAATTTTATAAAAAGGTTACATAAAATCCTATTTTTTTAAAAAAATCTACTTATTAAATCGTAAAAAAATTAAAAAACAACATAATAAATCCTAAAAAATAAAAAAAAACTTCACAATAAATCCGAATTTTCTTTACAAAGTACGCTAAATATTAAAGTGGGGAACCCAACAAAAATCCGCATTCCCATCGTGCATATACTCGATCTTCGCGATCTCCACTCGATCGTCGTGGGTCAAGGCGCCCGCAGGGACATCGTCGAAGCAAACTTTAAACCGATCCAGCTTCGGTTTTAGCTCACGCCACTTACGTTGGCACGCCTTCCCCACAAGTTGGTATTGCTGAAACGCTTGTGTCCAATAGGCAGTTTGAGCGCGACGTAGGGTTTATTGTGCGTCAACGATCGACGTTACTAGTGCTATTTGCTCCTCCTCGGTCCAATGAACCATTTTCGTTTTTTTGGTGTGGTTTTGGAAGAAGATTTGTTATTTGTGTTTGGTTTTGGTTGAAGAAAATATATGTGAAAAAATGTAGTTTGGGATGAGTATTTATAGGTAATTTGTATTTTTTTAAATTATGATTTTACTTAGCTAAATGGCCATCCCTAACGGCTACCCCAAACGGTCAACTATCCCTAGCCAATCCAAGCTAGCCACCTCACCTCTCCCCGCCCCCACCAGGCTTCAAAACCACACTAGGGGGCAACGCTGTGCTCAACGCTGCCCCGGTGCCGCTTAGCTAGGGTTCCTTGGCATCCCCCGCCCCATTAAACGCCCCACACCTCGCGGTCTTAGTTTGGATTAAATGCGAACACAACTTAAATTCATATACCGATTTATAATTGACGATTTTATACACCAAATGTTAAAAAAGGTAAATTAAGCGATATTTCTACTTAAACAAGAAGATATTTTCATTTTAATAGTTTCATTTGTTTGTATAAGTAAAGATAATATTTAAAAAAATTATTTATATAGTATAGATATGAGAAATCTTGGTGAATATTAATATTTGCCGATTTTAGATCGGATAATACCCCTCTCTTGTGTGTGGTGACAAAAAGTTTGAAGTCTTGAAGGGTTGAAACCCTAATTCTAAGGTTTGGTGGATCTTGAAGATTTGTTTAATTCGTTATGCTTCTTGCAGTACTAATTAAAGGCTACAGGGCAAACTGACCGAATTTGGTTATTTGTTATTCTGATATGATCTTGTAGCCCTAAGTGAAGGCTACAAGGCTGATCGTGCTTGGAGTTATACGCACCCCCTGGTGAGATTGTTCCCTGTTATTCTTTTTTTTCTTCTTATTTGCATTGTTGTGTCTAGACACTTCTGTTGCCGGGTTAGTCAGACTAGTGGTTGATCGAGTCATATGTGGTCTCGGTTGTTGCATTATGTGCTTGATTTATGTTGTTTGTGAATTTCTTCTTGATTCTTGTTAAGTGCTATTTGTTGTTTTTTTAAATTCTACATTAGGTCTTAGTCGGCTCCCTTGATAAGACCTACAGAGGCACCCTTGAGTGACGACCCTCTGATCTTGCCCATGTCTTGGTTTTGCCAAATTTATGTTAGGTTTGTCTATTCTTGATAATTGTTTGTTAAACTGGTTGATACTTCTTGATTGTGTGATAAGATGGTTGACGGAGTGACTATAACTAAACAAAGTGGTGAAACTTCTAGTTCACCACCCGAGACACATATTAGCAACTTGGATGCAAGGGTTCCCTTGTGCTTTGCATCCATCTGATTCAAGCAATCTTACTATTGTGTCCATAAAACTAAAAGGTTCAGACAACTATACTGTTTGGTCTAATGCTATGAAGCTTTCATTAGACGTTAAAAACAAATGGGGATTCATAGATAAAACGTGTGTTAAGTCTGAAAGTAATTACGTTTTAGCCAAACAATGGGATAAATGTAACTCTATAGTTCTGACTTGGATTCTAAATTCAATTAGTGAAGAGTTATACATAGGCAGTGTGTTTTCAAAATTGGCATGTGATGTTTGGAATGTTTAAAAGAAACTTACAATAAAATTGATAGGTCTGTGATTTTTGATTTATATGAAAACATAAATTCCTTTACTCTAAGTGGTTCTACTATTGCTGAATATTATCACAAAATAAATGTTATGTGGAGGAAATTAGATCAAATTATGCAATTACCTTTTTGTACTTGTAAAGCTGCTAAAGAATTTAATAGTTTCAATCATATGATAAATTTGATGCAGTTTTCAATGGGTTTAGATGGTACATATCAAAGTGTTACAATTAAAACAAGGAGGCGTTTGCCATAGTTTCTAGAGAAGAGTCTCATAGAAATTATGATAATGATGGTAAAAAAGGTCAATCTGTTGCTTTTGTTTTTAAAACAAGTCAGCCTGTTAAATTTAAAAGAAATAATAAAGTGTCTAACCAGAATTTGAAGTGTACTCATTGTAACAAAGTAGGTCATCTGTGGATAAATGCTTTGAGTTAATTGGTTATCCTTCACGGATGAAACCTAGGATAGTCAAGTAAAAAAGAGTCTTGTTAACAAAAATTCTTTTTCTGATAGTTCAGATATGCATGTTACCTCTCTAACTAGTGATCAATTAACAAGGTTGTTGAGTCTGATGAATGATAAACCTACTGATGTTCCACAAAGCTGCAATGTGTCAGGTAGGTTGTTTAATCCATTATGTGCTAATATGTTTTGTAAACCTATTTTCTGCTTTGCTACTAGGGATTATATAGGGAAGCCTACATGGTGGATAATAGATTCGGGAGCAAATCAACACATAGTACAACTGAAAGTTTTTTAACTGATTACACCGATGTTTCAAAATTCAAAAATAAGTTACATATCCAAATGGAACTGCTGCTTTAGTTACTAAGATAGGTTGTCTTAAACTTGTTGAAGGTGTTGTTGTGCAAGATGTGTTTGTTGTTCCTAGTTACTCTATTAACTTGATATATGTTCATAAGCTAGCTAAGGAAAATAAAGTGTATATTTCTTTTGATGAATAGTGACTGGTAGTCAAGTTGATGGTTTGTACTATTGTGGCAGTGCTTATTTGTCTAACAAGGTGTGTTTCTTTAGAAACAATGTTAAAAATGTGTGGCATACTGTTGGTGCATATTTGTGACAACAACTTAGATTTAGTCTTTGGATATCTTGTAATTAGTAAAATGATAAATAGTTAGTGGGTTTTGTTTTGTAATAGTTAATTAGAAGTGATTGGGCTAAACCAGACACCATATATTGAATGGTAGGCGAATTGGGCCTAGACCCATTTGCAGTCCATAGAGGGAAACCCTAGCCCAGTTGCAAACTTGTCTCTATATAAAGAGAGCTTTGCATTAGGGTTGAGGTTGATCGTTTTGCTGAATCAGTTGATCAGTGGATTAGTTAATTACTTTAGCGAAAGTAGAAAGAGAGTCTTGAATTGATTGTAAACACTTGTGTTGGATAATCAATAGAAGACGATTTGAAAGTAATTGTGTTCGTGTTCTTGTTCGGTTTTCTGTGAAATCTGATCTAGGGGATTCCGTACTCTAGATTAGATAGACGATTCTGTGACGATCCATACAGATTAGGGGACATGCAATTGGTATCAGAGCATTCGGCTCTTGTTTTTGCTTGGTTCGGAATCGTTTAAGCAGAAAAAGTTGGAATTTTGGACGTTTTTTTGGGGGCGGGTTCGAAGTATTGATGACTGTTTTGAAGTTTTGATGGCTGTTCTAGGGTTTTGCAGCTATTTCGGATAAACAACAAAGCATTTCGGATAGAAGGAAGGCATCTTGGATTAAAGGTGAAGCATTTCGGATTGAAAACTTGCATTTCGGATAAGAAAAGTTGCATCTCGGATCAGAGAACTTGCATTTCGGATTAGACCAGTTCATCTCGGATTGCATTTCGGATTCCAGCAGTCCATCTCGGATTGCATCTCAGATCAGAACAGTTCATTCCGGATTACATCTCGGATCAGAACAGTCCATCTCGGATTGCATCTCGGATCACTGTTCCGAATCATTATCTCGGATCAGCAGTTCAGATCACTATTCCGAGTTTCCATCTCGGATTGCCTTGACTAAATGAGTTACTGTTTCGGATCCAGTACTGTTCCGAGTTAGGATCAAGAAGGTGGACATTTAACCAGCTGACGTAACCTAAGATAAACCTTTTTTAACACAGAACTTAATCCATAAACAATCTTGACAAACCGATTGCACGGTTAGACTCATGTGATTTTTAGGACAAAAAAAATTCCTAAAATCATAATCAGACATTATACATCATTGGATTGGTTTCGTCGAGATGAGTCTAACGGTATAATTTGGTGACCACTCATTTCGGACAAATTTTTTAACGTTTTTAACGAGCCAGTTCGGTAAAAATGTCGAATATGTCTAACTTAAATGAATTGTTGAGAATGGAGCACGAGGCAGGCATGACTTTGAAGGTAGAAAATTACCTTACATGGAAGGATAGGTTTTAGTTATTCATTGAATATCAGGACACGCGGATGTGGATCTGTATTCAAGATGGGTACGTAAACCCCACACATGACTTTGAAGGCAGACAACGTGTTACTGCCTATGTGAACATGTCAGAGGCTGAAAAAAGGATATATGAGTCTGAGAAGAAGGCCTTAGCTACTATAAAGATGTCGTTACCTGATGGCATCAAACATACTTTCAAGAGATATACCACTTCTAAGGAGATGTGGGATGCCCTAGAGAAGAGGTATGAGGGCAATCCAGATGTGAAAAAGAACAAGGTTGATCTGCTGAAGAAACAGTTTGCTGTGTTTAAAGGTATGAGGAATGAGTCCCTTGAAGATATTATCACGTGATATTATCATCTGATGTCAGAAATGGACAATTATGATATAGAGGGATACACAGATGTTGAGATAAATGATAAGTTGCTTGATGCTTTACCTGCAAAGTGGGATATTTATACTTTGATGATAAAGGGTGAAGCTGACTATGAAGATAAAGAGTTGGAAGAAGTTGTTGGAAAACTGAGAGCTTATGAGCTCAACATGAAGAAGAAGGAGACTAGATATGACCAGGTTCAAGATCCGGGGATTTATAAAGGCCTTACACCTTCATCTACCAACAATGCTTCAAGTGATACGGCAACTACGCTTCTTTCATGTGAAAATGAGCAGATTGTGACAAATGCTGAGGGTGAAGTATGTTTTGTAGCTGCTTCAGGAGGCTCGTCAGGGGCAAAGAGACAACAATCGAGTAATAATAACAGCAGTACTAGGTCTATGCCTCTGAGTGTCAAAAGTGCTGAAGATCATCTGGCATTGTTTGCTTCTTTCGTTGCTTCTTACAAGAACTACATTCAGGGAAGAATATCTGAACCTGCTACGTTAGATGAAGATTATGATCAGATTGACCCTGATGATCTAGAGGAGATGGATTTACAATGGCAGATGGCCATGATCTCTAGAAGCGTAAAGAGGTTCATGAACAGAACGGGCAGGAAGTTCGTTGGAAAGAGTGTGGGTTTTGACAAGTCTACAGTGAAGTGTTACAATTGTCCAAATTATGGACACTTTGATAGAGAGTGCCAAAGACCTAAGTCTGAATCTCGTTCAAGTTCATCTTTTCAAGATTTTCCTGGTCATGGTTCAAGCAACAGGAATGCGTCAACCAATACTGGCTCAAAGGCCCTGATCTCTACTGCTAGAGAGGGTTCCTATGATTGGAGTGTTAATCTGGAGGGTGATGGCAATGCCACACAGGTGTTCATGGGTGAGATAGCCCTAGTTTATAATGAGGAAGTGAAGGCTGGTGCTGAGGAAGAGCGAGAGACGGTAGCTGAAAAAGCTGATGGAGAACAGAATGCTGCAGAGAAGAAGATGGCTGCTGATTTTGCTGCTTTCATGGCTGATCTAAGCAAATCAATAGGAGAGGTACATTCTAACTCTGGTATTTCTGTTTGCTTAAAATGTCGTGAACTGCAAAGTGAAGTTGACACGTTAACAAAGCAAAACCAAAGTCTGGTAAATGAGCTTTCAAACCTAAAAGACTCAAACTTTTTCGTAAAAGAAATGAGTCATTATATTTGAAGAAAATTAAAGGTTATGAAGAAGAAATCAATATTCTAACCTGTAAGCTTAATGAAAAGCTTCAAATTATTGACTTAGCTCATGATACGATAAGTGAGAAAACAAAAGAAATTTCTGAAAAATGCAAAGAGTTGTCCGAAGCACAACTTAAAAATTTGTGAACTTGAAAAGAAATTATATCAACCCAGAGATTCAACTTTTGTTATGAAACATATGATGAATGGCTTGAAGAAAAGTAATGACAAGACAAGTGTGGGCTTCAAATGTTTCAATGAAGTTCCACCACCTCTGGTCATGATTAATCTTTCTTGCTAGATGAAGAAGAGCTTACAGACTTTATGTCAACTACACCTGGTAGTTCCACATCAGAGAATGTTGATGTGACTGAGTTGCCAAGAAGGATAATAACAGGGAACCGGTTTTGAAAACAAAGAATACACACCCTACGAATAAAAAACAATTTTTTTTGTTAAAAAGGTTGATTTTGTTAAAGGGAGTGATATGAAAGAAGAGGTCACTGTTATTACAAAAGAATCAAATGTGCAATTTGCTAAAAATAAAAACAAAGAAAAATCAGAAATTAAGCAAACTAAACAAGATCCTTCTAAGGCATCATCATCATCATCATCATCATCATCATCATCATCATCATCATCATCATTGTCACCTGATGAATCTAAACTAGAGACTTCAATTAAGAAGTCTTCGGCTAGAAGATCCTCTTCAAATGTCACGAAAAGGGACATGTAGCTAGCTGCTGTCCTAATAAAAAGAATGAAGCACAGGTGAGTGAGAGATAGAGAGAAAAATCACCATAAAAACTTGGTGATGGTGAGGAGAAGGTTACTAACTCACCAAAGATATCTGCTTCCAGGCAACAGAGTGTTGCTGCTGGTGTAGATAAGGCTGAAAAAGGAACTCACCAAGTTCCTCGTTTTCAAAGAAATCAACAAAGATTACAGCCAGAATCTACATCAGGCATATATGAAAGACCTGAAAGTAGTTCACCAAGAATGAATAACTTTAATGGTCAATCAAGTAATTTCAGAAGTCAAGGTCAATATCAGACTCGATATCAAAATATAGGTAATCAAAATTTTTATAACAATGGCTTTAGAAATTATTATTGTCAAAATTCATGGAACGAAAACCAGAAATTCCAATGGTCACAAAGTCCAAACATGTTTAGGAAACCTCAGGACTAAAGAACGAATGGAAATCAAAGACCATTTCCATCGACAGGTCTGAGATCTAAGACTCATGTTAGGAGTGATGGATATTGGATGGATGTTCCTGTGGTTGATGAATCTGGAAGACCCAAGACCATTAAGGCTTGGGTCCCCTAATCTAACTAATTTTGTTTGGTTGTGTAGGAGCTGCTCTAGGCACATGACGGGGGATGCAAGATTGTTGACTGAGTTTGAGAATATGGATGGAGGTTATGTGAACTTTGCAGGTGCTAAAGGAGGGCACATTACAGGTCAAGGAAAAGTGACCAATGGGAAGATCACATTGGACAAAGTGAACTATGTTGAGCAGCTGAATCACAATCTGATGAGCGTGTCTCAAGTCTGCGACAAGGGTCACTCAGTCCATTTTACAAAGTCTGAAGCTTTGGTGTTGAAACCTAGTTTGGTGATACCGGATGATTGGATAGTGATGAGAGCGCCAAGAAGAAACAACACTTATGTCATGGACAAGGGGCTAAGGATTCTTCCACTGTGGTGGCGTGTTTACTATCAAAAGCATCTGAAGCTGAGTCACTGCTGTGGCACAGACGCATGGCCCACATCCACTACCGAAAAATGAATAATATTTATTAAAAATGGTTTAGTGGAAGGGGTGTCGGTATAGAGGTTTCATGTGGAAGATAAATGTCTTCCACGTCAAAAGGGAAAACAACATAAGAAACCTCACAAGTCTAAAACAGTAAATTCCATAGATGCCCCTTATGAATTACTTCATATGGATCTATTCGGTCCGGTGAACGTAAGGATCATATGTGGAAAGTACTATTGTTTAGTTGTCACAGATGATTACTCACGATATTCATGGGTTTTCTTTTTAGGTACAAAAGATGAGATAACGGAGATGCTGATAGATCTTTATGCAAAATTGGAAAATGTCCATAATGCACGGATCAAGAGGATAAGGAGTGAGAATGGCACGGAGTTCAAGAATCAGATTCTGGATCTCTGTTGTCTTCGCAATGGAATTGAACATCAATATTTTGCTCCTTACACACCTCAATAGAATGGAGCCGCTGAGAGGAAAAACAGGACGTTAATTGAAGCTGCAAGGACTATGCTTTTTGATTTAAAGCTTCCAGTTCTTTTCTGGGGAGAAGCTGTGAGCACAGCTTGTTATGTCCTGAACAAAGTTTTGACGGTTAAACGGTTTAACAAAACATGTCATGAACTATTGTTTAACCGAAATCCAAACTTAAAAGGCTTTGAACCATTTGGATTACCCTGCACCATTGTGCGAAATAAAGATAACCAAAAATTTGGTGAGGTAGCTGACGAGGGTTACTTTCTAGGTAATATGCCTGGAACACCGAATAAAAGGGTTTTTAATCTAAAAACTGGTAAAATTGAGGTTGTGTTTAACATGCAAATCACTAGTTATTCATTTCAACAATCAACAAGTGGTCCTGCTATATTATAGGATTATGACAGTGTTTTTAAATCATTTAATATTCCTAATTTTTCCAATGCAGATAAGTCTCAAGTGATCCCAATTGTGATTAGTGAAGATGGAGACGGTGACTTCATGCCTAGATCGAGTATATCAATGACAGAGGCTCCGAAAACTTCTTCCAGTGCAGCTCCATAGGATTCAAGTGATAGTGAGTCTGAACCTATTCATGTAACACCCCGACCGCGTAAAACAACTAACCGCGGCGTAAACGTCGGGGAGTCATGTCACAGAACTATTGTTTCACAACTCATGGAATTTAAAATTTGTTTTATTAAGTTAAATGTTTACATTGTCTTGGGATAAACAGAAACAACACATAAATAAATTGTCTTTCATGTTTTAAGTCACTAAGGCCCGCGTCCATTCCTACGTGAAGCATGCATCATATTATCAAGCATTGACTCTTGAAACATATGTGAAAAGAGAGTCAGCATAAAAATGCCGGCGAGTACATAGGTTTTGTGAGTGTGTCAAATTCGTGGCTTTGTATACATATTGCAACACCTCGTCTGACTACAAGAGTTGTTAAGTGAAAACCTCATATCAAAATTGTTTGATATTACAATACAATTAACCAACTAAAACAAGTTGGTTAGAGTTGTGAAAACCTTGTAGCCATGAATCTTGACCAAAACGTTTCTTTTGTAAAAACGTTGTAATAGATTGATTCAAAAGAAAACTTCGTATGGTTTATATCTTTTGGTGAAAATCATTGCGTGGCATTGTTCAAAACCATTTGTCCGTGTTATAAACCATTTGTCCGTGCTATAAACCATTCGTCCGTGTTATAAATCAATCGTCCGTGTCATAAACTAATTGTCCATGTAATAAACAAATCATCCGTGTTTTAATTGTGAAAACTTTTGATCGTTCTTTAATGAACACATTCAAACCTGTGTTGACTATACCACCAAAGGGTATCTTTAATAGACCACCAAAGGGTCGCTTTAACTAGACTAACATATCAACAAATGATTTGTTAATCAGAAACAGTTTCTGTCATTACCCAAGCTTCCACCAAACCCAGTGAACAGTCCGATAATGGGATTGTCAGTCCTATGGTACCATAACATCCCACTGGTCGGCTCGGCCAAAGCTAATGAATGTCATTCGTGTTATGGATTAGGCATCAACAAGTTATTCATAATATTGAAATCGTATTGTTTTATATATAAACCATAGACATTGTTTTTGAAAACTTGAAAATGATTTAGCACATATGAGTCATCCCAAAACATTTAGAAAATGTAAAAGAGGGGGGGGGGTATGTACTCACTTGGGATTGCGAAAGTGTTCTTGATCAACAAAACAAACAACGCTCAAATGTGTCCTAATGTGTTAGATAAATATGTTAGTGTGTCGGGGCTGCAAACGGGAGATCGGATATAATGAAGTCTTATAAACCAAAAGAGTGTTTGAACTCATGTGATATGGTTTAACAAACTTAACATTCTGATTTGGAAAGGATCCTAAGTGCTTTTGACCTATTATGACTCGTTACGGTAGTTTATGATACTTTAACTGGTCATTAGCATAAACGCATGATGGATGGTTAAACATGTTCTATGATAAGTCTTAAATGCCCAAACATGTTTGGAAGTTATAACATCAGTTTCTATGTCAAAAATTTGGTTACTGTGTGTAAAATGGATTTATGCGCAAAAGTGTATTTTGGTCATTATTTTTTTTAGAACATAGAAGTAACTTATCATAACACTAACCAAACGACGTGACCATAAGGTATAACCTCAGTAGGTTATTCCCTATACAACTATGATCACAAATATGTGTATGGTCGGATCCTAAGATCGACCAAACGGGTCGGATTTGAAAGTTAAAGCGGTGGTCAAGACCGCTCGACTTACGACCCTAATAAGCACTAAACTAGAAGTGACGAGTTAGACATGTCAAAATATGTCTAATAAGTTTATAAAACAGATTTGGTATCAAAACTTGGTGTTTTGATACCCGAAAATAGTTTCGTCGTAAAATGCACATCATGTGCATTTTTTTTACTGAAACTTTAACTCGTCACTTCGACTAGTAAACGTCGTAATCAGAAGGTGAAATCGCTAGGGATTATAACCTTCGTGATTACGATCACGTTGCAACGTTCAATTGAACTTTGACTTGACCAAATATGGTCAGAACCAAAAGTCAACCTGGAAGCCAAACTGTTCGACTTTTAGCTAAAAATAGCTAAAACCAAAATTAAAGAACTAGGAAGAGTACTTACTCGTGTTGAAGAACACTTTCGAAACTCAAGATAGGAGGCTTCCAAAGGCTGGAAACAAGCTCCAAGAAGAATAGAAAGAAGAACTACACACTTTGCTTTGAAGTGTGTTGAAGTGGTGTGAAAAAAAAATGGAAGAATCATGAGGTATTTATAGTATTTTAGGATTAAGGAGGTAATGAGAAGTGTTCTCAAGTGTGGATTAGTGTCCTAACATGTGTCAACACCATATTAAGTGTGGCAAAGTGAGTGCTAGGTGTCAAAAATTGGAGATAGGTGACAAACTTGGTGAAGAAGCAAAAATATTTATTATTATTTTTGACATTTTTGGCCCTTGGACTTGTACTTTCACTTGTTTGCCATTTGTAACCCCTTTAACCTAATATTTAGGTTATATAAAGGTGTTAAGACGTGTGTAACTTGGATTATGCCTGAAAATGTCATGAATGTCGTTCGTTCGGTTGTACGGTTATGCATTTCGCTAATTGCGTAAAACGCTTTAACGAACACGAAAATGATCGAAATTGTGCAACGATTGACATTTTTGCATTCTTATCAATAAAATACAAGATTTTATTGAATACAAAAATATTTAAAAATAAAACACAGGGTTTCATTGAATACGAAATTATTTTTAATTGTACAATTATTGAAAAGGCACAAATGTCACAATTCGGGGGGAGGATTTTACTAATCCGTTTGCTAATCAGACCATTCTGGGGGAGGTTGGATCTAATCTGGGAGATAATCTAGTTGTTGACACCATTGCTACCACACGTGTAAACAGAGATCATCCAGTTGAAAACATCATAGGTGATGCTGCTGCAGGTGTTCAGACAAGAAGAGGTGTGATCGAAGGTTCCTGTTTATTTACTTCGATTCAGAAGACAGGGATGATACATGAGTGTTTGTATAGCTGCTTTATTGCCCAAGAGGAGCCGAAGAATGTTCACATGGCTCTAAAAGATAATTGTTGGGTTAAAGCTATGCAAGAGGAACTAGCTCAGTTTGAGAAGTTGAAGGTTTGGGAGCTAGTTGAATTGCCTGAAGGAAAAAGGAAATAGGCACTAAGTGGGTGTTTAAGTGCAAGAAGGATGACCAAGGGATCGTGATAAGGAATAAGGCTCGGTTAGTGGTGAAAGGGTTCAATCAGCAAGAGGGGATTGACTATGATGAAGTGTTTGCACCAGTAGCAAGGTTGGAGGCAATTCGGTTGTTCCTAGCTTTTGCTTCATTCAAGGGCTTCAAAGTTTACCAACTTGACGTGAAGAGTGCGTTTCTTTACGGGAAAGTCCAAGAAGTGGTGTATGTCTCACAACCAGATGAGTTTACTGATCCAGACTATCCAGATCGGGTCTATCGGCTTGATAAGGCATTGTATGGATTGCATCAGGCACCGAGGGCGTGGTATGAGACACTATCAGCACATTTGTTAAAGAATGGTTTTGAAAGAGGCCAGATTGACAATAGGCAGACTTTCTGCTGGTACAGGTATATGTAGATGACATCATTTTTGGGTCATCTGATGAGAAACGTGTCATGAATTCGAGGAGGTAATGAAGAGCAAGTTTGAAATGAGTGCGATGGGTGAGCTGTCCTACATTTTGGGTTTACAAGTTGAACAGAAGAAGGATGGGATGTTTATACATCAAACAAAATATGTGTATGACATTTTGTCTCGTTTCAAAATGGAGGATTGCGCTTCTTTCAATACACCTATTTGTGAGAATCACAATCTTGGTCCAGATCATGAGAGTGTGGAGGATGTTAATCCTATCAATACAGGGCTATGATTGGTTCTCTAATGTACTTGACTGCTTCAAGACCAGACATCATGTTCGTAGTATATCTTTGTGCCAGATATCAAGCGAATCCAAAAGAGTCCCACATGAAAGCGGTGAAGCGGATTCTTCGTTACTTGAAGGGGAAACCTAAACTTGGGTTATGGTATCTAGCTGCTAGTGATTTGAAGTTTGTTGCTTTCACTGATTCGGACTTTGGAGGATGCAAATCAACAAGGAAGTCTACCACAGGTGGTTGTCAGTTCTTAGGAGGGAGGATCGTTTCATGGCAATGCAAGAAGCGGTCTTGCGTGTCTACCTCTACGTGTGAAGTTGAATATATTGCTGCGGGTAGCTGTTGCTCTCAGGTTCTCTGGATCCAACAGCAGATGCGCGATTCTGGTTTGAATTTCACTCGTACTCCTATTATGATAGACAATAATGCCACTATTTCAATCACCAACAATCCCGTGAAACACAGTCGCACAAAACATATTGACATTCGTCATCATTTTATACGGGATTGTGCTGAAAAGAAATTGATTGAACTACATCGAGTCGACACACTAGATAACTTGGCAGATCTTTACACAAAAGCTTTTGACAGGGCTCGTTTTGAACATTTAGTCGAACTCAACGGGATGAGGAATATGAACAACCAATTTTCCATAAAAGTATTTTGTAAATAATTTACTGCTTTTCAAAAATCAAAAACATAAAAAACAGAAAATAAAAAATGAGTTTTCACTGTGTGGAAAAGAAGAAATGTAGTACATCAGCAAGTTAGAATGCCACACTTAAATTAAAATTAAATTTGCTTATGTGTGATAGCAGCTTCATCATATGATGTATCAGTAGGCAAAAGACATGAAATAATCAACTTACCTTGGTGATATAAACATAATGAACTGTGTATGAGTGGGTAACATATCAGTGGCGTATGTTTTTATAACCTTGAATCTTGCGTTGATAGATTGCCAAAATATGAGGTTTTAGGTCTTTATATCGTTATCTCATCCGGGGTATCAAGGTTGTCCTTCTGATGCATCCAAATATATGCTGACCTAGGCACAACCAGGATATCTTAAAAGAGCTAAAATGCCAAATCCCAAAAATTGAAGAAGCACTCCTAGAGAGTCATTCAAATGTGCAAAGTGCATTATTCGTACCAAAATTTGGTATTTGCCCTAACCCTCGTTGGATATTGGTCTCTTTGCTGTACTGAAGTACTGACCTGATCACCAATTATCTACGTTGTAAATCAAAAGGATGGATTTCAGTATACTCACCTACTACGAGTAATCTTTGTGCATACCTTGATCGTGGGGGTATGTCCTGAAGTGGGACACACTAGTATATTAGTATAAATTATCTTAACATATCACTAGGTAATGGTACTTGAAATGTTCATGTATTTTGTTTAAGTTGATAAACAATACTGGTAATCGTCTTGAACTGCTTTTCATGAATATTGCATATAGAATTATCATATAGTGTGAAAACAGTTTGATGTTGCTGATATGATCTTCTTAACGGTGATTCTCACAAAAACAGAGTGTTTATTATTTTGTTTTTTATTTGCTTTCAGAAAATACAAAAAACCAAAAAGATTTCATTTTCTTGTAAATTATTATTGTACAGAATATGGTTGTTCATGGAGGAGTTATTACCGATAGAGGGAGACGGTGTTAGAAGATGAGTTCAATTTTTTTTAAATCTTGCAGGTTCAGTGTGTTTAAAATTTTGAATATGTGGTTTGAGTTGAGAAGGGCTTAATCTATGATACAATTTTACTATCTCTTGAATAATACTAATTTGTTTAACTTGTGTTGAAAAATTCTTATGGTTTCTCGAGATGTTTGTTTTATAGTATACAGATTGTAGTCGTATGTTGTTGAGACGTTTAGTGAAGAGGAGTTTGATTGGATGCATGGTAGAACCTCCTTTCTACATTGCAGACAAAGTTGAAGAGGTTTTGAAGATTGTTATGCAAGTTCTAAACTGGAGTTTACTCAAACGCTAACGATTTAGAAGATTTGGTGATTGGATGCATCAGCTTAGGGGGAGTCTGTTGCTGATAGAAGCTATTAAAGCTGAAGCTATCCAAAGACCAATGATTCTCAAGGAAGTTAAAGATTGCAAGATGACTGAAGACAAAGTTGTTTTATGAAGCTATTGTCAAGGGGGACTTTGTTGGTGCATATTTGTGACAAGAACTAAGATTTGGTCTTTGGATATCTTGTAATTCGTAAAATGATAAATAGTTAGTGGGTTTAGTTTTGTAATAGTTAATTAGAAGTGATTGGGCTAAACCAGACACCATATAGTGCATGGTAGGCGAATTGGGCCTAGACCCGTTTGCAGTCCATATAGGGAAACCCTAGCCCAGTTGCAAACTTGTCTCTATATAAAGAGAGCTTTGCATTAGGGTTGAGGTTGATCGTTTTGCTCAGTCAGTTGATCAGTGGATTAGTTAATTACTTCAGAGAAAGTAGAGAGAGAGAGAGTCTTGAATTGATTGTAAACACTTGTGTTGGATAATCAATAGAAGATGATTTGAAAGTAATTGTGTTCGTGTTCTTGTTCGGTTTTCTGTGAAATCTGATCGAGGGGATTCCGCACTCTAGATTAGATAGACGATTTTGTGACGATCCATACGGATTAGGGGACCTACACATGCTAGACTAGGATACCCTTCGGATCAGGCTAAAAGTGTGTATAAAACAAACTTAAGCTAGATAGTAATAATAAATTTGATCCTTGTCAAATGTGTCATAGGGCTAAGCAACATAGGGAACCATTTCCCTTGAGTGATCACAAGTCATCAAGTATAAGTGAACTGGTTCACTTGGATGTTTGGGTCCTTACAAAGTTCAAAGTAGGGAAGGATTCAAATATATTTTTACCATTGTTGATGATTACCCAAGGATTGTTTGGGTGTGTATGATGAAAAACAAACAAGAAGTTTTTGAAAATGTAAAGTATTTTTACTACATTAGTAAAACTTAGTTCAATAAACTTGTGAAATGTTTCAGAAGTGATAATGGTACTAAGTTTATAAACACCAAATAAAAGACTTTTGTAGTATAAAAGGGATTGTTCATTAAACATCATGTACATACACACCACAACAAAATGGTATAGTAGAGAGAAAGCATAAGAATTTATTGAATGTTGCTAGAGCTTTAGTATTTCAAAGTAAGTTTCCTGTGAAGTTTTGGTCTGATTATGTACTTACTGCTTCTTATTTGATTAATTGGACTCCGTCTTCGGTCTTGAATGGTAGGACACCTTATAAAGTAGTGTATGGATTTGAACCCTTTCTTAATCATCTAAGACTATTTGGATGTCTATGTTTTTGTACGGTTTTGAATGAAAATGATAAAGTCAGCTTTAGAGAGCTGAAAAGTGAGTTTTCCTAGGGTACTCAACTGAGAGAAAAAGGATATAAGGTTTTCAGTTTAGATACCAAAACTACATATTTTTCTAGAGATGTAAAATTTTTTTAGTTTATATTTCCGTTGAAAGATAAAAATATTTTAAAAACCTTTGATGATAATGCTCAATTGAGTGTAACAAATTTTATATTTTTGACATATATAAGAACACAAAAACTTAATGGTTACAAAGTCCCAAGGGGTCTGAATAACACTGCGTCAAAGACACATGAAACTCATTTGTCTAGTGTAGGTGTTACTAAGACTGTTGGATTGGCTGAAAATCAGCAGCCCAGTAGTATTAGCTCTAACATAGAAAGGGCAAAGCATGAGATACCTGATAGTGAAAAAGATCACAATTCTAAGGGAACATTTAGTGATGTTGTAGAGGGTCAAAATCCACCTAGAAGGTCTACAGAAGCACAAATATACCTAGAAGTCTTAATGACTATATTATAGACAGTAACGTCAAATATGCTATAGAGAAAGTTGTGAATTATTCAAACTTGTCCATAGATCATAGGTGTATTGCGTCTCTGTTAGACCAAGGCTATGAACCTAAGTGTTTTATTGAAGCTGCAAATGATCCAAATTGGATAGTAGCTATGAATGAAGAGATTGAGCTCTTCATAGAGATAACACTTGGGAATTAGTGGCTTTACCTACTGGTAGAAGTCTAGTAGGATGTAAGTGGATTTATAAGATAAAATACAAATCCACTAGAGATATAGAAATTTATAAAGCCAGGCTAGTTGCTAAAAGCTATAGTAAAAAAAACAAGGTGTTGATTTTGATGAAACTTTCTCTCCTGTTGTTAAACTTGTTACAATTAGGTGTATTATTTCTAGTGATGTTGAACATAACTGGAAAATATATCAACTTTATGTGAATAATGCTTTTCTGTATGAAAATTTAAATAAGTATTGTATGGGCTAAAGCAAGCCCCCCGGATGTGGAATGAGAAGTTAGTCACAGTTTTGTTTGACTTAGGTTTTACTCAAAGTAAATGTGATTATTATCTGTTTTTTTTTAAATAACAAGGATGCTACTGTGTTTCTGCTTGTCTATGTTGATGATATTTTTGTGACTGGAAATTGCTATTTAGAAATAGAAAAAGTTAAACACAATCTCAAGTCTAAATTTTAATCACAGACATAGGAGATTTATAATATTTCCTGGGTAGAGAAATGGTTAGAAGTAACAGAGGCGTTTATTTGTCTCAAAGGAAGTACTGCTTAGAATTGCTAACTGAGTATGGCATGAGTGCATGCAAACCAGTTAGCAATTTTTATTGAGTAGAATCATGTTCTGACTGAGTTGTGTAAAGAAAATGGTGATAGTGTTAATAGCATTATTGGTTATCAAAGAAATCGAATTCCTGTAACAATAAAATTGAGTTTGAAAGCTGAGAAATACAGAAACTGCTGACAAAAATGACCAGATATTTGATTTAACCAATTATTCGCGTGTTTCGTCTAAATATGAAAACTGGGCAAAAACGGATGAAACTCGGAATGAATTTTTGGTACAAAGACCGGTGGCAAGCTAATCTATCTTGCACACACCAGACCAGACATATCATACACAGTACATTATTTAAGTTAGTATATGATGTGTGCCTTAAAGGGTCATAAATTTGAAAATTGCATTTAGACTTTTGAGATATCTTAAACAAGTACCTTGAAAAGGTGTTTTGTTTATTAAAGGGTCTACTTTGAGTGTAGTTGCATATGCAGACTCAGATTGGGCTAAGTGTTTGGAATCAAGGAAATCTGCAACTAGCT
This sequence comes from Scalesia atractyloides, assembly GCA_947069175.1. NCBI lineage: Eukaryota > Viridiplantae > Streptophyta > Magnoliopsida > Asterales > Asteraceae > Scalesia > Scalesia atractyloides. The sequence continues at coordinate 82,716,129 of CAMTDV010001632.1, forward strand.
ATTGCATATTTTGAAAAACTTCTTGATTTCTTGGAAAAGTAAGAAACAGTCCATAGTTTCTAGATCTTTAGCAGAAGTTGAATACAAATCAATGTGTGAAGCAACATGTGAAGTCATGTGGCTAAAAAACTTGTTGTTTGAACTTCACATTTCAGTTAATTTGCATGTTCCCTTGCATTGTGATAATAGTACAACTATATCTATTGCAGCAAATCCTGTGTTTCATGGTAGGAGAAAGCATTTTGAGTTGGATTTGTTCTTTTTGAGAGAATTGATTTAAAATATTAAAACTATTGGAGTTGGTTCTAAGGGATTAGCTAGCTGATCTTATGATAAAAGGATTATTGATTGGACAACACAATGATCTCAGGTGTGAATATGCTTGATCCATTTGGGATATTAAATTGAGGGGAGTGTTGAAAGATAGTTATATTGTCACATGAAGTTAAATGCGATTTATTCTACTTCTGAACGCAACATAATGCAGACTAGAATGAAGAACACACCGAAATCGAATTAGGAGCATTGATCTGGTTAACTACTTTGAAAACTGACATATTATGATTTATTTAGATTCGCAATCGAATTGTAATATTTACTATCGAAATCGGAGGGAAAAACAGATAAGAAACGACAACTGAGGCGTTATGCTCAAGTTTTAACGCAACCAACGAACTTACGCGTCAAATATCGACTACCGACATAATTTTGCGTAATTTTTTACTTTAAATAAATATTTTACGACATTCCACGAAGTTCGGGTGTTAAACAGGCCTCAGAAACGCATTTGGGCCGCACAAAAAGACAAGACACGTGATATAGGGCTTTAGGCCCAACCAACCCAAAACCCTAGATATATAAAGCTACACACACTTACACCACATTTAAAAAGATACTCTCTATCCTCACTCAAACTCTCTATGCTCTCTCTCTAGAAACAGCCGACGATCGGCCGAGACGCAGCGGTGGTCCGGCGACTTTCCGGTGACATTTTTCCAGCCAAACACACCTTCCCCACTAAAGCAAGCCTTCCCAACACAATGACGAAAACCGTTTTTTGAAATTCGAAGTCGTTAGGGTCGTAGAACAAATTCGGCGAAGTTCCGGCAAAACTCCGATGAACCCATTTTCGGCTTTTCACTTCGTGCATGTTTAGATCGGGTGATTAGAGGCTTTTCTGCAAGTTTTGTGAAATTTTATTCTTTGGCGAAATTCTGACTCTTGCTATGGCTCTGGTGAGGTTCCGGCCATCCGTTTTCTACGAAAAATATATTTTTAGGCTCCTAGCAACCCGTAGAGTCCATACGAAACACTATCGTCTCGAGAGAAAAATAAATTTCGGGACACCCTCGGGCTCAGGTCAACTCGGGCAACAGGTGAAACACAGGTCAAAACTGGTCAAGGGACAGTTTTGGGTCATTTTTGGTGTCTCGGTTCGGTTTCGGGTCCGAGTCAAAGTTGTTCAAACTCAGTCAAAGCTAGTCAACTCCGGTAAAATATGGTCAAAGGCGGGTCAACCAGAAGTTTTGGGTGACATGTGGATCCGACACGTCACGAGAGGCTTTGATAAAATTTTAAAGAACACGTTTATATTTATATAGTATATACTAAAAATGTTTTAACATGGACCTAAGCTCTAAACCGAACCAAGTAGTGAAATCATTATAATAAAAATTACTTGGACTTGTATATAAACATGCATATATAATTTATATATATTAGTTAAAACTTGAACCGACATATCGTGACATGTGTGTGTATATATATATATATCGGACTTATATGAGATGTGAAATTGGCGTTTTGATTTCATGAAAGAGAAAAATTATATATTGTTACATTTGAATGTTGAGATTTGGTGTTTATCGACAACTTGTGTTTAACTTTTGTCTTGAGAGTTTAACTTTTGTTTCTTAATTTTCAAAATTGGTAAAAGCTCCTTGGTAAATTTGTTGTTTTTTTCCTTCCATTTGCAACACAAATATCTCACAACATGCCCTTTCGCGCCATGTTGGAAAACATCTTCTTTGATCAATTAACACTCTTTTCATTTTCTTCATATGAAGACAATAAACAGCAAGGGGCCCAACCTTCCACATTTAAAACAAGCTCTATTGTCAACAAAATCTCTTCCATTAGTATTACTCTTTTTCTTAACCTCTTCTTTTACACCACTGTGATTAGCACACCTACAACAATCTTTCTTGATAATATGTGAAGATTTATGATATGATACTCGTGATGATGCAGTATTATTATGCCCACTAGTTTGTTTTTTAGATTTTTTTTAAAATTTTTAAATTTTTGTTTTTTTCCAATTATCATTTTTTTTGATTTTTTTTTGTTTTGAACATTCACCTTTAAAAGTTTTATTTGGAACACTTCTACTTTTGACAAAATCAATAAATTGTTGTGTTTGAATTTGTGACATCCGGTAAATCTGAGACATTAACCGTACATCTAATTAATCATGTTTTGCATTAATTACGTGCATATAGACATGATTGTTATTGATTGAGTCCATAAAGTCTAGCAAAGTTCAGATAAACGCATAGGTTTGCATTTGGTAGCTGTTCGATGTCGTCTGATTGCGTAATGGTCAAACTTCACAAACGAGCATTGGTGATTATTCGATAAATTTTTATAAGTAAAATTATTTCAATATGTCGGGAAAATAAAATTAATGCCATTAGTATGTCTTGGGTGTGAAAAATAAATAAAAACATAATATAAATACATTAATATCATTTTTTTTTTGTTTTCTTGCAAACAAAATACAAATTAACATCGACAATTGTAATTTTTCACCAAATAATGTGTTATTATGTGTTTATGTTGTGTCTAGTAGTATGTATGCCCTAACTAAGTGTAATTGGATGATAACAAGATGTAAACGACATTTTAAATCAAACTAAACAAAATTAATCATGAAAGGGACACGATTTAATATTTTAAGCCTACTTTTCACCAAATCATTCGTTGCCAAGCCTTTTTTTCAACCAAACCACACCCATCCCCCTATAGTTTTGTGATTTGCTTGTTGAGTTGGCTAAAGGGTGCATGCTTGGTCTTGGAGTTCGGGTGAAATGATTATGTTGGTGGAAGACTAGAAATTAAACCACATGTAGTCTTCCATTCCTCATTTTCACTTGCAAGACCAAGACGAACCCTCTCTTGTTCTCTCTGATTTTGGCCAAGAGGGCACCCCTATCCATCCTCATTTTTCAAACCCAAATCACTTAAAATCAAGTAAAAATCACCATAGTTTTGAGATACAAAGAAGGTTTGGAGCTTAACCTTAGAGTTGTATCTTAAAAGACAAGAAAACCTCATCATCCATCCTTGTCGAAGTTTTCCATAGCTAGGCTAATGGTAAAGTTCAACTCTCATGTTGTTTATCTTGTTATTGTCTATAGCGTGCGAGATATGTTCACCAAATGAGATGTTGGTGGATTTGTGTTAAAAACAAACTAATTGAGTGTTAAAGGGAAGATTTTGGATGGTGGATGTGTGTGATTTGAGCTATCTATGTTTGTGTACAAGTGTGTGTTCTTGATGCCTGTTTATGTATGACAAAAGCATTTGTATGTTGTATGTTGTTGGATGATGATCATGAGACTTGATAAATGTTGTAATGTGATTATTTTCCTTATAATGTGTGTGTGTCTATGGTCGTGGATGTGTGTATATGTTCTGAGGGTGATGTGTTCTTGAAAATATGTTAGAACCCTAAAATGTTATGTTTGGTGGTGAAACTTGATTATTGGTGTTTTGATCATGATAAGTGCATTTATATACTAAGTGTGTATGTTAAGATGATATTTGTTAAGTGCATGTATATACGCATACTTGGATACTTAAGGGGAAATCATGCTGATTTTTTCTTAAATAGTAACTCGTTAAAATGTATACATATGGATTAAATTTGGAAAACGAAATTCTTCAAATTTCTTAAACGGTATTCACAACTTTATAGAGATTGCCAAGAACTATGTTAACGATCAACACAAAGTGTTTTGACCATGTAGATGATGTTGCAATGAGATACAACATGATTTGAAAACAATAGGAAACCACATACACGAGAATGGGTTTCTACTATACATACACCAGGAACATCCACAGGCTTTAGAGATAGCAATCCTTTTTTTCTCACCAAACATGTACTCTAACAACAAGTAATGAGATGTTAGATTTAATTGATGATGTTATGGTGGAATAACATACACGTACCCTAGGAACTATACATACACCAGGAACAAGTACTCCAGCAATAAATGATGGAATTGGTTTAGACCCAAAATTTGATGAATTGTTGAAGGAGCTCTATACCGAGCTATACCTTGGTTGTATGGACAGATAGTTTGTTTGACCAACTTTTATAGTTTTTAAGAGTTGCATTCCCAAAAGAAAATAAAATTCCAGTGTGTAAGCTAAGAAGAAGATGAGTAAGATTGGTTTAGGATATGAAAAAAAATCCATGCTTGCATTAATGATTGCAATTTGTTTTGGAAGGAGAATGCCGATATGGAAAATTGTCTGGTTTGTAACGAGAGCAGATGGATGGACAAAAAAACAAAGGGGGAGAAAATAGCAAAAAGATGTTGGGTACATAAACGGCGTTGGTCATGATGTTAAAAAATGTTACACAGGAGTTCATACCCACTGCCACAACAACAACAATGGCAAGAAATGCATCAAATACAACAAGAACTGCAAAAAATAGACAACAACAACAAGTAAGTGTAAGTGCAACCATTCTCAAACTAAGCATTAATGCATTAATGAGACTACGACAACAACAGGAGTTCCAAATTAAACATATACCAAATGGATTATATGAAACGAAAATTGACTAAAGATGATGATTAAGAATTTAGTACTTTTATTTAATTTTAAATTTGAAGTTTGAAGTTTGAACTTGATAAGGATGAAGGTGAATATTTTGTATTTTGAACTTTCGATTAGTATAAAATGTGGTTTTACAATTTTAAATTGATTGAATTTGGTTAAAAACGCAGGGTAGAAACTGTAAATATAAAAAAAAAACATATAAAAAATTGAATTGTATGGGTAACTTATCGTCTCTATTAATTTAAAATTAAAAAATTAGCTAACACCTGTAGGGACAATTTGTTGTCCGGAGATGTCTAGTTTAACTTTTCTTTTAATGTTTCTAAAGACGATATTTCGTCTCAATACATCTAAAATAGAAAAACTTATTTCAGATTTATCGGGACAACATGTCATCCCTGAGAAAAGAAAAAATCCAGTAAAAATGATTTTATACATATTGGAAATTTCATGTCGTAACTACAGATTTAAAACATTTTGTGTGTCGTCCCTAAAAGTTACCTATTGTGACAAGTCCCTAAAAGTTACCTATTGCTATAAGGATGAACTAAGCACCATGTAGGGACAGTCTTCTAGGGACAAAATATGTGGAATTCACAACCCCTATAGGCCTAAATAACCAATTGGGACGAGATGTCTGCTAAAAAGAAATTAGCTTGCATAATTGTGTTGTATTTACAATAATCAAAAACTCAAAAATCTGCCTACACAGTAAATCTAGATCCCTTTTATACTTAAGAATCATAATTTAAATAGAAACCGTATTAAGATAAATAACCTTCTATTTAAACTTGTAGATAACCGTGTAACTTTTCAATTCAGGTATGTAACTGTGTAGCACATTTAAACTATCACGAACCATATATCAACTTTATATTCACAGTTTTTCAAATTACGTTGCATTGTTTTAGTAAGTTTTATACCGAAAAATGAAACTCAAAGCTATGATTAAAAGAGGGCTCTGTATGGTTATATGTTTTTCTTGATATGAATATATATTTTTAAATAGTTGATAAACACCAGAAATGTATTTGGAAAACAGCTAGTTGTTAGGGATTTAAATCATCGTTTGTATAAATGAGTTGACTATTTCCATTCAACTATAGGTCATTTTATTCTTCAACAAGAAAGGTGACAACTTTACTATATAATATATGCGTATTTTTTATTTTATTTTTTTGTATTACTTGTCAACAAGTTTCCATTGTGTTCTCCGGCTATGACACATGTGTGCTTTTGAATATTGGAAATTGGCGGACATGACAATAACTTTTCGTGCCTTATATTGTCTTCTAATATCTAACCACATTCGAAGTAATTCTAATGGCTTCTACATCATCCTCTACATGTGTGGGTTCTTCATGCCCAAACCGTACCGAATTTAATGTTTTCCTAAGCTTTAGAGGTGAAGATACTCGTAATGCATTTGCAGATCATCTCAATGAAGCATTAAAACGAGCAGCAATTCATACATTTAGAGATGATGATGACATCAAAAGAGGTCAATATTTAGAACCCAAAATTGTTAAAGCAATCGAAAATTCAAAGGCTGCAGTCATTGTATTGTCAGAAAACTATGCCAAATCCAGATGGTGCCTTGAAGAGCTTTCGTTGATCCTCGAACAAAAGAGGAAGAGCAATCATTTCGTTTTGGCAGTATTTTATCATGTTGATCCCTCTGATGTCAGGAACCAACGAGGATGTTTTGCCATAGAAGGGTCAAAGTGGAGAGAAGTCGATGTAAATAGGTGGAAGTCAGCCCTAAAGGAGGTTGCTAATTTGAAAGGAATGGTTGCTTCAGGGTAAGATTTTCCAATAATACAACTAGGATCGCATGCTAGTTAACTTTGATTATGGGTGTTATTGAATTTTCGAATGGAAAAGGAATTTGTGCTTGTTGTTTCAATTTGTGCTTCTTTTGTTCCAGGTCTGAAACAAAATTCATTGCAGATATTGTTGATACAATTAACCATCAACAAGCTATGAAACTTAGTAGTACACCAAGAAATCTAACTGGAGTGGAGACTCGAACCAAATATATTAATTCCTGGTTGAAAGATGAGCACTACAACAACAACAACAACAACAACAATGTATTAGCAATTTGTGGAATGGGGGGTAGTGGCAAGACTACACTGGCCCAATATATATACGACTTGCACAAGCACAACTTTGAAAGCAGCTGTTTTCTTGAAGATATAGGAAAACACTTTAAAGAAACTTATTGTATGCTTAGGCTACATAAACAATTTTTAACCAACGTTTTAGGCGGCATTAGTACAATGATATCTTGTGTTTCTGAGGGTACTACTATGATTAGGGAGGCCTTGCATATGAAAAAAGTGCTTATAGTTCTTGATGACATAGATGATAAAGACAGATTAAGCGCTTTACTTGGAACAAGTGCCATCCATACACAAAGCAAGATTCTGATAACAACCAGGCTTCTAGATATAAATACATGGTTTGAGTCCATATCTTGGAGTTGTCAAGTGCATAAACTCAAATTGTTAAATAATGATGAATCATTACAGTTATTTTGTTGCCATGCTTTTGGATCCAAACATCCACTGAAAAGTTTTAGCTGCCTTGCAGCAGAGTTGGCTCAATATTGTGGAGGAAATGCACTTGCTCTTAAAGTTTTGGGTTCTTCTCTATATGTTAATGCCGAAGACCCAAGGAAAAGAAACATAATAATGGAAATTTGGAGAGATAGATTGAACTCACTAAGTTCTTTGAAAGGAGACCTTGATTATAACATCCGGGGTGTATTACAAGAGAGCTTTGACTCCTTGTCACTTTCAGATTATAGAGACTTATTTCTGGATATTGCTGTTTTCTTTGTTGGGAAAGATAAGGATTTTGTGGTTAAGATATTGGCGCATAAGTGGAATGTGAAAGTTGGCATCACGACTCTCGTCAACAGGAGTCTTCTAACCGTCTCATCAAATAAGAAACTTATGATGCATCCGTTGCTTCAAGATATGGGAAGAAATATAGTTCGTGAAGAGTCCAAAGATCCTGCAAAACATACTAGAGTCTGGTGCAGTGATGAAGCTTATCGTGTGTTAACAAATGGAGAAGTAAGATGCTTCTTATTTTTCAATGTAGAACCACCTATTTCAATTAAAATAATCTCTTTTTTATGCCTTTCTTTACAGGGTTTAGAAACAATTGAAGGTCTAACACTTGACACACGAAAGCTAAACAAAGGGACAAAGGTTAGTCGAATAAGTGAAATATAATGTCTGGTTCCTTCGTTTCTTTTGGGAGGCAGACTCTTTCCAAGTAGACATTCCATTATGTAGACTCTTAAAACTAAGGAAACACCAAAATTCCAATTTTTGCTAGCAACAATTGTTGGAAATAATCATCCATCTTGTTAAGTTCGTAAGTTTAGTTAATAAACTTTGTTAGCATAGTTAGTGCCTTAAATGTAAACATATGAAACATTGGGCTAGTATTGTAAATTGTTAGAATTATAAATGGAACGTCGCGTTCTTTTGGGTGACCATTGCGTCGGTTCCGATGTAGGTTTCCGGCGAGTATAAATATGCTTGTAGGAATCACTTGTATTCGTTTGTTCATACAAAAATAGTAATACGAATCAGTTACATATTAATTGATCTAGTTGTGTATCTTGATTTTGTTTATTTTGTGTTTCTTTGAACGACAAAGAATCTCACGTGTAAACCTACCTCCTCGGGGCTATGTATAAGGTCAACTCCTCCACTGCCATGAGACCGTACCCCTTGATGCGCGGGAACCAGATGAAATCCGTAAACCCTCGCCCCCAGTCAGGTTTGAACCTGGGATTAAAGCCCGGATTCGTCCTTTCACCCAGTTGTCCGTCGAAAATGGCCCGAACGGGAATTGAACTTGCGTCTCACTAGGGAATGCATGCCTCTTACCACAGAACCATTCTCAGGACAATCAACATTAAAATTGTATTAGATACATTTAATATGAGTTTCAGTGCATTTAAATTCAGATATGCGGAATGCTAATTCTATCAGTTATGTTATACTTTTAGGCATCAGCAATTAAAATAAGCTGGCTTGCAAAGATGCACAAACTTAAACTGCTCCAGATCAATTATGTGAAACTCAATGGGTCCTACAAGAAGTTTCCAGAATTGAGATGGTTGTGCTGGCATGGATGTCCTTTGAAAACAATACCCTTAGGCTTATTTATGAGCAACTTCTTGGTGGCAATAGATTTGACTGGAGGAAACTTGGAAATATTTGAGCCGCCCAAGGTAGGACTTATGCTTATTGTTCAAGACAATCTTCATTTGAACGTACCATCATAAACTCAACTTGTTTCTTTCTTGAATAGGTTATTAACTCGCTGAAGATTCTAAATCTTAGTAATTGTATGAAACTTGTCAGTATTCGCAAACTCGACCGGCTCCCTCACCTCGAGACTTTGATCCTTTGGTGTTGTATAAATCTAACTCATGTTTGTCAAACCATAGGAGGCCTTGAGAGTCTTTCTCTATTGAACTTGGCAGGATGTAAAAAGTTATGGAAGGCTTCATTGAATAAGAAGCTTCTAAATTCACAAGAAAGGGTAAATTCTTTATGTGTTGGTGGAGGAATTCCAAAACAACCGTTGTTTTCCTTACCACAATCGTTAAAGCTTTTGTTTCTCGATGACTGCAATCTTGAGCATCACAGTGACATTAGTGTTGAATGTAGTGACCAATTATTTGCCATTAGTTTAAAAGGAAATCTATTTGAGTTGATGCCCAATAACATCGATCTTACAATGCTACGGGAACTCAACTTGAGTCATTGTAAAAATCTCAAGTCCATATTGTGTCTCCCTAGCACGCTAGAGGAGTTGTATACATATGATTGTAAATCACTGGAGAAAGTAACATTTCAAGCAGCTCGTTTCAAACTGCGGAAGTTTGAATATAAAGGATGTTTTAAACTTTGTGAAGTTGAAGGCCTTTTTAAATTGGTGGCCATAGAAGAACTTGATGAAGCAGATCTCGGACATATGAAATGGATCAAAGCGTATCAAAAGCATAAGGTGCATAAGATTGGTGATGAGATCACTGAAGGAAGTATTTGTCATATCCAGGTTATTTCCTTTAAGATTTTACAACACACAAAATGTATCTATGTCACACCTGAAAACTAATTGATATACGACTAACTAGATTTTTCTACAATTTGTCTGCCATAGGTTTTGTACGAATATGGTATAAGGAGCACCTCTCTACGAGGCATAAAAGATCATATCATGATGGGATTTGAGCATACGTCAACACTTGAATTCTTATCTTTTCGTGTGTCTTCACATCCAAAGAATTACAAGATCCAAGAGTTGAATGTAAGTTGCTTATACAGATTATCAGGATCCAAGGCTAAGGATATGTGGCCTTTGTTCATCATAATTAGCAACAAAACCAAGGGTGTTACATGGATATACAACCCTTTAGTGTATTGCAAACCTAGAGTTGATGAAGATACTATGTGGTTAAGTTATTGGCCAATTGGTAACATAATAGACATTGGTGATGAAATGTATGTGTGTATCTTGGTGGAGGAAGGAATGATAGTAAGCAGATGTGGTTCCAACCTTATATATGTAGATGATGGTGAAGTAGAGCATGAAGAAGACATGGAAAATAAGACGATGACAACGGAAGAAGTGATAGGCGGAGATCTATCTGAGTTTGAGGTGACAATAGGAGTGTACTATCTATGCCGCCATGATTTCTTCAAGTCATCATCCCCTGGTTTGATAAAGAAATGGTTTGGTGATACCATTCCATCTACAGGTAAGTTCCCCTATGAAGTCATTTTGAATACTTATGATGCTCTAAATATTGACATCAACGATTATCATAGAGTTACAAGGATGGAAAAAATCTTACCAATCGGAGTACTTGGATGCATCAAGTATGCACCTGGAATATATAGAGGAGCTTCATGAAGACATCCTTCACAAAGTATGTATGTTTACCTATTAGTTGAGGTTAATGCATGTGGAGTCAAGGGCCAAAACTTGGAATACATAATTAAAAAACACCGGCTCTTTTTAGAACAGCTAACTCATACTACCTATAAACCTACATATAATCTGCATATTTTGTCCACCATAAGACTTAGACTCTCAACAGTACGGAGAAACATTTTTTTTCCAACATCTATACACCACTAGGCCAACGGCCCTTTAGTAAACAATGTTTTTTATATGTTTTTTTATTTATGATGCCTAACTCATACATCCACTAAAGCTACACTTAATCTACATTGTTTTCCACCATGAGACTACACAGTGCGTTTACAACACAACTTGAAAGCGGTAGGCTACAAATCCCTTGATAATTTCTTTCTGAATATGATATAACTAACTCACCATCATCCTTACATATATGAAGAGCGAAATCAACAATAATGATGAATAGGATAATCCAAACTTGAACGTACATGCCTCACCACTACAATAAGAATTAAGGAGTATTCTCATTAGAATATTTAATTATATTCTTATATTCTTGTTATTCGATTTCTATAATGATAGCCTTAAATTATTGCATGGTATTGTCTATTAGAGGGAAATAGTTCACAACATTTAATAGAAAATAAATCTAACATGTCAGTGAAGAGGATGAAAAGATTAAACCTTTGAAACCACATATGAGATGTTAAGAAATTGGGTTTAATACTTAACTAACTAAAATGAACATTCCTCATGTTCGGAAACCAAACTTAACTTGTTTTCTAAATGTAAAGAATACAATATGACTATAACTTCAAATTTAAAGACAAAAAAGTACATGAATGTTGTCAACTTGGTATATTAAAAAATGATTATTTACAGACTTAAATAAACAAAATGACTACTTTCAAATAAAAGTAAACAACTTGTTATATTTCAATTTAACTTTTAAGTAAAACTTCACATCACTATTATAAGTATTGGGAATAAGAATTAAAAAAAATACCAGGCTCCAACTGTAACCTAACAAAAAACCCCAAATTGCGTTATATTACAACAAAGATTGAAAGTTTAATAACTTTAAATATAAAATAATTTAAGTGAATTTAGTGGATAGATAGATAAATGAAACAAGAAAAAGTGGATGTTAATGCCTCAATAGGAAGTAAGGAGTATTCTAATTATTATAATATTTAAAAGAATAATTTAGTGAATTTGAAAAATTTTGTGAATTTATACGTGAATGCCTCATTTAGAACAAAGTGGGCTTATATTTTTGAAACGTGGATCCTATTACGCAAAAACTCAATATGAGATACGGGAAGCAAGAAATATATAAACTCAATATGACATGTACGTTTGACTTTCATCTTCACCTATACATACAATAATGATATGATGACGATGATGATGATGCATTAAGGTATTGTCCCGTGATGGTAGTGACTGAATTCTACTTCGAATGACCGAAACCGAACCTCTTTCTAACAGAATTTCTGATCCAAAACTTCTAATATTCGTATTTAGCTTTCAAATCAGATTCTTTTTTGTGGTGGGTGGGGGATAAATTAAGAACCAACCGCACTAACAAGTAGTTAGACGAAAACAAAAATAATTACTTCATCAAGTTCATCTTTTGATTCCTAAAAGTTTTCTCGTTTCAAGCCCTTCAAAGCATCCTCCAAGACGTCATGAAAACGGCCTACATCAAAGTTATTTTGTTCTTTTGCATCACAAGCGGATCCATCTAACTCACTAAAATCCTAAATTACTCGGCTTTTTAAACATAAGGAAATATAAGTCGAGCCACTTTGACCACACTTTCTTTGCTAGCTCACAATTTGCCAAAAGATAATAAAAATTTCGAATTCGATTTTCACGCATCCTTTAAAAACATAAAAATATATGTTATATATGTATGTATGTATATATTAAAAATATATAACATATAGAACAATTGTTGAAAAAAAACCCAATCCGGCTCACTTCGCCCTTGTCCGACCATACCCTTCCTCAGAAGTCACAAGCAGGGCCGATTTTGAGGAGGGACAGGGTGCGCGACCACAAAAACCCACTCTCCTCGGGGCCCGACAATTTTAGGGGCCTATTTTTATCATCGCATGAAACACGAAATTTTTCACTATTCTTTGGGACAACATCACCCTCACGGCGTTAGGCCCCAACTCTCACTCGTCCAACAGGCGAGTCACGTTTGCGCCTATGGCCCTCGTTGGAGATTGTTTGACCGGTGGGACCATATAAATAGGTAAACTCAAAAACTCGGTTGATTTATATATTTTTTGTGTGTGTATTTATTTCAGGAAATTTGGCTGGGATTATTTAATAGCAAAAGTAACATCCGCAAGATAAAGGGTATGGTATCTAGGCTCGTGGGAGTTGAAAAGGTGTACTACTTTAGTGACAAAAATATGTTGTACGTGTCAGGTTGTGTTGATTCTATGGCGGTGCAAACCTGTGTAAAAGAATTCGAGAACACGCTAAAGATCTTAACCGTTAATTACACCGTAAATCATATTCGAAAGCGGTACCACATGAATAATGTTATGTGGGGACCAAACTTCATAACAAGTTAAATGAACGTTAGAGAGTATTTATTTTCATTCCTATCCAAAATCATGTGTTTCTTCTGGGACGATCTTCAGCACTAATGAATAAAGAAGAACCTGTTATGTTAAGACTAGGCCCAAATGGCTTAGCCTTAGCCCATGCACTTGTACGTGGGTAATCTAAGAATCTTTCAATGTCTCTTTTTATTTCTTGGGTATCTTTTATACTTTTATTCGTATTTGGATTAGAGTGAGTGGTTGCTAAAATAAAGGGATATATTGGGGATGCCATTATCTTTTCGATTGGTAACAGTGTTTATAATTACATTAAAAAACACTATATTTTTTTTCTTCTTTTCAATTAAGTAACATCTTTTTATATTTTTATCATTACTTTTTCTCTCACCTCCACTTATATCTTCTTTTAAAAAATATTAAAAATCTAACATTGAATAATGACCCTCCAATTTATTGATATATAGTAATATTTCCCCCCATCCATTCATAACCGCTCTAAAAAATATAAAGTATACACTCACATAAATACATAGGTTTTATTGTGAATGCTTTAAGTGGTGGTAGAAGTGTTTACGGTTCTTGTTTATTAAAGAGAAGTTCATTAGTTTAACAGAGATATGCATAAATTTTAATCTTAATTTCCTCTATCCTACCAAGCGCTGGTTGTAGACGAATAAGGGGTGGTTGCAGTTGGGAGGCGGTGGTTGTAGTTGGGAGGTGGTGGTGGATGGGTGGTGACAGTGGGTTTTTAGAGAGAGAGAGGGGGGGGGGGTCTCTGGGTGATAGTGGCGTTGGTTGTAGATGAAGAAGGGGGTGGTTGCAGTTGGGGGGTTGGGTAGATGGTAGTTGTAGTGGGTTATAAATGGGGGAAATGAAGGGGAGGGGGAAAGACATGTTTACCTTCATGTGCATTTCACGTCACCATGTTTAATAGACTTTTTAAAAAGAGTTAGGTGTAAATGACAATACGTGCAATGATTTTTCATATAAAGGGTAAAACATGGCAATTTTCGTTGAAAAAGACACCACATGAAAACTGATATTAAAATAAAGGACAAAACGTGTAATTTTTTTCCTCATTTTACCAGCACAAAAGCGTAAAGAAAGTTTTATAAAAAAGGATATATTATATAAACATTAAGAAAATATGATATGTTTTATCTATACGAATCTATGGATATACAAATAAGAAAGTTTTTAAACTCTAGTTATATGAAATTAAAGATAAAAATCTTATATATGATTCACCTAGGATTTCTAATATTGAAAAGTCATATATGACTACATGTTTTAACAAACATTAAAGGACAATAAGTTTTCGATTCTTTTGTTGATGAAGATATTTTTATTACAAACTAAATATTATCTATAAAACTTCTAAATAACATTTGAAGCTTTATAAAAATATTTGATAACGTTCTCGTGTGTGGTAGTCCCACTAATAAAAAATGATAATTATCAAATGCTTTAGAATATAAAAATAAGTTATGTCTGGATCCTATAATTAAATTGTTTTTGTTCTTTTACTTTACTAGAGAGTGACATGGTATTGTAAAGTATTTATTAAGAAAGGTTCATCAACAATATTGCTTTGTAAAAATAGTTTTATCATACACGTTCTATACCTAATTAATATGCAATTTCAGTAATATCTTATGTCAAAATATCGTATTATAATGTCTAAATCTTATAACTAATTGCTTAATAATTATATAACTCATTATCCCATGTTTTTGTAAGTGGTGGTAGAAGTGTTTAGTGTTCTTGTTTGTTTACTGTTTTGTATCCCTATGTTAGGGAAGTTCATTAGTTTAATAGAGATATGCACACATTTTAGTCTTAATATCCTCTCTTTTTTTCTATTAAGTTTCTTTCTATTTTCTTAGACCAATCAATTGTCAGATGGAACCTAATACCTTTATGTGAGTTTAGATTATTAATTGTGCTGGATCGACGAGTTAGTTCTTCAACCCTAAGATTATAACCTATCCCATAAATTTATTTGTGCTGTGGCATTTCAACCTCCTTAAAATCATGTCGTGTTTTGTGGTGACAGTTTAATATGTGTATGTGATATTAGTTCACATACAAGTAATGACTAACGCCCCTTAATAATTTAAACAATCATTTGTTACTCTGAGTCAAGTAGGTTTATTGGTTAGCTCGATATTAGAAGTGAATGCATGGTCAATTATTTATAATTGGGTAATTCACCAATAACATATATATGTTTTAACTGAAGAGTTGATAAGGAGATATAAAAAGTAAATTCACTTTAAAAATTAAAGTTGTTAATACTTAACAATTTTTAAGTCCAAAAGTATATAAACGTTTTTAAACACTTAAACAGGTTGAAAGGTTAAGTCTTTTATTGAATGGGTGAGGTTCGGATTAACCTATTTATTAAATTGGTCGTGGACAGGGTGAGATTTTAGAAAACTAGATAGGGAAAGGGGAATCATTTTACTTATTTTGCATGAAAATCAAAGTCATGTAACACTTAAAATATGTTGTGTAATATATTAAGCTAGAAATATGAATAATAAAAACAGAGTCAAGATCAATAAGAAAACATAATGACAAGAAAATTATTGTGATTTGCCAAACATGGTTTGAGGGTTTTTAGATATGAAATCCAAGAATATTGTTGTGAAAACCGGTAATTTTCGATCGATCAATTAGTGCATAACAAATGTTAGAATGATGATAACTGATATTTTAGACTAAATTTAACTAAATAATGCCTCTGAAAAGTTCAGGAACATCTTTTCGACTTCACGTTACGCGATTGATGAATTATGGAAATTTTATCGTACGTTGGGACTTTACCGAATAGACACCGGACAAAACTTTGACAACACCAAAAATACAAGTCATTACTTATATATTAAATGCATTAGATATAATTTGTGAATTATTATTGATTCCGAATGCAACTGTACGTAAACACGAGCGAATACACGACGAAGAGTACGCACATGCGTCGAAGCAGGAGCATCAAACTCGTTGATTATATCAAACTTCGATATCCGATTATTGATTTAGCTTCGTAACAAATTTTAATACTTACAGTTCACTTTGAATCACAAGATGGAGAGGAATAGACGAACAAAGCATGATTACGCGATTTAAATATTTAATTTAGTTGTTTACAAATATAATTTATTCCATATAATTATACGGCGGTGAAACGAGTAAATCAGTGAAAGCGAGAGAGCGTTGTCGGGTCAGGTCCAATACACAATGCCTTATCTACCGGGTAAACTCCACACTACTAAACCCCTTACCCATTTAACCCATCTTACCCTGGATATAAATACCCCATTATAAACCCTACCCCCCATATGTTATCTTCTTCAAAACACACACCTGCATATGCCTCAACACTCACATACACACCTGCATATGAAGAATCAAAGTGGAGAGTGAGAGCCACGTCGAGCCAGAGGTGCACAACACGACCACCACCACCGGCGGCGACACTATGGTGGGTGGCATCGGGTTCAAGCGAGGGAGAAAGAGAGAGGTAGCGGCAGAGAAAGAGATAGATCGGAGAGAGAGAGAGAGACGACGGAGGGAGAAGGGGAAGGCCGGCCACCCTCTACGGTGGAGCGGCAGCGGACAGACGGCAGCGCTGTCATTCTGGCGGCCGGAAACGAGCGGCGGTAGGCCGTTTTTCCGGTGAAAATCGACAACAGCAGCGACGGTAGCTGCAGTTTTCTGGTAAACCATTTTGATGTCCCCTTTTTAGATCTTTCTGGATCCACGTTAGTTTCGGCTACCTGTTGTTTCAGGCGGGGGCCGAGGTGCTACGGTGGAAGGTGACGGCAGTGGTGGTGGTCTTGTGTCGGAGCGGCGGCAGCCGGTGGTGGTGGCTCCAGCTACAACGGCAACATTGGTGGTGGTTTTATTGTTTCGGGTTTTTGGGTTGGGTTTTCATGGAACATAGCAACCCGGGTTTCAGTTTTGGATTTTGGTTCTAACTTGGTGCTCGGTTCAGATTTAGTTCGGGTCAGATTGTAGCTCGTTCACGGTCAACGCAAGTCGAATCCGGTCAACTCAGTCAACACGGGTCAAACCCGGTCTACTCAGTCAACACGGGTCAACAGGTCATCCGGTCAAACCCGGTCATTTGACAGGTCAACCAGTCGACGCAAGCCTTGGTAAATTATTAACCACGTGAAATTTATAATATTTCTTTTATAAACATCATTTAAACACGAAACCGAGCTTGACCCGACCGACCAACGTTTACACATTAGCAACAATTTGGGATTCGCGGCATAATTTATCCGTCTACCGACCGACTATGCAAAAGTTTTGATATGTTGATATATATATATATATATATATATATTTATAATATAAATAACGAGATACTTATATAAAAATTAAAACACATTTTCAAATACATTTTCATTCAAATTACAAACTAGAGTACAATTACAAAGGAAACAAAAATAAACATTCATTCTAAGGCATTAACTTGTTTATTCTTCTAGGCCATCCTATGTGTTTCTTTTCTCAACCGGATCACCTGTATCATGTGTAAAAATAGGGTTTTGGGTCAACAAAAGTTGGCGAGTGAATCTTATTTAAATATTTGAAAGGTTTAGTTATGTTGGTTATTTGAATAAAATTGTGCATAACCAAATATGAATAAACGTAAATGTAAATTTAATCACAAAACACATAATATTAAATAATGCACACGCACACACCAAATGATGAACAATGAGGCACGCGATGTTCAACTCGTCTCCCACGAGGAACTGATGGGCCTAATGAATGATTTTGAGGCACGCGATGTTCAACTCGTCTCCCACGAGGAACTGATGGGCCTAATGAATGATTTGCACGCAACTTGACAAAATTGTAATCACACATCACAACAAACCATATAATCACATAATCTCAATTAATGCACAAGCACACACCAAATGATGAACAATGAGGCACGCGATGTTCAACCCGTCTCCAACGAGGAACTGATGGGCCTAATGAATGATTTGCACGCAACTAGACTAAATGTAAACACGCATCACAACAAACAATATTTACATCTCGAGTTTAGTTCATATAATGGTAATAGCACGAGTTTGAATAAATGAAATAATTAAAGCGACACATGATACACCCCAAAACATGAATAAAAAGGGGAATTTGTAAGAATTCACTCACAATGATTGCGTTTCTTGGATTGATGATGAATGCGTACGAATTTGGATTTAACCACGAGAGAAACTAACCTAAATAATAACATAATAATTCGATAAATAAATAACTTTTATTTGAGATTAATATTTTTAATTAGTGTTCTTAATGGGATTGTTAGATTTATTTTTTGTGAGTTCAATGAAATTTTCTAACTTCAAAAATATTATTTTTAAGTGTTTTTAATTGATTTTTAAATTAAATAAATAAATAAAAAGAAATAAAACTTTTGACTTTTTTGACCGTTGACCGGACCGTTGACCGGTCGGACTGTGGTTAAGTGTGCGCTGAGTGAGGTTCGAACCCGAGACCTCTCGTACGCGTGCACGCAGCTCTACCAACTGAGCTACGTGTCTAACCCGAAATATTTTCTGTTTTAATTATATATATATACTAATTAATTGTTATTTTATTTGAGTTTATATTAAACGATTTAAAATGGCCGAACCGCTTGCAGGGACCCGGAGTCGAACTCGGGTCCTTCGGTTCGTATGCGCACAGCCCAACCAGTTGGGCTGTGTGTCTAATCTGATTAATTCACGGATTATAATACTCTTATAAACATATTGTGACATGTTCTGATTATGTTCTAAAAACATTGGTTTTATTTCTGAAAGTCGGTACGTTGTAAGATTCGAACTCGTGACGTGCGTTGTATGTTTGCACACAGGCCACCACTGGACTGTGTGTCTAACCCGTTTGATTATGTGATTTTAATTATATTTATACTTATTCCTGACTTCGTCTTCTTCGTTTACAAACACCCAGATCAGAGAGTTCCGACTGTTTTGTTTAACTCGATTATCAAAACTTATAATTAGTTGAAATGTAATAGTTAACGAGATTAAAGAACAGAATGTACCAAAACAGTGCGTTCAATTCAGATTTCCGGCAAGGGGCGTTGGCTCTGATTGGTGATCTCCGTCTGAGTGAATCAATCAACGGTTTTGATCAATGAGTTGTGCAATTAAGGTACTAAACAAAGGATATCAGGGGGTTTAGATGATTGTACCGATTCACAGCGAAACTTCGGAATTTTCAGAGATTTTCCGGCGAGTGTAGGAATTTCCGGCAACGTTGCCTGAGACGGATTCTGGTTGAACGATTTATGTTAGTACTTGTAACATCCGTAAAAAAACCGGGTTAACCAAACCCGCTTTGTTTATTAACCGAACAACCAGTTAAAAATTTCGTTGCGTATTTAATGCTCAAATTAATTTTAAACGATACATAATTAATAAGTATATTAGAATATAAAAATTTATATTTGAAAATGTATTAAAAATAGTGAAATAAAAATTAAATGCTGATGCCGGGTTTCGAACCCGGGTCAGCCGGGAACCACAAAGACTTAACACACACATTCCACCACTCCGCCACTTGATGTTTTTGTAAGTTTTAGGAAACAATTAAATCATATGTTAAACCAAGAATCGACCTGTTACGCTAACTAAAACCGTTATCGGCTTCCAAACGTCCAAGACGTTTAGATGATCACGGATTTCTGATCATAACCGATAAACCGACAATTTTAATCAATTCAGTCTTGAATGGACTTGAATTCAAGTGGTGATCGGTTTTAATAACTGAAAATCTGCACTTCCTGAATTACTCCAACAATAGCACCCTCTCGCGACTCAAACTCATCCGCAGAACCTCCAATTTCACTTTCGCTCTACTTTCAGTTCGTCGGTAAAGCTTTTTGAACTCGCCGGACTTTCGCCAGAAAACCGTGTCTTCCATCAAATCAGTAAGTTTCTCAATTCTTTCATCGTCTATCAGTTGTTAAGCTTTTGCTAACTCAAACCCTTCAAACAGAATCAGTTCCAGGCGACGATATCGGATAATCATCATTCGCCGGAAAATCTCTGAAAATTTCTAGAACTCGCTGTTAAACGGTATAAACCTTTAAACTGTAACATCCGTAAAAAACGGATTTTACCAAAAACCCGCTCCGTTTATTAACCGAACAATCAGTCAAAAATTTCGTTGCGAATTAAATGCCCAAAATAATTTTAAACGATACATAATCAATTATTATACGGGAATATATAATTAGTTTTTGAAAAACTGTCAAAAATATGAAAATAAAAATACTTTGTTTATGCCGGGTTTCGAACCCGAGTCAGTACCGGTCATCAAACAACTTAGCACTCAACACACAAGCCACTGCGCCACTGATGTTACTTGTTAATTATTAAGATCATTTAATTCATATCATAACATTCCGAATTCAAAACCGGCGCCCAAAGTCCAGTCGTCGGAAATCCCGGCAATCTCGCGAGTTTTTAACGAATCCTTCCGTTATAACGTAAAACTTTAAACCTATATCGGTTATAACCGATGTCTGAATCCGCGACCAAAGTTATAACCGCCGGAGAAATTCAAACCAATGAATCCAGTTGGAAATCGGGCCAAATACATCGACGATTTGCCCTATAAAAACCACCTCGAACCTTTGCAAACATTTTCGCTCAAAACCGCACCCTTTCTCGGCGAAAACTCACTCGCCGGAATATCTCTGCTCATCACCGGAAAACCGGGTTCTTCATTTCTGAGCCTTACTGAACCCCCTAAGCTTATACCGAAGTCACCCATACCTTTTTCAAACTTTCTGAAGACTCTCTGCTGCAAGACCCACGTCGCTGGAAAGGATTGCTGTCGCCGGAGTTTCGCCGGAGAAACAGAGGAATTCAATCGGTATACCTCACGCTTAATTTCTTTATTCTTTTTATTTAATCTCACTTGTAATTAACCATCTGTCACTAAAGAACATGTTTTAATCATCGAACCAGTCGATTTCCGATTCTGGTTAAAACCAGTGAAGAAGACGATGTTCGGTAACGTTTAAGTATAATTAAAAGCAAGATATTACTCGGGTTAGACACACAGTCCAGCGGTGGACTGTGTGCACAATAAACACTAACGTCTCGAGTTCGAATCCTGTTCCACACACGCGGCCTTAATAAAAATGACTTTTTTGATTAACCGAACCGGAGTCATACTGATATATGTTAAGTATATTAATAACCGGAAAAATAACCAAGTTAGACACACAGTCCAGTGGTGGACTGTGTGTATGTTTAATCAAAGCGCACGAGTTCGAGTCTAGTCTTCTGCATCGACCCGGACAATTATTTACCTTTTATATAAGTCAGAAATGAAAATAATTAATTTGTGTTTAAGTATAATAAAAATCAGTTAAGTTAACAAGTTGTATACACAGTCCAGCGGTGGACTGTGTGTTATCATAACCCACAGGTCCCGGGTTCGAGACCTGTGGAGCGCACCGAGTATTCAATTAAATCGTTTTTAAAATAAAAGGATTTTCTGTTTAACTTAATTAATATATAAATATAATTAAAAACAGTTATATGACGGGTTAGACACGTAGCTCAGTTGGTAGAGCTGCGTGCACGCGTGCGGGAGGTCTCGGGTTCGAGCCTCACTCAGCGCACAACAATACGCATACGAACCGGTCAATGGTCAAAGTCAAAGTCAACGGTCAAAAAAATCAAAATTTTTTATTATTTTTATTTAATTATTTTATTTAAAAATCAATTAAAAATACTTAAAAATAACATTTTTAAGGTTAGAAAATAGCCTTAAACTCACAAAAATACACCCAACAATCCTACTAAAATGGATTAATAAAACCCGTTTACTTACCGAACCATAATGATATTTATCTAGGTTAATTCCACTCGTGGTTAAAACCACTTCGTGTGCATTCAGCATCATCAACCGAACGCACCCACTGTGAGTGAATCTTACAACTCCCCTTTTTAAATTACACGTTTTGGGGTGTGTCATGTGTCATAAAAATAATTAACTCGTTTATTTAAACTTGTGCCATACCATATCGTGATTTAAACTTAGATTGTTTATATTGTTATGATTACTTATTTCATTTTGTCAAATTATATGAAATACATTCATTAAGCCCATCAGTTCCTCGTGGGAGACGAGTTGAACAACGCGTGCCTCAAAACCAATTCATTATTGTTCATGTGTGTATCATTGAGTTTATATTGTTTGTAGTGGTGTCATTCATATTATCATGTTTATGCAATTCATTCATTAGGCCCATCAGTTCCTCGTGAGAGACGAGTTGAGCAACGCGTGCCTCTAAATGTTCCATTATTGTTCATGTGTGTTTTATTTAATATCTTATGATTGTTGAATAAGTTTACATCTATTTTTACTCATGTTTGGTGGTGCACTCATTTCATAATCAATCAAATAAACTTGTTCAAATGTTTTCCATAGGATTCACTCGCCAACATTATGTTGATCCAAAAACCCTTTTACACATGATACAGGTGAACAGGTTGAAGCAAGGAAAACATAGGAAATGCCTTAGAAGAGAACAAAGAAGCTTAGATTGATAGTTAGAACATGTTGTAATATTTATTGTAAATTTTCATTTAATTGTATTTAATGAATATGAAACACATAATAAATGTCATGAGCTTTGATGATAACCCAATCATGCCCCGATCACCTTTTCCGCTGCGGGTCGGGGTGTGACAGATTGGTATCAGAGCCATGACTATAGGGATATAGGATAGGTTATTAGACCCTTAGAGCCTATGCTATAGTCTGCCTAAATTTTAATTGATTAGGTGGTTACATACAAACTTGTGATATTTATCTGTTTCATATTTGTTTATATTTACAGTCAAACATACATGCTTATATACATATTCATTATACATATATCAATGTTCATATATTCAATTCATTTTCATACTCTAATTATTCAAAGATTTTGTTACAATTTTCAAATCTCATCAAAGTAAGTTCTGCGACGGGCATGTAGTAACTGGAAGGGTACAAGTACCGGTAGTCGGAACGTCCTGTCTAGGTTGGCATTCGTATAAATCCAAAATAACGGACCAGTTTGCCTACCTGGGGACTAACGAGGAAAGTACGAAGGACCTATTAGGCCAAAGCATGCCACACCAAACGTCGTTCGAACTAACCCACTTTGAGGTGTCACCGTGTCTACACCTGGACACATTCCGAATATCACACGATGTATACATATTTCTCAATTTTCTCCGGGTTTTAGTGTACGCAACCAGGCAAACCCGTGCGAACCATATGAAAAACCGGTATTCATGGGGCCCACATGATTACAAAGGTAAAGTATGGCGGCATGTAGGGCCTAATGGCGAGCAAAGCCCAAGACATCCTATGGATGTAGTAGATTTATTTTTCTATAATTATTTTATGAATGTTCATTCCTAATGCGACCCATGATCCCAAAAGCATCCAACTCATACTCTTGACATGTATTCCTTGTAGATGTCTTCTAACCTCGCCCGTAGGAAGATGAGAGCAGGAAAAGCCCGCGAGCGCATGGCTGCTCTAATCGCTCAACAAATGGCTGCCGTAATACCTAACATTGTAATCCAAGTACAACAAGCACTTACTGCTAATTCTGTCAATCAAGAAAACCAAAACATTATCAACTCTTCCCCAAATACCACTAAATGCACCTACAAGCATTTCAAATCATGCGACCCTCCGAAATACAAAGGGACTGAAGGAGTCACCGCTCTCCTCCATTGGTTTGAAGAAATGGAGAACACTTTTCTAAATTGCGATTGCCCTGACGATCGCAAAGTGCGATATGCTACCGGTCGATTATATGGGATAGCACTTACTTGGTGGAATACAGAGAAGGCCAAACGAGGTGTGGAAGATGTTATGACCTTAACTTGGAACGAATTAAAAGAAACCATGACCAGACGATTTTGCCCAAGGAGCGAAATCAAGAAATTAGAAGATGAATTTTATTCATTGAAGCAAAAGGAAGGCGACCACACCACTTACAACAAAAGATTCCTCGAGTTACATCAAATGGTTCCCAACATGTTTACTCCCCTCTACCGTTTGATCGAGCACTACATTCGTGGTCTTCCGTCAAAAATTCAAGACTCTATAATAAGTACCAAGCCTGCAACTTTGGAGGCAGCAATGGAGCTAGCAACAGAGCTCACCGAGAACCGAATTCGAAACAAAGACTTCAAGGAGGAGAATAAGAAGGATAAAGCACCAACTGAAACTTCTGACTACACCCAAACCGAATCCCCTTCTCAACCCAGTTTTAAGAGAAAAAGAAACGGGCAACTTTTCGCTGCTATTCAACGACATCAACCAATTTCACACGCCATACCCATCCAAGCTATCCCAATCACCCAAGTGGCACCCAACTCAATTTACCCAAATAAGAAACCATATCTTGGACCTCACTCTCAATGCAACAACTGTTTTTATCACTATCCCCTAACCTTACCTTGTCGACTATGTGCAACTTGTGGACGCTATGGTCATTTGAGCAAGGATTGCCGCACCTTTCAAAACCAAACCTTTTCCCCTACTCAAAACATGGCCCAAACCTATCAACAACCCCAATACCCCGTGTACCCATATGTTCGAGCTTGTTTCAATTGTGGCGACCCTACCCACTTTAGAAACACATGCCCTCAATTGGTTAACGTCATCAACGCTCAAGCCCAATCAAACCCAGTTAACCAAGTAAACGAAGAAAACCCAACCACTAGGCCACCAGCAAGAGGAAGAGTCTTCAATATCAACGCCAATCCTGTCGAAGATAATGACGGCCCAAACGAAGATACCCAACTAGTCCTCTTCGCCGAAGATCCAGATTCAACTCCTATCGTTTAGTTTTATGTTTTTCTTTATCACATAGAATCAATCATAACTTAAGGATAAAGCCAATGAGAATTTGACAAGGATATGGTGGATACGCCGATGGTACTTCCTATATATAAGTATTCTTGTCAAAAGATCAGAGGCATTATCAGGCGGTTATGAGAGGTTCCATGTGTAATTATTGTTTAGATTATCGGTTATTATTTTCATGTAATACGATCGGCTCCGTTTGATTGAGCCTTGATCGCCCAGACATTTTCATTTTCAGTACATGCAATACGATCGGCTCCGTTTGATGGAGCCTTGATCGCACATACATTTTCATTATCAGTATCTTGTGGTTGTTGTGTTTGTTGTAGAGTCGCATAGAACTAATCATAACATGCGGATAAAGTCAATGAGAATTTGACAGGAATATGGTGGATACGCCGCTGGTACTTCCTATATATAAGTATTCTTGTCAAATGATCGGAGACATTATCAGGCGGTTATGAGAGGATTCCATGCATAGGCTGTTGTGTGATTGTTGTTTAGATTAAGTTTATCATTTTCAGTACATGCAATTTCATAGGCCGCCGCTCCCCATTACCTATGAGCGTGAGCTGTTCCCCATTACCTATGAGCGTGAACCAGGCGTTGCCAACATAAGATCGGCTCCGTTTGATTGAGCCTTGATCTCACAGACATTTTCATTTTCAGTACATATAATACGATCGGCTCCGTTTGATTGAGCCTTGATCGCACAGACATTTTCATTATCAGTATTTTGTGGATGTTGTGTTTATAGTAGAGTCACATAGAACTAATCATAACTTACGGATAAAACCAATGAAAATTTGACGAGAATATGGTGGATACGCCGCTGGTACTTCCTATATATAAGTATTCTTGTCAAATGATCGGAGGCATTATCAGGCGGTTATGAGAGGTTCCATGTATAGGCTGTTTGTGTGATTGTTGTTTAGATCAAGTTTATCATTTTCAGTACATGCAACACGATCGGCTCCGCTTGATTGAGCCTTGATCGCACAGACATTTTCATTTTCAGTACATGCAATACGATCGGCTCCGTTTGATTGAGCCTTGATCGCACCGGCATTTTCATTTTCAGTATTTATGAGTTTGTTGTATTGGTTGTAGAGTCACATAGGACTAATCATAATTCACTGATAAAACCAATGAAAATTTGATGAGAATATGGTGGATACGCCGCTGGTACTTCCTATATATAAGTATTCTTGTCAAAGGATCAGAGGCCTTGTCAGGCGGTTATGAGAAGTTCTATGTAGGATTTAGTAGTTTCTTGGCAACTAATTATAACTTGTGGATAAAACCAATGAAAATTTGGCAAGAATATGGTGGATACGTCGCTGGTACTTCCTATATATAAGTATTCTTGCCAAAGGATCAGAGGCATTATCAGGCGGTTATGAGAAGTTCCATATAGGATATAGTATTGCCTTGGTTGAAATTTGTGTTACATTTATATCATCTTGCTATTTAAAGAAATTGGATTGTGTTCCATTTTTACATAAACTAACCTAACGAACGAGAGAGGAACTTCCACCATTCAAACATATATGCTATCAGAATGTGGATTCAAATATTTGCTGTTGTGTTTATTTATGTTCAAATATTAGCTGTTGTGTTTATTTATGTTCAAATATTAGCTGTTGTGTTATTTATGTTCAAATATCAGCTGTTGTGTTTATTTATGTTCCATGTAGGTGGTAGTGTTAGAAGTTTTGCCTTAGGATATAACCATACTTTTACAAACACATCCAAACTCTTATGCATGACATCATAGTTAGCGAATAAATTTTGTTTATCAATACTTTTACAGTAGGCAACAAAAAGCGATTCCTGTAATAGGGTACTTAATCCTTACAAGGAACGTTACCGCCTCGAACAAAAACTTAAACCCTTACTGTTCCTAAGCATGTAACTGCCAAAAACTAAACACCATCGTTCTTTTAGTCAAATATTTCACTGTTTAAATTTCGGGACGAAATTTCTAAAAAGCAGGGGATCCTGTAACATCCGTCAAAAACGCATTTTACCAAAAACCCGCTCCGTTTATTAACCGAACAATCAGTCAAAAATTTCGTTGCGAATTAAATGCCCAAAATAATTTTAAACGATACATAATCAATTATTATACGGGAATATATAATTAGTTTTTGAAAAACTGTCAAAAATATGAAAATAAAAATACTTTGTTTATGCCGGGTTTCGAACCCGGGTCAGTACCGGTCATCAAACAACTTAGCACTCAACACACAAGCCACTGCGCCACTGATGTTACTTGTTAATTATTAAGATCATTTAATTCATATCATAACATTCCGAATTCAAAACCGGCGCCCAAAGTCCAGTCGTCGGAAATCCCGGCAATCTCGCGAGTTTTTAACGAATCCTTCCGTTATAACGTAAAACTTTAAACCTATATCGGTGATAACCGATGTCTGAATCCGCGACCAAAGTTATAACCGCCGGAGAAATTCAAACCAATGAATCCAGTTGGAAATCGGGCCAAATACATCGACGATTTGCCCTATAAAAACCACCTCGAACCTCTGCAAACATTTTCGCTCAAAACCGCACCCTTTCTCGGCGAAAACTCACTCGCCGGAATATCTCTGCTCATCACCGGAAAACCGGGTTCTTCATTTCTGAGCCTTACTGAACCCCCTAAGCTTATACCGAAGTCACCCATACATTTTTCAAACTTTCTGAAGACTCTCTGCTGCAAGACCCACGTCGCCGGAAAGGATTGCTGTCGCCGGAGTTTCGCCGGAGAAACAGAGGAATTCAATCGGTATACCTCACGCTTAATTTCTTCATTCTTTTTATTTAATCTCACTTGTAATTAACCCTCTGTCACTAAAGAACATGTTTTAATCATCGAACCAGTCGATTTCCGATTCTGGTTAAAACCAGTGAAGAAGACGATGTTCGGTAACGTTTAAGTATAATTAAAAGCAAGATATTACTCGGGTTAGACACACAGTCCAGCGGTGGACTGTGTGCACAATAAACACTAACGTCTCGAGTTCGAATCCTGTTCCACACACGCGGCCTTAATAAAAATGACTTTTTTGATTAACCGAACCGGAGTCATACTGATATATGTTAAGTATATTAATAACCGGAAAAATAACCAAGTTAGACACACAGTCCAGTGGTGGACTGTGTGTATGTTTAATCAAAGCGCACGAGTTCGAGTCCAGTCTTCTGCATCGACCCGGACAATTATTTACCTTTTTATATAAGTCAGAAATGAAAATAATTAATTTGTGTTTAAGTATAATAAAAATCAGTTAAGTTAACAAGTTGTACACACAGTCCAGCGGTGGACTGTGTGTTATCATAACCCACAGGTCCCGGGTTCGAGACCTGTGGAGCGCACCGAGTATTCAATTAAATCGTTTTTAAAATAAAAGGATTTTCTGTTTAACTTAATTAATATATAAATATAATTAAAAACAGTTATATGACGGGTTAGACACGTAGCTCAGTTGGTAGAGCTGCGTGCACGCGTACGGGAGGTCTCGGGTTCGAGCCTCACTCAGCGCACAACAATACGCATACGAACCGGTCAACGGTCAAAGTCAAAGTCAACGGTCAAAAAAATCAAATTTTTTTATTATTTTTATTTAATTATTTTATTTAAAAATCAATTAAAAATACTTAAAAATAACATTTTTAAGGTTAGAAAATAGCCTTAAACTCACAAAAATACACCCAACAATCCTACTAAAATGGATTAATAAAACCCGTTTACTTACCGAACCATAATAATATTTATCTAGGTTAATTCCACTCGTGGTTAAAACCACTTCGCGTGCATTCAGCATCATCAACCGAACGCACCCACTGTGAGTGAATCTTACAACTCCCCTTTTTAAATTACACGTTTTGGGGTGTGTCATGTGTCATAAAAATAATTAACTCGTTTATTTAAACTTGTGCCATACCATATCGTGATTTAAACTTAGATTGTTTATATTGTTATGATTACTTATTTCATTTTGTCAAATTATATGAAATACATTCATTAAGCCCATCAGTTCCTCGTGGAGACGAGTTGAACAAGGCGTGCCTCAAAACCAATTCATTATTGTTCATGTGTGTATCATTGAGTTTATATTGTTTGTAGTGGTGTCATTCATATTATCATGTTTATGCAATTCATTCATTAGGCCCATCAGTTCCTCGTGAGAGACGAGTTGAGCAACGCGTGCCTCTAAATGTTCCATTATTGTTCATGTGTGTTTTATTTAATATCTTATGATTGTTGAATAAGTTTACATCTATTTTTACTCATGTTTGGTGGTGCACTCATTTCATAATCAATCAAATAAACTTGTTCAAATGTTTTCCATAGGATTCACTCGCCAACATTATGTTGATCCAAAAACCCTTTTACACATGATACAGGTGAACAGGTTGAAGCAAGGAAAACATAGGAAATGCCTTAGAAGAGAACAAAGAAGCTTAGATTAATAGTTAGAACATATTGTAATATTTATTGTAAATTTCCATTTAATTGTATTTAATGAATATGAAACGCATAATAAATGTCATGAGCTTTGATGATAACCCAATCATGCCCCGATCACCTTTTCCGTTGCGGGTCGGGGTGTGACATAAACATTCTGATAACTCTTGTTTAGCACTTCAATTCCGCATCCAGCTAATCAAAATTGTTAATTGGTCCGCTCAGACAAAGTCCATAAAAACAGAGCCGACGACTTCGCCGGAATTCTGAGAAAGATCATTTCTCCGGTATGTTTACTTCCAAAATCTTCTCTGCCATTTCATTTTAATCATTTGAATGTTTGTCAATCGAATTAATCAAGAAACAGTTGGATTAACCGTTGTCTGTGTTTTGAACGGGAAGATGAAGTCTCATATGATTATAAGATTAATTAAAATTGGTATTATAAACGGGTTAGACACACAGTCCAGCGGTGGACTGTGTGCAAACAATACGCTTACGTCCCGAGTTCGATCCTTGACACACGCACATTCGCTGTAATAAAAATGTTCTTTTTTTAACCGAACCGGGATAACTCACAGAATCATGTTATGTATAATAAAAACCGGATTATTAACCAGGTTAGACACACAGTCCAGCGGTGGACTGTGTGCAACACTAACTCATACGTCCCGGGTTCGAGACTGATTGACGGCACCGGTTCAAAGCAACTAAAATCCTTTTTAAAAATAAATGACTTTCGGATTAAGTTAAATAGTATATAAATATAATTAAAAACAGAAATATTTCGGGTTAGACACGTAGCTCAGTTGGTAGAGCTGCGTGCACGCGTACGGGAGGTCACGGGTTCGAGTCTCACCCAGCGCACACATACAAACGACCGAACCGGTCAACGGTCAACAGTAATGGTCAACAGTCATGGTCAATGGTCAAAAAGTCAACATTTTTTATTATTTTTATTTATTTATTTTATTTAAAAGTAACGTTTTTAAAGTTAGAAAATAGCCTTAAACTCACAAAAATATATCCAAAAATCCTATTTAAATTGTTAATAAAATCCACTTATTTACCGTACCTTTTCGTTATTAATTAGGTTAGTTATTCCTCATCGATCAATCCTCTAAACTCGTGCGCATTCAACATCATTCACCGAACGCAACCACTGTGATTGAATCTCTACAAATTCCCCGTTTTAATCACGTTTTTGGGGTGTATCATGTGTCTTATTATTTATTATATTTAAACTATTGTGCATCCATCATATCCATGAACAAATGTGTATTCAACATGTATCAACTGTTTGTGTGGTTATTGTTTAGATTAAATTTATCATTTTCAGTACATACATTTTCATAGGCCGCCGCTCCCCATTACATTATGAGCGTCGAGCTGTTCCCCATTACATTATGAGCGTGAACCAGGCGTTGCCAACATACGATCGGCTCCTTTTGATTGAGCCTTGATCGCACAGACATTTATCATAGGCCGTCCGTTCCCCATTACATTATGAGCGTGAACGTGACGTTGCCAACATATACAGTTTCATTCATGTTATATATTCATGCAAGTTGGGTTGTTATGGTATGTTATTGTATGTTATTGTTTGTTGTTGTTTGATATTGTATGCTGTTGGTTTGTTATTGTATGCTATTTGTTTGTTATTGTATGTTTATTTATGTTTGTTCATATATGAATATTGCACAATTTTTCCATATTAAACACAATAAGAAATAAATAATAAATGTTTTCTAACAAGGTTCACTCGCCAACTTTTGTTGATCCAAAAACAATTTTTACACATGATACAGGTGAACAGGATGATGCAAGGAAAACATAGGAAATTGCCTTAGAAGAAAAATAATGAAGTTTAGAAGGATGAATAGAACATGTTGTATTTGTTTGATTTGATTGTAGGATTCCTTGTAAATTGTAATAATAAATATGAAACATTTTAATAAATGTCATGAGCTTTGATGAAAACCCAATCATGCCCCGATCACCTTTTCCGCTGCGGGTCGGGGTGTGACAGATTGGTATCAGAGCTTTTGACTATAGGGATATAGGATAGGTTATTAGACCCTTAGAGCCTATACTATAGTTGATTAGATTTTAATTGTTTATGTGGTTACATGCAAACTCATGATGTTTATTTTTTTCATATTTATTACATACACAAATGCATGCGAACACTTCCAATATTACATTTTGTGATACATAGTGAATTATACTTACAGTCAAACATACATACTTACATACATATTCATCATACATATTTCAATGTTCACATATTCAATTCATCTTCATACTTCCGTTATTCAAGATTTTGTCGCATTTTTCATTTTTCAAATCTCATCAAAGTGAGTTCTGCGACGGGCATGTAGTAACTGTAAGGGTACAAGTACCGGTAGTCGGAACGTCCTGTCTAGGTTGGCATTCGTATAAATCCAATATAACGGACCAGTTTGCCTACCTGGGGACTAACGATGAGAGTACGAAGGACCTATTAGGCCAAAGCATGCCACACCAAACGTCGTTCGAACTAACCCCACTTTGAGGTGTCACCGTGTCCACACCTGGATACATTCCGAATATCATACGTTACATACTTATTTCTCGATTTTCTCCGGGTTTTAGTGTACGTAACCAGGCTAACACATGCGAACCATATGAAAAACCCTGTAATCATGGGGCCACGTGATTACGAAGGTGAAGTATGGCGGCATGCAAGGTCCAATTACGAGCAAAGCCCAAGACATCCTATGGATGTAGTAGATTTATTATGCTATGTTTATTTTATGAATGTTCATTCCTAAATACGACACATGATCCCAAAAACATCCAACTCATACTCTTGATATGTATTCCTTGTAGATGTCTTCTAATTCAGCTCGTAGGAAGATGAGAGCAGGAAAAGCTCGCGAGCGTATGGCTGCCCAAATCGCTCAACAAATGGCTGCCGTAATACCCAACATTGTAGTTCAAGTTCAACAAGCCCTTACCGCTAATCCCGTCAACCAAGAAGATCAAAATGTCATCAACCCTCCCCCAAATACCACTAAATGCACCTTCAAGCATTTCAAATCCTGCGACCCTCCAAAATACGAAGGGACTGAAGGTGTCACCGCTCTCCTCCATTGGTTTGAGGAAATGGAAAACACTTTTCTAAATTGTGATTGCCCCGATGATCGCAAAGTGCGATATGCTACCGGTCGTTTACTTGGAATAACACTTACATGGTGGAACACAGAGAAGGCCTAACGAGGTGTTGAAGATGCTATGACTTTGACTTGGGAAGAGTTGAAGGAAATCATGACAAGACGATTTTGCCCAAGGAGCGAAATCAAGAAATTAGAGGATGAGTTCTATTCGTTGAAACAAAAGGAAGGCGACCACACCACGTACAACAAGAGATTTCTCGAGTTAAATCAAATGGTCCCCAACTTGTTCACTCCTCTTTACCGTTTGATCGAGCACTACATTCGAGGTCTTCCTTCAAAAATTCAAGACTTTGTAATAAGTACCACACCTGCAACTTTGGAAGCAGCTATGGAGTTAGCTACAGAACTCACCGAGAACCGCATACGGAATAAAGACTTCAAGGAGGAGAAGAAGAAGGATAAAGCATCAACTGAAACCTCGAACTCCACCCAAACCGAATCCCTTTTTCAACCCATTTCTAAGAGAAAACGAGATGGGCAACTTTTCGCTGTCACCCAACACAATCAACTAACGTCACAAGCCATACCCCTCCAAGCTATCCCAATCACTCAAGTAGCACCCAACTCAACTTACCCAAATAAGAAACCTTACTTTGGACCTCACCCTCAATGCAATACCTGTTCTTATCACCATCCATTTACCTTACCTTGTCGACTATGTGCGAATTGTGGACGCTATGGTCATTCGAGCAAGGTTTGCTGCACCTCTCAAAACCAAACCTTACCCCCTACTCAAAACATGATCCAAACATATCAACAACCTCAATACCCCATGCTCCCATATGTTCGAGCTTGTTTCAATTGTGGCGACCCTACCCACTTTAGAAACACGTGCCCTCGATTGATTAACATCATAAACGCCCAAGCTCAAGCAAACCCAGTTAACCAAGCAAATCAAGAAAACCTAACCACTAGGCCACCAGCAAGAGGAAGGGTTTACAACATCAACGCCAATCCTGATGAAGATAATGACGGCCCAAACGAACCACCCAACTAGTTTCTTCACCAAAAATCAAGAATTCAACTCCAATATGTTTATCTCAATCTTCACGTATCTCATTTGTAAATTGAAAATTGAATCCAAGAATCTTAATGTGAATTACTATCTCAATTTTGTTTTATACTCATTGTTTTAACATTCATATCATCAGACATCTCGACGTACCTCGATCTCATCATTTAAAGAAGTTGGGTTGTGTCTCACTTTTATATAGACTAACCCCTTCATCATAACAAACGAGAGAGGTACCGTCATCATTCAGTCATGTATCCTTTCAGAATTAAGACTCAAGCTTTGGTTGTTGTGTTTACTTATGTTTTAGAGTCACATAGAACTAATCATAATTTACTGACAAAACCAATGAAAATTTGATAAGAATATGGTGGATACGCCGCTGGTACTTCCTATATATAAGTATTCTTGCCAAAGGATCAGAGGCATTGTCAGGCAGTTATGAAAAGTTCCATATAGGATTTAGTAATGTCTTGGTTGAAGTTTGTTTTATACTCACTGATTTAGCATTCATATCATTTCAATCTCATTATTTAAAGAAGTTGGGCTGTGTCTCACTTCTACATAGACTAACCTCTCCATCATAATAAACGAGAGAGGTACTGTCTTTATTCAAGCATGTATACTATCAGAATTAAGACTCAAGCTTTGGTTGTCGTGTTTGTTTATGTTCTAGAGTCACATCATAGAACTAATCATAATTTACTGATAAAACCAATGAAAATTTGACAAGAATATGGTGGATACGCCGCTAGTACTTCCTATATATAAGTATTCTTGCCAAAGGATCAGAGGCATTGTCAGGCGGTTATGAGAGGTTCCATGTAGGTTTTAGTAGTAAAAGTTTGTTTTAGGATATAACCTTATCTTTCCAAACGTATCAAAACTCTTATACATAAAATCATACTTAGTCAATCAACTCTGTGTATCCATGTTCCGTATTCATACACTTTAGGCAACAAAAAGCGATTCCTGTAGCAGGGTATTCAACCCCTACAAGGAACGTTACCGCCTCAAACAAAATTTAAACTCTTACTCCCTTCTAAGTATGTGATTGTCAAATTTAAAACACCATCCTTTTGAGTCAAACATGCCACTACTTAAATTTCAGGACGAAATTTCTAAAAGTAGGGGATACTGTAACATCCGTAAAAAACCGGGTTAACCAAACCTGCTTCGTTTATTAACCGAAAAACAAGTTAAAAATTTCGTTACGTATTTAATGCTCAAATTAATTTTAAACGATACATAATTAATAAGTATATTAGAATATAAAATTTATATTTGAAAATGTATTAAAAATAGTGAAATAAAAATTAAATGCTGATGCCGGGTTTCGAACCCGGGTCAGCCGGGAACCACAAAGACTTAACACACACACATTCCACCACTCCGCCACTTGATGTTTTTGTAAGTTTTAGGAAACAATTAAATCATATGTTCAACCAAGAATCGACCTGTTACGCTAACTGAAACCGTTATCGGCTTCCAAACGTCCAAGACGTTTGAGTGATCACGGATTTCTGATCATAACCGATAAACCGACAATTTTAATCAATTCAGTCTTGAATGGACTTGAATTCATGTGGTGATCGGTTTTAATAACCGAAAATCTACACTTCCTGAATTAATCCAACAATAGCACCCTCTCGCGACTCAAACTCATCCGCAGAACCTCCAATTTCACTTTCGCTCTACTTTCAGTTCGTCGGAAAAGCTTTTTGAACTCGCCGGACTTTCCCTGGAAAACCGTGTCTTCTATCAAATCAGTAAGTTTCTTAATTCTTTCATCGTCTATCAGTTATTAAGCTTTTGCTAACTCAAAACCTTCAATCAGAATCAGTTCCAGGCGACGATATCGAATAATCATCATTCGCCGGAAAATCTCTGAAAATTTCTAGAACTCGCTGTTAAACGGTATATAACTTTAAACATTCTGATAACTCTTGTTCAGTACTTCAATTCCACATCCAGCTAATCAAAATTGTTAATTGGTCCGCTCAGACAAAGTCCATAAAAACAGAGCCGACGACTTCGCCGGAATTCTGAGAAAGATCATTTCTCCGGTATGTTTACTTCCAAAATCTTCTCTGCCATTTCATTTTAATCATTTGAATGTTTGTCAATCGAATTAATCAAGAAACAGTTGGATTAACCGTTGTCTGTGTTCTTAACGAAGAAGATGAAGTCTCATATGATTATAAGATTAATTAAAATTGGTATTATAAACGGGTTAGACACACAGTCCAGCGGTGGACTGTGTGCAAACAATACGCTTACGTCCCGAGTTCGATCCTTGACACATGCACATTCGCTGTAATAAAAATGTTCTTTTTTTAACCGAACCGGGATAACTCACAGAATCATGTTAAGTATAATAAAAACCGGATTATTAACCAGGTTAGACACACAGTCCAGCGGTGGACTGTGTGCAACACTAACTCATACGTCCCGGGTTCGAGACTGATTGACGGCACCGGTTCAAAGCAATTAAAATCCTTTTTTAAAATAAATGATTTTCGGATTAAGTTAAATAGTATATAAATATAATTAAAAACAGAAATATTTCGGGTTAGACACGTAGCTCAGTTGGTAGAGTTGCGTGCACGCGTACGGGAGGTCACGGGTTCGAGTCTCACCCAGCGCACACATACAAACGACCGAACCGATCAACGGTCAACAGTAATGGTCAACAGTCATGGTCAATGGTCAAAAGTCAACATTTTTTATTATTTTTATTTATTTATTTTATTTAAAAATAACGTTTTTAAAGTTAGAAAATAGCCTTAAACTCACAAAAATATATCCAAAAATCCTATTTAAATTGTTAATAAAATCCACTTATTTACCGTACCTTTTCGTTATTAATTAGGTTAGTTATTCCTCGTCGATCAATCCTCTAAACTCGTGCGCATTCAACATCATTCACCGAACGCAACCACTGTGATTGAATCTCTACAAATTCCCCGTTTTAATCACGTTTTTGGGGTGTATCATGTGTCTTATTATTTATTATATTTAAACTATTGTGCATCCATCATATCCATGAACAAATGTGTATTCAACATGTATCAACTGTTTGTGTGGTTATTGTTTAGATTAAATTTATCATTTTCAGTACATACATTTTCATAGGCCGCCGCTCCCCATTACATTATGAGCGTCGAGCTGTTCCCCATTACATTATGAGCGTGAACCAGGCATTGCCAACATACGATCGGCTTCGTTTGATTGAGCCTTGATCGCACAGACATTTATCATAGGCCGTCCGTTCCCCATTACATTATGAGCGTGAACGTGACGTTGCCAACATATACAGTTTCATTCATGTTATATATTCATGCAAGTTGGGTTGTTATGGTATGTTATTGTATGTTATTGTTTGTTGTTGTTTGATATTGTATGCTATTGGTTTGTTATTGTATGCTATTTGTTTGTTATTGTATGTTTATTTATGTTTGTTCATGTATGAATATTGCACAATTTTTCCATATTAAACACAATAAGAAATAAATAATAAATGTTTTCTAACAAGGTTCACTCGCCAACTTTTGTTGATCCAAAAACAATTTTTACACATGATACAGGTGAACAGGATGAAGCAAGGAAAACATAGGAAATTGCCTTAGAAGAAAAATAATGAAGTTTAGAAGGATGAATAGAACATGTTGTATTTGTTTGATTTGATTGTAGGATTCCTTGTAAATTGTAATAATAAATATGAAACATTTTAATAAATGTCATGAGCTTTGATGAAAACCCAATCATGCCCCAATCACCTTTTCTGCTGCGGGTCGGGGTGTGACAGTACTTGTCTAATAATGGATTGAAAACGAAAGAATCAAGAATTTTACCGATTTGAACTAAGTCCCGGTTTTCCGGTGAAAGTCCGGCGACTGTAAAATTTCTCCGGCGAGTGCTAATGCTTCGAGAGTTTGTGCGATTTTGAGCGAAAAGATTACCAGAGGTTTGGGTGGGTATTTATAAGGAAGAATCAGGATGAATTTAGTCTGAATTTGGTCTTGATTCGTGGTCAAGGTGTCTCCGGCGGTTACGACCGCAATTTACTGTTGGACGTCGGTTATAACCGAAGTCGACGTCGGTTATAACGTTATAGTCAAAAGGAAATTGGCTAAACTCGCGGATTGCCGGATTTTCCGGCGATCGCGAATTTTGCCGCGCTGAAGTTCGATTTTTGAATTCGAGTTTTAAGTTAAGTATTATTTGTTTCAGTATTATTCACAAAGGAGGCAAGTGGTGGAGTGGTGAAATGGTTGTTTGTTGAACCGGCTGACCCGGGTTCGAAACCCGGCAGCCTCAATTATTTTTTATTTTCTTAATTTTATTATTTATCAATTAGAGTTTTTTTAATTCTAATATATTTATTAATTATGTATCGTTTAAAATTAATTTGAACAATAAATGTGCAAATGAAAAATTTTGACTGGTTATTCGATTAATAAACGAAGCGGGTTTTGGAAAACCCGTTTTTCGATGGATGTTACACATAAACTCACTGGATTGCTTTCTGCTATCTCTGTTTCATTCAAGTACTTTCCTCGGTTCATATCACAACCTACAAACGCGTTAGGTTTTGTTAGACACTTCGGTTTTTGTAATAATTCATGTTCATGTTTCTTGTCTTAAGTATTTGTTAAGACTTGTTCATGTTTTGTTACACTTAGATGTATTTTCAATGTATGATGTCAATAGCTATACTTCATCGAGTATATATGTATCCGTGCAACGCATTTGTTGCATGTACGGGCCTAGCCCGCTAGACTCCATGTCTCGCACGAGTAAAATGTATATGTTTCATGACTTCTCATAGTTGGTTTCCACCCGTTTGCCTCGACGATGCCATCGTCGGAATATGTTCCATATATAATTCTTCTTAAATATATATAATTCCAAGTTCGATGGGTTAGTTAAAATATTATATCTTAACTTGTATTTTTTGTATGCACCTTTTTATATATCATTTATAATTACGATGAGTTTGTTAAAAATAATCTATTTTAACATGTCTTGATATATAATTTTTCATGTGCATGGGTTTATGGTTCACATGACCAAGTGTTGTAATTGTTAAGTATTATACTTAGGTATCTTCCTAAGTATAGGTATACCTGTATTGTGAGTATTTGTGTATTCATGTTTGTATTTCCATGGCTGTGTATAATACTTGTATAATGGTATTTTCACCAAGTGTTAGGGGTATATGCTGATATGTCTTTGTACGTATAGGAATACGTATTTTCTTGTATTTATTTCCCCCCACTTTTGTATATACTTAAAGTAAATAAATTTAAAGATATATCCCAATTAATATATGTATATTATGCTTGGTAAGTGTATGTATCCCAAAATAATATATACCTTTAAAATTAATTCTATAAAAATATATATATTTAGTTTCCACCAAAAATTTTTAGGAGGTTTATGAAATATATATTTTTATACATTAAAATATGTATTTTTAGTATCGATAACATATGATATAATTTATATACTTGTAATATATATATTTTGTCACTTGTTCGGTTTTGAAATTAATATTTACCAAGCTTCGATATATTATATATTTTTAGTCCGTAATTCCTTATATTGTCCGATTGTCCAATATGTCTGTATTTGTCTCCATGTATGGTTATGGATATGTATATATATTTTTGTAATTCTTTGTTTTGCACTTATTATTGTATTTGTTTGTGTATATTATTTTCAAGTTCCTAACTTTATATATATATATATATATAACTAATACAAACAATATACACATAACTTATGATTCTTATGATCACTAAATATATATTTTTTCAAAAATATATATTTATATCCATTTTTATTTTTAGAAAAACCATGAATTCTTTGACTTATATTTCATAGAAAAATATGGGGATTTTTATGTTTATGGCCTTTAAACAAGTTTACTTGTAAGAACTTGGTAAACATATATTTTCTAAGTGTTTAAATTTTATAAAAATTTTGCCATAGTCTCCCTTAGATTTAGGAGGTTTCCCATATTTTAAAACATGCGTTTAAGCTTTCAACACTCATCAATTTATTCCCAATAATCTCAACAAGTATAATATATGCATTTTGTGGTTATGATGAACTTGAAAGTTTCCCAAAACATATAGCCTTTTAACTTTGGGTTTAAGATGTTCATCCGTCTTTAAAAATAAGTTTAGTTACTAATATTTACTAACTTTGTTAAAAATTATTTTTAACAACTTGTTTACATATATCCTTAAAACATCACAAATCACTTTTACAAGTTCATCCATTATGTTAAAACATGTTCATCAACACTTTTGTCATTTTTAACCACTTGATCATCCAACATTTCAAGAACATTATAAAACATTTTATCCACTTTAAAGAGTCCATGTATTATGTGTAACAAGTTCATCAATTCTTTGATCATGGATCTTTTAAGATCCATGTGTATACTTGTTAGATTTATTCTTCTAGCAAGTAGACATAAGATGGATATCATCTATAGCACAAAATAAACATTTACATCTATATGTTCATATTCTTTAGATCAAGTTACTAGTTCATGTGTTCATCTTTTAATGGTGATACTTTTATATGATGTAACTTATATATTAACAATATATTAGTAACAAGACATAAAATGAAAGATTAGGAGGCTCACTACTAGCTCTTGTTGCTAGGGAAGTGGTAAGATGAACTAGTTGAAGAAGATGATGCAAAGATGGTGGATAAAAGCTTCCTAGAGAGGTCCTTGAACTTCCAATGCTTAACATCTTCTTGAATAGCCTTGAGACACCCTTGGATATGCATGGATTAGCTTGGAAATAACTTGAAGATGGAGGTGAAGTGTAGGTGGTTATGGCCGTGAGGTTGTAGTTGGTGAAGATGGTTATGTTGTTTTGAATAAATGAAAGGATAAGATAAGTTAGGTGGTTCTTTATGCATGCTTAACCAACACAAGATCCTTCATGCAAATGCAGCTCACTTCCAACATAAGGGGAAAAGAATGTGCATGGCTTGTGGGCCCCCACTTTGGCCGTCCATGATGATGATGATGGTTAACTTGGTTAAGTCTTCTTGTTTAGTATTTAGTTAAGTTTAGGGGGTTAAGTGTATTAGGGATTTTTGATGCATTTTAAGATACAAGATGCTATACACTAGTTTAATATTGTTAAATAATGTTAACTAGTTTATATTTTATGTCTAGTTCGTGTTTGGTTTCTTAACGGGTGCTAGATTCGTTAACGGGTCCTTAAACGAAGGTTTAAGTAACTTGTAGGGATTTAGGGATTTTCAAGAAAAACAATGTGTTTAATGATTTTAACTAGTTGTATGATGTTAAAATATTGTTAACTAGTTCATATGATGTGTCAAATTGTGTCCGGGTGTTCGTTTCGTTGTCGGTTCGTTAAAACGTTAACTTTCAAGACTTGTGTGATATGATATGTTTTTGTGCCACATTGATACTTTCAATATCTTTTAGATAGTGTATGATGTTTAGCATGATTTCTGCATATTACATAAGCTTGTGGATGCTGTATTTTGCTGAATTGTTGTTTAATGTATATTTCAGACAGTTTTCGGTGCATGTATAGTTTCCGGAAAGTGTTAGCATTAATCCTTGCTTTCCCACATGGGGTTTAATATATAGTTCACGTTTGACTCCCATCTAAGTCGTAAATCTGCTATTTAACTGTGTACTAACACTGTGCTGCCACAACTAGTCTACTAGTTATTTCCGACGCACTGTTTTAAACTGTTTTTGAATTGTAACAACTAAACAAGTAATATGCATCATGTAATGTATTAATTGAGCTTTCTAGGTGTATGCCATGCAATCCATGCAGTTTAGACGTTCAAACAGGTACTGGTATCATATAATTCACTGTTTAAGTGTACGAAATTACCTGAAAGTGACAGTTGTCAGAAAAACATTACGTAAAATGTATAATGAATTCTAAATAAACTAGATAATTAATCTAAACAAACTAAACAATTAAACTAATCATCAACCCGAACCGTCAGAGTCAACGTATGCATGCACAACTTAATGCATACGATGATGGTTTCTTAGTCATTGTTAGGACCAGATGTGAGTTCATATTCTATTTTAGAGCATTTGGTATCCGTGAGGGCCTAGACAATCGCTTCCGCTTCTATTATGTCATCACCGCGAGCCATCATGATATTTAAGAGTCGATTAAATGTGCAAACTTTCAAGACAAAGTCCTAAACCTTGAAACAACTTTGTTCAAAGAGCGATTGGTTTCACCTACACGTTGACGAAATTCTTAAATAAGGTTGTTCTAAATGACAAGTTTCCTAGTAGCCTATTCTTGCACACGTTAATCCAATAGGTGACCAAAGAAATGTCTTCATCTTCACTTTAAGGTCCTCTTGCACATTTTTATGAGTCGTTGTAGTGAATTGTGAGTTGAGAAGTGCACATGTAGATTGAAATACGAATTTAATTTGAAGCTAGTAAAGAAATAGTCGTTGAAAAAGTAATCATTGAAAAATATGATCGTTGCAA
The DNA here is from genome assembly GCA_947069175.1 of Scalesia atractyloides. Lineage (NCBI taxonomy): Eukaryota > Viridiplantae > Streptophyta > Magnoliopsida > Asterales > Asteraceae > Scalesia > Scalesia atractyloides. The sequence goes on from CAMTDV010001632.1 coordinate 82,758,691, forward strand.
AAGAACGTTTGAAAACATAGCCGTTGGAAAATTACATATTCCTTTTTGGTATTTAATTTTATTTTTTTAAATAAATATAGTAGATAATGAAATAGTAAAAATAGTATAAAATAAAAAATAAAAAATAAAAAATTAATTAATTTTTTAAATAAATATAGTAGATAATGAAATAGTAAAAATAATATAAAATAATAAATAAAAAATAATAAATTAATTAATTATATATTAATAAATAAATATTAATTATTAATAGGTTAAAAAAAGAAAAATAGGTGATGTGATGAAGGTTTAGAATGGCTTATTATTGAAGAAAAAATGGGCTTGCAATGTTTGAAGTAGAATGATGTGGCGGGTTTAGATATCAAACCAACTTTTTTTTGTTGGAGTATCTATTAAATGAAAATCTTTTTAGCCATGTGTCACTCTCTAGTGTATTCTCACCCTAAAATAATAATTTTATTTATACACGTTATTATACGATTATTATAGACAAAAGATAAAATAAAAATAACTTTAACTTACGAACTGAAGGTTTTGCTGAAAAAACGCGGTGGCATTTTCTTAATTATTTGCTTGTAGGGTAATTATCAAAATACTCTACAAATGATCTTGTAGAGTAATTTTGATCTTGTAAAGTAATTTTGTAAAATGTTATTGTAGGGGTAATTTTGATCTTGTAGAGTAATTTTGTAGAGTATCATAATTACTCTACAAATGATCTTATATGGTAATTTTGAATTTGTAAGGTAATTCTGTAGAGTATCATAATGACTCTACAAATGATTTTGTAAAGTAATTTTGACTTGTATGTTGTTTGATAAACTTGCAGAGTACTTTTGATACACCTATAGAGTAATTTTGATGGAGAGTAATTTTGATACACTTGTAGAGTAATTTTGATAATTCCCCTACTGTGACAACCGGCAGTTTCCGGTCTTGTTTAAGCGCTTAACGAATAGTAATACCATTATAATTAACGTAATTAGGCGTAAATTAACTCGATCAGGCCTTTGGAAAGCCTAGGAACGTCTACTTGCTTCACGTTACGCAGTTTGGCGATAATCGAAGACACTAAACGCGAAATTGAATGATAAGCGAACTTATGCCAAACAAATACTGAAAACGTCTAAAAACAGAATTTTATACTTGTATTTATCATACGGTTATGAATATGAGATAAATTTGGATCGTTCGCGAAGCACTATACGGAAGTTACGCGAAAAACCGGAACGCACCGACAACAAAACGGAAGCCACGAACTCAAGATTTCGCCTCGACATTAATATATTATAATATATTTAGCTTCGTAATTGAATTTTATTATTCACAGTAGAAATCGGCTTGAAAACGGACAAAGGTGATGACCGTAGCGAAATTACGCAATGCTTAACGCAACCGACGGATTTACGCGTCGTAACCGACTTACGATATAATTTTAAACGTTTTCATTCCAAATAAATATAATACGACCCTATACGAAGTTCGGGAAATGATAACGAGCCTTGGATACATATTTGGGCTTGAACACGATTAACGGGCCTTGGGCCCAACCCACTAAACAAAAATCCTAACTATAAATACATATTAAACTCACAATTCTCTCATTTTTGTTTTAGAAACCCTAGCACACAACCCCCTGCTTTTCTTTTCTCTTTCCCGGTCGCCGGAATCCGGCCGCGACCGACGGCTCCGGTCGCCTTCTCCGGCGCACACCACCCACACGACACCCCTCACTTTCCCCCTTGTCTGGTTATTCGCACACACACCCGCATATATACATACGGAGAAGAGAGAGAGAGAGAGAGAGAGAGCTGTGAGGAGAGAGAGAGGGCAGCGATGAGAGAGAGAGGGATCGAGATAGAGAGGCAGCGGAGATGGAGGATCTCGACGACGACAGCCGCCGTGTTCCAGCGCTCCCATGGTTCTCTGACGACGGCGACGATTTCGCGGTTGGGCATCATAGTGGCGGTGGACAGGCGGCAGCTGCGGGGTTGTTACCGGGTTTAGGGCTGTGGGGTTGGGTTGGGTCGAATTATCAACAGTAAAGCTGGCGGCAGCCAGCGATGTTCCACGGCCGGTGGCGGCGGTAGTCGGCAGCGGTGGTGGTGATGTGGCTCGGATCTAGTTCAGTTCAGGATCGGTTCGGGTTAACAAAGTTTCGGTTCAGTTCACATGGTTCAGTTTTGGGTTCGGGTTTCATTTGTATCGGGTGCGGGTTAACTCGGTCAAGATGGTCACTCGGGTCTCGGAACCCGGTTCAGTTCAGATTCCGATTCAGGTTTCGGGTCCGACTCGGTTCAAGTTCGAAACAGTTTCGGTATTTCAATTTCGTTTTGATTCGGGTTTATTTTTGGTTCAGTTTAAACATTGAAGTGTTTGTTTCAGGTTCGGTGTTTGGTTCGGTTCAGTCAACAAAAGTCAACACGGTCAAACGCTGGTCAACTGGTCAACTGTCGAGTCAATGAGTCAACGCGAGACTCGGTAAAAATTAATTACTACGCAAAATTTTAATTATATAGTTTATATAAATCTTAATATGTAATTATCGCGAAACCGAGCTCGACCTGACCCGTAAACGATTACTTATCGCCACAACTAAAAGTAAATAATCAAGCCGACGTACGCTACTCGCGAATAGTTATTAGTTAAAACCTAATCGAACCGACGTTAGTTAAATATATAAAAACGGAAATTATTATTGACAAAAGTTATATTTGAACACGACGAAAAGTAATATATATTGTTGCGTACATTGATTGATATTGCGTTTTGATAAATAAATCGACAACTAGTATTGTCGGGATCGTCCGAAAACAGAGGAAACTCTGCCCGATTTTGTAGAATCCGTAAAACGAAATGCGTTACAATTCAAAGACAAAACGTCCGAATTTAAAGCGGTTATCTTAAAATAAATATAGGTACATATTTATTTGACGACGCTATTAAAACTTTCAAAACTCGAGCCGACAACCTTTCCACGAGCGCGATTTCAAGATAACAAACGTTCGGCAATCGACTACAAGATAAATAATATTATTTATGTTTAATTCAAAGTCGAAACTCGGAAACTAGATTTCAAACATCGATAAATTATTCGAATGATGATATAAAAATAAGTATATTGTTTAGATTTATTTCGAATGCCAATGTTTTCAAACGCTTTTACAAGATAAATGATACGGTGTGCATAATTTCAAACGAACGAATTCGGAAATCGTATAACACAAATATAATTATATATAGTCGAATGTCGAGAGTTGAATACTTTTATAAAATAAATATAGTTATATTTATTTCAAACGTCGACGCTTCGGGAACTTCAATTGCTATTTGTTATATTCAATTCAAACGCCTAAACCATGTACGACACAATACTGCAAGACTATCGCACGACTATAAAATGTATTACCTATACGAACATATTTTCGAGTATATAGATATTATATCTTACGAAAATTACAAAGAGTCGTGCTATTATCCGTCGACGTATATGACGACTAAATACGATTTCATGAAATATAGTCATGTTTATATGTAAACATGTATTTCAAGTCTCTAGAAAATAGAATCGTTTCTAAGAAAACCATAGGTTGGTTAACCGATTTAAGACAATGACAATTTCATAGAATCTTATGAGTAATGATTTGGTAGAGCTCGGTATCACGTAGTATAGCTATGTCATTCTTAAAAACTTATAAGTTATTCCGTTTAAGGAATGCCTTAGATTGCATGCTATCGAGTCAAGTTGTGGAGACAACACTATAGAAATCACATTAAGCTAGCTTTTCACAAGGATATCAAGGTGAGTTCATAACCCCCACCTTTTACCGTTTTACATTTTTATAAATGTTTTCGGGGGTGGATAGACACGCAAGTTTTGCAAAAGTAAACAATGTTTCGAATAATGAAAATCACATATTTCTAAACCCTATTACATACAGATTACAATAAACATGATGTTTTAAGCATGGTTTAGACTAAATTTACCAGTTTTTTTTTCACAAGCTATACAAAGCTTTTCGAAACATGCATGAGTTTTATGACTAGTGACGGAATTGTCATGGTCACAACTAGGGGCGAAGCCCCAATTTTATAAGAAAACATGGGCTAGGCCCAATGACAAGAAAACATGGGCTAGGCCCAATGACGAGAAAACGTGGGCTTGGCCCGAGGACAAGAAAACATGGGCTAGGCCCAAAATCAAGAAAACATGGGCTAGGCCCAATAACACAGATTTATAACAATTGGTATGTAGCTATGGGATTAGATTATAACAGATCACTGTGCGTAAGTAGGAAGATAACAATAGTAACCATTAATCACGTAGTGGCCAAGGTGCAAAAGATATAGATCTATCGAGTTTGAGACATGCTCCACTCCTAGTAAGTTAACTGGTTAGGAGTGCTTTTGTGATCCCAAAATGTCAAAGAAGTCTCGGTTTGGTTACTTACTTATGGCACATAGGTCAGTGTATTAGCTACACACTGATTGATCCTTAGATTCCACAGGGAAACTACATACTACGATTTCAATACCGGCTTATAAAGATAACAGAAAACAGTTTATCACCTCTTTATAAACATAACGGTTATATGCATGGGTTTGCAAACAACAAGGAAAACATTTCAATACTGTTATACAGACATGGTATTTCAAATGCTTTGGGATACTATGATTCCACAGACCGGTTTTCGAATGCAAAATGATCAAATGTTTTATGACTCATTTGAAACAAAAACAGACAAACTATGAACTCGCCAACTTTATGTTAATTTTTCGCATGTTCTTTCTCCGATTATGATTACAAGTATGACACGGTTGGAATAGTGGAACCCATGGGGATTCGAGTAGTTAGCGGGCGTTCACTTACTAGAAACCTTAGCACTCACGTCTGCTTCCGCTGTGCATTGAGGATGCCATTCAGGTCACGCCCCGCTCTAATGTGAAAGGGATTACACGAGGGTGTGATACCTACAAGTAAATAATTACGAAAATGCCACCACATTTTTTGGCTTTTTCATGCCTTTCGTACGTTTTGTACGTTAAAATTATTTGTACGAGGACTTTACTCTATTATTATATACATATAGGATTCAGATTAAGTGAAAACTCCTACAAGTTGTGAGAAGTTAAAGAACTCGGTCTTCTCGTACGAGTTTTGTCCCATTTTTTCATACTCAGAGATTAAAATGTTACAAAATAGCCGTAATTTTTTTTCAAACTAATGTTTATGGCCCTTTACATCTACTGTAAAAAGCTAATGATATTCTCATGACATCAAATTTTTACGGCATCGCTTTTTACATTTTTACTACTGTTGTAAATGAAAAAAAACGATTGAAAAAGTTGATTTTTTGATGATTTTTGGAAAAAAAAATAGAAAAAGACCTTTCGTAAGGCCAAGTTCTCTAAGCTCTTACAACTCGTATATGTTTTTTATTTATATATTCATATATATATACATTCATGCATATATATACATATATATATACATATGTATATGTACATATATACACATATGTATATGTACATATATATGTATGTATATATATTTATATATGTATATATAGATACATATATATATACATATGTATATATATATGTATCTATATGTACATATATACATATATATATGTATATATATGTATGTATATATATTTATATATGTATATATAGATACATATATATATACATATGTATATATATATGTATATATATGTATATGTGTATATATACATATATATATACATATATATATGTATGTATATATACACATATATATATATATATATATTCTAGAGTGAACACTAGGTTGAGAGTGAACTAATCTGAGCCATTGGATTATATCATCTAGAGATTAAATAATGGCAAGATTGTAATTATAATGTTGTAACTTCCCTTTAAATTAATTGATAGAAGGGTATTTGCGTCATTTGTAAATTGCATTTATTAAAAAATATAATCAAAATTCCTAAAATCTTGCTAGTTTCCGTATATACAAGATACAAAGTTGTTAGTGTATACACATGTGTAAAGTCTCCATAATATTAGTTTATACAAGATACACAGATGTTAGTTTATACACATGTGTACAGTCTCGCTAACTATCAATTTATACAAGATACACAACTGTTAGTTTATACAGATATGTACTTGAATAATACACATGTGTATAAATCTGGTTTATACCGACCTATAGGAACAAGATGTAATTGTACACAAGTGTATAAGTCTTGAATATACTGACCTGTATACATATATGTAAAAATCATAATTTAATTAGGTTTAATATTTAATTTTAAAAAGAACATAAGAGTTTATTTAAAAATAAACATTAGCCCTTTAATCTCTTATAATTAAAATAATAGAGAAATAATAAAAAATGAGAGAGAGAGAGAGAGAGAGAGAGAGAGAGAGTTAGGAGTTGAGAAAATTAAGCGATTTGAATTAAAAGTACTTGACTAATATCGATTTTACCATTTTAATCTAAAAAATGATCAAAGACCAAGATTAGTTCATTCAGTTCACTCTCAAGAAGTTGTACACAATACAATGAATTGTAGGCTTAAAACTTAAAACACCATGCCAAGAACTTAAAGTAGTGTGTTTTTGTTGTGTCTTAAATTTCATATCTTTTTTACAGTAACCTAACCATTTGTATATATATATATATATATATATATATATAGGGTAGGGTTCATGCGAGAACCACCCCATTGCAAGAACCGTGAGAACCAGCGTGAACATGGGGCATTATTGTAAATACATATAACTTTTAATATAACTGCCTCCTATCCCTCTCCTATACTCTTGGACTTCAAACAAAAAATTAGATCATACTTTATACACCATCACGTTCGACAATTCTCAAACATCAGCAACAATTCGTCATAACGATTCATATAAAATCAAGTTCGATGCTCAACAATATCATCAATTCATCCTCAAAAGTCGTCGTATGATCGATATTAGCACAATAAGAACATAATCATCGATCACACATTCATCGTCCATTCGAAATTTGGGCAACAACATCATAATCATTGAGGTTTATTGCACAATTAGGGATAATCTGAAGAACAGACATATAAGGGACTCTCGATTCATCATAATCTAGTTATTGTTGGAAATTCAGCGCCGCTGCACCGTTTTGTGAATTCGTAAGTTCATACACTTTGTTTTGCAGTCATATATGATAATACGACTCTTAATAGTTGATTCAGATCTTTTATTATGTGAATATGACAATTAAGCAGTCGTTTCATATCTACATTATTGAAAATTGTGTTAGATATATGATTTTTTTGTGTGAACAAGGGAGAATGTTGCAGTAGAACTATACGTACTGTTGTAGTTATGTGTTGTTTTATGTAGATTTCTTACTGAATAATGTTCGATGAATAATGTTTGATATGTTTGGCAACACGAATATTGAGTTAGTAAGTGTTAGGGTTTTGTATTGAATTATAATTGTTTGTAAGTTAAATCATATTAATGCACATGTGCATAGTTATAAACATATGCATATTTTGTGTGATGTATATAGTTATACACATGTGCATATCTTTGATAGAATAGGATTATATGGAATATGATAATAAGGTAATTTTGTGATCTATATAGTTATGCACATATGCATATTTTCTTTTGATGGAATATGCTTAAACATAATAGGATAATAAGGTAATTTTATGCTTTAACAGAACATGGTAATAAGGTAATTTTATGCTTGAATAGAACAGGATAATAAGGTAATTTTGTGTGAATTATAGTTATGCACATGTGCATAAATTGCCATAGTAGGTTAATAAGGTAAATAATGTTGATGCACATGACTTTGAATAGGAGTCTCACCTACATATGCATCAATGATATATAATTGATATTTAGTTATATTTTGGTGTTTTTTTGTTATGATATACAATTATGCAGTTATGTTTGTTCGAATCAAGTTATGCACATGTGCATAGATTGACATAATATGTTAATATGCATATGTGCATAATTTGTCAGAATATGTTATTAAGGTTTTTAACATTTATGCACATGAGTATAATGATACATATGTGCATATCTTGTATGTTGATCATAAATTAATGTTGATGTTAGATGCTCATTGTAGATCATCCATGGAAAAAAATCAAAGAAAGTAACATTTGTCTTAAAGTCAAGGGATGAACGGTCAACAAGAATGCCTGATGCAACAGAAGATGAATACACCAATGTTAAACAAAAAGGTTAGAAGATGCTGATTATTTTTTTTATTATTTTTTTAATGATGAAATCTGATTTTATACATATATGCATCCTTAAAAAATATTTTTGTTTTTTAAATGTTATAATTTGTGCAACATGTTAAATTTATAAATGTAGGCATACTAAAGGTGAAAAAAGATGTGCAAAAGGATAAGAATGTCAAAATAAGGACAAGCAAACGGAAACATGTGGAAGTCAATAGAAGGACAAGTAAACGAAAACATGATGAAACAAGAACTAAAGGTTTTGATAGAATTCATACAAATGTTAAACAAAAAGGTTAGAAGATGCTGATTATTTTTTTTATTATTTTTTTAATGATGAAATCTGATTTTATACATATATGCATCCTTAAAAAATATTTTTGTTTTTTAAATGTTATAATTTGTGCAACATGTTAAATTTATAAATGTAGGCATACTAAAGGTGAAAAAAGATGTGCAAAAGGATAAGAATGTCAAAATAAGGACAAGCAAACGGAAACATGTGGAAGTCAATAGAAGGACAAGCAAACGAAAACATGATGAAACAAGAACTAAAGGTTTTGATAGAATTCATACAAAGAATACGAGGTTGGTAAAATCAAAAATCACATGACGATAAGGTGGATAACAAAAATGTTGATGGTATTTGTTATTTAAAATAATTATTTGAACTTTAGAATGCACATGTGCATTATTATCTAAAACATTATATAACATGTATTTTTTTGTTTGCACATGTGCATCATGATGCGTTAATAAACAGAATCGAAGAAAGGAATTACATCATCAAGAGTTAAGACACTGGCAAAACAGTAAGGAAGTAGAAGGGTTGCTAGAGCGATTAATTGGCGATCGATACAGACACGCTTGTCACCACATCAACTTTTGATGGGGTTAGATGCATTGTCCAAAAAACAGAATGATGCAGTGAAAAACATGGGTTTGGGAGTATTTTAAAGCTCAAAACAAACAGCCTACCAACAAAATTGGCACATTTTATTGTAGATAAGTTTAATCGAAAAGATATGGTGATTAAATTGAATGGTGGTAGCATAGAGCTGAACGACATTGTAGTTAGTAGTTTGTTTGGGTTAAGGAATAGTGGGGTTATTATAGAATATCAAAAGAAAGAGAAGAAGAAAGAAAAAAAGAAGGAAGAAATTAAGGAAGGAAAGAAGGAACAAGAGGAGGAAAAAAGTTAAGAAGGAACAAAAGAAAGTGAAAAAAGGTACAAAGAAAGACATAGAAGTTGAGGAAGACAAAGACGAAGAACGCGGGACATTTGCTGAGTGGAATCATTTGTATGAAGGGTGTGCAATGACGCCAAGTAGAATTGTTGAAAGAATTATAGATAACCCAGACGAAGATGGAATATTATTCAAATACGATTTTTTGGCGTTATTCATGAACACAATGGTGGAGATAAATAAGGACTGGACATGTAAAAAAAATTATTGAGTGTTTGCGTGAAGATATTGCTGTGGAAGATGTTAATTGGTGCAAATTTATTTGTGACATGATCAAGATAGGCAAGGATGGATCGCAATGGGACATCATGTCAAGATATTTCAATGTGGTGCTTACAATTTTGGTGGTAAGTTACTTGATATGTTTGTAGATTGTGTAAATTATGTTGTACATCCTATAAAATATTAAGTTTATATAAGTTTGTCACATATGGTAATAATGTATGGTATTAATGCACATGTGCAAATGATTTATGTGGACAAAACTGTATATGGAGATATCAATTCGATTCGAACAATGAGTCCGCTATCATCCTGGACAAAAGATATGTTAAGTAGGAGGGAAAATTATGAGATAAAAAATGGCAGGTTTGGCAAAGGGGTGTTACGGGAAGGGTATGTTGAAGATCAAGTTTTAAATGAGTGTTGAAGGTAAAAAAGAGGTTAAACTGAATGAACCATTGAACGATGATGAAAAATTGATATGGCAATATCCGTTGACGATTATATATGATAAACGAAGGTATTTATGAATGTTATAGTTTTGTGTTATCATTTATATGGTCATTATAGCAAACCGAGTTACAAACTGACGTTATAGGCGGAGGGAAAAAATAATAACGAGGATGATCAGGTTGTTGATATCGAAAGGGAGATTAAGGAAATCAAGTTGACGTTCAAGTAACTTTACATATGCATTATTTTATTATTAGTATTTTGTTTTTGGTTTAATGCACATGCGCATACATGATATTGTTTATGTGATAATTGTTGTGTATTCAGAATGTGTTATAATTTGTACTTTTTTTGTTTGATGTATATGTACATATGGTATAATTGATATGAATTATGTTATGTATTACCACATATGAACACGTGAATTGTAACATTATAGATATTACATATAATGTATGTATTATGTTTGATGCACATGTGCATACACAAAAAAATGACGTAATGTATGTAATGTATGTAGAACAATATATTGCATTATTTTATTATTGTTATTTTTTTTGTTTGATGCACATGTCCATACATGAGATGGTTAATGTGATAATTGTTGTGTATTCAGAATGTATTACAATTTGTATTTTTGTTTGATGCATATGTGTGTATACGGTATAATTGATGTGATTAATGTTATATATTACAACATATGAACACGTGAATTATAACATTATAAATATTGTATATAATGTATGTAATATGTTTAATGTACATGTGCATACACAAAATATTGATGTAATGTATGCGATGTATGCAACAACAATATTTTTGAAACTTCGCACGGATTGACAACCAGAGCATTTTTGATAAACACGTTGGAAGAGGGAAAGTGGATTTCACATAACATGATTGTTGGGGGGCTATTTTGAACTATATAGAGAAGAAGAACAATCCAGTAGGGAAAAGACGGTCATGGTGTTATACGACAACAATTGTAAGTGCATCATAATTTATGTTTAACAAACGTAATTAGGATAATTATATTTGTTTGTGACATGTATTAATGTAACGTGTGCAGCGAGAGTTCATGTTGAAAACGAAACAGACACAAAAAAGCGTTTGCAACACTAACATCACATTTGAAAGAGGTGGTGGATTGTGATAATGAACTATTGAAGTTAAGAGAGTTCAATATTATAATAATACCGATGATTGAAAACAAGCATTTTTATCTGATATGCTTTGATTTGGAGAACCCAAAGTTTGAAGTGGTGGATAATATGGTTAATGACAATGGGTTTTACAATATGACGACATGAACAAAGTTTAGAGAGATAGGGTATCCGTGTAAAGTGGTATGCATAGATTTTATATTAGATGTTTTAATTGTGAATAAGGATAACAGTTTATGATAATGGATAATATTTGGTATTAATATGTATTGCAGAAATAGTACATGGTTGCATATTTGAAAATGTTGGACATCCGATGGCGTCACACATGGCGAACACAACGTTGATGAGGAAGAAGTTAGAATAGGCAACAAACGATAATTTCAATGACTGCGGTGTGTTCGTTATGTGACACATGGAAATGTATAAAGGAAGTGGTGTTAATTTTAAATGTGGTGTTAGTACCTGCAAAGATATTCAAGACATGCAATTGAAGAACATGAGGATGAATATAGCAACAAAATTGTTGTTGTTAGAGGCAAATGTATACAGAGGGTCTGTTATGGACTTCGCAAAAGAGACAATACATGGATTGAAAGATAAAAGAGTGCAGCAGATGTTAAACAAAGAGGCGTTGAAGCCAAAGGAATGTTGGAATATGCTTAACAAATGGAAAACAATAGCTGAAAGTATGAGGTTATGGGTTACACGGGTTACGAACTAGTAATACATATGATGGTTATGTATGAGGTTTAAAGTTACAAGTTATGAGGTTTCAGGATACAGTTTCAAGCTACGGTTTAAAGATACTTCCAGGTTACAATTTCATGTTACTGGTCTCAAGTTATGGTTTAATCATACTGGTTTTAGGTTATGGTTTAAGCAGGTTACGAACTATCGGAACTAACAATACTATATGTTGGTGATTCATGAACATAAAACTAGTAGTTTGTTTGTTTTTTTTGTTTTGTTTTGTTTGTTTGGACGTGTTGTCTTGATGTGTTGTGATGGTAACAAGTGGGTAGTTGTTGTGATGTCATCGGTAATTTTGCTTAATGGTGGTTGGCAGTGGTATATTGTGATGCAAGTACTCTTGGTTGACGGAAGTTGATATTTGGAGTTTGTATTGGTTGTTGTTTCTTATGCACATGTGCATTGTGATGGTTAAATTTACAAGATGGTTGTTCATGCATGTTAGTAACTATTAAATGAATGTTAATAATATACAATGTGTTACAAATGGATATGATTGTTAAATATGTTATATTATATTGTTTAGTAAATGAAATGTTGGGTATGCACATGTGCATAAAGTGATACAACGCACATTTTTTGTAGTATGTGATGTATGACAATCGAATATGTTCATATGTAAAGTATAACAAATGGTTATAATGTCGGATGTATTTTTTTCATATTGGTAAACATATATTAGTAACCATGTGGAGTCAAACAATAGACACGTATTTATGCACATGTGTATTTTTTTGTTGTAGATATAGTAAACACGTATGCACATGTGCACATGTGCATTTTTTGTCACAGTAAAATTGGTATCATAATTGGGTAATAATAAACTTACATTATGATGACAAAGTAGTATAATGGCAATTATAAATATATGAAGTAATATGAGGGCAATCATGAATATATGAAAAACACATAAATAGTCTACTAAAAACATAATCAAAACAACTATTGGTAGTCATAGATACTTCATTTCAATAATCATAAGTTTTCATATACAGTAGATCAATCAAGAATCACAAGTTGGGTTGGTTGATTTACAACGTCCGGTCGAATGCCTAAGAGTTTGTTTAGGTTCTTGCGGTTCTTGCTTGTGTGCATGGTCTTCAGGGTCATCATCAAAAGAAGAATACTCAATAGAATAATCATTGGTGTCATCATCATTGTCATTAACATAATTGGAACCGGAATCAGGCGGGACAGGGAGTCTGGCAGCGATAGCAGCAACACGTTTAGCTACTCTTGCAGCAAGTTTGGCAACCTTGATTTTCTCACAGTTGCGTGAATAATGGTCGAGAGCATATTTGTTGCATTTATTGCATAAACGTGCGGTCTTCTTTCGCTTACCGGCTTTCTTTCATTTATCTTTAATTTTCCGTCCACCAGGGCCAATTCGTTGTTTTTTGGTCCCACACCCTTTATTTCTAATACCTTGAGAATGATGAACACTTGTGTTTAAATCTGCATGTATGTTTAATATGTCACTGATGTTTTCAGTTTTCTGGTTCGATCGAGGCTGAGGGTCACAAGGGAACGTTTCAAATATGTGGTTTCTGATGCATTTGATTTCAGCAGATAACAAGCGTAGATGATCGGGATTGCGTCTTAGTCGAGTCATGGATTGTGTGACTAGATCTACTATTTCATTGTTGATCATAGCAAAGTCACTGTTGTCAAAGGAGTACATGTTGGATATGCTATGCACAATTGATGGGAGCACATCACGTTTCCATCATGGAATGATGTAGTGTCATGGGATTCATTCAATTTGGTTGTAACGGAATATACTAAATGCATGTCTGCAAAAGTATCCAATGCGAGTGAACCCAAGGCATGTACATTAAGTGACACCTACACATGTGCATAAAAAATATAATCAGTAAAATATACACTAAGGGTAATATGCACATGTGCATAGGTTACTGTAGGATAAAATAATGAATTCAGATACATTGGTTGACATATGCACAAATGCATAAAAATATAGTCAGACAAATGCATATTTACATGTGTTGTATTAAGAAAAGAATAACAGATGCATACGTGATAATATTATTACTAGATTCATATGTGTTAATATGATTACTGAATATGATTCATGATGCATATATGCGTGATGTGATGCGAATAATAATGTTAACATTTAAAATAGTAAGTTGTAAATGTTATATTGTATATATTGAATAGTAAAACGATACCTCGAATTCATTGACATAAGACATGTTTTGTTTGCGGTGACGAACAATATAATTTTTTATATTAGTTGATCCAGGACGTTTAATGGGCATGCGATGGAACATGCCCATATATATTTCTTTTCGAACTTCAAGAAACATAGACCTTGTGTACATTTCAGACGCATGTGATTCTATACGAAGACCTGTAGTTAATCGGGGGTTCGACATGTCGCTATTAAATTTGAGTTCTCGTTGTGTGTGCCGCTGAGCATCAAGACTGGCATCGAAACACATCAGAAATTGAACTAACATGTTAGTTTCCATTGATTTAACTTTAAAACGTGCATTTGAGCTCTCGTATCTGGACGTAGTCTTGATCAAACAGCACATAGGTATTTCTCTAAAGTAACATGGGACCCATTCATGTCGTATAGCAAACATTTCACATAACCAAGGATGATTGTGGTGTAATGAATAAATTCCACACCAATTTATGTATTGATGAGCGAAGGGTGTTATTATCAAGGATGTCGTTTGATATCTGAAAAGAAACATATGTGAAACGTAATAATCAGAATCGGGAAACAATATTATATAATTTAATTGTAAATGTTTTAATATGAACATATAGTATTTACCTTGGACGGAAGCTTTCTCATAATGTGCCACATACATAAATGATGAATAGATTTTGTGAACACGGTTGATACAGCTTGTTTCATTGCTGCATCTTGGTCAGTGAGTATAAATGTTGTTTTTTTTTGGGAAATCAGGAGAGTGTTTAGTAACCATGTGTATGACTTAATAGTCTCAACATATTGTCACACCCACTCATATGCGGAAGCGTGAGGTGTGATCTGATTGATTCTCATTGCATACAATATAAGTGAACATACTACAAGAATAAAAACAAGCTCCAATGCCAATCTGATAAATGTTTCCAAAGCAACTGAGTTTAGTATTTTGTTTACAAACCATCAAATATGAATAAGTTGTCAAGTATGGTACAACAAAAAATGCAAAATGATAAGGCTTTGGTCATTATATCACCACAAGGAGGTGGTGTATAACGAGCAAACCCTTCAAAAGTGGCATGGAGTCTTGACACTTGCTTTCTTGCCAAAAGTTCCCCGCTTGGTCCATTAGTTTCCTGAAATACATGTGACGGGTGGTCTATTGGACAACCCGAAAATGCATTAAAATGATCATTATTCCACGTTTAAATAGGTTGATTGTATAATTTGATGTCTACGGTGTGTATGGCTTTGTAGGTACCAAAGAGCATAATGAGGGAGTTTAAATGTGCTTGTCGAGGACTTGCAAGTGGCTAGTTGAAGATGAGGATTCAAGAGATTGAATGAAGGGCAAAACGGGAAATTCTGTTGTCCACCTTCAAGAGCACCGTAAGACAGTCCTTAAGCACCGTAAGAAGAATCTTGCCCACCGTAAGCTACGTTGGGCACTGTAGCTTACGGTGGTGAGCTCCGGGAAAGTTGTAACTGCCCATTTTAACTCGAATTGAAGGGGTCTTTTCACATTACAATCATTGGGAACGTTTGGCACAGCTTTAGGGGCAATTTTAAAGTGTTCTTATTGTTTCTAAACATTTTGAAAACATTACTTTGGTGATTTGATTCGTATGAACAATATAATCGAAAGGATGATGAATTACAAGATTATGAGAGGCTAAAACTCTTTGTGATCATCTTGAGTGGAAGGTTTGTTGAACAATTGTGTTTCAATTTCTGATTTCTAGAATAATAATTGCTATTTTGTAGTTGTTATGGTGTTTGGATTATTGTTGGTAAATTGTTGATTGATATTTCATTCATTGCCTTAATCGTACATTCTTGGTGTCGTTGATAACCGAGATATCACGGGGAGGTTTACGGGTTGGATATTAGTCAATTGGTCATCGGGTAACAACCTCGCATTATAAGTAATCTGAGTACTTAGTTCCCTTTTATCACGAGCAGTTAATCAAACACGAGTCATGTCTATGTGACTCTTTCTAGTTGAACTTGAAACACATGCGTTACTTGAACTTGAAACTTAAGATGATCACTTGCTTTTAAATCTGTTAAACAACCAATCTTTGAGTCATTATTAGTTAAAATTTAAGACCACACAACGGAATTTAATTTCTTGCAATTTAGGTAATTTAGCTAAAGTATTACAAACATTAGATAACGCAACTTCCACAATTCCCTGTGTTCGATACCCACTTACCGCTAGCTAGTAGCAGTATTTGGATTAAATTTATGTGAGACTACGACATCACGTCAACATGTTAAGTCAAAAAAATCAACAAAAGTTGGTGAGTTCATGTGTTTTAGTTGCATGTGATAGTTGCATGCGGTATGTAACGCGTTAATGAAATCGTTGATTATTAATTTTTGGAAGGACATTAATATGTGTGACGACATAGGAAGCATCCAAACCTAGACGATTTTACGTCGAATACCCTTGACTGAGACGATGACCAAGAGTGGGGCTCGCCAACACCCGCTAGATCTAACCTTTGTACCATGGTCTAAACAAGATTAATGGTGCTTAAGTTCCACCCTATTCGCACATGATCTAAGTTGTTTCATTCCCTAGCTTATCATACCATTGCACATGTATTTCCCCCGACAATTGTAAAACACTAAAATGTTTAAGATGAAAAGGGGGACATGAACTCATTGAATAACATTCCTTAAGTTTGCTTATCCCATGTACGTTTTCCTCGGTTTGTATCGCAACCTACAAACGTACTAGGTTTTGTTAGAGACTTCGGTCTTTGTAATGAATTATGTACAAGTCTTTTGTCTGAAATATTTATTAAGACTTGCTCCGAATTATGTTCTGTTGAGTTGTATTTTCGATGTATGATGTCTATATATATATATATATTCTTGTATCTCATGTGTTGTATGTACGAGCCTAGCCCTTTTGTCTTCGTGCCTCGCACGAGTAAGATGTATGTGTTCATGACTTCTCATAATCGGGTTCCACCCTTTTGCCTCGACGATGCCATCGTTGGATATGTTTCATATATTTATAATATATTTATTTGTTTAGTCACTATTTATAATCATCATAAAGTTTAGGTCCATATATAATTCTTCATAATTATATATAATTCCAAGTTCGATGTATTAGTTAAAATATTATATTTTAACTCGTATTATTTGTATGCATCGTCTTATATATCATTTGTAATTACGATGGGTATTGTTAAAAATAATCTATTTTTGACATGTCTTAATATATATTCATATGCATGTTCCCATGGTATACATGACCAAGTGTAATATTTGTTAAGTATTATACATGTGTATATTCCCAAGTATGGGTATACTTGTATTATGAGTATTGTGTATTTAAATTCGTATTCTCATGATTATGTATAATACTTGTATAATGATATTTTCACCAAATGTTAGTGGTATATGATGGCATGTATTTGTACGTATAGGAATACGTATATTCTTGTATTCATTACACACAACTTTTATATTCCTAAAATATTTAATTTTAAAATGTGTCCAAATAAATATATATACCTTATGCTTGATAAGTGTATGCATCTTACAAATAATCTATTTTTAAGATTAGTTCTAGGAAAAAAATATATTTTTAGTTTTCCGCCAAAATAATATATTTTTAAGATGTTTATGAAATATATATATTTTTATACACTTCAAGAATAATACATTTTTAACATCGATAAAATATGATATATTTTATATACCTGTAAAAAAATATATTTTGTCACTTGTTCTATTTTGAAAGGGTAACTTACCAAGCTTCGATATATTATATATTTTAACCCGAAATATTTATAGAGTCCATCCAATGTCCAAATGTCTAGTTTGTCCATAATTTGTATCCAAGGCATGAATATATATATATATATTCTTGTAAATCTTTGTTTGCCAATTTTTATTTTATTTATTTGTGTACATTATTTCAAGTCCCTTTTATATATAACTAATACAAACAATATACACATAGCACATAATTTTTATGATCACTAAATATATATTTTCTAAATTATCAATTTATATCCATCTTTATTTTTAGAAAAAAACCATACCTTCTTTGATTTACATTTTATACAAAAATGTGGGAATTTTTATATTTATTATTTTTAAACAAGTTTACTTGTAAGAACCTTGTTAAAATATATTTTTCTAAGTGTTTAAATTTTATAAAAATTTTGTCATAGTTTCCCTTAGATTTAGGAAGTTTCCCATGTTTAAAAACATGTGTTTAAGCTTTCAAAACTCATCAAATTATTCACAAAAAATTCTACCCGTATAACATATGCATATAGATGCATTTTTCATGTTATGATGAACTTGAAAGTTAATAAAATCATGTAGTATTTTAACCTTATGTTTAACATGTTCATCCATCTTTAAAAATATGTTTGTTTCTAATATTTACAACTTTGTAGTGAATCAATTTTAACAACTTTGTTCATACATCATCTTAAGAACTTATAAACATCACATATCATTTTTAACCACTTTAATAAGTTCATTCTTCATGTATAACAAGTTCATCAACACTCTCATCATGGATCTTGTAAGATCCATGTGTATACTTGTTAGATCTATACTTCTAGAAAGTATACATAAGATGGACATCACCCAGAACACAAAATAATCATCTACTACTTCATAACATCTTCAAGATATGTTAATTTTCTTTAGATTATGTTACTAGTTCATGTGTTCATGTTTTAAAAGTGAAGGTTTTAGATGGTTTAACTTGTACATTATCATTATACTAGTGCGAGTCATATTGACCTATAAATAGAGGAGTCTTGTGTCAGAGCTAGTTATTGCGAATTCTGTTGGTGTGGCGAAGCCCTGCTGAATTGTTTACTTGCATTGTATTTGTTCATGTCAATCAATATATTCAAGGCATTTAAACAGTAGATCTCACTTGTTCATTTGTCAACCTCACTAACAATGAATTTCGCCTCTGTTAGTTGAGTTAGATCAGTCTGGTTGCTCATCGATGAGAGAGCCGATCCCCCTCACAAGTGGTATCAGAGCCTCGAAGCCTGATCTGCAGACAAACATCAAGTTTTTGCAGGCTACCAACTGTTTCACACTGTTGCAGCTTTCTACTTCTACACTTTCCCAAACTAATCTCAGAATTGGATGGATTTACAGTCAAAATGGACTAGGATTCTAGGATATCACGTTAAAATCAATTCTTAACAATTTCAGATCTAAAATCGAGCTTAATCATGTCAAATTTGGTAAAATTCATCCGTTTGGTGACCTAAGTTGTTTCGTACGGGTAGAGAGACCACTCGCACGAACGATTGTCCGTACGATTTAAGTCATTCGTACGAACGAGAAAACAGAAGTTCTTAAAAATTTACTAGTTAAAAATTAAAAATGTGATTCACACGAAGTAATCACTCGTACGAGCCAACGTTTCATTCGTACGAATAGCTTGTTCGCATGAGTAGCTTCTTTGTTTGAATCAACTCATTCGCACGAATCACTGTGTCGTACGAACGTATCTTGGTCGCACAAACTGTTTTTGTCATCCGCATGAAGAAATTTTTATCATTCTAATCAGTTTATTCGGAAAGTGTTTTCTAAAATCTTTGCAGAAAAATGGCATAAGAGTTTTATAACGCATTTGCTACATCAGTCACGACTACTGCAGCTCAAAACATGAACCTCGAAAATGGGATGGGTATGATGACGAAGCCGCCAAAGTTGATGAACCTTGAAGACTTCGACAGTTGGAGTGAACGTTTTATGAATTGGGTTCAGGCGAATCATTTTACCTGTTGGTTTGCCATCAAAGAAAAGTATCAATCTCCTGTTGGAGAAAACGGTCTCGAAAAGACATTGGCTCAACTTTTGGATTTTGAAAGAGAGAAGTTCATAAATGAGAAGAAAACGATGAACATTCTGCAACAATCCATCAAAGAGGACATATTGGCTCTGTTACAACATGATGATGATGCACAATCATTATGGAATGCTCTTCGATTAAAATTTCAAGGTAGGGCATAACTGCGAAAAAGCAAGAGGGCGTTGTTGAGTAAAGAATTTGACATCTTTACTTTGATCAGAGGAGAGACGGTGAAACAACTGATTGAAAGATACTGTCATCTTGTTGTGCAAATGAAGAGAATGGGAATCATAAAGACGAACGAAGAACTTTTTGATATACTCACAGATTCCTTGCCACAAGGTGACTGGTCTACCTATTTGACCAATTTGAAGAATGGAACTGAATATGGTAATTTCTCATTACCACGATTCATTGGAAGATTGGAGGGACACAAATTAGAAATGCAGAAGATGGCGAAGAAGAAAGGCGTCCAAATGCAACAAGACGTCAATCTTTATTTCAAGAATAGTTCTGCCGCTCAAATACAATCTCCAAAGATCCAGACTGCCTTTAGTGCTTACAGCAGGCCCATCATCAAATCAAAATAGTAGTTTTCAATCATTTGCTACGGTCAATCCGAACATGTCTCAAAGCCCACAGTCATCACATGGATCAAGCAATCCCCAGCTCAACCAGATTAGTCAATCAAACCCTATTCAAAGGGTGCTACAGTGCAATATCGCTATTGACTTCCAGAATGCACAAAACTTAGATGAGAAAACCGCAAAGCAGCATATGTCACTATTAGCATCGGTTCTCGAATCTTATGACAATCTTGTAGCAGGAAAGATTGGAAATTCATAAATGACCAGAGAGGACTATGATCAGATTGATCCGATAGAGATGGAGTTGATCGACATAAAATGGTGTATGGCATCTATTGTTAGATGCGAACAACGCTTCATGGAAGTCACTGGGAAAGAGAACTTGGAGGTTTGGATGGAGACTTGGATTCGATAAGTCCAAAGTAACTTGTTTCAAGTGTCTGGAGAAGGGACATTTTAAATGTATGCCCAAACAGAGAAGCACAGGGTAATCAAAACCCGTTTGCCGATGACTACTACAAGAAAGCTATCTACCATCATCCCTAACTAAGAACTCGAATGGTGCAAATCGAAGATACATAGCCAGAAACCAAAGATTAAGCGCTAGTAGTAACTCAAAAAGACGAGGGCTTTAACTGGAACAAATACATTTCCAAGAAGAAGAGTTTGGCATTGGTTGCAGAGATAATCGAAGAACCTGAAGTAGAATCTGAGGCATCTTTTGACGAGGCACCTAAAGAAGAGTTTATCATACATCGTCAGAAGAGGAGGAACTTTTAAACAGTGCTTTTAAACACCTCCTGCCTAATAATATCTTGAAAACTTTTGTAGGTTACTTTGGACCAAGTCATCAATTATTTTGTGAAGAACAGAAGAAGCCTGATGTTGAATAGGGAGTTGATGAAAAGATGGAGAAGTTGACTGATGAGATTGACAAAACGTGTATCGCAAACATAAATGAGTTAAATGAGTCTAAAAGTGAGTTTGTGATCGAAAAACCATGTTTGAAATGTGTTGAGCCATGCAGTGAATGTGTTATAAATGACACACGATATAATGAGCTCAAAAGTTTAACAGACAATTTGTCGAGTGATTTTAAATCAACTAAAGAAGCTTACGACAAATTGAGCAAAACTGTTAAACAATATGAAAAAGCACTTAGAGAAAATGACGGGACACTTTCTATGCTAAAAGCGACAGTAATGGACAAGCAAATAGCCATTAATATTCATTTAAATACTATCGCTGAGCTAAAAAGTGAGCTTGAGAAGGTAAGAATAGAAACTGAATGGGTTAACAAATTGTTAATCAGTTATTCCACAAGCTCTTACGTCATTGATCACATTTTACCAAAAATCCAAAATAAAGAAGAATCTAAAAATGTTGAAAACAAGAGTGCAAGCTACGATTGTGTTCCACCACCCATGTGGAATAGTTATGCTTGTAAAAAGCCATCAGGAGTGGAAAAAGCGCTCAATCTAAAACCGAAAACTGAATAGTCAAACGAGCTGCCTTCGAACATCAACGTAACTTACACAAAATCTGAAAATGATGTGACTCTGAGATGGTTAAAACAATGGTCGAAATTTTTTTGAAAAGTGAATCTGAAAAATCGGATTCTGATGCTGAAACATCGGAATATAGTTTAAATATTGATCCAAATGTCATAGTTTACAAAATGCATGGATTTGATAAACTATACTCTTATGAAGATTTTCCATCCAGAATGTGAATCTGGATCGTGTCGATAAATTGTTCAAGCGTGTGAAGGTAAGCCATTCTGATTTGGATAAACATAATGTATCATTTTACTCTAAATCAAAATGTGTTAACAGACCCTATCATCATAAAAACAGAGACTATCCTGAGAATAAGTGGGCTGGTTTGGGTTTCCAAAGGCAAAAAATGAACAACAAGTTCCAAAAACTAAACTTTACAAAGAAAATCAATTTTGTTTTTGGAACAACAACAGAAAAGGAAAAAGAGATCATCGGTACTCAATCCAATGATGATTTCAAGAAAGATAAAGAGAATAAGAAACAAGTTTATTCCTCTGTCCGTAAAGACAACATGACATGCTACAAATGCAAAAATGTCGGGCATATTGCACGACATTGCTCACAAAAATATCAAAAATCTGTTTCTAACTCTCTCAGGTGTACCAAGGATGAGAAACAAAAGGCACCTATGGTTGCGCCAAAGCAAATTTTGAAAAGAAATAATGAATCCTATATTATGTTAAACCAACTCTTCAACGTAATTCTAAATTTGAAATTGGTGAAACATCAACTAAGTTTTGTCAATTGGATTCAAAATTTTATGCTAAAAGGGGAAATTTGAAATAGCAAATGTGGGTGGCAAAAGTCAAACCATCCAAGGTAGAACCGCAACCTTCTGTTCCAAACAAAACCGAGACTAAACAAAACGTCAAAAACAAAGTAGGTCCGAAATTTGATATTCCGAACCCACCCAAGACCAAGCAGGCTTGGGTTTCTTTGTTTAAATAGTTTCTTCCATATGTGTGTAGGGGCTCCCGCACTCGATCATGTCTAAATGGATAATGGATAGTGGAGCTTCTAGACACATGACATGGATGCTTGCGTTGTTACACGACGTTAAAGCTATCCGAGGAGGGTATGTAGGTTTTCCCGGAACACAAGGAGGAAGAATTGTCGGAGAGGTAATTCTCATGAATGGAGTAGTTTCGTTTGATAAAGTGAACTACATTGCAGAACTTGAGAACAATCTACTCAGTGTTTTGTAGATTTGTGATAAAAAATTCACGACACACTTCAATGATAAAGAATGCTTGATCTTAAAGCCGGGATTCAAGATTCCGAAGGAATGGATTCTCATGCGTGCTCTGAGAGAAAATGATCTTTATGTTCTTGATATGATTGTCGCATCAACAACATCAAAAAAGGTTCAATGCTTTGTTTCTAAAGCAACCGAGAAAGAGTCTATTCTATGGCATAGGAAGATGGGGCACATTAATCTGAGAAAGATGAATTATCTAGTGCACAACGACCTAGTGGAGGGTGTTAATCTGAAAATTTTTCAATTATCCGATGATTGTCTGAGCTGTGAGAAGGGGAAACAACTTAAGAAATCACACCCAAGAAAGCTTCTAAATTCTATCAAGCTACCACTAGAGAGGCTTCATATGGATCTTTTCAGAGCAGTAAACGTCAAAATCATTTCTGGTGATCTATATTGTCTAGTCATTACAGATGATTTCTCAAGATTCTCATGGGTTTTCTTTCTGGAGAGCAAAGATGAAACATTTTGAAACTCTAATGATTCTCTTCAGAAAACTTGAAAACCTATATCATTTGCCTATCTAGAGAATCCGTAGTGACAATGGTACAGAGTTCAAGAACAAAAGGATGCTCGAATTCTGCAATGAGAAGGGGATTCTTCACGAATTCGGTGCTCCCTATACTCCTCAACAAAATGGAGTTGCTGAACGTAAGAATTGCACACTAATCGAGACTGCCAGAACCATGCTCGCCGATTTGAATTGCCAATCAGTTTCTAGAGTGAAGCAGTCGCATCAGCGTATTACACCCTGAATCGTGTGTTAACGGTCAAGCCTCACAACAAGACTTGTTTCGAGTTACTAAATCAACGGAAGCCTAACCTTGCGTTTCTGGAGCCTTTTGGATCACAATGTTTTGTATTGGACCAGGATGGTAAATTTGGTGCCAAATCCTTTGAAGGATTTTTCGTCGGTTATGCTATTCCACAAAAAATGTGTCTTCTTGCCGAGTCTGAACCAGGTTATTCTTGCGCAACATGTTGATTGTCAACGTTAGACTACACCAACGAAGAAACCTAGGATCCACGACAGTTTAACTATGAAGGTTTGTGGAATTCATTCTACCTACCAGATGTGCCATCAGAAGAAGAACTTGTTATGCTCTTTCAACAGCATCAAATATCTAATCAAGAACAAGTTTCTAGACCGTTGGTGATTTCCCCGTCACTTCCTGTCAACACTTCTGATGTAGGTCCGAGCACTACTCGTCAAGAATATGTATCTGTACCAGTCTTGACCACTGCTGAATCATCTACCCAGAAACCGCCTAATGCTGACTCTGATTGTGAACCGACTTTCGATGATGGAAGATCTAGTTCCGATGAAGGATTTGAGCAGATTGAAAGCTTCCTGAACACTCAAGCTGAACAATCAATGTCAGGATTGAAGCTTCATCTTCTGCATCGGTTGTTGCTGAAGTTATCACAAATTTGCAAACACAAGTGGATGTTCCAAGTGAAGTGATGCCAAGGACGCTTTCATATCATCCATCGGAGAATATTATTGGCAGCTTACAAACAGGAGTGCAAACTCGTAATCAGATCAACAAGGATCTAAGCTATTTTTATACTTGTATTGCTCCACTGCAAACCAGACTTTCTAATAGTTGTTTTATTTCTCAGGTAGAACCCGGCAACTGGGAAGAGGCGTTAAAAGAAGAGAGTTGGGTGGACGCAATGCAGGAGGAATTGCTTCAATTCCAGAGGCTAGGAGTCTGGAAGCTTGTTGACCTACCAGATCATCACAAAAAGATAAACACTAGATGAGACTTCAAGTGCAAGCGTGATGACAGAGGAATAGTGGTCAACAACAAAGCTCAACTCGTGGTACAAGGTTTTCATCAGCAAGAAGGGATATATTATACCTGGTCGCCCGTCTTAAAGCGATCCGCATATTCTTGGCCTTTGCTTCTTGGAAAGGTTTCAAGGTGTACCAGTTGGATGTCAAATCTGCTTTCCTATACGGAAAAGTCAAAGAGGAGTGTATGTCGGCCAACCACTGGGGTTTGTCTATCCCATACACAAAGACAAAGTCTACCTTCTGAACAAAGCCTTATATGGTCTACACCAAGCCCCGAGAGCTTGGTATGAAATGCTGTCACGACATCTTATAGACAACGGCTTTCTCAGGGGAACTGTAGATTCTACCCTCTTTACCAAGGAAGTGGATGGGCATTTGATCATCGTGCAAATATATGTGGATGATATCATCTTCGGATCGACAAATGACAAGCTAAGTAAAGACTTCTAAGATGTCATGAAGCGCAAATTTGAAATGAGTGCAATGGGGGAGATGAAGTTCTTTTTAGGACTTCAACTCAATTAATTGCCTGATGGGATCTTCATCCATCAGACGAAGTACGTTCATGACATATTGGAAAAATTTGATATGACAGGAACTAAACCAGCATCTACCCCGTAGCTCCTAATCACGGCATTTGTCCAGATTTTTATGGAATCAAAGTTGATGAAACATTATATCGCTCCATGATCGGATCCTTGATGTATCTAACTGCTTCTCGACCTGATATCATGTATCCTACATGCCTGTGCGCTCGTGTTCAGTCCCGTCCAAGAGATTCGCACTTGCTCGCCGTCAAGCGTATCATGAGATATTTGAAAGGATGTCCAAGCACCGAATTGTGGTATCCTCGACACGACGACTTCAATCTTGCGGGTTACTCGGATTCTGATTTCGGTTGCTGCAAACTAAACGCTAAATCTACGACGGCTGGTTGCCAGTTCTTTGGAACCCGTTTGGTAAAATGGCAATGTAAGAAACAGACCGCAGTCGCTCTCTCTACGTGTGAAGCTGAATATGTTTCAGCATCCAGCTGTTGTTCCCAGATACATTGGATACAACAGCAGATGAGAGACTTCGGACTGCAATTTCTTGACACGCCCATATATGTAGATAACCTGGCTACTATTGATATCACTAAAAACTCATGTCAACACTCACGTACTAAACATATTGAGATTCTACACCACTTTATCCGTGATCGCTACGAGAAAAAGTTGGTTAGAATTGAAAAAATCCATATTGATGACCAAAAAGCAGATTTTTTATACCAAAGCATTTGATCATACAAGATTTAAAAATCTTTTAAAATTAAATGGTTTAAGAAATCTGACATCAGGGGATATTCATGAGGTTGAGTTTGAGGATGACGAGGACTTGACACGATTCTCATTGGTTTACGACTTTTCAGTGCATTCTTTCTTACAACTTCTAAAAATCCAAAAATATGTTTTTGATTTTAGGGGGAGAAAGTTTGGGAAAATACAAAAACATTATAAAAGTCAAAAAGAGTTTTTTTTTTTTTATGAAAAAGAGAGATCATATTATATCAATATGACAGTCACAGTATGCTAAAGATATGGAATGTTTAAACATGTAATAACAGGTAGTACTGTGGATGTGCCAATAGGCTTCACTCGTTCGGTAAATTATTTTCAAGATATAAACCTAAAAAATAAACTAAGTAACTTGTGGATTAACATCTCTCGGATATATGGACTTAGTGCGCCGTTCTGATTTATCGCACATTGTGTTATACATGCACTAAGTCACCGAATAGGAGGTTTTGATGATTTAGTAGACTACCAGATGTGCATGAGTACCGCACTTGTTCTGAATCTACCATATAACTTTTCGAAGGTAACATTCTCTCAGATGGTCTAGAACATACAAAGAGAGAAATTTCTGCAATATCCACGGTTCATTCAGATGCTGCTAGACCATCTGCATCCAAATTTGAAGAAGAAGATGAATTTGCACCTCAAGCCATTTCCTAACGCGAAGCCTGTGTTTGGAGCAATCATTGACAAAGATTATGTCGCTCCAGCACCAGGAAAGTGGAGAAAAGAAGAGAGTGGTGATGAGAATGTAGAGCTGACAGCGCTTGTTGGGTTTATTGCAAAGCGAAGTGCGTGGTTTATTAAAGCCAGGGGAAAGGAAACAAAGAGGAAGCCAACGTCTACCTCTTCTTCTTCAACTCCTCAGAAGAAAAAGGAAGCTTCAGAAAGTTCAAGATTGATAGATGAACCAGAGACTGAGGAGAATATCGAGGATATAACTGCTGATATTGAGAGGCAAGCATTTGTCGTGAAAAAGTGGCTGAATAAGCATCGTCTTCTAGCACTGATTCCGAGGATAGAGGAGCTGGAGAAAAGGAGAGGGCTCAAGAGATAGAAGCTAAACGACAAGCAGAGCTAAAGCGTAAGGCTGAAGAGAAAAAGCGAAAAGCGACGGGAGAGGACGATTCAACTTATATACCTTCGAGTTCTAATTATGATACTCTTGTGCGCAAGCCTGCAAAGAAGAAATCATGTCTTCTCAAACGATCTGCCGTTAGAAGTTCTGATTCTCCAGCAGACAAATCTAAAAGGAAAGCTCAGAAAAGGAATGTGGAAGAAGAGGTTGTTGAACTGCTTGCACCGACTCCACCATCACCAGTTCGTCAACCTACTGCTCAGCTACCACCATCTCCACCACGTCGGTCTACACCACAACCGACACCGCAGCCGGCTCGCAACCCTCTGAGTCACAACCTCACTTTGATTTTGATTTTGACTTTGGTGACATACCAGGGGGCGAAGACTTTACGGCTGACATGTTTAATGATGCACGCATTGAAGAGTTACAGAAGCAAGTCATGTTAAACACCGTCAAGATTGAAGAATTACAGGAACAGCTTAATGCTTTAAACAAAGACAAACAACTGCTTGAAGCGATGTTAGCCAACATAGTATCTGAGAATGAGAGTTTACGGATTCGTATGGCTGAATATGAATAGGAACGACTCAGGAGTGACAGACGGATGAATTTATTTGAGACGATACTAACTAAGAAGCTGGGAATTAATATTGCTGTTGAGATTTGAAATAGAAAGAGCTGAAGCGAGAGAGCGGGTTGCTGAACATGAACGCCTTGCAAAGGAATTATCAGATGCGCAAGGTAAAGGTAAAGCTAAAGTGGTGGAGGATCCTGTGAATGTCACAACTAAGCCAGAAGCTGAATCTGCGCTAGTTATTACAGATATTTTGGTGTATACGGTCTCGAAGAAGTTTGTGTTAGTAGGAAAGCCAAAGGAGGTGGATATCGGCACTTCTAATCTTTCAGCAAGACATTGTGAATGGCTATAGAAGAGGAAGTTAGAAAGAGAGATTGAAGTAATGGCTGATGAGTTTGATTAGGATGCAGAAAAAGAGGATGAAGACCTAGATGAGTTTGATGATTTATTTTCTGATGAGTCTGATCATGATAGTGATGATGGTGATGATAATGTAGGTGGAACAGGTGTTTGTGTAACAGAATCTGTTATAAATGAAGATATTGATTTTTCTGCTTACTTGAATGTCTATGCGAATCAAATGACTGAAGAAGGTGGCCAGGGTAGAACTAAAGGCCCTACTGTTGCTCAGCAGGCCGGAATCCTTACAGTAACTGATACGTCTACCGTTCCTGTCGTGCCAAAGCCAAAGATTTTATATCTTGAGCACGCTGTTGAATAGGGTGAATATGTCCATAGCTCTACTAAGAAAGAGATTGTTAAAATGTTAGGCGTGGACGAAGAAAATTTCGAGTTTGATTTTGAAGACGAGCTGAACGATATTAGTGCTTTCGAGCCAGTTGATTATGTCTTCGAGCACGTTGAAGATGCGAATGATTGTGATAGAGTTGTCGTGGAGGATGATTCTGATGACGATGTTACTAATCTTGCCGATCAGGGTACAGATGACTCCCCAACTTTTAGTGAGTTGTTTGCGGCGAAAAATGTTGATGTTCTGAAACGTAAAGTCGAAGAAGCTGCCAAACACGGTACGATTCCTCAACAGATGACTAGAGCTGAAATTGTAGAAATGAGGAAGAAGTGGTTCAAAGTTTCTCCAGTGGAGCGCAAATTTAAACGTCCTCTAGCATTCTTTACGCGTGATGCAGAAATTTCTCTAGGGGATATAATTAGCTGGGGTTGGATCGAGGAACTTAATGTTTACGCGATCAACAGGGAGTTTGGGATCCACTATTTCAGATATTTGAGCGACATCAAAT
The DNA here is from genome assembly GCA_947069175.1 of Scalesia atractyloides. Lineage (NCBI taxonomy): Eukaryota > Viridiplantae > Streptophyta > Magnoliopsida > Asterales > Asteraceae > Scalesia > Scalesia atractyloides. Next base: position 82,788,273 of record CAMTDV010001632.1, read on the forward strand.
CCTTGCCGTATTGGGATATAAAAGAGCTCGTGCAAACGAAGAGGAAATTTCACGACCAACGGTTATGGAAGTTGATCAAGCTTGAAGCTACACACGGATTTATACACCGGAAGCCTCATTTTCCAAAGCGAATTACGAAGATTGATTCGATTACCAAAGAAAAAGATGTTACGCTCGTCGTGAAGAGGCCGAAGGTAATGAAGAATATGCTTATGATTCAGATGGAGCAAGACTTCCACAAAATCTTCAAGTGGTGGCAGTATGATTCGAATACGGGAGAAGTTGTGATAAGTGTGCACCTTGATGATGATTCGTGGAAGATAACATAGGAGGTTACCAAAGCCGTCATAGCACACAAACGTTTATATGGGCTGTGGTGTGGCATTCGAGTACTAGACCCGATTTGGATAGTAAACTGTTAGAAGAAAGATATCGAATGTTTGTTCTATAGCAAGATTAGCTTTGAGGAAAGAGACAAAGAACAAGCACTCCAGTTTCAGAAGATAGTTAATGTCTGTTTCGCCAACGATATACATTTTGGATCGACATGGAACACGTCATGGAGGAAACTGTAACATATGTCGTAAAATGGGTTCTAAAACTCGCTCCGTTTTCTAATTAAAATATACGTTATGATGTTTCGTTACGCATTTATGTTAATTGTTTGAAATTTTTTATTAGTATTAAATAATAAATAATGATAATAAAGTTAAAATAATAATAATATTAATAAATAAAATATACATAATAAAAAAGATAAAACAACAAAAAGTGTGGACCGCGGGTATCGAATCCGGGTCTCCACCCAAATCAAACACCCAACACACCACTACACCAAACACACACATCTGTTATACCTCCAAATCAAATGCCATTTATATCAAATTAACACTTGAAATCAAACTCAAGAAGATCCGCCCAGTAACGGCTGAGATCTTCATAGCAATCATCATTTTCAGTTTTTCTTTCTACGATTTAAACCTGTAATACAGTTTCCTAATCTTGAATTAGACCCAATCATTGAATCCATAACGTAGAATCAATTACCAAATCATTTGTTTGACGTTAAAATCTATGACCGAAAAGTTGAAACTGAAATCCAATCAAGCTGCTACTCTACTCTATAAATAGTGACCATCTGAACTCGCAAAAGAACGCACCTCCTCACACTCATACTCTCTACAAGCCCCTAGTTCTTTAATTTCACTTGTCGGAGTTATATCGCCGGAAATTCTTGCCGGAGATCGAACAACACCTTGGTTTCGGTATGACACTACACCTAGTTCGTTTCATTTCTTTATTCGAATCTCACCAGTAGACGTATGAGGGCTTAATTGTAAATCAGATTAATCAAATCAGTTTTCGCCATTTCTGTTGTTTGAAATAAAGAAGATGAGTCAGAAGTGTTATATAAATCAAATTAAAATCGGTAAATATACCAGGTTAGACAAACAGTCCAGTGGTGGACTGGGTGCATTTGAAACACATGGTCCCGGGTTCGAGTCTTAAAACATGTTTCCGATTTCCTTATACAACCCAAACCTTTTTATAACTAATATATAAAACAACTCAGATAGTGTATAAATTTAATTAAAATCCCATATCCTTCGGGTTAGTCACACAGCCCAATTGGTCGGGCTGTGTGCAACACGAAGCCTAGGTCACGCGTTTGAGTCCGGTCGGTTACACGGTTCTGAAATTACCAAACCTATTTAATAAAATTAACTATATTTAACCGTAGTAAGTGTATATATATAATTAAAATCAGATATATTTTGGGTTAGACACGTAGCTCAGTTGGTAGAGCTGCGTGCACGTAAACGAGAGGTCCCGAGTTCGATTCTCACACACTTCCAAAACCGCCCGGTTTGACCCGAAAAAGAAGCATATTTTTTTAATTCAACTTTTGTTTATTTTCCCTAAAAACCAATAAATATATAAGTAAATAATTCCTCTTTTTAAGCATAAAAATAGTAATGAACACAATAAAAATTATCTAAAATGTTTAATAAAATTCATTAAATAAATATACTAATTTTAAAAGATATATATATATATATTCACCAAATTATTACATGAATATTTAGGTTAGCTTTCTCATCGATTGGTATCTCTACCATATAATCGTGCGCAATCTTCATCTTCATAAACGCACCCACTGTGAGTGAATTCCTACAATTCCCCTTTTTATTCATGTTTTTGGGGTGTATCATGTGTCGTCTTATTTGTATCACTTATTCAAATCTCGTGCAACTACCATTATATGATCTAATGTGCTATGTGATATTTTGTTTAATGTTATACGTGGTTACATTCTCTTATTTTAGTCAAGCTCTCACATTAGGCCCATTTGTTCCCTGTTACATACAAGTAGGGCGTCACGTTGCCTAATTAGATCAGCTCCATTTAATTGAGCCTTGACCTCACAGCACATCGCTTCTCGTGCTCACATATACATTGCTAGATGATTATGTGTTTTGTGGTTAGATTACATATACGTTGCTCATATTTGTATCAGAACTTTTGACTATAGGGATATAGGATAGGTTATTAGACCCTTAGAGCCTATACTATAGTAAATTAGAATTTAATTGCTTATGTGTTAAGTTGGTTACATGCAAACTCATGATATTTACTTGTTTTACATTTCTCTCACACACAAATACATGCAAGCACTCCCACTACTGTAAGATTTTGTGTGATATTTAATGTGTTATACATATTGTCAACATTACACGCTTACATATATACGCATCACACACGTCTCAATTCTCACATATTTAACCATTTTCATGCTTCTTTTCTCAAAATTTTGTGATGTTTTCAATTTTCAATCTCATCAAAGTGAGTTCTACGACGGGCATGTAGTAACTGGAAGGGTACAAGTACCGGTAGTCGAAACGTCCTGTCTAGGATTGACATTCGTATAAATCCAATATAACGGACCAGTTTGCCTACCTGGGGACTAACGATGAGCGTACGAAGAACCTATTAGCCCAAAGCATGCCAAACCAAATGTCGTGTGAACTAACCGCACTTTGAGTTGACTGTGCACAAGGACACCTTCCGACCTTACACCTCGCACTCATGTTTTACGATTTTCATTCGGGTGGTGAAAGTGTTGACAAGCCAAAACCAATGTGAACCCTACAAAGCCCAGTAGTCATGGGGGCCCACATGACTACCTAGGCCAAGTATGGGGGACATATGGGGGCTAAAAATGAGCAAGGCCCAAGACATCCTATGGATGTAGTGAACCTATTTTTCTCATTTGTTTTGTGGATGTTAATTTCCAAATGCGACACATGACACCTAAATGCCAAACTCATAATCTCGTTGCGTATTTCCTGTAGATGTCTTCTAGGCACTCTCGTGGAGGTAGGAGATCAGGAAGATCCGACGAGCGTATGGCTGCTCAAATAGCCCAACAAATGGCAGTCGTGATTCCCGATATTGTAATTCAAGTCCAACAAGCTCTCACCGCTAACCCTGTCAACCCAATTACCCAAGAGGGAAAAAATACTGCCAACCCTCCCATAAACACCACCAAGTGCACCTACAAGCACTTCAACTCATGTGACCCTCCAAAGTATGAAGGGACTGAAGGGGTCACTGCTCTCCTTCGATGGTTTGAAGAGATGGAGAGTACTTTTCTCAATTGTGATTGTCCCAATGATCGTAAGGTTCGTTATGCTACTAGTCGTCTATATGGGGTAGCACTCACGTGGTGGAATGCCGAAAAGGGCAGACGAGGCGCGGTAGCCCTAACTTGGGAACAACTTTGAGAGTTCATGACAAGATGCTTCTGCCCAAGAAGCGAAATTAAAAAGTTGGAGGATAAGTTCTATTTCTTGAAACAGAAAGAGGGAGATCATATAACCTACAACAAGAGATTTCTAGATTTGAATCAAATGGTTCCCAATTTGTTCACTCCTCTCTACCGTTTAATCGAGTACTATATTCGGGGTCTTCCTTCAAAGATTCAGGACTCTATGATGAGTACTACGCCTGCAACTCTGGAAGCAGCAATGGAGCTAGCTACTGAGCTCACTGAAAACCACATCAGGAATGAGGATTTCAAAGATGAGAAGAAGAAAGATAAAACACCAACTGAAACCCCTAACCCAACCCAAACTGGATCCTCTTCTCGATTCGCTATCAAGAGAAAGCGAAATGGGAAGAACTTTGTTGTCACCCAAACTAACCAACCCATTACAGCCACTCCAATCACTCAAGTTGCTTCCCCTACCGCTCTATTCAAGAAACAGTATATAGGACCTCACCCAAAATGAAATCGATGCCAATACCACCACCCTCTTGAGAACCCATGCCTCCACTACACAGGTTGTGGCCATGCATGTCATACAATCCAAACATGTCGCTCTCTCAAAGACAAGCCCGCAACCAACCTCAAGCCCAACCAAACAACTAGGTGGTGGGCCAAGCTCCCTACCAACAACCTCTACTACTATCACCTACTCAGCCCATAGCCCAACCTTTTTACCAACCTAACTATCCTATGATGCCACCCGTCAGAGCTTGTTTCAATTGCGGAGATCCAACTCATTTTCGCAACACCTGTCTGCGTTTAGTGAATATCATCAATGCACAAGCCCAAGCTAATCATGTGAACCAAGCCAACCAAGCCAATCCGCCAACAAGAGGTAGAGCTTTTAACATCAATGCAAATCAAGCGAGGGCAGATAACAACATGGTCAATGGTACGTTTCTTATTAATGGTAGTTATGCATCTATTCTTTTTGACACTGGCGCGGATAAGAGTTTTGTGTCCTTAGAGTTCGAATCTATTCTTGGTTTACCTTGCGTTAGTTTAGCCGAATCATTTACAGTGGAAGTAGCAGACGGTGAACCTATCATGTTAGACTCTATCATTCGCGATTGCACTCTTACTCTCAATGATCATGATTTTCTAATCGATCTTATTCCTATGAAATTGGGAAGTTTTGACGTCATCATTGGAATGGACTGGCTAAGTTAGCATCATGTTGAAGTCATTTGTTATGAAAAATTTATTCGAATTCCTCTCGCCGGTAGCCAAACTCTTCGTATTTTTGGTGAAACCCCGTCCAAAGGACTCAAGTTGATGTCGTGTCTTCAAGCTCGAAGATATCTTCGAAAGGATTACATAGCATTCCTAGCCCATATCGTCAAGATAGAAGGAAAGGAGAAGAAAATTGAAGATATTCCGGTTGTTAGAGATTTTCCTCAAGTTTTTCCTGACGACGTTTCAGGACTTCTTCCTATGCGAGAAGTCGAATTTCGAATCGACCTTGTACCTGGTGCCACTCTAGTGGCAAAATCTCCCTATCGGTTAGCCCCATCTGAAATGCAAGAGTTAGCTAGTCAACTGCAGGAGCTGACTGACAAAGGATTGATACGTCCTAGCTCATCACCTTGGGTGCGCTGGTTCTTTTCGTCAAGAAGAAGGATGGAACTTTTCGAATGTGTATCGATTATCGAGAGCTCAACAAGCTGACCATTAAGAACCATTATCCTTTACCTCGCATCGATGACCTTCTAGATCAACTTCAGGGTGCCACCTGTTTCTCAAAAATCGATCTTCGTTCTGGTTATCATCAACTTAGAGTACGTGAAGAAGACATTTCGAAGACTGCCTTTCGAACTTGCTACAGTCCCTACGAATTCATGGTCATGCCTTTTGGGTTGACCAATGCTCCCGCCGTCTTCATGTATCTAATTAATAGGGTGTGCAAACCTTACCTCGATCGTTTCGTTATTGTCTTTATCGATGATATTCTTATTTATTCCAAGACCAAATCAGATCATTAACGACATCTTCGACTTATCCTAACACTTTTGAAAACATAAAAGCTTTACGCTAAGTTTTCAAAATGTGAATTCTGGTTAAAAAAGTTCAATTTCTTGGTCACGTCGTCAATGACAAAGGAATTCATGTCGACCCTGCAAATATTAAAGCGGTGCAAGAATGACAAGCTCCACTCACTCCTACCGAAGTAAGATCATTCCTCGGTTTAGCTAGTTATTATTGACGTTTCATCGCCAATTTCTCTCGTATTCCCTTACCGCTCACAGCCTTGACTCATAAGGTCAAGCCCTTCGATTGGGGGCCCAAGCAGGAAGAGGCTTTCCAAACCTTGAAACAGAGACTTTGTGATGCTCTTATTCTCACTCTCCCTGACGGTTGTGATGACTTTGTGGTCTATTGTGACGCCTCAGGGCAAGGACTAGGGTGTGTCCTAATGCAAAGAGGAAAGGTGATAGCCTACGCCTCAAGGCAACTCCAAGTCCACGAGAAAAATTACACCACTCACGACCTGGAACTCGGAGTAGTCGTGTTCGCTCTAAATATATGGAAACATTATCTCTAAGGTACCAAGTGTGAGATTTACACTGACCACAAGAGCCTTCAACATATCTTCAATCAGAAAGAGTTAAACATAAGGCAACGACGATGGGTCGAACTTCTGAATGATTACGATTGTGAAATCCGTTATCACTCTGGTAAAGCCAATGTTGTGGCTGATGCTCTTAGTCGGAAAGAATATGCTAACTCCATTCATATTTTGTGCTCTCACATTGTAACTGACCTTCAGAAACGCATTCGCGCAACTCAACATACCTCCGTCACAGAAAATGATGTGCGAGATGAATTATCTTGTGGAGCTGAAACCAAGTTGGAATCAAAGTCCGATGGTATTCTTTATTATCTGAATCATATTTGGGTACCTGATCGTGACAATCTTCGTACATTTCTCATGAATGAGGCCCACAAAACATGATACTCTATACATCCAGGTGCTGATAAGATGTATCAAGATCTACGATACTCTTACTGGTGGCCTGGCATGAAGAAGGACATCGCTATTTTTGTCTCCAAGTGCCTCACATGTTCGAAGGTTGAAGCCGAACATCAAAGACCCTCAGGATTACTCGTTCAACCCGAAATACCCGTTTGGAAGTGGGAAAACATAACCATGGATTTTGTTACCGGGTTACCTCGCACCTCCAGTGGGCATGATATGATTTGGGTTATCGTCGATCGTCTTACCAAGTCCGCTCATTTTATTCCGATCCGCGAAGACTATAAAAACGAGAAGTTAGCTCGTATCTATATTGATGAAATTGTAAGTCGACAGGGTGTGCCTTTAAATATCATTTCGAACCGAGATGGACGTTTTACTTTACGAACATGGCAAGCCGTACAATCAGCGTTAGGTACACGCTTAGATCTCAGCACCGCCTTTCATCCTCAAACTGATGGACATTCTGAGCGCACCATACAAACCCTTGAAGACATGTTACGATTATGTGTAATTGACTTCAAGGGCAATTGGGATACTCATTTACCATTGGTAGAATTCTCATACAATAATAGTTACCACTCAACATCGGTATGGCTCCATTTGAAGCTCTATACGGTCGTAAGTGCCGATCACCTGTATGTTGGCATGAAATCGGTGAAGCACAGATCACTAGACCGGAACTAATCCAAGAAACAATATATAAGATTCTTCAAATCCGCAATAATCTTCTAGCAGCTCAGAGTCATCAAAAGAGTTACGCTGACAAACGACGAAAGCCACTCGAGTTTTGTGTTGGTGATCAAGTACTTTTGAAAGTATCACCATGGAAGGGAGTTGTTAGTTTTGGAAAAAAAGACAAGCTAGCACCTCGCTATGTGGGACCATTCAAAATTCTTGAGAGAGTTGGTCCTGTAGTCTACAGCTTGACTTACCAGAAGAACTCAACAAGATCCGTCCAACGTTCCATGTATCTAACTTGAAAAAGTGCCTTGTCGACGAAAACCTCCACATACCATTAGAAGACATTCAGATTGATGAATCGATGCATTTTGTAGAATGACCTGTAAAAATCATGGACTTCGGTGAGAAACGTTTAAGACAAAGTCGAATTCCAATAGTCAGAGTTCGTTGGGAGTCGAAACGAGGACTCGAGTTTACTTGAGAACGTGAAGACTCAATGCACGAAAAATACCCTCACCTCTTCCAAGACAAACCTACAACTACTTATATTTTGGAACCAAATTTCTAAAAGTAGGGGATACTATAACATTAGTCGTAAAATGGGTTCAAAAACCCGCTCCATTTTGTAATTCAAATATATGTTATGATGATTTGTTACGCATTTATGTTAAGCGTTTAAAATTTGTTATTAGTATGAAATAAGAAATAATGATAATAAAGTTAAAATAATAATAATATTAATAACTAAAATATAAATAATAAAAAAATAAAACAACAAAAGGTGTGGACCACGGGTATCGAACCCGGGTCTCCACCCAAATCAAACCCCCAACACACCACTACACCACACACAGACATCTGTTATACCTCCAAATCAAATGCCATTTATATCATATTAACTCTAGAAATCAAACTCAAGAAGATCCGCCCAGTAACGGCTGAGATCTTCATAGCAATCATCAATTTCAGTTTTTTTTCTACGATTTAAACCTGTGAAACAGTTTCCTAATCTTGAATTAGACCCGATCCTTGAATCCATAACGTACAATCAGTTACCAAATCATTTTTTTGACGTTAAAATCTTTGACGGAAATGTTGAAACTGAAATCCAATCAAGCCGCTACCCTACAATATAAATAGTGACCCTCTAAACTCAAAAAAGAACACACCTACTCACACTCATACTCTCTGCAAGCCCCTGTTTCTTCAATTTCACTGGTCGGAGTTATATCACCGGAAATTCATACCGGAGATCGAACAACACGTCGGTTTCGATATGACACAACACCTAGTTTGTTTCTTTTCTTTATTCGAATCTCATTAGTAGACGCATGAGGGCTTAATTGTAAATCAGATTAATCAAATCAGTTTTTGCCATTTCTGTTGTTTGAAATAAAGAAGATGAGTCGAAAGTGTTATATAAATCAAATTAAAATCGGTAAATATACCTGGTTAGACACACAGTCCAGTGGTGGACTGTGTGCATTTGAAACACATGGTCCCGGGTGCGAGTCTTAAAACACGTTTCCGATTCCCTTATACAACCCAAACCTTTTTATAACAAATATATAAAAAACTCAGATAGTGTATGAATTTAATTAAAATCCCATATCCTTCGGGTTAGTCACACAGCCCCATTGGTCGGACTGTGTGCAACACGAAGCCTAGGTCACGCGTTTGAGTCCGGTCGGTTACACGGTTCTGAAATTACCAAACCTATTTAATAAAATTAACTATATTTAACCATAGTAAGTGTATATATATAATTAAAATCAGATATATTTTGGGTTAGACACATAGCTCAGTTTGTAGAGTTGTGTGCACGTAAACGAGAGGTCCCGAGTTCGATTCTCACACTCTTCCAAAACCGCCCGGTTTGACCCGAAAAAGAAGCAATATTTTTTAATTCAACTTTGTTTATTTTCCCTAAGAACCAATAAATATATAAGTAAGTAATTCCTCTTTTTAAGCATAAAAATAGTAATGAACACAATAAAAATTATCTAAAATGTTTAATAAAATTCATTAAATAAAAATACTAATTTTAAAAGAAATATATATATTCACCGAATTATTACATGAATATTTAGGTTAGCTTTCTTGTCGGTTGGTATCTCTAGCGTATGATTGTGCGCAATCTTCATCTTCATAAACGCACCCACTGTGAGTGAATTCCTACAATTCCCCTTTTTATTCATATTTTTGGGGTGTATCATGTGTCGTCTTATTTGTATCACTTATTCAAATCTCGTGCAACTACCATTATATGATCTAACGTGCTATGTGATATTTTGTTTAATGTTATACGTGGTTACATTCTCTTATTTTAGTCAAGCTCTCACATTAGGCCCATTTGTTCCCTGTTACATACAAGTAGGGCGTCGCGTTGCCTAATTAGATCAGCTCCATTTAATTGAGCCTTGATCTCACAGCACATCGCTTCTCGTGCTCACATATACTTTTCTAGATGACTATGTGTTTTGTGGTTAGATTATATGTACGTTGCTCATATTTGGTTTATGCACATTTTATTTAAAAAAATAAACATACAAATTCTTTTAGTGGCTAAACGGGATTCGCTCGCCAACTTATGTTGACCCAAATTTTCTATTTTTACACATGATACAGGTGATCAGGTTGAAGCAAGGAACACATAGGACTTGTGCCTTTAAAGAAAAATAAAGCGTTACTTGAAAGTCTTGTTTAGAACATTTTGGGTTTATATGGATTATGTGTTGATTGAATTATTTCTTTTTAATTTGAAATAATAAATAGGGGACTTTTATAATAGTAAATGTCATTAACTTTGATGAAAACCCAATCATGCCTCGACTACCATATCCGCTGCGGGTAAGGATGTGACAGAAACCGGAGGAGACAGAGCAAAAGAAGAAAGATAAGAAAGAAGAGAGGATTGAAGAACGAGCTCGTATAGCGTCGCTGAGAAGTTTTCGGTTTGGAAATACAGTTAACCGACCTCCTCCTATAGATCAAACGCCAACAGCTTTTAGGAGCGTCGCAAGCCACTGAAGCGTTTCTTTGGTCGATAAACGTCAGATCTTATAAATATTTTTTTAAGACTATCCAAGACTATGGCAATATCCAAGGGGGGGTTTGTTGGTGCGTAATGTCTATTGCCTACGTCTAGGATATGTTGATTTTGTATATAGGGTTTAGAACGTCAGATTGTAAATGTTATCGTATAGTTTATATGTTTTGTAGCTGACTCGTACGAGTGAGTCACCTGACTCGTACGAGTGACACTCTGTCACTCTTACGAGGCAATCACTCGCACGATTCACACCCTTTGTTACACACTCTCCTGTGCGAGTCAAGTCGACCTATAAATAGAGGAGTGTTGTGTCAGAGCTAGTTATCACGAATTCTATGCGACGAAGCCCTGCTGAATTGTTTACTTGCATTGTACTTGTTCACGTCAATCAATATATTCAAGGCATTTAACGGTAGATCTCACTTGTTCGTTTGTCAACCTCACTAACAATGAATTCCGCTTCTGTTAGTTGAGTTAGATCAGTCTGGTTGCTATCGAGGAGAGAGCTGATCCCCCCTCACATGTTTCCGGAAAGTGTTAGCATGAATCCTTGTTTTCCCACATGGGGTTTAATATATAGTTGGTGTTGGACTCCATCTAACTCCTATATCTGCTGTTTAGCTGAGTATCGGAACTGTGCTGATACGGCTAGTCTAGCCTGCAGTTCTACTAGTCATCCGATGCATTGTTTTAAACTGTTTTGAATTGTCTACTTCTACAATTGAATAATGTGCATCATAAAAATGTATTTTATGAGTTCTATAGATGTATGCGATGTAATCATGCAGTTCAGATGTTTAAAACACATAATTGTATAATATAAAAGACTCTTCAGTTGTACGGAAATTACTAGAAAGTGACAGTTGTCACACATATAACATACCGGCCAAATATAACACATTTTTTCGTGATGATCAACTCTAGTAAATGACATAAAAATCGTTTTGTACCTAGAAAAATGTTTTTGAAGAGTATTAATATGAAAATTGTTTATAAATGTGAGTCACACACGTGCATATCATTAATTTGTTATAATGTTAAAAAATCATAGTATTGTAAAGTTGCACATATGTAGACTGTTAAATTGGTATAATGTTTGTTATAATGTAATGAATAAAACATACAAAATAAAATATACGACACATGTTGGAAAGTATAATATCTTACTTGTTAGTGTCATACGTAGCGTCAAGTGCGCATACATCACCAAAAGCCTCGTAGTTGCGTAAAGATACAAAATCAGCCTAAAAGAATGATTGTAACTCGTTATCAACTATAACACAATCAAAATAAAAGTCTTTGAAATTGGTAACTCGGGATTTCATGGTGTGTAAGATAATGTGTGCATCGCGTTCACCGATGAATAACGTATGTCTCGGGAACAATTTTTGAAATCTTCTCTAGTGCCACGAACATTGTGAGGCCCGCCTTTAAGTGATACTTGGATGTTATGTGCAACATGTTAGAATTATCGCTACCAATCATGCAATGGTTATGCGTCAGAATTATCGCTACCAATCATGCAATGGTTATGCGTCAGAATTATCGCTACCAATACGTTTATTGGTGACTGTTGGTTAGTTGCTAAGAAACCATGACGCGACGCGGCGAGGCTTACATCTAATTCAGGGGTGTAGCTTAGTTGATACCCGGGGGTGCATCTGTCTCTCAGTGTTTCGGTTAGAAGTGTAAAATTTCCTGTTTTTCGTCTAAAATTTTAAAAATATAAAGGATCCCCCCTCTCAATTATTTTGTCTAAATATTTATATAATATATAAATTAGGTTCCATGACTTTCCGCCCCCGGAACTTTTGGTCAAGTTCCGCCACTGATCTAGTTAAAAATGAAATTGTATTGGAAGTAAAACATTTCTTTTTATTAGGAACAAAAAAAGTTGTGTGGCTTCTTGTCTATCGTAATGATGTGTATGTGAGAGTTTGGTAAAAAACTACACTCATCACCTTTCTTACCGGACACTCCGCCGCATAGTGCGAGTGTCTCACATAGTGTACATACAATACAATGTTACGTCTACGTAACTTTTGAATGATTGGCTGAATTTTCTTTACTTGCTCATTTTCCTTTTGTTTTTATTTAACCATATTGTTCAACTTTTAGCATCGACTCTTATAACCCACAACCTTTCCAAGACCTTTTAATCGAGTTTTATTTGGTTATTTTTATGTATGTGTCTCTATAAATTCAAGTTGATTTGCGATTCGATGTAAAACTTTTTTATAAATTAGTCGGATCAAATATAATACATTTTTTTAAATAAGTTTTTGTTCTAAAAAGAGTCAACTCAAATATAATACGTTTTCATTAGATGATATAAATTTGAGTTACTTTATGTTTCGACACCGCCATAACGCGCCGTACAATTTCTTAATTTAACTAAAAACATTAATTTCTTGCATATTTATTTTTATATACGTGTTGATATAAATTCAAGTTGGTCTACATTTCGACGTAAATATATTTCGCAAAGTAGCCGGACAAAATATAAAACATTTCGTGCTTATTTTAATATACATTTTCCATTAATCTTCGTTTTAGCGTAAATTTTGTTTAGAATCGATTATATTTTTAAATATTTTTTTATAATTTATTATTTTGTTTGTTTTCATTTTATACATTTTGGTGTTCCTTAGTTTTTTTTTTAAAGTTAGGAACGTTTTTAAATATCTAGGAATGTTTACAGTTGTGTTCAGACACGATTATCTTTTTAACTTTTTTATAATTGATTATTTTGTTTGTTCTCTTTTTATATATTTTTGGTGTTCCCTATTTTCTTTTTAACGTGTGAACGTTTTTAAATATCTAGAAATATTTACTGATCGTTAAACTCAGGAACGTTTTTAGATATCTAGGAATATTTACAGATCCTGAAATTTAATTTTTGTGTCTGCCACTATCATCAACAATTTATTAATTCTCTCTCTCTCTATATATATATATTAACAATTAATCAAATTGAGTTGCTTCGTTTATTAAGTGTTTTATACAGAAAAATGAAACTCAAAGCTATGTTTAAAAGAGAGCTCTACTTCAGAAAGTAGGGTGAGCAAAAACCGAATCGTAACTGAATACCGAATTGTTAACCGAAAAAAAACTGAAATCAATTGAAACCGTCTAAACTAGACGGTTATGGTTAAGTGAATATAATTAACTAATCATTCGGCTACTGTTACGATTTAGGCATCTTCATTAACCGAATTTAATCGAACCAAACTGAATCTTGTTTTTTAATATGTCTTGGTTAGAAGTTAATTTTTTAGTAAGCATTAGAGTTATTATATATTTTAATCATCCCCTCTTATTTTCTTGTCTCTATTTATTTATGGCCTTTTTTATATAATGTATTAACAACTAATTATATATATATATATATCCTGAGTATAGTTATTTAGTTTTTAATTACTTATTTTTCAGTAAACGGTTATGTTTTCAAAGGTAAAATAACTAATATAAGAACATAAGAAGTTTTTTGTTGGGCCCAAATTTGATAAAGTCAAAAGTCCGAAGATAACGTTAAAGTTTTAAAACTTCCTTTCAAAATTTACATCATTTACCAAAATGCCCCTGATTCGCTAGTTTAAGTAAACATCATCTACACGAATCCGACATGAGTACTTTTCCAAAACTAGCGTAACGACTTACAAGTACCCAACCTACATACGGAAATTCTAAAATATTTACTTAATATTTACAACAAAAGGACTTTTGACCCGTTTATCACTTATCATGGCCGGAAGCGCAAAGAGGGCCTCAAGATGTGTTCGTTTCGAGCGCGCCACTCCTAAGCATGCAATTTACCTATCATTCACATTTCAAAAGAAAGACATAATTAGTAAGCACTTATAAAAAATATCATTTAAACTATATCGTTGGCATTCTTTATATCATATGACCTGTTAGCTTATTATTACTTCTATAATATACTTTGTATTTTCAATTCACTTGTTCACAACAATACTTCTACAAGTTTACCTTTTGTCCATTCGACATCATTCTAATATTTGACCTTTCATCCATTCCATTCCTTCTGGGTCAATATCCTAGACATTCCCGCAAATTTGTAAACTTGAAATAATTGACCCGTTCATAACAAGCCCGCACAATGATCATTTCGTTCTTATAAATTCTTTCTCTTTGGTTTGATAAACTACGATCATATCATACCCAAAAACAACTATCCTTAATCTTCTTATTCATTCTTACCCGTTAATAATGGGTTTAACGTATCTTCTACCTTTCCATTCTTAATAAATATTTCAAGCTCAACTCATTAATTTACCATGAGTATATTACTACTTACAATTGAAAACGATATAATAAAATGTAATCTTGAACTGTATTAAAGTAAACGAAGTTCATACAAACTTACCTTTGTCTTCTTTTGCTTGCGACCCGGATCGATTTGTGTCCTTTTCCTTCACTCCTACAATGTCATACTCATACTTTCAATTCCATGCTTCAATTTCATATTTACATTACATATCAACTAATCACATTTCCTCCAATATAAATCATTCAACTTCATATTAATGTAGATTCATCATTTTTACATAAGAATTACTACTTAAGGCATTTCGTCAAACACTTGGTATGCGAACAATAAACAAAGTATGATATACAAGGATCTTATGCACAAATCTTACTAGTTCATGCCAAAATCATCATCTTTAACTAAATTCACAAATTTTCTTACTAAATCAACTTCATTAACAATTATTCACTTCAAACAAACTTGTACATGATCACCACACTAATTAAGACATTCATCATCATCATCATCATCTTTACTTTATCGCAAGTATAAATGGGTTTTTCATTATAACATCATGGTAATCAGAATTTCAAACTTGATTTTCACTCATTTTCATTCTAATTCAGCATAATTTCAGGGGTTTCTTAGAAACCCATTTCATACAAAATCATCTAAACATAAAATTCTACTTACCAAGTGTTCTAGTGTGCTTAGATGATCAATCTATATGCTCATGCAGTGAATTTGGCCATGATTCCTCTTCTAATTTCTTGATTTTGTGAACTAGTATGGTTTCCCCTTTTTCTTCTTGTTCCAGGAGACCACCACACACACTAGTTGTGTGTGGTGTGTGTTTTTAGTTATTATATAATCTAACTTTCATTCTTTCCGTTTCTGGTCCCTCAAGTATGTATTCATTCTTAAAAGGTTAAAAACTTACTCTTTTAAGTTAGAATTTCCATTACACTTAATTAAGTTCACACGCCTAGTTATTATTTGTAGTTTATTCAAATAGTACATACATGTATGCATAATTAGATTTTTGAGGCGTTACAAGTCCACCCTCCTTAAAGAAGGTTTCGTCCTCGAAACCAGTATACATACAAATAAAGTCGGGTAGAACTTTCGCATCTCATCCTCTGGTTCTCAAGTGAGATCCGATCCTTTCCTGTGTTGCCATTGAACTAAGACTTGCTTAACTTCCTTGTTACGAAGTGTTTTTACCTTGGAATCTTTTATGGCTATCGGTCTTTCAATATAATTCATTCCTTCGTCCACCTCAAGGTATTCAAATGGTATATGAGCTGTTTCATCCGCAAGGCATTTTCGTAATTGTGACACGTGGAAAGTGTTGTGAATGTCACCTAATGCTGGGGGTAGTTCTAACCGATACGCAACTTTCCCAATATGAGCTAAAATTTTAAATGGCCCAATGTATCGAGGACTCGACTTCCCTCGCTTACGGAATCGAATTACGCCTTTCCATGGGCAGACTTTCAATAATACCCGGTCCCCCATTTGAAATTCAATAGGACGCCTCCTTTTGTCTGCATAGGACTTTTGTCGATCTTGCGTTACTTTCAACCGAGCTCGTACTAGATCGATTTTTTCATTAGTTCTTGCTACTACCTCCTTGGGAGCGAGTTCTCTTTGCCCTACTTCTCCCCAACATACTGGAGTTCTACATCTTCTCCCATATAACATTTCATATGGCGCCATTTGAATACTACCCTGATAGCTATTGTTACATGAAAACTCCACTAATGGCAAATGGTCATCCCACTTTCCTCCAAAATCTAATACACATGCTCTCAGCATATCAACCAATGTTTGAATGGTTCTTTCTGATTGGCCATCCGTTTGAGGATGATATGAGGTACTTAAATGTAGTTTAGTACCCATATTTTCATGGAACCTTTTCCAATAGTGAGAATTAAATCTGACGTCACGATCCGAAACGATGGACACCGGCACTCCATGGCGAGAAACTATTTCATTGACATATATTTCTGCCATTCTTTCTGAAGAGTAAGTCTCCCGTATAGGTAAGAAATGAGCACTCTTTGTGAGACGATTGACAACAACCCAGATAGTGTCATGACCCTTCTTTGTTTTGGGAAGTTTGGTTACCAAATCCATGGTCACGTCTTCCCATTTTCATACTGGGATTTCCAACGGTTGGAGTTTCCCATACGGCTTTTGATGTTCCGCCTTCACTTGCGAGCACGTTAAGCACATGGATACATACTTAACAATATCGCATTTCATTCCCGGTCACCAGTAATTTTATTTCAAATCTCGATACATTTTGGTGGCTCCCGGATGAACCGAGAAGCAGGATTTGTGGGCTTCTTCTAGCAATTGGGTTTTTATATCACAGTAACGTGGTAACCAAATCCGGCCATACCTTGTCTTAATTCCACTTGCATTCGTTTCAAGTTTGTTGACAAACCCTTTCGTTCTTTCTCCTTTTGGATCACTCGCATTCAATGACTTAGTTTGGGCTTCTTTTATTAATTCGAAAAGGGTAGGTGTGACTATCATTCTCATCGACTTTATTCGGATAGGCGGTGGATATTCCTTTCAACTTAAAGCATTTACTACGACATTGGCTTTACCGGGATGGTAAAGAATGTCACAATCATAATCTTTAATCAATTCCAACCACCTTCGTTATCTCATATTGAGGTCTTTTTGTTCGAAGAAGTATTTGAGACTCTTGTGATCTGAATAGATTGTACATTTTGTTCTGTACAAATAGTGTCTCTGGATCTTCAACGCAAAAACCACGGCTGCCAATTCTAAATCATGAGTCGGGTAATTGCCTTCATGTTGTTTAAGTTGTCTTGAAGCATAGGCAATGACTTTGCCTCGTTTCATTAAGACACACCCTAACCCCAGGTGTGATGCATCCGTGTAAACACCAGATCTTCCGTTCCTTCTGGTATTGTCAACACCGGAGAACTCGTCAATTTTTCTTTCAGTATTTGGAAAGCCTTCTCTTGTTCATGACCCCATGAAAACTTCTCTTCCTTCTTCGTTAATTTGGTTATAGGTAGGGCTATTTTAGAAAAATCTTGAATGAACCTCCTATAATAGCCAGCTAGACCTAGGAAACTCCGTGCTTCATTAACATTCTTGGAGGCATCCAATTAATCACAGCTTCTACTTTAGACGGATCTACTGAAATTCCTTTCTCATTAATAACATGACCTAAGAATTGTACCTCTCTGAGCCAAAACGCACATTTGGAAAATTTAGCGTATAACCTTTCCTTACGGAGTGTCTCCAGTACTGCTCGTAAGTGATAAGCGTGTTCGAGTTCATTTCGTGAGTACACTAGAATATCATCTATAAACACTATGACAGATTTATCCAACATATTTCGGCATACTATATTCATTAAATCCATAAATGCGGTCGGGGCATTAGTTAACCCAAAGGACATGACTAAAAACTCATAATGTCCGTATCGAGTTCTAAACGCAGTCTTAGCTACATCTCCTTCCCTCACCCGTAATTGGTAATATCCCGATCGCAAGTCAATTTTTGAAAACCAACTTGCTCCTTGAAGTTGATCAAAGAGATCATCTATTCTTGGCAAAGGATATCGGTTCTTCACCGTGAGTTTATTGAGCTCACGGTAGTCGATACATATACGCATCGAACCATCCTTCTTCTTTACAAACAGGACTGGTGCTCCCCAAGGAGATATACTACTACGTATAAATCCCTTATCTAAGAGTTCTTGCAATTGAGCCATCAATTCTCGTACTTCAGTGGGTGCCAATCGGTAAGGGGATTTGGCTACGGGTTTGGCATTTGGTTCTAAGTCGATTCGAAATTCTACTTCTCGTTCAGGTGGAAGACCCGGTAATTCATCCGGAAACACATCCGGATATTCATTCACAATTCTTGTATCATCCATTCTTAGAGTATCATGTTTAGTATCAACCACATATGCTAAGAAGGCCTTACTTCCGTTTCTTACATATTTCACCGCTTCGACAATGGTACACAACTTAGTTTCTACATTTCGCTCCCCATATATAGTTATTTGCTTCCCTCTAGAAGATATAACACAAATAATTTTACTTTCACATAAAATTTCTGCGTGGTGCCGGGATAGCCAGTCCATGCCCACCACCACATTGAACTCTGCCAAAACCATGGGAATGAGATAGATTTCAAATTCTTCATCTTCTATGGTGAGTTTACAATTCCTACATATCTCATGTTGTAGATAACTTTTGCAATCGGCTATTTCTACTTCTAAAGGTACGGGCATTCTTTCTATCATAAACGAAGGGGAACGTATAATTTCACTTGAAACAAATGATCTACTAGCTCCTGTATAAAACAATACATATGTAGGCATGGAATTTAACACAAATATACCTGACACAACATTCGGGTGAGTCTTTGTCTCTTCTGCTGAAATTTGGAACATTCTCCCTTTGGCTTTGACATTCTCTTCTCTCTTTCCTCCTTTCTTCATCCCTTGTTTAAGTTTCGGACATTTGGCCTTCACATGGCCCGATTCATTACAGTTGTAGCACACTCTTTTGGGATTAGGGCAATTGTAATATGGATGCCCTTCTTGACCACAGTTATAACATCCCTTTTTTCCCATTAGACATTCACCCGAATGAAGTTTTAAGCACGTCTTGCACCGTGGGAACCCTCCTTTAATAACTTCCTTCTTACCATGATCGTGAATCTTGGGCTTCTTAAGGGTGCTCTGGTTCGACCCTTTTTCGATTTGCCTCTTCTCTCCCCATTCTTCTTGCCTCTTTAATTCAATCTCTCTATCCCTTGCCCAATTAATGAGCTCATTCAAGGTTTTGCATTTAGAAGGAGTAAAAAACTCACGGTACTCGGCGTTTAACATATCGTGATAACGATTTATCTTTGTTCTTTCCGTTCCTGTGAATTCCTTGCAAAACTTCATCTTATCGAGGAAAATATTTGTGATTTCATCGATAGTCTCATTCTTTTGTCGAAGGCGAAGAAAATCTTCGTGAATTCGATCTACCACCGATTGCAGACAATGATACTTCATAAGGGTTCTTTGAACTCTTGCCATGTGAGGGTTTGGAGCTTATCCTCACCAATTCCCTTACTATATGCATCCCACCAATCTTTAGCTTGTTTTTGAAGTTGTCCAGTGGCGAACATAACCTGATCTTCCTTCTCACAATGACTTCGAATGAATACCCCTTCTATGTTGGAGATCCATCTTTGACATTCTATGGGGTCAATCTCTCCATTATAAGATGAGGGTTTACATGCCATGCATTCCTTGTATGTACATCATCGTGTTTCCTTCTTTCCTTGGACCCCACTTATCATCTCCTTTAATTCATCCATCTTACTTGACATTATGGTTTCTACTACGCTTAACACTTGACTTTCTACTTCTTCTGCTATACGAGGAAGGTTTATATCAAGTGCTTTTCCTACTTCCTCCGCAATCATCTTACTTAATTCATCTTGAGTTATTCGTTCTGTAGTACTCGGACTTCCTTCGTCAACCATCTTTATCTACAAGTTTATTCTTACTTTAGTCAATATACTATTTATTTCTTTCATCATTCTATTATTAGTACACCTTCAGCATTCCATTCTTATAAATCATGGGCTCATATGATTCTTATTACAAACATTCTCAAGTACTATTGAAACGTACTTTCACTTATTTATACATTCTCTATTAGTATTTGGTTTAAATCAGTTTATAATTATGCTTTCGTTAACATTGTTATGCCCTTTTTGAGTTTAACGAATATTTAAGACAAGTTTGGGAGCCCTGTCACAACAAAATAACAAAACTGCCAAAGTTATACGGGAAGTGGCGTCGGTGACGACCTTAGGTAGCGTCGCCGACGGGTCTGAATTCATGCGTCGCTGAAGTTGTAGCGTAGACAATAGGTTATTGCGTCGGGAGTTAGGGTGGCATCACCGACGCCATAGTGGACCGTCACCGACGCCCCATCAGATCTACAGACGCTGAAACAACTTTAACATCTCAAAATTTCACGTTTAAATCCGTTTCCACCCTTTATTAGCCTCGTATCATTCTATACTATTCCGTAACCTTCGTACTCAAGTTGTTCTATAAAAACTTTCACAATTCCCTTTCATTTGAAAATTTTTTAATGTGTAAGCATGATAAAATTCTTAAAAGATACTTACTGAATTACGTCTCGGAAAGAACACATACTTTCATGAGCTCTCGATTTGAGTTCAAGTACCCTAGATCAGATACTCGAATCCCTCAAACCTTGGCTCTAATACCAACTTGTAAGGCCCAAATTTGATAAAGTCAAAAGTCCGAAGATAACGTTAAAGTTTTAAAACTTCCCTTCAAAGTTTACATCATTTACCAAAATGCCACTGATTCGCTAGTTTAAGTAAACATCATCTACACGAATCCGACATGGGTACTTTTCCAAAACTAGCGTAACGACTTATAAGTACCAAACCTACATACGAAAATTCTGAAATATTTAGTTAATATTTACAACAAAAGGACTTTTGACCCGTTTATCACTTATCATGTCCGGAAGCGCAAAGAGGGCCTCAAGATGTGTTCGTTTCGAGCGCGCCATTCCTAAACATGCAATTTACCTATCATTCACATTTCAAAAGAAAGATATAATTAGTAAGCACTTATAAAAATATCATTTAAACTATATCGTTGGCATTCTTTATATCATATGACCCGTTAGCTTATTATTACTTCTATAATATACTTGGTATTTCCAATTCACTTGTTTCACAACAATACTTCTACAAGTTTACCTTTTGTCCATTCGACATCATTCTAATATTTGACCTTTCATCCATTCCATTCCTTCTGGGTCAATATCCGAAACATTCCCGCAAATTTGTAAACTTGAAATAACTGACCCGTTCATAACAAGCCCGCACAATGATCATTTTATTCTTATAATAGTAATTCTTTCTCTTTGATTTGATTAACTACGAATCATATCATACCCAAAAATAATTATCCTTAATCTTCTTATTCATTCTTACCCGTTAATAATGGGTTTAACATATCTTCTACCTTTCCATTCTTAATAAATAGTTCAAGTTCAACTCATCAATTTACCATGAGTATATTACTACTTACAATTGAAAACGATATAATAAAATGTTATCTTGAACTGTATTAAAGTAAACAAAGTTCATACGAACTTACCTTTTGTCTTGTTTTGCTTGCGACCTGGATCGATTTGTGTCCTCTTCATTCCCTCCTACAATGTCATACTCATACTTTAAATTCTATGCTTCAATTTCATATTTACATTACATATCAACTAATCACATTTTCCTCCAATGTAAATCATTCAACTTCATATTAATGTAGATTCATCATTTTTACATAAGAATTACTACTTAAGGCAATTCGTCAAACACTTGGTATGCGAACAATAAACAAAGCATGATGTACAAGGATCTTATGCACAAATCTTACTACTTCATGTCAAAATCATCATCTTTAACTAAATTCACAAATTTTCTTACTAAATCAACTTCATTAACAATTATTCACTTCAAACAAACTTGTACATGATTACTACACACATTAACACATTCATCATCATCATCTTTACTTTATTGCAAGTATAAATGGGTTTTTCATTATAACATCATGGTAATCAGAATTTCAAACATGATTTTCACTCATTGTCATTCTAATTCAGCATAATTTCATGGGTTTATTAGAAACCCATTTCATACAAAATCATCTAAACATAAAATTCTACTTACCAAGTGTTCTAGTGTTCTTAGATGATGAATCTATATGCTCATGTAGTGAATTTAGCCATGATTCCTTTTCTAATTTCTTGATTTTGTGAACTAGTAGGGTTTTCCCTTTTTCTTCTTGTTCCAGGCGACCACCACACACTCTAATTGTGTGTGGTGTGTGTTTTTTAATTATTATATAATCTAACTTTCATTCTTTCCGTTCTGGTCCCTCAAGTATGTACATTCATTCTTAAAAGGTTAAAAACTTACTCTTTTAAGTTAGAATTTCCATTACACTCTAATTAAGTTCACACTCTTAGTTGTTATTGTAGTTTATTCAAGTAGTACATACATGTATGCATAATTAGATTTTTGAGGCGCTACATTTTTATTTTTTGAAATATCAATAAACTATACAAGAATACAACCATGTATTTATCTAAAACACAAACAAATATGTATTAGTTAATAACCGAAATAACCGTAACCGCACCATAACCATCGATTAACTGAACCACGGTTAAGTGAATATCGGTTATGGTTACGGTTAACACTTTTTGATTCGGTTAACCGAACTAGCGGTTAACCGACTTTGTACACCCCTACCAGAAAGTTAGAGATGTAAAAACCAGAGTAATTTTTTTTTTGTAATTAAACAGCCAAAATTTCTCTTAACAGTTACATGCATTTTTTTAACCGTTAACTAATTTTTTTTTGTAATTAAACAGCCAAAATTTCTCTTAACAGTTACATGCATTTTTTTAACCGTTAACGAAACAAATGTTCGACTAACTGAGATAACCCAATGACAAAAGGCAACCACCCGAGATAAACCATGAATTACTTGATATGAAAATATTGTCTTACGGTGATAAAATCCAGACATATAATTAAAAACAATTCTGTGGGATTTAAATTTATGAGGAATCAACGTTTGTATATATGAATTGACTATTTCAATTACCAATTTGTTTTGTCTAAAATTTTTATTACTATAAAATGTGTATTCTTATTACTTGTCAACATGTTTCCATTGTGTTCTCCGGCTTTACTGATAAAATATTTGTTTCCATTGTTTGTTCTCCGGCAATAATGATGAAACACTAGTTTTGTAATACTGGAATAGGGCGGAAATAACAATGAATTTTCATGCCATATATACTCCCCTCTATAGGTAGATCAAATCAAATAAAATTAAATCACGGTATCAATAATTTTAATGGCTTCTACTTCAACCTCTACATGCATGGGTTCTTCTGGTCCAAATGGTACCCGGTTTGATGTTTTTGTAAGCTTTAGAGGTGAAGATACTGGTCATTCTTTTACTGATCATCTTTACACAGCACTAAAACGAGCAGCAATTCATACGTTTAGGGATGATGAAGACATCAAAAGAGGTAAAGATTTAGAGCCAGAAATTGTTGAAGCAATAGAAAATTCAAAGGCTTCAGTTGTAGTATTGTCAGAAAACTATGCCAAATCCAGTTGGTGCCTTGACGAGCTTTCGTTGATCCTCGATCAAAAGAGCAAGAGTAATCATTTCGTTTTGCCAATATTTTATCATGTTGATCCCTCCGATGTCCGGAACCAACGGCGAAGTTTTGCCATAGAAGGGTCAAAGTGGACAGAAGTTTCTGTAAATAGGTGGAAGTCAGCTCTAACGGAGGTTGCTAATTTGACTGGCATGGTTGCTTCAGGGTATGATTCTCAAATAATGCAACTAGGATTGCATGCTAGTTAACTTGATAACGGTTGTTATTGAATATTCATATGGAAAAGGAATTTGTGCTTATAATGTGTTTCAATTTGTGCTTCTTTTGTTCCAGGCCAGAAACAAAATTCATTGCAGATATTGTTGACACAATTAACAATGAACTAGATATGAAACTTATTAGTAATCCAACCAATCTAACTGGAGTGGAGACTCGAGCTAAATATATCAATTCCTGGTTGAAAGATGAGCACTGCAACAACAACGTTCTAGCAATTTGTGGAATGGGAGGTAGTGGCAAGACTACACTGGCCCAATATGTATACAACTCAAACAAGCACAACTTTGAAAGCAGCTCTTTTCTTGAAGATATTGGAAAGCAATTTAAAGAAACTTATGGTTTGCTTGGGCTACAGAAACAATTTCTAGCAGACATTTTAGGAGGTAAGAATACGATGATATCCTGTGTTTCTGTGGGTACTACTAAGATTAAGGAGGCCTTGCATATGAAAAAAGTGCTTTTAGTTCTTGATGACATAGATAAACACAACAGATTAAGCGCTTTACTTGGAACAAGTGCCATCCATACAAAAAGCAAGATTATAATAACAACCAGGCTTCTAGATATAAATTCATGGTTTGAGTCCATATCTTGGAGTTGTCAAGTGCACCAACTCAAATTGTTAAATAATGATGAATCATTACAGTTATTTTGTTGCCATGCTTTTGGATCCAAACTTCCGTTGGAAGGTTTTAGCAGCCTTGCAGCAGAGTTGGCACAATCTTGTGAAGGAAATCCACTTGCTCTTAAGGTTTTGGGTTCTTCTCTATATGTTAATGCCGAAGACACAAGGAAAAGAAATATAATAATCGAAAGTTGGAGAAGTAGATTGAACTCACTGAGTTCATTGAAAGGAGATCTTGATCGTAGAATCCAAGGTGTACTACGAAAGAGCTTTGACTCCTTGTCAGTTGCCGGTTACAAAGAATTATTTTTGCATATTGCTGCTTTCTTTATTGGGAAAGATGAGGATTATGTAGTCAAGATATTAGAGCCTGACTGGCATACAAAAGTAGGTATCAAAACCCTCATCAACAAGTGTCTTCTAACCGTATCATCAAATAAGAAATTAATGATCCATCAATTGCTTCAAGATATGGGAAGAAAAATGGTTCGTAATGAATCCAAAGATCTTTTAAAACACACTAGAGTCTGGCACAGTGATGATGCTTATCGTGTATTAACAAAAGGAGATGTAAGATGCTTCTTATTTTTCATTTACAACCACCTATTTTAACTACCCTAATCTCTTATTATGCCATTATTTACAGGGCTTAGAAACAATTGAAGGTCTAACACTTGACACAAGAAAGCTAAACAAAGGGACAAAGGTAAACCAAATAATTGGACTACTATGTAGACTTTGGGAGTTAGTCTCTCTCCAATTCGACATTTCATTGCACTTTAACTCGACATATGTAGACTCTCGTAACTATGGAAACACCACCTTTCCCATTTTGGCTAGCAAAAGAATATAACTTGCAAATTATATTTGATACATTTTGTATGAGTTTTAGTACATCTAATACCATATATGAGGTATGCTAAATAGGTAATTCTATCACTTATGCTTAATTTTCAGGTGTTACCCATTAAAACAAGCTCGCTAGCAAGGATGCAAAAACTCAAATTGCTCCAGCTGAATTATGTGAAACTCAATGGATCCTACAAGAATTTTCCAGAATTGAGATGGTTGTGTTGGCATGGATGTCATTTGAAAACAATACCCTTAGGCTTATTGATGAACAACTTCTTGGTCGCTATTGATATGACTAGAGGAAGATTGGAAATATTTGAGCCGCCCATCGTAAGAATTAAGCTTAGTGTTTATCAACTAACTTTTTAACTTCTTTGCTTTAGACAAATTTTCATTTGAACATACCATCATAAACTTAACATGTCTGTGTTTTTCTTTTTTTTTTTTTTTTTTTTTTTTGAAATAGGTTATTAACTCATTGAAGATTCTAAATCTTAGTAGATGTATGAAACTTCACCATATTCGCAAGCTCAACCGGGTCCTAATCTTGAGACTTTGATTCTTTGTGGTTGTATAAATCTAACTCATGTTTGCAAAACCATAGGAGTCCTTGATAGACTTGCTCTATTGAACTTGGCAGGATGTAAAAAGTTGTGGAAGGCTTCATTGATTAAGAAGCTTGTAAATCAACAGGAAAGGCTAAAAGCTTTATGCATTGGTGGAGGAATTCCAAAACAATCGTTGTTATCCTTACCACGGTCATTAAAGCTTTTGTTTCTTGATTATTGCAATCTTGAGTATCGAAATGACCTTCATGTTGTGTTCAATGGGCCATTATTTGGCATGAGTTTAAGCTATAATCTATTTGAGTTGATGCCAAACTTCACCAATTTTACAATGCTTCGGGTACTCAACTTGAATTATTGTAAAAATCTCAAGTCCATATTGTCTCTTCCAAGTACGCTAGAGGAGTTGTATACATATGATTGTACATCACTAGAGAAAATAACATTCCAATCAACTCGTTTCAAACTTAGAAAGTTTGAATATAAAGGATGTTTCAATTTGTGTGAAGTTGAAGGCCTTTTTAAATTGGTGGCTATAGAAGAACTAGATGAAGCAGATCTAGGACATATGAAATGGATCAAAGCATTTCAAGAGCATAAGGGGCACAAGGTTGGTGATGAGATCACTAAAGGAAGAATTTGCCATATCCAGGTTATTTCTTTTAATGTTTCTCAAATACATGAAAAAGTACACAAAAAAGTATCTATATCTCAACTGTAAACAGGTTGATATACGACTAACTAGATTTCCTATAATTTATGTATCATAGATGTTATACGAATATGGTATAACAAGCACCTCTCTACAAGGCATAAAAGATCATATCATGATGGCATTTGAGCATACATCAGCAAGCGAAATCTTATCCTTTCATGTGTCTTTGCCTCCAAAAATGCGCAAGGTCCAAGGATTGAATGTTAGTTGCTTATACAGATTATCAGGATTGAAGGATAAAGATATGTGGCCTTTGTTCATCGAAATCAGCAACAAAACCAAGGGTGTTACTTGGATATATAACCCTTTGGTGTATTGCAAACCCAAAGTTGATGAAGATGCTATGTGGTTAAGTTATTGGCCAATTGGTAATATGTTGGACGTTGGTGATAAATTAAGGGTGTCTACACATGTAGAGAAAGGAATGATAGTAAGCAAATGTGGTGTCAACCTTGTGTATATGGATGATGGTGAGGTAGCACAAGAAGAAAACTTGGAAAAGAAGACAAATAAAATGGAAGAAGTGATTGGAGGAGATTTGTCAGAGTTTGAGGTGAGTAGAGGAGTGTACTATCTTTGTCGTCGTGATTTCTTCAAGTCATCGACTCCTGGTTTGATAAAGGGATGGTTTGGTAATAGCGTTCCCTATACCGGTAAGTTCTATGAAGTAATTTAGGATACTTATGATGCTCCCCAATATTAATTACATCACCCTATGTCATAGAGTTACAAGGATGGAGAAAATCTTATCAGTCGGAGTACTTGGATCCATCATGTATGCATCTGGAATGTATTGATGAGCTTCATGAAGACATCCTTCACAAAGTATGTTTACACATTAACTATTTGCATTTGAATCAGTTTTGTTTACAAGATTCTTCAATCCCGTAACTAATTAATATATTAAACTAAATAGTTGAGGGTGATTCAAATAAAGTGGACGACCAAAATGAATTAAACAACGTTAACTTTTATAATTAGAAGGCTAACTCACACATTTTTTAAAGTTAGTTTTAAATCTACACATGATGTTCATTATGAGAGTTGAACCTTCCCCTTAGGAAACTCACACTTTCCCATCACATTGGTACCATTATAATATCCTTTGATAAACAACGTAAGCTCCTCCTTTGGTTTTTATTTTTTAATTTATGACTCTCTCTCTCTCTCTCTCTCTCTCTCTCTATATATATATATATATATATATATATATATATGATTCTGATTAAGAGAAAACTTATACGAGTTGTGAGAATTTTTAGAACTCGACTATGAGATTAAACCGAATGGCTTAGCTAGATTCGAATTTATGAAAAGATGATGCCCCAACATCTTTATAACCTAGCAGCTCAGTTTCGGTCGATTTTGCACAATTTTATTTTTCATACTAAATTTAATAAAAAGTTACCAATTTTAAGTGTCACAATTGTCAATTATTCAAAGTTATGAATAATTAACTTCAACATATACATATATAGAGCACACGTCAAGTTTTAATAAAAAGATTTGAGAGAAAGAGATTCTAGATTTAGTGTAAAACTTTTTTTTTGGTTGATTGAGCTATTACGTATAAACATATGGATCTGTTGGGAACTCCTCCGATTTAAGAGAACTAAACAACCCTAGTAAGAAAAATGTCGTTAATTGTTATACTATTTTCAAGACAACGCTAGCATTGTGTTACACATGTGTAACAATTAAATACATATAAAATTTATATAAATTTTTTGTAATAACTATATTATATTAATATATTTTTGAAAAAATAAACTTTGGAAAAAAAGTTCGAGGATAGTAGTTTTCACCATAATCAGAATTGGAAGGAGTTCCTATTTGATATATATTCTATATGTATATGTACATACATAATTATATCCTATTTGATCTTTATTCCATAGGGTTAGGTTCATTTCATTACTTTAAATAATTATAAAGCTTTTAAAACTCCTATTAAACAATCTTTTTATTTATAAATTTTTACATCTATATTACTTTTATCATTTATTATAAGTATTTTTATGATTATCATATTAAGAGTAATTTTATCATTTTTATATGTAAATTTACACATATGTAAACTACTATTAAAATGTGTATAATCATAAAATACATATAATAAATGATAAAATAATCTTGAATATAAATAAATATATATATATATATATATATATATATATATATATATATATATATATATGAGAGAGTTGTATCAAGAAATGCTAAATATTACGAGAACTGTGAAAACCAACTAAAAAAACTAATCAAAGCCATTTTTCCGTACAAAACTCATTAGAATTAAAATACAACATCAAATAATTCATTTTTCTCTCAAAATCACTCTTATTAGATATTTTACGCATGTGTAAATATAACAATTTTATACGTGTGCATATGGCAAACTTATGAAATGTGTAAATTTTTTTTATTTACGAATTCACGTAAATTTAAACGTTTCCATTAAATTTCTAACATTGTACTCGACTAATATTGATAAGTGTAAAATTGTTTTTTACCAAGTTCTCATGGTTTTTAAATTTATTCTCACGGTTCTCACAATATATATATATATGTGTGTGTGTGTGTGTGTATGGGTGGGGTTTTAGAATGAACATTAGTGTATTTGTGAACTGAATGAACAAATCCTAACCATTGATTTACATCATTAAATCATAAAATACACTAGTGTATATTCATCATTAAATCATGGCCATTGATTTACAATTGTGTATTAATAATCAAGGGCTAGTATTAGTTCACTAGAGTTCACAATCAAGTGGGTTGTTCACTAATAAACCAAACCCTATATATATATATATATATATATATATAAGGTGAGATTTTTGTAAAAATGACATTTTTCTTGACAAGTGTGAGAAGGCAAATGAATCTACATGAAGGCCTCATGTTTTGGACTTAGGCATAACCTTTTGGGTTGTTTTGGAAAAAAAACCCATCAAACATAACAATTGAAAACAAAATACAATGTATTATAGACATGAAATTTAAAAAAAAACAACTAAAACACATTGCTTAACACTTAAAACACACTAGTTAACGTTATTGGTATGGTGTTTTAATTTTTATGACTAAAATTTATTGCATTGTGTTTAAAATTGTTATGTTTAGTGTTTTTCTTGCGAAACCAACCCATAATATCATGCTTAAGTAAAAAACAAGATACCTACATGTCAATTCCTATGTCTTTTCACACTTCTCATCAAAAATGTCCTTTTTACAAGAACTAAACCAATATATATAACGGGGATGGATCATGAGAAAACTCTATTTAACCATTACTAAACTCTAAACTATAAATCCTAATCCCTAAATCCTAAAAACCAATCCCTAGAAAAAATTCAACACTATTAACAATCGTTTGATATAGTTTTCTCGAATTTTATATGAAGAATATATATATATATATATATATATATAAGGTGAGATTCTTGTAAAAATTATATTTTTCTTGAGAAGTGTGAGAAGGCAAAGGAATTTACATGAAGGCCTCATGTTTTGGACTTAGGCATAACCTTTTGGGTTGTTTTGGAAATAAAACCAACAAACATAACAATTTAGAACACAATACAATGTATTATAGACATGAAATTTAAAAAAAACAACTAAAGCACATTGCTTAACACTTAAAACATACTACTTAACGTTATTGGTATGGTGTTTTAATTTTTAAGACTAAAATTTATCGCATTATGTTTAAATTTGTTATCTTTAGTGTTTTTCTTGCGAAACCAACCCATAATATCATGCTTAAGTAAAAAACATGATACCTACATGTCAATTCTTATGACTTTTTACACTTCTCACCAAAAATGTCCTTTTTACAAGAACTAAACCTATATATATAACGGGGATGGATCATGAGAAAACTCTATTTAACCATTAGTTGACTCTAAACTATAAATCCTAATCCCTAAACCCTAAAAACCAATCCCCAGAAAAAATTCAACACTATTATCAATCGTTTGATATAGTTTTCTCAAATTTTATGTGAAGATGATGAATAAGTGGTGCGGTTTAGAGAAAAAAATAGAATAAAAAGTTGTGTATTAGATCAAACTTCTGTGTGAGTATGATCGGAGGAAGAACTATGTGAACAGAAGAGTATCTTGGTCAATTTTTGTTTCTTTATTTTTTGCAGGTTGAATAAAGAACATGTTGGAACCACCGAAAACGAGAGGAAGCAAAGCAATTTTACCCGTTAATAGTCAAAGAAGTAGTATCCCATTGCAATGTCCTAAGTTAATAGTTACAAATGTAGCAACCGACAATTTACGGGTTTAATTACACAAATAAAAAATGTTAAGGCGAATAAAAATAGTGTTTTAAGACACAAATCAACTTAATTAGGCCTTTGGAATGCCTAGGAACGTCTACTTGTATTGTATGCTACGCGATTGGTGATATCGGGAATTTTACGCTCATTTAAACGGTAACGAACTGACACCGGGTGAAATACTGACAACACCGACAAATACAAGTCTTATACATGTATTTTAAACACATGAATTGGTTTTGATGAATTATCATTCTTTCGGACGTCAAAAAACGCATAGGTGAACGAAAAACGCGACTGTAGGAACGCACTGAAAATGAAACAGAAGCATTGGACTCGAGGATTACCTTAAAAACTGAAAATTATGATAAATTTAGCTTTGTAATCGAATTTTAATATCTGCAGTCGAAAATCGTTTAGAAAAATGGACAAGATATGACAACCGAAGCATTTTACGCAATTTTAACGCAACCGACGAACGTGGACGTCAAACACAAACTCCCTGTCACACCCCCATGTAATCCCTTCACATCAGAGTGGGGAGTGACCTGACTGGCATCTTCATCGCACAACGGAAGCAAAACGTAAGTGCTAAGATTTCTAGTAAATGAACGCCCGCTAACTACTCGAATCCCCATGGGTTCTCCTATTCCAACCGTGCCATACTTGTAATCATAACATGAGAAAGAACATACTAAAAATCAATATAAAGTTGACGAGTTCATAGTTTGTCTGTTAGTTTCAAATGAATCATAAAACATTTGAAAGTCTTGCATTCGAAAAACTGGTTTGTGGGATCATAGTATTCCAAATGCATTTGAAATCTAGTTTCCGAGTTTCAACTTTGAATTAGACATAAATAAATATTATTTATCTTGTAGTCGATTGCCGAATGTTTGTTATCTTGAAATTACGCTTATTGTACGTCATCGGCTTGTTTGTTATAGATTACAATAGTGTCGGCAAATAAATATACACCTATATTTATTTTATAACAATCGTTTGAACTCGGACGTTTTATCCTTGAAATATACCGCGTTTTTTTATTGCGTATTTTACAAAAATCAGGCAGAGTTTCCTTTGTTTTCGGACGATCCCGACAATACTAGTTGTCGATTATTTATCAAAATGCAATATCAATATAACAATAACAGTATCTATAACTTCTCGTCGTATTTCAAATATAATTTTCACCGATTTATAATTTTCGTTTTATATATTTAACGTCGGTTCGGTTTTAACTAGTAATTTTACGCGAATATTGTACGTCGATTCATTTATTATTTTTAAACCTTTTGGCGATAAGTATTCGTTTAACGGGTCGGTTTTGAGCTCGGTTTTGCGATATATAATATTAACGTTTATAAACTAATATAAATAAATTTCCGCGTCGTAAATGCTTTACCGAAACTCATGTCGACCCGCGGACTGAGTTTGACCACAGTTGACCATGTTGACTGAGTTGACTGCGTTGACCAGTAGTTGACCAGTTGACCGAAAGTTGACCAGTTGACCATGGTTGACCGAACCCAAAACTGAACCGAGGCACCAAAAATGACCCAAAACTGTCCCTTGACCCGTGTTTGACCTGTTAACCGAGTTGACCCGAGCCCGATAGTGTCCCGAAATTTATTTTTCACCCGAGATGAAAGTGTTTCATATGGACTCTACAAGTTACCAGGAGCCCAAAAATATATTTTTCGTTGAAAACGGATGCCCGGAACCTTGCCAGAACCATGCTAGAAGTCGGAATTTCGCCGGAGAAAAAAATTTCACAAAAACTTGCAGAAAGATCTCCAACTACCCGATCTAAATATGCATGAAGTGAAAAGTCCAAAACGGGTTCGCCGGAGTTTGGCCGGAGTTGCTCTTGAGCCCAAACAGCTTCGAATCTGCTAAAACCAACATCACCATCCAACCCGGAACATCGAAGATAGTCGAAAAAGTGTACTCTTGGCCGGAAAACGGTCGCCTTATGTCCGCCGCTGCCGGCGCCTTGCCACGGCTCCGCCGTGCCTCCGCCATGTCGGCCGGAGATTCTAGAGAGAGAAGGGAGTGAGCAGAGGTAAGTGTGTGCTGCTGTGTTTTTGTGAATGAGTGAGGGAGAAGGGTTATAAAGGAGTTTATATACTAGGGTTTCCAAGTGGGTTTGGGGCCATGGCCCGCAAGCCCATTTTTTTTGTGTTTTGAGTGACCCAATGCACCTAACGAAGACCGTTTCGAACCCGAACTTGATGGAATGTCGTATAACATCATTTTAAGTTCAAAAACATATAAAATGTGTCGGTATTCGATATTTATCGCGTGCGTTTGTCGATTTAGTTAATAATCGCGTAGTTCGCTACGGTCGTCCTGTTTATCCGTTTTACGATCCGACTTTTTTACCGTGAGCATTAAAATTTGAAAACGAAGCTGAATATATCATAATATATTAATATTTAGACGTAACTCTAGTCCGTGGCTTCTGTTTCGTTGTCGGTGCATTACGGTTTTCCGTGTAACTTCCGTGTTGTGCTTTACGATGTCCGACGATCCAAATATATCACATAATCATAACTGTATGATAATTAAAAGTATAAAATTCATGTTTTTAGGCGTTGTCAGTATTTGTTCGGCATCAGTTCGCTTATCGTTCAATTTCGCGTTAGAGTTCCCGATTGTCGCCAAATCGCGTAACGTGAGTCAAGTAGACGTCCTTAGGCTTTCAAAGGCCTGATCGAGTTAATTTACGTCTAATTACACTAGTTATAATGGTATTACTGTTTGTTATGCGCTTGATTACAACCGGAAAATGCCGGTTGTCACATTCTTCCCTTGTTATAATAATTTCGTCCTCGAAATTTAAGCTATTTTATCTCCTTAGACTTTTGTCATACGTAGGTAAATATTAAAAATACCTAGGTAAATGACCGTGTAATCGCATCGAGACTTGTCTGGATTATATGAATACAATGTCTTACTACAACAACATGAACCCACTGGTTCAATTGAATCAGTTTTCAGAATTGATGCGAAGTGAACGAAACGTAATGACATAATCAATAATGTGACCGAGTCTACATGGGTCAACAAATGAGAATCTCGACAAATAGATTTCCAAGATGTTCACAATCTGTAATTGAATTTCATAAACAATAGAAATTCCTACCAACGGAAACTAGCGTTGGTTGTTGGATTGGTGAGACTTTGAATCAACAAGCTTAACTGAATTAGAAACATGATGACGATTTGTTAACTTTTCGAACCATAAGTTAACACTATTGAATTGCAAGGATACACCGAATTACAACCGAAGTTAGTGTATCATTGTCTTAATACATAGTTGCATTAAGACCACTTTCTATGATTAGCCCAAGCTACAAGTTTATACCGACGCCACAAGGCGTCATAGCCATTGAAATAATTCAATAATAGCGGTGACCGAACAATTTCACCGTGTTTACAATTTTAATGAAAGGTTCAATCAAGTCTAAATATTTGTTCCGAATAAATCTCTTAGGATTTTCAACTGAAAATGAAAGAACAAATAAATATAAATTTTCGGTCGCTAGTGGAAGAACAATAAATATCCCAAAAGTTTCGACCGATGTTGAAAGAACCGTTACAAGGTACACTAAAATAGATCATAAATTTGCGTACCCTTTTCTTAATACACGATTGTATTAAGAATATTT
This sequence comes from Scalesia atractyloides, assembly GCA_947069175.1. NCBI lineage: Eukaryota > Viridiplantae > Streptophyta > Magnoliopsida > Asterales > Asteraceae > Scalesia > Scalesia atractyloides. Next base: position 82,823,335 of record CAMTDV010001632.1, read on the forward strand.
TAAGAAAATGATCCAACAAGGGGATTTAAAATGAATAAATAATCAAGTAATTAAATTCGTACATGTGTTGTGAAAGCCATGTCAGTGCAAGCTTCAACTAGTGAAACGCCACCACAAGGTGTCGTAACCAATAAATGTCTTAATAATGGTGCAGACTGAACCAGTCTACTATGGTTCGAAACAAATGAATTGCTTGTTGATATTACTTTGAATATGACAGCCTCAATCCATCATATGAAATCCTTGAATTCAACTTTGTATACAATGAGCAAGTTCAAACAATTGAACTTGGTTTGACACAATCCAACGATAAATACGTGATTCGAACAAGAAGTTTTGATATGGTTGCAACAAAGAACCCATGTATGTAACTTGGAAAGAAAATGAAATTTCAAGGAATTCGTTGACTCGATATCAAGGAGTCAATTTTCACAATAATGCAGGTCATCTAGATCACAAAGTAAAAATTTTGAGTATAGCGAACCAACCTTGACTTATTGATGAAATGACCATTCGAAGTGAAGACCCTGATGGTCTTCACGTATCAAGTTAACCACATGCGTAGCAACAAAGCATGTGTATCGTATAAGTTTGTCAATTCGCTAATCAAGAAAGAATTTCCCTTGACACAATGAGCGTTATGAGGAGTAGAAACCTACTCAGTATATGCAAAGTTGAAATTCCAACAAAAGGAATTCGAGGACTTTACCTGGTATTTCCTATGATGACTTATTGTTCCATGACATTACCACCGAATGTCATACATGGCGTAATCGTCATTATGAAGCAGGGGAAAGTGAGGACGTATGACTTCTTTTGCAGCGCTAATTGTTGTGATTACCATTGTAATAAGTACCGACTTTTATGAAATCTTGTTTAGACGTACCTTAGCGTGTTTCGTGTCGCTTACAGGACCACGTGACAAATCGCCGCATTCTGGTCGGTAGTTCTCCCGCTGACAGGATTAGCATCGTTGTCGTAATGGCGTGCTTCTTCAAGGCCGCGCCTCGAAAGTCGTATGGGATGTACTTCAACATCCGTTGTCGTATCATTTACTTTCACGTATATTTGCGCACTAGTGTTTCGTTTTACGTAGGCTACCTGCTCGGTAAATAAAATAACAGCGACAATATATGTAATGTGTTTGTCCGATCTAATAATCGTGGTTCCTACATGATGACCTTTATTGGATATTGTCATAAGTCTTCCAAAGATCCTAAATGCATGTTGTCAAAACTCTCAAAGTCTTGCCTACGGTATGTAATGTTTTCGTGTACCGTGTATCAAACACAACACTAGTGTATGATTAAAATCATAATGTTGACTTAATGCTTTCGGCCACGGTTGGAAACCATATTCGAGTGCTAGGCGTTCTATATGTATTCAAGTCTTATTGATCTAATGTCCCTAAAGGAAAGTGAGGTTAAAGCCTAGGTATCTCCACAGAAACCTAATTCGCTGAAACCTATAGCCTTGATACCACTTTGTCACACCCCGATAAATCCATCACATCAGAGCAGGGATTGACCTGAATGGTATCTTCATCGCACAGCGGAAGCAAAACGTGAGTGCTAAGATTTCTAGTAAATGAAAGCTCGCTAACTACTCGAATCCTCATGGGTTCTCCTATTCCAACCATGCCATACTTGTAATCATAACCTGAGAAAGAACATGTGAAAAATCAACATAAAGTTGGCGAGTTCATAGTTTGATTGTTTTTGTTTCAAATGAATCATAAAACATTTGAAAGTCTTGCATTCGAAACACTGGTTCGTGGGATCATAGTATCCCAAATGCATTTGACATGTCATATCCGTATAACAGTATTGAAATGTTTCCCATGTTGTTTGCAAATCTGTGCATATAACTGTTATATTTATAAACCAGTGATAAAATGTTTTCAATCGTATCTGTAAATAAACGGTATGGAAATGTTTTCTGTTATCTTTGTAAACCGGTGTTGAAATGTTTTCTGTTATCTTTGTAAAACTTGTATAACTGTCAACGTCTGTGTTGCGTTATCATTTGAGAGTTCATTTATAAAAATGTGTGGTATGTAAAGCGTCAAAGAACTTGATGATCATTAATGTTTTGCAAGGACATTAATATGTGTGCCGACATAGGAAGTACTCAACCCTAGACGATTTCATCCGGTCCACCCGGCTGAGACAACAAAAGCACTACATGCGGACACACAAGGACCCATGAGTGGGGCTCGCTACACCCGATAGATCTACCACTCTTATTCCTCGGTCTTATAAAAGATTAATGGCACTTAAGAGAGAGCCTATTCGCACATGATCTAATATTTCATTCCATAGCTAAACCATACCATTGAAAACATGTATTTTCCCCCGAGAGTTATAAACCGAAAACATTTAAAAGAAAAGGGGGACATGAACTCATAGAGTTTTTGTGCCTCGCACAAATGAGAATAGGCCTAGCCCGTTTGAGTCTAAAAGCAGGACTAGCCAGTCCTCTTATTTGTATACAAGACAATCCAGTCCTTGTGTTTATAAGCAGGACAACCCGTCTCCTTATTTGTATGCGGGACAATCCAGTCCCGTTGTAACTAGGACAATCTCGTCCCTAGTTATGAAACTCATGCACGTTTCAAAAATACGCGTGTGTTTTGTAAAAACCGGTATGTTGAGCATAAACTTTTCGAAAACTATGTAAGTTTATTGAAATCCATTCGCAACATGGTTTAGAAATATGAATTTCGTTCATCGAAATATTGTGTACTTTTGCAAAACTTGCATGTCTTTCCACCCCGAAAAACATTTATAAAAATGTAAAACGGTAAAAAGTGGGGGTTATGAACTCAACTTGATTTCCTTGTGCAAAGCTAGCTTAATATGATTCCATAGTGTCGTTTCCAAAACGCGACTCGCTAGCATGCAATATATAACATTCCTATCAAGGAATAACTTATAAGTTTCTATTGAAATGTAGCTAAACTACCTGATACCGAGCTCTACCGAATCGTTACTCATACGATTCTATGAAATTTTCATTGTCTTAACTCGGTTAACCAACCTATGGTTTTCTTAGAAATGTCTTAATTTTCGAGCGACTTGAAATATATGTTTATATGTAAACAATACTATATTTCATGAAATCATATTTAGTCGTCATGTATATTGACGGGTAATAGTACGAATCCTCATAGTTTTCGTAAGATATAATGTATATATACTTGTAAGTATACCCGTATAGATAATACATTTCGTATTCACGCGCTAGTCTGGCGGTATCGTGTCGTACGTCGTTAGACGTTTGAATCGAATATACATATATATTATTGTTATAATATCATTCGAAAGTATTCGAGTCGTCGACGTTCGAATATATATGTAATTATATTCGTGTTATACGATCTCCGAATTCTGTCGTTTGAAATAATACGCGCATTGTATTCGTCTTGTAAGAGAGTTCGGAAATCTTACCGTTTCGAAATAAATATAAACAATATACTTATTTTTATAACATCGTTCGAATAATTTATCGAGGTTTGAAATCTAGTTTCCAATTTAATTAGACATAAAAAAATATTATTTATCGTGTCGTCGATTGCCGAATGTTTGTTATCTTGAATTTACGCTTATTGTACGTCATCGGCTTGTTTTATAGATTACAATAGCGTTGGCAAATAAATATACACCTATATTTATTTTATAACAATCGTTTGAACTCGGACGTTTTATCCTTGAAATATAACGCGTTTTCGTATTGTGTATTTTACAAAAATCGGGCAGAGTTTCCTTTGTTTTCGGACGACCCCGACAATACTAGTTGTCGATTTATTTATCAAAACGCAATATCAATATAACAATAACAGTATCTATAACTTCTCGTCATATTTCAAATATAATTTTCGCTGATTTATAATTTCCGTTTTATATATTTAACGTCGGTTCGGTTTTAACTAGTAATTTTACGCGAATATTGTACGTCGATTCATTTATTATTTTTAAACCTTTTGGCGATAAGTATTCGTTTAACGGGTCGGTTTTGGGCTCGGTTTTGCGATATATAATATTAACGTTTATAAACTAATATAATAAATTTTTGCGTCGTAAATGCTTTACCGAAACTCGTGTTGACCCGTGGACTGAGTTTGACCACAGTTGATCATGTTGACTGAGTTGACTGCGTTGACCAGTTGACCGAAAGTTGACCACAGTTGACCGGGAGCTGACCGAACCCAAAATGAACCGAGGCACCAAAAATGACCCAAAACTGTCCCTTGACCAGTGTTTGACCTGTTGACCGAGTTGACCCGAGCCCGAGAGTGTCCCGAAATTTATTTTCACCCGAGACGAAAGTGTTTTGTATAGACTCTACAGGTTACCAGGAGCCCAAAAATATACTTTTCGTTGAAAACGGATGCCCGGAACCTCGACTGAACCATGGCAGAAGTCAGAATTTCGCCTGAGAATAAAATTTCACAAAAACCTGTAGAAAGGTCTCTAACCACCCGATCTAAACATGCACGAAGTGAAAAGTCCAAAACGGGTTCGCCGGAGTTTGGCCGGAATGTCGCCGGAGTTGCTCTCGAGCCCAAACGGCTTCCAATATGCTAAAACCAATATCACCATGCGACTCGGAACGTCGAAGATAGTCAAAAAAGTGTACTCTAGGCCGGAAAATGGTCGTCGGATGTCCGCCGCCGGCGGCGACCCGCCGCAGCTACGCCGCGCCTCGCCATGTTGGTCCGAGCTTCTAGAGAGAGAAGGGAGTGAGCAGAGGTAGGTGTGTGCTGCTGTGATTTTGTGAATGAGTGAGGGAGAAGTGTGATAAGGGAGTTTATATACTAGGGTTTCCAAGTGGGTTTGGGCCCAAGGCCCGCAAGCCCACTTTTTTTTTGCGTTTGAGTGACCCAATGCACCTACGAAGCCCGTTTCAAACCCGAACTTCATGGAACATCGTATAACATCATTTTAAGTTCAAAAACATATAAAATGTGTCGGTATTCGATTTTATCCCGTGCGTTCGTTATTTTCGTTAATAATCGCGTAACTCGCTACGGTCGTCCTTTTTATCCATTTTCGATCCGATTTTTTTACCGTGAGCATTAAATTTGAAAACGAAGCCAAATATATCATAATATATTAATATTAGATGTAACTCTAGTTCGTGGCTTCTGTTTCGTTGTCGGTGCGTTCCGGTTTTCCACGTAACTTCCGCGTTGTGCTTTGCGACGTCCGACGATCCAAATATATCGCATAATCATAACTGTATGATAATTAAAAGTATAAAATTCAAGTTTTTAGGCGTTGTCAGTATTTGTTCGGCATCAGTTCGCTAATCGTTCAATTTCGCGTTAGAGTTCCCGATTGTCGCCAAATCGCGTAACGTGAATCAAATAGACATCCCTAGGCTTTCCAAAGGCCTGATCGAGTTAATTTACGTCTAATTACGCTAGTTATAATTGTATTACTGTTTGTTATGTGCTTGATTACAACCGAAAAATGCCGGTTGTCACACTCCCGACATCATTTTACATGGTTTTGAACCTAAAACAATATTATACGACGTTTCATAAAGTTCAGGTTCGAAAACGGGCCTAGTAGACGCGATTGGGCCGCTCAAAACATTAGAAATGAGCTTATGGGCCTTGGGCCCAACCCACCAAATCCCTAGCTATATAAACCCACTCACACACACTAACACCATTATTTACACATACCTCTCTCTCTTTAAAATGCCAACTCTCTCTCACTTTCTCTCTCTAGAAGCCGGAAACGACAAGAACGCGACGGTGCCGGCCGATGACCGCGACGGTGCGAAGGCGGAGCCACCGCTGGTGGCAGCGGTCCGGCGATTTTCCGACGACTTTTTCCGGTGATATTTTTCCGATCAAGAGTATACCCCCTCTAAATTGAACCTTCCCGACGCGATGAAGGTCACCGTGTTTCAATATTCAAAGTCGTTTGAGCACAGGAGCAACTCCGGCGACATTCCGGCCAAACTCCGTCAAACCCGTTTGGACTTTACGCTTCGTACATATTTAGATTTGGTGGTTAGAGACCTTTCTACACATTTTTGTGAAATTTTATTCTCCGGCGATATTCCGACTTCTAGCATGGTTCCAGCGAGGTACCGGGCATCCGTTTTCAACGAAAATGTATTTTTGGGCTCCTAGCTACCCATAGAATCCATACGAAATACTTTCGTCTCAAGTGAAAATTAAAGTTCGGGACACTCTCGGGCTCGGTTCAACGTGGTCAACAGGTCAAACACGGGTTAAAATTTGTTAAGGGACAGTTTTGGGTCATTTTCGGTGCCTCGGTTCAGTTTTGGGTTGGGGTCAAACCAAATCAACACGGGTCAACACAGTCAAAGCTAGTCAAACGCGGTCAACACAGGTCAAAACTAGTCAATATTTGGTTTCGGTGGCATTTGGTGTTTCGGGTCCAAGTCAAAGCTGGTCGAACTTAGTGAACCCGGTCAACTGCTGGTCAACCAGGTCAGAATCATGGTACGGGTCAGCTGGTCAACTGCTGATCCACTGTCGGTAAACGTGGTCAAAGCAGTCAACATAAGTAAGCTGGTCAACGTAGTCAACGGTTTAGCAACAGACTTGGTAAAATAATAACTATGCGAATTTTGTTTGTGTTGTTTTATATAAGAGTAAATTGCACAAAACGTCCTTTAAGTTTCACCAATCTTGCTGGTTTCAGCCTTAATCTTTAAAAGTTGCCAAAACCAGCCTTTAAGATTAATTTTGTTGCAGGTTTCATCCTTCATCACTAACCCAGTTACTAATCCATGTTAAATGGGCTCACATGCATAGCATGTGAGGGTAAAACCGTCTTTTCATCTCTCTTACCTTAATAAAAATATAATTAAACATTAAATAAAAAGAATAATTTATGAAGTAGGCCTCACTTTTTTTACTTAAATATAAAATTTAAGCCCTGTCCTACCCCACCCCACCCCAACCCATCTTCTTCTTCCATTTACCACCACCACCAAAAATGCCTGCCTCCAAATCGAAAAAGGGGAAAAGTCAGCACTCACTCACCACTCAAGAAACCGAAATATCACCACAAACCCACTACCACTTTCAGTCAAACGTCGATTCAACAAAACGAGTGATTCAAGCAAATCTAGCAAACACCATAAATAATCTCAACAAATTCTGCAACGAGCGCAAATCCGTATACAGATAAGCTTGCCCTAGTTATAGCATCTCAAACACCGTCCCAATGTCATCTTGTTCACTTGAAAATCAAAACCCTAACCACCCCTCACCGTTAAATTCACCAATTCTCTGGTTGAAAAACGATCTAGCTCTCAATCACGTCATCTGTACCGCCGCTCGCCGCCATTCCTTACTCAACAACCACCAACAAACTCAACCAGCAACCGCCGCTACCAAAACCCTAGCTTATGATTCCCCCAAAACTATTGTACCTAAAGATTTTACCTCACTCATATCCGATGAGATCCTTATTCGCATCCTCTCGAAACTTCCGGATAAATCGCAGAGGAACTCGAATTGTTTGGTGTCGAAACGGTGGTTGAATCTGCTAGGGCGGTTGGTAAGATCAGTTAGTGTTTTAGATTGGGATTTTTTAATATCTGGTCGGATGTTTTTTCGATTCCCTAATGTTACACATGTTGATTTAGTTCAGGGGACCCTGGTTTGTAACAGTAGTAGTAGTTCAAATTATGCGATAATTGCCGATGATGTGTTATGCGATTCCGGCGATATTTTCCGATCTCCTATGGCCGGAAAGGGTTGGGGTTGGAGAAAATGGACTGACAGTGAAGAACAATTGTGAGCTCACTTACTTTTTTAATGACCCATCAGTTTTATTTGTTGAAAAGACGGTTTTACCCTCACATGCTATGCATATGAGGCCATTTAACATGGATTAGTAACTGGGTTAGTGATAAAGGATGAAACCTGCAACAAAATTAATCTTAAAGGCTGGTTTTGGCAACTTTTAAAGATTAAGGCTGAAACCAGCAAGATTGGTTAAAGGACGTTTTGTGCAATTTACTCTTTATATAATTTATTATTTAACACGAAACCAAGCTCGAACAAACACGATTAGTGAAACAACAGCGAACTAGTAAAGGTAGTGGACTTGTACATTTCATATTATTAAAAATTTGCTTATACCAAATTAAAAACCGAACCGACTTCGTTACACAATATATATATTAAACTTGATTGCGACCAGTATCCGACGTTTCAAAGTTACGCTAGAATTTTATACATATTATTATTACCTTATTTGTTGTGTTTTGAAAATTTTATCGACAATGATCGTCCAAAAACAGTGGAAACTCTGCTCGTTTTTCGTAAAAATCCGTAATACGAAACGTGTATATATTCTAAAAACAACACCTATCGGGATTCAAAGTATTTTATAAAAATAAATATAAGTATATATTTATTTTTGGCGACACTTTATAACTCACAAAAACACGTCTATAACGTTTCGACAAAAGCGGTTTACGAGATAACAAAACGCGGAAATTTATATCGTATAAACATAATTTCTTATACTTAATTCAGAACGACTATGATTCGATGATTATTTAAAATAAAGATAATTAGTTATATTTATCTTCTATGTCTAGAAGTCGGTAAATTTTATAAAATAAATATAATTATTTATATTTATTTCGAATGCCTAAACGTCATACGATAAATTACCGAACGATCTCAAACATGTATTATCAATCTAGTTATTTGATAATAAACCAACAAAGTCAATTCCTAACAATCGTATAACTATATAATTATTTTGGTAACTATCCCCAAGACGCGAGAGTATTATACGGCTACACGGCGTTATATACATAAATATTTACGTTTACATATATAAATATATATGTCTACATCTTACGAAACACTACGAGTCATATTATTATCCGTCAACGTATACGACGATTATTCAGAAAACGTGTTAATACATTATACTAGTTATAACAACTTATTTTCATATACATGTTCGTTACATGCATGCACGACCATTCAGAATAACTAACACAATTCTATAAATATATTTATATTTTATATAAATATATATATACATTTTAAATCTCTCAAACACTAAGTGCTTACAAGACTTAGTGTTTACCACTGACTATAAATGGGATTAAATGAGTATAGTATTATTGTTTCCACGAAGTTAACATCTTCCCGTCGAATCATTGATTAACGATTCGGTAGAGCTCGGTGACATGTAGTTTAGCTACGCTTTTAGTCGAGACTTATAAGCTTAATTCCTTGATAGGAATGTTATAGATTGCATGCTAGTGAGTTTACGCCTTGGAAATAACATTATGGATCACCTTATGCTAGCTTTGCACTGGATCTCGAGGTGAGTTCATAACCCCCACTTTTTACAGTTTTACATTTTTATAAATATTTTCGGGGGTTGGAAAGACATGCAAGTTTTGCAAAAGTACATACACTTTCGATGAACGAAAATTCGTATTTCTAAACCATGTTGCAAAATGATTTCAATAAACTCAAATGGTTTACGAAAGGTTTATGCTCAACATACCATTTTACAAAACATACACGTATTTTCAAGATATGCATGAGTTTCATGACTAGTGACAGGATTGTCCTAGTTACAACGAGACTGGGTTGTCCTGCAAACAAATTAGGGAACTGGTTTGTCCTACGTACAGACTCAAGGACTGGTTTGTCCTACATACGAATAGGGGACTGGTTGGTCCTGCTTACAGACTCAAGGACTGGTTTGTCCTACACACAAATAAAGGGACTGGTTGGTCTTGCTTATAGACACAAGGACTGAATTGTCCACTACTCAACACTAAGGGTCGTAGGGTCGCTTAAAATTATACAGTGAAGTCCTCGCTACATATTTGAACTATAACCGCCTTCTAGTCTACCCTCTTGAGTAAACGGTTTGCGAGGCACTTCCTAGCTTGAGGTTGGTTATAGGCTCATGCGGACATGTTGTCTTTTTCTTATGCGGACATCGACGATTATTCAAATATTAAAAACAAGGTTTTCAATTGACATGCCGAGAAAAATGGTTTTATTACATTTTCTCAACAATATGTAAACTTGTTACCAAAAAAAATTATTTTAAATCTTTTCGCACAAACCATGAACTCGCCAACTTTATGTTGATTTTTCGCATGTTTCTTTATTAGGTTACATTTTCAAACTATGGCATAGTTGGTATAGAAGAACCCATGGGGATTCGAGTACTTAGCGGGCGTTCACTCTCTAGAAGTCTTAGCATTAAATACTTCCGCTGTGAAATGAAGATACCAGTCAGATCACACCAACTTTGATCTTGCAGGGGGTGATAGATTGGTATCAGAGCCAGGTTTTAGCGAATTAGGTTTCTGTAGAGAATGCCTAGGCTCTAATCTCGCTTCTCTCTAGTGACTTAGATTATTAAGACTTTAAATAAAAACAGAACGCCTAGGACTCGAATATGGGTTCCAACCGTGGCCGAAACAATGAGTCAACACTTTGATTTTAAACATACGCTAGTGTTGTGTTTTATACACGGTACACAAAATAATTACATACAGTAAGCAAAACTTTGAGAGTTTTGGTAACATGCATTTAGGACTTTTGGAAAACTTATGTTGATATCCATTAAAGGTCATCACATAGGAAGTGCGATTATTAACTTGGGGAAACACCAATATCTATATCGTCCATGCTACTTTATTTACCCATGCAGGTAACCTACGCGAAATGAAATAATGATATGCAAATATACATGAACTCAACCTAAACCTCAGCGGGAAAGAACGACATTACGATAACGATGCTAATCCCGTCAGCGGGAAAACTACAGACCAGAGTGTGGGAAATTTGTCATGTGTCCTGTAAGCAACACGAATCATGCTGAGGTGCATTCAAACAAGATTTCACAACACTCGGTATTTAGTCTAATTGTAATCATAATTATGGACGTTGCAAAAGAAGTCACTGTCTTCGCATTCCCCCTACTCATTTACACCTTCTTGACAAATTCATATGTTACGCATGTATTGTTGTCACACATGTGGTTAGTGGATTCGTGGAGACCATCAGGGCTTTCACTTCGAATGGTTGTTTCATTAATGATTCAAATATTGTTTCGCTATACTCAGCTTTTTGCATTGTGATCTAGATGACTTGCATTATTGTAAGTGTTAATTCCTTGATATCGAGTCAACAAATTTCTTGAAACTTCTTTTCTTTTCAAGTTACATACATGATTTTTTGTTGGGACCATGTCGAAACATCCAAGTCAATACACGTATTCGTTGTTGGATTGCACTTAAATCAAGTTTAGTTGTTTAAACTTGCTCACTATATGTATATTCAATTCAAGGTTCCATATGATGCATTGAGGTCACCATATTCAAAGTAATCACAACAAGCACTTCATTTGTTTCGAACCATAGTAGACTTGTTTGGTCTTCAAATCCATTAAATCGTTTGTTGGTTACGAGACCTTGTGGTGGTGTTTCACTAACTTGAAGCTTGCGATAATCTCGCTTTCACACCTCATGTACGGATTTATTATATAATTTATTTTTTGATTTTAAATCCACATTATTGGATTATTATGTTAAAATAGTCTTAATACAATTGTGTTAAGATAATGGTACACAAGTTCATGTTATATCCGGTGTACCTCTTAACGATTCTTTCATCATCGGTCGAAAATTTATGATACTTATTGTTATTCCAGTATCGACTGAAAATCATATTTACTTGTTCTTTCGTCTTCAGTTGAAAATCCAAGGAGATTTATTTGGAATAAATATTCAGATTTACTTTGTTGAACCTTTCACCTGATTGCAGATACGGTAAATTTGTTTAGTCGCCTCTATTATTGAATTATTTCGATCATTACGACACCTTGTGGCGTTGGTGAAAACTTGTAGCTTGGGCTAGTCATGATCATCCGTTTCATGCAAAACTAGGTGTGCTTTCCGTTTAACTTATCCTTGGAAATGGTCCTAATGCAACTATGTGTTAAGACAATGATACACGAACTTCGGTTGCACTTTGGTGTATCCTTGCAATTTAATAGTGTTAACTTATGGTTCGAAAAGTTTACAAATCACCTTCATGCTTCTATTTCAGTTGTGCTTGTTGATTCTAAGTTTCACCTATTCAACAACCAACGTAAGTTTTCGTTGGTAGTAAATTCAATCGTTTCTAAAATCCATTTGCAGATTGTGAACATTCATTTGGACATGTGTTGGTTGAATTCCTCTTTTGTTTGACCCATGTAAACTTAGTCACATTGTTGATTGTATCATTACACCTCGTTCACTTGGCATCGATTTCCGAAACAAATTCAGTTGAACCGCTGAGTTCTTATTGTTGTAGTATGTCCTTGTATTCACATAATTTGAACAAGTCTTGATTCATTTCATGACCATTCACTCTGGTATTATCCGTATCTACCTACGCATAACATAACTCCAAGGAGATAACAAAGTCTAAGTTTCGAGGATGAAATTTCTTTAACAAGGGGAGAATGTGACAACCGACAATTTACGGGTTTAATTACACAAATAACAAATGTTAAGACGAATAAAAATAGTGTTTTAAGACACAAATAAACTTAATTAGGCCTCTGGAATGCCTAGGAACGTCTAGTTGTATTTTGTACGCTACGCGATTGGTGATACGGGGAATTTTGTGCGCATTTAAATGGTAACGAACTGACACCGGATGAAATACTCACAATGCCGACAAGTCTTATACATGTATTTTAAACACATGAATTGGTTTTGATGAATTATCATTCCTTCGAACGTCAAAAAACGCATACGTGAACGAAAAACGTGATTGTAGGAACGCACTGACAACGAACAGAACAATCAGACTTGTGGATTACCTTGAAAACTGAAAAATTATGATAAATTTAGCTTTGTAATCAAATTTTAATATCCGGACTCGAAATAGGATCAAAAACGGACAAAAAACGACAACTGAAGCATTTTACGCAATTTTAACGCAACCGATGAACGTGCGCATCAAACGCAAACTCCCGACATCATTTTACATATTTTTGAACCTAAAACAATATTATACGATGTTTCATGAAGTTGGGGTTTTAAAAACGGGCCTCGTAGACGCGATTGGGTCGCTCAAAACATTAGAAATTGGTTATGGGCCTTGGGCCCAACCCACCAAAACCCTAGCTATATAAACCCACTAACACACACTAACACCATTATTTACACACACCTCTCTCTCTATCTCTAAAACCCCAACTCTCTCACACTTTCTATCTCTAGAAGCCGGCAACCGGCAAAACACCGCGAAGTCGACCGATGACCGCGGCGGTGCGACGACAGAGCCACCGCTGGTGACGGCGGTCCGACGACTTTTTCCGCGCGACAGTTTTCTGATCCAACACTCTACCCCCTCCAAATCGATCCTTCCCAACGCGATGAAGGTGACCGTTTTTCAAGATTCAAAGTCGTTTGAGCACAGGAGCAACTCCGGCGACATTTTGGCCAAACTCCGGCTAACCCGTTTGGACTTTTCACTTTGTGCATCTTTAGATCGGGTGGTTAGAGAACTTTCTGCATGTTTTTATGAAATTTTATTATCCGGCGATATTCCGACAACTAGCATGGTTCCGGCGAGGTACCGGGCATCCGTTTTCAACGAAAAATATATTTTTGGGCTCCTAGTAACCTGTAGAGTCCATATGAAATACTTTCGTCTTGGGTGAAAATTAAAGTTCGAGACACTTTCGGGCTCGGTTCAACGTGGTCAAAAGGTCAAACACGGGTCAAAACTAGTCAAGGGTCAGTTTTGGGTCATTTTTGGTACCTCGATTCAGTTTTAGGTTCGGGTCAACCGGGGTAGAATCAAACATAATAAACCTACTGAACTGTTGGTCAACCGGGGCAGAATCATGGTACGGGTCTGCTGGTCAACTCTCGGTAAACGTGGTTAAAGCAGTCAACTTGTCAACTCGGTCAACACAGCCAACGGTTCGGCACGAGACTTGGTAAATAATAACTATGCGAATTTTGTTTATGTTTTTTTATACAATTATTATTTAACGCGAACCGAGCTCGAACCAACACGATTAGTGAAACAATATATATTTCGAGTGAACTAGCAAAGGCAGTGGACTTGTACATTTCGTATTATTAAAAGTTTGCTTATACCAAATTAAAAACCGAACCGACTTCGTTACACAATATACACACACACACACACACATTAAACTTGATCGCGACAAGTATCTGACGTTTTAGAGTTACGATAGAATTGTATACAGATTATTATTACCTTATTTGTTGTGTTTTTGAAAATTTTATTGACTACTTGCATTGTCGGGATCGCCAAAAATTAGTGGACACTCTGCCCATTTTTCGTAAAAATCCGTAATACGAAACATGTTTATATTCTAAAAAGAACACCTATCGGGGGATTCAAAATATTTTATAAAAATAAATGTAAGTGTATATTTATTTTTGGCGACACTTTATAACTTACAAAAACACGTCTATAACGTTTCGACAAAAGCGGTTTACAAGATAACAGTTTCACACCCGCTCATAGGCGGAAGTGCGGGGTGTGATCTGATTGATTCTCATTGCATACAATGTAATTGAACATACTAAATGAATAAAAACAAGCTCCAAATCCATTACCAATATTGTTTCAAAACACAACATAAGTTGAGTATATTGTTTACAATTCATGAAATGAAAATATGTTGTGAGAGTGTTACACATCCAAAATACAAGTTTAATATGATAAGGCTTTGACCCTTATATCACGACAAGGAGGCGGTATATAATGGGCAAACCCTTCAAAAGTTGGCATGGAGACTTGTCATTTGTTTTCCTTGACTGAAATTCCCTACATTAGTCCACTAATTTCCTGAAATACATGTTAAGTTGAAAATCAACAAAAGTTGGCAAGTTCATATGTTTTAATTGTAGGAGATGAATCCACAAAATGTATGATATATTTGTATCAAAACCCGGCATGTAAAGCATCAATGAAATCGTTGATAATTAATCTTTTGCCAGGACATTAATATGTGTGAACGACACAGGAAGCATCCAAACCTAGACGATTTTCGTCGAGTAACCTCGACCGGGACGACAAATGCACTCTTCCGTGTGGGTCCATGACCAAGAGTGGGGCTTGCCAACACCCGCTAGATCTAACCTTTGTACTGTGGTCTTAAACAAGATTAATGGTGCTTAAGTTCCACCCTATTTGCACATGATCTAAGTTGTTTCATTCCCTAGCTTATCATACCATTGAACATGTATTTCCCCCGATAGTTGTAAAATAGTGAAACATTTTAGATGAAAAGGGGAACATGAGCTCACTAAATTGCTTTATGTGAACTCTGTTTATCTCACGCACTTTCCTTGGTTTATATCACAACCTACAAACGTGTTAGGTTTTGTTAGACACTTTGGTCTTTGTAAAGATTCATGTTCATGTTTCTTGTCTTAAGTATTTATTAAGACTTGTTCAGAATTATGTTCCGTTGAGATGTATTTTCAATGTATGATGCCAACTGAGATGCGTTTTCGGCGTATGATGTCACCTGAGGTGTATTTAGGTGTATGATGTCAGCTGAGATGTATTTCAGTGTATGATGTCAATATATATCGTCAAATATATATATATATATATATATATATATATATATATATACATACATATATATATCTCCTTGCATCTCATGTGTTGCATGTACGGGCCTAGCCCTCTTGCCTCCGTGCCTTGCACGATTAAGATGTATGTGTTCATGACTTCTCATAACCAGGTTCCACCCGTTTGCCTGGACGATGCCATCGTCAGATATGTTCCATATATAATTCTTCTTAATTATATAATTCCAAGTTTGATGTATTGTTAAAATATCATATTTTAACTTGTATCATTTGTATGCACTATTTTATATATAACTTATGATTGCGATGGGTTTGTTAAAAATAATCTATTATTAACATGTCTTGATATATAATTATCCATGTGCATTTTCCATAGTATACATGTCCAAGTGTAGCAATTGTTAAGTATTATACATGTGTATCTTCCCAAGTTTGGGTATACTTGTATTATGAGTGTTGGTGTATTTAAATTTGTATTCTCATGGTTATGTATAATACTTGTATAATGGTATTTTCACCAAGTGTTAGTGGTATATGTTGGCATGTATTTGTACATATAGGAATACATATATTCTTGTATTCATTACCTACAATCTTGTGTATTCTTAAAATATGTAATTTTAAGATATGTCCAAATTAATATATGTATCTTATGCTTGGTAAGTGTATGCATCTTAAAGTAATATATTTTTAAGATTAGTTCTAGAAAAATAAATATTTTTAGTTTCCACCAAAACATTATATTATTACGATATTTATGAAATATATATTTTATACACTTCAAGAATAATACGTTTTAATATCGGCAAAATATGATATATTTTATATACTTATAAAAATATATATATCTTGTCACTTGTTCGGTTTTGAAAGTAATGTTTACCAAGCTTGGATATATTATATATATTAAGTACGAAATCTTTATATAGTCCAAATGTCTGATTTGTCCATATTTTTCTCCAAGTATGAATAGGTATATATTCTTGTAATACTTTGTTTGCCAATTTTTATTGAATTTGTTGGTGTGTATACTTTCAAGTCCATAGTTTTATATATAACTAATACAAATAATATACACATAGCACATGATTTTTATGATCACTAAATATATATTTTTCAAAATATATATTTATATCCATCTTTATTTTTAGAAAAATCATAACTTCTTTGATTTACATTTTATACAAATATATGGGGATTTTTATATTTATTACTTTTAAACAAGTTTACTTGTAAAAAAAATTTTAAAATATATTTTTCTAAGTGTTTAATTTTTATATAAATTTTGCCATAGTTTCCCATTAAAATATGGGCTTTTCCATTTTATAAAAACATATCATTTTCTTTTAAATTCGCAACCAATTTCCCACAACATTTTCAATACCAAAACCATAGGAAATTTATACGATAATGTAACAAGATGAACTCATGAACATGTAGGGTTTTAGTATGATTTTTAAATATGTCTATTTGTTTTAAAATCATACTTATCTTCCAATTTTGCCAAGCGTTTTAGAAAATAAATTTATGAACTTGTGTTCATCCATTTTTTTAACATGTTCATCATGAATCTTTCAAGATCTTTGTGTTCACTTGTTAGATTATGTTTTTAATCATCATCTAACAAGTCCACATGTGATGTTCACCACCACTAGCTCAAACTACCAACTAATAACTTCCATAGCACAACATAAACAACTTGTTTCTTATAATTTTTAGCTTAGTTTGAAGTGTTCTTCATATTTGTTTTGTATGAATCTTTAGGTGTTATCTTGTACACAAGTTACATATACTTTAACAAGATGAAAATTAGTGTTCAAGGGAACTTACTACTAGTACAAGGTTAGGGAAGCAACACACAAGAACAAGAAGATGAAGATGAAGAAAATAGGTGGTTAATAGCTCCTTGAAGAGGTCCTTCTACTTCCAAGACTTGACAGCTTCCTTGTTATCTTTGATACACCTTAGATTAACCTTGGATGGCTTCAAAATGAACACAAGAATGGGGGTGAAAGAGGGGTGTTTGAGCCGTGTGTTTGTGGGAGGTGGGAGGTGGTTTGGGTTTTGAATTTAATGAAAGTGATAAGTGTAGACAATGTGAGGGGGTCTTGTCACTTTATGCATGTTTCTTCCAACATAAGACCCTCCATACAATACCATAAGACTTCCAACATGTTGGAGCATGGGGGACAAAAATGTGGGAGGTCAAAGGGTATTTGGTGGAGTTTTAACTTGGTTAATTTTCTTAGTTTGGGATTTAGTTAAGTTTAAGTTAAGTTAAGTTAAGTTAAGTTAAGTTAAGTTAGGGTGTTTAGGGTTTTAGGGGTTTTTAGTGTAATTCAAGATGTATGATGCCATATACTAGCTTAACATTGTTAAACAATGTTAACTAGTCCATAAATTATGTCTAGTTCATGTTCGGTTGCTTAACGGGTGCTAGATTCGTTATCGGGTCCCTAAAGGAGGTTTAAGCAAAACAAAGTGTTTAATGAATTAAACTAGTTGCATGATGTTAAAATATTGTTAACTAGTTCATGTGATGTGTCTGGTTGTGTCCGGGTGTTTGTTTCGTTGTCGGTTCGTTAAAACGTTAACTTTCAAGACTTGTATGATATGATATGTTTTTTGTACCAAATTGATATTTTCACCATCTTTTAGGTAGTCTATGATGTTTAACACCATTTCTGAATATTACACAAGCTAGTGGATGCTGTATTTTGCTGAATTATGTTGAATTGTCATTTAGTGTGTATTTCGGATAATTTTTCAGTGCATGTATTATTTCCGAAAAGTGTTTGCATGAATCCTTGTTTTCCCATGTGGGATTTAATATAAAGTTTATGTTGGACTCCCATCTAAGTCCTAAATCCGTTGTTTAGCTGAGTACTGAAGCTGTGTTAACACAGCTTGTCTAATAGTTGTTCCGGTGCATTGTGTTAAACTGTTTTTAAATTGTAACCACTAAAACGAATTATATGCATCATGTAATGTACTCAGTGAGTTTTCTAGGTGTATGCCATGTAAACATGCAGTTAAGACGTTCAAAACACATAAATGTAAACACAAATCAATGTTCAAATGTACGGAAATTACCCGAAAGTGACAGTTGTCACAAACGGAACGCGGAAACTTGTATCGTATAAACATAATTTCTTATACTTAATTCAAACGACAATGATTCGACGATTATTTAAAATAAATATAATTAGTTATATTTATCTTCTACGTCTACAAATCGGTAAATTTTATAAAATAAATCTAATTATTTATATTTATTTCGAACGCCTAAATAACATACGATAAATTACCGAACGATCTCAAACATGTATTATCAATCTAGTTATTTGATAATAAGTCAATTCCTAACAAGCGTATAACTATATAATTATTTTGATAATTATCCCGAGACGCGAGAGTATTATTTCGTCTACGCGGCGTTATATACATAAATATTTACGTTTACATATATAAATATATATATGTCTACATCTTACGTGACACTACGAGTCGTATTATTATCCGTCAACGTATACGACGACTATTCGGAAAACGTGTTAATACATTATACAAGTTATAATGGCTTATTTTCATATAAATATTCGTTACATACATGCACGACCATTCAGAACGACTAACAAGATTTTATAAATATATTTATATTTTTATATAAATATATATACATTTTAAATCTCTCAAACACTAAGTGCTTCCAAGACTTAATGTTTACCACCGACTATAAATGGGATTAAATGAGTATAGTATTATCTTGCAACACCTCATAAAATCGTGTCCAATAATATAGCGACAAATGTCATTACTTTTATATTAAGTCTAATAAGGACTAAATGTGTCAACATACTTAAACTAAGCCTCTCAGTGACCCTTTATGAAGTCCTAACTCTCATATGAGCCACTTGTTGGACGAGAGGGATTATTTGTATAAATATGTAAAAGTTGGACGATAGAGGGGTTAAAAGTGTCAACATATTAATTTATACCTCTGAGTGACCTTTTAACGAACCGAGAGCTTGATGATGTCCGGGAATACTCCCTGGTCCGCCAAATATTAGCTACAGGGGGCTAATTATGCTTATAAAGGTGTTTTAGAAGTTTAATAAGTTGAGAGGCTAAACGTGGCAAACTTTGAAAGATTTCATGGACCGCTCGCGGGCTGCGAGAGATATGGCCTGGTCTCTCGTGGGCCGCCAGATGACCTCTGCTGCAGAAAAATTGCTTGGCAGCCACACAAACTGCCAAAACCCATTCAATTTGAAACCATGGGTCTTCAAACTGCTATGCCACGTTTTAGGACACTTGTAGACACCTTATAACACTTGCTAACACCTGACATCACCTCCTTCAAGCTCTCTAACTATAAATAGGAGCATTGGTTCTTTACTTAAACTTGCACCTTTCTCATAATCACTCTATCTCCCTCCTCTTGAAGTTCCTAACTGAAAGGAGCATCCAACTTAGTTCTATTTCATCCAAGGATCACTTGTAAGTGTTCCTTTCTCTTGCACTTTTGTTTATAGGCTTTTTATAGCCAAAAGTTAAGCGTTTACAGAAAACGCTTTTGACTTTCGGTTAAGACCATTATGGTCCATCCATTGTTCATAACGAACATGGCTAAGTGATCGTAATAAGGTAGGTGTTAATCCCTATAAAGGGCACCTCATAAATATCATGTTTACTAGACCAATTGACGTGTTAAAGTTTTATTATTAAAAACTCAAACATGCCAAATTTTGAAAATATTATAATCTGAGCTTATATATGTTATAAAACATGTTTTGACACTTAAACAAGTTGGTAATAATTATTAGAACATGTGAGAACATGTTCGACTCGTCAATTTTAGTTCTAGGGTCGGTTCGCAACTGAAAGTCACAAAGTTTGACATTCAGACCCGAATTAGAATACTTAGCTACTAATCTAAGGTTGCATTATGATCATAATATAATGTAGCATAAACCCCTGAGGTTATATTACATGATCATAATCCGAATTTGAGTTTATGCACAAGTTCCGTTATTATGTTGATTTTTGATTAAAATGCCCTTTTTACATAAAATAAGGTTTCAATAGATGACGAACTTGAAAATGAGTTTCCTACTAATGTAATATCATAAGTAAGATTATTTGGGATGTCAAGTCAGTTTATATACTTAGTTTACATACAACTTCTTGCATTATGTCGACAAATAATAATAAAGCCCTTATGGCGCATAAAACGGTTTTTATCATATTTCTATACCAAACCTTTTTATCTACTGATAACATATCTAAAACATATAAACCTGATCTTAGCATCAGTTTTCATTATACTGTGCACAAATCGTAATTTTCGACATAAACGCCGTTTCGGCGCATAGTATGGTTTTAAACCATATTTATCAACCAAGACTTGTTACTTACTGATTTTAAAACTTACTTAAAATATTTTTACAGTAGGTACATAATATAAACTCAGAATCCCAAAAAATTATAAAACTATGTGTAAAATGACCAAAATGCCCCTACGGTGCATAGTTTGGTCATAAATGATAAATTACACATATGATCAATTCTTACTGATATTATACCATATATTAAATATTTTTTCAGAATACTTATGATCATAACATCAAAATATATTCAATTTATTTTATACGATATATAATTACCAAAACGCCTTTATGAGGCAGAATTTCATTCTAAATCCTTAACGGGCATGTAAGTTGATATTCCAGTGATATTACAACTTATTTAAAGTATAATGGCATATAGAACTTGTTCACGACTCATCATGTTACCCGATATCGCTTATATGCGCACGTATAAGCATATGTAACTAGCTTACAGAAATTAACCGAAATGGGTTTAACCTTATCATTTTTAAATCTCAAAATCCAGAATGCTTATGGTTTACCATGTTATACAAGTCATAGTAATTGTTGGGTTTAAACTACATTTTATCTGGCCATCGCTTTATCTAGCGTATTATACCGTTTTGATCCTTTAAGCTAGTCGATCTAAATCTGTGATTTAAATAAGACCGTTAGCATTCTAATGGGTTAGCTTATGCCATAATCCAGACTAAAGCCTTCCAGTAAAGGCTATCTACACTTATCTCATTTTGAATACAGCTGAGATATTAAATTTTGCGTTTTTAAATCAATACTAACTCAGGTAAAAACTCTTGACTTATTTCCGCTATACGAGCTTGGGTTACGGTAAATTATTACCGCTTGGTCAGAAATGGGATCAATCGCATGCCAGATTGTGGCTAGTAAATCCGCATATTCCGTTTTAATCAGTTTTGTTTGATAACTTAAACATTGGGGGTTAACGACCGTGTCCTAGACATCCTCGACTCATTACATTAGTTAATGGCCACGACCAAAGCACACGGTGTAGGCATACACCTGACAGATGCGCATGCTAAAATATTTTAACCCACAAGTTGGGGATAACTCCATCGTGGGTTCGTAAGTGGTGTGTATGTTAATCATATCTCGGTCTTTGTACTAGGCCCCATATGTATTGACAAGCATGTAAAGTTGTTAACGAGGGTACAAGGTTGACTTTCCCAAGTTATAAAAGATTTTTCGTGCCCTGTGCACTTAAATCCATTCTAAAATGTTTTCAAAATGAGTAAGTTAATTGTATTTACCAGAGAAAGCTTCGTATTTTCAAAAGACTAAGTTGTAGGTACAATACGAAATAGGCTGGAAGCTGCTTGGTAGTGATATAAGAGGATCTTGCAAATCCTTAGATCGGCCCAAAGTTTGTTACGTATTTTTGTATATTTTACGATCCGCCTTTGGATCTCTCATTACAAGCTGTCTATATATTATTTTCGTACTTTGAACATTTGGTTTGTAATAGTAATTTAAACTCCAAGGCTTCCGTTGTGCTGTGTTAATTGACTATGATGATATCAACTTACGTCATGATATTCCCCACCCGGGCCCACTAGTGTTTGGTTGGAAATACGGGGTGTGACATATCGTTTCCACCAAGTTATCATCTTCCCATCGAATCATTGATTGATGATTCGGTAGAGCTTGGTGACATGTAGTTTAGGTACGCTTTTAGTCTAGAATTATAAGCTTAATTCCTTGATAGGAATGTTATAGATTGCAGGCTGGTGAGTTTTCGTCTTGGAAATAACATTAGGGATCACATTATGCTAGCTTTGCGTTGGATCTCGAGGTGAGCTCATGACCCCCACTTTTTATAGTTTTACATTTTATAAATGTTTTTGGGGGGTGGAAAGACATGCAAGTTTTGCAAAAGTACACACAATTTCGATGAACGAAAATTCGTATTTCTAAACCTGTTGCAAAATGGATTTCAATAAACTCAAATGGTTTATGAAAGGTTTATGTTCAACATACCGGTTTTACAAAACATACACGTATTTTCAATATATGCATGAATTTCATGACTATTGACGGGATTGTCCTAGTTACAACGGGACTGGGTTGTCCTGCAAACAAATAAGGGGACTGGTTTGTCCTGCTTACAGACTCAATGACTGGTTTGTCCTACATATGAATAAGGGGACTGGTTGGTCCTCCTTACAGACTCAAGGACTGGTTTGTCCTACATACAAATAACGGGACTAGTTGGTCCTACTTATAGTCACAAGGACTGGATTGTCCACTACTCAACACTAAGGGCCGTAGGGGCGCCTAAAATTGTGCAGTAAAGTCCTTGCTACATATCGGAACTATAACCGCCTTCTAGTCTACCGTCTTGAGTAAACGGTTTGGCGAGGCACTTCCTAGCTTGAGGTTGGTTATAGGCTCATGCGGGAATGTCGTCTTTTCGTACGCAGATATCGACGGTTATTCAAATATTACAAAACAAGGTTTTCAATTGACATGCCGAGAAAAATGGTTTTATTACGTTTTCTTAACAATATTTAAACTAGTTACCAAAAAGATTTATTTTAATTCTTTTCGAACAAACTATGAACTCGCCAACTTTATGTTGATTTTTCGCATGTTTCTTTATCAGGTTACATTTTCAAACTATGGCACGGTTGGTATAGAAGAACCCATGGGGATTCGAGTACTTAGCGGGTGTTCACTTTCTAGAAGTCTTAGCATTAAATACTTCGGTTGTGAAATGAAGATACTAGTCAGATCACACTAACTTTGATTTTGCAGAGTGTGACAACAAACTCCATGAGTTGGGCGATTATGATGGAGTCGATCCCACAAGTGTACGGTTTGTGGGAAGCCATTGATCCGATAACGCGAGGAACAACCGAGGCACAGAAGAATTTATTGGCAAGAACTTTTGTGTTTCAAACTTTACCCGATGACATATTACTTCTTCTGGCTAAGTATAAAGATGTAAAAGATGTGTGAGAAGCGCTTCGTGTGCGGTATCTAGGAGCTGAGAGAGTTTAAAAGGAAAGACTTCAAACATTTAGATCAAAACTAGAAATGTTGAAGACGAAAGAAATCGATTCTATTGACGAATTTTCGGGCAAACTTAGTAGGATTGCTACAAAATTAAGGAGTCTCGGGGTAAGCTTGGAAGATGAGTTAATGGTAAGAAAATTACTAAATTTGGTTCGTAATAGATTTTTGCAGATTGTAGCCTCAATTGAACAATACATGGTGGCAGAAAATACGTCACTCGAGGAAACCACGTAGAGGTTCAAGGCATATGTAGAAGGAATTATAGTTCTTGATATGAGTAAGATGACGAGTAAGGTAAATTCTTGCTTACAAAAGAAGATTATTAGGAGAGAACCAAGTGTGGCGAATTTGATGAAGACCAATATGGTTGAGGTCGCGGTCATTGTCAAGGTAGGGGTCGCGGTTATGCTAGAGGTCCAGGTGGACATTTCCAATATAATGAAGACCGGAGGTAAACTCAGAGCAAAAGGCATGTTAAATGTTATAATTGTAAAAAGTGTAAACACTATGCGGGTGAGTGTCCTAAGAAGGAAACAAAAGAAGAAGAAGCTAATATGATTCAAGATGAAGATGAACCGATATTGCTTGAAAGATTATGAGAATAAATGTTGGATAATCTTGATGGGTATTTAATTGGGTTTTTGTTGGGTTTTTTTGGTCTTTGTGTGTTGTTTTAGTCTAGTTCAATAATGGACTTTTCCCACGTGCTTTTTTGTTATTTTCAGTTGTTGTTAGGGTTTATAGGCTGAGTAAAAAGTCTGTTTGTGTTTGTGAACTTGTCACAAAAGGTAGAATGACTTCTGGGTAAAGTGTGATCTTTTCTGTTACTTTTCTTTTCTTTTCTGCAAGTATTGTTCTTTTACCTTGTTCATAGGTTTACAAACTTAAGTGTGATTTTGTGAGTTGAACTTGGGGGCCAAAATTCAACAATAACCACTTTCAAATTATTATTGGCTCTCTCTTCATCGCTTCTTTCACCATCTTCTGGAAATACCTTTTCACATATGACCCTACAATCGTCGCCTCACAAAATCCACTACGTTTTGCTTCCTAAACATGTGTTAGATACCACTACTTCTAATGATCAAGAACTGTCTTCTTCTATTAGTGTGGTGAGTTGGAGCTCTATCTCAGCATCAATAGACCAATGTGGTTATCTATTTCTTTAAGCCCTTTGATATGCAAGTTACCTATGGCTAACGTCATGCTTATTTGACCATTACAATAGCCATCCTCAAGGAACCCACCTAAGGATTCAATTCAAGTTCTTCTATTGTCTTAGCATTGTCGATGGTCTCCTACCATTTAGAAGCTAACCGTGTTGTGAGAGAACCACCATACAATCTCCGGCATATGCCATTATTAGAAAAGAAACTATTAATTATGGATAGAAGTTTATTTTATAAATATTAGATGTAATATTGTGTAAATGAGGATTATATGAATACCCGTCCCTTGTAACCTCATTCCACACAACATTTCATTACAACGAACAATTACACACACTTAAGGTATTTACTTGGTATTCGAGCCAAGTCACATTCACCACCAAAGCTCCGCCATCATTGGTCATGTAATGCTCCACAAAGAGTGTGACACTATTAATCTCTTCAACACAAGTACACCAAGTAACATAGCTGGCATATTACGTGACATTCTTACAAAGTGTGCGACACTCTCAGAAACATAACCTTTACGACACTCTCTGAAACAAAAGTTCAACACTCCCAAAATTGTGACAATCTCGAAAAGCAACCTTTCTGACTTGTGACACTTACACCTTCTTACAATCTTAAACAATGAAAACAATCACCGTTTTTACAGCTGAATGGGGATCTCACAACTCTCACAAGTTCGTCTTTACTCTATCTATCTCTCTCTATCTCTTTCTCTCTCTCTCTCTCTCTCTCCAACATTGAATATATCACACCCCGTCTAGTAGCGGAAGTAAAAGGGGGTGCAATAGAAATCTCTAGTACAAGCACATTGTTTATAAAGACACGATATTAAACATTAATTATATGATATGTTACATAGTGTTCACAATATAAAATGTAAAATAAAAGTTCAAAAAGGTAGTAAATGTAGATGTCACCCAATATTATAACTTTAATAATTCCAATCCGAAACATATTCCAAATGTTTACATGATAGTCTAAACGTTCTTTTGCAACCATCTGCTTCAAATTTCCATCACACAATGATGTAGATACACTGCAGCTTAAGCATCTCTTTACATACAAATGTAACTGCACAAAGTTGACATACATAAATCACATTAAGTAAGCTTCACATAGTTGGGTTCCCTTTTAAGCATTTAGGTTACAACATTCTGTAGTTTTGGACCACATCACATAATCTTCACATAATTAGATCATCATGCACTTCAATTGGACCATAATACACAATATCAACCACATCAGTTCATTAAAAACCATAATTCCATAGCCATACGTGCCTTGAATGATTGAGCAAAAGCAATACAATCAAGTCGTGCTTAACCGGTACAAGCACGTACATTTTATTTATAGTTCTAATTAGACTCACGAAACTTTTGTTACTTTGTCTAGTTCTAATTAGACTCACGAAACTTTTGTTACTTTGTCTAACCCATTGACTCTGTGGTTTTCTGGCAACCAAAGGTTTTGGAAATTTTAGTCATTGCTGAATAGTTAGTAGTAT
Source organism: Scalesia atractyloides (assembly GCA_947069175.1). Lineage (NCBI taxonomy): Eukaryota > Viridiplantae > Streptophyta > Magnoliopsida > Asterales > Asteraceae > Scalesia > Scalesia atractyloides. The sequence goes on from CAMTDV010001632.1 coordinate 82,850,067, forward strand.
TTAGGTGCGTATTGGAAATTTATTTATTATGAAGATTACATATACTTGAAGTTTGATCACATGCCTATAAGATATGAAGCTCACCAATGAATTTGTGCCTAGATCAATGTAATCAGTATTAAGAGGTTTTAAACTCTTCTCCACACCCTCTTCAATGTTGGCAGCATCAGCCCTCACAATTCTGCATTATCTCTTAAGAGGATCTATCTGAAAAATTAATGACTTTAGCAGCAAGTATGATCTAATATGTCAGAAAAAAATATTATGAAATTATGAATGAAAAACCAACTGCTTACAAATATGTCAAGCAAAAAGTGATGAAGATTTATACCATCATTTAATTAGTAATACATGATACAAAAAGACTAACTATATTATAAAGAGGAAACGGTGGTTGATCATGAGGTCAAGATTTCATTCAGTTTCCAATATAAAGATCTGCTAACCCTTCTGTCTCCTTCGTTGGTATTTGGTATGGGACTCTTTAAAAATGGAAAACAAAAACAAAGACATTAAAAGAGCAAATAGTAGTTCAAATAAAAAAAGAGTAACTTGAGTAGACAAATTATATTAGTTCCTATAACTACAAACCTTTGAAACTTCTAGACCACTCCCCAAGTGCAAGTCCTTTTCCATCAGCAAAACAAAATTTTGGAGCCTGATTTGAAATTCATGGAAATAAGCAACTAATCAACTAGTAAAACACTCAAGTTTAAATAAAATTATGAACTAATAAGCAACTAATAATTTAATAAAGTAATCAGCACTACTAGAAAAATGATCATTTTGTATGGAGTTTTCCAATGGAAAAGAATGCGTTGCAAATTTCGAGAAAATTGTAACGCATTTAGGACAAGGACCTATTAGAATGTTCAATCATATCATTACTAAAGCTATTAAAAATTCCATTGTAAATGCGTCATAGTTTGTGACGCATTTGCAACAAAACTTTAAAATAATATAAGAAAACGAGATTCCATTTCAGCCCCTCGTCTTTCAAAAAACTCCCAACAAACCCCCCATCAAACTTACTCCCAAACATATAAACACCGTCTTTTCTATTTTACCCTAAAACAACACCGAGTCTTTTTGTCATTCAATTATCGAACCCTAAGCCCATGTTCTTCTTTATAAAAGACAATATTCATCAGTTCGATCTCACCATTCAAGGTATTATTGTTGAATTCAGAGCAACAATGGTGCAGCCGGTGATATAAACTCGTAGGCTTCCATCTATAGATTCAAGTAAGTTCAGCTTCGCTAAATCATCATCATTATTAGTCCAATCAGATCGGTTTGGGTTTAAACGAACCGAGCATGAGCAAAGGTCCGCTCAATTCAATCGACTCGATTGGCTCAAAATATTTTTTAGTATATATTATATATACATATGTGTGTGTGTATGTATTCATTAATAAAATAACTAGAGCCGTACATTAATAACGTTTGGTTCAAGATCCAACTATAGCCTATTTAATTATAGGCGGAGCATAAGGGAAGATTACTTGGAATTTATAATGAAAACAAACCTTATTCGGCCACAAGGGCTCAATTCCTTGGTTGGACTACATAATACCTCCTGGAATAAATTGTAAGGATTGAGAAGTTAAAACTCAATCCAGATATCAAGCCCACTCCTCGCAGCTGGAGAGCAGGTAAAAACCCTGTCGGCCAAAAAGCAATTGAGCTTAGAAGAATGAAAGGGGAGATGGTAGCAGCAAAGTTTGGGTCTATGTAGTCAATGAAAAAATGGGATAAGGAAACGATCAAATAGAGCCACAAGAAACTTGAAGAACTAAGAGTTGTAGATCCCTAAATCCCCAAAAATACAAACTATTAAGACATTAAAGTTCTCATCAGCACTTCGGTTAACTCTTCTGAACTTCCCACTACAATGAATCTCCCCAGCTGTTAGAAGCTACCTTAAAAGGCAAAAGAAGATGTCTGCAGAAGATCTATAAAGATTTGAAGATGATATAAGGAACAAAGGGATCAAAAATGAACTCATGTATTAGCATCCAGATGACAAACTAGAGGAGCTGTTTGGCAAATCTAAGGAAAACAAATCCCTTCACCTCTTCTATTAAAATCAATCCCAACAACTTCACCGGCCTCTAAAATTCTAAGATGGTCATTAGACAGAGCAAGACATGACTTAACAATAGTCAGGGCTAATGAAAAAGTAAAAGAGACTTGCTTGAATAGTGTGATGAGCCTAAAAATTGAAGACCTGTAAGATCTCACTACATAAAAAAGCCATGTAGTGACACACACTTTTAGTGAGATTTAGCTGTTGTGCCACTAATGTAGATTTTAATGGCACTTTTCGTATGATATAATTATTTAGCTCACACTTTTAGTAGAATTTAACTTTTATCTCATTAATTTAGATTGTCAGTAGGACTCTCTGTATACTAGTGAAAATTTTGAGTGCTTCTTTTTCTTTTTTTTTTTCTCTAAAAATCTCTCTTTTTCTCATTTCTTGAAACCCCTTAATAAAAGGAAGCCCTAAAATCATTTCCCTCCCCATATTGTTCTATTCGTCTCTCAATAATATGGAAATAAAAACAATTTATGTATACCTTTTACTAATAAAAAATATAAAGTATTGAGTAAAAGATAAATAAATTGGTAATAAAAACAATTTATGAATACCTTTTATTAATAAAATATATTAAAATATTGAGTAAAAGATACATAAATAATACATTTAAAAGATATCTTGTACTTCATTAAACTTTGTTTTAGTTTTTTGATATTATATTGAAATAGTTATCAGGTTATAAATTCATATTTAACTTAAAGCTAAAGTTAATAACAATTTTGAATTCCCTCTCAAAATTTTGTAGTTTCCCTAAGACACCCCGTAAAACTTTTCCTCAGCACACCCCAAAATTTCGTTTTCCTCCTATCCTAATTCTAGAATCTAAACCCTAACCGTGCCCATCCCTCCTCATTCCAATTTCCACATCTCCTTTCTAGTAGCAGTTGTGTTGGCTTCTTTGATGGAGAAAACCACAAACGAAGCAAGTGCTTCTCTTTTAATGTATGAAAGTTATTTTTTCACAAAATCACCACTCTATTCGATGGTTTTATGCTTCAACCCATCATCAAGTGTCGCTTAGAAAAACGCGTGCGTCGATTTGATAGTTGTGTCTCCCCTTGTTGGGCTAATGGACCACGGGTTTGTGGCGGCCAAGGCGATAACTAAGGCGGAGGCGGTCAAAGTAGCTAAGCACGAAAAACTTGCATCGAGAATCAGCATGCATTCGTCCCGTTCGCTTTCAATACCTTTGACGCTCTCGCCCCTGACGCGGTGCGGTTCCTCAAGCGGGTTCAGGAGGTGGTAAGTAGTATCACCGCACATGTTAACGGGCAGAATTTTGTATTTAGCAGGGTAGATTTTGCTATTCAGGAGCGGGTAGCGGCGCAACTTGATTCCCGTCTACAAGCCATTAGTCAGTAATCGTATCTGTTTTAATATAAATATTGTAATCCCTTACATGAGACCTAAACCTAAGGGTTGCTTGACGGATTACAACCATTGCATGAATGCAGTGAATCGCATAAAAGGCAATTGATAGAATAAAAAATTATTAAAAACAACTAGAAAGTTTTCAGCTATCTGATTCTGATGTGCAAAATAAGGTAGGTAGAGGCGAGGCCAGCCGAACCCATTAGGGTGAAGAAAAATGAATTGATGGGGAATGGGGGCAAACAAAAGGAGTCGTGGTGGGATGGAGATGGACGGATCGTTTTGGGGGACGCGATTGATGGATATAGTGAAGAAGCAAGATTCAAGAGGTCTTGTTTGGAAGAGAATTAAGCTCACCAGTCACCACCACCGGAAAAGCCAATGCCAAGAAGCGTATTCTCCGCGTCTGGAAGGTATTATCAATCGTCTTCTAGTTTCTAATTTAACCTTAGGGCTTTATTCTATTTCATATCATTCTATTCTTAATTTATTAATATATTTTAAGGCTGACCCATGTTGATTGAATGTTAAGGTTTCTTTCAGTCACCCGCATTCATTAGTAGTGGTAATATTGGCAAATTATTAATTGATGATTGTGCTTCTTCTTTATATGTGAATAGTTTTTATCATATGTACACCAATATTAAGTTACAACACCAAAAAATATCTCTATTACGGGGAATCGTTCAAAACAGTTTAACCACTTGTTCTGTGAGTTAAAAGGTTTCAGTTCTAACTTCAAAATTAGTAATAACTAGGGGGCAAACGAGGCAAGACAAGCCGAGCTCCACTAGGCTCAAACTCGTATAACTTATGAAGGCTTGAGCTTGTGCTCGTGCTCGTTTAACTTATGAAAGCCTGAGCTTGACTCTATATGAGCTTTGTTTCTAAAGCTCAAGCTTGGCCCATTTAACAACGAAGAACTCGCAAAATTTGATTATTTTGGGTTAATTGATTACAACTGATTGCTACTGCTGCATAGAACAACTGGGAATGTGAAGAAAACGTACAGTTTGCAAAATGTTAATAATATAAAATAGTTATGTCTTCATTGTTTTAGTTAATAATGTGTAGTTTTATTCATCTATACAAAGCTTATTTCTGTTAGTTAACTGAGACTTTGGATGTCATTACTTATATTGAATCATAGAGGTTTGGGAATTTGAAGTCCATATGTTTCATGCTAAAGTGGAATACATTGGATGCAGGTAAGTTGTAACCAGAACGTAATAGCTGCTTTCTTCTATTTTCTTTCATGTAGACTTGATTCACTTGACTTGCTTAACTCATAAGTTGATTAGTTTCCTATTAGTTTATACGTTCATTTATAACCTGCACCACTAGAAAAATTAAACTTTTCAACGTGTTTTTCTGTCACAATTGCGTCGCAAATCTGAATGCATCGCATTTGTCATGAAAACCTAATGTTAGAAAAAGTCCTGAGGAAAATTTTTTGCAACGCATTTATTACACAAAATTTCAACTTATTTGCAACGAAAATATTTTGTTAGAAATTTGCAACGCATTTCCTACGATTCCTTAATTGCTCTTGTATAAGATTTGTGACGTATTTGCAACAGAAATATGGCGTTGGAAATTTATTTGTAACGCATTTCCTACCCATCTCTTATAGAATTTGCAACGCATTTGTAACGAAATATTTATTAAAACAGTTAAAAAAACTGGAAAAAATAATTCTATATAAATTTGTTTGTTTATTTTGCTGAAAATTGCATGAAAAATCATCAGAAAAAAATATATAGAAAAGATTAAAAAGCCTGCTTTAAATTCATTGTACTTCGAAGAATACATAACACAAGTTCTAATGTTTTTAAACTACAAAACTAACATGCTTGTAAAGGTTATAGAATGTTTCAAGGTTCCAGTCTTCTTTCTCATATAGAACTGTTTGATACCTTCCAAAGTGAGTTCATCACGCTTCACATGAATCCTAACAGGTTTGTTGCGGGGAACCCGCGAACATGAACCTTTGATGGTAACAACCGGAAGATATCATAGATCTGTAATAAGAAAAACCACTTGTTAGACATTGATTACTCCTAGTAACATGTAACTTGACCATACATACCTGATCCTTGAACCCCATTGAAAGCATTTCATCAGCCTCATCAAGAACAAACATCTTAATGTAATCAGAATGAAGTGACTGACTGCGCAACATGTCAAAAACACGTCTGGGTGTGCCAAACACGTCTCGGTTCGAATTCGGAGCTCTTTTTTCAATTGAGCTGAATTGAACGAGCAAGTTCGGAACATTTTTCAATCGAGCATCGAACGAGTCTCGAGCGTCGAGCAATTTGAATAGCCCTAGATAGGTGTATATGTATATCGGGATAAGCTCGGTAACGGATTAGGGGACCAGGGAACCGTATTGCCGTATACGCTTTCTATACTTTACTGACAGGGTTTAAACATATAGCCCAATACCTGTAATTATCCAAGGATAAATGTAAATTTTTATTTTGAATCTACATTGTGCCAAACATTCAATAGGGAGAAGGTGTCACAATATAGCTGATTTGTAGTTAAAGACTATTATGTATGTATATCTATGTATATGCATATAAAGAATTTAATGTATAGAAAGTATTAAAAATAATAAAACTTACACTCGATTTCAGGGAGTCACCGGAATAGTAAGTCCGTTCAATCAATTGCTATTAGAGAAATGGAGAAGTCGGTTGTTACAATATCTGAAGGTCCGGTATCTCAAAGCACATGCGTATTTGTTCATATAAGTTTAGATAACACTTGCATAAACAAATTCACTGCCTCCTTTTCTTTCAACAAAAGCTTAAATAACACTTGCAGATATATTAGAACTTAAACCAATCACCCATGACCTCTATCTACGGGCTTTCGTAGTTGAAAAACCACACACACCTTAGAAGCCTGACTGAACATGGAAAACATACAAAGAAAAACTAAAAACTAATAACGTGGAGGAGTTGATGAAGGTGCAAATTCTCATTTCTGGGCTTCTTTTCATTACTATTAAATGGGCCAAATACTTGACCGACTATTGCAACTGATATCGCAGCCCAAACTCATTCGGAACGGGGTTGTTCATGCATACGACAAAATTGACGCCGTTTCTAGCGTGCCTGTTATAATGATTTTAAGGGCAATTTCTAGACCTAAAACTACATCACTTAAGATAAATGCCTAAAAAGGGATACTATTAGAATGTTACTTACAGTTAATGCCATTAAGAACAGAAAGAGCAGTTCCTTTGACTCCCTCCTCATATACTTGTTTTGTTGAACTATCACACCCATATACTCTGTCCATTTCCAGAAAAAAATCATCATGTAAATATCACGTTTATGAATATATCTTAGGTGAAGTGCAAGAGAATGGATGGCTAGATTATGACTTGCCAAATGTATAACCAAGCAATCTGGTAGGGTTCTAAATCCAGTCAACGTCGATGTCGATGTCGAACACTTATTATTATCCCTATTGTAGCGCTCCTCCATGATTTGGTCAAGAATAAGTTTTTAAAATACAAAATATTTTCGGGTAAATTTGACATCCTTGTTCCATACAAAAATGACTTTAATTACTTACGAACCATCCGTTTGTTTAGTCATAAGATGACCAAAGTTTACAAAAGTTATAACAACACAAGTTATAAATACTTAGACAACGATACTTTCATGACATAATAACCAAAATTTATCTTGACCCGTTTGCTAAATTTAAATTACGGAAGCATGAAGAAAGTAACTTGAAGTGTGTACGTTCCGAGCGTCACTTGCCGATTAAAGATCAACTTTACCTACATCACGATCACAAAAATCAATATTAATTTACTTTTAACTTTATGTTACTAATTTCCAAAATTTGTGATATATATTCTTTATAAAGTCTTCCATTCTTTGACCCGTTTTGAACGGATTTCATTCATATCCATACATTTACATAGTTCTTCCTTTATGACATTTGAATTCACAATTGTAACATGGTTTAAACATGATAAAACACTATGAATTTACCAATACTAGTAAGTATAAGAACATACCTTTGTCCCGTTTTGTTGGTTATCCGATATGGCTTGCACCTTCCTCTTTTACTCCTAAAATTTAACAATTTAACGTGCTTTAAATCGTATATTTTCAATTCATTCTTTTCTTGTCATAACATATTAATAATTCCTCACATTTTTAACATAAATCATTCAGCATCATAACCACATTTTATCATTGAAATCATAAAAAACCTTTATTATAGGCATTTCACCAAACACTTGGTGTGCATATCAAGATCAAGGCATATTGTACAAGTACTCTATGCACACTCTTCCCATTTCATTACGTAAACCATCATAATCAATCAAACTCACACAATAATCATCATCTTGCACCTAACTATCTAGCTAATACTCTACTACATACAATTTTACATCAACACTATGTTATTTTGCACCAACATGACCATTATTCTTCACTATAGCTCTATTATAAGTGGGTTTCATCATGAATCATCAAGATGAAAATTTAAGCACATTTCATCTTCAATATAATGAATCTATCAATTATCCATACTAATTTTTATCCAATTTCATGGATTGTTCATAACCCACTTTTGAAAGTTCATCAAATCACAAAATTTAACTTATCTCTTGATAAACTAGTTAAGATGATCAAGATTATGTGTTCATGCAGAGAGATTGGCCTTGATTTCCTTATAATTTTCCTGATTTTTTATGAAAATGGAGGTTTTTCTTCTTCCCTTCTTGGTTCCAGGCGACACCCACACCTTTGATGTGTGTGGTGTGGTGTTTTGTTTAGTTTTTATAAAATTAACTTTCATTTATTTTCCTTTTTGGCCCCTCAAGTATGAACTTTTATCTATTTAGATGGCTAAATACTTAGACTTCAAGTTAAAGTTCTAATTTACATTCTAACTAAGTTCATACTCCTAGTTACTACTAGTGTATACTCTAATAGCACATCTAGTTATGTATAAGTAAAAAATTTGGGGTGTTATAAGTCCACCCTCCTTAAGGGAGGTTTTGTCCCCGAAACCTGAATACATACCAAATAAGGATGGGTAGAACTTTCGCATTTCTTCCTCTGGTTCCCAAGTCAGATCTGACCCCTTCCTGTGTTGCCATTGAACAAATACTTGCTTAACTTCCTTGTTGTGGAGGGTCTTTACTTTGGAATCCTTTATAGCTACCGGTCTTTCGATATAGTTCATTCTTTCATCCACCACAATGTCTTAAAGTGGTATGTGAGCCGTTTCATCCGCAAGGCACTTTCGTAATTGTGATACATGAAAAGTGTTGTGAAGGTCGTCTAAGGCCAGGGGTAATTCTAGCCGATATGCTACCCTTCCAATATGAGCTAAAATTTTATATGGCCTAATATAACGAGGACCCAATTTCCCTCATTTATGAAATCAAATTACGCCCTTCCATGGGGAGACTTTCACCAACACTCGGTCCCCCACTTGGAACTCAATAGGACGCCTTCTCTTGTCTGCCTAGGACTTTTGTCGGTCCTGTGCCGCCTTTAACCGAGCTCATACAAGATCAATATTTTCATTGGTTTTTGCCACTATATCCTTGGGAGCAAGCTCTCTTTGTCCCACTTCTCCCCAACATACAGGGGTCCTGCATTTTCTTCCGTACAACATTTCGTATGGCGCCATCTTAATACTACTTTGGTAGCTATTGTTATATGAAAATTCTACTAGTGGCAACTGGTCATCCCAGTTTCCCCGAAAATCTAAGACACATGCTCTTAACATATCAACCAAGTCCATCCGTTGAGGATGGTATGCCGTACTTAAGTGAAGCTTGGTGACAATATTTTCGTGAAATCTTCTCCAATAACGAGAAGTAAACCTGGCGTCTCGATCCGAGACAATAGAACAGGCACCCCATGACGGGAGACTATTTCATTCACAAATATTCCCGCCATTCTTTCTGATGAGTAAGTCTCTCATATTGGTAAGAAATGAGCACTCTTTGAAAGATGATCGACAACAACCCAAATAGCATCGATACCCCTTTTTGTTTTAGGAAGTTTGGTTACCAAATCCATGGTCAATTTTCCCATTTCCATACCGGAATCTCCAACGGTTGGAGTTTACCATATGGCGTTTGATGTTCCACTTTCAGTTGTGAGCATGTTAGGCATTTGGATACATACTTAACAATATCGCTTTCATTCCCGGCCACCAATAATTTTCTTTCAAATCTCGATACATTTTGGTGGCTCCCGGATGAACTGAGTAGCGGGACTTGTGCGCTTCTTCAAGTAATAACGTCTTTATATCATAGTAACGTGGTATCCAAGTCTGGCCATACCTTGTCTTAATCCCACTTGCATTCATTTCAAGCTTATCAACAAGCCCTTTCCTCCTTTCACCTTTTGGATCACTCGCATTCAATAAATTAGTTTGAGCTTCTCTTATTGCTTCGATAAGATTAGGTGTGACTATCATTCTCATCGACTTTAGTCGAATAGGCGGCGGATATTCCTTCCGACTTAAAGCATCTGCTACGACATTGGCTTTACCTGGATGGTAAAGAATGTCGCAATCATAGTCTTTAATCAATTCTAGCCACCTTCGTTGTCTCATATTAAGGTCTTTTTGTTGGAAGAAGTATTTGAGACTCTTATGATCTGAGTGTGTTGTGCATTTCGTTCCGTACAAATAATGTCTCCAAATCTTCAACGCAAAAACCACAGCTGCCAACTCTAAATCATGAGTCGGATAATTGCCTTTGTGCTGTTTAAGTTGTCTTGAAGCATAGGCAATGACCTTACCCCTTTGCATTAAGACACACCCTAACCCTTAGTGTGATGCATCTTTGTATACCACCAAATCTTCCATTCCTTCTGGTAAGGTTAAAACCGGGGAACTTGATAATTTTTCCTTTAGCAGTTGGAAAGCCTTCTCTTGTTCGAGACCCCATGAAAACTTTTCTTCTTTCTTCGTTAATCTAGTTATAGGTAAGGCTATTTTAGAGAAATTTTTAATAAATCTCCTATAATAGCCTGCTAAACCTAGAAAACTTCGTACTTCATTAACATTCTTTGGGGGTAACCATTTAATTACAGCCTCTACTTTAGATGGATCTATTGAAATTCCTCTCTCATTAATCACATGGCCTAAGAATTGCACCTCTCTGAGTAAGAATGCACATTTGGAAAACTTAACGTATAACCTTTCTTTACAGAGTGTCTCAAGTACTTCTCGTAAGTGATGAGCATGTTCAATCTCACTTTGAGAGTATACTAGAATATCGTCTATAAATACTATGACAAATTTGTCTAACATGTATACTTTATTCATCAAATCCATAAATGTGGCCGGAGCGTTAGTTAACCCGAAAGACATTACTAAAAACTCGTAATGTCCGTAACGGATTCTAAACGCAGTTTTAGCCACGTCTTCTTCCCTTACCCTTAACTGGAGATATCCTGAACGTAAATAAATTTTTGAAAACCAACTTGCCCCTTGTAGTTGATCGAAGAGGTCATCTATTCTTGGTAAGGGGTACTAATTTTTCACCGTGAGTTTATTTAGCTCACGGTAGTCGATGCACATGTGCATCGAACCATCCTTCTTTTTTACAAATAAGACAGGTGCTCCCCAAGGGGATACACTAGGGCGTACGAAGCCCTCATCAAGGAGTTCTTGTAACTGGATCATTAATTCTCGTACTTCAGTGGGAGCCAATCGGTACGGGGCTTTGGCTACCGGCTTAGCATTTGGTTCCAATTCAATCCGAAATTCTACTTCCCGTTCAGGTGGAAGTCCTAGTAATTCATCTGGAAATACATCCGGGTATTCATTCACAACTCTTGTATCTTGTATTGTTACAGTTCTTGTTTAGTATCTACCACATAAGCTAGAAATGCTTTACTTCCATTTCTTACATACTTAACCGCTTCAATAATGGTACATAATTTAGTCTCTACTCTTTTTTCCCCATAAATACTTACTCGCTTCCCTTTAGGAGACATAATATGTATGATCTTGCTTTCACATAGAATTTCCGCATGGTGTTGGGATAGCCAATCCATACCTATCACCACCTTGAATTCTCCCAAAACCATGGGAATAAGATCGATGTCAAATTCTTCATCCTCTATGGTGATCTTACTCTTTCTACATATCTCATGTAACAAATAACTCTTAAAATCCGCTATTTCTACTTCTAGAGGTATGGGCATTCTTTCTATTACAAATGAGGGGAAATGTATAATTCCACTTGACACAAATGACCTGTTAGCTCCCATATCAAATAATACATATGTTGGTATAGAGTTTAGCATAAATATACCTGATATAACATTCGAGTGTGTCTTTGCCTCTTCCCATGAAATCTGGAACATTCTCCCTTTGGCCTTGATGGGTTCCTCGTTCTTTTCTTATTCCTTGTTTGAGCTTTGGGCACTCGGCTTTCACATGGCCCGACTCGTTACAGTTGTAACACACTCTCTTAGGATTAGGACAATTGTAGTATGTGTGCCCTTTTTTATCACAGTTATAGCATCCCCTTTTTCCCATTAAGCATTCACCCGAATGGACTTTCCCACATGTCATACATCGTGGAAATCCTCCTTTCGAAGTTTCCTTCTTACTATGATCTTGAATCTTGGGTCTTTTAGGAATGCCTTGAATTGATCCCTTTTCAATTCGCCTCTTCTCCCCTCGTTCTTCTTGTCTCTTCAATTCGATCTCTCTATCCCTTTCCCAATTAATGAGCTCGTTTAAAGTTTCGCATTTAGAAGGGGTAATGAATTCTCTGTACTCAGCTTTTAACATATCATGACAACGGTTAATCTTCATCCTCTCCGTTCTTGTGAACTCCTTACAAAACTTCATTTTGTCAAGGAAAATGTTTGTGATTTCATCGATTGTTTCATTCTTTTGTCGAAGACGGAGAAAGTCTTCTTGAATTCGATCTACAGCCGACTACGGACAATGATATTTCATGAAAGCTTCTTTGAATTTTTGCCATGTAGGAGTTGAGAGTTTATCTTCTCCAATTTCCTTACTATACGCATCCCACCAATCTTTAGCTTGTCGCTGAAGTTGTCCCGTGACGAACATAACTTGGTCTTCTTTCTCACAATGACTTCGAATGAACACTCCTTCTATATTAGAGATCCATATTTGACATTCTATGGGGTCTATCTCTCCATTATAAAATGAGGGTTTACATGCCATAAATTCCTTGTAGGTACACCGTCGAGCTTCCTTCTTACCTTGCATCCCGCTTATCATATCCTTCAACTCATCCATCTTACTTGTCATTATGGTTTTCTACCACATTTAGTACTTGGCTTTCCACTTCTTGCGCTATGCGACGGATGTTTACTTCAAGTGCCCTTCCTATTTCTTCTGCAATTAACTTATTTAATGCATCCTGAGTTATTTGTTCCATAGTATCTAAACTTTCTTCATTAGTCATCTACAATTACATATTTATGTTAGAGATCATTCTATTTATTCATTGTAACATTCTATATTTATATGCCTTCAATATTTCATTCTTACATGATTGAAACTCATATAATTCTAATTTCGAACCTTCTCCTATTCAATTTTTTGGTAAATTCTTTTGTCTATTTACCAACTTTCTAATCATTCTTATGTTAGATACCAAAATTCAACATAAACAGCGGTTCGAAATTGTAGTTGGCTATGGCCTTGTGTCTCGTCGCCGACGCACACGTAAAAAGAGCGTCAGGTCAAGTGTTGCGTAGACAGTATATTAGTGCGTCGGACCAAGGAGCACCATCGGCGACGCATAAGAAGCCCGTCGCCGACGCCTTGCCTAACTTCTTGACGCTGCAGATTCTTGTTTCAGCTATTTGGTCCGTTATTTAGCCCCATTCTCAATCGAAAACATTTCTTAACTTCTTGTAACCTCATCAGTCATAATATTACGCTGAACCCTTATAAATCCCAGCCCGTTTCGATATCTATTAACATAAACGTAAAAATTTCTTTAGGATACTTACTAATATCATGCTTTGGAATGAACACACGTTTGCATGAACTCATGGTTTGAGTTCAAGTACACTAGCTTTGGCACTTGAATCCCTCAAACCTTGGCTCTGATACTAACTTGTAGCGCTCCTCCATGATTTGGTCAAGAATAAGTTTTTAAAATACAAAATATTTTCGGGTAAATTTAACATTCTTGTTCCATACAAAAATGACTTTATTTACTTATGAACCATCCGTTTGTTTACTTATAAGATGACCAAAGTTTACAAAAGTTATAAAAACACAAGTTTTAGATACTTAGACAATGATACTTTCATGACATAATAACCAAAATTTATCTTGATCTGTTTGCTAAATTTAAATTACGGAAGCATGAAGAAAGTAACTTAGAAGTGTGTTCGTTCCGAGCGTCGCTTGCCGATTAAAGATCAACTTTACCTACACCACGATCACAAGAATCAATATTAATTTACTTTTAACTTTATGTTACTAATTTCCAAAAATCGTGATATACATTCTTTATAAAGTCTTCCATTCTTTGACCCGTTTTGAACGGATTTCATTCATATCCATACATTTACATAGTTCTTCCTTTATGACATTTGAATTCACAATTGTAACATGGTTTAATCATGATAAAACATTATGAATTTATCAATACTAGTAAGTATAAGAACATACCTTTGTCCCGTTTTGTTGGTGATCCGATATGGCTTACACCTTCCTCTTTTACTCCTAAAATTTCACAATTTAACGTGCTTTAAATCGTATATTTTCAATTCATTCTTTTCTTGTCATAACATATTAATAATTCCTCACATTTTTAACATAAATCATTTAGCATCATAACCACATTTTATCATTGAAATCATATAAAAACCTCTATTCTAGGCATTTCACCAAACTCTTGGTGTGCGTATCAAGATCGAGGCAAAATGTACAAGTACTCTATACACACTCTTCCTATTTCATTACATAAACCATCATAATCAATCAAACTCACACAATAATTATCATCTTGCACCTAACTATCTAGCTAATACTTTACTACATACAATTTTACATCAACACTATGTGATTTTGCACCAACATGGCCATTATTCTTCACTATAGCTCTATTATAAGTGGGTTTCATCATGAATCAGCAAGATAATAAAAATTTAAGCACATTTCATCTTCAATATAATGATTCTATCAATTATTCATACTAATTTTTATCCAATTTCATGGATTTTTCATAACCCACTTATGAAAGTTCATCAAATCACAAAATTTAACTTACCTCTTGAGAAACTAGTTAAGATGATCAAGATTATGTGTTCATGCAGAGAGATTGGCCTTGATTTCCTTTACAGTTTTCCTGATTTTTATGAAGTTGAAGGTTTTTCTTCTTCCCTTCTTGGTTCCAGGCGACACCCACACCTTTGATGTGTGCGGTGTGGTGTTTTGTTTAGTTTAGTTTTTATAAAATTAACTTTCATTTATTTCCCTTTTTGGCCCCTCAAGTATGAACTTTTATCTATTTTAGATGGCTACATACTTAGACTTTAAGTTAAAGTTCTAATTTACATTCTAACTAAGTTCATACTCCTAGTTACTACTAGTGTATACTCTAATAGCACATATAGTTATGTATAAGTAAAAATACCTATCAATATGATTGCAAACATCTTGAGAATCCTTCATACAAACATCAAGATTTCACGGTCAAAATGAAAATTAGTTGAGAAAAACACAGGACTACATGTTTTTCTTTTGAGATTGGAGTATATAATAAAAATTGGAGACCTTTGTGTCAAAATTAATTCGAGAAAAACATTTTAACTATATAACATTTATGGTGTATTATTTTTTTCTATGTGTGACTAAAAAGATAGTGTAGTATAAGTTTGGTACATGTATTGTATAGTGTAGTATAGTATACTAGAGTATAGGTGAAGTATAGGTCTCGTATAAATATATAGGTGTAGTTAAGGTCCCGTATATGCATATGTTGTAGTATTGGTGTAGGCATAGTGTAGAATAGATGTAGTATATGTATAGTATAAGTCATGTATAGACCACGTGTAGACCTATATGTGTAGTATACATCTCGTATATGCTTATAGTATTAGTATGGTATACTATATTTGTAGTATAGTATAATAAACTATAGTATCGTATATAACATTTACTATATAATTTTAAAAATTATGAAATTTTGATTTACCCCTATACGCATCGTATAGGTCAAAATTGGATCATATAGTACAACTATACAACTCGTATTGACCTATACAATGCGTATAAAGGGTCTCGTATTATGTTGATACGCCCCTTTTCCCATGAACGACCCACCAGTACACATTGTATAGGTCAATACGAGTCGTATAATTGTCTTATACAACTCGGTTTTAACCTATACGATGCATATAGGGGTAAAAACAAAATTTCATAGGTTTTGCCTTTTCGATGTGTATACGGGTCTTATTTTAACGTAATTTGTCTTTATGTGTCATTTTATGAAGTCTATGCTCTATATGTGACGTATCGATGACATTCGGTTATGTGTGGTATTGCATTCTATGATTATGGGTCTTGTTGTTTTGAATCAAATTGTACTCTTACGTGTCGTATTGTATCTATAAGCGTCGTACCGTATCATTACTTTACGTATTTTGTTGTTACATGTCGTATTATGATGTATATTGTATGTATGTGGCGTACTATGGACTTATACCAGTTCTGTCTGATTTTGGATTTATTATCGACTTATACCAGTCTATGCGTTCCGTGTAGTTTTGCTCAAAACTATAGTATAGTATAGATCTCGTATTATAACATAGATACTATAATATAAGTATAGTATAGTATAATAAGTTATATGTGTAGTATATGTTTTGTCGAGCCTCTCGTTCCTTTTCTAGATTTGCTTGAACTTTTTGGAGCTAAAGTTTGTCAAAACGGATATAATTAGCACATATTAACAAGTAACGGGTCAATCAAAAAAATAACTCAAACAAACATACATGTATATATCAGACAGCACACACACTAGTCAGATACATTCATACATATATATACACACATACATATAAGAAAAGCATGCATTTATATATATATATATATATGCATACACACACTATTAAATATCAATAAATATTTGTGATCACCTACCCAGTTTTTTCATAAGGGTCTACATATTCATACACCCACTTGCCTATTTAGACACCCTTTAGACGGGTCGTCTAGATCTAGACGAGGCGTCTAGTTTTTTTTTCTCCGACCACATTCCTGCACCGTACAACGTCAAATCAGTCACATCAGACGGGGTGTCTAGCAATAGACGAATGTAGAAGATGACCAGGCCAAGACGGGGCGTCTAGGGCTAGACGAGCCGTCTTGAAGGTTGTGCTCTGCATGCATGTCAGTCAAGTTGCAAGGTGATACGCCTCGTCTAGGCCTAGACGGGGCGTATATATCCTTCTTAAATAGAGCCATGCAGAGCATTTGATGTCGCAAAAAATTTTCACTTCGTCATCGGAATTCTCTTCGTCTTCTTCTTTGGCTTATATTACTTCATCTGATATCATTCAATGCATGTCAGTTTCTTTGCTAAATAGACCTATGCAGAGTATTTGATGTCGCATAAAACTTTCAATTTCGTTGTCGGAATTCTCTGTCATGAACTTTGGCTTGTATTATTTCATCTGATATCATTCTAAGGTGGTGAAATGTCATTAAACTGGGAAGGGTCATGGGTGCCTGAAGCCAATACGGTAACAAGTATTAGGTTAAACTAGTTGTTGTTTTAATTATTTACTAATGGTGATATCGTTGTTAGGGGGAGAGCGGTGTTCCCAATTCTAACGAGCAAGAGAAGGTTGTGTCTAGTGTACAAGAAATTATTCGTCATGATGGAGGATATGGTGGTGAGGCACCCCCATACGCAGGCAATCCGTATCTCGCGGAGATGGTTTGAAAAGCGCCTGAGGTTTCATAGTGAGTTAAAAACATATTTACCCGATGGAGATCAGCCTTATATATTTTGGAAAAAAGTATTGAAGGGACGGTTTCCAGCGTGCAAATTTGTATCTCAATCGACTACACGTCAAAGAGTGTCTTGTGCTCAATCGAAGACTGTAACCGAAGGGAAACTCGAGGAGTAAATGCAGGTAAATGAGAAATACTGTCATTTTTTAAATATATATGTTTTTTGTTTGCGTAATAGAGTGTCTTGTGGTTTAACATAGTGATACGTTGTTGAACTTATTTCAGGTGTTTCTACAGCACCTAACGAGTCTCAGTCATCGTCTGAGGATCAGTCTTGGTCAACCACGGTCAACAAAGCAAGAACAATGGCTCGATTATTTTATGTTTAATACGATTTATTTGTATAAATAATACAAATATTTTTTTAATACGATAAAAAAACTTTTGGTATAACTAATAAGATTTTATTTACTTAATTTGAACTTTGATATAAGTCGACATTCCTTCTGGACACCCAAGGCACATCAATTAAACCATACAAAGCTTCGTATCTAAAAACCAACAAACTCCGGGTATTGACAAACATGCGGTAATTATACTCTCCGAGCTCTCACGTCTAACCGTCGGCACCGGCAGATGACGAAATGTCAATACTGCCCGTGGGGATAGTTGGACGTGAGAGCGTATGATTATCGTCTGTTTGTCAATACCCGAGTTTGTTGGTTTTTAAATACAAAGCCCATCAAAAAATCAACAAACTACGGTTATTGACAAACAACAGCAATTATACTCTCCGAGCTTTCACGTCCAACCGTCGGCACCGGCAGATGGCGAAATGTCGATACTGCCGATGGTGACGGTGGGACGTGAGAGCTCGGAGAGTATAATTGTTGGTCAATGCCCGGAGTTTGTTGGTTTTTAGATAGGCTTTGTACGGTTTAATAAAAACCATACAAAGCCTTGTTGGTCAATACCCGGAGTTTGTTGGTTTTTAGATAGGCTTTGTACGGTTTAAAAAAACCATACAAAGCCCATCTAAAAACCAGCAAACTCCAGGTATTGACAAACAACAGCAATTATACTCTCTGAGCTCTCAAGTCCCACCGTCGGCACCGGCAGATGACGAAATGTCGATACTGCCGGTGGCAACGGTGGGACGTGCGAGCTCGTAGAGTATAATTATCGTCTGTTTGTTAATACCTAGAGTTTGTTGGTTTTTAGATAGGCTTTGTATGGTTTATTTGTTGTGCCTTTGGTGTACTGGTAGAATGTCGGTTTATATCAAAGTTCAAATTAAGTAAATAAAATACTATTAGTTATACCAAAAAAATTAAATGTATATATACGGGTCGTCTAGACCTAGACGACCCGTCTTGGTCTAGCAAGAAGACCATTCTACCCCCGGTTTGTTGGCCGTCTAGGCTAAACTCAAGGGCAAAATGGTCATATTATCAAGGCCTAGACGGGTCGTCTAGGCCTAGACGCAACGTATAGTTTGGTAAATTCTGAATTTAAAGTTTAAAATGTAAATTACCATTCTACCCCTGTTTCTTGGCCGTCTAGGCCAAAATCAGGGGCAAAATGGGCATAATGTCAAGGCCTAGACGGGTCGTCTAGACCTAGACGCAACGTACGGTGTGGGCGGGATCTTTATCCCTGAAAATTTTTGAATTTTAAATTTAAAATGTAAATTACCATTTTACCCCTGGTTGCAGGCCGTCTAGGCCTAATTCAGGGGCAAAATGGTAATTAACCATGCTGAGCTGTAAAACACTGAGCTGGTTAATTACCATTTTGCCCCTGAATTAGGCCTAGATGGCCTGCAACCAGGGGTAAAATGGTAATTATCCGTTTATTCCATACGACCCGTCTAGGCCTAGACGACCCGTCAAGGCCTCGTATATGACTTGCTGCCTAGACAATCAGAGACAGAGACACCAACACAAAATACGCACTCAACCACACACATACATACGTATTCTGCCGTATTCTACCGTATTCCAGGCCGTATTTTTGCGAAATCAAGCATCTCTGGTACGTATTTTCAATTATACTTCAATAAACTTTAATGTATTATGTATTTAGAATGTAGGTTGTGTCACACCCCGACCCGCAACGGAATAAGAGTCGGGGCATAATTGGGTTATCACCAAAGCTCATGACATTTACTATTATGTTTCATATTTAATAAAGTCAAAGTTACATTTTCAAATATCCAAACATGTTCATTCAATACAAAGGAAATAAACCAAACATAACAATCCCAACTCTAACACGTTTTATTCTTCTAGTCCAAGTCCTATGTGTTTCTAGCTGCTGCTGGTTCACCTATATCATATACAAAATGGGAGTTTTTGGGTCAACATAAGTTGGCGAGTGAACCTTATTAGATAAACATTTATTAATAAATTAATTGTTAGTTTATCAATGAAAATTTGTGCATAATCATAGATGAGCAAATGTAAATAATCAAGCAATGTCAAATAGCAGTCACAACTATAACATACAATAACACAAGACAGCATACATGAACATACCAACATCATACTGTAAATAACATAAATGAAACTGTGCGATCAAGGCTCAATCAAACGGAGCCGAACGTATGTGGGCACGCCAGGTTCAACCGCATAATAAAATGGGGAACATGCTCAACGCTCATAATTAATGGGGAGCGGCGGCCTATGAAATTGCATGTACTGAATAATAAATTGCATCCAATAATAACTACCTAACAGCAACAAAATGAATACACAAGTTCATGAGATGATATATGCACAATGGTTTAGTAATAATATATATATACAAAGACACATGATACACCCCAAAACGTGATTAAAACGGGGAATTTGTAAGATTCACTCACCTTGGGTGCGTTGGATTTGAGATGGTGATATGCGCACGAATTAGATGAGCAGAATAACGAGGATTACTAACCTAAACAATAACGGAAAAATATATTAAATGGGTGGATTTTATTAAGGATTTTAATGAAATTTTTAGATATATTTTTGTGAGTTTATGGCTATTTTCTATCTTTAAAAATTTATTTTTAAGTATTTTTAATTGATTTTTAAATTAAATTAAATAAATAAAAATATAAAAAAAAATTATTTATTTAGCGTTGACCGTTGACCGTTGACCGGATCGGTCAGCGAATTAATCTGCGCCGGGTGAGGCTCGAACCCGAGACCTCCCGTTCGCGTGCACGCAGCTCTACCAACTGAGCTACGTGTCTAACCCGAAATAATCTTGTTTTTAATTATATTTATACACTTATTCAATTTAACCGAATTTCCTTTATTTGCAAAAACATTTTAATTCACTCGGACCGGTGCTCGTGACGGGTTTCGAACGCGCGATGTGTGGTTCATGTTGCACACAGTCCACTGCTGGACTGTGTGTCTAACCTGGTTATTATCTCTGTTTTTATTATACTTAACAACTAACTGGGTTATCCCGATTTAGTTTAAACAAAAAGGCCTTTTATTATACAAGGAGTGCGTATAGCAGGAATCGAACTCGGGACGTGCGTTTGTATTTTGCACACAGTCCACCGCTGGACTGTGTGTCTAACCCGTTTATAATTCCGATTTTAATTAACCTTATGTTATGTTGCGTCTTCATCTTCTTCGTTGATTTTACACAGACAAACATATTCCGACTGTTACGACCGATTTATGACTTATACGCTTTTCAGACATTACAAAAAGTAAAGAATGGAGAGAGTTTGGGGAAAAAGATGTATCGATTGAGGTTGTTCACAGAATTCCGGCGGAGGTTCGTCGGTACTGAAAGTGAACTCCGGCTGTTGAAACCAATTAACAGCTTTGTTCGATTATTTAAGAAGTTGAATCACTTAAACAAGGTTTAACAGAAGTTTGGGAGATCATACCTGTTCACGGTGTGTTTCCGGCAGTTTCAGGTGTTTTCCGGCGAAGGTAAGATTTTTGACGAACGTTGACTAGGATCGATTCTGATGGTGGAGTTGTGTTAGTGACTTACTAATCACATGATTGAAACAGAAAGAGTCGGAGAAAATACCGTGTGGATGTGAGTCCCGGTTTTCCGGCGACTTGCAGAATTTTTCCGGCGATTAGATTTAAGCTTCTCCGGTGGACTGTAAGGTTGCGGAAATGCAATTGGGAGCTTTGCGGAGTGTTTTGAATCGCAGGAAAAGGTCTATGATTGAAGTAGTTCGAGAATTTACAACTTTCGGTTATTAAACCAATCTACTTCCGAATTCAAGTTGCACTCATGACAACATTGATTGAAATCGTCCGTTTATCGGTTATACTCGCTGAATAGAGAGTATCCAAATCGATTTGGGTGATTGATAACCGGTTTCAGTTACAATGTGTAAAATCGATTGATTTACCTTAGTCCATAAAAACTATTTGTTTCCTAAACATGACAGAAAACAAACAAGTGGCGGAGTGGTCTTGGGAGTGAGTGTTAAGTTGTTGAAGTGTTTCTTGGCTGACCCGGGTTCGAGTCCCGGCAGCATTATTTTTTTTATTTATTTTGTTTTAACTTTTCATCAAATATAATTTTTATAGTTTAGTTTATTTTTTAATTATGTATTGTTTTAAATCAAAATAATCATAAATATTCGACATAACTTTTATAACTTGATATTCGATTACAAAACGGAGCGGGTTTTGAAAACCCGATTTTTACAAATGTCACAGTATCCCCTACTTTTAGGAATTTCGTCCCGAAATTTAAGTAGTTGAAGTAGTAGGAAAAAGATGCGGGTATTTTTCACGCATTGAGTCTTCACGTTCCCAAGTAAACTCAGGTCCCCGTTTCGACTCCCAGCGTACCCTAACAATTGGAATGCGACTTCGTCGAAGACGCTTCTCCCCATAGTCCATGATCTCCACTGGTCTTTCAATAAAATGCATAGATTCATCAATCTGAATATCTTCCAGCGGAATATGGAGATTCTCATCAGCGAGGCACTTCTTCAAGTTCGACACGTGGAATGTGGGATGAATCCTGTTGAGTTCTTCTGGTAGGTCAAGCTTGTATGCTACAGGACCTACTCTCTCGAGTATCTTGAAAGGTCCTACGTCACGTGGTGTTAGCTTCCCCTTTTGACCAAAACGAACTACTCCCTTCCACGGTGATACTTTTAAAAGCACATGATCACCAATGTTAAACTCTAAGGGCTTCCGTCGTTTATCTGCATAACTCTTTTGATGACTTTGAGCTGCTAGAAGATTGTTTCGAATTTGATGAATCTTGTCTGTGGTTTCTTGGATCAATTCTGGACCAGTAATTTGTGCTTCCCCAATTTCGTGCCAACATACAGGAGATCGGCACTTTCGACCATATAAAGCTTCAAAAGGTGCCATGCCGATGCTCGAATGATAGCTGTTGTTGTACGAAAATTCAACTAATGATAGGTGGGCGTCCCAATTTCCCTTGAAGTCTATGACACATGCTCTAAGCATATCTTCAAGAGTTTGAATGGTGCGCTCAGACTGTCCATCAGTTTGAGGATGATAGGCGGTACTGAGATCTAATCGTGTGCCCATAGCGGTTTGTACTGCTTTCCATGTTCGTGAGGTGAAACGACCATTACGATCAGAAATAATACTTAACGGTACCCCATGCCGGCTTACGATTTCGTTGATATAAATACGTGCAAGCTTTTCGTTCTTGAAATCTTCGCGGATAGGGATAAAGTGAGCTGATTTTGTAAGTCGGTCTATAATCACCCATATAGTGTCATACCCACGAGAAGTGCGAGGTAACCCGGTAATGAAATCCAAGGTTATATTTTCCCACTTCCATACAGGTATTTCCGGTTGGACTAGAAGCCCTGAGGGTCTTTGGTGTTCAGCCTTCACCTTGGAACATGTGAGACACTTGGAAACAAAAACGGCAATATCCTTCTTCATTCCAGGCCACCAATAGGTGTATCGTAGGTCTTGATACATCTTATCGGCTCCTGGGTGTATAGAATATCGCGTTTTGTGAGCTTCATTCATAAGAGTTTCACGAAGATTGTTGTGGTTAGGAATCCAGATACGTTCTAGGTAATACAGAATGCCGTCTGATTTAGTTTCAAGTTTTAGCTCGGCTCCACAGGACATCTCCTTTCGTACATCTTCTTCTGTTATTGAAACGTGTTGGGCTTCTCGAATTTGATCTTTAATGTCGGTTATAATTTGCGAACATAGAAGATGAATGGAGTTCGCATAACCCTTTCGACTAAGTGCATCAGCCACCACATTTGCTTTACCAGGGTGGTATCTAATTTCACAGTCGTAATCATTCAGAAGTTCGACCCATCTTCGTTGCCTCATATTTAACTCTTTTTGATTGAAGATATGTTGAAGACTCTTGTGGTCAGTGTATATTTCACACTTAGTACCATAGAGATAATGTCTCCATATCTTAAGAGCGAATACAACGGCTCCAAGTTCTAGGTCATGAGTGGTGTAGTTCTTTTCATGCGTCTTGAGTTGTCTCGAGGCATAAGCTATGACTTTTCCTCTTTGCATGAGAACGCAGCCTAATCCTTGCCCTGACGCGTCGCAATAGACTACAAAATCATCACAACCTTCGGGAAGAGTGAGGATTGGTGCATCACAAAGTTTTTGTTTAAGAGTTTGAAAAGCTTCTTCTTGCTTGGGTCCCCATACGAAAGGTTTTCCCTTATGAGTTAAAGCCGTGAGTGGCACAGCAATGCGAGAGAAGTTTGAAATGAACCGACGATAATAGCCAGCTAGTCTAAGAAAAGATCTTACTTCAGTTGGTGTACGTGGAGCTTGCCATTCTTGAACTGCTTTGATCTTTGAAGGGTCAACATGTATTCCCTTGTCATTGACTACATGCCCGAGGAATTGCACCTCTTTTAACCAGAATTCACATTTAGAGAACTTGGCATAAAGCTCTTCCTTTTCTAGAAGTGCAAGAATGAGTCGAAGATGACGCTCATGATCAGCTTTAGATTTTGAATAAATAAGAATATCGTCGATGAAAACTATAACAAATCGATCAAGGTAAGGTTTGCAGACTCTGTTCATTAGGTCCATGAAGACAGCTGGTGCGTTGGTTAATCCAAACGGCATAACCATGAATTCATAGTGACCATAACGAGTTCGAAAAGCAGTCTTAGGGACGTCTTCTTCATGCACTCTAAGTTGATGATAGCCAGATCGAAGATCGATTTTCGAAAAGCAGCTGGCACCTTGTAGTTGGTCAAGAAGATCATCAATGCGAGGTAAAGGATAGCGATTTTTGATGGTTAGCTTGTTGAGCTCTCTGTAGTCGATGCACATACGAAAAGATCCATCTTTCTTCTTTACAAAAAGGACAGGTGCACCCCAAGGCGATGAGCTAGGACGTATGAATCCCTTGTCAGTCAACTCTTGTAATTGACTGGCTAGCTCTTGCATTTCAGAGGGGGCTAACCTATATGGAGACTTTGCAACTGGTGTAGCACCATGTATAAGATCAATACGGAATTCGACGTCTCTAACTGGAGGAAGTCCTGAAATGTCGTCAGGAAAAACTTGTGGAAAGTCTTTTACTACAGGAATGTCTTCAAGTTTCTTCTCTGTGGTTCCCTTTTTGATGATATGGGCTAAAAACGCGACATAATTCTTGCGAAGATATTTTTGAGCTTGAAGACAAGACATTAAGCTGAGCCCTTTCGACGAGGTTTCTCCAATGATTCGAAGAGTCTGACCGTTTGAAAGAGGAATACGAATAAATTTTTCACGACATACAACTTCCGCCTGATGTTGACTGAGCCAATCCATACCGATTATGATGTCAAAACTTCCCAGCTTCATAGGAATAAGGTCGACTGAGAAATCGTGGTCGTTTAAGGTGAGTGTACAGTTGCGTAAAATAGAGTCTAATGAAACTTGTTTCCCGTCCGCAACTTCTACCGTTATGGATTCCGCGAGCTTATCCCGATTTTTGCTTAAGATAGGTTCAAATTCTAATGACACAAAACTTCTATCCGCACCAGTATCAAATAACATAGAGGCATATCTACCATTTATAAGGAACGTACCGTTGACCACATTGCCGTCAGCTCTGGCCTGGTTAGCGTTGATATTGAAAGCTCTTCCTCTTGCAGGTGGAGGAGCTTGGTTCGCTTGATTCACTGGGTTGGCTTGGGCCTGAGCATGAATAATATTAACCAGCCTTGGACATGTGTTTCTGAAATGACTTGGGTCGCCGCAATTGAAGCAAGCCCGCATAGGTTGGCCCATAGGATAATTGGGTTGGTAGTATGTTTGGGCTAAATGTTGGGTGGGTGGAAATGGTAGGGGTTGTTGTGCTTGACCCATTAACTGTTGGTGGGTTTGGGTTAAAGGTTGGTGGCGGTTTGTTCGTTGAGGCATGCGACAGTTTTGAACAGTATGTCCTGCGCGACCGCAGCCGGTGCAGTATTGGCAAGGATGATCAGGGGAATGGTGATATTGACAACGGTTACATTTTGGTAACGGGCCTGTGTAGGGTCTTCTGTATGGTGCGGGTGAAGGAGTGACTTGAGTAATGGGTGCAGCAGGAATAGGGGTGTTGGTTTAGGTAACTGCAAAATTTCTAGTGTTACGCTTCCTCTTGTTAGCAAACTTAGAGGAAGGAATGGGGTGGTTTGAAGTTTGTCCCTCAACAGGGGCTTTCTTCTTCTCTTCTTTGAACTTCCCGTTGCGAATTCGGTTTTCGGTCAGTTCAATTGCTAACTCCATAGCAGCTTCAAGTGTTACTGGTGAAACGCTGAGAACTGAATCTTGGATTTTTGAGGGAAGTCCTCGAATATAATGCTCGATCAGACGATAGGTTGGAGTGAATAAATTTGGAACCATTTGGTTCAACTCCAGGAACCTCTTGTTGTAGGTAGAGTGATCACCCTCCTTTTGCTTTAGAGCATGAAATTCATCCTCCAACTTCTTAATTTCACTTCTAGGACAGAAACGCCTAGTCATGATTTCCCTTAACTCCTCCCAAGTTAAGGCCATCGCATCTTCAGTTCCCCTCTTCCCTTTCTCAGTATTCCACCAAGTGAGAGCTACTCCAAGTAGTCTCCCGGTGGCGTATCGAACCTTGCGATCCTCAGGACAATCGCAGTTTAGGAAGGTGTTTTCCATCTCCTCGAACCAATGTAGGAGAGCAGTGACACCCTCGGTCCCTTCAAATTTAGGAGGATCACAGGACTTAAAATGTTTGTAAGAGCACTTGTTGGTAGGAGGGTTGTCGATGTTCTGGTCCTGTTGTTGGGGAGGGTTAGTAGGATTTGTAGCAAGGGCTTGTTGTACTTGTACCACAATGTCAGGCAATATCGTGGCCATTTGTTTCGCGATCTGAGTGGCCAAACATTCCTGAGACCTTCCCGATCTTTTACCCCTTCGTTGCTGTCTAGACGACATCTACAGGATCATAAAATGAGAAGATTATGAGTTTATGGTGTCTTTTTAGGTGTCATGTGTCTTTAAGAAAATGAAAATAACATAAATATCAATAATGCAACTACATCCATAGGATGTCTTGGGTTCGCTCATGTTGGGCCTCAAATGTCCCCCATACCTTCACCTACATAGTCATGTGGGCCCCCATGGCTATTGGCTTGATAGGATTCACATTAGTATTGGCAATTTAACACTCGCATCCCCCGAATGCAAACCACAAAATATGTTCATGAGATGTTTGGTCGGAATGTGTCCAGGTGTAGACACAATGACAACTCAAAGTGGGATTAGCTCACACGACGTTTGGTATAGCATGCTTTGGCCTAATAGGTACTTCGTACTCTCATCGTTAGTCCCCAGGTAGGCAAACTGGTCCTTTATTTTGGATTTATACGAATGCCAGCCTAGACAGGACGTTCCGACTACCGGTACTGGTACCCTTCCAGTTACTACATGCCCGTCATGAGAACTCACTTTGATGAGATTTGAAAACACGAAAATCATTGTAAAAACAATCATGATGTGGTGTGTGCTTTCATGGATGTGATATGTTATGAGCATACGATTTCATGATAGGCATTATATGATAATACATACTTATGAACATGCTTGCACAATATCAAATGTAACATTTAACATAAAACATATAAACATCATGAAATTTGGCATATAACACACAAAATTCTTATAAGTTTCTAATCGACTATAGTATAGGCTCTAAGGGTCTAATAACCTATCCTATATCCCTATAGTCATGGCTCTGATACCAATTTGTCACACCCCGACCCGCAGCGGAATAAGAGTCGGGGCATAATTGGGTTATCACCAAAGCTCATGACATTTACTATTATGTTTCATATTTAATAAAGTCAAAGTTACATTTTCAAATATCCAAACATGTTCATTCAATACAAAGGAAATAAACCAAACATAACAATCCCAACTCTAAAACGTTTTATTCTTCTAGTCCAAGTCCTATGTGTTCCTAGCTGCTGCTGGTTCACCTGTATCATGTGTAAAATGGGAGTTTTTGGGTCAACATAAGTTGGGGAGTGAACCTTATTAGATAAACATTTATTAATAAATTAATTGTTAGTTTATCAATGAAAATTTGTGCATAATCATAGATGAGCAAATGTAAATAATCAAACAATGTCAAATAGCAGTCACAACTATAACATACAATAACACAAGACAGCATACATGAACATACCAACATCATACTGTAAATAACATAAATGAAACTGTGCGATCAAGGCTCAATCAAACGGAGCCGATCGTATTGCATGTACTGAAAATGAAAATATCTGTGCGATCAAGGCTCAATCAAGCGGAGCCGATCGTATGTGGGCACGCCAGGTTCAACCGCATAATAAAATGGGGAACATGCTCAACGCTCATGATGTAATGGGAGCGGCGGCCTATGAAATTGCATGTACTGAATAATAAATTGCATCCAATAATAACTACCTAACAGCAACAAACTGAATACACAAGTTCATGATATGATGTATGCACAATGGTTTAGTAATAATATATATATACAAAGACACATGATACACCCCAAAACGTGAGTAAAACGGGGAATTTGTAAGATTCACTCACCTTGGGTGCGTTGGATTTGAGATGGTGATATGCGCACGAATTAGATGAGCAGAATAACGAGGATTACTAACCTAAATAATAACGGAAAAATATATTAAATGGGTGGATTTTATTAAGGATTTTAATGAAATTTTTAGATATATTTTTGTGAGTTTATGGCTATTTTCTATCTTTAAAAATTTATTTTTAAGTATTTTTAATTGATTTTTAAATTAAATTAAATAAATAAAAATATAAAAAAAAAATTATTTATTTAGCGTTGACCGTTGACCGGTTCGGTCAGCGAATTAATCTGCGCCGGATGAGGCTCGAACCCGAGACCTCCCGTTCGCGTGCACGCAGCTCTACCAACTGAGCTACGTGTCTAACCCGAAATAATCTTGTTTTTAATTATATTTATACACTTATTCAATTTAACCGAATTTCCTTTATTTGCAAAAACATTTTAATTCAATCGGACCGGTGCTCGTGACGGGTTTCGAACGCGCGATGTGTGGTTCATGTTGCACACAGTCCACCGCTGGACTGTGTGTCTAACCTGGTTATTATCTCTGTTTTTATTATACTTAACAACTAACTGGGTTATCCCGATTTAGTTTAAACAAAAAGGCCTTTTATTATACAAGGAGTGCGTATAGCAGGAATCGAACTCGGGACGTGCGTTTGTATTTTGCACACAGTCCACCGCTGGACTGTGTGTCTAACCCGTTTATAATTCCGATTTTAATTAACCTTATGTTATGTTGCGTCTTCATCTTCTTCGTTGATTTTACACAGACAAACATATTCCGACTGTTACGACCGATTTATGACTTATACGCTTTTCAGACATTACAAAAAGTAAAGAATGGAGAGAGTTTGGGGAAAAAGATGTACCGATTGAGGTTGTTCACAGAATTCCGGCGGAGGTTCGTCGGTACTGAAAGTGAACTCCGGCTGTTGAAACCAATTAACAGCTTTGTTCGATTATTTAAGAAGTTGAATCACTTAAACAAGGTTTAACAGAAGTTTGGGAGATCATACCCGTTCACGGTGTGTTTCCGGCAGTTTCAGTAGTTTTCCTGCGAGGGTAAGATTTTCGACGAACGTTGACTAGGATCGTTCTGATGGTGGAGTTGTGTTAGTGACTGACTAATCACATGATTGAAACAGAAAGAGTCGGAGAAAATACCGTGTGGATGTGAGTCCCGGTTTTCCGGCGACTTGCAGAATTTTTCCGGCGATTAGATTTAAGCTTCTCCGGTGGACTGTAAGGTTGCGGAAATGCAATTGGGAGCTTTGCGGAGTGTTTTGAGTCGCAGGAAAAGGTCTATGATTGAAGTAGTTCGAGAATTTACAACTTTCGGTTATTAAACCAATCTACTTCCGAATTCAAGTTGCACTCATGACAACATTGATTGAAATCGTCCGTTTATCGGTTATACTCGCTGAATCGAGAGTATCCAAATCGATTTGGGTGATTGATAACCGGTTTCAGTTACAATGTGTAAAATCCATTGATTTACCTTAGTCCATAAAAACTATTTGTTTCCTAAACATGACAGAAAACAAACAAGTGGCGGAGTGGTCTTGGGAGTGAATGTTAAGTTGTTGAAGTGTTTCTTGGCTGACCCAGGTTCGAGTCCCGGCAGCATTATATTTTTTTATTTATTTTATTTTAACTTTTCATCAAATATAATTTTTATAGTTTAGTTTATTTATTAATTATGTATTGTTTTAAATCAAAATAATCATAAATATTCGACATAACTTTTATAACTTGATATTCGATTACAAAACGGAGCGGGTTTTGAAAACCCGATTTTTACAAATGTTACAGGTTGTTTGTGAATTTGAAAATTTTTGGGGTTTATGCGCTGTGATGTTGAAGTATTTAGGATTTCTGATGAACAAGACGGGACGTCTAGCCCTAGACGACCAGGATAGACGAGCTGTTAAAATACTTTTTTTTACTTTTATAATTTATTGTTTTATTCGTGTTTAATTCTAATACAATCGCATATTAGTTATGGACGAGATTGGAGATCCGATACACGGGGACCCACATCCGGATGGTCCGCGACGGGCCCCGCCAACGCCGGTGAATCCGCTCCACGGCCACCCCTACCTTGAGTTTCCACCCGACACCGAGGCTGCCCGATTTTGCGGGAAGCTACTCCGGATGCAGGTCGGATCGCACTGGCGGTCGACTGGGACGCGATCGAGGCGATTGGTGAGACGCCAAGACTTTGATTCTTCAGTCCCGTTGATTCCCCGTGGCACTGACTGTTTGACCTGGTCGGCACGCCGACTTACAGGGAGCTGCTCGTCGAGTTCCTGTAGACCATCACGTTCCACCCTCCATGGGTCGACCAGCCGCCTCCCCAGCCACAAGGTCCTCCCCCTCTGCCGGAGGTTTCATTTAGGCTGGCCGGTGTGCGGCGTTCGATGACGCTTGCGGAATTTGCCGTTCATAGCGACATATACCTGCAGGAGGAGATTGCTACGGATGTATATATGGGGGGGGGGGGCTTGTGGTGGTGGATAAAGCCACTCTTTTGGGCTTTTGGGAGGTAGTCGCAGGCCCTGACACTTGGGAGCATGTCAGGGCGAAGGGGAGGATTTCTCACGTTGCCGACCTGCTGTACAGGTACGTACGTTTATTACGTTAATGTTTGATTGTTGTTGCAATGAATTAATTTCCGTGTTTCGCTAATATAATGTGCAGGTATCTACATCGGATGCTCGCTACGTCTATTTCCGCTCGCGGACAAAGCCGTGAGTGGTGTATGCGCACGGCCTCGCCCAGTACTTCGCCTCCGCCCACCACCGGCAGGAGCGCGACTTTTTGAAGAGTCGGACCCGCACTTGCAGCCGGCCATACCGTCCACGCGAATGGGTTTTCTGACCTTACGAGGGATGAGGCTGGTGAAGAGGTTCGGCGTGCTAGGCGAGCGGTTTAAAACCCGTGAAGGTGAGCCATGGATTCCGGAGCCGCTGCCCGGTTAGTTCGCTCCAGTCTATCCGCCGGCAGATGAGGCAGCGGTAGTCCAGCACCCTCCGGTTGATGTTGACGGACCGGCACCGGCACCGCCACCACTACCTCACGGGGCGCCTCAGTTTCCGCAGCACGTCCTTCCAGGTCATGCCCCGGGGGGTGCGGCATACCCACGCTTACGAGCCGACGTCGACAGGGTTATGGATCTCATTGGCTGGCTGGTTCGGGAGGCACAGGATAGACGAGAGAGAGGGGTTACCTGCCATACCACCTCGAGCACCACATCAGCAGCCGCAGCAACCAGATCCCGATCCCGACTCCGAGGCCGACTCGTATGCATAGACATTTTATATTTACTTTTCAGCTGTACAGATAAATATTGTTATGATTGTACAAATTTATGTTATATATGTTATATTTAACTTTGTTTTCAGTTATCGATTACTTGATGATTGTTTATGTTAAATCGACATTGAAATGTAATACGGAAACAACATACATTTGTTGCATTCATCTTAAAATGTTGAAAACATTTTTAAATTTTAGTATTATATTTTTTTAAAAATATAATGTAAAAACAATTAAATATATAAACGATTGAAAAACATAACTCACTTTTTATACAACAAACAAAACTTTTAAAAACCTAAAATTACACCTAAAAAAAATCAACCTCCAACAACAACCAATTTACCCCACAAAACACTATTTTTTCAAACTCCAACAACAACCAATCTACCCACCAAAACACCCCTTTTTCCAACAAAAAAAAACACAAGTTCCTAGACGGGTCGTCTAGGTCCAGACGCCCCGTCTAAACGCTAAAATTTATACGCCCTGCCAGGTACTTGCTGACTCATCAAAATCAGTGTTATACGGGGCGTTTAGCCCTAGACGACCCATCTAGGGCCTAGGTGTGTCCAAATAGGCAGCAGAGGTGTGTGAATAGATTGAGTCTTATCATAAACTTGACACCATTATATATTATATAATAGAAAATAAATGATGAACATACATAAACAACACGTTAACTATTTACCACAACTGAACAAGGGTTTATAAACATAGAAGATTGCTTAATCTAATCTACCATTATATGACCCACAAATAGCCCATATTCAATATTTTGTCATAATTATGTACCAAGGAATCTAAATAACAACCTGAATGTAAAAAAATGCAAAAGATAAAACATTCCATGGAATAGCCTAAATGTGAAAAACACCCTCACTAATGAAAACCTGATCTCCCTACCTAACATTGTCACTCAAATCGAT
Organism: Scalesia atractyloides; assembly: GCA_947069175.1. Classification (NCBI taxonomy): domain Eukaryota; kingdom Viridiplantae; phylum Streptophyta; class Magnoliopsida; order Asterales; family Asteraceae; genus Scalesia; species Scalesia atractyloides. Next base: position 82,882,812 of record CAMTDV010001632.1, read on the forward strand.
TAAAGCTTAAAAACCTATATGATCCATAAATTTTTGTTTACAACCATCGCCACTTCATAAATTTAAATAGTGTTACACCTAGTATACATTCATTTAGAAAACACGTACACCAATCATTCCTACACACAATTACATAAATTATTCAGAGCACAACATACATGCAAATACATTCTTTGTGATGTCTAAAAAACAATGGTTCCCTAAATTGGTCCGACTAGCCCGGAAACAACATTGGCTAAACAATAATAATTAAACAATAATAACAATAAAAATACCTCATGCGATTGTTGGGTATCTGACACACTAGCTGTGGAAGATGTTCCGGTCAGCACAAAATTTGGATGAGAAGATCCTACCCCGAACAACCGACGACCCTGACACTCAGGATGCAGACCCTCCCACACTTCCATATCATCGCAATCCATGTTCCCATACATATTTTCAACTTTTTTCATGTAGGAGACCTACAATTTATCGAAACAAATGGCTAGATATTGTACTAAAAGTTGATACAATGATTATAAATAAATGATAAAAAAATGACTTACAGATGAACGTTTTGAACCGTGGTAACAAACTCTAACTTATCATAGTCATTTGCATTGATCTCCCCATCATTTAATCTACTTTTACACTCTTTGGTGGCGTGGGTATGAAGTAATACTTCCACGAATCCAACCTTTTTACCCTTTATTTTTTCCTACACAAAAAGAAGCAATGTAATTTATAAGTTTTAAGCGTACATATGTGTTTCTAAAAGTAATAATTATGAGTAGCTTACCAAGTTGCGGCGGTGTTCGTCAAACCCTATGGACCCGCCTGTATGACGACATAAGTCATTCTTCCGGTTTCTCCCCCTGCTTTGGACTTCTTTTCCCAATCTTGAGTGTTCTATATATGTATATATATATATATATAATAAATAATAAATATTTAATACATAATAATAATTAAGACAAAAAATGTAAATTATTGAAACCCTTACCATACACATAGGTTTCCGTTTATCTCAAAATTGTATCCTTCATCGGGAATACGTTCCCTCGCCTTTAATGCCTCTAACTCAATCCTTGAGCACGCAAAAAACGAATGACGTATGCTCTGGTGTGCTTTTGGATCCCATCTATACATAGTCTACAAAAAGAAAGATAAAAATGCAATAAATAATACATATAATCATAACATATACAAATAAATAATTGATAAATTACCCGGAAGCGGTAAAACATGCGCGTCCTTACGTTTTGGGGGATCTTTTTAAACGTGACCCAATCTCATTCAAGACATTGTTCAAGTATTTCCTTTACACGTCTATGTACCTTTTGGGCAGTGGCGGATCCAAAAACTTTTTTTAGTGGGTTCGTTTTGGTAGATTCTCACTAACTTTTTTCAAATCATACAAGGCTCTCACTATTTTTCCCTTTTTTTTTTCCAATCCGAGTGGGTTCATGTGAACCCACAAAACAGGGTTGGATCCGCCACTGCTTTTGGGTCTACAAACCTACAATATTGAAAAGATATTTGAGAATTAGTATAGTATACATGCTAAAACATGTAAAACAGATCGTAGTTTACCCGCATGAATCTAAGTAAATATAGTATACAATATGAGGCTTCCTAGTAGACCTTAAAATAATGCACAATTTGTCCAAAGCTGGCTGTTTTGATGCAACATCTGTCCAAAGCTGACAGCTTTGACATTCAGTTTTGCGAACTGTTTTTCGGGGCTCAAATGGTATTTAAATGTTACGAAACTTTGTGGGTGAATAATCCACTCAAAGTACTACATTTTAGGCAAAACCCGCTCAAAAGGTTTTGAAATGACTAAGATATGGCCTCTTAAAGCAGGTTTTAAATTCGGCAGCATTGTTTCAAAACGTTGTGTCCTCTTTTGACTTAATCATTCCATAGAATTCATGGATTTTAGTTAAAACGACACACACCAAACATAAGGCATTCAGTTTTTTTTTTATTTAATTGTTAATTTTGAGATTTAATTGCCAATAGGTTCTGACAAGAACCGTTTACACCAGAACCGTTTAACCAGGTTCCGAACCTAACAGAACCGATTTGGTTCTTATATTTAGCGTGTAACCTACACGGTCCCTAGTTCGGTCCGGTTGGGAACCGTTACACAACCCTACTACCAATACTAGTTTATAACATCAACAAATAATATAAATTAAAATCTTAAAACTAGAAACATTTTTATAACATCAACAAATAATATAAATTAAAATCTTAAAACTAGAAACATACTTTTTCCCGTTGCTTTGTATGAATTGTCTCCCATCACCGTCACCACCACCGTCGAAGTCGTCACCACCACCCTCAAAGTCGTCACCGTCGTCGCTGCCACCATCACCATCGTCACCACCATAGCCATCATCACCAGCGTTGTCACCATCGTCACCAAAGTCATCATCTAAAAAGTTAAAAATAATAATAAATAAAATGATAACTAATTAAAAAAAATTAGTAATTTATATTGATTATCATTGTCGCCATTGTCACACCCCGACCCGCAGCGGAATTAGAGTCGGGGCATAATTGGGTTATCACCAAAGCTCATGATATTTACTAATATGTTATATATTTATTAAAGTCAAAATTACATTCTCAATAATCCAAACATGTTCATACAAATACAAAGAAAAATAATCAACTAAACAATCCAAGCTCTAAACCAGTTTATTCTTCTAAGCCAATCCTATATGTTTCTTGCTGCAGCTGGTTCACCTGTATCATGTGTAAAAATGGGGGTTTTTGGGTCAACATAAGTTGGCGAGTGAACCTTGTTAGATAAACATTTATTATTGATTTCTTGTTATCATTATTAAGGAAAATTTGTGCATTAGTCATATGTGAGCAAATGTAAATAATCATACAATAACAATAACAATCCACAAAGAATAACATACAATAACATATGAACTCGCATGAATATATAACATGAATGAAACTGTATATGTTGGCAACGTCATGTTCACGCTCATAATGTAATGGGGAACTGACGGCCTATGATGAATGTCTGTGCGATCAAGGCTCAATCAAACGGAGCCGATCGTATGTTGGCAACGCCCGGTTCACGCTCATAATGTAATGGGGAACTGCTCAACGCTCATAATGTAATGGGGAGCGGCGGCCTATGATATTGCATGTACTGAAAATAATAAATTAAATCTAAACAATAACCACACAAAAAAGTTAATACAAGCTGAATACACATTTGTTCATGATATGATGTATGCACAATGATTTAAATATAATAAATGGTAAGACACATGATACACCCTAAAAACGTGATTAAAACGGGGAATTTGTAGAGATTCACTCACATTGGGTGCGTTCGGTTGGAGATGATGAGATGCGCACGAGTTTGAAGGATTGATCAACGAGGATTAACTAACCTAAATAATAACGGAAAGTATAGTAAATGAGTGGATTTTATTAATAATTTTAATAGGATTTTTAGATATATTTTTGTGAGTTTAAGGCTATTTCCTATCTTTAAAAACATTATTTTTAAGTATTTTTAATTGATTTTTAAATTAAATTAAATAAATTAAAATATATAAAAAAATGTTGACTTTTGCGTTGACCATTGACCTTTGACTGTTTGACTGTGACTGTTGACTGTTTGACCGGTTCTATTGTGTGCATGTATGCGCCGGGCAGGACTCGAACCCGAGACCTCCCGTACGCGTGCACGCAGCTCTACCAACTGAGATACGTGTCTAACTCGAAATATTTTTGTTTTTAGTTATATTTATATACTGTTTTAATTTATTCAAAATTTATTATTTTTAAAAAGGATTTTAATTATCGAACCGGTGCCGTCAACAGGTCTCGAACACGGGACCTGTGATTTAATGTTGCACACAGTCCACCGTTGGACTGTGTGTCTAACTTGGTTAATATACTGATTTTTATTATACTTAACATCTAATTGTGAGTTTATGGAGTCTTTTTAGGTGTCATGTGTCTGAAAGAAAATGAAAATAACATAAATATCAATAATGCAACTACATCCATAGGATGTCTTGGGTTTGCTCAAGTTGGGCCTCAAATGTCCCCCATACCTTCACCTGTATAGTCATGTGGGCCCCCATGACTATTGGCTTGGTAGGATTCACATTAGTATTGGCGGTTTAACACTCGCATCACCTGAATGAAAACCACGAAATATGTTTACGAGATGTATGGTCGGAATGTGTCCAGGTGTAGACACAATGACAACTCAAAGTGGGGTTAGCTCACACGACGTTTGGTATAGCATGCTTTGGCCTAATAGGTACTTCGTACTCTCATCGTTAGTCCCCAGGTAGGCAAACTAGTCCTTTATTTTGGATTTATACGAATGCCAGCCTAGACAGGACGTTCCGACTACCGGTACTTGTACCCTTCCAGTTACTACATGCCCGTCATGAGAACTCACTTTGATGTGATTTGAAAATACAAAAATCATTGTAAAAACAATCATGAAAATGATGTGATGTGTGCTTTCATGGATATGATATGTTATGAAAATATGATTTATGATAGGCATTATATAATAATATGTACTTATGAACATGCTTGCATAACATTGAATGTAACATTAAACATAAAACATATAAACATCATGAATTTTACATGTAACACACAAAAATCTTAAAAATTTCTAATCAACTATAGTATAGGCTCTAAGGGTCTAATAACCTATCCTATATTCCTATAGTCATGGCTCTGATACCAATCTGTCACACCCCGACCCGTAGCGGAATAAGAGTCGGGGCATAATTGGGTTATCACCAAAGCTCATGATATTTACTAATATGTTATATATTTATTAAAGTCAAAATTACATTCTCAATAATCCAAACATGTTCATACAAATACAAAGAAAAATAATCAACTAAACAATCCAAGCTCTAAACCAGTTTATTCTTCTAAGCCAATCCTATGTGTTTCTTGCTGCAGCTGGTTCACCTGTATCATGTGTAAAAATGGGGGTTTTTGGGTCAACATAAGTTGGCGAGTGAACCTTGTTAGATAAACATTTATTACTGATTTCTTGTTATCATTATTAAGGAAAATTTGTGCATTAGTCATATGTGAGCAAATGTAAATAATCATACAATAACAATAACAATCCACAAACAATAACATACAATAACATATGAACTTGCATGAATATATAACATGAATGAAACTGTATATGTTCGCAACGTCATGTGCACGCTCATAATGTAATGGGGAACTGACGGCCTATGATGAATGTCTGTGCGATCAAGGCTCAATCAAACGGAGCCGATCGTATGTTGGCAACGCCCGGTTCACGCTCATAATGTAATGGGGAACTGCTCAACGCTCATAATGTAATGGGGAGCGGCGGCCTATGATATTGCATGTACTGAAAATAATAAATTAAGTCTAAACAATAACCACACAAACAGTTGATACAAGCTGAATACACATTTGTTCATGATAGATATATGCACAATGATTTAAATATAATAAATGGTAAGACACATGATACACCCCAAAAACGTGATTAAAACGAGGAATTTGTAGAGATTCACTCACATTGGGTGCGTTCGGTTGGAGATGATGAGATGCGCACGAGTTTGAAGGATTGGTCAACGAGGATTAACTAACCTAAATAATAACGGAAAGTATAGTAAATGAGTGGATTTTATTAATAATTTTAAAAGGATTTTTAGATATATTTTTGTGAGTTTAAGGCTATTTCCTATCTTTAAAAACATTATTTTTAAGTATTTTTAATTGATTTTTAAATTAAATTAAATAAATTAAAATATATAAAAAAATGTTGACTTTTGCGTTGACCATTGACCTTTGACTGTTTGACTGTGACTGTTGACTGTTTGACCGGTTCTATTGTGTGCATGTATGCGCCGGGCAGGACTCGAACCCGAGACCTCCCGTACGCGTGCACGCAGCTCTACCAACTGAGCTACCTGTCTAACCCGAAATATTTTTGTTTTTAATTATATTTATATACTGTTTTAATTTATTCAAAATTCATTTATTTTTAAAAAGGATTTTAATTATCGAACCGGTGCCGTCAACAGGTCTCGAACCCGGGACCTGTGATTTAATGTTGCACACAGTCCACCGCTGGACCGTGTGTCTAACTTGGTTAATATACTGATTTTTATTATACTTAACATCTAATTGCGAATGGATCCGGTTCAGTTTAAAAAGGAACATTTTAATTACAGAGAGTGTGTGTGTGTCAAGGATCGAACTCGGGACGTATGCGTATTGTTTGGACACAGTCCACCGCTGGACTGTGTGTCTAACCCGTTTATAATACCGATTTTAATTAATCTTATAATCATAATAGACTTCATCTTCTTCGTTAAATTCACAGACAATGATTAATCAACTGTTTCTTGCTTAATTTGATTAACAGACGTACTAATGATTTATATGTAACGGATAGGAAAAGTTTCGGGAATGAACATACCGGAATGATGATCTTTCTCAGAACTCCGGCGAAGTCGTCAGCTCTGTTTTTATGAACTTCGACTGAGCGAACAAATTAACAGTTTTGATTAGCTAATTAAGGAATTGAAGTACTAAACAAGAGTTATCAGAAGGTTTGAATGACTATACCGTTTCACAGTGGAAAATAGGAATTTTCAGAAGTTTTCCGGCGAGAGGGAATTATCCGATATCGACGTCTGAAACTGATTCTGATTGAAGGGTTTGAGTTAGCAACAGCTTAACAACTGATAGACGATGAAAGAATTGAGAGACTTACTGATTTGATGGGAAACACGGTTTTCCGGCGAAAGTCCGGCGAGTTCAAAAAGCTGCTCCGACGAACTGAAAGTAGTGCGAAAATGAAATTGAAAGTCTACAGATGAGTTTGAGTCGCGAGTAGGGACTAAGGTTGGAGTAAATCAGGAAGTGCAGATTTTTCGGTTATTAAAACCGATCAACTTACGAATTCAAGTCCATTCAAGATCAAATTGATTGAAAGTGTCGGTTTATCGGTTATAATCAGAATTCCGTGATCACTCAAACGTCCAGGACGTTTGGAAGCCGATAACGGTTTATGTTAGCGTAAACCGGTTGATTTATGGTTGAACATAAGATTTAATTGATTCCTAGAACTAACAGAAAACATCAAGTGGCGGAGTGGTTATGTGTGCTCGTGTTAAGTCCTTCAGTCTTTCTGGCTGACCCGGGTTCGAGTCCCGGCAGCCTATTTTTCATTTTATTTATTTTATTTTTACTTTTTATCAATTATAACTTTTATGTTCTAGTTTGTTTATTAATTATGCATCATTAAAAATTAAAATTTACATAAATACGCAACGAAACATTTATAACTTGATATTCGATTACAAACGGAGCGGGTTTGGAAAACCCGTTTTTGACAAATGTTACAGTATCCCCTACTTTTAGGAATTTCGTCCCGAAATTTAAGTAGTAGTAGGAAAAAGATGCGGGTATTTTTCGCGCATTGAGTCTTCACGTTCCCAAGTAAACTCAGGTCCCCGTTTCGACTCCCAGCGTACCCTAACAATTGGAATACCACTTCGTCTTAGACGTTTTTCTCCGAAGTCCATGATCTCTACTGGTCTTTCAATAAAATGCATAGATTCATCAATCTGAATATCTTCCAGAGGAATATGGAGGTTCTCATCAGCGAGGCACTTCTTCAAGTTTGATACGTGTAATGTGGGATGAATTCTATTGAGTTCTTCTGGTAGATCAAGCTTGTATGCTACAGGTCCTACTCTTTCGAGTATCTTGAAAGGTCATACGTAGCGTGGTGCTAGCTTGCCTTTTTGGCCAAAACGAACTACTCCCTTCCACGGTGATACTTTTAAAAGTACATGATCACCAATGTTAAACTCCAAAGGCTTTCGTCGTTTATCTGCATAACTCTTTTGACGACTTTGAGCTGCTAGAAGATTGTTTCGAATTTGATGGATCTTGTCTGTGGTTTCTTGAATCAATTCTGGACCGGTGATTTGAGCTTCCCTAATTTCGTGCCAACATACTGGAGATCGGCACTTACGACCATATAAAGCTTCAAAAGGTGCCATGCCGATACTTGAATGATAGCTGTTGTTGTACGAAAATTCAACTAATGGTAAATGAGCGTCCCAATTTCCCTTGAAGTCTATGACACATGCTCGAAGCATATCTTCAAGAGTTTGAATGGTGCGTTCAGATTGTCCATCAGTTTGAGGATGATAAGCGGTACTGAGATCTAAACGTGTACCCAAAGCGGCTTGTACGGCTTTCCATGTTCGTGAAGTGAAACGACCATCACGATCTGAAATAATGCTTAACGGTACACCATGACGGCTTACGATTTCGCTGATGTAAATACGAGCTAGCTTCTCGTTCTTGAAATCTTCGCGGATAGGAATAAAGTGAGCTGATTTTGTAAGACGATCAATGATTACCCATATAGTATCATACCCACCAGAAGTGTGAGGTAACCCGGTAATGAAGTCCATGGTTATGTTTTCCCACTTCCATACAGGTATTTCAGGTTGGACCAGAAGACTTGAGGGTCTTTGATGTTCAGCTTTTACCTTGGAACATGTAAGGCACTTGGAAACAAAAACAGCAATATCCTTTTTCATTCCAGGCCACCAGTAGGTGTATCGAAGGTCTTGATAAATCTTGTCGGCTCCTGGGTGTATAGAGTATCGTGTTTTGTGTGCCTCATTCATAAGGAATTCACGAAGGTTGTTGTGGTCAGGAATCCATATGCGATCTAGATAGTACAAAATACCGTCAGATTTAGTTTCAATTTTAAGTTCAGCTCCATAGGACAGCTCCTTTCGTACGTCGTCTTCCGTTACGGAAACATGTTGAGCTTCTCGAATTTGATCTTTGATGTCGGTTATGATTTGCGAACATAGAAGATGAATGGAGTTCGCATAACCCTTTCGACTGAGTGCATCAGCCACCACATTTGCCTTGCCAGGGTGGTACCGAATTTCACAGTCGTAGTTATTTAAAAGTTCGACCCATCTTCGTTGCCTCATGTTTAACTCCTTTTGGTTGAAGATATGTTGAAGATATGTTGAAGACTCTTGTGGTCAGTGTATATTTCACACTTAGTACCGTAGAGATAATGTCTCCATATCTTAAGAGCGAACACAACGGCTCCAAGTTCTAGGTCATGGGTGGTGTAGTTCTTCTCATGAGTCTTGAGTTGTCTAGAAGCATAAGCTATCACATTTCCTCTTTGCATTAGAACACAGCCTAGTCCTTGCCCTGATGCGTCGCAATAAACCACGAAGTCATCACAACCTTCAGGAAGAGTGAGGATTGGTGCATCACAGAGTTTTTGTTTAAGGGTCTGGAAGGCTTCTTCTTGTTTGGGTCCCCATATGAAGGGTTTTCCCTTATGAGTTAAAGCCGTGAGTGGTACAGCAATGCTAGAGAAGTTTGAAATGAAACGGCGATAATAACCAGCCAAACCAAGGAATGATCTTACTTCAGTTGGTGTACGTGGCGCTTGCCATTCTTGTACCGCTTTGATTTTTGAGGGGTCGACATGTATTCCCTTGTCATTGACTACATGTCCAAGGAATTGTACCTCTTTTAACCAGAATTCGCATTTGGAAAATTTGGCATACAACTTTTCATTCTCTAGAAGTGTAAGGATGAGTCGAAGATGTCGTTCATGATCAGACTTAGACTTTGAGTAAATGAGGATGTCGTCGATGAAGACTATAACAAAACGATCGAGATAGGGTTTGCAGACTCTGTTCATTAAATCCATGAAGACAGCTGGAGCGTTGGTTAAACCAAATGGCATGACCATGAATTCATAATTACCATAACGAGTTCGGAAAGCGGTCTTTGGGACGTCTTCTTCATGTACTCTGAGTTGATCATAGCCAGAACGAATTTTGATTTTTGAAAAACAGCTGGCGCCTTGAAGTTGGTCAAGAAGATCATCAATGCAAGGTAATGGATAGCGATTCTTGATCGTTAACTTGTTGAGTTCTCTGTAGTCGATGCACATACGAAACGTTCCATCTTTCTTCTTCACAAAAAGGACAGGTGCACCCCAAGGCGAGGAGCTAGGACGTATGAACCCTTTGTCAGTCAACTCTTGCAATTGACTGGCTAGCTCTTCCATTTCGGATGGGGCTAACCTATAAGGAGACTTTGCAACTAGTGTAGCACCAGGTGTAAGATCGATGCGAAATTCGACTTCTCTCACGGGAGGAAGTCCTGAGATGTCGTCAGGAAAAACTTGCGGAAAATCTTTTACTACTGGGATGTCTTCAAGTTTCTTCTCCATGGTTCCCTTTTTGACGACATGGGTTAAAAATGCGACATAATTCTTGCGTAGATATTTTCGAGCCTGAAGACAGGACATTAATCTGAGCCCTTTCGATGAAGTTTCTCCAAAGATTCGTAGAGTCTGACCGTTTGAAAGAGGAATGCGTATAAACTTTTCGCGGCATACAACTTCAGCCTGATGTTGGCTGAGCCAGTCCATACCAATTATAATATCAAAGCTTCCCAACTTCATAGGAATGAGGTCAACAGGAAAATCGTGGTCGTTTAAGGTGAGAGTACAATTGCGTATAATAGAGTTTAATGAGATCGGTTTCCCGTCAGCAACTTCCACTGTTATGGACTCCATGAGCTTATCACGGATTTGGTTTAGGATAGGTTCAAACTCTAAGGACACAAAACTTTTATCCGCGCCAGTATCAAACAACATGGATGCATAACTACCATTGATAAGGAACGTACCGTTAACCACATTGCTGTCAGCTCTAGCCTGATTAGCGTTGATGTTGAAAGCTCTTCCTCTTGCAGGTGGAGGAGCTTGGTTAGCTTGATTCACCAGATTTGCTTGGGCTTGAGCATGTATAATGTTCACCAAACGTGGACATGTGTTTCTAAAGTGGCTTGGATCTCCACAACTGTAGCAAGCCCGCATAGGTTGCACCATGGGATAGTTGGGTTGGTAGTATGATTGGGCTAAATGTTGGGTAGGTGGTAGTAGTAGGGGTTGTTGGGCTTAACCCATTACTTGATTGTGGGTTTGGGTTGAAGGCTGGTGGCGGTTCGTTCGCTGAGGTATGCGACAAGTTTGAACAGTATGACCTGCGCGACCACAGCCGGTGCAATGTTGGCAAGGATGATCAGGAAAGTGATGGTATTGGCAACGGTTGCATTTTGGTAATGGGCCAGAGTATAGCCTTTTGTATGGTGCAGGTGAGGGGGCAACTTGGGTAATGGGTGCAGCAGGGATAGGGAAATTGGTTTGTGTGATAGCGAAGTTTCTGGTGTTACGTTTCCTCTTGTTAGCAAACTTAGAGGAGGAGGTGGAATGGTTTGAAGTTTGGCCCTCAACGGGGGCTTTCTTTTTCTCCTCTTTAAATTTACCGTTGCGAATTCGATTCTCGGTCAGTTCAGTAGCTAGTTCCATAGCAGCTTCAAGTGTTGCTGGCGAAGTACTAAGAACTGAATCTTGAATTTTCGAGGGAAGACCTTGAATATAATGCTCGATTAAGCGGTAAACTAGGGTGAACAAGTTAGGGACCATCTGGTTCAACTCTAAGAACCTCTTGTTGTAGGAAGTATGATCTCCCTCCTTCTGCTTCAATAAATGAAATTCATCTTCTAACTTTTTAACCTCACTTCTAGGACAGAACCGTCTCGTCATGATTTCCCTTAACTCCTCCCACATTAAGGCCATTGCATCTTCGATTCCCCTCTTACTCTTTTCAGTATTCCACCAGGTAAGAGCTACCCCAAATAGTCTCCCGGTTGCGTATCGTACCTTGCAATCCTCGGGACAATCGCAGTGGAGGAAGGTGTTTTCCATTTCCTCAAACCAGTGGAGGAGAGCAGTGACACCTTCGGTCCCTTCAAATTTAGGAGGATCGCAAGACTTGAAATGTTTATATGAACACTTTTTGATAGGAGGGTTGCCGATGTTCTGGTCTTCTTGCTGGGGAGGATTGGTGGGATTTGTGGCGAGAACTTGTTGTACTTGAACCACAATGTAGGGAAGTACCGCGGCCATTTGTTTTGCGATTTGAGTGGCCAAGCATTCGTGTGACCTTCCTGATTTTCTACCCCCTCGTTGTTGCCTAGCCGACATCTACAGGAACATACATAAGAAGATTGTGAGTTTATGGAGTCTTTTTAGGTGTCATGTGTCTGAAAGAAAATGAAAATAACATAAATATCAATAATGCAACTACATCCCTAGGATGTCTTGGGTTTGCTCATGTTGGGCCTCAAATGTCCCCCATACCTTCACCTGTATAGTCATGTGGGCCCCCATGACTATTGGCTTGGTAGGATTCACATTAGTATTGGCGGTTTAACACTCGCATCACCTGAATGAAAACCACGAAATATGTTTACGAGATGTATGGTCGGAATGTGTCCAGGTGTAGACACAATGACAACTCAAAGTGGGGTTAGCTCACACGACGTTTGGTATAGCATGCTTTGGCCTAATAGGTACTTCGTACTCTCATCGTTAGTCCCCAGGTAGGCAAACTAGTCCTTTATTTTGGATTTATACGAATGCCAGCCTAGACAGGACGTTCCGACTACCGGTACTTGTACCCTTCCAGTTACTACATGCCCGTCATGAGAACTCACTTTGATGTGATTTGAAAATACAAAAATCATTGTAAAAACAATCATGAAAATGCTGTGATGTGTGCTTTCATGGATATGATATGTTATGAAAATATGATTTATGATAGGCATTATGTAATAATATGTACTTATGAACATGCTTGCATAACATTGAATGTAACATTAAACATAAAACATATAAATATCATGAATTTTACATGTAACACACAAAAATCTTAAAATTTTCTAATCAACTATAGTATAGGCTCTAAGGGTCTAATAACCTATCCTATATTCCTATAGTCATGGCTCTGATACCAATCTGTCACACCCCGACCCGCAGCGGAATTAGAGTCGGGGCATAATTGGGTTATCACCAAAGCTCATGATATTTACTAATATGTTATATATTTATTAAAGTCAAAATTACATTCTCAATAATCCAAACATGTTCATACAAATACAAAGAAAAATAATCAACTAAACAATCCAAGCTCTAAACCAGTTTATTCTTCTAAGCCAATCCTATATGTTTCTTGCTGCAGCTGGTTCACCTGTATCATGCGTAAAAATGGGGGTTTTTGGGTCAACATAAGTTCGCGAGTGAACCTTGTTAGATAAACATTTATTATTGATTTCTTGTTATCATTATTAAGGAAAATTTGTGCATTAGTCATATGTGAGCAAATGTAAATAATCATACAATAACAATAACAATCCACAAAGAATAACATACAATAACATATGAACTCGCATGAATATATAACATGAATGAAACTGTATATGTTGGCAACGTCATGTTCACGCTCATAATGTAATGGGGAACTGACGGCCTATGATGAATGTCTGTGCGATCAAGGCTCAATCAAACGGAGCCGATCGTATGTTGGCAACGCCCGGTTCACGCTCATAATGTAATGGGGAACTGCTCAACGCTCATAATGTAATGGGGAGCGGCAGCCTATGATATTGCATGTACTGAAAATAATAAATTAAGTCACAATAACCACACAAACAGTTGATACAAGCTGAATACACATTTGTTAATGATAGATGTATGCACAATGATTTAAATATAATAAATGGTAAGACACATGATACACCCCAAAAACGTGATTAAAACGGGGAATTTATAGAGATTCACTCACATTGGGTGCGTTCGGTTGGAGATGATGAGATGCGCACGAGTTTGAAGGATTGATCAACGAGGATTAACTAACCTAAATAATAACGGAAAGTATAGTAAATGAGTGGATTTTATTAATAATTTTAATAGGATTTTTAGATATATTTTTGTGAGTTTAAGGCTATTTCCTATCTTTAAAAACATTATTTTTAAGTATTTTTAATTGATTTTTAAATTAAATTAAATAAATAAAAATATATAAAAAATGTTGACTTTTGCGTTGACCATTGACCGTTGACTGTTTGACTGTGACTGTTGACTGTTTGACCGGTTCTATTGTGTGCATGTATGCGCCGGGCAGGACTCGAACCCGAGACCTCCCGTACGCGTGCACGCAGCTCTACCAACTGAGCTACGTGTCTAACCCGAAATATTTTTGTTTTTAATTATATTTATATACTGTTTTAATTTATTCAAAATTCATTTATTTTAAAAGGATTTTAATTATCGAACCGGTGCCGTCAACGGGTCTCGAACCCGGGACCTGTGATTTAATGTTGCACACAGTCCACCGCTGGACCGTGTGTCTAACTTGGTTAATATACTGATTTTTATTATACTTAACATCTAATTGCGAATGGATCTGGTTCAGTTTAAAAAGGAACATTTTAATTACAGAGAGTGTGTGTGTGTCAAGGATCGAACTCGGGACGTATGCGTATTGTTTGCACACAGTCCACCGCTGGACTGTGTGTCTAACCCGTTTATAATACCGATTTTAATTAATCTTATAATCATAATAGACTTCATCTTCTTCGTTAAATTCACAGACAATGATTAATCAACTGTTTCTTGCTTAATTTGATTAACAGACGTACTAATGATTTATATGTAACGGATAGGAAAAGTTTCGGGAATGAACATACCGGAATGATGATCTTTCTCAGAACTCCGGCGAAGTCGTCAGCTCTGTTTTTATGAACTTCGACTGAGCGAACAAATTAACAGTTTTGATTAGCTAATTAAGGAATTGAAGTACTAAACAAGAGTTATCAGAAGGTTTGAATGACTATACCGTTTCACAGTGGAAAATAGGAATTTTCAGAAGTTTTCCGGCAAGAGGGAATTATCCGATATCGACGTCTGAAACTGATTCTGATTGAAGGGTTTGAGTTAGCAACAGCTTAACAACTGATAGACGATGAAAAAATTGAGAGACTTACTGATTTGATGGGAAACACGGTTTTCCGGCGAAAGTCCGGCGAGTTCAAAAAGCTGCTCCGACGAACTGAAAGTAGTGCGAAAATGAAATTGAAAGTCTGCAGATGAGTTTGAGTCGCGAGTAGGGACTAAGGTTGGAGTAAATCAGGAAGTGCAGATTTTTCGGTTATTAAAACCGATCAACTTACGAATTCAAGTCCATTCAAGATCAAATTGATTGAAAGTGTTGGTTTATCGGTTATAATCAGAATTCCGTGATCACTCAAACGTCCAGGACGTTTGGAAGCCGATAACGGTTTCAGTTAGCGTAAACCGGTTGATTTATGGTTGAACATAAGATTTAATTGATTCCTAGAACTAACAGAAAACATCAAGTGGCGGAGTGGTTATGTGTGCTCGTGTTAAGTCCTTCAGTCTTTCCGGCTGACCCGGGTTCGAGTCCCGGCAGCCTATTTTTCATTTTATTTATTTTATTTTTACTTTTTATCAATTATAACTTTTATGTTCTGAGTGTGTTTATTAATTATGCATCATTAAAAATTAAAATTTACATAAATACGCAACGAAACATTTATAACTTGATATTCGATTACAAATGGAGCGGGTTTGGAAAACCCGTTTTTGACAAATGTTACAGCCATCATCAAGGATATCACGTGATAAATCTTGTAACGTTGTACCGTCCCTAATCATCAAGAATATCAATATCTGGTGACAAACTATGTAACGTCCCAGCTAAATCAGCCATGGGATCACCCTCACCCATACGACTATAACTGCCATCTACACCTTTGCGGTATGAAATTGAAGGACCTTTTGGAGGTTGTACCATCAAATACGGCCCTCTAGTCCATATAGTAGGTTTCTCAACAGTTGCTTTCCCATTGGGATGTTTTGGATCCAGACTTTTGGGATCCTTGTCTCCTAGAAGCAGCTTCACCATCACCACTACTAAGATCAGGCTCCCGAATAACAAGGCTACAATCAATGCGTTTCCTTGCAACTTGCTTTATGTTTTCCAGCATTCATATTGTATATAGCCTGCATTTAATTAATCAGATTTGGTTAAATAATATATATAAGATTTACAAACTCTACGATTGGAAAAAAATATACAATGTACATAACATATGATAAATCTCAAATAATAATAAGTATACAACAACAAACAATTTATGTTCCTAACAATCATGTTCATCTTCATCTAAAAAGTGGTCAAAATAAACGTTTGCATCATCATCATCACAAACCATCGTCATCATGAAATGTAACCCGGTCTAAGGGACACTCCTAGTACCGCATTCGGTAACTCAAACCGTTCTCTGAAGAAAATCGTGTGATGTCGTCTTACCATCATTCATAACATCATTTCAGGTGTAGTGAGATCATAAATGTGACGGGATTTTGTCTTGACAACCGGCCATAGATCTTTTGTATCACGTGTCACCGCAGGGTATGAAGTGTAAAACACTTGTTCTGCCTGTGACGCCAAGATAAACTTGTCGGCACCTGGAAGTTGAAACTTGTGTATAACATCAACAAGCTTATTATTGTTAACTATTACATTCAGGTTCTTATCAAACCATGTACATTTAAACACTACCACAATTTGAGGTTCCTTGCCATTATACTTAAGTTCTAATATCTCGTCCACTAAGCCGCAGTAGTCAGACTCTTCCGCGTCATACGTTTCCCCTCTCACGCATACACCACAGTTTGAGGTCTCAAGTCCCTTACCATACTTCTGGGTGTGAAACTTATAACCATTCACAAAGTACCCATTATGAGATTAAGCGTACATTGATGGTTGTCTTGCTAAAATTTCCAAATGTCGAGTGCTTCCATCAATTAAGCCATTCATTACCTACAATGAAAATACACACGGAATATGTTGGTTAACTATGCACTAACATCAATAATAAAGATTTAATTGGCTTTACTTATGTGATTTTCAAACCATTCAGCAAAATGGTAATCTCTAAGAAGGAATTATGATTCGTCCGGATACAGTTGTGGTGCCACTTCATCAAATTTGTTGATACAAGGGTAAACTTCTACACAATTCAGAAAAACATATGTGTGCACCTCTTTTTCTTCATTACTCATATGCCTCTGTGTTCCACCCTTCTGATGTAATCGTCTCGATGGAACGACAAATATGCTTAGTTTAGAGCCTCCACTCGAAGAGCTGAGATGTTTTGGTGCGAAATTTTGTGGCTCTCGATTATGGCATGTCTCAGTCGTTGAGTCAAAGTATAGAGAACAATAGGTGGCGATTTCATTCACTAGATGTTCCTTCACGATTGAACCCTCAACCTTTGATTTGTTTCTGATTCTTCTTTCCATTAAGCCAAGCTTCCTACATTTAGAAACTATTGAGAAATGTGTTAAGAAATATGAACAAAATTTTAAAAAACATTTAATTCATAAGATCAAAAAAATGTTATTACCTCTCGTATTGGTACATCCATCGGTATTGTACCAGACCACCAAGAAGAGCTTCACTAGCTAGATGTATGACTAGGTGCTCCTTAGAATCAAAGAAACCTAGAGGGAAAATTTTCTCCAACTTGCAATCTGTTATAACAATAGTGAGCTTCATGTTAATCTAGTCATCTACATGTAACGATTTTGAGCATAAGACTCGAAAGGACATGCGCAACTCTGCTACAACCTCATATGTCTCTTTTGAGACAAAGCCTCTAATAGCGAGTGGAAGCAACTGCTACATAAACACATGACAGTCATGGCTTTTAAATCCATGAAAAGTGTTGTCTTTCATGTTTACAGAACTCCACATATTTGATGCATACCCGTCTTGAAATTTTAGCTTCTTCAACCAAGCACAAACTTTTTTAACGTCATCTTTTTGCAGAGTGTAATTTCCCCTATTTTTAGTCATCCTCCCATTGCTATCACATGCGGGGTTAAATGAAATCGGTCACAAATACGCTCCATGTCTTGCCTTGCCTTCATATTGTCTTTGTCTTTGGATGTGTTGGTTGCTGCCCATGATTGTGTGAAACAGATTGTCAAATACATTCTTCTCGATATGCATCACGTCGAGGTTATGACGGATTAACAACTTACCCCAACACGGAAGTTCCCAAAAGATGCTTCTTTTTACCCAATTGTGTGTAATCCCAAAAATTGGCGGTTTCTCATATCTTTCGGTACCATAGCATTTACCATCATAAACAATGGGAAAATCTTTTATAACCTGCCATATTTCTTCTCTGGTTGGCACCGGAATATCTCTTACACACGAAACCATTTTGTTTTTTCGAAAGTTACTCTTATCTTTTCGAAAACAATGTTTTGCGGGAAGATGTTATCTATGGCAGTCAAACCAACATGGTTTCCCTCCAAACAGAAGTTGGAATGATCCCGATTCATTCGAGCAATATGGGCAAGCTAACTTACCATGTGTGCTCCATCCGGACAGATAGCAAAAATATAGTCTTTTGTGTGTTTCGTAATTCATAACAACAAAATCCACAAAAATAAAGACAAAGGTCTCATTGAAATTAAGCCAATATAATCCTCAAAGGGGAATGACATTTGATTTAATCAGATGGGTTCAATTCGTAACTGTTGTAAAGGAGCGCCGCCAAAAACCACCAACTCAGAGCCTAACGATGGCCGAAAACCACAAGTAGCAGTCGCACAGTCCTCAGCTCTAGCTAGTGAGGTCGAATCTTAGCGAGGATTAATTAAAGTATGGAGATTTATATCTTGGCGAAGGGAATAAATGAAAACTTACAGGTTTGGATCGAACTTTGAATTGTAGCTCCAAATCGTCGCTTTGAAACAAAGAGGGAAACCTCCTAAAAATTACCACTCCGTCCACCGGTACAGAAGCAGCGAAGAGATGGGGAGGGCATAGCGCCAAAACACAATCAAGTGGGAAAAATATATTTAGGGCTTTATATAATTTGGGGTTTTTAATTTCCATTTATAAACATAACATTAACTTATATTTATTAAATTGTATTTAAAATTCATTATTAATTATTATATCATAATAATACATGTACGTACATATGTTATATATATAAAAAAAGTTATCTTCATAGTTTAGTAATTATGATTATTTATGTATAATAAACAAATTAATTATAGTTTCATAATCACGTTTGTAGCATATTAGATAAACTTCAAATAAAAGTGATGATTATTTCAAATTTTGATATGTATATGAAGTAGTTATTATGTTACCTAAAATTAAACTTTCAAATTATATATGTGATAATCGAAAAGTAGATTTTTGTTCAGTTCGTAGTTCGTAATAGCATCAATATTGTATGGTACTCGATATAGCTTATGAGATAAAAGAATGCACTCTATTTGAACTAAACTGTGTTTTCAAAAAACTTATACCTGAATTTTCATATAAAATTTATACACAATGGTGTATTAGTTTTATAAAAGTTACCTAACAAAAGTTAACATAGTAAAATCAAATTAATAAAATAAAGTAAACTACAATTTCATCAGATTGCAAAATGTGTCATTTGTCTTTAAAAAGTACAAAAAAGTTTTCTATGTTTGTAAACCCTGCACGTTATGTCTTTTAGCCCTAACTTAGTTGGCTTTCAGGGTTAAATCTAACCAAATGATTCCCATATGAGGGTATTTTGGTCATTTTACCCTAAATACTTAAATAAATAACAAAAAAACACCTCTCTCCCCATCTCTCTCAAAACTCACTCTCCTTCCTCCACTCTCTCTCTAGAATTCCGCCATCGCACCACCACTGCCATCACATCACCACCGCCCAAAGCTCCTTCGCCATCACACCACCACGAGCATCACACCAACGCCATCACATCACCATCGCCCATAGCTCCTCCGCCATCACACTACCACCGCCATCGCACCAACTCATTGTCATTACATAACTTTGTCGTCGTCGTCGAAACCCTAAAATCCACCGTTCTCACTGATCCATCGGATTCGGATTTGTCGAAACTCCATTTTCATTGCTGCCTATTGTGGTTGTTCTTCATTGCTGTTAAATAACCACCGATAAGTTTTGTGAAGAAAATGAGAAGTCGGGTTGTTCCAGATCTGATTTCTTCATTTCTCGTTTTCGTTTTATGTTGAAATTGTTAGGTAGTGTATGGATTGATCTGCATGTTTTGGTTGATCTGATTTGTTTTGATTCATTTTGATGCTTATTTGTTTATAGTTATGTCTACTCTGTGGTGTTGATATGTTGTGTTTTTAGAGGATTTTATAAATTGAGTGGTAGTTGTGGTGGTCATGGTGGGTAGGTAGTGGCTGATGGTGGAGGTTGAAAGAGACTGTATGTGTATGCGTTATAGAGATAGATATTTATTAAGTTTTCTAATATGTTGATTTTTATGTTTATTTATTTGAGTAAATAATGTAAAACGACTAAATACCCTCATGTGGGGTCCATTTGGTCAAATTAACCATAAAACTAATTGAGTTCGGGCTAAAGGACTTAACATGCAAGGGAATGCAAACATCGAGTACGCTTTTGTACTTTTTGAAGACAAAGAATCAGACCATGTCTTCCGACTCCGATACCGATTCCACGGGTTATACTTCAAACGCTGATTACATACCTTAGACGATCCTGCTCCACCTGTTACCACCATCATCTCCGATTACGAGCTATCGGATGATGAATGGATGAACATCGATTTCCAGCCATTTGCCTTACCTGAGCCTGACCGTGCCGATATTCCTTTAGAGGATGATGTATTGGCAGTACCTCATTTTCATGAGATGGCCATATTACCCTGAGGGTGAACATGTCATTGCTTATGTCGCCATACCACTTAATGTGGTAGATCCTTTTGATGATGTTGTCGATGAGGATGGACACCCCGTACCTCCTATTGATGATGTTGAGGATGATGTCATTCGAGTTATACATGCTGAGCATGTTGACGATGACCTTGGCATTGGTGAGGATTTTGACATTGCCATGTTAGAGGTATCCCAGCTAGAGGCTATAGTTATTGACATTACATCGTCTGCACCTTCCACACCTCTGACTCTATCACCTATATATTCACCCGATACCGTTGTACCACCATCTTCAGATATCTTACCTACACATGTTGATGCCGTTATACCAGACACATTCTACACCGATCATTTATCTGAGTCTGCACCACCATTGCATCCTTTAGGAGATATCACACACCACACTGATCATCTGATACATCACCCTACATTTGGGCCATTCCATTATACTCTTGGTAGTACTCCTCAGCTCGCTGATCATGTACCTCCTTATCCTTTTGTTGGATCTATTTCTACTACTGTTACACCGACATTCAGTTCTTTCCCAGACCCGTTTGATTTATGGTCGTCACATGTTCCATACAGTCAATCTATGATTGAGTATCCTCCTTTTACTCCGATCCCCGCTGCTGGAGATCTGTCCCATCCCCCACCTCATATGCATAGCACTGTCACATATCCTTCACCTTACTTTACTGTTTCACCTGACCAACCACCTCTAGGCATGAGCCTATCCTACCCGTATCACCCGAGCCATTTGCCACTCACCACCACTGAGTACAGAATCACATCTACCGAGATACAACTCGGTATTTTGTTTCGACGATTTCATGAGCTTAATGCTCAACTCACTGCTATCCGAGCATCATCATCATCATCTCAGCCACCACTACCAACACCATCACCTCCACCACCACCATCCCCGTTAGCACCATCACTTGCATCATCCCATGCCACCTCCTCATCTTTAGAGAGACGCATTAGTGCTATCGAGGAGGAGATGGCATACTTCCGCGGTGTGATCCGCCTATCTGCACCCCCACCCCCACCATCAATCTAGCTTGGTATGTAATTAGGTTTTGGAGATAGTACCCGTGTCAGGTTAGTTGAAGATTGAAGAAATTTTGAAGATATATATAAGTCAACTTGAGGACTCTGAAGAAACAATACGAAGAAAATATCTACTTTTGTTTATATATTGTATAAAACTTGTATGTCGGAGTGATGAAACTCCGAATTATATTTTTGTACTTCGTAAAAATGATGTAACAAGTTGACATAATTTTAAAGTTGATTATCCTTCTTTTATCATGCATTGTTGATTATTCATTATCTTTGTGTCATGATGATATTTGTATGGATATCGCATGTGAGAGATGATTCGATTTATATATATAATATATATATATATATATATATATATATATATATATATATATATATATATATATATAATATGTATATATATATATAATATATGTAATCTATTAGATATATTTTATTCTATTTGGTCCAAGAATGACAATATTTACCTGAAATATTTGTCTAATTCATTCTATATGATTTTATATATGAAGATCATGCCACCAAGAAGAAGGAGCATACATCAACTCCAAACTCCTCTACCCACTTCTCAAGCTAAGCTTGATACTTTGTTGAATCAGTGCATTACGGATGCGATTGCTCAACATGAAGCAAATCGCACCAATTTGAGAAATGAAAATAGGGCTCAAGCCCCACCAATAGTAACAAATCCTACGAATGGTTGGTTACTCATAACCTTACAAGAAATTTTTATTAATATTTTATTTGCAAAATAATTATTTCTGACAATTTCGAGAACCAACATTTCAGGATGCACATATAAGCAATTTTTAGATTGCAAACCATTGAACTTTGACGGCATAGGCAGAGCTGTAGCATTTGTTCAATGGACCTGAAAGACGGATTCTGTAATCCGCATGAGTAATTGTTCCCCTAACCAGACTGTATTGTATGTTTCAGGATTGTTCATTGATGAAGCTTTAACATGGTGGAATCTACAAGTACAAACATTAGGAGATGCAGCAGCATACGCTATCACTTGGGAAGGACTGAAGGAAATGATTCGTGAGAAGCATTGTTCAAGGGCTGAACTACAAAAGTTGGAAATAGAGTTTTGGAATATAGCAATGGTCGGATCCGACATCTACGGCTATCCTCAGCGATTTCACGATCTCTCGCGAGTCATTCCATATATGGTAACCCCTGAATTCAAACGTATCGAACGATACGTTTGGGGATTTGCTCTGGATATATGAAGCATGGTTACTTCGTCACATCCAGCAACCATCACCGAGGCAATCACGTCTTGCACATGTAGTCAGCGAGAAAGACATACATGTTGATTCATCAAAAATATAAGCCATTAAGAATTGGAACAAACCTAAGACACCCACCGAAGTACGCCAATTTTTAGGATTGGCGGGTTATTATCGAAGATTCAGTGAAAATTTCTCGAAGATCGCTCAACCACTAACCTCCCTAACTCAGAAAGATAAGAAGTTCGATTGGGGAGAAAAGCAAGAAAAAGCTTTTCAATTACTTAAGGATAAACTTTGTGATGCGCCGATTTTATCACTTCCGGACGGCATAGATGACTTTGTAGTTTATTGTGATCGCATCAAGGTTTAGGATGCGTATTAATGCAACGAGAGAAAGTTATTGCATACGCATCACGCCAATTAAAAGTTCACGAAAAGAACTATACCACACATGACCTAGAGCTAGGTGTAGTGGTATTTGCGTTAAAAATTTGGTGTCATTATCTTTACGGCACCAAGTGCACAATCTTTACCGATCATAAAAGTCTTCAACATATATTTAACGAGAAAGAGTTAAATATGCGCCAAAGACGTTGTCTTGAATTGTTGAATGACTATGAATGTGAAATTAAATACCATCCGGGAAAGGCAAATGTTGTCGCGGATGCACTAAGTCAAAAGGAATGAGTGAAGCCTCTTCGTGTATAATTATTAAGACTCACCATTCACAATAACCTTACCTCTTGAATTCACGACGCTCAACAGGAAGCCCTGAAGAGCGAAAATTTTAAAGCAGAAATGCTTAGAGGTATGGAAAACATTTAGAACCAAATGAGAACGGAACTTCGTATTTTGCAAAGAGAATTTGGGTTCCTCTTTTTGATAATCTGCGAAACCTAATCCTAGATGAAGCCCATAAGTCCAAGTATTCGATACATCCCGGAGCGGATAAAATGTATCAAGATCTTAAAGAATTCTATTGGTGACCTGATCTTAAGAGAGATATTGCAAGTTATGTTGGAAAATGTATAACATGTGCAAAAATTAAGGCTGAATACCAAAAACCTTCGGGAATGTTACAACAACCTGAAACTCCCACTTAGAAATGGGAACAAATTTCCATAGATTTCATAAAAAAATTACCCAGGACTTCTTGCGGTCATGACATGATTTGGGTAATTGTCGACCGACTAACCAAATGAGCTCACTTCTTGCCGGTACGTGAGAAAGATAAAACCGAGCTCACTTCTTGGGTAATTGTAGCAAGACATGGAGTGCCTGTTTCTATAATCTCTGATCGAGATGGTCGTTTCATATCAAGAATTTGGCAATCATTTCAAAAGGCTTTTGGATCTCTCTTAGATCTAAGTACGGCCTTTCATCCACAAACAGATGGCCAAAGTGAACGCACCATTCAAACCTTAGAAGATATGCTTTGTGCTTGTGTGATTGACTTAGGCGGAAATTGGGATACTCATTTGCCTTTAGTGGAGTTCTCATATAACAATAGTTATCACACGAGTATTCAAGCTGCTCCATTAGAAGCGTTATACGGACGTAAATGTCGATCTCCGCTATGCTGGACGGAAATAGGCGACAAACAAATGATAGGTACAGAATTAATTCAAGAAACTACGGATAAAATATTTAAAATCTGAGACCGTATTAAAGCCACTCAGGATAGACAGAAAAGTTATGCGGATAAACGCCGCAAACCATTATCCTTTGAGATTGGAGACAAAGTGCTATTAAAGGTCTCGTCTTGGAGAGGCATAGTTAGATTCAGGAAGCAAGGAAAACTTAGCACGAGATACATAGGGCAATATGAAATCTTGGAAAAGATTGGAACAGTCGCATATAAGTTGAAATTACCTAAAACACTTAGTAACGTTCATGACACTTTTCATGTCTTGAATCTTAAAAAGTGCCTTTGAGACGAATCATTTATTATCCCCATGGACGAAATTCATATAGACGATAAACTTCATTTTATCGAAGAACCTTTCGAAATTTTAGATTTGAAAGTTCAGAAAACAAGGAAGAGTCGTATCAAACTAGTCAAAGTCCATTAGAACTCAAAGCGCGGACCTGAGTTCACTTGGGAACGGGAAGACGAAATCAAAAGAAAGTACCCCCACCTGTTCGAGAAATCCTAAACAAAGGATGAGATGACTTAAATTTCGGGACGAAATTTTCTTGAACAAGGGGAGAATGTGACAATTGGCAAAATTCCGGTAATTCTGTAAACTTGAAGAACTAGTACATTGATTATTTATGGTATACATGACTTAATTTTTGATTCTAAGTCCTAAAAGTCTAATAATTTCATCAAATCATAGTTTGGTATGATAATAGATTCGTCATAATCACGAATATATTAAAACCATATCCTAGACAAATGACAAAGACGCGAACACATAATGAATATCAGTACTGGTTACGGTACAGTCTGATATTATAGAATTTAAACATAAGATAAATTGGCACTGTTATACCATAGAAATTTTATATAAAATACCAAATTGTCCAAGTCTGCAGCAAAATTCAGCATTCTGCAGCAAATTCAACATTCTGCAACAAAAGTCAGCATTTTGCAGCAAAATTCAGCAACTGTCTGAAAATCTAAAAATAAATATTTTTAGCTAAAGTATAATAACGGGTGTTAGAAATAGTATAAAACCCATATATAAATCTTATTATTTAAAGCTATTACGGTTTGTTCGGTAAAAACCTGACAACAAAGCCGGTACAGGAACTGAACTTAAAATGACAAATTTATTAGTCTGAAGAGCTAAATTAATTAACGGGACAATAAAAATTGTACTAGAATTATGATGAACATAAAATTTTTTAAGTAACACAATATATATCAATATTTCACCTGGTACAAGACCCGAACTAACTTTATCAACCGAACAACAAATCAATAAGACTAGTAAGTTATTTTGGCATATTATAACATCACTTTAAAGTGTTGGGGCATTAGTTTTTATAAAAACTTATATATAAAATTATTAAAGTTATAGAAGTTTATAAAAATTACATTATATATATATATATATAAACCAACCCCCCCCCCCCACACCTCACGGCAACATGGGGCTAAGCCACTTAATCACAATGTTGTGTTGGCAACTTGTAGATTTAGTTAGTGTATTATGAGGCGTAAAAACTTAACATAAAATCAAAAACCATAACCATTTCATTTCATCATTTTCTCACAACACCAAAACTCAACAAGAACACCTCCATTCTTCTACTAAAAATCAGCCAAAGCATACCCATATCACCTTCCACTTTTAAAAAACCAAACTCTAGAAAATCAAGCTTGCATGAAGATCTAAGGAACTTGCAAGGATTAGGAGCTCACTTTGGAAGCTTGGAACTCTTGATCAACCTATCTTCTTCATCTTTTAGATCATCCCTATCCTTGTACTAGTAGTAAGATTTCACAAGATCATCATAAAAGATATATAAAAACCCACTTGAAAAACACTAATAAACTATAATCACTAACATAATCATGTGATTTTCTTGATGATTTTGGATGATCTTGAACTTGTCATAAACTAGTAAACTTAAATCTTGTAAAATTATGAATAAAAAGATGTTCTAAACACATGCATGTTTAGATTAGCAAGATTCATTAACAAAAATAGTCATGAACATATTTTTATATTTTAAAGATGATCATACAAATATTAGATCATTAAATCAAAGTTATGATTTAGAAATTTTGTTTAAAAGTAATAATAAAGTTTTCATTTTAAGAAAGATTAAAATTATAACAAGTTTATGACATTTTGTTAATACATTTATATAATATTTGTAATTGATGATGATTTGAGTTAGTTTAATTATTTATGAGAACTCCACTAAAGGCAAATGAAAACTATGGAAAAAATTTTAAACAAAATTTTTATAAAAAATAATCTTGATTAAGATATGATTTAACTAAAGATTTGGTGATTAAAAGTTATTAGGAAATTTAATCATGTTTAAATAAATGATTTGGATGAAAAGGTTAAGAAATTAATTACTTATATTTTCTTAAACTAAATATGAGTTATATATATATATATATATATATATATATATATATATATATATATATATATATATATTGATAAAAATATATATATTTCTAAACCATCTTATATGTGTACATGTATTATTGTATAAAAACTATATATATTTTGATTATATTAAATTGAATATAAAATGTGTAAATTTTTAATAAAATAATATACCGGACAATTCGGACAACTTGGATAATTCAGACAAAATAAAGTATATGGTATAAACGAAATAAACGAAAAAGACCTCGACGCGAACCTAACTGTCAATATGAACAAATAAACTGATACACTTTATATTTACTAGAATTTTTAAATCTATAATTTATAACTAATAGTTTTCATAAATAAATTTTTATAAGTTATAACAATTACTAGTAAATATTTTTGGATAAGCCCAACTAAACAATTATTAGACTAAGCCCATTTTTATAAAAAAAATTGATTTGGGCTAAACTTGTTTTTAAAAGATATACGGACTAGCCCATTTATATAAATTAGTTGGGCTAAGGCCTACCTTATAAAATTAATTTTGGGCTAAGGCTCACTTGTATAAAAATCAAATTTGGGCTAAGCCCACTTTGTAAAAGTTTACATGGGCTAAACCCACTTATATAAAACTTAACTTTAGGCCAAGCCCACTTTTATAAAGAAAAAAATTGGGCTAATACATTTCTATAAAAACTAACTTTGGGCTAAAGCCCACTTTTATAAAACTAAACTTGGGCTAATTCAATTTTTATAAACTATATTGGGCTAGGTCCAATCTTTCATTTTTAACTTAGGCAAGACCCACCTTTACAAACCAATTGCGCTCAATCCATTT
Source organism: Scalesia atractyloides (assembly GCA_947069175.1). NCBI lineage: Eukaryota > Viridiplantae > Streptophyta > Magnoliopsida > Asterales > Asteraceae > Scalesia > Scalesia atractyloides. The sequence goes on from CAMTDV010001632.1 coordinate 82,910,754, forward strand.
TAAAACAAAATTAGGTTGGGCTAGGCACACATACATGAAATGAATTGGGCTAGGCCCATATATATTGAAACGATTGGGCTATGCCCACACATAGTGAGAAAATTAGGCTAGGCCCATATATAATGAATTATTAGATTGAGTTATTTACAATTAAATTATAGACTAGGTCCATTTACATATAACCAATCTAATATATATATATATATATATATATATATATATATATATATATATATATATATATATATATATATATATATATATATATATATATATATATATATATCAAACAAAGAAAAACCAACAATTACAAGTATGAAATTCGAGATAAAATACTTGTACGAGAAATGAACGAAAGCCTAAGTGTCTAATAAATTAGAACACTTGTAGGTCGAGATACGAACAAAGTATCGGAAATCAAATAGAGATTTGCACGGAACACAAATCAGTGAGTTCATGTTTCTCCTTTTATTTTAACATTTTTTGATGGTTTTTAAACATCCGGGGATGTATACATGTTACAGTTAATATAGCTGGGAAAATGAAAATATTTAGATCACATGTGAATAAGGCTCAAGCATTCGGACCATTAATGAATAACAAGTACCCAGGAACAAGGGGATAGATTTATTGGGTTTGGACGAGCCCCACTCTATTACGACAATAATAACATATCGTATTAAAGTGATTTGTATCTAAAACGAGTGTCTCAGACACAAAATAAATCCTCAAGGTTTGGTTGCCACCTTATTTGGCATACAGATTAATGTCCTTGCAATACACTAATGATCTTACAAGTTTCATTAAGCTATATTAAACGAATTTATTATTTCAAATGTATTTGATAATTCATTTGATACAAAATTTATAACATGAATTCACCGATTTTGTTGACGTTGTTTTCAAAACTAACATGTATTACAGGAAACTAGTGGATGACCTTCGGAGAAAAATCTTGTTCGTTGGTTGTGAAGTCAAGATGTCGTGTTTAATTAAATTTTTCGTTGTTGTGTTTTATAAACTTATGTTGAATTTTAAGTAATCGTGTTCAACTTGTAGTATAGTTTTAAAAACAATAGTTGATATGTAAATTATGTATTAAATAAAAAGTACGGACGAATATTTTATAATACAATTGTCGTTTACTTGGTTGAATGCAACGATTGCTATTATTACTGGTACTATAATTGTTTTAAATAGTTTGTTTAATGGTACTAACAGATAACACAATTATTACTATTATTACTGTATATTACTGTATATTAATAATAAGTAAGTACACTCAATTAACAGTGGTATGAAGGTGACTTACCTCCCTGCCAACCTGCTTCATCTTCTTGGAGGGTGTTTTCTAACACTTGTCTTTCTAGGTGGCGAAAACTTTGGATTTTTTTAGTTTTCAAATTTGTTTATTTTATTGTACTAACATATAAAAAAATTAATAAATAAATAGAGAAATAAAGTTTTGTGGTAAAATTGTCGCAAGTTGCGGTAACTTTGCCTCACTTTTCGATTTATTAGTTTTAATTCTTCTTTATTTTTTACTACCAAATATCATGAGTTATTAAACAAAAAAAGGATTACTGGATTTTATTAATCTTAACTTTCACCCGTTGGACGACAATGATACCAACTTAAAAAATTCACTCTGTTAATCTCAACTTGTAAGCAATTAGCCCCAATCAATCATTTTCAAACTAGCAATTAGTTTTTTCCTAACGTGGCAACTTACGTGGTACACACCTAGTTATTTGTTGATGTGGTTGCTTATGTTTATATGGTACAAACCTAGTTATTGGATTTTAATAATCTTAAGTTTCACCACCATTAACAACCACCCACCACCACCATCAACAAGCACCACCGTCAGCCACCACCACCACCCCACCATCAACAATCACCAACAACCACCAGCAGCCGCCATGGTGGTGATTGTTGATGGTGGTGGTGGTTGTTGATGGTCGTGGTGGTGGTGGAAGTGGTGGCTAACGGTGGTGGTTGTTGATGGTGGTGGTGAAAGTTAGGATTATTAAAATCTAATAGTTAGGTTTGTGCTACATAAGCATACACATAAGTAACCACATAAGCCAATAACTAGGTTTATGCCACGTTAGAAAAATGATTGATAGGGTCAAACTCATACAAGTTTGGAATGTCAGCCAATAACTAGGTTTATGCCACGTTAGAAAAGTAATTGATGGGGTCAAACTCGTACAAGTTCGGAATGTTAGAGGGATCTTTTTTAAATTGAGACTCATGTAGATCAACCAATAAAAGTTAGGATTAATAAAATCCAAATAATGTTTTGTGGAAAAATTGTCGCAAGTTGCGACAACTTTGCCGCGAGTTTAGATTTTTAGGTCTGTAAAATTGTTTCTTATGTTGTATGAACAAAAAACATGAGTTATCAAATGAAAAGATTGTTTTGTGGAAAAAATGTGGCAAGCTGCGACAACTTTGCCACATATTTTAGTTTTTAAACATGTTTTATTTTTATCATACTAACAATTAACAACCAAAGAAGCTTTGGCCTAGCTATATCAAAGTGTTGGATAAGGCTTTTCCTTTTCATATGAAAGGGAGTTCAATCCCATTGACAAATATTAAGCTGTTCAAAAATAATAGTTAACAAATATTAATAAATGAATTAAATTTTGTGGGGAAAATAGTTGCAAGTTGCCACAAATTTGCCACTGTTTGAATTTTTTAGTTTTATAAACTGCACTAACTAATAATAAAAGTTAATAAATGAAAAGGAAACAAAGTTTTGTGGGAACAATGTTAGAAACATAGTTAACTTTGCGACGAAATTGCCACATATACAGATTTGGTGACTATCTTGTCGAAAAATTGTGGGAAAATATATGGTTTTTAATATTTGTCTATAATTTGTGGGAAATTTGTCAAAAAGTTGCCACTGTTTTGAATTTTTTTAGTTTTATAAATTGAAGTAACTAATAATAAAAGTTAGTAAACGAAGAAAAGAAAGTTTTGTGGGAACATTGTTGTAAACATAGTTAACTTTGCGACGAAGTTGCCACAAATATAGGTTTGGTGACTATCTTGTCGAAAAATTGTGGCCAAATTTATGGTTTTTAATATTTGCCGATAATTTGTGGGAAACTTGTCGCCAAAATTAAGTTGTGGGAAATTTGTCAAAAAGTTTTGTAGAAAAAAAACCATTTTTCTAGTAGTGATATTTAATCATGTAACCATTATAATATATCAAAATAATAGGCTAGGGGTTTGCTACAAAGTACTAATTTCCTAAAAAGTGTAAAAAGTCATAAAACATACCCAAAACCCACATATAACAAAATGAAGATTACTAAAACATCATTTATGTGGGTTTTGTTTTGTGTTTTGGATGATAAGGCTTTGATTATTGAATGACAAACATGATTGTGCTTTATGTTGATTAGTATGTTGTGTTTTATATTCATAGTTATACGATAGTGTGTTTGAAGGTTTTATGGACTACTAGGGTTTGAATATGGTGTCTTACTAATCTTCACTCTGTTATTTTTGGGTTTTAGATTTGTTTTATGACTGAAATTATAGTATTTTATGATTTTTTACACTTTTTAGAAAATTTGGACTTTGTAGCCGAATCTCGTCTCAAAATAATAATAATGATAATTATACCTTATTAATATTAGTTGGTAATTGATGATGTACTGTATTACCCTCGATAATTAATAAGGTTTCCCCTAGTGTGTATTTAATAGTGTGTATTTAAGGAAATAATTAGATAGGATTAAATGTTAGGCTCTTATCATATAACATCACAATTTCATCCCCTCTCTCTCCCTTAATCTCGATTTCATTATTCTAAGAACTCCTAACTCCCATCACTCATATACACCCTAAACGGGAAGCAGATCAAGCTAACTATTATGTCTACCTCAATGGCCAGTTTCTAGATGATCTGCTCGCTCGAATGTTGTAACAGGTACACAATTTACATGTTTTTCATTTTGTACTTACAAAACTGATCTACTTGTTCCAATCAGTTATGTTAGTTTTCCGAAATCTGGAATTAAAATGGAAAATACTAAGTTTATTAAAATTCACATTTTTTTATATGTTCTTCTGGATGTAACAGTATTTCTGCATAAACATATATGAATAAAGCTAATTAGTCGGGTTGTATTTTTATGAAAATCCAAAATTTGTTTAAAAGTCGAAATCTACACCCCAAAATATGTTCAAGGTTTCGATTCCAAATGAATATTGTATAAAATTATTCGAAGATGTTCTCAGTGTTCATCATGAAAATTTGAAGAATTATTAATATTTGGATAGATCCATGAATTGGATTGTGTATTTCCTAGTTTTGATTAATTTTTATCCATAATTTTTCTTTTGAAATTTGATATAGTCTATAATAAAAGATTTTGAAATCTTGGATAATTGTTATTAAAGCATAATATTAGGAAACAAGACAATCTCTTATGTTTTCAAAATATTTCATCCTTATCACACTTCAAGTTAGAGATAAATTAGCTATTTTCGAAGATTAATTCACATTAAATGGGAGTTCACGATCTTAAGTCTTCATGAGTTTTAGGAGAACAAAACTACTAAGAGTTCTTAAGTTCTTTGATTTATTTAATTGAAGAATCCCAAAATTATAACCCATTGTCATTTAAGCATCTAATAACCCTATAACCATCAAATGTTTAGGTCATACCTTAAACTTTTTACAACCGTATCATCACTTTGTTTTGTAAGCCCACACTACATTCGCATCTCTTGGGTGCCAATTGAGGAGGATATGAAGAGGGTTAAACCTTGGAGACCGGTCATCGAAAAGGTTAGTTATCTATGTGGAAAGCGAGAACGTTATCAATGAGGGAATGCCATTGAAAAATCCATCCTAGGGAGCTTCCCTCCTACTTCCTATGGATGTTTAAAGCCCAAAAAAAGTTATACATAGGCTTGAAGGCTTCAGAAGGAAGTTTATTTTGGGCAAGGTAGGCAATAAAAGTAAATTGAATTGTGTTGCTTGGAGCAAAATCCAAGCTCCCAAGCGGTTGGGTGGTATCAGCCTATGGGAAGTAAGAAGCCTCAATTGGGCTTTGCTAGAAAAACAGAAATGGAGATATTCAAATGAACCAACACAGCTGTGGGCAACGATAAAGCAACGGTATTGGCGAGCATAAGGTCCCGATGAATAAAACTATGGTTGGGATGTGGAAAGACATTGTTATGGTGGATGAGGACATCCAAAAAGCTGGGATTTCAAACCCAAATCTGCCGGGTTCAGAGCCAGGGGATGGATCGGGTGAGTCGTTTTTAGTTACTCGGTTCCGAAAGATGTGGCAGAAAGAATTGGAGATAGGGTGAATTTGGAAAGGTTTAACTGGCACACATGGGTGCCTAATAAAGTTCTATTCTTTATTTGGAAGCTATGCTTGGGGCGTATTCTGACAACGTCAGAATTAATAAAAGGAGCATAACCGTGACCAAGGATTCTTGTAAGCTTTGCGGGTATGGGGAAGAGAATGTGGACCATTTGGTGGCAGGGTGTGTTATGGTGAAAGCCATTTGTTGGCATATTTTTCTTTGCCTCAAGATTCCTATAAATATGCAGGCGAACACGTTCACTAACTTTCTTGAAGGCTGCGAGATAATACAGTAGTCAAAGCGGTGGAAAAGCTTATGGAAAGCGTTTGTTTTGCGGTTCTGTGGAGAATCTAGAAAGCTCGCAACGAGAAGAGTTTTAAAGGCAGCGCGTTTAGGGTCATGAAAGTGGTGGAAGAGGCTAAAGAGGAGGCGTATTTGTGGCTAAAGCATAGATCCCTGCTCAGAAAGTTAGATTGGAAGAGATGGCGCGACTCCAACGTGAGAGAGATTGTTTTGTTTTCTTCTTGTCAGGATTCCCGACTTCTTGTTGGCCCCTTGTATCGTTTTTATATGATTCATAAAAATATTGCCCTTGGAAAAAAAATCTAGTAATGAATAAAGAAATGTTAATCTTGCGCCTAGTGATTTGTCAAAAACGATGGAGTATTATTAGTTTAACAAGAAAGGAAATGCCTTTGGTCTTCGTCTATGTATTTAGGCATCATTGTTTGTATAATATCTAGTAATAATCTTGTTTCCATCGTTACATTCTCCAGCGAGATAAAACCGAAGTGAGCTTTTAAATAGTTAGGCAGGGGAAAGTGACTACCCATTTTGGTGGCAAAAAACAAACTTTTGTATCACTTGTATTCACCTTAACTTCTCAAATCACATCACACACTCTTTGATATTAACAATTTGGCGACAAAAACCATAGTTTTGTAGGCCTTATAAATATACTTCCCTTAACTTCTCAATCACATCATACACTCTTTTATATTACTGGCTTCTACTTCTTCAGCCAGGCGTTCTTGGCACTCAGATCATAACTCTTCAATATTAACGACTTCTACTTCTTCATCCAGGCGTTCTTCCCTCTCGGATCATAATCCTTCAATATTAATGGCTTCTGCTTCTTCTTCCATGCGTTCTTCTCGCTCAGATCATACAAGGTTTCGTGTTTTTCTAAGCTTTAGAGGTGAAGATACTCGTCATTCTTTTACAGATCATCTCTATGCAGCTTTAAAACGAGCAGCAATTCATGCGTTTAGAGATAATGATTATATCGAAAGAGGTAGAGATTTGTTGCCTGAAATTGTCAACGCAATCAAAAATTCAAGGGCTTCGATTATTGTATTGTCAAGAAACTATGCCAAATCCAGTTGGTGCCTTGAAGAGCTCTCGTTGATCCTCGAACAAAAGAAGAACTACAATCATTTCGTCTTGCCAGTTTTTTACCATGTTGATCCATCAGATGTCAGGAACCAGCGACGGCGTTTTGCCATTAAAGCGAGTGAAGAAACTGAAGGGAAAAAGTGGACAGAAGAGAACGTGAATAGGTGGAAGTTAGCCCTAACAGAGGTTGCTAATATGACTGGCATGGTTGCTTCAGGGTATGATTTTAATATTCAAGCTTTATACAGCTGTTTTTCAATTAATTATGATCAAATAGGCATATTTTTTCCTCTTATGCAAAGAGAAGCACACAATGATTAAATGATAACTTCATAATCACATAAATTTGTTAATTAGTAGCTGCAGGTAGAATATCATGCTTGCTAAAGCAATTTTATTCAAATTTCATGCTCTGAAGTAGCAATTTTTCTGCAGCTCCGAAACAGAGTTTATTGCACATATTGTTGACAAGATCGACTATGAACTAGATTTGAAACTTATTAGTACTCCAGCTCATCTAACCGGAATGGAGACCCGAGCGAAAGATATAAATTCGTGGTTGAGAAATGAGCACTCCAGTACAACTAATGTTCTAGCAATTTGTGGAATGGGAGGTGGTGGCAAGACTACACTTGCCCAATATGTATACAACTCAAACAAGCTCAACTTTGAAAGCAGTTGTTTTCTGGAAGATATTGGAAAGCACTTCAAAACTAATGGTTTGCTTGAGCTACAGAAACAACTTCTCACAGACATCTTAGGCAAGGAGAAAATAATATCTGGGGTTTCAGAGGGTACAACTATGATCAACAACGCCCTACATATGAAAAAAGTTCTCATAGTCCTTGATGACATTAATGAATTCGGCGAGTTGGAAAATTTACTTGGAACAAATTTCAACGTTACACAAAGCAAGATTATAGTAACAACTAGGTGTCTAGATATACATTTAGGGTTTGAGTCCCTATCTTGGAGGTGCCATGTACACCAAATAAAATTGCTGGATGATCATGAATCATTAGAGGTATTAAGTTACCATGCCTTCAAATCCAAACTTCCCTTGGAAGATTTTTGGGACCTTTCGGTACAAACGACCAAATATTGTGGTGGAAATCCACTAGCTCTTAAGGTTTTGGGCTCTTCTCTAATTGTTGGTGCGGACGACCCACGAGAAAGAAATAGCATAGAAGAAAGTTGGAAAAGTAGGTTGAATTCACTATGTCCAGTGAAAGGAGATGTTGATCGAAATATCCAAAGTGTACTAAGAAAAAGCTTCGACTCCTTGCCACATGCCAAGTATAGAGAGTTGTTTCTATATATTGTTGTTTTCTTTATTGGCGAAGATGAGGATTATGCCGTTAAGATAATGGAGGATAACTGGCATGCAAAAGCTGGCATCAGGATTCTTATCAATAGATGCCTTCTAACAGTTTCACCATATAAGAAATTGATGATGCATCAACTGCTTCAAGATATGGGAAGAAATATAATTCGTAAAGAGTCGATTGATCATGTTAGAGTCTGGTGTAATGAAGAAGCTTATCGTGTGTTAATAAAAGGAGACGTAAGATGGTTCTTCTAAGTTATCCATAAGATTACTTTTCATTTCAAAACCACCTTTCAACTATCTTGATCTCTTTTTATGGCTTTCTTTGTAGGATTCAGAAAAAATTGAAGCTCTTACACTTGACGCACGGTTTATCCCAAAAGGGACAAAGGTAAGCCAATGAAGTGAACTATTGTGTGGTAGCTTATGAGATGATAATAAAATGGATTATCTGTAGACCATAACTGTCATACAACACCATGACTAAGAAATGTCAATTTAAGAACTTCATGATTGATGCTTGTCAAATGTGTTAGATACACATTTTAAAGTTTGGTGCATTTACCAGATAGATGTGGTATGCTAATTATGTCACTTCATGCTAAATTCGCAGGTATCATCCATTAAAACAGCTTCACTTGCAAAGTTGCATAAACTAAAACTGCTCCGGCTAAAATATGTGAAACTTGTTGGGGACTACAAGAATATTCCAGAATTAAGATGGTTGTGCTGGCATGGATGTCATTTGAAAACAATACCCTCAGGATTATTAATGAGCACACTCTTAGTGGCTATAGATATGACTAATGGAGACTTGGAAAAGTTTGAACCGCCCACGGTAGGAATTAAACTTTCAGTACAGAACATGTTCTTTTAGATAGTCTATAATATTTTAGATGGACTTCATATGAATGTACTTTCATAAAACAAATTTGTGTTTGTGGAACAGGAACTTAATTCGCTGAAAGTTCTAAATCTTACATCGTGTTACAACCTTGTGAGTATCCGCAAGTTTTGTCGCCTCCCTAATCTTCAAACACTGATTCTTTGGTGTTGCAGCAATCTGACTCATGTTTGTAAAACCATAGAAGGCCTTGAGAATCTTTCTCTGTTGAACTTGGCACAATGTAAAGCTCTGTGGAAAGCTTCATGGGGTAAGAAGCTTCTTAATCAACCGTTGTTCTCCTTTCCACATTCGTTAAAGGTTTTGTTTCTCGATGGAGGAAATCCCATGTATCCCCTTGAACTTTGTTTCTCGTTCAATGGGCCATTATATGGAATGAGTTTAAGTTGTAATCTGTTTGAGTCCATACCCAGTAACATTGATCTTAGTGTACTTCGGGTTCTCAACTTGACTTCTTGTAAAAGGCTAAAGTCCATTATGAATCTCCCAAGTACGCTGGAGGAGTTGTATACATATAACTGTATATCACTGGAGAAAGTAACATTCCAATCCACTCGTTTCAGTCTACGGAAGTTTGATTATAGAGGTTGTTTCAGATTGTCTGAAGTTCAAGGCCTTTTTAAATTAGTGGCCATAGAAGAACTCGACGAAACAGATCTGAGACATATGAAACGGATCAAAGAATATCAAGATCATAAGTTGGACATGGTTGGTGATGAGATTACTAAAGGCCGAATTTGGCATTTCCAGGTTGTGTCTCAAATATTTGTATTTATGTCTCATTTGGAAACTGATTGATCTACAGCTAACTGGAATTTTTTTTATTTTTTTTTTTGCAATTTGCGTGTCATAGATGCTGTATGAATATGGTATAAGGAGCACCTATCTGCAAGGAATAAAAGATCAAAGCATGATGGCATTTGAGTATACATCAACATATGAGTATACATCAGCATACGATTCCTTGTCCTTCCATGTGTGTTTGCATCAAAAGAAACACAAGATCCAGGGATTACAAGTATGTATTTTATATAGATTATTAGGATCTGAACATAAAGACAGGTGGCCTTTGTTTATCCATATCAGCAACATATCAAAGGATCTTACTTGGATATACAACCCTATGGTGTATTGCAAACCCAAAGTTGATGAAGATGTTGCATGGTTAAGTTATTGGCCAATTGGCAACATGTTAGAGGATGGCGACGAAATCTACGTGCATATCACGGTGCAGAGAGGAATGAAAGTAAGCAAATGTGGTGCCAGCCTTGTGTATATGGATGAAGGTGAAGTACAGCAACAAGAAAACTTGGAAAACCCCAGGATGAAAATGGAAGTTATTGGAGGAGATCTCTCTGAATTTCAGCTGACCTCAGGAACGTACTATCTTTGTCGCCGTGATTTCTTCAAGTCAAAGTCCCCTGATGAGATACAGAGATGGTTCGGTGAAACCTTTCCATATAGAGGTAAGTTCTCGTACGAAGTAATTATGGATACTATTAAGCTCCATATATTGATAAATAGTCATACTAATCACACGTTCTCATAGAGTTACAAGGATGGAGAAAATCTTATCAGTCACAAGATTTGGATACATCATGTATGCTACTGAACCATGTCCCAGAGCGTCATAGAGACACCCTTTACAAAGTAAGTATATACTTTGATCTTTCTTGTTGGCAGGAATCACCACTAGTTATTTGTATTTGACTGGGACGGACCTAGGTAGAGCCCTGGGTGGGTGGGCGCACCCCTTGAAAAAAATAGTGTATTTTATAGGGCAAAACCCTATCGCACCCCTTGAAAATTTGGTTAAACTCCTCGTTCGCACCGTTTGAAAATATTTTCTGGGTCCGCCATGCCACTGGTATTTGATACAAATTTTCCATACAAGCTTCTTAAATCCATGACCAAAATGTAAGTTTTTTTAATTTCCCTGATAGAACTAGTTTTTTTTCTTCTTTTGTTTGTCTGTATATTGTAGAGAATTTGGCTGGGATACTTTAATAAGGAAAGTGATATACGCAAGATAAAGAAGGAGGTATCTAGCCTCGTTGGAGTTGACTTTGCTATATTCTTCGCAAGCTTGTTGTATACAGATAAAAATATACTATATGTATTGGGCAGCGTTGATTCCATGGCAGTGGAAGCCTGTGTGAGGGAATTCGAAACGACCGTAAGGATTGTAAACGTTAATTACAAAGTAAATAATCTTCATAAGCTCTACCACAATGAAGTTAAGGGAAAGATTAACGCTTTCATTAAATCTTTAGAAAACAGAAAAATTGAATTCCCTTGTTGCTAAAATCACCGATGGAGGGGATTGAAATTGTTATATTTATCTTCTGAGACAACTGTACTGAAGCATTATTAGTGAAACTTATCATCTATTGCCATGCTTTTTTTTATTTTAGAAACCAAATGTAGTCTCCATTGTCTTGAACAATTTGTCTACACCCGTAGTCAAGACAAAAGAAATATTCACGTATTTGACAATCAACTAAGACCTTATTCGGAGCAACGATGTTGTCAAATGAGAACGGGTGTAGACTGTAGGGGAGGAGCTAGGGGAATGTGTTTTTTACTTTTTTTGCTATAACTTTTAATTATAATAACAGTTATTTATCAATAATTTGCTATGTTAAAAACTTAAAACGGTCCTACCACTCAGCAAAAAAAGTGCTGGCTTAAATATTTTGTTATTGCAAACTACCAAAGGTTTTTAAAATGATACTAACCCTAAGTTTCATAACATAATACAACATGTGGTTATCGCTACCCACTTCATGATGCGGGCCCAAGTGTGGAGGAGCGGGCCATGTTATATTTGGAGGCCCAAGATCGCGTGACAAATAGGGCTTCACTAAAATGGTTTTAACTTGGGCTACGGGGGTCCGTTTTGGGCGTGCGACCAGTCAAAACGATCATGAGGAAAAATCCCATTTTGCTGCAAACGGCCTTCGGCGGTTTGGGTGGACGTTTGGGCCCAAAAAAAGCTTATTTCTATGAGTATTTTTCATTTTTATGTTTTTTGGGCTTTTTGCCAACTTTTGTTTTGTTTTAGTTTTTGGCCCGAGTGTATTTTGGGGCCCGTTTCGAATTTACGACTATATTTATATGATGGTTATGAAGTGATAATGATCAGATTTCAGTTTTGGAAAAAAACAGTTTTTCACTTCAAATTCCGTGCCCTTTGGGTTGAATTTTGAGGTTGGGACAAGTTCATCACGGGTATTCGTAGAATCAACGTGATTGATCTTACTTATCGTTTCTACTCTACATCACTTCACCACTAGAAAATTGGCCATTTTGTTATGGAGTTTTCTGGCAGAAAAATGTGTTGCAAATTTCGATAAAATTGCGACGCAATTTTGACGTCAAAAATCCCTAAATTTTGAACAAAATTGCGACACAACAATGACAAAAACTGAAAATACCATCAATTTGTCACAATTTCATTGTAAATTTGTCAAATTTTTGTAGGTTCTGCTTATGATATTGAATAATATATTTCTTGTTGTAAATGTGTAACAAGTGTGGAATCTAAGTAAACACAGAAACCGAAGCAAGATATGATCAATACACAATAAGATATACTAAAAAATTTTGGTATATTGATTTTGACAGAGTTCGACACAAGGTTTACAATGAATAGCTCTCCATTCTATGTTCTAGGGTGTTAGTAACAAATGACAACCTGTTGTGTATTTATACACAAACACAACAGGTCCAAACGACACCAACAACAGCAGAACAACATACTCACACCTTTGTCGTTTGTTACATACAGACAACACCCCATGTTGTTTGGAAAGGGCATGTCGTTTACAATTGGGTTGGCCAAGCCAAACGACATGAGGATGTCATTTGAATTTGGTCAACCTTACACAAAATCAAACAAAAACAACGTTTAGCATTTATACAAAGACCGAAACGAATACATATTAAAAGATTACACGCTACAGACATTAATGCATCAACAAACTACCCCTTGGATGTAGCTTGTAGTCTTCTGTCTTCAGTTCTTCGGGTTTTCCAAAAGATTGTGATGAGCCAATGTTCAAACACTCCCTGAGTTGATCCCATAGTAGAAGAAGCATACTCGAAAAACTATCTGAAACTTTAATGCTTGAACCATATCTATGTCTTCATAAAAGATCTCGTTGTTGAATAGCGTTTGGATATCTTTCTATGACATGTTGACGATCCACATACAATCTGGTATCCGGAAGTTCGGAGTATCATCTTTAAAAACAATCACTGCTTCACTTGTGTTAGAATCATAGCACCACAACTTCATGTTCCCTAGAAAGTCTTGTTGCATCTTCATTAAAGGAATCTTCTCCTTACTCACGGCTTGTAGAGCTCATCTTTCCAACCTATCCGTTTTTCCATCATGGTCTTCTTTGCAAACAGGTTGACACCAAAATCATCAGTACGATTGATAACACCAATACGAGGAACAACGGGTACGCCGTAATGTGGTAGAGAGAGGATGCTTAACAGAGAATCAAAGTATTGGATTCCAGATTCCCTCTTAATCTCTACAAAGTGTAATTCTTTCACAAACATCCAGATGAGAATACTTCCCTTTGACGAATGCAATCATCCATTCTTTACGCTTCAGTGTCATCAAGATATGTAATATCGCTACACAATGTAACTCCATGTATTAAGCCTTGACTGGGAGGAGTTGCTAGGTATAGGATGGCTTTTGACATATGCAATCATCCACTATTTATGCTTCTTTTCCCCGTTCGGCTGGAGAAAGAGTATCATCAGCTGATGTATCTTGTTCCTTCTTTTCTCATGGATATCTTGTTAAGTTAAGTTTATCATTGTTTCATCAATAGGATCCATCTCTTGATCATCTTCCTTGACATACTTCTCGGGATTGTATCATTCGTCTTCAAATTCAATCTCTTCAGTGTCATCATCTGTGATGTCACTTACAACAGGAATGTATTGTATGTTGGCATCATCAATCTCATGCATCTTATACAAAGCTTCTCACTAATCCTTAGTAAACCCATGCACACACTCCCCTTCTTCAAGTGGTTCACCCGTAATAGCATAAGCCTCATGCACTAAAGGCATAGACGTAATGTAATGCCCAATTTCTCATGCGAAAAAAAGCAAATATTAAACAATGTAATTTACAACCAAATTTAATCTTTTGTACATTACTTGAAAATTTAAACAAAAGTTACAAGATATCCATTTAAACACTAGTTAGAAACCTTCCATCACTTTATAAAACTATAAAACACAAATCTTGAGATGATTTAATAACTAAACTTTAATTACATAATAATCAAAATGTTTTGACCCGTTTGGGTAAACTAACTCTGGAAGCGTGTTGAGAGCAAAGTAGAGTGTGTGTGTTTACTTCGAGCTAGCAATCCCTTTAAAGCATAGATTTTCCTACAACCACAACTCGACATTAAGTTAATATAATGAATCTAACATGGAATTCAAACTTCTAGCAATCATGATAACCATCCAAAAACTTATTTGGAAACTATACTATTTCTACTTTTCTTTCTCTTTTTGTGTTTAGCTTCCACTGTTGGACCCGATAGAATCGGGTAAAGCTTAATCATTCTATGTCAGCATTCTCATTAATTCGGTTGATCCGTTCATAAAATTTCATAACGGGTCAATTGCCCGACCATTCTTTGAAATATCATTCTTGTTCGTTTGACCCGCTCACATCGGGTCATTTTCATGACCATTCTTTTACATATCATTCTAGTACATTGACCCGTTCATAACGGGTCATTTTCATGACCATACTTTTACATATCATTCTAGTTCATTTAACCCGTTCATAACGGATCATTTTCATGACCATGCTTTTACATGTATTACAATCATTACAAAATATAATATTAAGCATTGCTACAAATAAGACTTTAATTGTACAAGTACCGGATCAACTGTATGACCATATTAAACATTTCACTATTGTCCGTTGATCCATTCATACCAAATCAAGTGTATGACAATATTAAACATTTCTTTCTAGTTCATTGACCCGTTCGTACCGGATCAAAAATATGACCATATTAGACATTTCACTATAGTCCATTGACCCGTTTATACCGGATCAACTGTATGACCATATTAAACATTTCATTCTAGTTCGTTGACCCGTTCATACCGGATCAACTGTTTGACCATATTAAGCATTTCTTAGTTCGTTGACCTGTTCGTACCCAATCAGCTGTATGACCATATTAAACATTTCACTATAGTCCGTTGACCCGTTCATACCGGATCAACTATATTACCATATTAAACATTTCATTCTAGTCTGTTGACCCGTTCGTACCAGATCAACTACTTCACCATATTAAATATTCCGTTCTAGTTCATTGACCGTTCGCAATGGGCCTATTACATGATCATTCTTTATTGCATTACGAATACAACAACATATATCAATAAACATTACTACAAGTAAAGTTTAATCGTACAAGTAACATACCTCGGTCTTGTGAGCCTTGAGGTTTCCGGTTGCTTGAACTTTCTTCTTTCACGCCTATATTCAACACATTTATTCTTTAGTTCTAACGAATCCATTCCGTACAATGTTTTCTTACACTCAAATCTTAAACATAACCAAAAATAGTCATAATTCACACATTTACCAACTAATGCATTTCATTGAGCACTTGGTGCGCAACGATCTAAATGCTTGGAATCTACAATTGATTATATAATTTATTCCTACATAATATCTCACTTATACCCATTATCACAAGAACAGTGAACAATAATCATTTCTATAATCATGATGATTTGTTAACATAAATTTTATCTATTACTTTATAATCTATGATCTTAACCCATAACCCACTTCATGATTCATGGCGATTTTCTATAATTTACATATACCCATCAATTCATACAAATTAGCAATCACATATATTTCCTAACAAGAGTTCCATGGCATTTTACATCTGACACATATAGTATAACCACTTTCACATCTTCTCGTGACATCGAAACTTCACAACATCACAAATTATGACTTACCTCTTGTTAGACAAGCTTCGTTGATTCTAATTAGTGTTCATGCATAAGATTAGTGTTGATTTGCCCTTTCAATTTGTTAGATTTTGGGCTCTTGATCAAGATGAAGCTCTTGCCCTTTCTCCCTCTTTCTAAAATACGCACACACACATACCCACTTCTACACTTTCTTTTTCTTTAATTTAGTTGCCATTTATTCACATTTAGCCCTTCTAGTTTAGTTCATGTTTCTCCTTCCTCCATAATGTTATTTTACCTCATGTTAAAAGTTAATAATAATAATAATTAATAACTAGGTTAAATTTTTTTATTTTAGACATCATACTTGATGCTAGAGTGCTCTAAACATGATAAACAGCATGGTCACAATATCTAAATTTTTGGGGTGTTACACATATCACCTTGACTCCCCCTCAGATGCGAATCCCATGGATTTGTCACTAAGCCTTTTAGTTCTTACTCTGCACACCACAACCGGAGCTTCAACTTCTTCATCACCTTCAAAATCAAACCGCGTATTTTCTTCATCAATGTCCTCAAGCTCATTGATCTCACCTATTTACCTTTCATTTGCAGCCTTTAACTCGTTGATCTGAAGCCGTTGTTTAATGAGCATACCTCGGTTTTGTCTAACAGTTTGGCTTGTAACTTCACCTAGCTGGTGGATCAACATCTCAATCTTCTCACTATAGATCATATATGCAACCTTCTTCTTCTTCAGTGGGCAAATTAACCTTTACCAGTTAAATGTGGTTATTGGACAGGTAGAGGTGATACTAGTTGAGTCTTTTGTTTAGTTGTTTCTAGAATTTGTGGTTCTTGAAGTTGAACTGTCGTGGTTTCGGGAGCCTTAGGGATTGGACCTTGAAAAGCTGAACATCTTCAAGTGACAGGCCAATATGTTATATTGTTGGATGAATTATTGCTTCTGCAGTTGTTGGGATGGTTATAGGTTCGGTTTACCTACCAGCAGTGGTTGTTTCACCAAACCACTGTTGTTTCACCTTTCCTGGCCCTTTTGCCTGAACCTGGTTATTGTGCTGGATTTTTACCTTTTCTTTATTTCTCCTATACTTCTTCCGATGGTGGTACGTAATCTTCCTCAACCTCGTCACCCGTAGGTTTCTTGATCTTTCAAAATCTTGTTGCACCATGTTCGTCGACGTACTTCTCGTACCCTAGTTCTGGAAGTTATCATCATCATCCAAATCATGATCTTTATCATCACCTTTCTCATCACCCTTATTTTCATCTTCGGCATCACAGCCATCATCTCCACCTTCATCTATCACCATTGACTTCTCTTTTCGTTTCTTACCACCACCTTCTTCTTCCTCTTTTCATTTATTCTCAATAAAGCCTCAAGAACAATTTCTTCATTGTCAGAATCACTCCCGGTGTGTCTCCATTTATCATCAGCCAGAGCCACATAGTCAACATTACCCATAAAAGTTATCATCTTCCATTGCACAGTACCTTCATTGTATTTGCTTTTTGTCTTCAGCACTTTCGACGTATCAGCTTTCATCGTACCAATCTGTTAGGATCTGAGTTTGATACTTGTCAATTTATTCAAGTTAAAACATGCAATTATGATTGTAATACAAATAATAAATTCACAAGTAGGAAGATATCATCAACAACTCTTTTTCAATAGAATCAAATGATTACAAAAGTTTTACAATATGATTCTACAATCTCCCCCTCAGGATCACTCACAGATCTGTTTGTACAAAAGAGAATGTGTGTGAAGTAATGAAAAGATCTTTAACAATTGGGATCTATTTATACTAAGTACAAACGTATGTTTGTAATTGGCTAACATCAACCCTATAGTGACATATAACGTTCTTAACAGAAAAGATTCCATAGATGTTTGCAACATATGTGGAAATCAAACATTTGAACTAACTATGCTAAACATTGTTAATTAAGCTAAATATGGTTACATTGGGAAACATCTGTTTAATCTAACTATCCTCTGTTTCTTTGTTCCAAACATTTGTTTGGCCAGACAGATGTTTGGTATTCATGAACAGACATTTGCTTCAACAGACTTTAGGGCTTGAACATACCTTGCTTCTTCATAAACAATGGTTCCAAGGCTTCAAACAAATGTTAACTAGTCTTCAACAGATGCTCTGATTTAGGTGTTCAAGATTCACTATCTTTGGGAGGAAATTGCTTCATCAACTGTTTACTTCTTGATCTATTGTTCATTTTTTGGCTTTTGAATATCATCTTTTCTTTTGTAGGTCCAACAATCCCTCCCTATAGAACAGATTATACCAAAACAGATGTTTATTTGATCAATCTTTATTTCTCATCAACTGTTCTCTGATTTGTCCTTTGAATTGTAATTCAAAGTTCAGAGACTCATGTCTTCTGGATACCTTTCTAGTGAAAGAGTTATCAGGTCTTGTAGATCATCAATTCTTAGTCCCGAGTCACTTTTTATTGAAATCTTTTGCACCCCATTGGCCCTGAGCAATGTCAATACATGGGTATCTTTGTTTAATTTCCATTTTAGAAATTTGAGGCCAAGGGGATTTGCTAGGACTAGAGTTGTTACTAATGAGTTTGGGGACACAAGTCTTCCCATGATGATATCAGCTAGATCTTCTCTCATGGCTTGATCCTTCTTTTCAAAATTTCTTTTGAGAAAGTTCCTTGCAACTATTGAGATATTTCTTATTGATGAAATCTAAAGGTTCAACCAAGGTTTTTTATAGGGAAGTCTAGTTGATCATATTCTAGATTTTGGGGTATAAAGGGATCCTTTTCTCTTTTGATTTCAAGCTTGTAATTCAAAGTTCAGAGACTCATGTCTTCTGGATACCTTTCTAGTGAAAGAGTTATCAGGTCTTGTAGATCATCAATTCTTAGTCCCGAGTCACTTTTTATTGAAATCTTTTGCACCCTATTGGCCCTGAGCAATGTCAATACATGGGTATTTTTGTTTAATTTCCATTTTAGAAATTTGAGGCCAGGGGGATTTGCTAGGACTAGAGTTGTTACTAATGAGTTTGGGGACACAAGTCTTCCCATGATGATATCAGCTAGATCTTCTCTCATGGCTTGATCCTTCTTTTCAAAATTTCTTTTGAGAAAGTTCCTTGCAACTATTGAGATATTTCTTATTGATGAAATCTAAAGGTTCAGCCAAGGTTTTTTATAGGGAAGTCTAGTTGATCATATTCTGGATTTTGGGGTATAAAGGGATCCTTTTCTCTTTTGATTTCAAGCTTTTTTATAGTTTTCAAGGGTTATTGACTCATCCTATTTTGCCATTGTCTTTATGGTTCCCATGTTTGCTACAACCAACTCTTCCTTCATTCTTCTAATCATCATTTGGTTCTTCTACCATTCTTCCGGTTCGGGGGTGAAGGGTTGATATCAGGAAATAGCTTTAACACTTATTGATCCTATGAGAGTTACTGATGGTGAGGGATGGCTAACGAGGATCTCACGGAAAAGTTCAGGTTTAAATTGGCTACTTGAAAGCTTACAAGAACTGATTATATGTTAAAAGTTTGTTGGTTTCATGGTTTAAACATATTAAAATTTGTGTTATGTTAATTTTCAAGTTATGTTATTATATGTATGGTGAATATATATCAGGCTTTATAATTATTTTGGTGATTTTCCTGCAACTTTTAGCAGAAAAATCTAGAATTTCCAGCTTTTTAATTTTTTTTAAATATTCCATTGCAAATGTGCTAAAAAAAAGAGACTTTTTTAATTGTTTTATGCAAATGTGTTGCTAACTTTACTAATAGAAAAACTTATTTTGGTCAAAAAAGTTTCGCAAGTTAAAATGGAATAATTAGGGAATGGCGTAAGGAATATGTCGCAACACCATATTTCCGTATTGAACATTTTTTTTAACGGGAAGGAACGACGTGTCAACCACCGTGACACGGGGCGCTGTGGTCAAGGTCGACTACTCGACTTCCGCCAACCCCTTGGCTCTCCCAGATGCGTGGAAACCCGACCTCCACCCGCCCGAAGGCACGACAGTGGAATAATCGGTAAAACTTAGCCTCCCATCTAAGACGAACTGGCGCCACCCGTATTCTCATTCACCTAGATGCCGCAGAAAATAATAGGAAGAGTGGAAGTCGAACCTGGGTCACAAGGAACACCAAATTTTTCCCCAGCCACTCAACCACTACCTTATTGGCGTATTGAACATTGCTTAGTAAATGGTTTCGAAAGTCATTTTCTAACATTAAAATTTTGTCGCAAATACGTAGTAAATCTGAATTTACAACATATTTATGACTGAAAGCACGTTGGAAATAACCTAATTTCTAGTTGAGCTTATTTTTTTACTTTAAAGCGAATATGATATGCATATTATGTAAATGTGAGAGAGAAAAGACGTGGTGTAAGTAGAAGAGAACAGAATATAGTGATGTGCTTTTAAGCTCACAATTTACTTGGTTCTTAATTATATGTGTTATATATCTACACTATCACCAAGCTAAATCCCCCTAAACAATCATAAAAACCTACATATGTGTTACTTCAGTATAGTATATTAATTTTCAGGTTTCACATGTTGGTATGTTATATGAACTTCACATGTCGGTATGTTATAATAACTGACTTGGATTCTTTAATTTACTCTCGTGCACTTAAATATGATTTACCAACTCCATAACTCTATTATTTTAATTTTTTTTTTACTTTCTAACTTACATATCATCTAATCCTACTCCTTAATTTACATTTTTGGACGGTAATTAGAACCCTTAGATCGTACGGTGTGGAGTGGCTTGAACTTGGGGTGTTATTCGACACGTCAGCGTGCATCGAAAACAGGGTGAGAGAAGGGGCATGGAATAGTGGCGTTATTCGACACGTGGCACCTAGTTTTTGTTATTATTTTATTATTCAAAAATTTTTAAAAACTATTAAATTTAAATAAAAAACATTAATATAAATTGCATAAACAATATAAATTTAAAAATTACATAACCCTAAAATAAAACTACCTAAACTTTTCATCGTCTTTGTCTTCGTCAAGGTCGTGTCATGGAACGCTCCAGATGTAATTCTACCAAATCCGCTCGAAGATTGTGATTCGTTGTATTGTCTTTAATTTCTTGTAAGTTCTCTTGATCACTTAATTCTACGGAGTATGGTTGACTCGCATCCTTATAATACTCGCAAATTGCACGTCCCTAATCCTTCAAAATCATGTTATGTAAAATAAGACACACGTACATTACATTACATTAAATTTCGAATTTTAGGTTTTCAAAATGTGCCATTTTTTCTGCAAAACACCAAAAGCTCGTTCAATATCTTTTTGTGCTGCCATTTGAGCACTGTTAAACTTACATCTCTTTTCGTCTAACTTTGTTCCCCGTGTAAATGATTTCACAAACACGGCCTAATCCGGGTAAATATTGTTCGTTAGATAGTAACCGTATTTATACTCCGCACAGTTAACAAAAAATAGAACCTTTTGGTCCAACACCGTTCATATGGTCGTTGAAAATAGATGATTGATTAAGAATATTTAAATCGTTATTTCCGGTAGGCATACCAAAGAATTCATGTCAAATCCAAAGATCTTGAGATGCAACCACTTCAACTATCATAGTCGGTTTTTTATGAAATCCACTAATATGTTTCCTTGCCCACTATGTTGGACAATTTTCCCCCTCTCATTTCATACAATCCAAACTACGGATCATCCCAAGGAAACCGTGTCGCTCATTATGAGCCTCCAAAAGTTGTTGTATGTCACCAAAGTAGGTTTTCTCAAATATTTTTTTAAATATAGTTCAACGACATACTCACACAATAATGGAGGCTTTCCCTCGCCACCCGTTATGAGCCTTGACATTTTTATATACTCATCCATAATGTCGGAAGCCGTCCCATAAACCATTTGTCAAAGCGCGTCCATGACTTTTTGCAACGTGCTAAATCCTAGACTACCACACGCATCTTTTCTTTGTCGAAAAAACTCATACTTATTTAATAAATCGTTTGATATTCTAAGAAATGATTCATGACTCAAACAAAAGCGACGCCTAAAAGTACAATCATCATAAGTCGGGTTGGGTGAAAAATAATCACTTACCAATAAATCATGTGTGGTGACTTTGTCGCGTGCTATGTATTCCCCCCCCCCCCCCCCTGAAATTCAGGAGCACTCTTCGTCTTCCATTATAGTTTCAACCACTTTTTGAACCGATTTAATAAAAAGTGTTGGTCCCCGTCAGACCATGAGATAAAATAAAGTTCTCAAGCTCAGACGACAAAGAAAAAGAACACGAGGAATTTGAGCCTTACATTTTTATAAAATTTTATAATAATTGGAAGAGAATATATATTTGGGAAGAGATAAATGGATGTTTGGGTGTGTGGTTTCTAAAAAATGGGGTGAGTATGTTAAAAAATGCACAGTTTCGACCCGTTCTTGCTCCCGAATTCCGTTTTCGTCGTCAAATTATGCAATAATTTATTTTATAATTAAAAATAAGTTTTTTACACCTAAAATTGAGGAGCACTCTTCGGATAGTGCGAGTTTAAATGGTGTCCAATGTTTCGCTTTCGGATTTTCAGCATTTTAACTATCCGAATTTTATCATAAACTATTAAAATTCATAGTAAAGACAAACTAATATCCAATATATTTATTATGATTAAAAATCAAGAAATATATCCAATATTTTAATCTGGTGCCACCTACTTGTGCGTTCAAAGCATTGCGTAACAGCTGTGTTTGTAACGCGTGACTCGAATTTCTAAAAGAGCTTAAGTAGCTTGTGAAGAACTAATTATTTAAAATTAAGTCTAAAATGCATTAACACTTTGAAAGATGATTAAAATTCGTTTGAACGTTAACCCAATTTTGTCGGTTATCACGTGAGTAACTATGAAGCAAGTAAACTGTCACACCCAACAAAATCAGAGTCGGTGTAATCTAATTTGTATCTTGATTGCACAACGGAAGTATTTAATGCTAAAACTTCTAGAAAATGAATGCCCACTAACTACTCGAATCCCCATGGGTTCTCATATTCCAACCGTGCCATAATCTGAAAATGTAACTTGAGAAAGAAACATGCAAAAAATCAACATAAAGTTGGTGAGTTCATAGTTTGTTTGAAAGATTCGAAATAAATGTTTTTGATAAATGGTTCAAGTAATGTTGAGAAAACGTAACAAAACAATTTTCTTTGGCATATATATTGAAAACCTTGTGTTTATAAAAATTGTATACCCGTCAATGTCCCCGTACGACAAAGACAACATGCCCGCATGAGCCTATAACCAACCCCGTGCTAGAGAGTGCCTCGCCGAACCGTTTACTCAAAATGGTAGACTAGCAGGCAGTTATAGTTCCGATGTGTAGCGAGGACTTCACTATACGGTTTTAAGAACCCTACGGCCCATACAATTGAGTAGAGGACAATCCAGTCCTTGTGTTCATAAGCAGGACAAACCGGTCCCCTTATTTGTATGCTATATAAACCGGACTCGTTGTTCGTAAGCAAGACAAACCAGACCCCTTGTTTGTATGAAGGACAAACCAATCCCGTTGTTCGTAAACAGGACAAAACAGTCCCCTTATATGTATGCAGGACAAACCAGTCCCGTTGTTCATAAGCAGGACAAACTAGTCCCCTTATTTGTTTGCAGGACAACCCAGTCCCGTTGTAACTTGGACTATCTCATCACTAGTCATGAAACTCATGCATGTCTTGAAAATACGCGTATGTTTTGTAAAACAGGTATCTTTAGCATAAACCTTTCGTAAACCATTTGAGTTTATTAAAATTAATTTCCAACATGATTTAGAAATATGAATTTTCATCCATCGAGATATTGTGTACTTTTGCAAAACGTGCATATCTTTCCACCTCGAAAACATTTATAAAAATGTAAAACCGTTAAAACTGGGGGTTATGAACTCACCTCGATATCAAGTGCACGACTAGCATAATATGATCCAAAATTTCATTTCCAAAATGTAACTCGCTAGCATGCAATCTATAACATTCCAATCAAGTAATAAACTTATAAGGTTCTATTAAAATGTAGGTAAACTACGTGTCACCGAACTCTACCGAATCATTAACTAATGATTCAATGGGAAGATGTTGTTAACTTGATGGAAATGATAATGATACACTTGTTTAATCCAATTTATGATCAGTGAGGAATACTATGTCTTGGGAATATTTAGTGTTCAAGAGATTTAGAATATATATTTCTATAAAAATATAAATATATTTATAAGATTGTGTTAGTCATCTCGGATGGTAGCACGTGTATGTAACAAGTATTTGTATAAAAATAATACAAGTTATAGACTCGTATAATGTATCCACGCTTTTCCCGAATAGTCGTCATATACTTTGATGAATAATAATACGACTTGTCTTAGTGTTTCATAAGATGTAGACACACACACACACACATATATATATATATGCCAACATAAGTGCATATGTATTCATACGTCCTGTAGCCGAAATAATACTACCGAGTCTCGTGAATAATTATCAAAATAATTATATAGTGAGATGCTTGTGAAATCGTACGGTAATATGTCATATACCATTTAGACGTTTGTAATATGTCTTATACTATTTAGATGTTTGAAATAAATATAAATTATTATATTTATTTATTTTATAAAGTTTTCGAGTCATAGAAGTTGAAAATAAATATAACTAATTACATTTATTTTACATAAGACTTTCGGGGTTCTAAACGTATGGAATAAATATAGATAACTATAGTAATTTTATATAAATTTCAGAGTCCGGTTAACTTATAGACCACGTTCGTTGAAAAGTTATCAACTTGTTTTGCGAGTTAAAAAGAATCGTCAAAAATAAATATACACTTATATTTATTTTTATAAAATACTTTGAATCACGACAGGTTTCATATTACGGATTTCCACGAAAAAACGGGCAGAGTTTCCTCTGTTTTTTGACGATCCCGACAATACAAGTTGTCGTTATATTTTCAAAGCTCAACAATTCAATGTAAACAATATATGTATATTCTATGGTATCTTCTAAACGTCATATATATATATATATATATATATATATATATATATATTATAGAAATATCGGTTAGGTTTTTAAATTAGTATTGGATTTTTTAATAGTATGAATGCACAAGTACACCCACCTTAATAGTTCACTCGAAAGCTATTATTTGTTCACTAGTCGGGTCGGTTTGATCCCGATTTCTCGTTTAATTATTATTTATATAAACACTGTATTATATTTTGTGTCGTTAAAAATTTATCAATTTTTGTGTCGACTCGTTGACCGAGCTTGACCCGAACACCAAATTTGACTACGTTGACCCACCTCCTCCCACACTCATTTCACACCTCAAACACTTATCTCTCTCTCTCTCTCTCTCTCTCTAAAGCTCTCTCTCAATCAAAAAAGTTTAAGACCTTCAAGATAAATCGGTGTTCCTCCAACTCTCCAAACCATTCACGGAATACTCAAGTGGAAGCTTGCAAAACCATGAGTACACTCGAACACCCTTTTTTACGCTTTATACTTTTGGGTGCAATATGTTAACCTATTAAAATACACGCAATCACACTTATACTTTTATGAAATCACCCAAACAATCCATCATACATGCTATAGTTACGTGATACACAATTTGTATACTTGGAACATTCTTATGTGATGCTATCTATCATTAACTACGTACGAGCCTCCCCCTTAACATGTATAACGTTATGAATAGCGCTATAGGAGTAACGCACCGCCCGTATTCTTGAGGTCATTTTAAGTTTTATTCTATTTTGCGGTGACACACGAGGGTTGACTTATTAATCGCATGCCATGTTTACATTAATCTAGTATGCTAGCTTAACATGTGGATTCGTTTAAATCTTTTCATACTTATGCTATATCAAACTTGCGTACTCGCCAATACTTTTTGTATTGAACTATACTTTTAATATGTTGCAGGTTCAGGATGTTGATCATGACGAACTTAGTAGGCACGACGTAGAAACACATCTAGAATGTTAGGATTTATGTTGTTGAACTTATTGTATTTGACTTCCTTGTTGTAATTGACAATCTTGTTATGAAATGAAATTGGTTTGATTTAAATATTATCGCAGATAGTGTTATGATGCCTTGAGCAATCTATTTCGTCTCATGTGACAGATTGGTATCAGAGCCATAACTATAGGGAATTAGGTAGAATTGTCATGTTCGACCTAGTCTATAGTTTAAGTGACCAAACTTGACCATTCTTGATTCTTGCTTAAAATATTAATTCTTCCTACCTTGCTTCTTCCTGTTTCTTTTGGTCTTAATATATACGATGTGTCTTTCCTAAGACATTTACACAATATACACACTTGAAGACTCGAAGACACTCATACTAGTGAGACGATCTCACCAAAATAGGGGTGAAACCCGCACTTTGGTGATCACTCTCAATCCGCGCATTCAATTTTTCACGAAATTACGTCATCAAGTTAGAAGTGATATCCATACCTTGATGGAAAATTTCCATTTCATACTCTAGTGGACCCTATCAACAAGTCGGAATTCGCTCCTCGTTTAGTAAGTACTAACCATGCTTAGGGTACGATGTTGTCAAGTTAGTAGTGAAACCCGCACCTTGTCAACTAGTCCCACTCCACGATTTTTGTATCTGGCCAAGGTTTCGATTTTCGATCAATTAGAGACGTGTAGTAACTGGAAGGGTAAAATGTTGTTAATCGCTTCTCGACGAGAGAATTTTACCTATAGGCCAAAGCACGTTCCTCTAATTTGAAAGGATCTTCGATTCACTTTAGAATAGTCGACGCTTCTCAACCCAAAGCACTCCAATATCTTACTAAGCCTATCTTTTATGTTATCTCAATTTCTATGTGTTTTAATACTTATTACCTCGTTCATTTCGAACCCGATGCACAATTCGCACATCTTTCGCAATCAAAAACAATAATAATTCTCACAAATAAACGAAATGCATACTCCTTACGCAATCATACGTGTTTATACTATTGAATACTTGTTATGCTTATGTCACCTATGTGAACTCATACATGTTATACAATACTTACATGCTCAAACGTGATTTTTATTGTCGATCACCTAGATATCTTTTTTCGCAACACTCAAGTTGGAGAAATGAGTCGAAGTCCAACTCCAACTCAGACTATTTTCATAACAATCACTATATCAAAACTTATACCTAAACCTTTTATCATTGTTTCAATTTTTCTCATTTATGCATAAACCTCGAACCTTACTATTTTATCCAAACGATTTCTCACCCTACAATTTATTTACATAAATCACATACACAAGACCCCTAATGATACTTTAAACGTTTCTTTCACAATTTTCAAAAACTTTATAAAATGCTACCTATCAACTTAGTCGGTCAAACGAACCTCTTGCCCTCGATTTTCATAACTCGTCCAAAGCACACTCACTTTATACTACCATTCTAAAGACATTTCATTTCTAACTAGAAACAAAAGAAAACTTTCTCACACAAATGTATAATTACCTTGCTAAAATACATTTCAAAATTCATGTTTTACATGAAAATTTTCTAGACACAACTTTTCTTGCATCAATATAAAATAAAATAAATAAATAAATAAATAAAGCAAACTCACTATTTTACAACCTTTTCAAAAATCGCTAATACGCAAATCTAAATCTGAACACATGGGCAAATTTCATATGCGAATACAAATTTTAAAAACAAAAGCAACATTTCTTTTTACAAACCACATCCAAAAATTAATACTTTTCTCAAAATTCACCCGACATTCACAATTTTGGTCCTTCATCCCCGACAAACCCGACTTATTTTAGTTCATTCAACTCAATGTTTTGACTGAAGCAACCATACACATGCTTATCGCCTTACACATTTCTATTTATGCAGTCAATGTTACATGACAATATTACACATATCACTATTACACTTCGTATTTTACACACTCGCAACTTCATGGTAACTTATATATGCTAAATCCCATTTTATTCCACCTATACACTCGATACTGCATGCTACTGTTATACGTATTTGTCTTCAATCATACTCAAAATTTATGCATTCGCACTACTTGGTAGTCATACTTGAAATCTATAAGTAAGCATAACCCGATTGGTTTCGCTTACGCTCGACACACTCATACATACATACAATCATGCTTACATTCTTAATTTTTATGCGCTATCTTACACATCTTTTGCTTGTAAACGTAACCTGGCCCATACACTACTTGTACAAACAATGTGGATCATGCACAAACCAAAATAATCGCGGGTGCACACGGGATTATATTGGTAGGCGCATGAAAACCATAGTGGGTTCTACTGTGTATCGCAACACGGAACGTAACATGACACCGAATAGCGAAACGGACGTAACATGGTGTGAACATGGTGGGTACGCCGTTGGTACTTCCTATATATAAGTGTCCCTACCATGTTATCAAACTTTCGTAAAACGTGCCATGAGAAATTCAATGATTTCCCGGACCTTGATAAATACATTTGGTTCATAACAAAGTTTGGTGAACCCACATCAAAATGATTAGTACTCGATTATGCATGACAAAGCTTCATTCTAAAAATCGTTATCTTTAACCACTACAACTATCACTAGCATCTCTCAACATTCCATGTTCGCATTTTATCCGATATTCATACTATTTTTACCCCTTGCATACACCTACCGAATCGTTCACTACCATACTACGATATTCCCAATTCTTCCCTTAACCTTTCATCCAAACTTTATTTACAGTGAATCAGACTAAACATTTGGTCCATTTTTGTAAACGTCCCCACCGGCTCAATCTTGTAAAATGTTACTTTTCTTTAAAGCTATCTTTCACTCTTATCTACGCATAAACTTCAACTAGTTGGTATATTACCGCCAAACCTTTTAGAAACCCTAAATATTTACCATCCTAGCTCTCTCCAATAAACATTTTCTACAACAAGTGATTTTACTAATACGCCTTAGAATTGACAAAACTTTTCTTACAACTTACGGTGCGGACCGCTCATTTTAATCAAAGTACATCCTTAGTCATACTAAAACCTTCCTCTTAGGTCGCACTCTTTTAAAATATTCCTTCCAATGAGTTGTCCAGACTTAGTCAAACTTACTTGCTTACACACAGACATACGCGTTTTTACTTATCCTTATACACATTTACGATTGGTGTCTCAAAAACACCTTACTCAAACAAATTACTTTCACGAACCTACCATTTTTTATCCTTCAAGATTTCGATACATATTGACACACTTATACATGAACTCCACAAAAACTTCAAACTTCAAAATCTTGATTTTGGCCAAACATTTTCACCAAAATGACATATTTTCCAAAGTCTTCCTCTTGAATAAATTTCGGGATGAAATTTCCTAAAGGAGGGGAGACTGTAACGCCTCGCTTTTTTGTACTTTCCTTAATTAGAAAGTGTAATCGTATTTTTATTTATGGAAACTTGTATTTGTATCGCATTCGTATTTCATTTCCCAATCTTGTAATCCGAGACTTTGATCATAACAAAATTCATACTTGATACCTACTTATCTTACATACATTCAATTGTTAAATATGTGATTACATACCAACCGATACTTGTTATACGTGCAAATATTCATACATACATTCTCGATACCTAAAATATACTTACAAATACGTTATATACTTAAAAACATGCAAAAATATCGAGTTTTGGCATGAAATGAATGAAAAACAAAGTTCAGGCATAATCCGCAGATTCTTGTTTCTAGCTCTTGGATTGGGAAAAAGTGTGTTTGTTGGATTGTGTTTCTTGCATTTAATACTCACCTAACTCAACCCCTAAAGCTCATGTAACACCTCGTAAAATCTGTTATGATGTAGGCTGATATGCCATGAATTACATCTGTTATGATGTAGGCTAATATGCCATGAATTACATCTATTATGATGCAGGCCTATATGCCATATATATTATGTCCAATGTGACCGGCCAATGCGCCTAATTATTATGTCCATTAGTGACAAGCCTATGAGTTATATAAATGTCAATTATGACATTGACAGTTGTGATCTTACGATCCACTGTCCAATAATATATGGACTACGTCCAGATTGTAATTTGCCTATGATGGTCCTATTAAGACCTAGGCCAAATATAGATATGTTAAGCCTAAGAGTTGTGATGTTATTCACACTAGTATAGGCAATGGATTGTTATATCCAATGTTGAAAGCCAATATGGTTGATATACCATGGCTAAATGAGGTTTTATTGGTATATAGAACCGAACTCGAAAGATGGCTAACTCAAATGAGGCGCAAAGTAGCCACCGGGATGTTAACTCTAATAACGCTGAAAACAGAGCCATAAATAATGACGATTTTCAAGCTCGCATTGATGCGGCTGTTGAAAAGGCCATAGGAAAATCCATAGAAAAGCTTAAAGAGTCGAGTGCTACTCGCTCTGGACCATTATCGATTACCCCATCCTCGGCTCATAAGGAGAGCTCCGTTCACTCTTCGAATGCGAAGAGTGAACCAAAGAAAATGGATTTTGCTGAAAGGTCCCGTTCTGTTAAAGACGGATGCAGCTATAAATATTTCGTCTCCTGCAAGCCCTGAGACTTTAATGGGGAAAAGGGGGTTGTGGAAGCCCTAAAGTGGCTAGCCGAGATGGATACATTAGTAGATATCAGCAGCTGTGCTGATAAGGATGTGGTCAAGTATGTATCACAATCCTTTAAGGGTGATGCCCAAATCTGGTGGAAGGCCATGATCCAGTCTACAGGTAAAGTACACCTGTATAATTTGGGATGGTCCAAGTTTGTAGACCTTGTTAAGGAAACTTACTGCCCACCTCATGAGGTGGAGAAATTAGAGACAAACTTTTTGTCTCTTTCCATGAAAATCTAGGTTAGTTTCCTATCTGATCACCCCTGAAACCAAACGCATTGCAGGTTTTATCAATGGGTTAGCTCCTGAGATTAAGGGCTTGGTAAAGGCTGCTCAGCCTAGTACCTATAGGTCCGCCGTTGACCTGTCCCTATCCCTTACCCTTGATCTAGTGAGGCAAAAGTTAGTTAAGACTGAAACTAACTGGAAAAGGAAGAGAGAAGACGACAACTCCCAAAGGTTTAATAAGAAAAATAAAGGGAGATTCGGGTTCAAAAGGAACCAAGATAAGTCGGGTGTAATGCCCACATGTAAATATTGCAACCGTAAGCATTGGGGACAGTGTAGTATCGATCCACAAACTAGACCATGTGGTGTCTGTAAGAAAAGAGGGCATAAAACCTTAGAATGTAAGGATCTTAAAAATGCCTTCTGCTACATCTGTAATGAAAGAGGGCATATTAAATTCAACTGTCCCAAGAACCCCAAAAGTAATGATGCAAAGCCTGGAGAGGCCAAGAAGGGGAATGCTCGTGCCTTCCAGATGAATGCTAGGGAAGCCGTTAATGACAATAATGTCATAACAGGTACATTCCTCATTAATGATATTTATGCTAGAGTACTTTTTGATTCGGGTGCAGATAGATCTTTTGTTGATCATAAGTTTAGTAAACTATTAAACCTGCCCATAAGAACTCTAGATAAAACTTATGAGATAGAACTTGCTGATGGAAGTTTAGAATCAGCGTTTTGTAACATCCGTAAAAAACCGGGTTATCCAAACCCGCTTCGTTTGTTAAACCGAATAATCAGTCATAAATTTTGTTGCGTATTTAATGCTCAAATTAATTTTAAACAATACACAATTAATAAATATATTAGAATTTAAAAATCATAATTTAAAATTTCAAATAAATAATGGATAAAAAAAATAAAGGCAGACGCCGGGTTTCGAACCCGGGTCGCCATCAAGCCTAACACGCTAACACACCAACTGCTCTACACACACTTATGTGCTAAATCTGAAACAATTAAACTTTATTTAGAATCCGTGACTAAAACTGAAAATCTCAAAGTTTCGGCAAATCTGTAACCGCCGGCATTACTCAAAATCGCGAAGGAAACCGACGATTTAATCATGTCATTAACTCAAAAATCGGTTATCAATCATTTGAACCAATCAAAATCATAACTGAAGGAGGATTTAATCTTTTGACCGTAACCGACGAACATGTTAACTATCCAGACCAAATCTCGCTCAATTCATAGCCCAACCCTCACCACATTGTGAAAACAAGTCTCTGTTTCACCAGAGTTCACCGAAAATCGCCGGAATTCTCTGCGAGTTGACCGAGAGTTATCGCCGGAAAACCGAAGACTATCCCACTGTTGCCTTACTTTATAAACAGGACATTTAGAGCTCATACCGAAATCACCCACACTCACCTTAAACTCCCTGAAGAATCTCTGTCGCAAGAAACACATCGCCGGAATTCTTTGCAAGTCGCCGGAAAACCGAATCCATTTCATCCCTTCTGCTTACTCTAAAATAGGACTTCTAGAGCTTATACCGAAGTCACCCACACTCACCTCAAACTTCCTGAAGATCCTCTGCCGCAAATTACACGTCGCCGGAATAACCTGCTGTCATCGGAATCTCACCGGAGAAACAGGGGATCTCTGTTTGGTATATCTTACGCCTAATCTCTTTCATTTTTATTAATCTCATGTGTAGTTATTTACAATTTACTAAAGGGATTGATTAATGAATCGAAACAGTCGGGTTAGGAGTTCTGGGTTGTTTTAACGAAGAAGATGAAGCACTACTAATGTATAAGATCAATTCAAAACGGATTTTTAAACGAGTTAGACACACAGTCTAGTGGTGGACTGTGTGCAAACTTCAAGCCATGGTCCCGAGTTCGAGTCTGTACATGCTTTCCAGTTCGCCAATTATACACAACCTTTTTAAAACCAGTTAACGAAATAATCTAGTAAATATATAAATTTAATAAAAATCTTATATCCATCGGGTTAGTGACACAGCCCAATTGGTCGGGCTGTGTGCAACAAGAAGCCGAAGTCTCGAGTTAGAATCCGGTTAGTTACACCGCCCCTGAAATTATCCAAGCCTTTTGTTTAAATCAAAATATGTTAGCGCTAGTATGTGTATATGTATAATTAAACTTCAATATATTTCGGGTTAGACACACAGTCCAGCGGTGGACTGTGTGTAACGTTAAACAACAGGTCCCGGGTTCGAGACCTGTTATGTGCACCGGTTCGATATAATTAAAATCCTTTTTAATTAAATAAAATTCTGAATAATCTAAGTAGTATATAAATATAATTAAAAGCAGAAATATTACGTGTTAGACACGTAGCTCAGTTGGTAGAGCTGCGTGCACGTATACGAGAGGTCACGAGTTCGAACCTCACTCAGCGCATATACTAAACTCGGTCCGACCGGTCAAACGGTCAACTGGTCAACGGTTAACCGGTCAAAAAGTCAAATTTTTTATTTTCTTTTATTTATTTATTTTATTTAAAAATCAATTAAAAATACTTAAAAATAATATTTTTAAAGTTAGAAAATTTCCTTGAACTCACAAAAATAAACTTAACAATCCCATTAAGAACACTAATTAAAAATATTAATCGTAAATAAAAGTTTATTTATTTATCGAACTATTATGTTATTATTTAGGTTAGTTCCCTTGCCGATTAAATCCGAATTCGTGCGCATTCATCATCAATCCAAGAAACGCACCCACTGTGAGTGAATATCTACAAATTCCCCGTTTTAATCACGTGTTTGGGGTGTATCATGTTTCCTATTATTTATTACATTTAAACACTTGTGCATCCATCATATCCATGATCAAATGTGTATTCAATATGTATCAACTGTTTGTGTGGTTAATGTTTAGATTAAATTTATCATTTTCAGTACATACATCATCATAGGCCGCCGCTCCCCATTACCTATGAGCGTGAGCCGTTCCCCATTACCTATGAGCGTGAACGAGGCGTTTCCAACATACGATCGGCTCCGTTTGATCGAGCCTTGATCGCACATACATCATCATAGGCCGTCTGTTCCCCATTACCTATGAGCGTGAACGTGACGTTGCCAACATTTACATTATCATTCATGTCATATATTCATGCAAGGTGGTTTGTTATTATTGTTATTGTTATTGTATGTTACTGTTTGTTATTGTTTGTTATTGTTGTTATTGTTTGTTATTGTTGTTATTGTTTGTTATTGTTTGTTATTGTATGTTAATTTACGTTTGCTCACATATGATTATTGCACAATTTTTCCATATTAAATATAACAAGAAATCAATAATAAATGTTTTCTAACAAGGTTCACTCGCCAACCTTTTGTGGATCCAAAAACCATTTTTACACATGATACATGTGAACAGGATGAAGCAAAGAACACATAGGAAATTGCCTTAGAAGAAAAATAATGAAGACTAGAAAGATGTATAGAACATGTTGTACTTGTATGATTTGATTGTATGATCTTCTTTAAAATAGTAATAATAAATATGAAACATTATAATAAATGTCATGAGCTTTGATGAAAACCCAATCATGCCCCGATCACCTATTTCCGCTGCGGGTCGAGGTGTGACAGATTGGTATCAGAGCTTTTGACTATAGGGATATAGGATAGGTTATTAGACCCTTAGAGCCTATACTATAGTTGATTAGATTTTAATTGTTTATGTGGTTACATGCAAACTCATGATGTTTATTTCTTTCATATTTATTACATACACAAATGCATGCAAACACTTCCAATATTACATTTTGTGAGACATAATGAATTATACTTACAGTCAAACATACATACATATTCATCATACATATTTCAATGTTCACATATTCAAATCATCTTCATACTTCCGTTATTCAAGATTTTGTCGCATTTTTCATTTTTAAAAATCTCATCAAAGTTAGTTCTACGACGGGCATGTAGTAACTGTAAGGGTGCAAGTACCGGTAGTCGGAACGTCCTGTCTAGGTTGGCATTCGTATAAATCCAATATAACGGACCAGTTTGCCTACCTGGGGACTAACGATGAGAGTACGAAGGACCTATTAGGCCAAAGCATGCCACACCAAACGTCGTTCGAACTAACCCCACTTTGAGGTGTCACCGTGTCCACACCTGGATACATTCCGAATATCATACGTTACATACATATTTCTCGATTTTCTCCGGGTTTTAGTGTACGTAACCAGGCTAACACATGCGAACCATATGAAAAACCCGGTAATCATGGGGCCCACATGATTACGAAGGTGAAGTATGGCGGCATGCAAGGCCCAATTACGAGCAGAGCCCAAGACATCCTATGGATGTAGTAGATTTATTATTATATATTTATTTTATGAATGTTCATTCCTAAATACGACACATGACCCCTAAAACGTCCAACTCATACTTTTGATATGTACTCCTTGTAGATGTCTTCTAATCACGCTCGTAGGAGGACGAGATTAGGAAAAGCCCGCGAGCGCATGGCTGCCCAAATCGCTCAACAAATGGCTGCCGTAATACCCAATATCGTAGTTCAAGTTCAACAAGCCCTTACCGCTAATTCCATCAATCAAGAAGGTCAAAATGTTATCAACCCTCCCCCAAATACTACTAAATGCACCTTCAAGCATTTCAAATCCTACGACCCTCCAAAATACGAAGGGAATGAAGGTGTCACCGCTCTCCTCCATTGGTTTGAGGAAATGGAAAACACTTTTCTAAATTGCGATTGCCCCGATGATCGCAAAGTGCGATATGCTACCGGTCGTTTGCTTGGGATAGCACTTACATGGTGGAATACAGAGAAGGCCAAGCGAGGTGTTGAAGATGCTATGACTTTGACTTGGGAAGAGTTGAAGGAAATCATGACAAGACGTTTCTGTACAAGAAGCGAAATCAAGAAATTAGAGGATGAGTTCTATTCTTTGAAACAAAAGGAAGGCGACCACACTACGTACAACAAGAGATTCCTTGATTTAAATCAAATGGTCCCCAACTTGTTCACTCCCCTCTACCGTTTGATCGAGCACTACATTCGAGGTCTTCCTTCAAAAATTCAAGACTCCGTAATAAGTACCACACCTGCAACTTTGGAAGCAGCAATGGAGTTAGCTACAGAGCTCACCGAGAACCGCATACGGAATAAAGACTTCACGGAGGAGAAGAAGAAGGATAAAGCATCAACTGAAACCTCAAACTCCACCCAAACCGAATCCCTTTCTCAACCCATTTCTAAGAGAAAACGAGATGGGCAACTTTTCGCTGTCACCCAACGCAATCAACCAGCCTCACAAGCCATACCCCTCCAAGCTATCCCAATCACTCAAGTAGCACCCAACTCAATTTACCAAAATAAGAAACCTACTTTGGACCTCACCCTCAATGCAACACCTGTTCTTATCACCATCCATCTACCTTACCTTGTCGACTATGTGCGAATTGTGGACGCTATGGTCATTTGAGCAAGGTTTGCCGCACCCCTCAAAACCAAACCTCACCCCCTAATCAAAACATGATCCAAACATATCAACAACCCCAATACCCCATGTTTCCATATGTTCGAGCTTGTTTTAATTGTGGCGACCCTCCCTCGATTGGTTAACATCATACACGCCCAAGCTCAAGCAAACCCAGTTAACCAAGCAAATCAAGGAAACCTAATCACTAGGCCACCAGCAAGAGGAAGAGTTTACAACATCAACGCCAATCCTGTTGAAGATGATGACGGCCCAAACGAACCACACAACTAGTTTCTTCACCAAAAATCAAGAATTCAACTCCAACCGCTTAGTTTTTATGTTTTCTTTATGTTTATCTCAATCTTCACGTATCTCATTTATAAATTGGAAATTGTATCCAAAAATCTTAATGCGAATTACTATTTCAGTTTTGTTTTATACTCATTGATTTAACATTCGTATCATCATACCTCACGACGTATCTCCGTCTCATCATTTAAAGAAGTTGGGTTGTGTCTCACTTCTACATGGACTAACCTCTTCATCATAACAAACAAGAGAGGTACTGTCACCATTCAAACATGTATACTTTCAGAATTTAGACTCAAGCTTTGGTTGTTGTGTTTGTTTATGTTTTAGAGTCACATAGAACTAATCATAACTTACTGATAAAACCAATGAAAATTTGACAAGAATATAGTGGATACGCCGCTGGTACTTCCTATATATAAGTATTCTTGCCAAAGGATCAGAGGCATTGTCAGGCGGTTATGAGAAGTTCCATGTAGGATTTAGTAATGTCTTGGTTGAAGTTTGTTTTATACTTACTGATTTAGCATTCATATAATCATACATCTCAATGTATTTCAATCTCATCATTTAAAGAAGTTGGGCTGTGTCTCACTTCTACATAGACTAACCTCTCAATCATAACAAACGAGAGAGGTACTGTCATCATCAAACATATATACTATCAGAATTAAGACCCAAGCTTTGGTTGTTGTGTTTGTTTATGTTCTGGAGTCACATCATAGAACTAATCATAACTTACTGATAAAACCAATGAAAATTTGACAAGAATATGGTGGATACGCCGCTGGTACTTCCTATATATAAGTATTCTTGCCAACGGATCAGAGGCATTGTCAGGCGGTTATGAGAAGTTCCATGTAGGTTTTAGTGGTAGAAGTTTTGTTTTAGGATATAACCTTATCTTTCCAAATGTATCGATTCTCTCAGAACTCTTGTGCATGAGATCATACCTAGTCAATCAACTCTGTATATCAATATCCTTTATCGTAGGCATCAAAAAGCGATTCCTGTAGCACGGTATTCAACCCTTATTAGGAACGTTACCGCCTAAATAAAAATTTAAACTCTTAACCCTCTTCTAAGTATGTAATTGCCAAAACTACTCTGCTTTTGAGTCAAACATACCACTACTTAAATTTCGGGACGAAATTTCTAAAAGTAGGGGATACTGTAACATCCGTCAAAAACCGGGTTATCCAAACCCGCTTCGTTTGTTAAACTGAATAATCAGTCATAAATTTTGTTACGTATTTAATGCTCAAATTAATTTTAAACGATACACAATTAATAAATATATTAGAATTTAAAAATCATAATTTAAAATTTCAAATAAATAATGGATAAAAAAAATAAAGGCAGACGCCGGGTTTCGAACCCGGGTCGCCATCAAGCCTAACACGCTAACACACCAACTGCTCTACACACACTTATGTGCTAAATCTGAAACAATTAAACTTTATTTAGAATCCGTGACTAAAACTGAAAATCTTAAAGTTTCGGCAAATCTGTAACCGCTGGCATTACTCAAAATCGCGAAGGAAACCGACGATTTAATCATGTCATTAACTCAAAAATCGGTTATCAATCATTTGAACCAATCAAAATCATAACTGAAGGAGGATTTAATCTTTTGACCGTAACCGACGAACATGTTAACTATCCAGACCAAATCTCGCTCAATTCATAGCCCAACCCTCACCACATTGTGAAAACAAGTCTCTGTTTCACCAGAGTTCACCGGAAATCGCCGGAATTCTCTGCGAGTTGACCGAGAGTTATCGCCGGAAAACCGAAGAAACTATCCCACTGTTGCCTTACTTTATAAACTGGACATTTAGAGCTCATACCGAAATCACCCACACTCACCTTAAACTCCCTGAAGAATCTCTGTCGCAAGAAACACATCGCCGGAATTCTTTGCAAGTCGCCGGAAAACCGAATCCATTTCATCCCTTCTGCTTACTCTAAAATAAGGCTTCTAGAGCTCATACTGAAGTCACCCACACTCACCTCAAACTTCCTGAAGATCCTCTGCCGCAAATTCACGTCGCTGGAATAACCTGCTGTCATCGGAATCTCGCCGGAGAAACAGGGGATCTCTGTTTGGTATATCTTACGCCTAATCTCTTTCATTTTTATTAATCTCATGTGTAGTTATTTACAATTTACTAAAGGGATTGATTAATGAATCGAAACAGTCGGGTTGGGAGTTCTGGGTTGTTTTAACGAAGAAGATTAAGCACTGATAATGTATAAGATCAATTCGAAACGGATTTTTAAACGGGTTAGACACACAGTCCAGTGGTGGACTGTGTGCAAACTTCAAGCCATGGTCCCGAGTTCGAGTCTGTACATGCTTTCCGGTTCGCCAATTATACACAACCTTTTTAAAACCAGTTAACGAAATAATCTAGTAAATATATAAATTTAATAAAAATCTTATATCCATCGGGTTAGTCACACAGCCCAATTGGTCGGGCTGTGTGCAACAAGAAGCCGAAGTCTCGAGTTCGAATATGGTTAGTTACACCGCCCCTGAAATTATCCAAGCCTTTTGTTTAAATCAAAATATGTTAGCGCTAGTATGTGTATATGTATAATTAAACTTCAATATATTTCGGGTTAGACACACAGTCCAGCGGTGGACTGTGTGCAACGTTAAACAACAGGTCCCGGGTTCGAGACCTGTTATGTGCACCTGTTCGATATAATTAAAATCCTTTTTAATTAAATAAAATTCTGAATAATCTAAGTAGTATATAAATATAATTAAAAACAGAAATATTACGGGTTAGACACGTAGCTCAGTTGGTAGAGCTGCGTGCACATATACGAGAGGTCACGAGTTCGAACCTCACTCAGCGCATATACTAAACACGGTCCGACCGGTCAAACGGTCAACGGTCAACTGGTCAACGGTCAACCGGTCAAAAAGTCAAATTTTTTTATTTTCTTTTATTTATTTATTTTATTTAAAAATCAATTAAAAATACTTAAAAATAATATTTTTAAAGTTAGAAAATTTCCTTGAACTCACAAAAATAAACCTAACAATCCCATTAAGAACACTAATTAAAAATATTAATCGCAAATAAAAGTTTATTTATTTATCGAACTATTATGTTATTATTTAGGTTAGTTCCCTTGCCGATTAAATCCGAATTCGTGCGCATTCATCATCAATCCAAGAAACGCACCCACTGTGAGTGAATCTCTACAAATTCCCCGTTTTAATCACGTGTTTGGGGTGTATTATGTGTCCTATTATTTATTACATTTAAACACTTGTGCATCCATCATATCCATGATCAAATGTGTATTCAATATGTATCAACTGTTTGTGTGGTTAATGTTTAGATTAAATTTATCATTTTCAGTACATACATCATCATAGGCCGCCGCTCCCCATTACCTATGAGCGTGAGCCGTTCCCCATTACCTATGAGCGTGAACGAGGCGTTGCCAACATACGATCGGCTCCGTTTGATTGAGCCTTGATCGCACATACATCATCATAGGCCGTCCGTTCCCCATTACCTATGAGCGTGAACGTGACTTTGCCAACATTTACATTATCATTCATGTCATATATTCATGCAAGGTGGTTTGTTATTATTGTTATTGTTATTGTTATTGTATGTTACTATTTGTTATTGTTTGTTATTGTTGTTATTGTTTGTTATTGTTGTTATTGTTTGTTATTGTATGTTAATGTACGTTTTCTCACATATGATTATTGCACAATTTTTTCATATTAAATATAACAATAAATCAATAATAAATGTTTTATAACAAGGTTCACTCGCCAACTTTTTGTTGATCCAAAAACCATTTTTACACATGATACAGGTGAACAGGATGAAGCAAGGAACACATAGGAAATTGCCTTAGAAGAAAAATAATAAAGACTAGAAAGATGTATAGAACATGTTGTACTTGTATGATTTGATTGTATGATCTTCTTTAAAATAGTAATAATAAATATGAAACATTATAATAAATGTCATGAGCTTTGATGAAAACCCAATCATGCCCCGATCACCTATTTCCGCTGCGGGTCGGGGTGTGACACGTTTTCCATTCTTGATGGAGGTTTTATATCCATTAAGAATCATTCTATCCCTATCTCTCTTTTGCCAATGAAATTGGCGGGGTTCGATATAGTTTTAGGGATGGATTGGTTATCTCGTAACCAAGTTCGCATTACCTGTGATAAGAAACTCATTGAAATTAAAACCCCATCTGGTGAAATGATCACCATCCCTAGAGATTCACACTATGGATTGCCAGATAAGTTGTCATTATTTAAGGCATCCAAGTGTTTGAGGAAAGGTTGCGTCATTTACATGGCACAAGTTACTATCAATGAACCTACGCCAAACATGGAAGACCTACCAGTTATTTCGGGATATTCCGATGTCATTCCCGAAGAACTACCAGGTTTACCTCCAGACAGTCAAGTAGAATTTAGAATTGATATCCTGCCAGGATCAGCACCCATAGCTAGAGCTCTATACCACTTAGCACCAACGGAAATGAAGGAGTTGAGGACACAATTAGATGAACTCTTAAAGAAAGGTTTTATACTCGCCTTGGGGAGCTCCAATTCTTTTTGTTAAAAAGAAAGACGGTTCAATGCGGATGTGCATTGATAACCGAGAACCGAACAAGTTAACAATTAATAACCGGTATCCATTGCCCAGAATCGATGATTTATTCGACCAACTTCAAGGGGCTAGTTATTTCTCCAAGATTGATTTAAGATCTGGATATCATCAGCTGAAGGTTAGGAGTGAGTATATTCCTAAGATAGCCTTCAGGACCCGATATGGTCATTTTGAATATTTAGTGATGCCTTTCGGGCTCACAAATGCACCTGTAGCATTCATGGATCTCATGAATAGAGTCTGCAAGCCATATTTGGATAAGTTTGTCATTGTCTTCATAGACGACATACTTATCTATTCTCGTAATCAAGCTGATCACGAGGAACACCTTCGGTGCATTCTAGAACTACTAAGACAAGATAAGCTTTATGCAAAGTTCTCTAAATGTGAGTTTTGGCTTAGAGAAGTCCAATTCCTTAGACACGTGGTAAGTGAGCGTGGTATCCAAGTGGATCCCGCCAAAATAGAGGCCATAATGAATTGGGAAGTGCCTAAAACCCCATCGGAGATTCGTAGCTTCTTAGGATTGGTTGGTTACTATAGAAGGTTCATTGAGAACTTTTCAAGGATAGCCACTCCTTTAACTACCTTGACCCGTAAGAATGTTAAATTTAATTGGGGTCCAAAACAACAAGAATCTTTTGAGATTCTAAAACACAAGTTGAGCAATGCTCATGCATTATCTCTACCTGAGGGTATTGAGGATTTTGTAGTCTACTATGATGCATCGCACACTGGTATGGGCTGTGTGCTAATGCAAAAAGGCAAAGTGATTGCCTATGCATCACGACAGTTAAAGGTGCACGAAAGAAATTACACCACCCATGATTTGGAATTGGGTGCCGTTGTATTTGCACTAAAACTATGGAGACATTACTTGTATGGCACAAAGTGTATCATATACATTGATCATAAGAGTCTCCAGCATTTGTTCAATTAGAACGAATTGAATATGCGACAACGCCGTTGGATGGAAACGCTTAATGATTATGATTGCGAGATTCGCTACCATCCCGGCAAGGCAAATGTCGTTGCCGACGCCTTAAGTCGCAAGGAAAGAATTAAGCCCATTAGGGTTAATGCGAAGAGCATTGAGCTCAGAAATAGCTTAAATGAGAAGCTATTAGATGCGCAAAGGCAAGCTCTGTTAGAAGTTAATGCTCCTACGGAAGGATTAGGTGAAACTGTTGATCAGTTAACGCCTGGAAAGGATGGAATCCTTAGAATTAATGATAGAATTTGAGTTCCAATCCTTAGAGGACTTAGAGATCTAATCCTCCAGGTACAAGATACTCAGTTCACCCTAGGGGTGACAAAATGTATCTGGATCTGAGAAAGAATTATTGGTGGATGTGTTTAAAGAAATCCATAACCACTTATGTAGCTAAGTGTTTGACGTGTTCACAAGTTAAAGCCAAACATCAGAAGCCGTCAGGACTTCTACAACAATTGGACTTGATTACCAAGTTACCCAAGACCAAAAGTGGAAATGACACCATTTGGGTCATAGTAGATAGGCTGACTAAGTCAGCACATTTCTTGCCAATAAAAGAAACGTATAATTCAGACAGATTGGCTAAGTTGTATGCGGACAAGATTGTATCCATACACGGTGTGCTGGTATCTATTGTATCTGATAGAGTTACTAGATACACATCCCACTTTTGGAAAAGTTTCCAACAATCATTAGGCACAAGATTGAACTTTAGTACGACTTACCACCCGCAGACGGATGGACAAAGTGAGCGTACTGTTCAAACGTTGGAAGACATGCTCCGGGCATGTGTGATTGATTTAGGTGGAAGTTAGGATGACCACTTACCCCTAATAGAATTCTCCTACAATAATAGTTATCATACTAGCATCAAGGCTGCTCCTTTTGAGGCCTTGTATGGGAGAAAATGTAGAACGCCCGTGTGTTGGGCAGAAGTTGGGGAAGCCCAACTATCAGGACCGGAGATTGTCCTGAAGACCACGGAAAAGATTGTGCAAATCCGTGATCGTCTCAAAGCTGCCAGAGGTATGCAGAAGAGCTATGCTGACAAGAGGTGTAAACCTCTTAAGTTCCAAGTAGGGGACAAAGTCATGTTAAAAGTGTCACCCTGGAAAGGTGTGATGCGCTTCGAAAAGAAGGGCAAGTTAAGCCCAAGATACATCGGACCATTCGAGATAGTAGAATGTGTCGGCATTGTAGCTTATAAGGTCAGATTGCTAGAGGAGCTAAGTGGAATCCATGATGTGTTCCACATCAGTAATCTTAAGAAATGTCTAGCCGATGAGTCGCTAGCAATGTCACATAAAGATGTGCAAATAGATGAAAACCCGAGGTTCATTGAGAAACCAATTTTGATCAAGGATCGACAAGTTAAAAAGCTCCAAAGAAAAATGATACCTATAGTAAAGGTTAAATGTGACGCCTTTAGATGTCCCGAATATACATGGGAGGTTGAGTCCACTATGCGACAAAAGTACCCCCATCTTTTTGAATAAAATCTCGAGGTCGATATTTCTTTTAAGGGGGTGAGGATGTAACACCTCGTAAAATCGTGTCCAATAGTATAGTGACATGGGTTGTATTTTATTTTAGTCTATTAAAGACTAATAAGGACTAAAGGTGTCAACATGCTCAAACTGAGCCTTTGAGTGACTAGCCGATGTCAACATGCATAAATAACAGCCTCTGTGTGACTGATATGTCAACATGCTTAAATCATTAGCCTCTGAGTGACTGATATGTCAACACGCCTAGCCTCTGAGTGCTATCAAAGTCAACATGCTTATATTGAGCCTCTGAGTGATCCTTTACGAAGTCCTAACTCTCACATATCCCATTTGTTGGACAAGGGAGATTAAATTCGTAAATATATGAAAGTTGGATAATGGAGGGATTAAAAGTGTCAACATGTTAATTTATACCTCTGAGTGACTTTTAACGAACTAAGAGCTCGACAATGTCCGGGCATAATCCCGGGTACGCCAAATATTGGCTACGTAGGGCTAAATATGCTAAAAGGGTGTTTTAGGAGGTTTTAAAGGTGTTTAATAAGTTGAGGGGCTAAAAGTGTCAAACTTTGAAACTGGTCATTGGGTGCTCGCGGGGCACGAGAGGCTAAGGCCTGGCCTCTCGCGGGGCGTGAGAGGCCTGTGTCTGTAGAAAGTTTCCTTTGCCTCCAAACAAAAATGCCAAAAACCATTTTCTTGAAACCATGGCTTCCCAAACAGCTATGCTACGTTTTGAGACACTTGTAAGCTCCCTCTTACACCCCTAAACACCTGGCATCACCTCCTTTGAGTTCTCCAACTATAAATAGGTGCTCAAGTTCACCATTACAACTTG
Organism: Scalesia atractyloides; assembly: GCA_947069175.1. Lineage (NCBI taxonomy): Eukaryota > Viridiplantae > Streptophyta > Magnoliopsida > Asterales > Asteraceae > Scalesia > Scalesia atractyloides. Next base: position 82,955,530 of record CAMTDV010001632.1, read on the forward strand.
CACCTTTTTCATTTTTCAACTCTTCTCCCTCCTTTGGAAGTTCTTAACTGAAAGGAGCATCCAACTTAGTTCTCTTGCATTCTAGGAACCTCTTGTAAGTGTTCCTTGCTCTTGCATTTTCGTTTATAGGCTTTTATAGCCAAAAGTCAAGCGATTTACGGAAAACACTTTGACTTTTGGCTAAGACCATGGTGGTCCAGCCATTGTTTAAAATGAACATGGCTAAGTGATCGTAATAAGGTCCGTGTTAGTCCCTATAAAGGGCACCTCCTGAAGATCACGTTTGCTAGACCAATTGACAGGTCAAAGTTATGATATTAAAAAGCCAAACAGACCATTTTTCTGAAAAATCATAAATTGATCTTATATATGTTATAAAACTTGTTTTGACACTTAAACAAGTTGGTAATAATTATTAGAACATGTGAGAACATGTTCGGCTCGTCAATTTCAATTCTAGGGTCGGTTCGCAACCGAAAGTCGTGAAGTTTGACTTCTACTTTGACTTTCGATTCTGACCCGATTTAGATTAGTTAGCTACTGATCTAAAGTTGCATTATTATCGTAATATAATGTAGCATAACCCTCTGAGGTTATATTACATGATCATAATCAGATCTGAGTTTATGCGCAAGTTCCATAATTATGCCATTTTTTACTACAATGCCCTTTTTGCATAAAATAAGGTTTTAATGATAATGAACTTGGAAATAAGTTTCCTACTGATGTAATATTATAAGTATGATTATTTGGGATGTTAAACCAGATTACAAACTGAGTTTACAAGCAGGTCCTTGAATTATGTCGATAAATGACGATTTAGCCCTTGTGGCTCATAAAATGGTTTTAATCGAATCTTTTCAAGGTAAATCCTTTACCTACTGATATGCTATATTAAATAACATATCTAAGATACTTTAATATGACCTTAACACCAGTTTTCATAAAACATCGCATAAAACATCATTTACGACATAAGCGTCGTTTCGGCGCATAGTATGGTTTTAAACCATATTATTTGACCAAGACTTATTACCTACATATTTTAAAACTTATTTTAATCATATTTACAGTAGGTACACGTTATAAACTCAGAATCCCAAATAATTTATAAACGTTGTGTAGAATGACCAAAATGCCCTTCGGTGCATAGTTTGGTCATAAAAGATAAATTACACATAAAGTTAATATCCTACTGATATTAAATCATAAATAATTATTTTTCCAGAATACTTATAGTTATAACATCGAATTATATTCAAGTTCCTTTTATACGGTATGAAATTACCGAAACGCCCTTATGAGGCATAGTTTCATTTTAAAACCTTAACGGGCATGTAACTTGATATCCTACTGATATTATAACTTAATTAAAATATAAATGGCATATAGAAATTGTCCATAACTTATCCGGTTACCCGATATCGCTGATATGCGTATGGTTAAGTATATGTAACAAGTTTACGAAAATAACTGAAACGGGTCTAACCTTGTCATTTAAATCTCAAAATCCAGAATGTTTATAGTTTATCCATATTACACAAGTCAACATACTTGTTGGGATTAAACTACATTCTATCCAATCATCGTTTAATCTAGCGTTATACGTTTTGATCAAGTACACTAGTCGGTCTAAGTCTATGACTTAAATAAGACCGTTAGTATTTAATTGGTTAGCTTATGCCATAATCCAGACTAGAGACATTCCGGTAAATGCTATCTGCACTTAGCTCATTTTGAATACGGCTGGGTTATAATCTTGTATTTTAAACAAGGTTAGTTCAGGTAAATACTCTTGACTTATTTACCCTATACAGGCTTAGGTTACGGTAAATTATTACCGCTTGGTCGGAAATGGGATCAATCGAATGCTGGATTGTGGCTAGTAAATCCGCATATTCCGTTTTAATCAGTTTTGTTTGATAACTTAAACATCGGTGGTTAAATTACGGTGTCCTGGATATCCTCGGCTCATTACATTAGATAATGGCCACGACCTTAGCGCGGGGTGTAGGCATACACCTGACAGACGCTCAAATGCAAATTACCCAAGACGTTGGGGATAACTCCTACGTGAGTTCTAAGTGGTGTGTATTTAATCATGTCTCGGTTTCTGTACTGGGCCCTGTATGTATGGACAAACATGTGAATCTGTTAACAAGGTTGCAACGTCAACTTTCCCAAGTTATAAAAAGATTTTGTGCTGATACGCACTTAAAACATTTTTAAATGTTTTCAAAATGAGTCAGTTGGGTGTATTTACCAGCGAAAGCTTACGTATTTTCAAAAGACAGAGCTTGCAGGTACAATACGAAAATAGGCTGGAAGTGCTCAGTAGTGATAGAGGATCCTGCAAATCCTAGATCTACCCAAAGTTTGTTTTATATTCTTTCCATGTATAATTTATGATCCGCCTGTGGATCTTCTATTACGAGCCTGTATATTATTTTATTTCGAATATTTGGTTTATAATAGTAATTTTACTCCAAGACTTCCGATATGCCGTGTTTAATTTACTATGATGTTATCAACTGACGTCACGATACTCCCCACCCGGACCCACCGGTGTATGGATTTGGATAGGAAATCCGGGGTGTGACACCTCAACTATAAATACCCACCTCCTCCCACACTCATTTCACACCTCAAACACTTCTCTCTCTCTCTCTCTCTCTCTCTCTCTAAAGCTCTCTCTCAATCAAGAAAGTTCAAGACTTTCAAGATAACTCGTGTTCCTCCAACTCTCCAAACCCTTCACGGAATACTTAAGTGGAAGCTTGCAAAACCTTGAGTACACTCGAACACCCTTCTTACGCTTTACACTTTTGGGTGCAGTATGTTAACCTATCAAAATACACGCAATCACACTTATACTTTTATGCAATCACCCAAACAATCCATCATACATGCTATAGTTACATGATACACTATTTGTATACTTGGAACATACTTATGTGATGCTATCTGTCATTAACTACGTACGAGCCTCTCCCTTAACATGTGTAGCTTATGTATAGCGCTATAAGAGTAACGCACCGCAGGTATTCTTGAGGTCATCTTAAGTTTTATTCTATTTTGCGTTGGCACGCGAGGGTTGACTTATAAATCACATGCCATGTTTACATTAATCTAGTATGCTAGCTTAACTTATGGATTCGTTTAAATCTTTTCATACTTATGCTATATCAAACTTGTGTACTCGCCAATACTTTTTGTATTGAACTATACTTTTAACATGTTGTAGGTTGAGGATGTTGATCATGACGAACTTAGTAGAGACGACGTAGAAACACATCTAAAATGTTAGGATTTATGTTGTTAAACTTATTGTATTTGACTTCCTTGTTGTAATTGACAATCTTGTTATGAAATAAAATTGGTTTAATTTAGATATTTTCGCAAATAGTGTTACGATGCCTTGAGCAATCTATTTCGTCTCAACCTGATGTTTCCGCCATCGGTTGGGGTGTGACAACGGGTATATGGTTTTGTATGATCGGTCGGGTATCGCCTAATCTTATACCCATGTAAATTTTTAAACTTAGTCCCACATCCGTCAGACTTCGTGTATACCCACCAGCCATGAGTTTTTTTTATCATCCTTAATAAAAAGACAGCTTTACTTTTCTAAAAAGGTAAAGAGGTAGAAATAGAGATTTTGTTTATATATATAATTGTAATTAAACAACCAAAATTTCTGTATACGGTTACATGTTATAACTTGATATGAAAATGCATTTTGCAACGTGTATAATATCCATTGTCATATGCGTTGGTAAAAACAAGAAACGTGTTTGCAAATCAATTGTAAGGGATTTTAAATAAATGAGGAATCATCGTTCTTGTCAACATCGTTCTTGTGTTTTCCGGCTGTACTATTGAAATGTTGGATTCCATTGGATATTCTCCAGCAATATGGCGGAAATGACAATGACTTTTCATACTATATATTCTCCCCTCTACATACACATCAAATCAAATCACGGTCTCATTAATTTTCATGGCTTCTACTTCAACCTCTAGACTCAAGGACTATTCCGGCCCAAGTCGTGTCAGGTTCAAAGTTTTTCTAAGCTTTAGAGTTGAAGATACTCGTCATTCTTTTACCGATCATCTCTATGTAGCATTAAAACTAGCAGCAATTCATACATTTAGGGATGATGATGAAATCAAAAGAGGTCGAGATTTGGAGCCCAAAATTGTTGAAGCAATGGACTACGTGTCACCGAGCTCTACCGAATCGTTAACCAATGATTCAACGGAAAGATGTTGTTAACTTGATGGAAATGATAATGATATACTTGTTTGATCATCGGTGATGAATACTACGTCTTGGGAATATTTAGTGTTCAAGAGATTTAGAATATATATTTCTATAAAAATATAAATATATTTATAAGATCGTGTTAGTTATCTCAAATGGTAGCACGTGTATGTAACAAGTATTTGTATAAAAATAATACAAGTTATAGACTCGTATAATGTATCCACGCTTTTCCCGAATAGTCGTCATATACTTTGACGGATAATAATAATACGACTTGTCTTAGTGTTTCGTAAGATGTGGACACACACATATATATATATATATGCAAACATAAGTGTATATGTATTCATACGTCGTGTAGCTGAAATAATACTCCCGCGTCTCGTGAATAATTATCAAAATAATTATATAGTGCTACGCTTCTGAATTCGTACGGTTTATGTCATATACCATTTAGACGTTTGTAATATGTCATATACTATTTAGACGTTTGAAATTTATTTATTTTATAAAGTTTTCAAGTCGTAGACGTTGAAAATAAATATAACTAATTACATTTATTTTACATAAGACTTTCCGGGTTCTAAACGTTTGGAATAAATATAGATAACTATAGTTATTTTATACAAATTTCAGAGTCCGGTTAACTTATAGACCACGTTCATTGAAAAGTTTTCAACCTGTTTTGCAAGTTAAAAAGAATCGTCAAAAATAAATATACACTTATATTTATTTTTATAAAATACTTTGAATCATGATAGGTTTAGTATTACGGATTTCTACGAAAAAACGGGCATAGCTTCCTCTGTTTTTCGACGGTCCCGACAATACAAGTTGTCATTATATTTTCAAAACTCAACAATTCAATGTAAACAGTATATGTATATTCTATCGTATCTTCTAAACGTTGTATTTTGTCGCGATTAAGTCCAATACAAATATATATATATATATATATATATACACACACATATATATATATATAACGAAATGTCTGTTCGGTTTTTAAATTAATATCAAAATTTTTAGTAGTATGAATGCACAAGTATACGTAACTTAATAGTTCACTCGAAAGCTATTTATTGTTCACTAGTCGGGTCGGTTTGAGCCCGATTTCATCTTCAAGTATTATTTATATAAACACTATACTATATTTTGTGTCGTTAAAACTTTATCAAGTTTTGTGTCGACTCGTTGACCTAGCTTGACCCGAACACCATATTTGACTGCGTCGACCACGGTTGACCAGTTTGACTGAGTTTGACCGCGTGGGCCGGGGTTTGACCCGAACCAAATCTGAACCGTGACACTAATCAGCCGAAACTTGAGCTTTTCTTGAAACCCGAACCCGATTCTTCCACCACCACCATCATACCACTGACGCAGGTAACACCACCGCCGGCTGCCGCCGCGCGGTGTTCTCGTTCTTCCCCGACCATCGTCGGCCACCACAACCAATCCCAAGATATAAAAGAAAAATAGGTTAACTATGTAAAATCAACATGTTTACCCGAAACAGAAAAGAAACGCTCACCGGGGCTAGTGGTCGGAACAAACACGCACCGTCGTGCCTCCGCCGATGTGTCACCGAAATTCCACCGGAACCATCGCACCCATGCATCTGACACGAATCCACCCCACCACTAGTCGCAGGTCGAGGCTTTTCGGGTAGCCAGAAGGGCAGCGTGTATAATATCCATTGTCATATACGTTGGTAAAAACAATAAATGTGTTTGCAAATCAATTGTAAGGGATTTTAAATAAATGAGGAATCATCGTTCTTGTCAACATCGTTCTTGTGTTTTCCGGCTGTACTATTGAAATGTTGGATTCCATTGGATATTCTCCAGCAATATGGCGGAAATGACAATGACTTTTCATACTATATATTCTCCCCTCTACAAAAACATCAAATCAGGGTCTCATTAATTTTCATGGCTTCTACTTCAACCTCTAGACTCAAGGATTATTCCGGCCCAAGTCGTGTCAGGTTCAAAGTTTTTCTAAGCTTTAGAGGTGAAGATACTCGTCATTCTTTTACAGATCATCTCTATGAAGCATTAAAACGAGCAGCAATTCATACATTCAGGGATGATGATGAAATCAAAAGAGGTCGAGATTTGGAGCCCGTAATTGTTGAAGCAATAGAAGGTTCAAGGGCCTCTATTGTTGTATTGTCAGAAAACTATGCCAAATCCAGATGGTGCCTTGCGGAGCTTTCATTGATCCTCGAACAAAAGAGGAAGGGCAATCATTTCGTTTTGCCAGTCTTTTATAAGGTTGATCCCTCAGATGTGAGGCACCAGCGACATAGTTTTACCATCGAAGAGACAAAGTGGACGGAAGTCGAAGTACATCGGTGGAAGTCAGCCCTAGCGGAGATTGCTAATTTGAAAGGAATGGTTACTTCAGGGTATGTATTTTAATAATGCAACTAGGATCGTATGCTAGTTAACTTTGATGACAAGTATTGGTGAATTTTCGTATGGAAAAGGAATTTGTGCTTATAATGTGTTTGAATTTGTGCTTCTTTTGTTCCAGGTCTGAAGCAAAATTCATTGCAAATGTTGTTGATACAGTTAGCTATGAACTAGATTTGAAACTTATTAGTACTCTAGCCAATATAACTGGAGTGGAGACTCGAGCAAAACAAATCAATTCGTGGTTGAAAGATGAGCACTCCACTACCAATGTTCTGGCGATTTGTGCAATGGGAGGTAGTGGCAAGACTACAGTGGCCCAACATGTATACAACTTGCACAAGCACAACTTTGAATGCAGCTCTTTTCTTGAAGAGATTGGAAGTCACTGCAAAGAGAATTGTGGATTGCTTGGGCTACAAAAACAATTTTTAACAGACATTTTAGGAGGTGAGAATACAATGATATCTTGTATTTCTGAGGGTACTACTAAGATAAGGGAAGCCTTGCGTATGAAAAACATGCTTATAGTTCTTGATGACATAGATGATCATGAGATATTAAGCGTTTTACTAGGAACAAGTGTCATCCAAACACAAAGCAAGATTATTATTACAACTAGACTTCTAGATATACGTTCATGGTTTGACTCCATTTCTTGGAGATGTCTTGTACACCAACTCAAATTGTTAGATGATCATGAATCATTAAAGTTATTAAGTAACCATGCATTTAAATCCAAACTTCCCTTGAAAGGTTTTAAAGGCCTTGCGGTAGAGTTGGCAAAATATTGTGGAGGAAATCCACTTGCTTTAAGAGTTTTGGGTTCTTCTCTTTTTGTTAGTGTAGAAGACCTAAAGGAAAGAAATAGCATAATCGAAATTTGGAGAAGTAGATTGGACTCACTGAAGTCATTGAAAGGAGACCTTGATTCTAAAATCCAAGGTGTGCTAAAAAAGAGCTTTGACTCCTTGCCACTAGCTAGTTACAAAGAGTTGTTTCTACATATTGTTGTTTTCTTTGTTGGGAAAGATGAGGATTATGTAGTTAAGATATTGGAGCATGACTGGCTGCATGTAAAAGCTGGTATCATGACCCTCATCAACAGGTGCCTTCTAACCGTTTCATTAAATAAGAAGTTAATTATTCATCAGTTGCTTCAAGATATGGGAAGAAATATAGTTCTTGAAGAGTCCAAAGATCCTGCAAAACGTACTAGAGTCTGGTGTAGTGATGAAGCTTATTGTGTGTTAACAGAAGGAGACGTAAGATGCTTCTTATTTTGCATTTTCACAATTATTACAACTACCTTGATCTCTTTTTGTATCTTTCTTTACAGGGTTTAGAAACAATTGAAGGTCTAACACTTGACACACGAAAGCTAAAGAAAGAGGCAAAGGTAAGCCAAGTGAGTGAATTAATGTCTGAGTTGGTTTCTTCTGTGAGTATTCTCTCTCCAAGTCAACACTCCACTCCACTGCACTCTAACTCAACATATATAGACTCTCATATGTCATAACTAAGGAAACACCAAAATTCCCATTTTTCCTAGCAAGAGAATATAACTTCCAAGATGTCAAATTCTAGTGCATTCAATCCACGATGTCAGATTGGATAATTCTATCACTTCATGCTAAATTTTCAGGCACTACCCATTAAAACAAGCTCACTGGCAAAGATGCACAAACTAAAATGGCTCCAGCTTAATTATGTAAAACTCAATGGTGACTACAAGAATTTTCCAGAATTGACATCTTTGTGCTGGCATGGATGTCATTTGAAAACTGTACCTACCGGCTTATTGATGAGCAAGTTCTTGGTGGCTATAGATATGACTAGCGGAAACTTCAAAATCTTCGAGCCGCCTATGGTAGGGAATTAAGGTTACTATTTATCAACCGTCCTTTTAACTCTTCATCTAAATCACAAACTCAACTTGTTTCTTTTCTCCTGCAATAGGTTATTAACTCGCTGAAGATTCTAAATCTTACTAACTGTATGAAACTTGTTAGTATTCGCAAGCTCGACCGCCTGCCTAATCTTGAGACTTTGATTCTTTGGTTTTGTATAAATCTAACTCATGTTAGTAAAACCATAGGAGGCCTTGAAAGTCTTACTCTATTGAACTTGGCAGGATGTAAAAAGTTGTGGAAGGCTTCATTGAATAAGAAAACTGTAAATCCACAGGAATGGCTAAAAGCTTTGAGTATTGGCAGAGGAATCCCAAAACAACCGTTGTTTTCTTTACCAACGTCGTTAAAATTCTTGTTTCTCGATGATTGTAATCTTGAGCATTACGGTGACCTTAGTGTTGCATTCAGTGAGTTATTATCAGGCATTAGTTTAGTGGGCAATCTATTTGAGTTCATGCCTTATAACATTGATCTTACAATGCTTCGGGTACTAAACTTGAATTCTTGTAAAAACGTCAAGTCCGTATTGTGTCTACCGAGTACACTAGAGGAGTTGTATGTATGTAATTGTAAATCACTGGAGAAAGTAACATTCAAATCAGCTCGTTTTAGATTGCAGAAGTTTGAATATAAAGGTTGTTCCAAACTACGTGAAGTTGAAGGCCTTTTTAAATTAACGACCATAGAAGAACTTGAAGAAGTAGATCTGGGACATATGAAATGGATCAAGGCATATCAAGATCATCATGTGCATAAGGTAAGTAGTGAGATCACTAAATGAAGAATTATTTGGCATATCATTTCATCTAATTTTTCTCAAATGCATGCAAAAGTATCTATAAAATAGATGCAAGTCTCACCTGCAAATTGATTGATATACCACTAACTGGATTTTTTTCTGTAATTTGTGTGTCATAGATATTGTACGAATATGGTATATGGAGCATCTATCTGAAAGGCATAAACAATCATATCATGATGGCATTTGAGCATAACTCAGCATGTGGATCGTTATCCTTTTATGTGTCATTACACCCACAAAAATACAGGATCCAAGGATTAAAAGTAAGTTGTACATACAGCTTCTTCGGATCCAAGGATAAAGATAAGTGGCGTTTTTTCATTATAATATGCAACGAAACCAAGGGTGTTACATGGATATACAATCCTTTGGTGTACCGCAGACCCAAAGTTGATGAAGGTTCTATGTGGATAAGCTATTGGCCAATTGGCAACAAACTGGACGTTAGTGATAAAGTAAGAGTTTCTACCCATGCGGATAAAGGCATTATAGTAAGCAAATGTGGTGCTAGCCTTGTGTATATAGATGATGGTGAAGTAGAACAAAAAGAAAACTTGGAAAATAAGACGATGAAATGGGAAGAAGTGATCGGAGGAGATTTGTCTGAGTTTGAGGTGAGCAGGGGAGTTTACTATCTTTGTCGCCGTGATTTCTTCAAGTCGTCGACCCATGGTATGATAAAGGGATGGTTTGGTGATACATTCCCTATACAGGTAAGTTCCCCTATTAGGTAATTTTTTATACTTATTATACTCCAAATACTAATAATACACATTGTCATAGAGTTACAAGGATGGAGAAAATCTTATCAGTCAGAGTACTTGGACGCATCATTCATGCATCTGGAGTATATTGAGGAGCTTCATCATGACACCCTTCACAAAGTATGTATAAACATTTATTTTTGGAATTCAATTCAAATTTTGTTTACAAGCTTCTTCAATCCCATGACCAGTTCTATTTCATATATGTAACGTTAGCCCGTCCCTAGGTTTTATCCCTTTACCAATATGAAGAGTGAATGTTTCGAACCAAGTGATCAATAATTGATCGATTAATGAATTTAATATGGTGGTTCATTTCTTAGGGTTTATGGATTAGGGTTTAGTAATGGTTAGATAAAGTTTTCTCCATGATCCTTCTATATACGTCTATAATAGGTTTATGGCATATGGGTATTGAATGCCTCAGGTTCACGATTGTTTAAAAGACAAAATTCACTATCATGTCCATCCGCATCAACAAAAACATAACTATTTTCGTTTCCTACGATATAAAATAAGAAGTTTTAGTTATCAATAGGGAGTTAAAAACTCAAAAATTTAACATGGGTATAAACCGGTTCATTGGTATGTGACAATAATACCGAATTTCTGGCGCTTTGATAGCCAGTTCAACCGACAATACCGGCTAGTTTGAACCAATTTTTAAAGCATTGAAATTATGCCTCAAATGCAATGAAGTGGGCCTAACATTACCCAAAACTCCATATTGAGATAACGGAATCAAGAAGTACAATATCATAAAAAGTTTGGTTATAAATATTGTATGCATAATAAGCCTTTCTTTTAACTCCATTTCAGAACCATAGGTTGAAGTTATATATTTTTTGTGTGTATTTTAGGAAATTTTGCTCGGATTATTTAATAGCAATAGTGACATCTGCAAGATAGAAATGATGGTATCTAGGCTCGCGGGAGTTGAAGATGTTAACTACTTTGTAGACAAAAATATGTTGTCTGTATCGGGTTGTATTGATTCTATGGCAGTGGAAACCTACGTAAGGGAATTCGAAAGGACGGTAAAGATCATAACCGTTAATTACAATGTAAAGCATACTCGAAAGCGGTACCACATGAACAATATTATGTGGGGAACAAACTACATAACACGTTAAATGAATGTAATGATGGCCTCTAATCAAATCGATGAACAATGATAATTGAAGTCTAAATTGTAAAAACAAACAATTGATAAGGGATATATTTGTATTAATGATTTCTGAAGAAGTGAGTGTGATTTGTAAATGACCGTTAGACACCTATTTATACATCGCCAGAGAATCGACATGACAGTTCACAAAGAAGGTGTCGTCTTATTTATTTTATAGTAAATTCATACCTAACCATACTACTTATAATAGTTACACTTTATCAACTAACTTTACTCTGACGAGATTTCTAACTAAGTTCTAAATAAACTTGATAAAATAACTAGATCAGGAGATTAACCAACAATCATAACCTTAATCTAGATCTTGTAACACTACTGGGTTGTCTTTAAAATAACAGATGATAATTCAAGTGTGGGGTTAGGTTTGTTCACTCCTTGTCCCCACTTTGGACATTCATTTATAAAATGTTCAAGCTCATTGCATTTCTAGCTTTTCACATGGCTCTTATCTTCATGGACCCGTTCACCACCTTTGCTTTTATCGGACCAATGACTCTACATCAGGCGCATCCAAAGTTTCCTTGATTTGAAGTCCAGCTACCATAATGCTCATACTTATGTTCTTTAAACTCCTCTTTTCTGTTCGTGTACGTGAACAAAAGTTTATTGTTCTTATCTTCCTCCTTGATGCGTTCTTCCTAAGCTTTTAACATTCCAATGGCTTATTTAACCATTTCATCTCCAATACCAACCTTTAAGTCTTCCAAGATATCTTTTACTATCTTATGACGTGCAACCTGAAGAACAGATTCTTCAAACATTGCTTGGAAGGGATACACGATAGACATTTTTGTTCTTCTTAGCATCAACTTCACCTTTTGATTTGAGAACCTTCGAGATTCCATGAACATCAAAAATTTTTATGATCTTAATACCCCAATATGTATAATTTTTTTTCGAATTTGAAATTGGGCATCAAAGCTTAATTAAAGTACCCCTTCCTTCACTGGTATAGATTTAGTGTTCGTGGGTTTATTTTCCACTGATCTTGTCTACTTTTACTTCAGTGGGATGACACACACATGCGTAAACATTACTTTTACTTCAGTGGGATGACCCACACATGCGTAAACATTCCACTACTTTTTCAGTCACCTTTGTATTTTATAAACCTCTGCTAAACCGATGTTGATCAACTACTTCTTGGATCAAAAAGTGTTAAATTGATATATATGTTCATCATATGTTAGAATTGTTAATTATAATAAACGTTGTTAGAGTGTTGCTTAAAGTGTGTGCAGGTGTGCAAGTTGGAGGGCTAATATGTAAAAGAGAGAAAGTTAATTGTTGCATGTATATATCTGTGAGGACGGCGATGATAAGTTGATAAGTTGGAGGGTGCAAAGTGTAACTCTTTTTTGAAGCTAGTATATAAGGAAGATTAGAGTTCATTGAGCGTAACGCTTTGTTCATATCTCAGTTTCACTTTCTCTCTCTAAATTTGATGAGTTTGTTAGAGAGCTATTGATCTCATCTTGTAGATTTGTTTAGACCGTTGTATCTTGTATTGTTCTTTGTGATCAACTGATATTTCATCGGTTGATCATTGTAAGCTATTATCACAGATCTTACAATTGTAAGATCTAGGGTTTGGTTAGGAGATTTTTGGGTTGGTTTAATCAATAAAGTATTTTGTCGTCGTTTTGTCACCATATTCTTTATTTTGTTTTGTTTTCATATTTTTCTACATGGTATCAGGGCTATATGTGTGTTTCCACTGAGTATTATCGTTGGTGTGTTTGGTTTCTAATCTATGGAAACCATCTATGGTAAAGATTGGAGTGTTGTTGGAATTCGCACTTGTTCAAGATCTGAAACCCTGTCTTCAGGTTTATTGGATTGTCGGAGGTTTCTTTGTTGAGAGCAGATTGGTTTTTTGATCTGATCTTGTAACCTTAGAAGGTTACAATTCAAATCTGCTCAAAGGAGGGAGTTAAACGCCTTTGTAAGATCATTCTTATATTTTGTTTTGTTTCTTTGTTTTGCACTGCTAGGCAATTCTGTTGCCGAGGTAGTTTGGACCGGTTATTGTTCGAGCCTTGGTGCTATTTATGCATTGTTGTGTTTTTTTGTGGTGGTTAAGTATTTAGGTTATAGCATCTGTGTAAAGACTTATCCAGGCACCTTTAGAATGATGAACCTAGAATCTGGCCCTTGACACAGACTTGCTTTAGGGTTGTTATTTCTTGATTACTATGTTTTCTTTACTCCTGTTGTTATGTGATTCTTTGCTTCTGTGTTTGTTATCATGGGAGATGGTGGTGGTAGTACTTCACAAACTTTCATTAGTAAGCTTGACATTGGGAATCCATTGTATTTACACCCTAGTGATTCAAGCGGTCTTACTATTGTTAGTATTAAACTTAAAGGAACAGAAAATTATAAAGTCTAGTCTAGTGCTATGAAACTGGCTTTAGAAGCTAAGAATAAGTTTGGTTTCATAGATAACAAATGTGAAAAATCAACAGATGATGTTATGTTAAGTAGTCAGTGGGATAAATGTAACTTTATAGTTTTAACTTGGTTGTTGAATTTTGTGTTTGAGGAGTTGTATCTAAGTCAAGTGTTTTCCAAACTTGCTTTTGAGGTTTGGTCTGATTTAAAAAGAAGCTTATGACAAGGTTGATAGTTCTGTTGATTATGATTTGTATAAAAAGTTAACTATATGTCTCAAAATGAAAGTTTTGTTTCAGAGTACTATCATAAAACTAAATACTATGTGGAAGCAATTTGATGCTATGCTTCAATTGCCTTCAAATTTGTCAAACAACAAAGTATTATAATGACTTCACTACTTTGAAAGTTGATGCAGTTTCTTACTGGTTTGGATGATGTATATCAACCTGTAAGAACTAACTTGTTAACAAGAGAACCATTTCCCTCTGTCAAAGTTGCTTCTTCTATTGTGTCTAGAGAAGATTCTCATAGAAGTGTTAGAGTAGTTCAAATGGTCAAAATGTATCATTTGTTTTTAAGGCTAGTCAAACTTATGATTCAAAAAAGAAAGTGTTAAGAGGACCTAATCCAAATCTTTTGTGTACTAATTGTAACATGTTTGCTCATACTATTGACAGATGTTTTGAACTAATAGGGTATCCTCCAGGGTTTAGAAAAAGGGTTGGTAATCAGGTTAGGAAAAATGAGTCAACAAATAATAGGTCAAATTTGTCTTCTGGTTCTTCTGTGTCTTCTTTTTTCTTCTGAATAGATTGCTAAACTGTTAAGTCTTGTTGGTGAGAGAACCGGTACTAATCCTCAGAGTTCTAATATAGGGGTGAGTCCAATTGTATGTATAACACTATTGGTACTTTGTCAGTTGTACTAGTGTTGTATACTTTGGTTTTGATTATAACTGGATAATTGATTCAAGTGCTAATCAACACATGGTTAAAACTGATAAAGACATGTTTGATAGTGTAGATGTGTCTGAATTTGATTTGAAAGTATGTCATTCAAATGGAACTTATGCGAATTTGTCTAAGATTGGTAGCATAAAATTGGATGCCGGGTTATCTTGAGTGATGTGTTTTTTGTTCTTGATTGTGGTATCAATCTTTTGTCTATGTTCAAGTTGTCCAAAGATAATCAGATTATTGTTGTGTTTAATGAGAATACATGTTTACTACAGGATTCAAAATCAAAGAAAGTCCATAAACAAGACAATGGATTGTATATTGTTAATAAAAATGGTAATATTGTTAATCTATGTTTTAATAGTTTGAATAACAGTAATCTTTGGCATAGTAGATTAGGACACCCAGCTGACCAAGCCCTAATTGTTTTGAAAAGATGACTTGGGTGTTAATAATGTAGTTAATTATCCCTGTGAAGTTTGTCATAGATCTAAACAGATTAGAGTTCCTTTTCCTTTGAGTAATCATAAAACCAAACATGTTGGTGAATTGGTTCACTTGGATGTTTAGGGTCCTTATAAGATAACTAGTAGAGATGGTTTTAAATATTTTGACTGTGGTTGATGATTACTCGAGGACAGTATGGTGTTATTTTTAAAAACAAAATGGAAGTTTTTGAAAATATACAAATATTTTATGAGTTATTATTAACTCAGTTTATTAAAAAGGTGAAAGTTTTTAGAACTGATAATGGAACAGAATTTGTTAATTGTCAAATGAGTTTATTTTGTAAAAATATAGGGATAATACACCAAACTACATGTTTCATACACACCACAACAAAATGGTGTTGTAGAAAGAAAGTATAGACATCTTTTGAACATGGCTAGGGCTTTAATATTTTAGGGTGGCCTTCCTCTTAGTTTTTGTTCTGATTGTGTTTTGACTGTTGTTTATTTGATTAACAGGTTACCTTCGTCTGTTCTGTTAGTAAAAAGTCCTTATGAGTTAATGTTTGAATTTAAACCCTCATTGTTACATCTTAGGAATATTGGGTGCTTATATTTCAGTACTATTTTGAATGATTCTGATAAGTTTGCTTTCAATGCTAGTGTGTTTTGATTGGTTATTCTAATGTAAAAAAGGGTTATAAGTTGTGGAGTTTGGATAATAAAAAGAAGTTATATTCTAGAGATGTAAAATTTTATGAAAATGTTTTTCCTTTCAAATCCAAACAATTGAATAACCAAGAAGAAATTGTTTTTGAAAATGTAAATCATTTGAATTTCTTTAATAGTATTGAACACCCATTGTTCCTGTCATTCCCAATGATGAAGAGGGGAATAATGGATCTCATGAGGTTTCTTGTGATGATCAGCAGCCAGTCCCCTCTATATTTGCCACTACTAGTGATGTTGATACTTCTCAACATATTAAGTCTACACTTGAAAGTAGTAGTGGAGGTGGATCTAGCAGGGCAGAGGAGATGAGACAGAAACTTCAAATGTTGAGACCAACCCATTTGAGAGTTGTTAACTACTCTTGTTTATCTGTGGATAATTTAAGTTTTGTTACTTCTTCGAATAAAACTTTCGAACCTAGTAGTTTTGAAGAAGTTTTTATTGATCCTAGGTGGGTTCAAGCTATGAATAAAGAGATGGAAGCTTTGTTTAGGAACAATACTTGGATTTTAACAGATCTTCCATTTGGTAGAAAACCAATGGGCTGTAAATGGGTTTATAGAGTTAAATATAAATCTAATGGTGAAGTTTAAAGGTTTAAAGCCAGATTAGTAGGAAAAGGCTTAACCAAAGAAAAGGTCTTGACTTTGGAGAGACCTTCTCACCTGTTGTTAAGATGGTTACTGTTAGGTGTACTATAACTATGATTGTTCAAAATAACTGGCCTGTGTTTCAACTTGATGTTGATAATGCTTTTTTATGTGGTGCAATAACTAAGGATGTATCCATGAAATTACCTTAGGGATATTATTCTAATAATGAAACTAAAGTGTGTAAATTAGTTAAGTCCTTGTATAGGCTTAAACACGCACATAGGAAATGGAATGAAAAGTTAACTGGTGTGTTAATTGAAATTGGGTTTGTTCAAAGTAAATGTGATCATCCCTTGTCTGTCTTATCAAATGAATCTATGTTTGTTGCTTTACTTGTTTATGTTGATGACATTGTTGTGATTGAAAGTTCTAAGGTTGAAATTGATAAAGTTAAAAAACTTTTAAGTGATAGTTTTAAAATCAAAGATTTGGATGTATTAAAGTATTTTTGGGTATTGAAGTGTTATATAACAGAGATAGTGTTTGTTTAAATCAAAGAAAGTATTGTTTAGAATTGTTAAATGAGTTTGCTTTTTTAGGATGTAAATACGTTAACACTCCTATAAAACAAAGTTATATTGTTACTTCAAAGGTGGATAAATCAACAAGTTTTAAAAAATGTTACAGGCTTCAAAAGTTGATTGGAAAATTAATCTATTTGTCATTAACCAGGCCTATACAGTTTAGTTTCTGAGTCAATTCATGCATAGTCCAAAAGAAATAAATTTGCAATTAGCTCTAAGGTTACTCAAATACTTGAAATAAGGTCCTGCTAAAGGACTATGTTTCAAAAATAACTGAAAGGTTGAAACTGTATGGGTTTGCAGACTCTGACTGGGCAAAGTGTTTGTCTACTAGGAGGTCTGCCATTGGAATCTTCATTTTTTGGGAAATTTCCTTGTTTCTTGGAAAAGCAAAAAACAAAGCACTGTTTCAAGATCAACAGCAGAAGCTGGATACAGAGCTATGTGTTCTGCAACTCGTGAATTGATATGGCTGCAAAATTTGTTAAAAGAGTTAGATGTTAAATGTTTATTGCCAGTGGATTTGTATTGTAACAGTCAAGCTGCTATTTTTATAGCAGCTAATTCTATCTTTCATGAAAGAACTAAGCAGTTTGAACTAGACTTGCATTTCTTGAGAGAAAAGGTTGTTAATGGGGGGTTGACTCATGTAGTCAACTGGCTGATGTTTTTACAAAAGGTCTTGGTGTTTTAAAACACCAAGATTTCTGTGAAAAATTGGAACTTGTTGACGTGTTCTCACATATGAATGAAGGGCGAATGTCAAAATGATATATATGTTCATTCATATGTTAGAATGGTTAATTATAATAAACATTGTTAGAGTGTTGGTTAAAGTGTGTGTAGGTGTGCAAGGTTGGAGGGCTAATATGTAAAAGAGAGAAAATTAAAGATTGCATGTGTATATCTGTGAGGACTGCGATGATAAGTTGGAGGGTGCAAAGTGTAACTCCTCTTTAAAGCTGGTATATAAGGAAGATTAGGGTTCACTGTGTGCAACCCTTGTTCATATCTCACTTTCACTATCTCTCTCTAGATTTGTTGAGTTTGTTAGAGATCTGCTGATCTCACCTTGTTGATATGTTTAGATCGTTGTATCTTGTATTGTACTCTGTTGTGATCAACTAAATCAGTTGATCATTGTATTGTTGCTATTATCACATATCTTACAATTGTAAGATCTAGGGTTTGGTTGAGAGATTTTTGGTTGGTTTAATCAATATAAGTTTTATGATGCCATCTTGTCACTATATTCTTTATTCAGTGTTGTTTTCATACTTTTCTATAAAAAGATTACTACATCATATTCTTGAAGTAGATTCTCCTTATTTAACAATGATTTTATTTTTGGAAAAATACCTTTTTTCACCAAATCTTCCTTTGATTGAGTTTCTTATTAATTTTTAAAACTTGAGATTTATTCTTGATTCATCCTAAAACAACTTAGACTAAAGCCAATGCAATATATTTGAGGTGCATCTGTGACGTTCATGATGAGTTGAAGGAAAGAGTTAGAGAAGAGATGGTAGAAAAATCATTAGCTAAGTGAATGCATTTGTAGAGCGAGAATAAGGTTTCTGTGTAGTAAAATATTAAATGAAAAGAGAGAAAAAGGAAAGACGGTGAGTAATTGGGTGATGCGGTAAAAACTTTTTGCAAGAATTTTAACCTTGCATTGGTGATGATCTTAGAAGCTGTTGACTTTTCTTCTTCAATCTCTATCAGCACTTTTGCGCTTTGTTTGCATTTTTTTGTTCCCATCTTCTTCTATTGATCCCAACTTTTTGATTCTTTATTTATCCTTCTGTAAATTCATACTCATACAATTTTGTTTGGCTATAATTACAACAAAACCCCACAAGTCATATTCTTCTTCTTCGGGATTTCGCACTCTGCCCATTACAAGAAAACGTTCTTGATTTTCACCAACAATTAGGGTTGCCATGAAGGGAAACGATCGTTCTTCACACCCTTTGCTTTGATACCTATTTGAAAGCCTTTTAACTAGATCGATGAACAACGATAACTGAAATCTAAATTGTATAAACAAACAATTGATAAGGATACAATTCTAATTAATGATTCTTTATGACAAGTGTAATAGACAAACGATCATCGGAGCCTATTTATACATAACCAAGAATTGACACGGTTTGTTTATTTGTCTCTACTACTTATGTGTACTAACTTTACCAACGAGGTTTCTCACTAAATTCTAAATAAACTTGACGAACTAACGAGATTGGGAGATTAACCAATATGTAAAAGTTTCTATTTCCATACCTATCCATTGTCATATTTGTCTCTTCTAGAGGCGATCTTCAACACGAACAAATAAAGAAGAACCGTGTACTTTTATGCAAACTGTAATACAAGCTCCTTAAAATCTTCCATGGCAATTCTCGATCTAAAGGCATGGACATCATATTGTTGTTACTTGTTACCCCCTAAAATGTTTGTGAGAAAATATTTTTTTATGTATAAATCGAAAGGTTGTTTATGTTAGGAACTTAAAAATTAGATTTTTGTGAAGTTTGATAATTAAGTAAAGTAAGAGTGGATTCTATTTGTTTTAAATGTCAAATTTTGTTTTCACTTGGGACTTGTACCCATGACCTCCCCAATTTACGTGCACCTAGAAGCTTTGCTTTTACCATTAGGCCACCATCCCCTAAACAAAAAAGCGTAGAAGATTTAGTTAAGAAATTTTAAATGTATAAACAAGGTGTTAGAAATGTTGTAATGGATTTAAGTTAAATTTAAAGGAAAAAACAACACTTAAAAACACCAATGGGCTTTTCTTCTACCTTCCGTAATCGTTGGCGTTGCATTATAACAGTAAGTTCCATTTACGACATTGCTGATAATTTTCGTGTTAGCAACTTATTTTGGTTAGTGGGAATTTTTTAGTTAAGACCAAAGGGAAACAAGGACATAGATTGATGCAAGTTCAAACGTCATGGAGTATACATTCGTTCATACGTTCATTCATAACTATTCTCATTTCATGCATCAACATAGGGTTCATATTTACTTATGATCAAAGGGAAACAAGAACATAGAGTGATACGGGTTCGAAAAGTTATAGGGTTGTTCACAAGCCTAACCGAACTGATCGGACCTTTGCTCGTGCTCGGTTCGTTTACAAACCGAACCAAATCGAACCGAGCATTTTTTTTTTCTATCAAGCTGAATTGAATGAGCAATTTTTTAACATTTTCTGATCGAGCATCGAACGAGTCTCGAACGTCGAGCAATTTGAACTGCCCCTAGTAACCTGAGCAATGGGAGCTTCATGATTATTCTTATTTTATGCACCAACAGTTTGCTTCCATTAGGGTTTTATGTTGGCATTGTTGTTGTTGATGGAAATGGTCCATGCTTGTTGCTACTTGGATGTTCTTTATGATCATTATTGGGATTGGTTGGTTTAAATATTGTTAGATAAATATCTTTATGAGTTAAGCCTTTCAAGACTGTATTTCACTATGTCCATTGAATTGGGCCTTTAAAGGCCTTTTGAACTCTTCTACGGGCCTAGGCTTTTATAGATATTGTTAGCATTGGTTTTTTCAAGAGGTACACAAAAAACAACCAATTATTAAATTTTGCCTAGAAAAAACCCGAAACCAGGTATTAAAATAAAAAACCGATTCCTTTATACACAGTTACATACCCAACCCTATCCGTAAGGTATTCAACGGTTCCTATCCCTTTGATTCCCGGGTTTTGACCCTCTTGACTATGCCCCAAAACAATTTTAGACCCATTATCAGTTCCCAAGAGGCCCAAGGGCAACTTTTGTATTTATTCATTTTATTAATGAAGTTTGTCAGGGTATCATCCTTTTATCCAAACATATTTTAAGACCACAGGAAAGAAGAGTTTACAAATGTATTTCAAAGTTATAGGCAAGAAAGTTCACAAATGATTAAATAACCACTTTAGGAATATACAGATTGTTTCCCCTGCTCTACAGATACAACAAGTATCCACTCTAAAATTGTTTTTATTCCCTCACATGAATGTATGTACAACTACAAATTTTTCACCATCATCATCTCCCAATCAGTTAAAAGTAAATCTTTTTTACCCATCAAGATGGAATTTAAGATTAAGCAACCCTTCAGCCGAAATGCTCCGCCTCACTCTACCTCTCTGCACCACCATCTGCGGTGGTGGTTCCGCCTGAAAACAAACAATAACCACCGTCAAATTATCATCCGCTCTCTCTCTTCATCGCTTCTTCCACCATCTCCTTGCAACACCTTTTCACATCGTTATGATCCTGCAACCGTCGCCTCACAAAATCCACCGCGTTTTGGTTCCTAAACACGTCCCAGATCCCATCGCTTCCGATTATCAAGAACTCGTCTTCTTTTGTTAGTGTGGTGAGTTTGAGCTCTGGCTCGGCACTTAATGGACCGATGTGGTCGTCCATTTCTTTGAGCCCTTTGATATGCCAGTTTCCTATGGCTCGAGTCACGGCTAGTTGACCGTTTAAGTAGCCGTCCTCGACGAACCCACCTAAGGATTCGATACGGATTCGTTCTTTGTCGTAGCATGGTCTATGGTCTTTTGACATCTCGAAAGCTAGCCCGTTTCGTGAGAGAACCGCCCTACAATCTCCAGCATTTGCCACCAGTAGTGATCTGTTAAAAAATAGGTAAGTACAGGGTTAAAAGAATCAACTTTCAGATATTACAATTTAAGCTAAAGCTGACGTCTCGGAGAGTTTGACTATGTTGACCTTTTTTTCCGAGGTGTCATTGAGAAAACTAGTTAACTATTGACAGGGTTGAGGGTTACCAGTTTATCATCAAATGAACTTATTTAAAATTGAATTAGTGGTGTTAATTATTCGAATCAGACTTGAAAAAACCCGAAATTCGATTTTACCCGAATTGGACTTACAGTTTCAAATTCGAATCGAGTCCGAATTCTAACCGAATTCCAAATTTGGTTCGAATCAGTTCAAAGCTATGAATTTCGAGCCTTACCCACCAGACAATTCAAATTTGAACAATAGAAATTTTAATTTTACATAAAAATAGACTTTTTAATTTATTATATATACTTATTTATTAATTTATTTCGTAATTTGGGTGATTTCAAATCAACCTGAATTCGAATCGTTTCGAATTCAGTTTCAAAAATGTGAAACCCAAACAACCCGATTCAAGCAACCCGAAACCAGCCTGATTAACAGCCTAAACTGAAAGATATTTGTGTGACCCCCTCCTTTATGTTTTTATTGCCTACATTGCTATTTTATGTTTTATGTCAACATAAGATTTATTATCACCCCTAAATCAATAAAAATGACATCCTATCAAGAGTTGATATCATAATAAACCAATATAGTTTCATATTTTACACTAAAGAGTTCTTCAACCGAATTTTGGTATATTATAGTCGCTAAACCTATCTAAAGTACATATAAATAACATTTAATGGAGAGACATTTTAAAGGTACAAAAAAGCTACATGGGTAATCTTTTTAATCATATAAGATGATATAAATTTGTAGATTACACCATAAAAAAGATTGACGTAGTTTTTTATGTCAACAAAAGAGTCTAAATGATACTCGCATCAAGAAAAATAACATCTACACCATGATATCTAACAAGTGTGCTAGTAGCCGACTAATGTTGTATACATGGATTTTAAACAAGTTCGATGACTTTGATATTCGGGTTGAGTAGTTTTTTTACGTAAAATGAAAAAGTAAATTCCTTTATATCATATTAACCCTACAATCAACTTCATAAGAATCTAATATATTCATATATGTCCACAACATTTCTCTAGTGTCATTGTCATTATTGAGATGCATAATGCATTTAAGGGACAATACTCAACCACACATTAATAAAAAAATAAAAAAACATAAAAATGAATAATTGAACTGACCTTCCAAAAATCATGGCAGTAAGTGCAGTTGTGCCAGAAGAAAGAGCAGACTCAACAGCACATGACCTGGCAAACGCTGCATCTGTCTCCATAAATGACCTCGTCACCACCTTTTCAAGTTCCAGTGGAAAACTATCATCATCTACAATTATTCGTGGCAAATTATCACGCACAAAATGTGATGCACCTTCGCCTCCATGCCCATCAAACACCTATTCTTCCCCCAAAACAAAAGAAAGTATATACTTTTATTAAATCTTTAAAGAAATTAGGGTGCTAGTGTGCTACTAAAAGGCACCACCCGTGTTAGTGTACACTAGCCCACCTGTCACATTAGACAAGCCATATGACAGAGTGAAAAATGGTCACACAAAGCAGTATGTCAGTGGCTACATCAGTCAATACATCATACGAGCTTGTATGATGTAACCTTCATACGACCCGTATGACCTTTTTTGTCGTATCATACAGCCCATATGACTATTACAATTGGGGATGAGCATTTGGTACTCGGCACCGGTGTTTTCGGTACCAATTCGGCACCCGTTTTTGTGTTTTTCGGGATCGGTACTTTTGGTTTGGTACAGCATGGTATTTTGGGTCAATTTACCTTCGAATACAGGTGCCGTACCAGCACCATACCGTACACTTCTGGTACCATACCAGTACCTACTTTTTGTGTTTATCGGGATTAGTACTTTCGGTTCGGTACCGAGCTCATCCCTAATCACAATGACTGTTTTGACTACTTAACGCTATAGTGATGACCAAAAATTAACAGAGGGTTCAAATAATCAGAGGAAGAAACTTACATACCCCATAAAATGAGATGGCTTCTTCATCAAATAACTTGTTACTGAAGTTTCTAGCAAGATCTGGGATGCAGATGTGAGTGTCTTCCATGTATGGTCTCTGTCCAATATCAGACCATTCTCCAGACCGAAGGATCGGGATGAAATTGTTATATTTTTCTTCTGAAACAACTGTATTTTCACATATGCTCTCCATCTGACCAAAATCAAACAAAATAAGTAAAAACTAATCATCTAACTGATTTTGATTATTGACTTGATACCAAAAAAAAGTTTAAGAACCAAACTTATTTTTGACTTTTTCTTTCAGATTTGCACAATTCTATAGAGGAACACCATGGAAAATGAGAATCTTGACATGATTCATCCAAAAGGGGAAATTTTCTAAAAAGGGGTTGAATCAAATCAACTTACTGTTTCTATAGCAATTTACAATCAAAGATCAAACTTTTTATCAAACCAAAA
The DNA here is from genome assembly GCA_947069175.1 of Scalesia atractyloides. Lineage (NCBI taxonomy): Eukaryota > Viridiplantae > Streptophyta > Magnoliopsida > Asterales > Asteraceae > Scalesia > Scalesia atractyloides. The sequence continues at coordinate 82,979,789 of CAMTDV010001632.1, forward strand.
AGGGAGATATGAACAAACCACCTAATTTCAAGATTAGTACCAAACCCCAGATGTGAAGACTAAAAAGATACTAAATTAAACAAAACCCAGTTGGAATTATTAATTATATGCAAATCGAGAACAAACCATAGTCACCTAATTCGCGGTTCGCTCGGAATTGCGATTGGGTACACCACGATCCAATACGTGGATCGTGACAAACCAAGCGATTTAGGTAACTATGGAACAAACCCATAAAAGAAATTGAAGTAATTTGGTCAAATTTAAAGGTAATTCTCATCTGCAAGCTATAAAATCAAGAAAGTAACAATCTTTAATGACTAAAAATCCAAAATTAAACAAAACCGAGCTCGAATTATCAATGATATGCAAATCAAGAACAACCCCATGAAAGAAATTGGAGTAATTTGGTCAATTTCTAAGGTTATTCTCATCTGAAAACTCTAAAAACAAGAAAGTAACAATCTTTATTGACATAAAACTATCCAAAATTAAACAAAACCCAGCTCGAATTATCGATTATATGCAAATCAAGAAGACACCCATTAAACAAATTGAGGTAATTTGGTCAAATTCAAGGGTAACTTACAACAGCAAGCTATGAAATCATGAAAGTAACAATCTTTATTCACTAACAGGAAAAGAACTAAAAAGATTAAAAAATATCCAAAATTAAACAAAACCCAGTTCGAATTATTAATTATATGGATAAATAGAAACAACCCATGAAAGAAATTGAAGTAATTTGGTCAAATTCAAGGGTAATTTACACCTGCAAACTCTATAAATCAAGAAAGTAACAATCTTTATTGACTTAAAAAAATCCAAAATTTGACAAAACCCAGCTCCAATTATCAATTATATGCAAATCAAGAACAAACCCATGAAAGAAATTGAACTAATTTGGTCAATTTCAGAGCTAATTTACAGCTGCAAACTATCAAATCAAGAAAGTAAGAATCTTTATTCACTTACAGCAAATTAAAAAAAAATCTATAATTAAACAAAACCCAGTTCGAATTATTGATCATATGCGAAAATAGAAAAAACCCATGAATAAATTGAAGTAATTTGGTCAGATTCAAAGCTAATTTACAGCTGCAACCTACAAAAATCAAGAAAGTGACAATCTTTATTGACTTACAGGGAAAGAAGTGGAAAGATTGATCTGATTTGCAGCAAACTGAGTGGTATGATTATGAGTATTATAATTATTGTTATTGTCTGTTAAGAGACACAAATGGTCTATTTCTTCACAAACTTTTTCTAGGTCTTGCACACACATATTTAATGGATGGATTGGTTTCACTACAAGCAGATTATGGTTTTCTCTCTCACACACAAACACTGAAATACACAGAGAATCAGAAAAAGAAAATTTATTGGATTAAAGGAAAACATCAATTAAAAACTTTCTGAAGAGAGTGGGTATGAAGAAAGAATCAGAAAAGGGGCAATTAATTGGCTGGAAAAGAGATTCCAAAATTTTTTTTATTATACTTTCTTTCAAGGTATGTGAATGAGATAGAAATAATGGTTGTGGTTATTTCTCTTTGTTGATGACGTATGGACGTTATTGTGCGTGTGTGCAAGTGTGAAAGACTGAAATTTCTAGAGTTTTCTTGGAGATAATGTTCAAAATATCGAGTAAGATGGTTTTTAACAAAGGATTGAACGGTAATTGTCGTTTTTAGGAACGATAAACTAAACCAATCGGGTTGGATTAGGTCGACCCTGGTCTTGATAGTTTGCGGGTTTGATGGTTTAAAAATAGTTATATTATTCTTTTTGAAATCATTAGTTTTATTAAATGTTTTAATACAATAAATATAGTTTAGAGTAAAATGTTAGATAGTCCCTCACATATTAGTACTTTTGCCTGTTAAATTCAAAATAAGATTTTTTTAACTAAATCCCTAACGTTTCACTTTTTATAATTTTCATCCAAATTACTTATTCGATTATGTATCGTTAACTAAGGGACGATTTTTCAAATTTTTGTGTTTTAAAATTTTATTTATTATCTTTAAATAAAAACAATAAAATTGTTATAAACATAATATATATATATATATATACACACACACATTTACATATATACACGATTATTTTTTATTCAATTTTCTTTTCTACCTTTAAATAAAATAATAATAATAAATTAATGATGTTGATACCACTGAAGAGATGGGGTGATACTGATGTTTGATATGACGAGTCAACGAGGGGAGATGGAGTTCGAGTGCCGAGATAGACGAAGTGGTTGTAGTGGTGGTGGAGGTGGATAAGAGAAAGAGTGTGTTTATGGTATGTTATATATATGAATTATTAAATGTGTGTGTAAATATTTTATAAGTATTTTTTTAATTTAAAGGTAAAAGGGAAATTTAAAAAAAATAAGTGTGTACTAGCAGGGTGTCCGCGCGATGCGACGGAGGTGATAATTTGCATAGCGGTACTCGTTTTTGTAGTTTTTTGTTCGTATAATATTTATTGTAGTATCATTGCCGTGGATATATGCCATAAACAAAGTCATCAATTAATCAATTTCATTGTGGTGCGTATGGTTTGGTCGGTCCGGCTATTATCCTCAATCGAAGTTGAACACCGAAGTCATAGGTTAGTCTATTTTATTAACCTATCAGTTTTCAGTTTATTTGGTTAGAATGAAGATTTTTTGTTCGATTCTTTTAATTTCGGTTAATAGAGAAAACTACACTTGGGTTAAAACTTTTGCTTAAAGTACATGAAATTGATGTATAAAGACATGAGATTGATGTAAAATACATGAAGTGGAATAATAAATACATGACATTGAGGTAGGGATGAGCATGATACCGATACGTACCGATCCCGAAAATACCGATACTGAATTCCGTGAAAACTAGATACCGATACTGATACCAAAATATTCGGTATGGTACCGGTATCGGTACGGTGTCGGTATTTGAAGGTAAAATTCGGTATGTTACCGCTACCGTACCGATACCAAAACTGCCAAAAAGTGGATACCGAAAAAATTCGGTACGGTATTTTCGTGATCGGTATCGGTATGGTCTTTGATACCAAATGCTCATCTCTACATTGAGGTATAATACATGACTTGGAGGTGTAAAAGCTAAAAATATATGAAATTATGAAAGGTTCAATTATTTTTGGTTAGACGATGGTACAAAACTACCTTTTAACCGATTTTTTGTTAATATGATTTTTTATTAATCGGTTTTCAGTTAATTTAGCTTTTGGTTGATTTCGGTTTGGTTTTGTTTGTTTTCAGTTTTGTTTCGGTTAACAATTCAGTTTTTACTCACTCATAGACATTATTAATCACATAACATATCAATTTTTTAATTAAAAAATATAGTTATACTACACTCAAATTAAAGAATAAAATGCTTATTTTTATGGTGTAATTTTTTTTAAATATTAACGTACAAATATGTTATGGTCGTTTAAAAATCATGGGGTAATTAGTTTTTTATAAGAGGATGAAGCATAACTATTAACTAAGTATCTATAATTTGGTTAATCATGTGATAACTAAAGTGTAATTAAGATGAGGTTAAAGTATAATTATTGTTTGAAAGACTAATTTACCACCTTTTAAGGTTATAAATTATGCATTAAACTAAAAAAATTATTACGTTTTAGGTATTTTAAAATGTCGTTCCCTTATGCATTTATATATATATATACACACACACGGATGTGTAAATGTATGTATCTTATACCTATTATATTTAATTTAAATATAAAAGAGAAAATTAAAAAAAAATAATAATAAATGAGTAAAGTGTCAAAATCGTCCCTTGAGCTAACGATACATTTTAACTAAATTAGTTATTTGAATGAAAGTCATAACAAATATAAAACTTCAAGGGTTCAGCTACAAAAAATAATAATAAAAATCTTATTTTAGATGTAAGATGCAACAATACTCAAACATCAAAGATGATTTTGACAGTTTGCTCTATAGTTTATAAATACGATATAGATACAAAATTGTATATTTAAAAAATAAAAGTACATAAGACTACGTATTCTGGAATAACAATCCTACTTAATAACTGTAAAATTTCACCATATCATCGTCATTAAAGCAATAGTTAAATACACAATAACTAAGTGTAAAGAAAAAAATATGTGCTTGGTTGTTGGGGTGGGCCCTACCTTCTTCATCTTCACGCCCATTATTGTTATTGGCGGTGGCTTAGATGACACCTCTAAAAACTACTCGGCATGGTATCCGGTGCCCCATCCAGCCGATGTGGCGTGAGACGCTAAGAGGAAAAGATAAATAATAGGTTGAGTTTACACAATCGGTTCCATATTCTAAATTATCAGTCAATAATTACATCACAAAAGCTAAACTGTGAATCAAGTCGTATGCATCTCAATCTCAAACTGATCTACTAGTTTCTATTTTCTAACAGTTTATAAATATGTGGTTTAGACGGTAGATTGAGTTTCTATTTTCTAACAATTTATAAAGAAATACCTAACACCTTTCAAGAGGCATATAATTTGATTGAGAATGGTCAAAAAGTTTCGATGTTAATATATTGTAGTGGATCATTTAATTCATATACAAAGAGAATAAAATAAGTATACTTTTGGCTAAAAGAATAGGTTATTGAATAACTTTAGTTTTTTGGAAAATATCATTTTAAACACACTTTTTGGTTTTTTTCTTCTTTTTCATGCATCATGCTTAAGATTTGAAATGAAACAAAAAGATCAAAGACAAAATACTCTAAAAATATCTATCATTAGAAAACAAAACTAAAAGATATCTCATTAAGCATAAAAAATCAGAACCATTGATAAAATAGAATCTCATCTTCGGAAAAAGAAATAAGAAAGTATAATATATTACTCTATTACTTAATCTTCTTTAACCCGTTTAAAAACTCTGTAAGAATAATATAGCATTGTAAATTAAGTGATTCTAAATACATGTAAAATAATTTAAATACTTTGACTAAAAAATATGAAACTTGACCATTACTTAAAAAAAGCTTATCCCTGTTTATAAAAGTAATAACGTCAATCCAGTCATTCTTGGTTTCTATAAAACGATAAATTATCCTAAGAAATTTGTAAAGGTTATGATTTTATTTTCTTGATTAAGAAATTTTCGTCTGAAAAAGGTTTAACATAGTTTTGTTTTTTGTCCTTGAAAAAACATATACTCTAAAATACATTGGCAACTCAGACTAACGTTTAAAAACAAATTATATTTTGAGAATAATATTTTCCTGAATACGTTTTTATAATAATCTTGTATTTAATAAATTTTTATTTATGGTCATTTTCTATTATTTAAATTTTCACCTATAATTAGTTTTGTCTAAGGTTTTCCAGTTGTAGGTTTCCTCCTAAGAAGGTGGGCTGAATCATCACATTATGTTTTTCGGATGAAAAAATGATCATTTTACAGAGAAATCCTGGATGTCCGTGCCTTTTTTCTTCAAAACAATTTACTTTTGTCAAATAATTCTTATACCCTACATATCCAGAGGGCATGTACAATAGTTTCCCCAATATTTTTTTCAAAAATTTCACCTTCTTTGCACACTTTTCTTTTAATATAATTAATAAAATTTTCATTGGGAAAATCACGAAACTAGCCTCTTGTCATGCCGTCTTTGCCAAAATAGCCACCTGACGTGGCTTCATGAGCCGTTTCATTAGCTGACACGGCTTAAACCTAGTTTTAACCACGGACCAATAGAAAGAGGACACGTGCTCGACAAACCCTGAAACGACTTTGAGCCGTTTCAGCTAATAAAAGCTCTCAGCCGAGCCGTTTCACGTGGCTCACGCATCCAAGCCGGTTAAGGACCCGGCTCGTCCATTAGTCGGGTACATTCAACGAGCCGAGCTGGGTTGAAGTGGCTTAGAGCCGTTTCATGTTGACGCGGCTTAGAACCCCTGTTGAGGCGGCATAGAGCCGTTTCCGTACTGTGACTTGTTGACGCGGCTTAGAACCTCGGTTGACGCGGCTTAGAGCGTGGGTTGACGCGACTTAGAGCCGTTTCCATACCCTATTAAAGCCATTTCCGTATCCGTACCCTGTTCAAGCCGTTTCCATGCCCTGTTCAAGCCGTTTCCGTACCATCTAACATAATATTTAAGTGGTCTGTGTTTCAGTTCTTTCTCAAACACGAAAACATAGCAAAATGTGTTCCAATTTCATCCAGTATATCCATGCATGTAAGTTTGGCCAGAGTGATATTATGTTCAAGTGTAATGCAAAGGCGGCTATCAAAACGATATTTTTCCTAGCTTTAAAATCAATTGTGTCCAATTTGAACCAGCGAAGATGATGTTTTTATCATTATTATGTTAGGCAATTTCACTGCCCAAACCTTCGATGACTATATAGCTTTAGGGTGGTTGATGAGAATAGTAACACATCAAAGTGTTAGCTAGATCTTACCAAACATCACCGAAGCTGCAAAATCATCGAATTGTTCCGAATTGCTCCATGTACTGCGTATAGATGGAACTTACCAGTTGAAGACACACCTTTATCATTGTTATGTGTTTTGATGCAGAATCGTCGAATTGTTCTGATTAGTTTTTGTAGATAAAGTTATTTGGTGCATTCTAGTTTAAATGTTGAATGTTTGTATTTCTAGTTGTTTTTTATTTTTCTGTATTAAATAATAATAAACTTTAGTGATTGTATCGATTTTACATGCAAAAATGTAAGATAACTTAACACCCGTTTTTACCTCTTATAAATCATTCACCCCTACCCACCCCACCCCACTCGTTCACCCCACTATAAATAAGCAGTCCACGCGTTTAACCTAAACACACCCTAAACCCACGTCATTTAACTGCCCGTCGTTGCACAGACCCCACGTTTGCAATCTTTGATCAATGCCTTCCAATTCTTTCCCCTGGACCGAGGTTGAAGACATTGCCTTATGTGAGGCATATTTCGAAGCTGTGTGTGAACCACGCCGTCAAGGTCAGCGTGGCCTGTGGTTCCGAGTTCAACGGTACTACTCGCAGCTTCGTGGTGTGGACAACAACAGAACCGTGGATGCCATGTCTTCTAGATTTCGGGTTATTCGCTTGGACTGTGAAAGGTTCAAGCGTATCTACCACGCCGTTGAGCTACTAGGGGGGACCTTGGCGAGGATGACGTTAAGGAAGTCGCCCTCATCAACTACCGCCACGAATATGGCCGTAATTTCACACACGTGATGGAGTGGGACACCATTAGACTTTTTTTAGATGTGTAGTTTTTAATCTGTTTATTTTAGTTTTTATGTGGTTTTTTATATTAATATAAATTATGTGTTTATGTTTTTATGTTATAAATCTATTTAATAAAGACGACACTAGCATCCTGTTTTTTAATTAAGCCAAGTTGTGAAAGAGAACAGACTTAATTTAAAAGAATTAAGAACGAATATCAAACGGGTTAGACATAATATAATAAAGACGGTCTAGCATCTTGTTTTTTAAGTCATGAAAGACGACAGACTTAATATTAAAAAATTAAGAAGTGAATATCAAACGGGTTAGACACGCAGCGCAGCGGTGGGGCTGCGTGCACACGTACGAGGGGGCGCGAGTTCGAATACCGGCTAGGGCTGGTCTTGGACAGGTTTTCAGAATTTAAAGTTGAAACCTTTTTTTTAAATAATAATAATAAAACTTTTAAGTTGTGAAAGACGACATACTTAATATAAAAGAATTAAGAAGTGAATATCAAACGGGTTAGAGACGCAGCCCAGCGGTGAGGCTGCGTGCACACGTACGAGGGGGCGCGAGTTCGAATGCCGGCTAGGGCCGGTCTTGGACTTGTTTTCAGAGTTTAAAGCTGAAACCTTTTTTTAAATAATAATAATAAAACTTTTAAGTCATGAAAGATGACATACTTAATATAAAAGAATTAAGAAGTGAATATCAAACGGGTTAGACACGCAGCCCAGCGGTGGGGCTGAGTGCACACGTACGAGGGGGCGCGAGTTCGAATCCCTGTTAGGGCCGGTCTTGGACAGGTTTTCAGTGTTTAAAGTTGAAACCTTTTTTTTAATAATAATAATAATAATAAAACTTTTAAGTCATGAAAGACGACAGACTTAATATAAAAGAATTAAGAAGTGAATATCAAACGGGTTAGACACGCAACCCAGCAGTAGGGCTGCTTGCACACGTACGAGGGGGTGCGAGTTCGAATCCCTGATAGGGCTGGTCTCGGACAGGTTAGATGTCATGTAATGATATCGATTACCGGGACAATGTGCTCTTGCCCATCTACCGAACCCAATACTTGTTAGAATTTGATGTACTCTGGGAACGGCAAGACAAAGAGCATTGAATGACTCATTAAAATCAGACATCCGGTAAGATTTGCATGTCTTCCACCACAGATTCTCGTATTCTTTTTTTTTATTCGACGGTAAACGTAAGTTCATCAATAAATGACGACAACATAACCCGTGATAAGCACGTGGAAAGACGTTACTAACAACTAAGTGTATAGAATTCGCTCTACCCGATATTATCGCCATATCGGGTATTTCACCAACACACTCTCTAAGCTTAGAAAGAAACCATGTCCAAGATTCTCCATCCTCTGATTTTCCTATTCCATAGGAAACTGGTAAAATATGGTTGTTTCCATCCATGCCAACTGCTAAAAACAGCGTACCTTTAAATTTACCTTTCAGGTGTGCTGCATCGATGATCACCACTGGTTTTAGATTACGCATAAAGGCACGAATCTGAAACGAAAAATTCATACGAGGTCAACCGCGTTTTAATTTCAGATAACTAAATAAAAAGCAAAACGCATAACTTACAGCAGCACCGATGGCGACAAAGACCATTTCAAACCGATTCTCGTCGTCAGTCTTGATGCGAGTGACAGTACCCGGGTTTGCCCGCTCTAAATTGTAGCAGTAAAACAGTAGTTCAGCAAAGGAATCAGTGCTTGTTCCTTGTAGAATCTCTAATGCGTGACTTTTTCCATGCCAAGCTTGACTTTAACTTATGTCAACTTGGAATCTTTGTTTAAAATCTTTGAAAATATCCTTGGACCGATATTGTCTACCGCTATCTTTTAGTGATTCCTTTAAATAGTGAGCCACAACCATTGGGTTTGCCTGACGAAGATGGGGGTACGTTAGCGTCTTTGAACACGTGTGTTTATCGTTCGTATACTTAACAACAAACATCGCACTGCCAGCAACACTGCGTGCCCTAAAACGCCATGCGCACCCATCCACCAAACATGACACTTCATACCTGGTTTTAGAAGATCTATCTACTTTAAACTCAAAATGTTCTAACAAACATTTTTTCCTAGCTCAAGTTTCATTTCATCTTTGTTAGTGAATACGTAGCCTGGCTCAAAGTTAATTGATGGAGACAGTGTCTGTGTTGTACCATGTAAATTATCGAAATTCGTTGTATATTCGTCTAAAACATCATCATTAACTTCATTTACAGGAACATTTAAATCAGGAACTTTAAATGTATCTTGATCAGAAGGAAAACTAGAAGACCCAACACATGACTCCTGAATGACGTACAACTTATATATTTCAAAATTAAATAAAAAAGCGAGATCACCATCATCAGTTATATCGATCGGATCAGTAAACGAAGACATCCGGTACAATAGCTTTTTAATGTTTGGAATTCCACACAACTTAGAAACATTACTTAAAAGACCAATGTACGAAAGATTGGTTTCAATTTCTAAACCACGTCTACTTGCATCGGCATCAGCAACATACTTGATGGGTGGTCCATTGGACAACCCTCAAGTGCTTTAAAACGATCAATATTCCGCACTTAATTGGGTTAACTGTTATGATTTGATAACTACGGTGTATATGGCCTTGCAGGTACCGAAGAGCATAAACAAGTGGTTTTAACGTATGGGAGCTTGCACTTGGCTAAATGAAGATGAAGACTTGGAGAGTTGATAAAAGAACAAAAATGCAAAATTTGTTGTCCACCGTAAGCTATGGTAGTCACCGTAGCTTACGGTGGTGTCTGATCCTTCTATGCATCGTAAGCCAGTCTCTTGGGCCGTAAGGAAATTTTGACCACCGTAGCTTATGGTGACCACCGTAGCTTACGGTGGTCAGCAGCAAGAAAAGTGTAACTGCCCATTTTAGCTCGGTTTCAAAGGTTTTTTGGCATACCAATCATTGGGAACGTTTTGCCAGAGCTTAGAGGCGAAATTTGGTGTTCTTGTGGGTTCCAAACAAGAACATGAGTGGCTAAACTCATTGTGATCATCTTTGGTGGAAGGTTTGTTTGCAACAATTGTGTTTTGATTCCTATTTTCTAGAATAATAGACTTGCAATATTTGTGGTTTGTTATGGTGTTTGGTATTTATTAGTAAACTATTGATTGATGTTTTGATCATTACTTTAATCGTACGTTCTTGGTTTCATTGACAATCGAGATATCACGGGAAGGTTTAAGGGTTGGATATTAGTTAATTGGTCATCGGATAACAACCTCGCATCATTGTAATCCGAGTACTTAATTGCCTTTTATCACAAACATTAGTCAAACGCGAGTCATGTCTATGTGACTCTTTCTAGTTGAATCTGAAACACAAGAGTTAATTGAAACCAGAAACCTAGGATGATTACTTGCTTCTAACTTGTTAAACAACCAATCTTTGAATTGCAATTAGTTTAAATCCAAAACCAAAACACTAAAAATCCTGAATTTAATTTCTTGCATCTTCGATAAATTAGTCAACTTATTACAATCTTTAGATAGCACCAATTCCACAACTTTCTGTGTTCGATACCCACTTACCGCTAGCTTTTAGCAGTATTTGGATTAAATTTACGTGAGACAACGACATAACGTCAATACTCCAAGTTTCCGTTAACAATCTGTCACTTTCCACCGCTGTATACAACAAAACAAAGCTTCATGTTGTAAAAATCTGATTTTACTTTAAACGTAAAACGCCTTAAACTAATTGTAAATAAATAACCTACGCACATAAACGTAAATGGCTTAAATTCGTACTGAAACGGCTTGAACAGTGCGTCAAAACGGCTCAAGCCTACGACATAACGGCTCGGCTAAGGGACGAGTCAGGCCCTTTACCGGCTTGGATGCGTGAGCCACGTGAAACGGCTCGGTTGAGAGTTTTCATTAGCTAACACGGCTCAAAGCCGTTTCAGTGTTTGTCGGACACGTGTCCTCTTTCTATTGGTCCGCGGTTAAAACTAGGTTTGAGCCGCTTCCGTTAAGGAAAACGGCTCGTGGAGCCATGTCAGATGACTATTTTGGCAAAGACGGCGTGACATGGGCTATTTTCGTGATTATCCCATTTTAATTATTTGGTTTTGCCAAACATAATATATTAGGTTTTTCTTTACCACGTTGGTCTAAGATATTGAAATTAGGTTTAGCTTGTACACAAACATTAGCTTCTTCTTTACCACGTTTAAGATCTAAGATTCAGGGATTAAGTTTAGCTTGTACACATGTCTTTTCTTTCTACTGCCACTCTATCATTGCATTAATCTGCCTCTTATTTCTTTAAAAAGCATAAAGAAATAATTTGTGTTCATCTTCTCCCTGCTATCATCCACTTCACTAGAGGCTTTTGTGGTAAGTAAAGGTTCCATCTTTAATATATAATTGTCGTATTTTTGGTATGCAATTGTCGAAATTTTTGTTAGTCGTCTTGAATTCTTGTAGGTGATATTGCTCTACAAACAACGGTCAAGCAAGTTCCATTTACCCCAGTGACTCCAGCGAAGATTTACACCACAAAGCAACAGTTGTTTGCTCTTTCACGTGATTAAATTAAATCATTCATGTTAAAAACGCTACTACTACAATATGCAATATTCTAACATACTATTCAATACATTTACAGGTGAAGGTTCTAACAAAGCACCTGAAACTGATGCACCTTGACAAGTCACTACCTTGGATGTAAATGGAGTGAAATAATATGCAACCTATCTTCTTGAAGCTGCCTATATACATAGCAGCCTTTTGGGAACACCTATTTTGCAACCTAAATGAAACCTTTCTAAAATATTAATGAAGAAAGGATCTGCTGCTGTTGAGAAAATAGACATCAAATTACTTTTGTACTCACTTCATCTACATATAACTAATTAGGATCAAAACAACTTTATGTAGTTTAATAGGTAGCCATAATGTCACTTTGCAGTTTATCTTTATCTTCCTTCTCATCTGGACACCCTGCCGCGAAGCAATGGCGGTTCTAAAAAATCTTCGTACGGGTAACGTTTTATAAAAAAAGGGTAACGAAATCGAAAAAACGTCAAATTTTTTCAAAATTTACACTACCGCCGGAGCGCCAATACCCCTTCCCCTAAGGTAGGTCCGTCCCTGCTGCGAAGCGCGGGTGTCCTAGTTTCATACAATTGACAACTCATGGTTCCAACTCTATTTTTTCTCAAACGTACACATGGGTTACAAACAAGTGTTACAAACAAGTTGGTGGACGAGCTTTTTATCAAGGTAGTCAAACAAAGCAAAGTAACATGTTATGTAAACATAAAGTAAGACCTAAAAGGAGACCTAATTTCACTTGATATCTTTCCATGATAAGAGGAAGTGGAGTTTATTTAATAGTTGATAATGGTAGACTCAAAATCAACTTTTTATGTGTAACTTTTAGAATGATTTATAAAGCAATGTCACTTGAATACGAATAACACATGAAAAATTATTACCAAATATTATATAACACTTAATATGTCATATGGCTAGTCATGCTTTTAGATGAAAAACAACAATGGAGATAAATTTTTTATACCCCCAAACTACTTTTTGATATGTTGAAAACTCCATTTTAATATCTTTGATAAACAAAATGTTAGGATATATATAAAAATGAGGATGCCACATGCAAAAAAATGATGATGTGGTTTTTATTTTAACCATATCATATACATTGTGTAGACGTCATGATCAATCTCCTTGTCGATGGAACTTACAAAATAAGAATCCATGCACAATTGAATATACTTCTACGTCTTTACAAGGGATTGAATTAGATTTGGCCTTTATTTTATGTGTTGTTTTAGGGTTGTTTATAGGTTTTGCTTGGATTCTTTTTTTCTTTTATGATTTATAAAGGGTGTTGGATTTCGCGATTTACGATGGTGTTTCACTTTGCTTATAAGATAGTATGGTTTAATTTTCATGTTCTTTGTGTTCATTTGATGTTTGGGACTTCGGGTACTTAATAGTTTTTTTTTTTATTAAGGTTCATTTGTACCATTTTTTCAGTAAGGGCATTGGAGGGTTGCTAACAAGGCCTTCATAATAGTAATAATAATTAGATAAAGAAAATACATGATCCATATATAAAATGTTGTGCATTTTATATATGACATCAATGAAAATTACCAGTTAAACCATGTTTGACATTGTCAATGCTCAGATACACGACCGTTAAGAGGTCCATTACTTATTAAAAAAACAATGGACGATTAGGGTGATTGGATACGCATGTTATGAGTGATTACTTTGGTTTGAGAAAAGATCAACAACATGCTTTTTTTACCAATACTTCTTGTATGTTAATATAAATGGTAAAAAATAAAAACACTAGTAACTCTAAACGTCTTTTTCTTTTCCAAATAAACCATGATTCTAGCATGGAGATAGGAATATTCAACTTTTGATATTGATTTTACTCATAAGCATCTAATATTTGGGTGGTCTAAACTATAGATTGGATAAATTAGGTAAAGGATAAGTCGTTAAGCCTAAGTCAAGTCCTAAATTTCTCCTCAATGAGGCCTAGTATAATTCTACCTGGCTCAACTGGGTCTAAACTAGGTTAATATATGGTTCAAAGATTGATTCAAAGGTTGGCCTAGAAACAATCTCGGTCTAGTCTGACTTAATCTTTGATCTGAACAAAACGTAGTTTGGCTTTCTTATCTAAATAAAAAGGGATTTAGTTCTCAAGTTTTAAAAAAGTTTATTGATTTTTTTTCTTAACTTTTATATTGTTTTAGTTTCTTCTCAACTTTTACTAACTCATTTTAGGCCTAATTTTCTACACCTACCAATATAAAAGTTTCTAAAACGCGTAAGCCAAGTATGTTAGGATTTGAAATTGTTTAATACACTGTGTATTGTCGATCACAACAAAAGATATTATAATCAACTTCTAATATAATATAGGTAAAGGAAGGTTCTCTTCTTGTGGCTTAATAGGTTTAATGTATTGTGTATATCCATGGGCATTTATATAAGGGCGCAACTTATAAGGGCTGTCCGGGGTGAACTTATCGCTCAGTAGTTATATATATATGTAGTTTTCGTAGAAATTTTTAGATATATACATTTTGGACCCCCTCCCCCCGGTTGAAAATCTCAAGTTTCGTCATTGCATTTATAAATCTATACTTTATGATACCTAATTGTAAACAAATGACTATTATATTCAAGTTTGGAAGTACGGTCTCCACTACTAGATATCAAGGAAGCAACATGTATATTGTATTTAAAAGTCTGGGCTGGGAGAAATAGTTCGATATGATCTAGAATAAAACTAAGATTAGCCTATTAGGCTTGAAAAAAGGCGGTCACAACCACGGTTGGGATTTAAAAACGACAAGGTTAATAAGGGATGGATAGAGCGGGCTAGATCACGCTTCACCCACCTCTGGACCTAGTAAACGCAACAAAACAAACTCTTGTTTCAGTTTCTATATAAAAGCTATCAGTAGTGTTTCCAAATTTTCCCGCATTTGAATTTCCTTAACCACATTTCGTTGATTCATCAGAGAATTTAGGTAGTGAAACAAAAGTTTATTAGTATAATTTGACTTGATTTATATTTTAACCTCGTACTTAATATCACTTTGTTATATGTAACTTAAACGTTATCTACTAGTGTTCTTGTCTTGCACAAGAGTGAGTGAATTAAATTTGTGTGAATATTAAACAACACTATATCATTATCAATTTCATAAGGTATAAAATGACACAAGAAAAACTACGAATGGATATATTATAATCATCTGATGATGCCCTTTTAAAATGACTTAATAAATAAAGATTATTTGGGTAATTATTTCTACAAAAGATTTATTAAATAATTTATTTACATAATGTACCAAATTTATAATTTTATATAAACTCTTTACATTTTGCAATATAAAGGTTTCCAACTATATCACTCGGAGGATATTCCTACTTCGTAGTCATAATTAACCATATAATGGTTTTGACGGTACTTATATAATTAGGGTAAAGATCCAGTACAAATAGTCGTATGGTACAAAACGTACGAAATGCAGGAAAAGGTAAAAAAAATGCAGTGTCATTTTTCGTAATTACCATACATGATTAAAATTACCTTACAAGATTATCCGTAAAGTAATTACGATACTCTACAAAATTATCATACAAGATCAAAAATACCCTACAAGATCATTTGTAGACTAATTATGATCCTCTACAAAGTTACCATACAAGATAAAATTACCTTACAAGATCATGTGTAGAGTAATTCTACAAGATCAAAATTACCTACAAGGTCATTTTATAAAATTACGCTACAATGTTATCTTATAAAATTACCCTACAAGATCATTTGTAGGGTCATTTTAATAAAAACTCTACGAGCAAAATAATTACAAAGATGTTGCCGCATTTTTTTTACATTTTCATGTCTTTCGTACGTTTTGTATGATAAGGTTATTTATATTTGATTTTTACCTATATAATTATCTAAATATGTAACTACATTATTTAATTTGTTTGTTTGTTTAGTAAAAAAGAATTGTTTGTTCATGGTTTAAAGCTACGACATCAAAGATAATATCCACACGCTATAACCCATTGAGCTATTGCTAATATTATGAATATAGACACCTTGATTGACAATACATTTGCCATGCAGCACAATTTTTTTTGGGTGGGTGTCGACTTCAAACACATGTTTTCTCATGTATATTTTTTTTTCTATGGATGGTGACACAAAGTTTCACTTTCAACCTTTTTAAAAATAGAATCAAATATGATTGGAACACATAAGTTAGAAACTTTCGTTGAAGATGTAAATTAACCGGATGTGAAATAAGATCACTTTGTTCTTAAAGGCTACTCTCAAGTTGATCCCTCTCTGAGTCGTACTGACTTGATTGTTGGAGGGTGTTGGTTTATTCATTACAACAAAAAGAATTATTTGTGACGTATCAAATCTTCAACCACTAAATATTTGAGGAATAGTGAGTTTGCAATAAATATACGACATACTTTTTTTTAACAATATACCGCTCTCGTAAAATGCTAGCTAGGTTTATACTTTTCTCTATAACTTAGGTGGATCTTGATTGGGTATATTTTACGTAGTATTTTGTTTTCTGGTAAAAAATGAAAAGTAAAAATGAGTATAGTACTTGTTTGGTATCGAACCAGTACTGAAAGTATCGGAACCAATACTAAGGAATATTGGTACCGGTTCGGTACCAGTATTTACCAGTGTTTTACCCGTAAAAAATGGTACTGGACCGATACCGAAAAATAGGGTAAATGGATATTGTTACGGAATATACATAATACGGTTCGGAAAAATACCCGGTATCAAATGTTCATCTCTAGTATTAACAAACCTTAAATAATGTAAACATAGAAATGAGACATTTGTTCGAATTTATTTAGTTCAGTAAATAAAAAAATGCAATTTGTGTTCGTAAATCTAAGACTAACGTAGGCATAGAAATGAGACATTGGTTTGTATTTTTTTAGTTGATTAAATTAAAAAAATGCAATTCTTGTTCGTAAATCTAAGACCTTTTTTTAACGATCAACGATTTATTCAAATGAAATACTAGCGAAATCCATCATATCGGGATACACTCGTCTCTGAATCAGAAAAAAACCCGCTCAGCTCAAAGATCGAACTAGCGACCTTCACCTATTTGCATAGTATTCCATCATCACTAGATGCCAAAAAATAATAAAGAGAACAGAAACCGAATTTAAATCCTTTAAAAACACAAAGGATTTCACTTATCATTTCCCCACCAATTCATTGGCATAAATCAACTAAGCTATTACTATTTGTTTGGGCTTTTTCAAACTTAAAATAATATTTTTTACAAATAAAGACACTATGATTGGCATTATATTTGCCACGTGACATACATATATTTTTGTGGGTGCGTGTCGACTCCAAACACATGTTCTGTCATAGCTTCCTTATCCGAGTGAGTGTGACAGTTTCACTCAACCGTTTTAAAACATAATCAAATATGGCAAAATATGATTGGAATACGTATAAGTTAGAGACATTAGTTGGATATGTGAATTAACAATATGTAAAATATGATGCATTACATCCCGCTCAACAAGTGAAAGGTAATTTAGATTGAATCGTTAAAAACTTGAATTATTCGATTTAAATGAGCTCAAATCTTAATTTTAAACTTATTTGGTAAATGATTTTGAGTTTCATTAATTGAAAAGAAGTAGACTTATGAATCTAAACAAACGTATTGTAGATTTTTTTGAACGATACAAACGTATTGTAGATGATATTTTTTTATAAAAGTACCTGAAAGAATATTCTTTATGTTTTATGTATAAATTTTAATTATAATTATCTATTAAATAGTTAAAGATGTATATAAATGAGCTATTAACTAATAGACAAGCTGAACTCGAACTTAATAAATTATTCATCAACCCATTTTTAGTTTTAAAAAAATATAGTTCAAACATAAGCAAGCAAGCTCAAGTTGGGTTCATTACACCCAAAACTACTAGGATTTCCCTCCGGTTGAATTGTTTCTGACCCAAACTAACCTGATAGCCGGAGGACAAGTGTTAGGGTCATATACTATAATAAAAAGAAGTGACAGATAAAATAGTTATAAATAGTTTTCTTGCTATTTTTTTTGCCAAACGTAAACTTGGCAAGTACAATAGGGAGTGTATTAGTCAGTGGCGGATCTAGCCGGAGTGTCAAGAGGTAACGTTTTAAAAGAAAGGGGTAACGAAATCGGAAAAAACGTCAATTTTTTTCAAAATTTACACTACCGCTGGAACGTCAAGGGGTAGCGAAGGCTACCCCTTATTACTATGTACATCCGCCCCTGGTATTAGTGGTGGATCTAAATCAAAATTTCAGGTGTAACATTCAAAAAAGCAATTTTATCGTACTTTCATATAATGTAAAAGAATAAATCTTACCATACTTTCATACAATGTAAATATTTTTTTTCCTTGGATATCATTATTTGACCAATATCAACATTTTATGGGGCTTTTCTATTAAACAAATTACTAATAAGACGTTGTTTAAAATATGGTTTCATCTTTCAAACCTTGTACATAAACTCTGAAATTATAAGTAAACAAAATAAAACTAGAAACAATTTATAAGTAAACAATATAATGTTATAATTTATAAGTGAACAAGATACAATCATACAAACAAATAGTACATAAACCCTAGAAAATTAGATGTGAACACTTACACATAAATCAAAAACCTTAGAATTAGGAGTTAGAAATTACCAATGTTGTTGAATGTTGCTACTTTTGATGTCCGAATTCCGATGTTGTTATTAGTATCGTTTTTTGTTGCAAAAGTCATTCACACGTTGGAAGGGGCAATGTGACATATTCTTGATTATACAAATGATTTGATTATACAAATTAAATTAATTATAATTTAATCAATTCGGTCTAATATCTCGGTTTGATTATACAAATGATTCTTGTCTTGATATTTAAAATTATAATTTGCTACCCGAAATGATAAATAAACATTGTAATTAAACACACGCTACCCAAATGGTAATTTGCATATTCAATAATTAAGATCCAAAGCCATTAATTAAAAAAACAGAAAATAAACCACATAATTGATCCGAACAAGACTTGTGATCTCATGTTTTATCTCTTCTTTTCTACTTCATTTTATTTAAATAACATATAACAAAACATTATATATCATTCTGTACACAGCAACAAACCTATGATTACATCTCTATTTCTATCAGCCAAATAAACATTTTTCTTTTATAATTATATCTATATTTTTATTACCACATTGTTCCAGAAGGTTGGGTATGGATTGCTAGAAAAAGTGCTATAAAATTAGAAAAAGAAAAAAGTTCACAATTTTTTTTTTGAAAATGTATCCAACATGTTAATTATCCAAAGATCCTTTTTGACATTGGTACTATCCCTAGAAGTTGGGCACCTAAACTCCACATTGGATCCTTTTTAAACTGTTGCCGTTTAGTGTATAACTTTATATATATACTAACTTTTAGAATTCAGTTTATTAAATGAAAAAGATGTCATCTAGGTGATTATATAAGATGTGAAACACACGCTCATCAAGCCTTATCTATCCTTAGTAGAATATTAGTTTTTATTAATATTTAAAAAAATGTACCCCTTATTTAAAGCTCTTTAGTAAACGAGCTGAGCCGAGCTTATTTAAATTTTTTTACGAGCCAAGCCCGAACATAAAAATAAGCTTGTTTAGTAAACAAGTCTGAGCCCGAGCTTCACCTATCGAGCTTACGAGCCTAGATGATTCTAATATTTATATTATAATAATTATTATTATTATTTAATATTAACTAATAGATAATAAACGAGCCAAGCCGAGTCCAAGTTAAGCTCGAACTCTTATAACTTAATCTAGCTCGAACCTGATCGAGCTCAAACTCAGCTCATTTGCACCCTGTAATAAAAATAACCATCATATGTATTATTATAGCTGGTTAAATAGAGGATGGTTAGATATTATCTTTACAATAATAAAAATAACCAGCATATGTGTATTATTATATGGAGTTAAATGCTTGGTTGGTCCCTGTGGTTTGCAAATCTTGCAGACTTGGTCCCAGTGGTTCACTAATTACACACTTGGTCCCAGTAGTTTCAAATTTTGCACTCGGGTGGTCCTTACCACTAACCTTTGTTAGATTTCTCAGTTAAGTATATGCAAAATTACTATATTACCCTTGAAATAGTAGTATCCACGCCGCCAACAAACTGCCGCCCCCTGCACCATCTCGATACAATGTAGAGACCTATCATAGCATAATGGTTCCTGACCTATATATGTGTTCACACGTCATCACGTCAGGTGAACAAGATGAGAGGGAGATGAATAATAAGAAAACCATCACATACCAAAGGGTCTTAAGCCGGTTTTGGGCATGTGCAAGTCGAGCAACGGTACAAGACACAAATTCTTAGGGGGGCAAAGTTTTTTTAAGATTATATATATATTATATTACTAATTATAAGTTATTAAGTAATCATGAAAACAAATATAATGGCTGCTGGCTCACCTGGTTATGCTCTGCTTTTGAAGCATGAGGATCAATGTTTGATTCTGGTTATATTGGCTGGCATATGTTTTTTTGGTTTTAAAAAGCGGTTGTCACTTAAGCAACTCTGTTTCACTTCTAAATATAGAAAAACAATGATGAGGGAAAAAGACATAATAAGTCGTAAAAAAAACAATGACATAAATATAGAAAAAACACAATGCTAAATAAAAAGACACAATAATCTAAACAAAAATTCTAAAATCTACAAGCAAATAATCTAAAAGTAAAAACATAAAATCTCATATCGTGAAGTTCAATAACATGATTCTAATACCTCTTGAATGAGATCAATTCAAATCCATTTGATACTCTTACTGTGACTTTTTATTTTTAAAAGAATATGTATATGATTCATCGTAATTATAAACTGTAAAAAAAATTTATATAGCTGACGTATTTTTTTACCATATTAGAGGAAACTGAGATGATTTAGGCATGTGAAAAGAAGGTTGACAATGACGCCAGTTAGAGCAGTTGAAACCCTTGTTATAAAAGGGGGATGACTAGTGGAAGGCCTAAATTGACTTGAAATGAGTGAATTATAAAAGGGGATGACTAGTGGAAGGCCTAAAATGACTTGAAATGAGTGAATTAGACAAGATTTGTTAAATTTATACCTTTCTAAAGACATGGCTTATGCTAGGAGTTTGTTGATACATAAAATTAAAGTTAAAGACTCTTAGAAAATGGTACAGTTGGGTCTTAGCTTTGTCTTAGGGTCATTGCATGCGATTTACTTATGGCATCTTATACATATTTTATGATGTTATATCTATTTTTATATTTTTCCATATATTATGATTTATATTTATTTCTATTTACTATTACTCGGTGACCACCCCTCATGTTAATGTGTCATTGCTATATTTCTATTCCAGTTTGTTTGTATATTGTCTGTTTTTAAGTGTGTGTGTGTGTGGGGGGGGGGGGGGGGTTTCTCTCTAGAAGCAGCCTCTTTATCCACATGGATATGGATAAGGTTTGACTACATCTCACTCTCCCTAGGCCCTACGAATCGCTTTGCCATTGATGGAATCTACCGAATACGGTTGTTGTTGTATCTTTATTATTATATGACATTTTACACAACTAAGTTGAGTTTATCATAACAACTGACATATATTAATAAGTAATATTGAAATACTATAATAGTCTATGTATTAAATGAGTTGAACACTGAAAAATATGTAATGCATAAATAAATAAATAAATATATATATATGTATATATATATATATATATTAATTACGTATTACATATAATAATATATATAAATTATATTATTGTCTATCTTCTAAATATGTCTTTTATTAAAAGGAAAACAAAATAATTTTATTCATGTACCATAAAAAGTATTTATTATTCTTATTAATAGAAGTTATGTACATTTAATTATTGATTAGTTATTATAAAACTATGATCTATGTTAAAGGGTTACATATAACAAGTAAAATACTTTTATAACTAATGCTGATTCTATTATGTCACATATGGGTAAAAAAAAATTAATGTAGACTCCATATCTTAAATTAGCGAGAGGTTGCGTGTTAAAATTTGTACTGGGCCGCTATGGTAGAAATTTGTTGCAATGGGCCATGTGAAATGTGGAATGATCCATTTCGTATGAACACACTGTGTTTTTATTTCAAGTTATTTGATTATACATCCGGGTCGCTGTGTATAGATTAGGATCAAATGGAAAACGAAAATAAATAAAAAGTGTAAGAAAGAATTTTAGTTTATTGATTTTAGATTTTGAGGGTTAAGATTAGTTTTAGAGAAAAGATGGGTATAAAAGAAATCAAACATTTATTTAGTTTCTTTCTCCACATGCAAGCACATGTCAATTACCTCATCAATTTAAAACGTTCATAACTTTTTCATACGATATTCAAAAAAAAATATATTCACTATAATAACCAGCTTTTTTAATCTCTAATATGAGTATGATATTACTATATACAAAAATAAAATAAATTTTTTACTGTGTTTTCTTTGCATTTGCATTGTGTTAAAGATTCAAATCATTGTGTTTTTAACTGGGTTTTGGTCATTACGTTTTTACTAGGGTTTCTATACATTGTATTAATATCAAAACTTATAACACAATCTTAATTTGAGTTCAAACCATTGCGTTTTTTTATCAAAACATATAATACAATTTATGACACAATAAAGATGGTGTTATATTTGAGTTTTCTATACATTGTGTTATTGGTTATGAATATTTTTTTAATATGTTGTCCATTGTGTTTTAATCTATTATTCATTGTGTTTTATTATGTTGTTCATTATGTTTTTAATCTGATGTCCATTGTGTCTTTTATATGCTATTATCAATTGTGTTTTTAGTTTACTTTCCATTGCTTTTTAATTTAATACTCATTGTCTTTTTAGTCTGATGTCTATTGTGTCTTTTATATGGTATTATTAATTATGTTTTTAGTCTACTTTCCATTGCTTTTTTAATTTAATACTCATTGTGTTTTAGTCTGTTGTCAATTGTGTTTTTTTATTTGCTATTATCAATTGTGTTGTTAGTATACTTTCAATTGTTTTTTTAGTTTGATAATTATTGTGTTTTATGTTATGTACATTGTGTTATACGCAACTAGGTTTTCAATTTTTGTTTAAAATATAACAATAGGGTACTGACCGTGACAGAATGTGAGTTTATTTTTCAATATATTTTGGTACTTTTTACTCTTTTATTTAAGCTTTAAATCTATAAAACACGATGTAACACTATCACTCTCCACTTCACGCTAGGGCAAGTGCACGCATCGTTGCCGTAGCATAGTGATGGTAAGATACCGAGTTCGTCCAAAAGCTTTTAATACCGGAATATCGTCGACGTCAAATCTAATCAAATATATTTTTTTTGAGAAGAAATTTTTTTGTAACTAAATATGTAAAGATAAAAAATAAAAAAAAACAAATAGACAAGATAGAATCACTTGGTTCTGACTTATCATTTGTGTATCCTTTGATGATTTCTGCACTTTGGTTTTTTAAGAGATTATTTTGGTTATAGTGGCATGTCCCTCTTTTTGAGGCAACGCTACCCTCAGCCATATTAATCTGAGTCAGTAGTGATACAGTCTCGCAAGGCCAGAATATTGAAAAATAATTAAGTAAGTTATTAATTCAAAATGTGGCATGTCCCTATTTTGGAGGCAATGCTACCCTCGACCATATTGGTCTGAGTTAGCAGAGATACAGTCCCGCAAAGCCGGTTTAAAGTTTTAATAGTAGTTTATTTATAAGGGATTCAAGCCGTTCTTACTTCCCCCGATTTGATGATATCTGCGTCAAAGGAAGTCCTAATAAGCTTGAATCAATTCCTCGCATGATCTATACACTGAAGGAGGCAAGAACTTTACCCATGCCACCCTTCTAACCCCCTTTCAGACAGTTAACGTATTTTATATAGACCGTGAAGACACGAATGAGTGAATCAACAAAACATGAAGAGATGATATAATGAAGTTCACTTTCAATATAAAAAACTAGTTATTAAAGTCATTAATACATACTCAATTAAAAATTTAACCAAAGCTAGGAAATCAAAAGTAATACATAAATAACTTGTCTTCACTAAATGATGTAAGAGATTAGCCAAGCATGGCCTTTGTTCGACAAAAAAATCTTACGATCAATCTTGGATCTCGAGACTACTACACACACTCTAAGATAGATGATAGATGAATGTGGTGGATGATGGTGGTATTGTGGTGGTGGAGTGGTGGCAGGTGTAAGAGAAGTGGTTTGCCAAGGGTTGAGTTGGAATGAAACTAAGCACCCCTATAGTTATAAACCGTGGCTTCACACGGCCCCGTGAAAAGGAATTTGAAGGTGACAAACCTTAAGTTCAATATTTTTGTTAGTTTGATGAAATTGATGATATGGATCTTTATAATCATCATACTTGCAAGAATATTACTTATGTTTAGAACAACGACCTACTAACAACCACTATGCTAACATAAACAAGAACAAGTATAGAGAGAAAGATAGAACAGAGAATTCTTATTCATTGAGTTTTAAACATGCAATACAAAGAACCTTTATATATAGTGCTCTTACATTAATACAAAAGACACGAAGAGACGAGAATTAGAATGTGGATAGTCACCATAATATAGTTTATTTATAACACTCCCCCTTGACTATCCACGCGATAGAAGAAAACAATGTATTATAGCTTGGTGATGTTGCCTCGTTAAAAACCTTGCTAGGAAAACCCAATGGGACAAAACCTAAGCTAAGGAAAAAAGAGTGCAACGCGTATTTTCTCCCCCTAATAATTTTGGATCAGGTATTTTGCCTCATTAAAAACGTTACTAAGAAAACCCATTGGGATAAAACTTAGTTAAGGGAAAAAGAGTGCAACTTGTATAATGCTCCCCCTCATTATTACATGTATCCTATAAGTGGCTTGTGTTGGGCTTCTTTGAAAGTTGCTCAAAACTTTGTAATCCACTGATGTGCAGCTTGATATGTCGTTTGATCCATTAATGGGAAAATCCTCAATGAACATTGATGTATGATCTTCATGTGAAAATTTAATTACTTCCTCTTGTAAGTAGATGGCATAAGATCCATGAATGGGTTTTGCTATATTCTCTGCATTTACAAAACTAACCAAACTTGTTGATAGGTTAGTAAAATATGAATCCATATCTTTTGTACCTTAAGGGTATAAAAATATATGTTTTACCCATTACATTACATTATCTCCTTACTGTACACGAGTTATATTTTGTCAATGAATTTCCTGACATATGCCCATGTATATATACTAGCAAGATATATTAATATAATTCGAATTTAACTATGGTACTTCTAGACCATGGATATATGCTTCTTTGATTAGAGATGATAAGAATCATTATCTATATCAACTATTTGGATATCATTAAATGTACTTATACCATAAGCTTTGTGTATATGAAAATGTCAACCATCTTCTAGATGTATTATAATTGATGGATAATAATACAAATGTCTATTCTACATATTGAGCCATAAATTTGCAATACCATCTTTAATTTAAAAATTCTTAATTTAAAAATTGAGCCCATTTTAATATATCATCTTTAATGAGATTATCAACATATACAATAATATGCGTAAACCTCATGTTGTTCTTTTAATGAGAAAAAATGGACCACCTACACCATATCTATATTTTTTGGAGCTTATCACCGAGTCGATTATACACATTCGACTCAACTATTTTAGTCTACAGATCTTGTAAAGAACATTTCATGAGGTTTTCATATCAATGCTTTGGAATTTACAATCCATCACAACTTGTTACTATCTTGACCAATTTGTATATTTATGCACTTTTCAAGAATTTTACCACATAAATTTTCTCCTTTAACATTTATATCTATGTGTTCAAAATCTATATTGTACCAACTCTATGTTTATTGAAATATCACAATCGTAAGGTATCATTTCTTCTATGTATATTTATTGGTGCACAAGAATTGTATCGTATAATGTTACATATTACCTTTTAAGCACCCAACTACTTTATAATCCTCATGAGGAATTGCAAATATATACCACAAACATAACGTATTAAGATCTGAATTTGTATATAACAATCATAATGTTCTCGAGAACTTAATTTACATGATTTTGGAAAATGCATATCCTTCAGGGACTTTTCATGTAAACTATAGGTATAACAATATTCATTCGACGTATATCAATTATGTTTATGAATTACCAGACTATTAAAATATTGGAAAGTTATGGCATTCACCACTTTAGAATGTGCATCTTTATAATCAATAATGGGTTTTTGTGAAAATCCTTGTGCCACCAGTTTTGCCTTAACTCATTATTTGATTTTCACATCAATCGCATAAAAGAACCAATTGTATCCATCATATATTATAACTTCAGTTTTATGGACTGTTGGTCCATAAACTTTCCATTTCATTAGAAAATTCAACGATGCCTTATTTGCCTCTTTCCATTTTTATTTTTTGGCCAATCATTTATATGTTTTCATTCGTAGGCAGATCTTAAACCTTGATCCTCATCATTTTATTATTGCAAGCGCTATATTATATAAAAAAGTATAACGACGTCGACTTTGTTTTGATTCCATACACTTCTAGACATGATATAATTTACTAAGAGCTTTTTATTTTTAGGTACCTGAGGTTCTTCTGGAACCATCATGCTAGTGTTTCTTCAGGAGACCTTTTTACTATAGCCTCGACTTGACCATCTTCTTCATTACTTGCTCCAATTTTTTCGAGGATTTTTTTACTTTTTGGAATCGATTAGTCTACCATGCTTCAGGTGTGCAATAAACTCATTTCTAATGTATGGTTTGTCATTTTAGGACAATTAACTTAATTGGAGCATTAGCAGTTTACTATGTGACTTACTTAGTGAATGTATCTAGGTTATGAACATGTCTGGTAATTGATTCTTTAATATAGGTAAATGAAATATCTTTAGAACTTCTTGTTCACATAATTTAGTTTGAGGATCAATGACAATTCATGCATACTCATTGCTTTTTCAACTGCCGTTAATCTCCCTCTAATGTTGGGAATGTTAATCCATTGGGATGGATAACATTTGATTGAGCCGTAAACAACTATCTCGTTAATACTCTATACATAAACTTATATTTCCAACCACCTTTTAAGGTCCTGTCTTTGTGCGTTGGTGAATCAAATTCATTAAATGTCGCATAACCAAAATCTTTGATGGGACATCTTTGGTTACTGACCAAAAATCAACTATACGGGGAGAAAGTATAACTTTTTGGCATGATGTAAATTAATGTTGTACATGTAAAATCACATGTACCCAAATGAACTGTTGCTCTTATGATCATTCTCTTTCAGTCGGTTGTGGATATTTATTGATCATCTCAACAAATCAATTCTTAGATTAACATAAGCTATACGAAGTTCAATAGTTATTCCAATAATCATTATCATTAATAACTTGGAAACTAAACTCATCGTTATTACCAAAACAACTCATCGTTAGCTAAGCCACAATCACACAAACTTTAGGTTGTGGATATGTATAGACGATGCATCAATTTAAAACACTGAATGGTATCATTTTGGCATATTCATATCCTTTAATCATTTTCATAATATTAGATATTCACACATCAAATTAGTTGGTAATCTAATTCACTTGAGGGCAAACATTGCATTCACTTATCAGGAATAATCTTGTAGTTCTTCATTAAATTCACATCATTATTGACTCGGTGTTATCTAACCGATCATGCCAGTTAATAAAATAATCATGATTCATAAACTTTTGGTTTATGATCAATACCAAAAGATGTGAGATAACAATATGTTATCATTACAAGCTATCATGTTATATCACTTTAATTCCTTTTTCACATTTTGTTCTTATAATCACTCCTATAATTTCCCACTTCTAGTGGTCAATCTCATTGTGACCATTATTACAATTTTGATAGTTGATCTCATTATTAACTTGGCTATCTTACAACTTCTGATAGCTTGATGTCATTAGTAACATGATCATCATTATAAGTTTCTCAAGTACATCCATGATCCTGGCATTTTCAAAGATCTTTATAATCACATTCACTTGATGGAATGGTGTAAACCAACCAAGTTTCATGGTATGTCATTACTTTCTCGGACAAACAGATATGATATCATTTCAAAGCTGTTATACTTGTTCCACACTATTGCTACTTTAGCATTTTTGAGATTGATAGATGAAAATTGTTTTATCCGATTGTACCTTGTAAATAATCTTCTCTTTGCATAACACCATAGAGAAGTAATTAAATGTCCGAGTCATTGAAGGTCTAACATCTTATGGCCTTCTACAAACTCAATATGAGATTTAGGGAGTATGACATCTCGAGTGTGATGTCTAAATTATTTATTCTCTTTCAT
This sequence comes from Scalesia atractyloides, assembly GCA_947069175.1. Lineage (NCBI taxonomy): Eukaryota > Viridiplantae > Streptophyta > Magnoliopsida > Asterales > Asteraceae > Scalesia > Scalesia atractyloides. Next base: position 83,008,102 of record CAMTDV010001632.1, read on the forward strand.
GATAGATATTAAATCATTTTAGATGATCGATTGAATACTACAAATGAATATATGATAACAAATCAAATGCACAATATAAAATGAAGTCGAATTAATAATACTTAGACATCATAATATGTGACCACATAAAACAATTTAGTATTATCATAATATGTGACCATATAAAATAAGTTAGTATTAAAACTTTATGAGATATGTGTTTTCATCACACTTAAAAGCAAATATTTAAATTACGTGTAACCGATTAATATTTTCATTTCTGATAACATCATTTAAAGGTAAAGAATTCATTAATTCTATTGTATTCATGGTTCAATCTTTTCAATCAAAATCGGCCACAAAACCAAAAACATTTGTATGAAATAGTACTTGTATGAAATACAGTTTCATATCTTGTGTTAAAAATTAATAAACATTACCGGTTAATCTTGAACTTGTAGTAATACTATATTTTTAAAGCCCTACACCATAAAACCCTTTGTATTGCTTAGATTTTGTGTAATATTTATAATTATACAAACCACACGTTGGAGCACATATCTAAGATACTTCATAGTATTCTTTGGAACATCAAATGTATATTTATATAATTCAAGCAGAAACATAAAAAGTATCTTAGCACTACATTAAACAACTAAAAATTTTACAGTAACTATTACTATTTCATGATCTCTTAAATGGCATTTGAATTTCAATTATATTATTTATCAAGACTTATAAATCTTTAAAATGATGTGAAAACAATAATTACCATTTAAGAAATACAACTTTCTTAAAAATCATTTACATCTCAAACCCATTTGTAAGGATTATAAAACTAAATTGAAAACAAACTTGCACTTAATGACTAAATTAATTTATATTAATAAGATAATTAATTTGTCTTTAATTAGAAACAAGATTGGGACCTTTTTTTTCCCCTCAGTTATGCAAATCTTTTTTTAAATTAAATACAAAATATATGTGACTTGCTTCCATTGTATTTTCCCATCTAGTAGTTGCCTAATTTAGAGATGGGCGGATCAAACGCCATCACCCACAATCATCTTTCCTAAGATTATTAGGCTATTAAAGAAAACATAACAATTGAGATTTAGAGATAGATGAGAAACGGTCGGGAAGTATTAAAACTTATATCATTTCAAGTAATTAATTCAAATCCGAAATTAATACACATTAAGGAAGTTACTATACCATAGATCACTAGTGTTATTAAAACTGATTATAAACTCGACGCTTAGCCATAATCATATTTTATATTTTATATGTGCTAGAGTAATAATAATAAGTGTTCATAAATCAAATTAAATAATCATGAGTAAAAATATATTTTTAATTAAAAAACATCATATCATTATTTGACAAAATCTAAAACAACTAAAATATTCATGTGAAATTTTTGTTAAATACAAAACTAATTTCCGTTGCTACTTTATTTTCATAATAAAGTTATGAATCAAGATTTATTCAACTTTATTCTAAAGTAATTAGTTGGGTAATTTATTTTAAAACAATTTGGGCATGGTCCAATAATTAGAATAAAATAAATTACCCATCTTTTGTTAATTAATCAGATTCGCTGGAAGACAAAACAGAAAATCAAAAGAATTTAAAACGCTTAGGAATATGAAGGTTACCTTTTGAACAGTTGTACCTTATGAATCTAGCCAAGGCAACCATTCATCGATTGACTGTTTGTGATATTGGAAGTAGATCTAGACAAGGCTCGACATTGGAACCCGGCTGGTAATTGTTGGTCAAAGTAGAGCAGCGGCTGTTTAAAACGAAAGAACATGTCTGAAATCATGTCATTGTGGTTCAGGAAACTATGGTCTTTAGAGGGAGCATTTTCGTGCTGATAACGTGTTGTAGAACGACCTACTAACAACCAGTATACTAACATAAACAAGAACAAGTATAGAGTGAAAGATAGAATAGAGAATTCTTATTCATTGAGTTGTAAACATGCAATACAAAGAACCTCTATATATAGTGTTCTTACATTAATACAAAAGACATGAAGAGACGGGAGTTAGAATGTGGATAGTCACCATGATATAGTTTATTTATAACAACTTAAACAATTTAGAGATTTAAGCATATGCTCATACATGTAATAAAGTGGGTTTTTTTGGGATATGAAGAAATTAGTGTTGTTTTGATGTTCATGATCATCATACTTGCTTGTATGTGTGAGCTACTTGAACATATTAAGAGTTTGATTTAAGTGTTCATACATGCCATGAAATGACTTTTTGACATGAAAATGAACTTATGATTATTTAGTAAAAAGGATAAATTAGAGTATAATAGTTGAAAGACCATGTTAACTTGAGGTTAATAAGTGGATAAACTTGTTGAATTAAAAGAAACATGGTGATTATGCGTGGCAAAGTTAGCTAATATGATAGCCTAAAAATGATGCCTACTAAGTATATGATAAAATGCCTAAATGAGTTTTATTGAACTTGTTAGTGCATGACGGGTGGTCTATTGGGCAACCCGAAAGTGCATTAAAATGATTCTTATTCCATGTTTAAATGGGTTAATTGTTATGATTTAATGTCTATGGTGTGTATGGCTTTGAAGGTACCGAAGAGCATAACGATGGAGTTTAAACGTGCTTTGTCGGGGATTTACAAGTGGCTAGTTGAAGATGAAGACTCAAGAGAATGAACGAGGGGCAAAATGGGAAAACCTGCTGACCACCGTAAGCTACGGTTGGCGCCGTAGCTTACGGTGGAGTCCTCCTTCAAGAAGCACCGTAAGACAGTGGCTTACCACCGTAAGAAGAATCTTGCCCACCGTAAGCTACGTGGGCACAATAGCTTACGGTGGCGAGCTGAGGAAAAGTTGTAACTGTCCATTTTTTACTTGAATGGGGAGAGTCGTTTCATATATCAATCATTGGAAACGTTTGGCAGGGCTTTGGGGGCGATTTTGGAGTGATCTTTGTGTTCAAAATAATTTCTAAACATAATTTTGGTGTTTCTTGATTCGTATGATCAAAACAATTGAAGTATGTTGGATTGCAAGAACATGAGTGGCTAGAACTCTTTGTGATCATCTTGAGTAGAAGGTTTGTTTGAACAGTTGTGTTTTGAATTCTCATTTCTAGATTAATAACTTGCTATATTTGTAGTTGTTATGGTGTTTGGATTCTTGTTAGTAAATTGTTGATTGATGTTTGATTCATTGCCTTAATTGTACATTCTTGGTGTCATTGCAATCGAGATATCACGGGGAGGTTTACGGGTTGGATATTAGTCAATTGGTTATCGGGTAACAATCTCGCATTGTAATAATCCAAGTACTTAGTCCCTTTTACCACAAACAAGTAATCAAACACGAGTCATGTCTATGTGACTCTTTCTAGTTGAATTTGAAACACATGCGTTAATTTAAACCGGAAACTTGAGATGGTCACTCTTTTTTCATCTGTTAAACAACCAATTTTTCTTTGCTACTAGTTAAAATCTAAAATCACAAACTGAAAACTCTGAATTTAATTTCTTGCAATTTAGGTAAATTAGTCGAAGTATTACAAACTCTAGATAACGCAATTTCCACAACTCCATGTGTTCGATACCCACTTACCGCTAGCTATTAGTAGTATTCGGATTAAATTTACGCGAGACTACGATAATCACGTCAGTGCATATTAATGTCAATTAACTTTGAGTCAAATTGACCTATAACAGAATTGGAAGAAAAATATGGTATAAAAGTCCATTATGTGTGATGGCCATGATTTTGGCTAACTAATCTACCATCTTGTGGATGTTATATGATAGTTTGACTCTTAACAAGCTAGGTAAGAGCTTGGAAAGGAATGGGATAAGCGGGTCAAAGATGCGAGAAAGCATGATCAGATGCAAGGTAAGTAAAACTACACCTCTTATAATATAATCACCATATAAGAAATGTGAAGTGATTGGATATAAACAATGACTTGTTAAAGTTGAGACTCCTAATGTACCCCAAATGGGTCAAAATGGGTAAGATCACGTTAGATCACACTTTGGTGATCAAATAAAGAATTTTAGAATTTGGACCCTAAGGTGTAAACCAAGACGGGTTAAACAAGTAAAAAAATGAGTTTTGGTGGTAAACACTTGCCGACGCGAACCAAAATGGGTCAAATGAGTAAAAATGTGTTTTTGGTGTAAACACTTGCTGACGCGAATCACAATGGGTCGAGCGAGTAAAAAAATGAGTTTTGGTGTAAACACTTGCTGACGCCAACCAAAGTAGGTCGAGCAAGTATAAAATGAGTTTTGGTGGTAAACACTTGATGACACAAACAAAAATGGGTCAAAAGAGTAAAAATGAGTTTTGGTGCTAACACTTCCTTACACGAACCAAAATGGGTCAATCGAGTAAAAAATGAGTTCTAGTGGTAAACACTTTCTAGTGTGAATCAAAATGGGTCAAATGAGTAAAAATGAATTTTGGTGGTAACACTTATTGACGCAAACCAAAATGGGTCGAGCGAGTAAAAAATGAGTTTTGGTGGTAAATTCTTGCTGACACGAACTAAAATGGGTCAAACGAGTAAAAATTGAGGGTTTTTTTTTTGTGTAAACACTTGCTGACGCGAACCAAAATGGGTAAATGAGTAAAAATGAGTTATTGGTGTAAACACTTGCTGACACGAACCAAAACAGGTCAAACGAGTAGAAATTGAGTTTTTGGTATAAACACTTACTAACGCGAACCAAAACGGGTCAAACGATTAAAAATTGAGTTTTTGGTGTAAAAGGGTCAAACAAGTAAATATTGAGTTTTTTCGTAAGCACTTGCTGACGCGAACCAAAATGGGTTCGAACGAGTAAAAAAGAGTTTTTTGTGGTAAACCAATGAATTATACAAAAGAGACCATATGGCATAAACCATAAAAATTATATACCAGTTCTCAACATAAGATATATTAGAAAAGGGTCCCTATGGCGCTAACCATTACAGGCCAAACGAATAAAATGGTAAGTAAATACCTTTTGGCAATAAACAACACTTGGTTGTATCGAAATGTAAAAAGGGTAAGCCATGAAACGGGTCAAATGGATTATTGGGTCATGCGGGTCAAATGGTGATGTTATCACCATTAGAAAATAATATTTAATGATTTGTTTGTTAAGTTTCGTACTTACTGGTAAGCATAATTTATGAGCATGCATTGCCACGAATTAGAAAATAGAATCCCAAAGTATTACTAAAGGGACATTGCTTTGACCCGTGCCAGGTAGTTGTAGTGGTCATGCTCTCGGTGAGGGCTTGTGATTCGACTACAGTTGGTTGAGTCAAGGGTGGATACTAGATCACCTCAAGTGAGGTATGTCTGGTATTTGGGTAAAACGACCATTAGAGCGAAGACATGTTCATGACAGTAATACGACTAAATGAGTTTAAAACACTAGACTATCGGAAAAAAATATGTTCTTAGGGACATTATATATCTAGAAGGGTTAACGAGTTAAAAGTACCCGCTAGTTTTAAAATAAGATTTTAAAAAGGACTAATTTGACTAAAACACCCCCGGGTGATGTTAAGGTTTTGTCTATAGCAACAATCGTAATTCGAGCCGTGGATGGTAGAAACGGCAAAAATATTGATAGAAAGTAGAAGTCATGAACTAGTATGTGAAACGTCTCCTAACAGGTCGGTTGGGTAATTATTTTCAAACCGAAAAAGGGATTTAAAAAGTTAAATGATCTGGGTTTGGATCAAGGTTTGAACCTTCAAATGTGGGGGAATGTTCTAAAATGCTAAATTTGAAGTTGGGTACAAAATAGAGGAAATACTGGAAAATGGGTCAAGTTAGGAAATGCAGGTTGCCAGAGCAGGTTGCTTCTGGCAACCTGCTGGAAAAGTGTTCCCCACGCGCCATGCGGGAGAGACACCAGGTCCCTCTGCGGCGAGTAGGGGGTCTAGTCAAACTTTGCTTCCCCGCGCCACTCGAGGGAGCACGGTAGCCCCTCCGCAAAGACCAGGGGCACCCATGTTTCAGTAAAATGTTATCGTTAAAGTGGAATTCGTTTGATCGTTTAACTGAAACACTAATTATATTTGGTGTTTTTGTTTGGTTTTCTCAAGGGTGGGAACCGAATGGATGACCAAGAATGCAAAGAACCAGACACTATTAACTTGACAACTCTTTGGAGTAGATTCATAGAAAGTAGAAACATGATCATGTGCGGCAAAGTTTTAGAGATTAAATCTCAATTATTTATAAACTGTAAACTAAGTATTGTACCTTATTATGTCAGTTCGTCTGGGTTGTTAGTCAACCCAGGCGTATAAGTTCTAGGTTTTTTTAAATAAAAAATTCCAAGACCAAATCATCATTTTATTAAAGTATTCGTTAAAATGTGTTAGAGTGTTACACTATGCGATGAAATCACCAAATGTAACTTGGATTATGAATAATTTTAACTAATTTGATGTTTGAAGATAAAACCCACTTGAAGTGGTGAGAATGGCGACATGGTTGTGTCATCCATGTCCAATCCTTCTTTAAATCTTGATGTGTTATGTTTTATGTGAATGATTCTTGTTAGTTAGTTTGTGTATGGTACGGAAGTAATGTGATGTTAGTTGTTATTAAATAATGAAAAAGAAGTAGGAAGTAAAACATGAAATACTTGTACATTATGCTTAGATAGTTGTACGCACACCTAGTGTTTGATGAAATGCGTATTATAGGTTAGTATGTGAAATTGTATGCTAACAATGGATGAACATGCGTAGAATGTGATAATGACATGATTGATAGTAAACTAACATTTGGAATGTGCTTTAGGTGGAAATATAGTTTATTGCATGATTTGGTAAGATGTATGCATTAGTAGCTTGTGTTCTATGCATGAATGGAATGATACAACTATATGTTTGATTGATTGTTGGTTGAAGTTAAGAAGTGAGTTGATGTTATTTGTGAAGAATGTGAAAGTACTAGGAAGGAACAATGTTGGAATGATGTGTTGGGTTAACTAATCATGGATTATGGTGATATATGTAGGATTATGAAAATACTAATATAAATGGAAGTTATTTATGTGTGTGCGTGTAATCTAGGTGATCATGTGGTATATGTGTCTTAAAACATGAGGATGAAATGTAAATGATGTCATTAGTATGGTTAACTATACATATATGGATGTATGTTTCCAATGGTGAAAGCATGTATGTTAATAGTTGACTTTCTAAAAAGTCAACGAATCTAAGAAAGATATGGTAGGCTTTTTAACACAAATGTAAGACTTAGGAAAATCATGTGGTACATGTTATAATCAATGTGTGTTTTTATGTGATAACATGTTGAATTGTGTGTGTTCGGAATGATGTGATTGTTAGTCTATGCCTTCTGGTGTTAGAACTTGACTAATGAAAGTCAAATGTAAGATATGAATTGAATGTGATTGATAATATGTATGATCACGTATGCTAACAAGGATGTGAATGACATGACATCTCATGTCAACATAAACTCAAGCGCTGAAGGCTAACGAGTCAAGATGAGGCAAGGAAGCAAGCACTGAGACGAACGCTTAAGGTGAGTGATTCTCTATATAATTCTTATTATGTAAGGTAGTTTTGAATGTAAGAAGATGGGGAATCAGGAAAGGATGGTAAAATATAGTAGGAACAAAGTATGTGAGGTTGTATTGAACTATATGTAGCGTAGTCATAGTTGATAAACTCAAACGGGTCAAAAGTTCGAAAATTTTTGGTCGGGATGTGATTTTGAATGTCGGGGTATGGGGTTTAGTGTTAGGATGGCCTAGGGGTTTGGAATATGTTATTTACGTTTAAAACTTTCGTGACGCGCGAACGGGGGTCAAAACGTGTAAAATAACAAAATCTGGGAGCCGGTGCTATAAACGAATTCACCAACGCCAAACAAGAAGTCACTAACATTGAAGGGGCGCCCACACCCTAATCTACTGGCTACGGACTCGGCGTAGACGCCGATTGAGTCGGTGACGCCGCCTAAGGAAGTCGTCGACGCCGATCAGACCCTAATTTTTGTTTTTCGCGTTTTTAATGTTCCGGATCCCCGTAGACCCATTCCCAAGCCCCAATAAAACTTCCATAATACACCACAGCCTTACCAAATAGTTGTGTATGGTATGTGTGAGTATGGAAGTCTTTTTTAAGCTCATGAAATGTAACCTAAGTTTACCAAAGATAGTTTATGATGTGTGGGTAAGAATGGGGCGTGTATACAAGTATGTCTGGGAACAAAATAAGTATGTGGACATGTACGAATCTAGTTGTGTCACACCCCAACCGATGATGGAAAAATCGAGGCGAGATGTAATAGATTGCTCAAAGACTTCATAACACTAAATTGTGATATATATTAAGATTCAAAATTTCGTTTCCATATAATCAAATAATACGTTACATTGTTCAAAAAGGAAATACAACAATCGCGAATTTCATAACTAAAACATCAAATGCATAAGTAAATTCGGTGAGTATCTAAATCCACCCTAAGTAGTTTTCTTGTGATAGGATCATCAAACATTTCATGCAACATTTATAGAATATCCGCCAACACAAAATATGTCAGTCAGCATACTAGTTTGGTTACATAGCATAAGTAAGAATAAGTCTCAAATATATATTTTTATGGCATACTAAATCATGTAAGATTAGTGCAATAGACCAGATATCAATACAAAGTTTGACACTAGCGTAACCTTATCACAGAAGTAAGTAAGGCTGTAAAGAATAACTTAACAATGACCACAAAATGGGCGGTGTGCTAATCCTATAGCATTATACATGTTAAGAGAGGCTTGCAAGGTTAATGTTAGATAGCTCAGCATAAGATTAATCTAGCCTGTATTCACATTTAGCATAACAAATAAGCATGTATATAGATTGAGTGTTTAAATAAGTTTGCATGTATATGTGTGTTTGTGTGTTTAGTATGGATAGTGTTTAAAGCGTAAAAGGGTCAAGTATGAACTCAGGGTTTGTGAAGAAAATTCACAAAATGCGAGTGAACGGGTTTGAAGGATGGAATCACCAAAGTCACCCTAAAAGGTAAATAAATGTGTATGAGTATGAGGATTTGGAGATTTGAAAGTAAACATAATTTATGAGTATGAAAATAGATAAAAGATATCTTGCTTAGATACTTAATTGGACATCATTTTTAGTGTATGTTTTTCATGAGTGTTAAACACTCATTAGAAGTCCAAAAATAAGGAATCTGATACTAAGACATTTCCCACCTTAACAAATAACATTCAACCATGGAATGGTTGATATTATAGTTTAGTTTTTGGAATAGATATTATTATGATTCATTATATGTATAGTCAAGTATTTGTCAAGAGTTTCACAATTGCACAAAATCACCAACATTGTTGATGATTCGGATGGTCATGAATACAAGGAATAAAAAAGCATAAGTAGACTACTATTTTGCTAAGTAACCAACTGGGGGATGGTGGAAGTTTAGTTGTAGAACCAAGGTCCTCAACAAGACCATTCATACCTTACACGAGTGCTTCCAACATTGTGTGATTGCAGACTTGGTGTGGTTTCACTCACTTTATTATTTGTGGGTTACTTGGAGACTTATAAGAACAAAAAAGCAAGGCATTTGAACCTCAAATTCTGGAATTAAACCTTAACACAAGTCCTCAACATAGAGCTTGTTGGTGACTTTTCTTTGGCATGAAGAAGTTCGAAGAAACAAAGTCATGAATAAACAAGTATAAAAAGTTTATGAAAAATCCTAACTTGGACCTAAAAAATGGTGGTTTACCATCTTTGTTTACCTTGATAAAGAAGTGGTAATACTTCTAGAGGTTTTCCAAGTGTAGGGAAGAAGAAATCAAGTAAGACAATGTAAGAAGAGTGCCCAAAACTCAATGTTTTGGTTCTTGAAGTTTCTGCCCAAAATTGCAAAAGTGGAAGATTATAGAGTGTTTTGGGAGTGATTGGAGATGGTGAAAGTGTTTAGAAAGTGTTAGGGATGTGTGTTTATAAGTGGGATAAGTGGTTAGGAGTTTTAACAAGGGTGGTCGGGAGTTAGGAGGAGGGAAAATGGTTCAAAACATAAAATTCACATTTTCTGCTATTAGATGGACCCCTTGCGGACAGCAAGGAGGTTTATATGGTCCACAAGGACCATCAGAAATTCAAAAATTTCTTTTTTAGTCCTCAAAGTTATAATATTTGTTATTTTATGCTATAAACTCAATGTTAAGCATGTTTTGGATATTTTAAGGTGTATGTGAGCATGCATTATAATAAAACACGTATGAATAACATTTCATAGAGAATATAATCTCAATGTATGACTTGGTTTTGAATTAAAAAATGTGTATTTGTGAATGTATACGTATTAGGCAAGTATAATTAGGAAAAATAATATAAAATATGGTTTCCATTATGATCAAGTCTCGAATTATAAGAGATTGAATGGAAATACGAATTATATTAAAAATGAAAAAGAATGAAAAATACGGAACGATACAGTCTCCCATACTTTAAGAAATTTCCTACCGAAATTTATTTAGGAGGAAGACTCTAGGAGAAGATGTAGGTACTTGCTCTTCATTTCGTTTTCACGTTCCCAAGTAAATTTTGCACCACACGTTCCTTCTTTACGTACCTGGACAATAAGAGTGCAACTACGTTTGAGCTGCTTGACTTCACGATCCATGATTTCAACCGACTTTTCGATAAAGTGCATAGTCTCATCGATGCGTATGTCATCAAGTGGAATTTAAAGGCTTTCGTTAGCTAGGCACTTCTTGAGATTTGAAACGTGAAAAGTTGGATGAGCATTGCTAAGCTTTTGCGATAGATCGAGGCGATAAGCCACGCTACCAATCTTATCGAGAATCTTGAAAGGACCTATATATCGAGGGGTAAGTTTTCCTTTCTTACCAAAATGCACTACTCCTTTCCAAGTAGATACCTTGAGGAGTACGAGATCACCAACAATGAATTCCAAAGGCTTTCGTCGTTTATCGGCATAACTCTTTTGATGGATTCTTGCAGTAAGTAAGTTGTTGCGGATTTGTAAGATTTTATCCGTTGTCTCTTGTATAAGCTCGGGACCAGTGATTTGTGACTCGCCGATCTCGTGCCAACAAATAGACGAATAACATTTGCGACCATAAAGAGCTTCAAAATGGGCCATTTTGATACTGGAATGTTTACTATTGTTGTATGAGAATACAAATCAAAGGTAAATGTATATCATGATATGCTCTAAATATAGATATTTTTATATAATATTTGTTACACTTTTGAGTAGCTTTAGGTTGTTTTTATTAAATTCTATTTATAATTGGTTCATATTTAAAATGAAAGGTTTAAAGTAAAAACGAGCTAAATTGTAACTTGAGTTCTCAATACAATAATTATATCATGTTAAATTTATGTCCATTTGTATTGATAATTCTCAAAGTGCAATTAGTTTACAAATTAAATTACATATCAATAGAATAATAGATATATATGTTTCAAACGTAGGATTGCTTTGGATATTTGAAGTTACAACAAAAAGAAATGCTCCAACAAGATGCACATGGGAATAAGATGAGTTGGAGCTGCATATGCTGTTGTAATTTGAGTTGACTCAAATTTATATACCTTTTTTCGAAATATATAAGTCATATAAAAAAACATATTCATTTCGATATATATAAGTGATATAAAAAAACATATTCCACGAGTACGACACAAAGGGGCAATTTAATTTGCAGAAGGATCCATTTAGTGCCACCGTACACTTTTGTTGACTTTGGGCCATGTGTTTGGTTTTAACCCAGGCCCACTTACAGTTCACCCACCGGATGAAACCCAGAATTGTGAAAACGTGAAATTGGAGCCCAAGTCGAAAGTGTTGGGGAGAGACCCTAGTGCCGCAAGTTGGAGAGAGACGTTTTGGAGGATCAAGAGGATGGATATCAAGAGAAAAGATTGGATCTAAGAGCGATATGGGTTCGGTTTAGACTTGTTTATTAATACTAGAGTTTCTTTGAATTGATTTGTGAGTTTAACATGTTTTCTATTATCATGAGTAGCTAAACTTATTAGGTGTAGATTTACATGTTATTACTTAGAAACCCGATTCTAATTATTTGCGTGTTGGTTTTGATTGTTATGTGTAGATTTACATGTTATATTTGTTGGTTCCATTGCTCTAGAATAGAAATAAGCCGGGAGTAAGTTTAGGTTGTTAATCTTTCAGTCTAGACTTTGAAGGTGAGAAATCTAATTTAAGTTTAATCATTATTAAAACCAACTGATTAAAATTTGCAATCTCTTTTAGAGGTGAGAAATCTAATACAGAATTGGTAGGTTATTAGCTAGGCGTTGTTAGGTAGTTTGGGTGGCTGATCACTCGGGTTCCTCTGTTTATTCGCGTCTAGAGTTTCCTAGGGTTTCGGGTTTTCAGTTGTTTCGGCTTCATAACTTGAGGGTTTTAGTACATAGATTACTTTCTACCTGATAGTTGTAGGACTTGGTGGTCGATAACTCGAGTCAGTCTATCTTAGAACTTCTTCACTTGTCATACTATTGGGTTCGGTTTGTCTTTCGGGGGAATATCGGGTTAGACAGAGTTTTCATTCGAAACAAGGTTAGGATTTTAGTCATGAATCTAGGGATTCTTGCCTAGGTAACCTACTTTCCTGTCATCCTTGATTTCACCTCAATAACCTTCACCCTGCGTCTTGGTAGTTTAAACCCTTTGTTAATATAGGATATTAGTTAATTAGTTAATAAAAAACCAAATAATCAAATTAAGTAATTAGTTTAGTCAGAGTCTAGTTAGCGTAGCTAGTGTTTCGTGGTATCGATACTCGGACTTCATTAGGCTTTACTACGTTCAATAGGTACACTTGTCTGTTAGTGGTCTAGCATTTAGAGAGTTTTAATTTATAAATTTTAAACTAGGGTGTCTAGATTAGGTTAGTTTTTATAGACCGTTTTTACCGAGCCAATTTCTCGACTCGATAGTCCTCATGAATGGGGAGAAAATGGGGCGATTTGGTCAACCGATCAATGATTACCCAAATATTATCATGCTCGGAAGATGTTTGTGGGAGTTTGGTAATGAAATCCATAGAAGTACTACCCCATTTCTACTTTCAAATTTCGGGTTGTTCGAATAAACTTATTTTTTAATTAAAGATAGTTTATAATAAAAAAAGATGGTAATTAAAAAAATCAAAGTTAATACTCCATTAAATGAAATAATGTTTTAAAAAATAACATAACAAAATTTATAAGTATCACGCCAATGTTCATTTTTTAAATACAAATTTTGACGTTTGTACATGTTAATAAATTATATTATATTTTTTTTATTATAATACATGATTTTATTTAACCATGCAATGCATATGTTTTTTTAAAACATAAGTTTTTATTATTAATTATACAAATTACATTTATCAACTCGCATAATACACATGATTGTAATCTAGTGATAAATGTATCACATAAATTTAAATTAATAATAATAATACCCAAATATAATCAAATATTTAATTAATCAATATTTATTATTATAATAATTATTATAACAACCCAATTTTAATAAGTGTTTAACGTAGATCAGGTTAGATTGTACTCTCTAAAAGAGCCTTGATGACGCCATCCGCATCGCCCAATATTATATTATTGAAATAGTAAAGTATATAATTACTAAATATTTACATTGGTATAATAGTAATGATGATGCTAATAATAAGAATAAGAATAATAATAATAGGGTGAGGTTAGTGTAAAAATGAGTGGTTTTGTGAGAAGTGTAAGAAGAGTTTTAAGCCCTTAGATCTTTTTGTTAATGGTTGAGATCAAGAAGGATTTAAAATGTAAATTATGTTTTATTTTTTTACTTGTTTGGCTAGATTAGTGGCAATAGTGTCTTTTTATATTGTATTTTTAAATAAAGAAACTACTATCAACTAATGCAAATGCAAGTTCCATCCATCTTTTTTGAACTTCAATAACTTTTTATACGTGACGTTTTTTAAAAAAAATTACACCATAATAATGAGTTTTTTTATCTTTAATAAGTACCATATTGTTATATTTATATAGATAAAAAATTTACGTATTGCATGATATGAAGCCTACGGGAATACAGGTTTAAAACACCATAAGAAGAAGATATACTTGAATGTAGGTTTAAAACACCATACAAAGAACACATACTGGACTGCAGGTTTAAAACACAATACGAAGAATATACAAATAACACATACTAGACTGCAGGTTTAAACACCATGAATGCGAAGAACATACGAATAACACATACTGGACTGTACGTTTAAAACACCATGAATGCAGGTTTAAAACACCATACGAAGAACATATGAAAAACATACAGAGAACACATACTGGACTGCATATTTAAAACACTGTGAATGCAGGTTTAAAACAACGTACGAAGAACATACGAAGAAAACATACTGGACTGCAGGTTTAAGACACCATGAATGGATTTAAAACACCATACGAAGAACATATGGAGAACACATATTGGACTGCGGGTTTAAAACACCATGAATGAAGGTTGTGGTGTTTTCTGGAATTCATATAGTGTTTTATACGAACTGATGATTCAAAAAAATACGAACTGTAATTTCCTTCGTTCTATATGAATCAGACGATAATGATTTATAAAGTCTCTGAGTTGGTATATAAAACTGAATTCTTAAATCTTTGTAGAAAATTAAATGATATCACTAACCTAAAATACTGGAGTTACAAATAATATTTTATCAATTAAGTGAACTTTGAAGTAAATTACATTATTACCCTTTCTAATTAATTAAATTGAAGGACACATATCAACACCATATTATTTTCTACACTTCTCATACTATTAATCTTTTTTACATAATCCTTTTATTAATAATAATAATAATAATAATAATAAAATAATAGTAATAATAATAATCTTTTTTACAAGATCCTTTAATAATAATAATAATAGTAGTACCCAAATATAATCAATGTTCAAAACATATTGGGTTAGATTGCATGTTCAAAACATATTGGGTTAGATTGCATTTTTCAAAAGATCCTATGTGTGATCCACCTCATTGCATAGGCTGACGCAGCTGAAATTTATAATATCCTAATAATTTATGATGTGTAAGCGTAAGATTTTTGTGTTTTTTTTTCTCTTTTTATATTCCCATTCCACTAATAGCGGGTTTGTAACATGTTATGTGGGTGCTATTTACTTGTTAGAGTCCGGTTTTAAATAGATTTTCTTTCTGTTAAAAACAAACTAATAGCGGAAAAAATATTAGTAGCGGGTGTGACCACCCACCAACGAATAGAAGTCAATGATCTCTAACATAACGCAACATTATTTCTCTTTGCTTACTCCATGTCAAATAAGTTTTGTAGCTATTAGTATGAAAATAGAATAGTAATATTATTATGATTCCTTTCACCATGCAATATATATATATATACATGTTACAGATTATCAACAATATCTTGAAAACATACTACTATCTACAAGATATCAACCATATATAATACATGTTACATCGATCACTAGTTGTTTTAATCAATCTAACTCTTTTTATCGATTAAATTGTGTATCGGAGGGTTTCTCCTGGCCGGAGAATAATCCATCCCCGTTAAGTCTATGACATCCGAAAAAGTCTTCTCCCTTCCAACTCGCGCATGATTGAACTTTAGGTCTGTTTTCGAGCCATTCTTGTATTTCTATACATGAGAAATAAAATCATTAATGATTTTTTTTGTTTCTTTTTTTATTTTTTGCTCATATGCAGAAAATAAACTAACCCTGGTGGTTGAACTTGAAGATATTGTTTTTACCATAAGTTCTCTACTTATTCCTGCAATTAAAACAGATATTGATTTAAAGAGAGAAAATTTGAACACGCATAAATGGAATAATAAATCCACGTAAATTCAGATTGAACCATTTATTAATAGGTGTGTGGGGATACTTTTGATCTAATTAATGGGGTTGACTAAAAACTTAAGGACAAAAATTTCATTCATGATTCATAATTTCATATAACTTTCGAACCTTCGGTGTTCAAGAATTTTTAAAATATATATATATGTATTCTGACAACTGTTGTAGCTCATTTGATTTATATTATTTTTTAGCTCATATAATACATGGCCAAAGTAGGGTATTAACCAGGAGTGCCGGCTAGTCGCGGCGCTTGAGAGTTAGGGTTGTTTGGCTACTTCTGAATGGTTAAATGTGGAATCACTAAGAGGTCGGAACTATTAAAAGTCAGTATAATGTTAACCGTTTAGAGGCAAATATCAGACCAATTCAGATTAGAGGTCTTAACCATTCAGATTTAGTATAATGCTTAACCATTCAGAGACAAATGTCTGAACCATTCAGACAGCTACTCGCGAAACAAATAGTCTGAACCATTAAGTGCTGAACCAGCAAGAGATCTTAACCATTAAGAGCCCTATTAAGAGCTAAACAAGCAGCCCCTTACTTCTGATTGCTTTGTCAAAAACTTAAATTTTGAGTTAATTTAAAAAATGTGTGAACTTAAATTGAAGCTCATTAATAAACAAGTACCAGCCTAGTATACTGAGTTTATATATATACACATAATATTTTTTTTATTTACATAATTAATGTTATTATATACATAATAAAATAAAACTAAATAATATCTTATGTAAAAGTACAAAAAAGATAGTTATATGTGTATAGATAATCTAATTAACAAATAAATAACGGAGGAGATGATCTCGAGTTTAAAAACTTTCTCACCAACCAGGCTCGAGCTTTGGATAAAGATCATTTGAACTACTCTACCTTATATACCTACAGAAACTAAGTAAATTATAGGGTTTTAATGGTGTATAGGTAAGGTGAATAGGTGATCATGTCTTGGGCCATGGTAATCTTCATGAACCTTTGGTAACCAGTGGCCATAAGAACTTAATCTTCTCTTCTTTATGATGGTACCTGATGAAGGCTCAGTAACCATGGCGGATTCGACGTCTGGATTGCTTGATGAACTCTGCATTAATAATCGCAATCAAATCAGAAATCAAGATAAAAAAAATAAAATTTTCACCATAAACTCATGATAAGATATTAACCTCCTTGATGATTTCTTGATGGTTCCTAGCTAATACAATACTTTTTCCCAGCCTGATACCTTCACAATAAAAGCATAATATGTTTTAATAGTTGTTGGGTCACCTTTTCAATACAACTTTTTTAAAATAAATGAAGTATGCTTTACTGGATTTTGAAACATTAACATTGTTTGAGATATTATCATATATCTAAAGATTATGGGTGTCAATCATTTCGGATGACAGGTTGACAGATTTCAAATTATTGGTTGAATTAACGAACCCATATATTTATTCTTTAACCTGGAGACACTTTAAATCATGTAACCACAACCATGTAACCCATTTATTCAAATGAGTCACCAAATTGACAAGTTGGCTGAATGGAAGTAGTTTGTAATCAAGCTATAATCCGGTTAATAGGTTATAAAATGGAGGTCGAGTTGTACTAAATAGTATAAAACTAAATGGTTGGAGAGTTTACCTTATATGTATTTTTGTTTTAGTTTTAAACGAGTTGGCGGATCTCAACCTAATCCACTTGTTTAATAAGGGGCTAGAAATAACAAGGCTTTCACTATTCTCACACCCCTACATCTTATTCTTACACCCTTTTCACTCTCTCTCTCTATATATCTATGTATGTATAGAGAGAGATAGAGGAGAGAGAGGTGTGTAAATATTAAATCCCAATAACAATCCCAAAGCTAAATATATTCGTGTCATGATTCGGGTTGTGCTATGATATATAGCGGGTCAAGGTTTATCGTTTGAGGTAGATTTTTATTTTGGTCAAACATTGTAATTTCTTTGAGACTTGAGACATCCGACTGGCTGGACCCTTTGGGTACAAAGCCTTTGAATAAAATCATATATTCTTGAGTGATTTGATTGTTACCATTGTTTACATCAATTTAATTACATATATATGTAGCCACTAATATACAAAAAAACTTCATGCCATTAGCAAAGTATTTCTAGAGGGGCAGAATGTTTGTTTGACATCCATTGGTCAAAGAAAAACAATGTTTTTATATTTAAAAAAAACACACAAACGAGTGTGTGGGTGTGTAAGTGGCAATTTAGCATACCTTGAGCTTCATAAAGGAAAATGTGGATAACTAAGAGACAGCATGTCAAAGTAGGCTTCATGTTATCTTCAGTGACTTCCTGAATGAAAGAGGTGAGCAGGCAAATGTTGTTCAATAATATAATACCCACCTGAGGTGAATGAAATTAAGAGGAGAGTGCATATTGATGGTGGGTTTGGAGACCTATATACACACACATAAATGAGGTTTAGGACCCACATCATATTGGTGACCAATAAGGTGATGCAATGTGTTAAAACATATCAATTCAATTCTCAAGTCATTAGGTAACAAATTAAAACATATCAATTCAATTCTCAAGTCATTAGGTAACAAATATAATGTTTAATTTGAATTGTTTATACTTTCTGGGATATCTAAGTAAGTATTGTAAGAGTCTATGGCTTTATAGTCTAGTGGTATTTTGTGGGTTTGATTCCCACAGGCGGTTTTTCTCATATTTATTGGGTTTCCTTCAGAATTTATGTATAGCCATTATGCCTAGTGAAGATGGATAGGATCAGGTGATTCTGCTGGTGACACAGTGATACTTCAGTAGTTCATCAGTGATCCAAAATTTGCCATTTTAAAAAAAGGTAAGTATTGCAAGTTTAGTGTCAAATGTTGAGCTCCTGAACGTAGCAGGGTAACTTGGTCATTAAAGGAAGCTCCACGGCTGCTTTAGAAACTGAAGACTCGACATAAGCCCAATGATATCATTGGGGTGTTATACGGTGATCTCTCCCTAGATAATCGAGGTTCGAGTCTTATTCTGAAAGGTATAGAATTAAAAATAGTTTAAATGGGTGTGTGATTTACATGCTAAAGAAACTATAACGAGAACTTTGAAAACTCATTTACAGACCATTAGATCATTTGATCTATGGTTTAAAGCGATAATAACATATATAAGCAATGAAACTTTAGCACACATTTTAATAAAATGAAAAAGGGCATTTATGTCCAAACAAATGAGTTCATAGATTTCCTTCGTTTCTCTTACTCATAACCATCCATAAATCTTCTCTTTTCTTTCTAAGCACGATGTGTTCATTATTCCCTGCTTGAACCCCATAGGGTACTCGATTTCACCTTAAAGTCGTATGGAATCTGAACAAAATTGAGTATCGAATTCCGTACAAAATATGATGGTATTGTACGGGTATGAGTACGAGTATCGGTACTTATATTTCGGTATGATGTCCGCTTTGGAAGCACTTTGTTTTTTATCTTTCAAGCACTTGTACGGTACCAAATCGGTAAAATTGGTACAAGTACAAGACAGTACAGGTACCAAATAAGATAAAATCGTACGAGTAGTTATATAATACATGTATTAAATAGGTAAATCGATATGAGTACGATGATGCAAAAATAAAGCATGATATCAAATTCATACGTAATCAATAGAGTATAATACCAAAATTGAAACCGATATCAATAAAACTGGGTACCTATATATATATACGGAACACCCAAAATCAATGCGGGTATAAATACTGATACAGGTATTTAGAAAAAAAAAACTCATCCCTAGTTCAGATATCGAATTGTTATATTCTGATTTTTTATGAATAAACTAAAACAAGTTTAGTAATGTTGCACATGTGTAGTAATAAGTGGTAGTAATTAAAAAAATACGACACCTTAAATATTTTTTATGTCATAAAAATATGCTCGAATATCATGAATGAAGGATAAAAAAATTTGAGAACAGTGTGAACACAACCAAAACAACTTAAAAAACATAAAAAAAACACATAATTTTTTTTAATTTTCCTTTAAAATCGCAACTTTTTATTAATAAAACAAATATTTTTTTGAATTGTTTATAATAAAAAGTCACGATGTAACTGTAAAATTAAAAAAAAATTGTGTGTTTTTTTATGTTTTTAAGTTGTTTTGGTTGTGTTCACAAACAAGTTTAGTAATGTTGCACATGTGTAGTAATAAATAGTAGTAATGAAAAAAATACGACACCTTAAATATTTTTTATGTCATAAAAATATGCTCGAATATACATGAATGAAGGACAAAAAAAATTGAGAACAGTGTGAACACAACCAAAACAACTTAAAAAACATAAAAAAACACATAATTTTTTTTTAAATTTTCCTTTAAAATTGCAACTTTTTATTAATAAAACAAATATTTTTTGAATTGTTTATAATAAAAAGTCACGATGTAACTGTAAAATTAAAAAAAATAGCATTTAGTTTTAAGGTTTACCTTTAGATTTTAGTTTTTTTTCATTTAGTTTGGGGTGGGTGGGGTGAGGGGAGGGTTCATTATTTGATTTGGGTTTATTTTGATTGTGTGTGTATTGGTTCTCTTAATTTTCGTCCTAAAGTTGGTTTTCATATGAAACTCAAGATATTTATGATACTTTGATCATGGCACATATGATATTTGGAAAGTGTTTTTTGGTGGGGGAAGGGGGTATGGGGTATGGGGTATGTATGATATTTTGATATTGTTTTGGGTATATTATATATATATATATATAGGGTAGAGTTATTGTAAAAATGATGTGTTTTGTGAGAAATGTAGGAAGGAATCTACACCATTTGATCTATAATCTAATGGTTGAGATTATAATGGCAAAACTATAAATAGTGTTTACCATTAAAACAATTAATTTTCTAGATTAAGGGTATAAAGGGAAATTTAACATTTTTAAATCTAGAAACCCACATGCAATGCACATGCAAGTTCCACCCTCCGTTTTTAAACGTCAATAACTTTTTACATATAACCCCTTTTTTAAATTACACCATAATAACGAGTGATTTTTTTATCTTTATTATAAGTACCATATTGTTATATTTATATAGAGAAAAAAATTATGTTTCGATCGGATGCTTTAGTCTATGGTGTTTTGTTTATGTTCATACAATGATGTTTTAATTGTATTGTGATTCATGGCGTTGTGTTTTACAATAAAGCACCATGAACATACATAAGACACCATAACATTGCAAATAATGAATTATGATTCAAGTCATGGTGTTTTAACATATAGAGTTTGTAATATTGTATTGTGATTAAAGTCATGGTGTTCTAATATCTGGAATAACAACATAATCATTCTAGATGTTAAAACACTCAATTCATGGTGTTTTTGGAATTTGTATGGTGTTCTATACCTGCAAAAATAACAAAAGTCATTCAAGATGTTAGAACATTGTGGTTGTATTACAATTCAAGTTGTGGTGTTTTCTGGAATTTGTATGGTGTTTTGTACGTACTGATGATAAAAAAAATAAGAACCGATGATTCAAAAAAATATGAACCGTAATTTCCTTATGAATCAAATGATAATGATTTATAAAATCTCTGAGTTGGTATATAAAACTGAATTCTTAAAAGACACCATTCAAGTAGCAAAATATAATAAAAAAACATCATAATTCTAATTAAAACTCATGTAATGTACAAAATCAAACCATATAGAAAAACACCATAATCTGTAACAGCAAAAATCACCTTTAATATGAATTAGAACCATCGAATGTATGAAAAAATAATAGGCAAACACAACAGATGATTAAAAAACACTTTTTCTTTTATGAACAATATAAACTTGTACACATGCACACTATAAACAACAAGACACCATAATATGATTACCTGCATCACCGTTTTCCATGGTTCAAGTTCTTAATGAATACCCAATAAATACAATAAACGAAAATTTAAAACCGTGAGTAGAAGATGATTTACGAGTCTTGTTTATAAAGAATTATTTATATACAGATATGAATTGCAAATCTCTTATGTAAATCAGAAAAAAAACTTGAATTTCTAAAATAACTTATCAAAACGGTTACACATGATTTTATCTTTAATTAGGATTATTTGTTAATTACCATCTTACCATTAAACTAATAAAATAAATAGGGAAGTAGAAGTTCTCATAACTTAAGGTGGTTCTCATTTTAACCCATCCATATATATATATATATATGGTGAGGTTACTCTACATAGTGTGTTTTTCCTACAAAGTGTAGGAAGTGTTTTGGACCATTGGATAAGTGTTTTTAATGGTTAAGATCATCTTGGTGACATTTTAGTAATATTTATGTTTTAAATAAGGATTGATTTAATTGATTGAGGGCGAAAAAGTCATTTGGCGTGTTATAAAAATAGCAAGTAATTGTCATTCCATAAAACCACTACTTCAATCTTGGAAAGTTCCCTTTCTCTCTCTCTCTCTCTCTCATTTATCACCTTCTATACTAAAAAAAAGATTAATGATTCCTCGTTCAAGTTGTTCGTTGTGAAATCAGACACTAATGTGTTTTATATTGTGTCTACATCGAATCAGGCACTTATGTGTTTTATATTGTGTAGTTCAGACACTGGTGCGTTTTATGTGTGAGAGGTGTGTTTAATTGTGAAAACTGATATAACACAATGTGAAGAAAACCATAAACTGATAAAACATAACGTTAAGAAATAATTAATGTGTTTTATGCTTTGAAATGTGTGAATAGTGTGTTTGATGGTGAAAATTGATATAACACAATGTGAAGAAACCATAAACTAATAAAACACGACGTCAAGAAATAATTAATTTGTTTTACGTTTTGAACTTCAGATGAAGGATGCTAGGTTCTATTGTAAAACCGATATAACACGGTGTGAAGAACAAGAAACTCAAGAACGTTAAGAAATAATTAATGTGTTTTACGTTTCAAACTTTGGATGAATCAATCATGGATATAAAGGATATAAGCGTCGATTTTGAATAGTTAATAGATATATAGTTTCCATAAATAATAGCCTTTAGTGTTTAATAGATATCTCTTCAAAAAATAAAATTAGTTATTGAATTACCTGTATGCCCTTTAGTACAAAAAAACCCTAGATGCCACATGTCACTCTTAGAACACTTCCTACACTTTGTAGGAAAAATAGACTTTGTAGCCAAATCCTACCCTATATACACACACACACACACACACACACACACACACACACACACACATATATATATATATATAGGATGAGGATCATTACAGAACACTAATTACTAATTATTGCCAGAATAAAAACAACAACTCTAAATCACTAAAGGCTTTAAGATTCATATTTTTTAAATTTTATGTTTCTTACATTCATGAGTGTATTATATATACATAAATAAACCATATATTTTTACATATACACAGCCTACATACATGTAGGTAATTTAACCTACACATGACCTACAGATATGCAGGTTATATAAAAACTGAAAATTTTCTGTACTTTGTTTTCAAATATAGTGTGAGAAACCTTAAATCTTACATTTGTAACATTCTGGTTTACTTTTTAGGTTTTTAGGATTGAAAAAAATGGGTGATTCATTTTGTTCTGTGTGTTCTCACAATATTTAGTGTTCTACATAGAACCTTCCCCTACATGTATATATGGGGGGTTCATTTGAGAAGAAAATTAAATTGTGAAGGGAAAGAATACAATTGTAAATGATTAAATAGTTTTTCTCTTATCTCATTTATTATTATTTTTGACTAATTAGTTAGTCATAAAGATTATTATCCTCTACACTATAAGTTTTGCCTTCACACATCAAAATTTATCCTGCACGTTTTGAAATTTATCTTACACATATTGAAATTTATCCTACACAATACGTAATTCATCCTACAAAACTCGTAATTATACTACACTTTAAATTATTTATTTTTGAAAAATAAGTAACAAATTTAATGTAGTTAGCTATTAAAAAGGAAGACTACCAATTAATGATCTATCTAAGTTTACTAATATACGCTTAAACTAATATTAAATTATAAGTGTAGTTCCTGCCAGGTAACTGTCGCTCATCAGTTCTGGTAACGGTCAACAAAGCCAAAGGTCCAAGTCAAGCGAAGTCAAAGAATAAAGTGAGGTTCCGGGTTACTTATATTACGTAAGTTCCGAGTTTATGATGTTAAACTCGGAACATTTATTTAATTTAGTTTTTCCAAGTTTGTCAAAGATTTGTAATATTCTGAGTTTATCAGTTAAACTCAGAAAGTCTTTATGTTCATTCCGAGTTTGTTAGTGTAAACTCAGATAGGATGTTTGGTTATTTGTAGTATCCCGGACAATGTGTTTTGTCCGTGTTTGGTCTCTAGTCTAGCCTATATATATGGAGTAGGTTAGGATTAGGGCAAACTTTGTGCACCTCTCACAATCCCTTATAGTCTTCCTGATGTGCTCATTCTAGAGAGAGAGAGAGACTATGTGTTAGTGAGAGAAAGCGGTTTAGATCTTAGTGATCTAAACCAGCTTGTAGAAGATGTATACTCGCTCGGTATATAATATGTGTTGATTGTAATGAAATGAATGAGTTTCTCCTACATTTTCTTCTCCATCTTGTTGTTTGTTTGGGTTTCACGTCTTTTTCAAGTGCAGAGTTGATGTTCGTCATCGATGTGGTGCTTTAACATAAATACAAAAATTAAATGAAATAAAATGAAACATTATTATTGGTTGAAATTTCTTCTTTTTATTATTAAAAAATTCTTCTAATTTGAACCCTCCAGTATATATATATATATATATATATATTATATATTAGGATCATTTGTGAACAGAATCTTTATAGTGAACTGTGTCAACTAATCAGGACCATTGATCTCGTTTTTAATTGATAAGGATAGGATTGTAATTTTATATTAATTTAGTTTTCAGTCTTTATTTTAACAATTAGATTTTCAGTTACAAGATCCTTAACTAATAGTGATTATCAATTTAAAATATCTTTTATATTTCACAAAGATTTCAATTTCAATATTACGTATATCACACAGTTCATAAAAATCTTGAATTCGGATTCATCGAATTGTTACATAAAACATAGAATTGAAACTCGTTCGTACAGTTACATAATTCCCAGAAGTTGATTTAGTTTTCGATCTTCCTGTCTGATTATCATGGAGGAACCAGTAAATAATACGAATAATTCTGACGAAAACGTTGATGAAGACAACGTTCAGATCAACGATAATGTTTTCGTTACAACATTGGATCGACCAGGTGTGATTTAGTATGTCCGTTACAACTATTTGATCGACATGTGTAGTTTTAGTTTTTTTTTCTTATTCTATTCATATTCCAGTCAAGATTTCCGTTTACGAGACTAATCATACATTTATCGTTAAGAAGCTTGCAGAATTTCCCATTCGTAAACAACGTATCTGCAGGTTGTTTTTTATGTAATTTTGCAGTTTTGCTGTAAACGCCCAATGTTACAATTCAGTACATATGTGTATAGTTGCATAGTATAAACCACGTAGTTGCAGTTTGCTTTTTGTGTATGTGAGTTTGCAGTATTGCTGTAATTGTCAAGTTGTTACAGATAAGTACACATGTGCATAGTTGCATAGTATATGCATTGTTACATATCAGGATGCATTTTTGTTGTAAACTTAGGTTTCTATACCATTTAATACACATGTGTACATATTATTAACATGCTGCATTATTATATAAGTGGGTGCATCGTTGCTGTATAAGATAAAAGATATTTTAGATGATAATCAATATGTTTGCAGGTTTTTGTAAATCATTGTAATTTAAAATATAATTATTAAAATAAAGATTGAAAACTAAATTATTCAACTTTGGAGTTAACTTTCAGTTGATACCATATAGTACACATGTGTATAAAACTGTATAAAGTTTTCAATACACATGTGTATAATGTTTCAAAATAAAGCAGTTTTTTTTTTGTAAATCGGGTGATGCATTTTGTAACATTCGTCAAAAACGGGTTTTCGAAACCCGCTTCGTTTAATAGCCGAACAATCAGTTTTAAATTTTTGTTGTTCATTTACGGCCTATTTTAGTTTTAAACGATTCATAATTAATCAACAAATTAAAAGAAATAAATTATAATTGTAAAAACATAAAAATGAAATAATTAAAAAGGAAAACCGGCTGCCGGGAGTCGAACCCGGGTCAGCCGGATATTCCTCAGTGTCTTAACTTGCAAGCCATCAACCGCTCCGCCACTTTGATTTTCTAATAATATAAGGAATCAATTAATTCAAATAATAAAGTGCGGAAGTCAAAATTCAGTCAATTTGCGCCCAAATAGCAGTCGTCGGAAATCCCGACGACTTCGCCGATAATTTACGTTTCCGCTCAAGTTAGCCGAAGAATTAACTCCCACGACGGTTATAACCGACGTCTGAACCCGCGACATCAGTCGTAACCGCCGGAGAACAGCTGACTTCGAATTGAGACCGAATTCAGACCCCATACATCTCGATACTACCCTATAAAAACCACCTCAAACACTGCAAATATTTTCGCTCAAAACCGCACCCTTTCTCGGCGAAAACTCACTCGCCGGAAATATTTTGTTCGTCGCCGGAAAACCGAGTCCTTAATCTCTGAGCTTTACTGAACCCCCTAAACTTATACCGAAGTCACCCACACCCTTTGTAAGCTTTCTGAAGATTCTCTGCTGCAAGACACTCGTCGCCGGAAGAGATTGCTGTCGCCGGAGTTCTGCCGGAAAACAGAGGAAAGCCAGTCGGTACTTTTCACGCCTAATTTCCTTTCTTTTTACTTTTATCTCATCTGTAATTAATCATAAAACGCTAAAGAAACCTGAATCAACACTTCGAACCAGTCAGTCGTCACTTCTGGTTATAACACAACGAAGAAGATGAAGTTCGGTAAACATATAAGTATAATTAAAATCAAGTTATTTATCGGGTTAGACACACAGTCCAGCGGTGGACTGTGTGCACATTAAACGCAAAGGTCTCGAGTTCGAATATTGTTTCCACACACGCTGCCTTAATAAAAATTCCTTTTTTTGTTAACTGAACCGGATTGATTTTATGTATATGTTAAGTATATTAATAACCGGAATAATAACCAAGTTAGACACACAGTCCAGTGGTGGACTGTGTGTATGTTTAATCACAGGACGCGAGTTCGAGTCCGGTCTTCTGCACCGACTCGGACAATTATCTAAATTTTTAGTTAAGACAGAAAAGGAAATGTTCAGTTTGTATTTAAGTATAATAAAAATCGAATTATATAACATGTTAAACACACAGTCCAGCGGTGGACTGTGTGTTAACTCAAGACATCCTATGGATGTAGTAGATTTATTTTTCTATATTTATTTTATGAACGTTCATTCCTAAACACGACCCACGATCTCAAAAACATCCAACTCATACTCTTGACATGTATTGTCACAACCCCGACCCGCAGCGGATAAGGTGATCGGGGCATGATTGGGTTATCATCAAAGCTCATGACATTTATTAAACGTTTCATATTCATTAATGCAAATTAAATGGAAATTTACAATGATTGCTACAACATGATTTAACTACAAACTAAACTTCTTTGTTCTCTTCTAAGGCATATCCTATGTTTTCCTTGCTTCAACCTGTTCACCTGTATCATGTGTAAAAAGGTTTTTGGATCAACATAATGTTGGCGAGTGAATCCTATGGAAAACATTTGAACAATTTATTTAGATTGATTATGAAATATGTGCACAACCAAACATGAGTAAAATTAGATATAACTTGATCAACAATCATAAGATGTTAAATGAAACACTCATGAATAGTAATGGAACAATTAAAGGCACGCGATGCTCCACTCGTCTCTCACGAGGAACTGAGGGGCCTGATGAATGAATTTCATAATCATGATAATATGAATAACACAACTACAAACAATATAACTCAATGAAAACACACATGAACAATAATGAATTTGAATTGAAGCACGCGATGTTCTACTCGTTTCCCACGAGGAACTGATGGGCTTAATGTATGAGTTTCATGTAATTTGACAAACGGAATATAAGGAAATCACAACAATAAATCAATCTAAGTTTAAGTCATGATGTGGTATGGCACAAGTTTAAATAAATAAATTAATTATTTCATAACACATGACACACCCCAAAACGTGTAATTTAAAAGGGGGAATTGTAAGATTCACTCACAGTGGGTGCGTTCGGTTGATGACGTTGAATGCACGCGAAGTGGTTTTAACCACGAGTGAGATTTAACCTAGATAAATCGCATTATGGTTTGGTAAGTAAACGAATTTTATTAAACTATTTTAGTAGGATTGTTGGGTGTATTTTTGTGAGTTTGAGGCTATTTTCTAATCTTAAAAATGTTATTTTTAAGTATTTATAATTGATTTTTAATTAAAATAATTAAATAAAAATGATAAAAAAAAATATTTTATTTTTGCTACAGTTGACTTTGACCAGTTGACTTTGACCTGACCGTTGACCGGTTCAATGGCAGATTATTGTGCGCTGAGTGAGGCTCGAACCCGAGACCTCCCGTACGCGTGCACGCAGCTCTACCAACTGAGCTACGTGTCTAACCCGTTATATATCCGATTTTAATTATATATATACATTAATTAGAATTAACAGAAAATCATTTTTATTTTAAAAACATTTTAAGCGGTTCGGCGGTGCGCTCCACAGGTCTCGAACCCGGGACCTGTGGGTTAATCTAACACACAGTCCACCGCTAGACTGTGTGTTCAACATGTTATATAACTTGATTTTTATTATACTTAAGTACTATTTATTTATTTCCTTTTCTGCCCTAATTAAAAAAAGAGATAATGATCCGAGTCGGTGCTGAAGACCGGACTCGAACTCGTGACCAGCGATATAAACAAACACACAGTCCACCGCTGGACTGTGTGTCTAACTTGGTTATTATTCCGGTTATCAATATACTTAACATACACTAGTGACGACTCCGGTTCGGTTAAACAAAAAAAATTGTTTTTTATTAAAGGCAGCGTGTGGGACGGGAATCGAACTCGAGACCTTTGCTTGATTAACGTTTTATGTGCACACAGTCCACCGCTGGACTGTGTGTCTAACCCGATTAAAATCCTGATTTATAATATACTTATATGATATAGAAAAACATCGTCTTCTTCGTCAATGTTGAACCAGAAATCGGGTCTGACTGGTTCGAGTTTGTATTCGAGTTTCATTAGTGTTTTACCGTCGATTAAGGTAAGATGAAAGTGAAAAGGAAAGGAAACTGAGCGGAGAAATATACCGACAAGACTCTCTGTTTTCCGGCAGAACTCCGGCGACAGAATTCACCTCCGGCGTCAGGTTCTTTGCAGCAGCAAGTCTCCGGAAATCTTGGAAAGAGTATGGGTAACTTCGGTAAAGGTTTAGGGAATTCAGTGAGGTTCAGAAATTAAAACTCGGTTTTCCGGCGAAAAACAGGAAAGTTCCGGCGAGTGGAAATATGCCGAGAAAAGGTGTGATTTTTGAGCGAAAGTGTTTGTCGTCGGTTGTGGATCAATTTATAGGACAAATCGTCAATGCACTTGGTCTGAATTCCGACTGTGTTCGTTATTTAAATTTTCCGGCGGTTATGAATTTGGTCGCGGACTTTAAACATCGGTTATAACCGATATGTGATTAAAGGTTTACGTTATAACGTAAATTGGTGTTAAAACTCGCGAATATTCCGGGATTCCGACGACTGAACCGTTTGGGCGCCGGTTTTGAATTTGTAACGACACTTTATCAATTAATTGATTGAAATATATAACAAACAGAACAAGCGGCGCAGTGGTTTATGTGTGAGAGTTAAGTCATGATTCTGGTTCGGTACAGACCCGGGTTTGAAACCCGGCAGATGTATTTCATTTTTATTTTGCGATTTTTGACAGTTTTTCAAAAACTAAATATATATTCGCGTATAATAATTGATTACGGATCGTTTAAAAATGTTTTGGACATTTAATTCGCAACGAAAATTTTGACTGACTGTTCGGTTGCTAAACGGAGCGGGTTTGGTAAATCCGTTTTTGACGGATGTTACAGTATCCCCTGCTTTTTAGAAATTTCGTCCCGAAATTTAAATAATGATATATTTTGACTAAAAGGGTGATGATGTTTTGTTTGACAGTTGTATGCTTAGCAAAATAAAGGCTTAAGTTTTTGTTCGAGGCGGTAACGTTACTTGTAAGGGTTAAGTACCCTATTCAGGAATCGCTTTTTGTTGCCTACTGTATAAGTATTGATAAGCAGAAATGATTTGCTAAAATGATATCATGCATAAGAGTTTAGATACGTTTGGGAAAAATATGGTTATATCCTAAGGCAAAACTTCTAACACTACAATCTACATGGAACATAAATAAAAACACAACAGCTGATATCCAAACATGAATGAACACATCAGCAAATATTTGAACATGAATAAACATAACAGCAATTATTCGAACATGAATGAACACATCAGCAAATATTTGAACATGAATAAACACAACAGCAAATATTCGAACATGAATAGACACATCAGCGAATATTTGAACATGAATAAACACAACAGCAAATATTCGAACATGAATAGACACATCAGCGAATATTTGAACATGAATAAACACAACAGCAAATATTTGAATCCACATTCTGATAACATATATGTTTGAATGATGGAAGTTCCTCTCTCGTTTGTTATGATGGAGAGGTTAATTTATGTAGAAATGGAACACAATCCAATCTCTTTAAATAACATGATGATATAAATGTAACACAAATTCCAACCAAGGCAATACTAAATCCTACATGGAACTTCTCATAACCGCCTGATAATGCCTCTGATCCTTTGGCAAGAATACTTATATATAGGAAGTACCAGCGGCGTATCCACCATATTCTTGCCAAATTTTCATTAGTTTTATCCACAAGTTATGATTGGTTACCAAGAAACTAATAAATCCTACATAGAACTTCTCATAACCATCCGTTAATGCCTCTGATCCTTTGACAAGAATACTTATATATAGGAAGTACCAGCGGCGTATCCACCATATTCTTGTCAAATTTTCATTGGTTTTAACAGGGAATTATGATTAGTCCTATAACTCTACAATCAATACAACAAACATAAATTACTGAAATGAAATATATCTGTGCGATCAAGGCTCAATCGAACGGAGCCGATCGTTTTGCATGTACTGAAAATGAAATTGTGTGCTCAAGGCTCAATCAAACGGAGCCGAACATATTGAATGTACTGAAATTGAAATTGTGTGCTCAAGGCTCAATCAAACGGAGCCGAGCGTATTGCATGTACTGAATATGAATAACTTAACCACACAAACAGCCTATGCATGGAACCTCTCATAACCGCCTGATAATGCCTCCGATTATTTGACAAGAATACTTATATATAGGAAGTACCATCGGCGTATCCACCATATCCTTGTCAAATTTTCATTGACTTTATCCGCAAGTTATGGTTAGTTCGATGCGACTCTACTACAAACACCACAACCACATGATACTGATAATGAAATTGTCTGTGCGCTCAAGGCTAAATCAAACGGAGCCGAACGTATTGAATGAAATTGTATGTGCACTCAAGGCTCAATCAAACGGAGCCGAACGTATTGAATGTACTGAAATTGAACAACTTAATTTAAACAACCATCACACAATCAGCCTATGCATGGAACCTCTCACAACCGCCTGATAATGCCTCCGATCATTTGACAAGAATACTTATATATAGGAAGTACCATCGGCGTATCCACCATACCCTTGTCAAATTTTCGTTGACTTTATCCGAAAGTTATGGTTAGTTCGATGCGACTCTACTACAAACACCACAACCACATGATACTGATAATGAAATTGTCTGTGCGCTCAAGGCTCAATCAAACGGAGCCGAACGTATTGCATGAAATGTAAATTGAAATGTGCGCTCAAGGCTCAATCAAACGGAGCCGAACGTATTGCATGAACTGGAATTGTAAATTGAAATGTGCGCTCAAGGCTCAATCAAACAGAGCCGAACGTATTGCATGTATTGAAATGTAAAATTACGTAACCGATCAAGGCTCAAACAAACGGAGCCGATCGTGCGGGCACGCCAAGATCAACCACATAATAAAATGGGGATCCAACTCAACCTCGATGGATGGGGAGCCACGGCCTCGGCAAAAGCATATACCGAAAACAATATATAATATATAATATCCAATAATTTCTCTAACAGTCTACACATGTGATAAAGAAAAACATAAGACTAAACAATAGAAGTTGAATCTGGATCTTCGGCGAAGAGGACTAGCTGAGTATCTTCATCAGGGCCGTCATTATCTTCGACAGGGTTGGCGTTGATATTGAAGACTCTTCCTCTTGCTAGTGGCATAGTGGTTGGGTTTTCTTGGTTTACTTGGTTAACTGGGTTTGATTGGGCTTGAGTGTTGATAACGTTAACCAATTGAGGGCATGTGTTTCTAAGGTGGGTAGGGTCGCCACAATTGAAGCAAGCTCGAGCATATGGGAACATGGGGTGTTGGGGTTGGTGATAAGTTTGGGCCATGTTTTGAGTAGGGGAAAAGGTTTGGTCTTGAAAGGTGCGACAAACATTGCTCAAATGACCATAACGTCCACAAGTTGTACATAGCCGGCAAGGTAAAGTAAGGGGATGGTGATAAAAACAGTTATTGCATCGAGGGTGAGGTCCGAGATATGGTTTCTTATTTGGGTAAGCTGAGTTGGGTGCCACTTGGGTGATTGGGACAGCTCGGATGGGTATAGCGTGAAAAACGGGTTGATTTCGTTGAGTAGCAGCGAAAAGTCGCCCGACTCTTCTTCTCTTAGGATTGGGTTGAGAAGGGGATTCGGTTTGAGTGGAGTCGGAGGTTTCAGTCGATTCTTTATCCTTCTTCTTCTCCTCCTTGAAGTCTTTGTTTCGAATTCGGTTCTCGGTGAGCTCTGTTGCTAGCTCCATTGCTGCTTCCAAAGTTGTAGGCTTGGTACTTATCACAGGGTCTTGAATCTTTGACGGAAGACCACGAATGTAGTGCTCGATCAAACGGTAGAGAGGAGTAAACATGTTGGGAACCATTTGATGTAATTCGAGGAATCTTTTGTTGTAGGTGGTGTGGTCTCCTTCCATTTGCTTCAATGAGTAAAATTCATCTTCCAACTTCTTGATTTCACTCCTTGGGCAAAATCGTCTGGTCATGATTTCCTTCAATTCGTTCCAAGTTAAGGACATAGCATCTTCCACACCTTGTTTGGCCTTCTCTGTGTTCCACCAAGTAAGTGCTATCCCATATAGTCGACCGGTAGCATAACGCACTTTGCGATCATCAGGGCAATCGCAATTTAGAAAAGTATTCTCCATTTCTTCAAACCAATGGAGGAGTGCGGTGACACCTTCAGTCCCTTTATATTTCGGAGGGTCGCATGATTTGAAATGCTTGTAGGTGCATTTAGTGGTGTTTGGGGAAGAGTTGAAAATGTTTTGGTTTGCTTGATTGACAGGATTATTGGTAAGTGCTTGTTGAACTTGGATTACAATGTTGGGTATTACGGCAGCCATTTGTTGAGCGATTAAGGTAGCCATGCGTTCGCGGGCTTTTCTTGCTCTCGTCTTCCTACGGGCGAGGTTAGAAGACATCTACAATGAATACATGACAAGAGTATGAGTTGGATGCTTTTGGGATCATGGGTCGCATTCAAGAATGATCATTTATAAAATAATTATACAAAAATACTACATCCATAGGATGTCTTGGGCTTTGCTCGCTGTTAGGCCCGTCATGCCGCCATACTTTACCTTATGTAATCATGTGGGCCCCCATGAATACCGGTTTTTCATATGGTTCGCACGGTTTCTGCCTGGTTGCGTACACAAAAACCCGGGAAAATCGAGAAATATGTATACAACGTGTGATGATCGGAATGTGTCCAGGTGTAGACACGGTGACACCTTAAAGTAGGGTTAGTTCGAACAACGTTTGGTGTGGCATGCTTTGGCCTAATAGGTCCTTCGTACTCTCATCGTTGGTCCCCAGGTAGGCAAACTGGTCCGTTATATTGGATTTATACGAATGCCAGCCTAGACAGGACGTTCCGACTACCGGTACTTGTACCCTTCCAGTTACTACATGCCCGTCGCAGAACTTACTTTGATGAGAATTGAAAATTGCATAAAATCTTTGGATAACGAGAGTATGAAAATAAATTGAACACATGAACATCGATATATGTATAATGAATATGTATATATGTATAATGAATATGTATATGAGCATGTATGTTTGACTGAAATGTAAACAAATATGAAACAAATAAATATCACAAGTTTGTATGTAACCACCTAATCAATTTAAAATTTAGGCAGACTATAGTATAGGCTCTAAGGGTCTAATAACCTATCCTATATCCCTATAGTCATGGCTCTGATACCAATCTGTCACACCCCGACCCGCAGCGGATAAGGTGATCGGGGCATGATTGGGTTATCATCAAAGCTCATGACATTTATTAAACGTTTCATATTCATTAATGCAAATTAAATGGAAATTTACAATGATTGCTACAACATGATTTAACTACAAACTAAACTTCTTTGTTCTCTTCTAAGGCATATCCTATGTTTTCCTTGCTTCAACCTGTTCACCTGTATCATGTGTAAAAAGGTTTTTGGATCAACATAATGTTGGCGAGTGAATCCTATGGAAAACATTTGAACAATTTATTTAGATTGATTATGAAATATGTGCACAACCAAACATGAGTAAAATTAGATATAACTTGATCAACAATCATAAGATGTTAAATGAAACACTCATGAATAGTAATGGAACAATTAAAGGCACGCGATGCTCCACTCGTCTCTCACGAGGAACTGAGGGGCCTGATGAATGAATTTCATAATCATGATAATATGAATAACACAACTACAAACAATATAACTCAATGAAAACACACATGAACAATAATGAATTTGAATTGAAGCACGCGATGTTCTACTCGTTTCCCACGAGGAACTGATGGGCTTAATGTATGAGTTTCATGTAATTTGACAAACGGAATATAAGTAAATCACAACAATAAATCAATCTAAGTTTAAGTCATGATGTGGTATGGCACAAGTTTAAATAAATAAATTAATTATTTCATAACACATGACACACCCCAAAACGTGTAATTTAAAAGGGGGAATTGTAAGATTCACTCACAGTGGGTGCGTTCGGTTGATGACGTTGAATGCACGCGAAGTGGTTTTAACCACGAGTGAGATTTAACCTAGATAAATCGCATTATGGTTTGGTAAGTAAACGAATTTTATTAAACTATTTTAGTAGGATTGTTGGGTGTATTTTTGTGAGTTTGAGGCTATTTTCTAATCTTAAAAATGTTATTTTTAAGTATTTATAATTGATTTTTAATTAAAATAATTAAATAAAAATGATAAAAAAAAATATTTTATTTTTGCTACAGTTGACTTTGACCAGTTGACTTTGACCTGACCGTTGACCGGTTCAATGGCAGATTATTGTGCGCTGAGTGAGGCTCGAACCCGAGACCTCCCGTACGCGTGCACGCAGCTCTACTAACTGAGCTACGTGTCTAACCCGTTATATATCCGATTTTAATTATATATATACATTAATTAGAATTAACAGAAAATCATTTTTATTTTAAAAACATTTTAAGCGGTTCGGCGGTGCGCTCCACAGGTCTCGAACCCGGGACCTGTGGGTTAATCTAACACACAGTCCACCGCTGGACTGTGTGTTCAACATGTTATATAACTTGATTTTTATTATACTTAAGTACTATTTATTTATTTCCTTTTCTGCCCTAATTAAAAAAAGAGATAATGATCCGAGTCGGTGCTGAAGACCGGACTCGAACTCGTGACCAGCGATATAAACAAACACACAGTCCACCGCTGGACTGTGTGTCTAACTTGGTTATTATTCCGGTTATCAATATACTTAACATACACTAGTGACGACTCCGGTTCGGTTAAACAAAAAAAATTGGTTTTTTATTAAAGGCAGCGTGTGGGACGGGAATCGAACTCGAGACCTTTGCTTGATTAACGTTTTATGTGCACATAGTCCACCGCTGGACTGTGTGTCTAACCCGATTAAAATCCTGATTTATAATATACTTATATGATATAGAAAAACATCGTCTTCTTCGTCAATGTTGAACCAGAAATCGGGTCTGACTGGTTCGAGTTTGTATTCGAGTTTCATTAGTGTTTTACCGTCGATTAAGGTAAGATGAAAGTGAAAAGGAAAGGAAACTGAGCGGAGAAATATACCGACAAGACTCTCTGTTTTCCGGCAGAACTCCGGCGACAGAATTCACCTCCGGCGTCAGGTTCTTTGCAGCAGCAAGTCTCCGGAAATCTTGGAAAGAGTATGGGTAACTTCGGTAAAGGTTTAGGGAATTCAGTGAGGTTCAGAAATTAAAACTCGGTTTTCCGGCGAAAAACAGGAAAGTTCCGGCGAGTGGAAATATGCCGAGAAAAGGTGTGATTTTTGAGCGAAAGTGTTTGTCGTCGGTTGTGGATCAATTTATAGGACAAATCGTCAATGCACTTGGTCTGAATTCCGACTGTGTTCGTTATTTAAATTTTCCGGCGGTTATGAATTTGGTCGCGGACTTTAAACATCGGTTATAACCGATATGTGATTAAAGGTTTACGTTATAACGTAAATTGGTGTTAAAACTCGCGAATATTCCGGGATTCCGACGACTGAACCGTTTGGGCGCCGGTTTTGAATTTGTAACGACACTTTATCAATTAATTGATTGAAATATATAACAAACAGAACAAGCGGCGCAGTGGTTTATGTGTGAGAGTTAAGTCATGATTCTGGTTCGGTACAGACCCGGGTTCGAAACCCGGCAGATGTATTTCATTTTTATTTTGCGATTTTTGACAGTTTTTCAAAAACTAAATATATATTCGCGTATAATAATTGATTACGGATCGTTTAAAAATGTTTTGGACATTTAATTCGCAACGAAAATTTTGACTGACTGTTCGGTTGCTAAACGGAGCGGGTTTGGTAAATCCGTTTTTGACGGATGTTACATGTATTCCTTGTAGATGTCTTCTAACCTCGCCCGTAGGAAGATGAGAGCAGGAAAACCCGTGAACGCATGGCTGCCCAAATCGCTCAGCAAATGGCGACCGTAATACCCAACATCGTAATTCAAGTTCAACAAGCCCTTACCGCTAATTCCGTCAACCTAACCCACCAAGAAGATCAAAACACTGTCAATCTTTCCCCAAAAGTCACTAAATGCACCTACAAACATTTCAAATCCTGCGATCCTCCAAAATACGAAGGTACTGACGGTGTCACCGCTCTCCTCCATTGGTTCGAAGAAATGGAGAACACTTTTCTAAATTGCGATTGCCCCGATGATCGCAAAGTGCGGCTACCGGTCGTTTACTTGGAACAGCACTCACATGGTGGAATACAGAGAAGACCAAACGAGGTGTTGAAGATACTATGACTTTGACTTGGGAAGAGTTGAAGGGAATCATGACAAGACGGTTTTGCCCAAGAAGCGAAATCAAGAAATTGGAGGATGAGTTCCATTCTTTGAAACAAAAGGAAGGCGACCACACCACATACAACAAGAGATTCCTTGAGTTAAATCAAATGGTTCCAAATTTGTTCACTCCCCTCTACCGTTTGATCGAGCACTACATTCGTGGTCTTCCATCAAAGATTCAAGACTCTGTAATAAGTACCTCGCCTGCAACTTTGGAAGCAGCAATGGAGCTAGCAACAGCGCTCACCGAGAACCGAATCCGGAACAAAGATTTCAAGGAGGAGAAGAAAAAGGATAAAGCATCAACCGAAACCACAAACTCCACCCGAACCGAATCCTCTACACCACCTATTTCTAAGAGGAAACGAGATGGGCAAATTTTCGCCGTCACCCAACGCAACCAACCAGCTTCACAAGTTGTACCTCCCCAAACTATCCCAATCACTCAAGTAGCACCCAACTCAACTTACCCAAATAAGAAGCCTTACGTTGGACCTCACCCTCAATGCAACACCCGTTTCTATCACCATCCATCTACCTTACCCTGTCGACTATGTGCGAATTGTGGACGCTACGGTCATTTGAGCAAGGTTTGCCGCACCTCTCAAAACCAAACCCCACCCCCTACTCAAAACATGGTCCAAACATATCAACAACCTCAATACCCCATGTTCCCATATGTTCGAGCTTGTTTCAATTGTGGCGACCCTACCCATTTAGAAACACGTGCCCTCGTTTGGTTAACATCATAAACGCCCAAGCTCAAGCAAACCCAGTTAACCAAGCAAATCAAACAAACCCAGCTCCACCGCCAGCAAGAGGAAGAGTTTATAACATCAACGCCAATCCTGTTAAAGATATTAACGGTCCAAACAAACCACTTAACTAGCCTTCTCTCACCAAGGATCAAGATTCAACACCAACCACTTAGTTTTTATGTTTTTCTTTATGTTATCTCAATTTTCACGTATCTCAATTGGAAATTTATCCAAGAATTTTAATGCAAATTACTAGTTCAGTTTGTTTTATACTCATTGATTTAATATTCATATCATCATACCTCACGACGTATCTCAGTTTCATCATTTAAAGAAGTTGAGTTGTGTCTCACTTCTACATAGACTAACCTCTCCATCATAATAAACGAGAGAGGTATTGTCATCATTCAAACATATATACTATCAGAATTAAGACTCAAGCGCTGGTTGTTGTGTTTGTTTATGTTCTAGAGTCACATAGAACTAATCATAACTTACTGATAAAACCAGTGAAAATTTGACAAGAGTATGGTGGATACGCCGCTGGTACTTCCTATATATAAGTATTCTTGTCAAATGATCGGAAGCATTATCAGGCGGTTATGAAAGGTTCCATGTATAGGCTGTTTTGTTGGGTTGTTGTTTAGATTAAGTTTATCATTTTCAGTATATGCAATACGACCGGCTCCGTTTGATTGAGCCTTGATCGCACAGACATTTTTCATTCTCAGTACATGCAATACGATCGGCTCCGTTTGATTGAGCCTTGATCGCACAGACATTTTTCATTCTCAGTACATGCAATACGATCGGCTCCGTTTGATTGAGCCTTGATCGCACAGACATTATCATTTTCAGTATTTATGAGTTGTTGTATTGGTTGTAGAGTCACATAGGACTAATCATAATTCACTGATAAAACCAATGAAAATTTGTCGAGAGTATGGTGGATACGCCGCTGGTACTTCCTATATATAAGTATTCTTGCCAAAGGATCAGAGGCGTTATCAGGCGGTAAAGAGAAGTTCCATGTAGGATTTAGTATTGCCTTGGTTGAAATTTGTGTTACATTTATATCATCTCGCTATTTAAAGAAATTGGATTGTGTTCCATTTCTACATAAACTAACCTCTCCATCATAACAAACGAGAGAGGAACTGTCACCCTTCAAACATATATGCTATCAGAATGTGGATTCAATTATTAGTTATTGTATTTGTGTAGATTGTAGCATTAGAAGTTTTGCCTTAGGATATAACCCTAACCTTCTAAGCATATTCAAACTTTTATGCATGAAATCAAAGTTAGCAAATCAATTCTGCTTATCAATACTTTTACAGTAGGCAACAAAAAGCGATTCCTGTAATAGGGTACTTAACCTTACAAGGAACGTTACCGCCTCGAACAAAAACTTAAACCCTTATTTCTTCTAAGCAGGTAACTGTCAAACTAAACACCATCATTCTTTTAGTCAAATATATCACTATTTAAATTTCGGGACGAAATTCTAAAAAGCAGGGGATACTGTAACATTCGTCAAAAACGGGTTTTTGAAACCCGCTTCGTTTAATAGCCGAACAATCAGTTTTAAATTTTTGTTGTTCATTTACGGCCTATTTTAGTTTTAAACGATTCATAATTAATCAACAAATTAAAAGAAATAAACTATAATTGTAAAAATATAAAAATGAAATAATTTAAAAGGAAAACCGGCTGCCGGGAGTCGAACCCGGGTCAGCCGGATATTCCTCAAAGTCTTAACTTGCAAGCCATCAACCGCTCCGCCACTTTGATTTTCTGATAATATAAGGAATCAATTAATTCAAATAATAAAGTGCGGAAGTCAAAATTCAGTCAATTTGCGCCCAAATAGCAGTCGTCGGAAATCCCGACGACTTCGCCGATAATTTACGTTTCTGCTCAAGTTAACCGAAGAAGTAACTCCCACGACGGTTATAACCGACGTCTGAACCCGCGACATCAGTTGTAACCGCCGGAGAACGGCTGACTTCGAATTGAGACCGAATTCAGACCCCATACATCTCGATACTACCCTATAAAAACCACCTCAAACACTACAAACATTTTCGCTCAAAACCGCACCCTTTCTCGGCGAAAACTCACTCGCTGGAAATATTCTGTTCGTCGCCGGAAAACCGAGTCCTTAAT
Organism: Scalesia atractyloides; assembly: GCA_947069175.1. NCBI lineage: Eukaryota > Viridiplantae > Streptophyta > Magnoliopsida > Asterales > Asteraceae > Scalesia > Scalesia atractyloides. Next base: position 83,048,586 of record CAMTDV010001632.1, read on the forward strand.
CACTGAGCTTTACTGAACCCCCTAAACTTATACCGAAGTCACCCACACCCTTTGTAAGCTTTCTGAAGATTCTCTGCTGCAAGACACTCGTCGCCGGAAGAGATTGCTGTCGCCGGAGTTCTGCCGGAAAACAGAGGAAAGCCAGTCGGTACTTTTCACGCCTAATTTCCTTTCTTTTTACTTTTATCTCATCTGTAATTAATCATAAAACGCTAAAGAAACCTGAATCAACACTTCGAACCAGTCAGTCGTCACTTCTGGTTATAACACAACGAAGAAGATGAAGTTCGGTAAACATATAAGTATAATTAAAATCAAGTTATTTATCGGGTTAGACACACAGTCCAGCGGTGGACTGTGTGCACATTAAACGCAAAGGTCTCGAGTTCGAATATTGTTTCCACACACGCTGCCTTAATAAAAATTCCTTTTTTTGTTAACTGAACCGGATTGATTTTATGTATATGTTAAGTATATTAATAACCGGAATAATAACCAAGTTAGACACACAGTCCAGTGGTGGACTGTGTGTATGTTTAATCACAGGACGCGAGTTCGAGTCCGGTCTTCTGCACCGACTCGGACAATTATCTAAATTTTTATTTAAGACAGAAAAGGAAATGTTCAGTTTGTATTTAAGTATAATAAAAATCGAATTATATAACATGTTAAACACACAGTCCAGCGATGGACTGTGTGTTAACTCAACCCACAGGTCCCGGGTTCGAGACCTGTGGAGCGCACCGGTTCTCTGAATTAAAATCGTTTTTAAAATAAAGGATTTTCTGTTTAAATCTAATTAATATATATATGTAATTAAAAACAGAAATATGATGGGTTAGACACGTAGCTCAGTTGGTAGAGCTGCGTGCACGCGTACGAGAGGTCTCGGGTTCGAGTCCTGCCCGGCGCACAATTACACACAAGCGAACCGGTCAACGGTCAAGTCAACGGTCAAAGTCAAAGTCAACTGTAGCAAAAAATCAAATTTTTTTTATTTATTTTAATTAAAAATCAATTAAAAATACTTAAAAATAACATTTTTAAAGTTAGAAAATAGCCTTAAACTCACAAAAATGCAACCATCACATTCTACTAAAATGGATTAATAAAATCCGTTTACTTACCGAACCAAAATGCTATTTATCTAGGTTAATTTCACTCGTGGTTAAAACCACTTCGCGTGCATTCAACATCATCAACCGAACGCACCCAATGTTAGTGAATTCTTACAAATTCCCCTTTTTATTCATGTTTTGGGGTGTATCATGTGTCGCTTAAACTAATTCTCTTATGCAAACTCGTGCTATACCATTATATGATCTAAACTAGAATGTAACTATTGTTGGTTGTGATGTATTACATATTGTCAAAGTTGTATGCAAATTATTAGGCCCATCAGTTCCTCGTGGGAGACGAGTTGAACAATGCGTGCCTTAAAACTCATTCATTAGGCCCATCAGTTCGTAGAACAACGCGTGCCTCAAAACTCATTCATTAGGCCCATCAGTTCGTAAGAACAACGCGTGCCTCAAAACTCATTCATTAGGCCCATCAGTTCGTAGAACAACGCGTGCCTCAAAACTCATTCATTAGGTCCATCAGTTCCTCGTGGGAGACGAGTCGAACAACGCGTGCCTCAAAACAATCATTTGATGTATGTGTGTGCAATATTCAATATTGTTTGTTGTGTGAATAAATTTACATCTACATTTACTCATATGTGGTTATGCACATTATTTATAATCAATTGGATAAACTTGTTCAAATGTTTTCCATAGGATTCACTCGCCAACTTTTTGTTGATCCAAAAACCCTTTTACACATGATACAGGTGAACAGGTTGAAGCAAGGAAAACATAGGAAATGCCTTAGAAGAGAACAAAGAAGCTTAGATTGATAGTTAGAGCATGTTGTAACATTTATTGTAAATTTCCATTAAATTGTATTAATGAATATGAAACGTATAATAAATGTCATGAGCTTTGATGATAACCCAATCATGCCCCGATCACCTTTTCCGCTGCGGGTCGGGGTGTGACACATTTTTTATAGAATTCTAGTTTACAATATACAATACACATATGCATAATCTTAATTTTCATAAACATTTTCTTTTACCTTTTTTAATTAATGCTTGTAGAATCAGTTGCGAGCAACGTATACGAAACTCCTAATGGAACTAGGTATTGGACACCAATCGTCCCTCCTGGATTCAAACCATTTATTAAAGCTAGATTTAGTACCATTGAAGAAGCTATTGTAATGTATGAAGAGTATGCACAATTAGCAGGATTTGGAACCCGTCTTCGTACTTCGCAAAAGGAAAAAATAGGAGACATAATTGTTACTAACAGGCAATATATCTTATGTTCTAGAGCCAACAAACCTAAACGTAAAGATATTATGGCTGAACAAATAAATTTCAAGTTCACCACCAAGACGTTCGAATGTTAAAGTTACAGACTGCAAGGCATGTGTTAAGTTTGTTCGTATAAAAAGATTGTCACACCCCGACCCGCAGCGGAATAAGAGTCGGGGCATAATTGGGTTATCACCAAAGCTCATGATGTTTACTAATATGTTTCATATTTATTAAATTCAAATTACATCTCAAATGTTCAAGTCAAATTCATACAATACAAGGAAAGGAAAATTAAATAAACAATCCAAAATCTAAACTGATTTATTCTTCTAGGCCGTCCTATATGTTTCTTGCTGCAACTGGATCACCTGTATCATGTGTAAAAATGGGGGTTTTTGGGTCAACAAAAGTTGGCGAGTGAACCTTGTTAGAAAACATTTATTATTGATTTCTTGTTGTATTTAATATGGAAAAATTTGCAATAATCATCTGTGAGCAAACGTAAATAAACATACAATAACAAACCATAACAAACCACCTTGCATGAGTATATGACATGAATGATAATGTATATGTTGGCAACATCACGTTCCGCTCATAGGTAATGGGGAACGGACGGCCTATGATGATGTATGTGCGATCAAGGCTCAATCAAACGGAGCCGATCGTATGTTGGCAACGCCACGTTCCGCTCATAGGTAATGGGGAACGGTTCCGCTCATAGGTAATGGGGAACAGACGGCCTATGATGATGTATGTACTGAAAATGATAAAATTTAATCTAAACATTAACCACACAAACAGTTGATACATATTGAATACACATTTGATCATGGATATGATGGATGCACAAGTGTTTAAATGTAATAAATAATAAGACACATGATACACCCCAAAAAGTGATTAAAACGGGGAATTTGTAGAGATTCACTCACATTGGGTGCGTTCTTTTGATGATGTTGAATGCGCACGAGTTTAGAAGGTTGATCGACGAGGAATAACTAACCTAAATAATAACGAATAGGTACGGTAAATAAGTGGATTTTATTAACAATTTTAATAGGGTTTTTAGATTTATTTTTGTGAGTTTTTAAGGTCATTTTCTAACTTCAAAAATATTATTTTTAAGTATTTTTAATTGATTTTTAAATTAAATAAATAAATAAAAATATAAAAAAATGTTGACTTTTTGGGTTGATCGTTGACCGTTGACCATTGACTTTGACTGTTGACCGGTTCGGACTTGTGTTTGTTTGCGCTGAGTGAGGTTCGAACTTGTGACCTCCCGTACGCGTGCATGCAGCTCTACCAACTGAGCTACGTGTCTAACACGAAATATTTCTGTTTTTAATTATATTTATATACTATTTAATTTATTCAGAATTTATTTATTTTAAAAAGAATTTTAATTATGTCGAACCGGTGCACATAACAGGTCTCGAACCCGGGACCCGTTGTTTAACATTGCACACAGTCCACCGCTGGACTGTGTGTCTAACCTGGTTAAAATACTGGTTTTTATTAAACTTAACATCTTACAGCGAATTAATACAACTCGGTTTAAAAAAGAACATTTTTATTTCAGAGGATAGGGTCGTGTCAGGGATCGAACTCGAGACGTGCGCTGTGTGTTTGCACACAGTCCACCGCTGGACTGTGTGTCTAACCCGGTTTAATATCTTGTTTTAATTAAACTTATACATAAGGTTCGACTTCATCTTCTTCGTTCAAAGACACAGACAACCGATATTCGACAGTTCTGGTTTAACTCGATTAACGAACATATAAATGATTGAAATGCAATGATTAAAATGAGTTAAGGAATCGAATGTACCGATCAGACTGTATTTCTCAGAATTCCGGCAATGGTCGTCGGCTCTGATTTGTGAATTCCGTCTGATTGAATCAATTAACAGTTTTGATTAAATAGTTGTGAAATTGAGTTACTAAACAAGGATTATCAGAAGGTTTAGATGATTGTACCGATTCACAGTGTGATTTCGGAATTTTCAGAGACTTTCCGGCGAGTGCAGATTATCCGGTATCGTCGTCTGGAACCGATTCTGGTTGAAGGTTTTGAGTTAGTATAAGTCTAACAATAGATAGAAGATGAAAGAATTGAGAACTTTACCGATTCGATGAATGTCACGGTTTTCCGGCGAAAGTCCGGCGATATCAGAAAACGTTTCTTATGAACAGAAATTAGAGCGAAAGTGAAATTGGAGGTTCTGTGAGTGTTTCTGAGTTGTGAGACGATGATATTGTTAGAGTAAATCAGGGAGTAAATGATTTCGGTTTTCAACTCCAAAAATCATATGAATCGAAGGAATTGAAGGCTGAATTGATTAAAATGTGGGCAGCAATTGATCTATCGGTTATAATCAGTAATAGCGAACACTCAACAGTATGGATAGTTGAAAGCCGATGAGCGGTTTCAGTTTTGGCGCAAACAGATGATTTCACGGGTAGAGTTAAGTTTTACTTGTTTCCTTATTTACACAAAAGAACTAAGTGGCGGAGTGGCTAAGTTGTGTGTTGATTAAGTCTTCCGGCTGACCCGGGTTCGAAACCCGGCAGCCCCTTTTCTTTTTTTATTTAATTTATTTTTACTTTTTAATAATTATAGTTTTTAAATTCTAAAATGTTTATTAATTATGTATTGTTTAAAATTAAAATTAACCATAAATACGCAACAAAATTTTATAACTTGATATTCGATTAACAAACGAAGCGGGTTTGGAAACCCGTTTTTCGACGGATGTTACAAAGATCATCTGAGTACGAGCTTTATGACGTTGTAGAACAACACAACCATGGGTTTACTAGCCCCAAAAATCTTCATCTATCACTAAAGCGGAGGAGGCTTGACTTTTCTACCCAAGTGTTCATAGCAAAATGCCGGAACGCTAATCTTGAGCCTACTAAGTCTCATAAGGTATACGTAGTTCTAAAAGGTTGTCATCATAACGTGCATGGCACAGTTGTTGACTACAAAAACTGCGGGCGTGATATCCGAGATTTTATAGGTGACAGAGACGCCTAGATGATACTTGACAAAGTTAAGGAACGCAGCAAAAACAAAGAAAAACTACACGTTTAACACCCATATTGTTGATACCGAACTCCAATTATTTTTTGGTGTGATGTGGTTTCTAAATCAAACTACGACTCATTTGGTGATGGTATTGCGTACGATGCAACGTACCATACAAATATGTGAGTATTATATGAAAATTTTAATAAATTATTTTCATCTAATATACATACTAAACTTTTTTCGCAAAACAGGTACGATATGATTTTTGTTCCTTTCACCGGAGTCGATCATCACAAGAAATGCACTATTTTGGGGCTGGACTGCTACATAATGAGACTATCGAGTCTTATACATGGCTTCTTCACAAATTCCTTGAGGCCCACAACGAAAACAACCCCTTTTGGTACTAACTGATTAAGATTGTGCCATAAAACAAGCGGTTGGAAAAGTCTTTCATAAGTCAATTCACAGTTTGTGTATGTGGCACATTATTCAAAAATTACCGGTGAAGGTACGAATACCAAACCAAATTTACCTTGTCAATACACATGTGCACACTTGTACCAATTAAAACAATTTCTATACACATGTGTAACAAACTGTATAATCTTTACGCCTGAATAACTTTTGTATTGTACTCGTAGATCAAGGGAAATGACAAGAGAAATGTAGAAATATAACAGAAATTCCACAAACTCGTTTGGAATGTTTACATTAAACCAGAAAAATTTGAGAATAGATGGCACAATCTCATTGCTAAATATGGATTGGAAGACCATTCGTGGTTGTCTGAGATGTATTCGATACGTGAAAATTGGATTCCAGCCTATTTTCGCGATATACCCACGTGTACGTTAATGAAGACCACATCCAGGTGTTAAAGCGCAAACCACTTGTTCAAATCAAATCTAGTTCTCATAATACATTGGTGCAGTTCATGTTGTGTTACGACACATCAGTTGATGGGATATGAAATAACCAGTGGGAACTAACACATAAAACAGACACCACTAACCTGGAATTCAAAACCACTTGGCCAATCGAACGTCATGCAAATGATATTTACACAAGGAGAATTTTTTTCGATGTCCAAAATGAAATATTGAACGGCAAGGAAAATTGTTATATCACTGAATGATCCGTATCTGATGGTGTAAGCAGCTTTGTGATTGCTCACCAAGACCACACAAAAGAAGTTATAAATGAGTTCACGGTTAGTAATAACATATAGTAATGTTTTCTTTGTTATATCATAAACATGTGTAAGTTAAACTTGCAATATATCCCCTAACTTACTCGTTTTGCTTACAGGTCACGTTTAAAAACAAGATTCGCTATTTCGTGCGAATGCACGGGGTATACTAGGAACGGATATCTATGCCAGCATATTTTCTGAGTATATATGGGCAGCATAACGTACATAAGATACCGAGTCAATATATTGACTCAAGATGGAGGAGGGATGCTTTGTCTACTAGTGTACATAGCGTTGAAAATAGGTTATCTGTAGATCAGAGTCGTAGTGGAAGAATATGGTGTAGAATTCTTGACAATATGGTAATGTGTCGAGAGAGAGTGCGTGGTAGGCTTGATAAATTAGAGGAACTAAATGAGCAAGTGCAATTGTTGAAAGATAAGATATATAGTGATGTTCCACCGGATCCGGAACTTAAAAATAAGGTTTTTGTTTACCAGGAAATTCTCGATCACGCCCAACCAGAGGAGGTATCATGTACGGCGCCGAGTAAAATACGTAACAAATGATGTGGCAAGCATAAACGTCCAATTGTTCCAAGGGAGAAAGCATTAAAGAAATGCAAAATACATAGAAGAAAATGCAAATATTGTGACAAGAGGGTGAGAACGCATGATAAAAGAATTTGCCCACTCAAAAAAGGCAACATCTCAAAGGATGATTCGTCCACGGAAGAAGATGGTGAGGAAGATGATGACGAAGCACACGAGTACGAGGACGACACCGATACCAGAACTGATGCGCATTTGGAAGAGAGCCAAGATGATGATATTGATCTTTAACTTTAACTTACATAAACATATATAATCCATGGTTTGATGCAACACAGAGATTATGTTTTTTGCATTTTGACTTCATTTAATTTTTTATATCCTATTGTTAAAATTCTTAACATTGGAACTGGATATATGATCCCAAATTTATAGGTTATATTTACTATATTCCACGTTTATGTTCACGTAATATGAACTAGTACACATGTGAATAACAATCAGAAATAGATTAGTACACACATGTAGTACGATAACACAAAAACTGCATAAGTGTACATACAACGTTATCGTACTAACACAACTAATCTAATATGTCCGTCATTCAGGTACAACGCCATGAACTTTGGCTATGACTATAGTACACTAATGTACATCAATGAACTTTGTTCGGATGTGTACATCATTCGGGTGCAGCTCATAAATACACGTTACAGCGAAAACCATTACAATTGTATATAAAAAAACAAATTCACCAACATAACATACTATCATTCAGACAGTGAAAGAAAATTATAGGTTTCCAACAGTAATACGAACATTATCCATTAAAACCTAACAAGTTCCAACCATTAACAGAAATAAAATGACTTCTCAAACTCTTCTGCTTCCCCTAATATACGTTCACGGTGAATGTTTGCACTAGAAGTCACCAACTTCATGGCGTATTTCTTACGTAACCTTGTCAAGGTTGCTTTTTTGTGGCCAGGGTCTAGTGGGAATCCACAATCTCATTTTTCAACAGTGTCGCCAAACCAATTTTTCATGTGCCGCATAACAAACACCCTACAATCGACCGTGTTGCCTACAGTCTTCCATTCAAATTCAAGCTTTTTCGACACTGCATTTTCAATTTGTCTTGCTTTTGGGTGATTCACCAGTTTCATATACTTTGTGAAAATGTCTTTCCGAAAGCAAATTTCATGTTATAAGTACATTAAATATTTTCAAAATCAAAATAAAAATCCAAAAGTGTATACGGAAGTGGCTTACAACTTTGTATGGAGTGCTATTCTTGAAAAAGTTTTCATCATTTATAAGTTGAATTGGGCTTCCAGATGCAGACATATTATCGATCACTGTTATCGATGGCTTTTCAAGATCAAACAAACAAGATAAAAATGGCCGTACTCAAGAATTGGGAAGCAGATTACGCAATACGTGGACAAACTCATCAAAGATGGTTTTTTGTCTACCACAAGGAATAACGAACTTCTTAACTTTTCAACACGTTGTAGATCGTCATACGTTTCATTTTGTAAGGTATCTTCCATCTGTACCATAAAAGCATTATACAATTTATAAAATGTTAAAAGAAACCTTCAGTCAGTAAATCTCAACCAATAATTTCTAACTTCAAAAAAAATATAAACAACTTTATGGTAAGTTCGATCAACTTACAAAACATTATGTATGGCAAAACAAACGCGGCTTCGCCCCTTTTACTTTATCATCACCCTTAAAAACATTTTCTCTAGTAGTTCATTGATTCTCTTCATGATTGAGCATCGACGCAAAGCATTTTATTACTCCACTATACTGACTAGGTTGCAGGTCCTTCATCTGGAAATGGTACAGCCCAACCCCCGACACGGTTTCAAATACAAATCGCCTGCTTAAAAAAGTATCTTATCACTTCACATACATTATAGATTTACTTTGCAGATAAGGACATTTAGGTGTCAACAATACTTTCTTACATCAGTGTATCAAAAAACGTAATTAGAACATGCACATGTGTATACTGTTATGATTATACATTCCTATATATAGTACACGTGTGTATACTGTTATGATTATACATTCCTATACATAGTACACGTGTGTATACTGCTATTATGATGCATTCCTGTATACAGTTCACATTTGTATCTTTTGTACATATATAAAAGACTGAATTAATCAACTGTTTCTTACGCATTTGTCGTTCCACTTCCGAGACTTCTTTTTCTTCATGGGTTTTTTTCGACCATTCAGCTACCTTTTTATTCTTTGCCTTCGCTACCCTGTTCATTGACATCAACTTTATAATCACAACACCCAACTAAAACAATAAAATAGAATTAACAGTCAAACCAAAAATACCCAACATAAAAAACGTACATCTTGTCGTCGACGCAAGTAGACAAGTATTTCCATAATAGATTGTCTTTCTTGCTCAACCAGCTATTCAAGTTTACAGCTCGTACCAAACATGGTGATAGGACGTATTTCTAGCCGATCTTTTTCCTTTTCCCTTTACCAGCATTTACGACATCTTCAACAGCATATGTTACATGTTCGACATTTTCAGGCACATTATATTGATTGGTACGTTCATCTTGTGTAATGCCAAGGCTGAACGACGGGATTTCATCCAGCCTTTGCGTATCATATGCTCCAGAAATAATGTCGTCAATAACTTCCACTGATTTCATAATAAATTATGTGGTTGGAGACGCAATGTGTGGTGTTGTAACATTATCTCTAGGCATTTCCTGGCCACAGTTACTATTCGCTTTTCCCTTTCTGTCTTCCACTCCTTGATAAGTAGTACAGTAAATATGTTAATGAGGTGTACGCTAAATCATACGTAAAAGATAAACAACATAAATATGAAATGCATGTTTTTAATTACCAGTTCCGTTAATCACCGGACTTGCAAACCCGTCTTTTTCTCCAGACCCATCTAAAGCTGATTTGTTAAAAAACTTTTATATCTCTCAAGGATTGGTATAACAAACTCGTTTATTGGATATTACGACGTAAGTTGTTTTTTTCCAGCCTTCAATTGTAATTTACAACTCTCAATTTCGTCGCACATTGATAAGATGCTTGCAATACTCAACTACGCATTCAAAAAATAAAATAAACAAATAAATAAATAAACTATTGAACCCCAGGTCCCAACACCATTGTATTGTTGAAAAAAAAACACAAAGGCTAATATCCTCATACCTCTAACGACGGCCAATCGTGCGACATTGTTTTTTTCCCGACGTCATCCTTTGAAATATTAGCCGCCCCTTCCTCGCTATTGTTTTCTTCAACTTCTTCGAAATCATATAATTCCCTTAACTCACCCAAACCAAAACCTACATTCTTTAACTCCTGATCCTTCCTCATATTCATCAAATCATGCGTCCAAAATTTTATGGGAGCTTCCCGACGTTCGTCATCGAATCCAGGACATTTTGTTGCATCCAAATACAACAACTAAGATAATTAGATAAAGAATCAAATTCAACAAAAACAAAAAACAAAAACATTATGTTAACTCTTTCAAGAGTACACATGTGTATTTACAACGTTACACATGTATACTACAAATAAAAATAAAAAAAGTTAATAAAAAATTATGTTTAATATCTTCACAACATACCACCAAATACGTGAGAGGTCCCCTGAAGTACACCTTCGGATCGCCTCTGACCCAATCATCTTTGCAATTTTTTACGGTATCCAACACAAATTGGCACCAATCGTGATCCTTAAAGTCCTTTTCGTGATTAAACGAATCCAACATGCTATACACGACACTTCCGTTTTTCGTGCAACCTATCATTGTATATAGGAACAAGAGCACAAAATCTATTTTGAACATCTCTTTATCTTCATACGAATCTAACCTAATCTTATCCACTATATTCTTAAAACTAATTGGAAGCTTCTGAAATCTTGAAACCCATTTATCCTTCAAAGGATGTCTCGGTTCATCTTTATTCCTCTATGAAACCATTATTTTTCCGGATGGCACACCTAATATTTTTCTAACCAAATCTTTGTCCACACTTATGTGTCTTTCACCCAAACTAATCCTCGTGTTCTTTGTATCTAACATATCGACAACAAATGCCCTAGGTTGGCTGTAACATCACTCACCTGCAACATCAACACTTTACCAAAACCGATTCCTTCACCATCTTTTTCTGCCACGGTTTCATCAGCCAAATAGCTTCGTAAAGCTTATTCGGTGACGTTCACACCCTGATTCCTGCTAATCCATCTTCAACTTTCTCCCATTTTTTTCCTTTGTACATTTCCTTTTTTAGGTTTCTTTTTCATTTGCCTTTTCCGGTAGTTGAAAAGTTCACCTGTTACATTATCAATCGAATCTTTATCGCTTACAAAAACTAAACATCCACAAACTTTATAACATAGCAAATTGTTATAGATACACTGTTAAAAAATTGTTTCAAAGGATACCTCTAGTTTCTTCACCACCTTCAATAACGTGATTCTGATCATCATCCAAACTGTCCTTTTTTTCCTTTGTTTTAATCACTACTACAAAAAATATATAGAATTTAACTACACAAATCATAGTACACAGATGTATACTATCTAAGTGAACCTTACCTTCCGCTTCTACACTTTCATGGTCATCGGTTACCTTACGACGGCTTCTTCCACGGTTCGTTGGCGTATTAACTTTCTCATCATCTGACAACAAACCATTTTAGAGTGTACAATTTTAGGAACCACTCAAATTACTTGATAAATATATATAAACCAATCACTGGTACATGTTATCCAAACAATGTAAAAACATTCTTATCAATTATAACATAAATCATAGATTTCTGTAGTTAATGAAAAGACGATCGTGTAACATATATCTGTTACGTCTTCATCGGCTTCATACACATTACGTATCGTCATCCATATTTTCCTTATTATCCCTTTTTATGCATCACTACAAACGATGATATTTAATACACCGTGCCACATTAACCCTACGAATAGTCATGTTGTAGAACCATACCTGTTACTTCTTTCCTTACATACTCACCGGTTTTTTACGGCTTTTTCGCCCGTGTTGCTTCAGTTGACTAAGTTTAACATCTACAACAACCAAATAATTTAAATTTCTTATTAATTTCCCATATTTTTCCTTATTTTTATACATTCGGATGTTCCAAAAGGAAAATGGATAAAACAAACAATCAAAGCTTCTTCGTCGTCCGTGAAAGGGACTCGCACTGCTTGCACACTTTCACTTTTTATTTTCTTCGACGATTTACTTTTTTTCCTTCCCTCGATATCCGAATGCCTTCTAGTAGGTTCCATATCATGCATCTTTTGTTCCACCTTTTTGATGCCTTTTTTACTATCCTGACTGTGCAGGGGTTTCTCAGCCTCACAACCTGCACGTAAAACACATTAACTACTACTAAAGATAACAAACACATCATCCGACATGTACTAAACAGTCACACCCCGGATTTCCAACCCGAAATCCATACACCGGTGGGCCCGGGTGGGGAGTATCGTGACGTCAGTTGATAATCATCATGGTCAATTAAACACGGCACAACGGAAGTCTTGGAGTAAAATTACTATTACAAACCGAATGTTCGAAAATACAAAATAATATACAGGCTCGTAATAGAAGATCCATAGGCGGATCATAAATTGTACATGGAAAGAATACAAAACAGACTTTGGGCAGATTTAGGATTTGCAACATCCTCTATCACTACCGAGCACTTCCGGCCTATTTTCGTATTGTACCTGCAGATTAGTCTTTTGAAAATACGTCAGCTTTCGCTGGTAAATACACCCAACCGACTCTTTTGAAAACATTCCAAAAATGTTTTAAGTGCGTATCAGCACAAAATATTTTTATAACTTGGATTAATTGACCGTCCAACCTTGTTAACAGATTTATATGTTTGTCATACATGCGGGGCTCGGTACCTTGACCGAGACACAATTAACATACACACCACTTTGGACTCACGAAGGAGTCAATTCCTCCCAACCTTGTGGGAATGCATATTTGAGCGTCTATCGGGTGTATGCCTACACCCGCGCTAAGGTCGTGGCCATTTCTATTGTAATGAGCCGAGGATATCCAGGACACGGTAGTTAACACTCGATGTTTAATTTATCAAACAAAACTGATTAAAATAGAATATGCGGATTTCTATTCCGAACCTGCGTTCGATTAATCCCATTTCCGACCAAGCGGTAATAACTTACCGTAACCCAAGCCCGTATAGGGGAAATAAGTCGAGAGTATTTACCTGAGCTAGTCTTCTTTAATTTTTAATAACTCAGCCGTACACAAAAAGGACTAAGTGCAGATAGCATTTACCGGCAAGTCTCTAGTCTGGATTATGGCATAAACTAACCAATTAAATACTAACGGTCTTATTTAAGTCATAGACTTAGACCGACTAGCGTACTTGAGCAAAAGGTATGACGCTAGATTAAACGATGATTTGATAGAATGTAGTTTAATCCCAACAAGTACCTTGACTTGTTTAATATGGGTAAACTATAAACATTCTGGATTTTGAGACTTAAATGACAAGGATAAACCCGTTTCAGTTAATTTTTCGTAAAATAGTTACATATACGTAACTATGCGCATATTAGCGATATCGGGTAACCGGATAAGTTATGGACAAGTTCTATATGCCATTATACTTTAAATAAGTTAAGATATCAGTAGGATATCAACTTGTATGCCCGTTAAGGTTTTAAAACGAAATTACGCCTCATAAGGGCGTTTTGGTAATTTTACCTCATATAAAAGGAACTTGAATATAATTTAATGTTATGATTATAAGTCTTCTGGAAAAATACTTTATTTATGATATAATATCAGTAGGATATCAATTATATGTGTATTTTACCTTTTATGGGCAAACTATGCACCGAAGGGGCATTTTTGTCATTTTACACATAGTTTATAAATTATTTGGGATTATGAGTTTATAACATGTACCTATTGTAAATATGTTTAAAATAAGTTTTAAAATCAGTAGGTAACAAGTCTTGGTCCATTAATATGGTTTAAAACCATACTATGCGCCGAAATGGCGCTTATGTCGTAATATGATGTCTTTAAGTGATGTTTATGAAAACTAATGTTATAGTCAGTTAAAAATGTTTAAAATATGTTATTTAGTATAACATATCAGTAGGAAAATGATATACCTTGAAAAGATTTGATTAAAACTATTTTATAAGCCACAGGGGCTAAAATCGTCATTTATCGACATAGTTTAAGGACTTGCTTAAAAACTCAGTTTATAACTTGGTTTAACATCCAAAATAATCTTACTTATAATATTACATAATTAGAAACTCATTTTCAAGTTCATTATCATTTAAATCCTTGTTTTATGCAAAAAAGGGCATTTTGGTCAAAGATGGCATAATTATGGAACTTATGCATAAACTTGGATTCTGATTATGATCATGTAATATAACCTCAGAGGGTATGCTACATAATATTATGATCATAATGCAACTTTAGATCAGTAGGTAACTAATCTAAATCTGGTCAGAATCGAAAGTCAAAGCAGAAGTCAAATTTCGTGACTTTCGGTTGCGAACCGACCCTAGAACTAAAATTGACGAGCCGAACATGCTCTTGCATGTTCTAATAATTATTACCATCTTTTTTAAGTGTCAAAACAGGTTTCATAACATATATAAGATCAATTTATAATTTTTCTAAAAAATGGCCTGTTTGACTTTTTAATATAGTAACTTTGACCCGTCAATTATTCTAGCATACGTGATCTTCAGGAGATGCCCTTCATAGGGATTAACACCTACCTTATTACGATCACTTACCATGTTCATTTCGAACAATGGCTGGACCATAATGGTCTTAACCGAAAGTCAAAGCGTTTTCCGAAAAACGCTTGACTTTTGGCTATAAAAGCCTATAAACGAAAATGCAAGAGCAAGGAACACTTACAAGAGGTTCCTACAATGCAAGAGAACTAAGTTGGATGCTCCTTTCAGCTAGGAACTTCCAGAGGAGGGAGAAGAGTGATTTAATGAGAAAGGTGCAAGTTGGAATGAGAACATATGCACCTATTTATAGTTGGAGAGCTCAAAGGAGGTGAAGCCAAGTGTTTAGGGGAGTAAGAAGAAGCTTACAAGTGTCCCAAAATGTGGCATAGCAGTTTAGAGAAGCCATGGTTTCGTTTCAATGGTTTTGGAGCTTTGCTTGGTCTCCAAACATATTTTCTGCGTCAGACCTGTTCTCGCGGGGCGCGAGAGGCCCAGGCCAGGTCTCTCGCTGCCCGCGACCGCCCTATGGCCAGATTCAAAATTTGACACTTTTAACCCCTTGACTTTAAAAAGCTTATAAAAGCCTTCTAAAACACCTTTTTGGCACTTTTAGCCCTCCGTAGCCAATACTTGGCATATCCGGGATTATGCCCGGACATTGTCGAGCTCTCGGTTCGTTAAAAGGTCACTCAGAGGTAAGAATTAACATGTTGACACTTTTAATCCCTCCGTTATCCAACTTTCACATATTTACAAAATTGAACACTCTTGTCCAACAAATGGCACGTATGAGAGTTAGGACTTCACAATGGATCACTCAGAGGCTTATTATAAGCATGTTGATTCCGATGTCATTCAGAGGCTGTTATTTATGCATGTTGACATCGAACCGTCACTCAGAGGCTCAGATAGAGCATGTTGACGCCCTTAGTCCTTAATGGTCTTTAACAGACTTTATTTAAAATACAACACGTGTCACTATATTATTGGACACGATTTTTACAATGTGTTACATAAACATTACTTTTACGTATCTCGTCGTCATTACCGACATCATGGTCAGCCTTATACATAACTTTTGATTGCCTTTTAGTGATTATGGAAATAAAAAATCCCAACATTATTAATTTAAATTATGTTATCAGTTCCACATAATTTTACATCATATTATTTTGGAAAAATGTTCGTCCACAAAATGTTAAATTTATCTATACCTGTTTCCACTTTATCAGTGTTTGCATCATTCTCCGAAAATTGAATTGGATCATCTATAGTGTTACTAAATCTACTAGCATTTAAACGCGCTATTCTTTCGCTCATGGTACCTACACTATTAAAATTGAAATGTTAAAGGTACTATACTACGAACGCGTAATCTAGTTATACAAATATTTTGTACACCTTTAAATTAAAAACTTACGTTTCCTCAATGCGATAGTATTTTGTAGCCACAAACCAAATCAAATTGCCACTGACCAAGTAACCAAATTATATGAAAGCACCATTAAAGTTATAATGTATACAAATTCAATAAAAAATACACATATGTAATCAACTTGACATTGCTGGACAGTGGACAATCCTATTAAAAACACCTTAACTACTCAAAAAAATGTAAAAGCTATCATAATAATTAGTATCTAAACTAGAAACCTTCTAACATGTTTCTAATTGCATACGATTTTGTCAACAAGTTTTACTCTGTACCTGATCACAAAAACAATTTTGCTCATCATTACTTACAAATAAAATACTTACACCATGTTACACACATTGTCAAAACCTAAAACAAACATAAACTTACAAGATACACATGTGTACCCCCAACAATTGAATTAGAAATAACAAACATCAATCACTTACGGTTACAGAGCACGAAAACAATAACTTGTTTACCTAATTTATGCTAATGAAGATACTTATACATTGTTTATTAACAGTTTCTTGGTAAACCCCCAAAACCAAAAAACATAACAAAATACACAGGTGTACAACAACTATAAGCATCATAAAATCAAACAGCATGAACCTTGTGAATCTCAGAACAAACAACGGAATTGTTAACTAAATTGTAATAATTAAAAATACCTAAACCATGATTATTAACAAACAGTTTAAAAACCCTAAACATTTATACACTAACAAAATACACATGTGTACAATAACATATTCATGTAAATCCGCAGTCGTCGTTGTGTTTAATAAACAGATAACAATCAACATTGTCATATACACAAAATTAAACATCATAAGGTCGCCAATATTAAAAAAAACACAGAAAATTACGGCCAAAACACAACAAACATTAAACATCATTCTGCACAAACAACTACTAATCGTTAAATTGCAAACCCTAGTTACTGAATGTTTGTTCTTGTATGTCGGCAGAATGTTAATAGACAGACAACGATGAGCCAAATCGTCACATAAACTACAAAACATCAATTACAATTACCTCTTATGCGGACGATTGAACTTACCAATGCGGACCAACCGTTCCCCCAATCGTCTATGTACTTCTAACTATACCGAGAAATTGAGAGCGTTACAATTTTGGGAGAAGAAATAGTCTGAGAGGAATACTTATGGATACCGGATTCTTCAAAACAATCACCCCGATTTTGGAGGCGTGTGATAGTGGCGGATTTCTATGGCAACGTTTCAGTTTCTTGATTTAAAATATTCTCCCCTTTTTAAATTATATATCTGCCCTTTTTAATTAATTTTAAAGGGAGAAGAGTGATTAAATGAGAAAGGTGCAAGTTGTAATGAGAACTTATACACCTATTTATAGTTGGAGAGCTCAAAGGAGGTGAAGCCAAGTGTTTAGGGGAGTAAGAAGAAGCTTACAAGTGTCCCAAAATGTGGCATAGCAGTTTAGAGAAGCCATGGTTTCGTTTCAATGGTTTTGGAGCTTTGCTTGGTCTCCAAACATATTTTCTGCGTCAGACCTGTTCTCGCGGGGCGCGAGAGGCCCAGGCCAGGTCTCTCGCTGCCCGCGACCGCCCTATGGCCAGATTCAAAATTTGACACTTTTAACCCCTTGACTTTAAAAAGCTTATAAAAGCCTTCTAAAACACCTTTTTGGCACTTTTAGCCCTCCGTAGCCAATACTTGGCATATCCGGGATTATGCCCGGACATTGTCGAGCTCTCGGTTCGTTAAAAGGTCACTCAGAGGTAAGAATTAACATGTTGACACTTTTAATCCCTCCGTTATCCAACTTTCACATATTTACAAAATTGAACACTCTTGTCCAACAAATGGCACGTATGAGAGTTAGGACTTCACAATGGATCACTCAGAGGCTTATTATAAGCATGTTGATTCCGATGTCACTCAGAGGTTGTTATTTATGCATGTTGACATCGAACCATCACTCAGAGGCTCAGATTGAGCATGTTGACGCCCTTAGTCCTTATTGGTCTGTAACAGACTTTATTTAAAATACAACACGTGTCACTATATTATTGGACACGATTTTTACAGGTGTTACATCCTCACCCCCTTAAAAGAAATCTTGACCTCGAGATTTTATTCAAAAAGATGGGGGTGCTTTTGTCGCATAGTGGTCTCAACCTCCCATGTATACTCAGGACCTCTAAAAGCGTCCCAATTAACCTTTACTATAGGTATCAACTTTCTTCGGAGCTTCTTAACCTGTCGATCCTCGATCGAAATTGGTTTCTCAATGAATCTCAAGTTTTCATCAATTTGCACATTGCTAGCGACTAATTGGCTAGACATTTCTTAAGATTTGATATGTGTAATACATCATGAATTCCACTAAGCTCCTCTGGCAACCTGAGCTTATAAGCTACAGTGCCGACACATTCGATTATCTCGAATGGTCCAATATATCTTGGCCTCAACTTGCCCTTCTTTCCAAAACGCATCTCACCTTTACAGGGTGATACTTTCACCCCTATTTGGAACTTGAGAGGTTTACGCCTCTTGTCAGCATAGCTCTTCTGCCTATCCCTGGCAACTTTGAGACGATCACGGATTTGCACAATCTTTTCTGTGATCTCCAGGACAATCTCTGGTCCTGATAGTTGGGCTTCCCCAACCTCTGCCCAACACACAGGCGTTCTACATTTTCTCCCATACAAGGCCTCAAAAGGAGCAGCCTTGATGCTAGTATGATAACTATTATTGTAGAAGAATTCTATTAGGGGCAAGTGGTCATCCCAACTTCCACCTAAATCAATCACGCATGTCTTCCAATGTCTGGATAGTACGCTCACTTTGACCATCAGTCTGTGGATGGTAAGCCATACTGAAATTTAATCGTGTGCCTAACGATTGTTGGAAACTTTTTCAAAAGTGAGATGTGTATCTAGTATCTCTGTTAGATACAATAGATACCGGCACACCTTGTAGGGACACAATCTTGTCCACATACAACTTAGCCAATTTATCTGAATTATACGTTTCCTTTATTGGCAAGAAATGAGCTGACTTAGTCAGTCTGTCTACAATGACCCAAATAGTGTCATTACCACTTTTGGTCTTTGGTAACTTGGTAATCAAGTCCATGGTTACCATTTCCCATTTCTAAGTGGGAATCTCAAGCTGTTGTAGAAGTCCTGACAGTTTTTGATGTTTAGCCTTAACTTGTGAACACGTCAGACACTTAGCTACATAAGTGGCTATGGTTTTCTTCAAACCCATCCACCAATAATTCTTCTTCAAATCTTGATACATCTTGTCACCACCTGGGTGAACTGAGTATCTTGAATTGTGCGCTTCTTGGAGGATTAGATCTCTAAGTCCTCCAAAGATCGGAACCCAAATTCTATCATTAAATCTTAGGATTCCATCCTTTCCAGGCGCTAACTGATCTATAGTTCTGCCCAATCCCTCTTTAGGGATATTAGCCTCTAATTAGTCTTGCTTTTGCGCATCTAATAGCTTTTCACTTAAGCTATTTCTGAGCTCAATGCTCTTCGCGTTAATCCTTATAGGTTTAACTCTTTCTTTGCGACTTAAGGCGTCGGCAACGACATTTGCCTTGTCGGGATGGTTGCGAATCTCGCAATCATAATCTAAGAGTTTACATCCAACGGCGTTGTTGCATGTTCAATTCTTTCTGATTGAACAGGTGCTGGAGACTTTTATGGTCTGTGTATATAACACACTTCGTGCCATACAAGTAATGTCTCCACAATTTTAGTGCAAATACAACGGCACCCAATTCCAAATCGTGGGTGGTGCAATTCTTTTCATGCACCTTTAGTTGTCATGATGCATAAGAAATTACCTTGCTATTCTGCATTAGCACACAGCCCATGCCGGTGTGCGAAGCATCACAATAGACAACAAAGTTCTCGATACCCTCAGGTAGAGATAACACAGGAGCGTTGCTCAATTTGTGTTTAAGAACCTTAAAAGATTCTTGTTGCTTTGGACCCGAATTATACTTAATATTCTTACGGGTCAAGGAAGTTAAAGGAGTGGCTATTCTTGAAAAGTTCTCAATGAACCTTCTGTAGTAACCAACCAATCCTAAGAAACTACGAACCTCCGTTGGGGTCTTAGGCACTTCCCAATTTATTATGGCCTCAATCTTGGCGGGATCCACTTGGATACCATGCTCACTTACCATGTGTCCAAGAAATTGGACCTTTCTAAGCCAAAATTCGCATTTAAAGAACTTTGCATAAAGTTTCTCCTGCCTTAATAATTCTAGGATGCACTAAAGATGTTTCTCGTGATCAGCTTGATTACGAGAATAGATAAGTATGTTGTCTATGAAGACAATGACAAACTTATCCAAATACGGTTTGCAGACTCTATTCATGAGATCCATGAACGCTGCTGGTGCATTTGTGAGCCCAAAAGGCATCACCAAAAATTCAAACTGACCATAGCGGGTCCTGAAGGCTGTTTTAGGAACATCTTCGCTCCTAACCTTCAGTTGATGATATCCTGATCTCAAATCTATCTTAGAAAAGTAACTAGCCCCTTGAAGTTGGTCGAATAAATCATCGATCCTGGGCAAAGGATATCTTGTCACACCCCGACCCACAGCGGAAAAGGTGATCGGGGCATGATTGGGTTTTCATCAAAGCTCATGACATTTATTATAACGTTTCATATTTATTTTTACAATTTAAAGGGAAATCATAAAATCATAATTACAACAAGTTCTACACATCTTTCTAGACTTCATTATTTTCTTCTAAGGCATTTCCTATGTTTTCCTTGCTTCATCCTGTTCACCTGTATCATGTGTAAAAATGGTTTTTGGATCAACAAAAAGTTGGCGAGTGAATCCTATGAAAAACATTTGAACAAGTTTATTGAATTGATTATAAAATAAAGTGCATAACCACACATGAGTAAATATAGGATGTAAACTTATTCACAAAACACTTAATATTAAATAATGCACACACATACAATAATAGATAGTTTTGAGGCACGCGTTGTTCAACTCGTCTCCCACGAGGAACTGATGGGCCTAATGAATGAGTTTTGAGGCACGCGTTGTTCTACGAACTGATGGGCCTAATGAATGAGTTTTAAGGCACGCGTTGTTCAACTCGTCTCCCACGAGGAACTGATGGGCCTAACAAATAATTTGCATACAACTTGACAAAATGTAATACATAACTACAAACAATATTTACATTTTAAGTTTAAATCATAATATGTTATGGCACGAGTTTGAATAAACGAATTTGTTTAAGTGACACATGATACACCCCAAAACGTGTAATTAAAAAGGGGAGTTGTAAGATTCACTCACATTGGGTGCGTTCGGTTGATGATGTTGAATGCGCACGAAGTTGGATTTAACCACGAGTGAAACTAACCTAGATAATAACATAATGGTTTGGTAAATAAGTGGATTTTATTAATCAATTTTAGTAGGATATTGGATATATTTTTGTGAGTTTAAGGCTATTTTCTAACTTTAAAAATGTTATTTTTAAGTATTTTTAATTGATTTTTAATTTAAATAAATAAATAAAAGAAATAAAAAAAAATGTTGATTTTTGACTGTTGACCATTGACTTGTTGACCGTTGACTTGTTGACCAGTTCGGTCGGTTATATGTGTGCGCTGGGTGAGACTCGAACCCGTGACCTCCCGTACGCGTACACGCAGCTCTACCAACTGAGCTACGTGTCTAACCCGAAATATTTCTGTTTTAATTATATTTATATACTAATTAGATTAATCCGAAAATCATTTATTTAAAAACGATTTAATTGCATAACTCGGTGCTCGCCACAGGTCTCGAACCCGGGACCTGTGGTTTAGTTTGGCACACAGTCCACCGCTGGACTGTGTGTCTAGCTTGGTAATATTCTGGTTATTATTATACTTAACATCTTACTGAGTTAACCCGGTTCGGTTTCTAAAAAACGGCATTTTATTACAGCGAATGTGTGTGTGACGAGGATCGAACTCGGGACGTATGCATATTGTTTGCACACAGTCCACCGCTGGACTGTGTGTCTAACCCGTTCATAATATCGATTTTAATTAATCTTATAACATACACAACTTCGTCTTCTTCGTTCAAAACACAGACATCGATTAACTGACTGTTATTTGTTAAATTAATTTAACGAACATTATGAGCAATCGTAATGTAATGAACAGAAAAAGGTTTGAGGATTGATTGTACCGAACTGTTCGTCTTTCTTCAGAAGTCCGGCAAAGATCGTCGGCTCTGTTTTGGTGACCTTCGGCTGATAGGATTTGTTAACAATTTGGAGGGATTAGATGTGAAATTGAACTACTGAGTAACGATTATCAGTAGGTTTAAATGATCATACCGGTTAACAGCAGGTTTCTGAAATTTCAGAAATTTCAGAAATTTTCCGGCAACCTCGTCTGGAAAAGATTCTGGGTGAGGGATTGATATTAGAATTTGTCCAATAATGGAATGAAACAGAAAAATCGAAGTAATTACCGTGTAGATGAAGGTCTCGGTTTTCCGGCGACTTGCAGAGATTTTCCGGCGAGTGAAATTACGTGGAGAATTTGTGTGATTGTGAGCGAAAAAGTTAACAGAGGCTTGTGGGTGTATTTATAGGGAAAAACATCGATGAATTTAGTCCGATTACCGACTTGATTCGTCGGTCAATAATTTCTCCGGCGGTTATGACTGATGTCGCGGACTGGACATCGGTTATAACCGATGTTGAGGTTAATGCTTCGGTTAAATCAGAAGAAACCGTCCATTATCGGCGAAATCGTCGAGATTTCCGACGACTGCGATTGGGCGCGTCAGTTTGAATTCGAGATTGTGATATTTGAATTAATTGTTTGATATATTACTAAAGAACACAAGTGACAGAGTGGTTGGATGTGTGTGTGTTAAGGCTTTGCTGACCTGATTGACCCGGCTGACCCGGGTTCGAATCCCGGCTTCAGCACTTTATTTTTAAATCACTATTTTTAATACTTTTTCAAATATAACTTTTATTATAATATACTTATTAATTATGTAGCGTTTAAAATTAATTTGAGCATTAAATACGCAACGAAATTTTTAACTGGTTGTTCGATTAATAAACGAAGCGGGTTTGGTAAATCCGGTTTTTGACGGATGTTACAGTATCCCCTACTTTTTAGAAATTTCGTCCCGAAATTTAAGTAGTGACATATTTGTCTAAAAAGGATGGTGTTTAGTTTGACAGTTACATACTTAGAAAGGAGTAAGAGTTCAAATTTTTGTTTGAGGCGGTAACGTTCCTTGTAAGGGTTGAGTACCCTGCTACAGGAATCGCTTTTTGATGCCTAAGATAATGAATATTGATAAACAAAGTTGATTTGACTAAATATGATTTCATGCGTAAGAGTTTTGATATGTTTGGAAAGATAAGGTTATATCCTAAAACAAAACTTCTAATACTAAAACCTACATGGAACTTCTCATAACCGCCTGACAAGGCCTCTGATCCTTTGGCAAGAGTACTTATATATAGGAAGTACCAGCGGCGTATCCACCATATTCTTGTCAAATTCTCATTGGTTTTATCAGTAAATTATGATTGGTTCTATGATGTGACTCTAGAACATAAATAAACACAACAACCGATATCTGAGTCCTAATTCTGATAGCATACATGTTTGAATGGTGACAGTTCCTATCTCGTTTGTTATGATGGAGAGGTTAGTTTATGTAAAAATAGAACACAATCCAATTTCTTTAAATAATGAGATGATATAAATGCTAAATCAGTGAGTATAACACAAACTTCAATCAAGACAATACTATATCCTACATGGAACTTCTCATAACCGCCTGATAATGCCTCTGATCCTTTGACAAGAATACTTATATATAGGAAGTACCAGCGGCGTATCCACCATATTCTCGTCAAATTTTCATTGGTTTTATCAGTAAGTTATGATTAGTCCTATGTGACTCTAAAACATAAACAAACACAACAACCAAAGCTTGAGTCTTAATTCTGATAGTATACATGTTTGAATGATGACAGTACCTCTCTCGTTTGTTATGATGGAGAGGTTAGTCTATGTAGAAATGGAACACAATCCAATTTCTTTAAATAATGAGATGATATGAATGTTAAATCAGTGAATGTAACACAAATTTCAATCAAGACAATACTAAATCCTACATGGAACTTCTCATAACCGCCTGATAATGCCTCTGATCCTTTGACAAGAATACTTATATATAGGAAGTACCAGCGGCGTATCCACCATATTCTCGTCAAATGTTCATTGGTTTTATCAGTAAGTTATGATTAGTTCTATGTGACTCTAATACATAAATAAACACAATCAACCATAGCTTGAGTCTTAATTCTGATAGTATACATGTTTGAATGATGACAGTACCTCTCTCGTTTGTTATGATGGAGAGGTTAGTCCTTGTGGAAGTGAGACATAGCTCAACTTCTTTAAATGATGAAATTGAAATACGTTGAGATGTATGACGATGTAAATACTAAATCGGTGAGTATAAAACAAACTTCGACCAAGACATTACTAAATCCTACATGGAACTTCTCATAACCGCCTGACAATGCCTTTGATCCTTTGGCAAGAATACTTATATATAGGAAGTACCAGCGGCGTATCCACCATATTCTTGTCAAATTTTCATTGGCTTTATCTGCAAGTTATGATTAGTTCTATGTGACTCTAATACATAAATAAACACAATCAACCATAGCTTGAGTCTTAATTCTGATAGCATACATGTTTGAATGGTGACAGTACCTCTCTCGTTTGTTATGATGGAGAGGTTAGTCCATGTAGAAGTGAGACACAACTCAACTTCTTTAAATGATGAGATTGAAATATGTCGTGAAGTATGATGACATGAATGTTAAATCAACGAGTATAAGACAAAACGGAAATAATAATTTGCATTAAGATTCTTGGATAAATTTCCAATTTATAACTGGGATACGGGAAAATTGAGATAACATAAAGAAAAACGTAAAAACTAAGCGGTTGGAGTTGAATCTTGATTTTTGGTGAAGGGGACTAGTTGGGTGGTTTCGTTTGGGCCGTCATTATCTTCAACAGGATTGGCGTTGATGTTGAAAACTCTTCCTCTTGCTGGTGGCCTAGTGATTAGGTTTCCTTGATTTGCTTGGTTAACTGGGTTTGCTTGAGCTTGGGCATTTATGATGTTAACCAATCGAGGGCACGTGTTTCTAAAGTGGGTAGGGTCGCCACAATTGAAACAAGCTCGAACATATGGGAACATGGGGTATTGGGGTTGTTGATATGTTTGGATCATGTTTTGAGTAGGGGGTGAGGTTTGGTTTTGAGGAGTGCGGCAAACCTTGCGCAAATGACCATAGCGTCCACAATTTGCACATAGTCGACAAGGTAAGGTAGATGGATGGTGATAAAAACAGGTGTTACATTGAGGGTGAGGTCCAAGGTAAGGTTTCTTATTTGGGTAAGTTAAGTTGGGTGCTACTTGAGTGATTGGGATAGCTTGGATGGGTACGGCTTGTGAGGCTAGTCGGTTGCGTTGGGTGGCAGCGAAAAGTTGCCCGTCTCATTTTCTCTTAGAAATGGGTTGAGAAGGGGATTCGGTTTGGGTGGAGTTGGAGGTTTCAGTCGATGCTTTATCCTTCTTCTTCTCCTCCTTGAAGTCTTTGTTCCGGATTCGGTTCTCGGTGAGCTCTGTAGCTAACTCCATTGCTGCTTCCAAGGTTACAGGTGTGGTACTTATTACAGAGTCCTGAATCTTTGAAGGAAGACCTCGAATGTAGTGCTCGATCAAACGGTAAAGGGGAGTGAACAAGTTGGGAACCATTTGATTTAACTCAAGGAATCTCTTGTTGTATGTGGTGTGGTCGCCTTCCTTTTGTTTCAACGAATAGAACTCATCCTCTAATTTCTTGATTTCGCTCCTTGGGCAAAACCGTCTTGTCATGATTTCCTTCAATTCTTCCCAAGTCAAAGTCATAGCATCTTCAACACCTCGTTTGGCCTTCTCTGTATTCCACCAAGTAAGTGCTATTCCAAATAAACGACCAGTAGCATATCGCACTTTGCGATCATCGGGGCAATCGCAATTTAGAAAAATGTTCTCCATTTCTTCAAACCAATGGAGGAGAGTGGTGACACCTTCAGTCCCTTCGTATTTTGGAGGGTCGCAGGATTTGAAATGCTTGAAGGTGCATTTAGTGGTATTTGGGGGAGGGTTGATAACATTTTGATCTTCTTGGTTGACAGGATTAGCGGTAAGGGCTTGTTGGACTTGAACTACAATGTTGGGTATTACGGCAGCCATTTGTTGAGCGATTAGGGCAGCCATGCGCTTGCGGGCTTTTCCTGCTCTCATCTTCCTACGAGCGAGGCTAGAAGACATCTACAAGGAATACATATCAAAAGTATGAGTTGGATGTTTTTGGGATCATGGGTCGTATTTAGGAATGAACATTCATAAAATAAATATAACATAATAAATCTACTACATCCATAGGATGTCTTGGGCTTTGCTCGTAATTGGGCCTTGCATGCCGCCATACTTCACCTTTGTAATCATGTGGGCCCCCATGAATACCGGGTTTTTCATATGGTTCGCATGTGTTAGCCTGGTTACGTACACTAAAACCCGGAGAAAATCAAGAAATAAGTATGTAACGTATGATATTCGGAATGTATCCAGTTGTGGACACGGTGACACCTCAAAGTGGGGTTAGTTCGAACGACGTTTGGTGTGGCATGCTTTTGCCTAATAGGTCCTTTGTACTCTCATCGTTAGTCCCCAGGTAGGCAAACTGGTCCGTTATATTGGATTTATACGATTGCCAACCTAGACAGGACGTTCCGACTACCGGTACTTGTACCCTTACAGTTACTACATGCCCGTCGCAGAACTCACTTTGATGAGATTTGAAAAATGAAAAATGCGACAAAATCTTTGAATAACGAAAGTATGAAGATGATTTGAATATGCGAGCATTGAAATATGTATGATGAATGTGTATGTAATCATGTATGTCTGACTGTAAGTATAATTCACTATGTATCACAAAATGTAGTATAGGAAGTATTTGCATGCATTTGTGTATGTAATAAATATGAAAGAAATAAACATCATGAGTTTGCATATAACCACATAAATAATTAAAATCTAATCAACTATAGTATAGGCTCTAAGGGTTTAATAACCTATCCTATATCCTTATAGTCATGGCTCTGATACCAATCTGTCACACCCCGACCCGCAGCGGAAAAGGTGATCGGGGCATGATTGGGTTTTCATCAAAGCTCATGACATTTATTATAACGTTTCATATTTATTTTTACAATTTAAAGGGAAATCATACAATCATAATTACAACAAGTTCTACACATCTTTCTAGACTTCATTATTTTCTTCTAAGGCATTTCCTATGTTTTCTTTGCTTCATCCTTTTCACCTGTATCATGTGTAAAAATGGTTTTTGGATCAACAAAAAGTTGGCGAGTGAATCCTATGAAAAACATTTGAACAAGTTTATTGAATTGATTATAAAATAAAGTGCATAACCACATATGAGTAAATATAGATGTAAACTTATTCACAAAACACTTAATATTAAATAATGCACACACATACAATAATAGATAGTTTTGAGGCACGCGTTGTTCAACTCGTCTCCCACGAGGAACTGATGGGCCTAATGAATGAGTTTTGAGGCACGCGTTGTTCTACGAACTGATGGGCCTAATGAATGAGTTTTAAGGCACGCGTTGTTCAACTCGTCTCCCACGAGGAACTGATGGGCCTAACAAATAATTTGCATACAACTTGACAAAATGTAATACATAACTACAAACAATATTTACATTTTAAGTTTAAATCATAATATGGTATGGCACGAGTTTGAATAAACGAATTTGTTTAAGTGACACATGATACACCCCAAAACGTGTAATTAAAAAGGGGAGTTGTAAGATTCACTCACAATGGGTGCGTTCGGTTGATGATGTTGAATGCGCACGAAGTTGGATTTAACCACGAGTGAAACTAACCTAGATAATAACATAATGGTTTGGTAAATAAGTGGATTTTATTAATCAATTTTAGTAGGATATTGGATATATTTTTGTGAGTTTAAGGCTATTTTCTAACTTTAAAAATGTTATTTTTAAGTATTTTTAATTGATTTTTAATTTAAATAAATAAATAAAAGAAATAAAAAAAATGTTGATTTTTGACTGTTGACCATTGACTTGTTGACCGTTGACCTTTGACTTGTTGACCGGTTCGGTCGGTTATATGTGTGCGCTGCGTGAGACTCGAACCCGTGACCTCCCGTACGCGTGCACGCAGCTCTACCAACTAAGCTACGTGTCTAACCAGAAATATTTCTGTTTTAATTATATTTATATACTAATTAGATTAATCCGAAAATCATTTATTTAAAAACGATTTAATTGCATAACTCGGTGCTCGCCACAAATCTCGAACCCGGGACCTGAGGTTTAGTTTGACACACAGTCCACCGCTGGACTGTGTGTCTAGCTTGGTAAATATTCTGGTTATTATTATACTTAACATCTTACTGAGTTAACCCGGTTCGGTTTCTAAAAAAAAGGCATTTTATTACAGCGAATGTGTGTGTGACGAGGATCGAACTCGGGACGTATGCATATTGTTTGCACACAGTCCACCGCTGGACTGTGTGTCTAACCCGTTCATAATATCGATTTTAATTAATCTTATAACATACACAACTTCGTCTTCTTCGTTCAAAACACAGACATCGATTAACTGACTGTTATTTGTTAAATTCATTTAACGAACATTATGAGCAATCGTAATGTAATGAACAGAAAAAGGTTTGAGGATTGATTGTACCGAACTGTTCGTCTTTCTTCAGAAGTCCGGCAAAGATCGTCGGCTCTGTTTTGGTGACCTTCGGCTGATAGGATTTGTTAACAATTTGGAGGGATTAGATGTGAAATTGAACTACTGAGTAACGATTATCAGTAGGTTTAAATGATCATACCGGTTAACAGCAGGTTTCTGAAATTTCAGAAATTTCAGAAATTTTCCGGCAACGTCGTCTGGAAAAGATTCTGGGTGAGGGATTGATATTAGAATTTGTCCAATAATGGAATGAAACAGAAAAATCGAAGTAATTACCGTGTAGATGAAAGTCTCGGTTTTCCGGCGACTTGCAGAGATTTTCCGGCGAGTGAAATTACGTCGAGAATTTGTGTGATTGTGAGCGAAAAAGTTAACAGAGGCTTGTGGGTGTATTTATAGGGAAAAACATCGATGAATTTAGTCCGATTACCGACTTGATTCGTCGGTCAATAATTTCTCCGGCGGTTATGACTGATGTCGCGGACTGGACATCGGTTATAACCGATGTTGAGGTTAATGCTTCGGTTAAATCAGAAGAAACCGTCCATTATCGGCGAAATCGTCGGGATTTCCGACGACTGCGATTGGGCGCGTCAGTTTGAATTCGAGATTGTGATATTTGAATTAATTGTTTTGATATATTACTAAAGAACACAAGTGATGGAGTGGTTGGATGTGTGTGTGTTAAGGCTTTGCTGACCTGATTGACGCGGCTGACCCGGGTTCGAATCCCGGCTTCAGCACTTTATTTTTAAATCACTATTTTTAATACTTTTTCAAATATAACTTTTATATTCTAATATACTTATTAATTATGTATTGTTTAAAATTAATTTGAGCATTAAATACGCAACGAAATTTTTAACAGGTTGTTCGGTTAATAAACGAAGCGGGTCTGGTAAATCCGGTTTTTTACGGATGTTACATATCTATTCTTGATTGTTAGCTTGTGCAGCTCCCGAAAGTCGATGCACATTCGCATCGAACCGTCTTTCTTCTTTACAAACATAATAGGAGCTCCCCAAGGCAAGAAACTAGGCTGAATAAAGCCTTTCTCCAATAATTCGTCTAGTTGCATTCTTAATTCCTTCATCTCCGTTGGTGCTAGCCTATATGGATCTCTAGCCACTGGTGCTGATCCTGGTATGATGTCAATTCTGAACTCCACTTGTCTGTCTGGAGGTAGTCCTGGTAACTCTTCTGGAAATACATCGGGATATTCTGAGATGACTGGTTGATCTTCAAGGTTCGGCTTAGGTTCATTTATGGTGACTTGTGGCATGTAGATGACACAACCTTTTCTCAAACACTTGGATGCCTTAAATAATGACACCTTGTCTGGCAGTCCATAGTGTGAGTCTCCGGATATGGTGATTATTTCACCAGATGGGGTTTTAATTTTGATGAGCTTCTTATCGCAGGCAATGTTGGCTTGGTTATGGGATAACCAATCATGCCTAAGACAACATCAAACCCTGCCAATTTCATTCGCAAAAGAGAGATAGGGATGGAATAATTCTTAATGGATATAAAACATCCATCAAGAATGGAAGATGTGGATTCTATCGTTCCATCAGTAAGTTCTATCTCATAGGTTTTATCTAGAGTTCTTATGGGCAGGTTTAATAGTTTACTAAACTTATGATTAACAAAAGATCTATCTGCTCCCGAATCAAAAAGAACTCTAGCATAAATATCATTAATGGGGAAAGTACCTGTTATAACATTGTTGTCATTAACAGCTTCTCTTGAATTTATTTGAAAAGCACGGGCATTCCCTTTCTTGGCCTCTCCAGGCTTTGCATCATTACTTTTGGGTTTCTTGGGACAATTGTACGTTATGTGCCCTTTTTCATTGCAGTTGTAGCAAACTGCATCCTTAAGATCCTTGCAATCAAAGGTCTTATGCCATTTTCTTTTGCAGATACCACAGGGTTTGGTCTGTGGATTTATGCTACACTGTCCCCAGTGCCTATATTTACAATTCTTGCACAGAGGTTTGTCACTTGATGCATTCTGGTTCTTCCTGAACCCGAAATTTCCTTTCTTCTTGAACCTCTGGGAGTTATCATCCTCCCGTTTCCTCTTTTCGTCAGTTTCAGTCCTAACTGACTTTTGTCTTACCAGATCTAGGGTGAGGGAAAGAGATAGGTCTATAGTGGACCTATAGGTACTAGGCTGAGCAGCCTTTACCATGCCCTTTATTTCGGGCGCTAACCCATTTATGAAACGCGCAATGCGTTTAGATTCTGGGGTGATCAAATAGGAAACTAACCTAGATAGGGAGTTAAAGTCAGAAACGTACTTTCGACAATCTAGATTTTTCATTGAAAGAGACAAGAAGTCTGTCTCTAATTTTTCCACCTCATGGGTTCTGAAATAAGTTTCCTTTACCAAATCAACAAACTTGGACCATCCCAAGTTGTACAGGTGTACCTTACCTGTTGATTGAATCATGGCTTTCCACCATATTAGGGCATCGCCTTTGAAGGATTGTGATACGTACTTAACCACATCCTTATCAGCACAATTGCTAATATCTACAACTGTCTCCATTTCGTCCAGCCACTTTAGGGCTTCTACAGCTCCTTTCTCCCCGTTAAAGTCCCGGGGCTTGCATGAGACAAAATACTTATAAGTACATCCGTCCTTAACAGAACGGGACTTTTCAGTAAGATCTATTTTCTTTGGTTCACTCTTCGCATTTGAAGAGTGAACAAAGCTCTCCCTATGAGCTGAAGATGGTGGAATAGATAGGGTTCTAGAGCGAGTGGAACTCAGCTCTCTTAACCTTTCTATGGCCTTACTCATGGCCCTTTCCACAGCCGCATCAATGCGAGCTTAGAAATCATTATCATTAATATTTTTATTTTCAGCATTGCTGGGTTCAATATTCCTGGCTACTTTGTGCTTCATTTGAGTTAGCCATCTTTAAGTCTTGGTTTCTATATACCTGCAAAACTTCATTTAGCCATGGCGTATCAACCATATCGACTTTCAATATTGGATATGACAATCCATTGCTTATACTAGTGTGAATAACATCACAACCCTTAGGCTTAACATATCTATATTTGGCCTAGGTCTTAATAGGACCATCATAGGAAAATTACAATTTGGACGTAGTCCATATATTATTGGACATTGGAGCGCAATGTCACAACTGTCATTATCATCACTGACAATTATATAACTCATAGACTTGTCCCTAATGGACATAATAATTGGGCACATTGGCCGGTCACATTGAACATAATATATTCATATGGCACATCAGCCTGTCACATTGGACATAAATTGGGCACCTTGGCCTACATCATATTAGATGTATATGTGGCATATCAGCCTCTCCCATTGGACAATTAATTGGGCACATTGGCCTACATCATATCAGATGCATATGGCATATCAGCCTGTCCCGCTGGACATAAATTGGGCACATTGGCCTACATCATATCAGATGCATATGGCATATCAGCCTATCCCGTTGGACAATTAGTTGGGCACATTGGCCTACATCATATCAGATGCATATGGTATATCAGCCTGTCCCGCTGGACATAAATTGGGCACATTGGCCTACATCATATCAGATGTACATATCAGCCTGTCCCGTTGGAAAATAATTGGGCACATTGGCCTACATCATATCAGATGTATATGGCATATCAACCTGTCCCGCTGGACATAAATTGGGCACATTGGCCTACATCATATCAGGTGTTTAGTCACCGCACTGGTGATATTAGCCGGGGTCAAATAGATCACAAGGGCTATATATGGTTAGGACATAGTCCATTACCTTGAAGGCTAGCGTGATTACTCAAGTCACACTACCAAGAGTATGAACATTTCTTAATGTTAACATAACAGTACCTTAATGATTGATTAATGGTCCCGGTCACCTTCGACCTTAACGACCTTGGAGGTTTGGACCTAGTCCCTTACCTCTGGATAGAAGGATAACTTCCCTTAACCATCCTGATAGAAGACCACTTCGTACTTGACTATCATTTCTTGGCCAATATGTGGTCTACGCCACTTGGCATAATCAATCCATTAAGATCTTTTGGAATTATATAGCAGAGCATAAATTCGAGTAAAATCGAGACGCTCGTTTTCAGGGGGATGATTTACATATATATAATTCCAAAAGTACTTCATTAAAGTTCAAATTAGAAATTACAATACTGAAAAATGAAATAAACTTGTCCATGCAAGGACTTTAAAGAAATAGAAATGTCCACGCAGGGACTAACGAAATAACAATGTCCTCGCAGGGACTACATATAATTAGAAGAGACTTCACTCGTCCTTCTTTCCCTTGACCAATTTGGAGAGTTTCTTGAAGAACTTATTTGTCTTTTTATTCGTTTTCTCCGCCTGCTGCTGCATTTCTTTCATTCTTTTGATGGCCTCAAGTGGTGGCGGAGGTTGTGGTTGTGGCATAACCGGATACTGGTACCCATAAGTTGGATATCCAGTCAGTGGATAAGTAGGTGGGAAAGGAGACGGGTAAAGTGCGTTGTGCATAACCGCCTGCATGTATGGGTCTTGCGACCATGCTTGATAGTCTACCGGTGTAGACGGGTTAAAAGGATCATATCCAGACGTGTCTGGATATGTAGGGATTGGGTTAGTATAACCCGATGGTGGTGGTTGAACTGTAGGTGTGGGTGTTGGTGTTGGTTCAACCACAGGTGAGGTGTTAGAGGGCCCACCCATTTGTGGGTCCTCTTGAATTGTGGGGTAAGAATTGGGCAAATGTGATAGCGATCCCGACCTTTGTCCTGCACGTACCGACATACGTGCTCCATGCTTCCTCCTTGGTGGTTCAGGTGGTGGTTGAGGTTGGTCCACGGGTTCCATGTGGACATCTTCTTGAACAGGGGGTGGTTGAGAGTGGTGAGAAGGAGTGTGGGCAAAAGTAAATTGATTCCAATATTGGTCCCACTCGTTAGGACCTTGGTAGGGCTCTACGGCATACGAGTTTGAATCGCTCGAAATTTGAATGGGATGCACATTTGATCCCGATGGTGGCATCTCCGGGTCGGAGTCCTCGTCCATAGGATGTGTCTCGTCCAACTGATTGTGATCGGCTGGAGGCGTGTTAAAATAATGATTGGGGTTAAATTCCTCATGGTAGGAGTGATGAGAATGGGAATGGTGAGAATGGTAAGAATGGTGTGAGTGGTAAGAATTTTGGGAATGTGAAGGTGAATCTCCATTAGAGACGGAACGTCTCGCAGGTTGCCAAGGAGACGAATCTCCTGATTCTTGGTAAGCATCAGAATTATGGGGTTGAGGGGGAATACGCCCAGATGGTCCTCCTCTCATTGGACCTTTTCCTTATCCACTTTGTCCTCTCACACGTGGCGGCATTTTCCTGTTATAGAATCAATTCAAAAACATACTAATAACTTAATAATGAAATGAGTAAATCCTAGGTCAATGCCTAGACTCGGAAGTCTAAGGAATGTGCACGTGTAAGTTTGAGATTAAACACAAGAAGGATAGTGTATAATTCTCTCAAACGTTGGCTCTGATACCAACCAGTCACACCCCGGATTTCCAACCCGAAATCCATACACCGGTGGGCCCGGGTGGGGAGTATCGTGACGTCAGTTGATAATCATCATGGTCAATTAAACACGGCCAAACGGAAGTCTTGGAGTAAAATTACTATTACAAACCGAATGTTCGAAAATACAAAATAATATACAGGCTTGTAATAGAAGATCCACAGGCGGATCATAAATTGTGCATGGAAAGAATACAAAACAGACTTTGGGCAGATTTAGGATTTGCAAGATCCTCTATCACTACCGAGCACTTCCGGCCTATTTTCGTATTGTACCTGAGGATTAGTCTTTTGAGAATATGTCAACTTTCGCTGGTAAATACACCCAACCGACTCTTTTGAAAATATTCCAAAAATGTTTTAAGTGCGTATCAGCACAAAATCTTTTTATAACTTGGGTTAATTGACCGTCCAACCTTGTTAACAGATTTATATGTTTGTCATACATGCGGGGCTCGGTACCTTGACCGAGACACAATTAATGTACATACCACTTTGGACTCACGAAGGAGTCAATTCCTCCCAACCTTGTGGGAATGCATATTTGAGCGTCTATCGGGTGTATGCCTACACCCGCGCTAAGGTCGTGGCCATTTCTATTGTAATGAGCCGAGGATATCCAGGACACGGTAGTTAACCCCCAATGTTTAATTTATCAAACAAAACTGATTAAAACAGAATATGCGGATTTCTATTCCGAACCTGCGTTCGATTAATCCCATTTCCGACCAAGCGGTAATAACGTACCGTAACCCAAGCCCATATAGGGGAAATAAGTCGAGAGTATTTACCTGAGCTAGTCTTCTTTAATTTTTAATAACTCAGCCGTACACAAAAAGGACTAAGTGCAGATAGCATTTACCGGCAAGTCTTTAGTCTGGATTATGGCATAAACTAACCAATTAAATACTAACGGTCTTATTTAAGTCATAGACTTAGACCGACTAGCGTACTTGAGCAAAACGTATGACGCTAGATTAAATGATGATTGGATAGAATGTAGTTTAATCCCAACAAGTACCTTGACTTGTTTAATATGGGTAAACTATAAACATTCTGGATTTTGAGACTTAAATGACAAGGTTAAACCCGTTTCAGTTAATTTTCGTAAAATAGTTACATATACGTAACTATGCGCATATTAGCGATATCGGGTAACCGGATAAGTTATAGACAAGTTCTATATGCCATTATACTTTAAATAAGTTAAGATATCAATAGGATATCAACTTGTATGCCCGTTAAGGTTTTAAAACGAAATTATGCCTCATAAGGGCGGTTTTGGTAATTTCACCACATATAAAAGGAACTTGAATATAATTTAATGTTATGGTTATAAGTATTCTAGAAAAATACTTTATTTATGATATAATATCAGTAGGATATCAGTTATATGTGTATTTTACCTTTTATGACCAAACTATGCACCAAAGGGGCATTTGGTCATTTTACACATAGTTTATAAATTATTTGGGATTATGAGTTTATAACATGTACCTGCTGTAAATTTGTTTAAAATAAGTTTTAAAATCAGTAGGTAACAAGTCTTGGTCCGTTAATATGGTTTAAAACCATACTATGCGCCGAAATGGCGCTTATGTCGTAATATGATGTCTTTAAGTGATGTTTATGAAAACTGATGTTATAGTCAGTTAAAAATGTTTAAAATATGTTATTTAGTATAACATATCAGTAGGTAAATGATTACCTTGAAAATATTTTATTAAAACTATTTTATAAGCCACATGGGCTAAAATCGTCATTTATCGACATAGTTTAAGGACTTGCTTAAAAACTCAGTTTATAACTTGGTTTAACATCCCAAATAATCCTACTTATAATATTACATCAGTAGAAACTCATTTTCAAGTTCATTACCATATAAAACCTTGTTTTATGCAAAAAGGACATTTTGGTCAAAGATGGCATAATTATGGAACTTGTGCATAAACTTGGATTCTGATTATGATCATGTAATATAACCTCAGAGGGTATGCTACATAATATTATGATCATAATGCAACTTTAGATCAGTAGGTAACTAATCTAAATCTGGTCAGAATCGAAAGTCAAAGCAGAAGTCAAATTTCGTGACTTTCAGTTGCGAACCGACCCTAGAACTAAAATTGACGAGCCGAACATGCTCTTGCATGTTCTAATAATTATTACCATCTTTTTTAAGTGTCAAAACAGGTTTCATAACATATATAAGACCAATTTATAATTTTTCTAAAAAATGGCCTGTTTGACTTTTTAATATAGTAACTTTGACCCGTCAATTATTCTAGCATACGTGATCTTCAGGAGGTGCCCTTCATAGGGATTAACACCTACCTTATTACGATCACTTACCATGTTCATTTCGAACAATGGCTGGACCATAATGGTCTTAACCGAAAGTCAAAGCGTTTTCCGAAAAACGCTTGACTTTTGGCTATAAAAGCCTATAAACGAAAATGCAAGAGCAAGGAACACTTACAAGAGGTTCCTACAATGCAAGAGAACTAAGTTGGATGCTCCTTTCCTCTAGGAACTTCCAGAGGAGGGAGAAGAGTGATTTAATGAGAAAGGTGCAAGTTGGAATGAGAACTTATGCACCTATTTATAGTTGGAGAGCTCAAAGGAGGTGAAGCCAAGTGTTTAGGGGAGTAAGAAGAAGCTTACAAGTGTCCCAAAAGGTGGCATAGCAGTTTAGAGAAGCCATGGTTTCGTTTTAATGGTTTTGGAGCTTTGCTTGATCTCCAAACAAATTTTCTACGTCAGACCTGTTCTCGCGGGGCACGAGAGGCCCAGGCCAGGTCTCTCGTGGCCCGCGACTGCCCTATGGCCAGATTCAAAATTTGACACTTTTAACCCCTTGACTTTAAAAAGCTTATAAAAGCCTTCTAAAACACATTTTGGCACTTTTAGCCCTCCGTAGCCAATACTTGGCATATCCGGGATTATGCCCGGACATTGTCGAGCTCTTGGTTCGTTAAAAGGTCACTCAGAGGAAAGAATTAACATGTTTACACTTTTAATCCCTCAGTTATCCAACTTTCACATATTTACAAAATTGAACCCTCTTGTCCAACAAATGGCACGTATGAGAGTTAGGACTTCACAAAGGATCACTCAGTGGCTTATTATAAGCATGTTGATTCCGCTGTCACTCAGAGGCTGTTATTTATGCATTTTGACATCGAACCGTCACTCAGAGGCTCAGATAGAGCATGTTGACGCCCTTAGTCCTTATTGGTCTTTAACATAATTTATTTAAAATACAACATGTGTTACTATATTATTGGACATGATTTTTACAGTGTGTTACATAAACATTACCTTTACGTATCTCGTCATCATTACCGACATCATGGTGAGCCTTATAGACAACTTTTGATTGCCTTTTAGTGATTATGGAAACAAAAAATCCCAACATTATTAATTTAAATTATGTTATCAGTTCCACGTAATTTTACAATCATATTATTTTTTAAAAATGTTCGTCCACAAAATGTTAAATTTATTTATACCTTTTCCACTTTATCAGTGATTGCATCATTCTCCGAAAATTGAATTGGGTCATCTATAGTATTACTAAATCTACTAGCATTTAAACGCGCTATTCTTTCGCTCCTGGTACCTACACGATTAAAATAGAAATGTTAACGGTACTATACTACGAACGCGTAATCTAGTTATACAAATATTTTGTACACCTTTAAATTAAAAACTTACGTTTCCTCATTGCGATAGTATCCTGCCCCTTAGCAGCAATCCTCGGCTCAAGAGCAGCAATCATCTGCACAAGAGGAGCAATCCTCTGCTTATCAGCAGCAACCTCCTGCTCAGCAGTGGCAATAATCTGAAACCTAGTGAAGACATCATGGTTGTTGAGCTGCCGACCACAAACCAAATCAAATTGTCGCTGACCAAGTAACCAAATTATATGAAAGCACCATTAAAGTTATAATGTATACAAATTCAATAAAAAATACACATATGTAATCAACTTGACATTGCTGTACAGTAGACAATCCTATTAAAAACACCTTAACTACTCAAAAAAATGTAAAAGCTATCATAATAATTATTATCTAAACTAGAAACATTCTAACATGTTTCTAATTGCATACGATTTTGTCCACCAGTTTTACTCTGTACCTGCTCACAAAAACGGTTTTGCTCATCATTATTTACAAATAAAATACTTACACCATGTTACACACATTGTCAAAACCTAAGCACAAACATAAACTTACAAGATACACATGTGTACCCCCAACAATTGAATTAGAAATAACAAACATCAATCACTTACGGTTACAGAGCACGAAAACAATAACTTGTTTACCTAATTTATGCTAATGAAGATACTTATACATTGTTTATTAACAGTTTCTTGGTAAACCCCCAAAACCGAAAAACATAACAAAATACACAGGTGTACAACAACTATAAGCATCATAAAATCAAACCGCATGAACCTAGTGAATCTCAGAACAAACAGCGGAATTGTTAACTAAATTGTAATAATTAAAAATACCTAAACCATGATTATTAACAAACAGTTTAAAAACCCTAAACATTTATACACTAACAAAATACACATGTGTACAATAACATATTCATGTAAATCCGCAGTCGTCATTGTGTTTAATAAACAGATAACAATCAACATTGTCATATACACAAAATTAAACATCAGAAGGTCGCCAATATTTAAAAAGACACAGAAAATTACGGCCAAAACACAACAAACATTAAACATCATTCTGCACAAACAACTACTAATCGATAAATTGCAAACCCTAGTTACTGAATGTTTGTTCTTGTATGTCGGCAGAATGCTAATAGACAGACAACGATGAGCAAAATCGTCACATAAACTACAAAACATCAATTACAATTACCTCTTATGCGGATGATTGAACTTACCAATGCGGACCAACCGTTCCCCCAATCGTCAATGTACTTCTAACTATACCGAGAAATTGAAAGCATTACAATTTTGGGAGAAGAAATCGTCTGAGAGGAATACTTTTGGATACCGGATTCTTCAAAACAATCACCCCGATTTTGGAGGAGTGTGAAAGTGGCGGATTTCTATGGCAACGTTTCATGTTTCTTGATTTAAAATATTCTCCCATTTTTTAAATTATATATCTGCCCTTTTTAATTAATTTTAAAGTGGAAAAGATATCTAAATAATTACAATCATGCTACTAATCAAAACTTAAGGATGATGAAAATCAATGGTCTAGATTAGTTCACACACTTCACTCTTATAAAGTTGTTCACTCTAGATCCCTACCCTATATATATATATATAGGGGGATGTTCATTTGAGAAGAAAATTAAATTGAGAAGAAAAAGAACAAATGGTACAATTGTAAAACATTAAATAGCTTTTTCTCTCACATCTCATCTATTATTATATTTGACTAAGTAATTAGTCATAAATTCATCCACACTAAAATTTTTGTCTACACACATCAAAATTTATCCTACATTTTAAATTATTTTTTTTCTTATTTGAAAAATATATATTTTTGAAAATAAGTTACAAAATAAATGTAGTTAGCTATTAAAAAGGAAGACTAACAATTAATGATCTATCAAAGTTTACCAATATACCCTTACACTAATATTAAATACAAAAATCAAATTAAGTAAAATGAAGTATTATTATTGGTTAAAATTTCTTTTTTTATTCTTACAAAAAATTTCTTCTCATTTGAACCCTCAATATATATATATATATATATATATATATATATATATATATATAATATAACGTTTGTAGAAGTATTTATAAAATACGTTGCAAAGTCCAAGAAAAACTACAACATAAAGTTAAACGGAAAAAGTAGTCAAAACATTAACACTAAGTGCATAAGATTTGATGTTAAAATCATTATCGAATTTTTTTTTAAATGGTGAAAGTGTGAGGGTAAAAACGCTACTAACCCTAAAAATAAAATAAAAGTTTGATAATTTTGAAGTTAGATAACTTGTGTTATATAACAATAATTAAACTTTAAAAGCAGAATTAATACTACGTACTCGGTTAATATGTATTGGTTACTAGAAAATTTATTTTTCACTCACGAAAAAAGTACAATACTTGAGCATTGCTCGTTTAAAGAGTTGTGCAGTTTGAACTTTTAAATAAGTGGGGATGAGAGACTCAGTACATATAAAATTTTTAAGAATTATAGTAAAATTTACATTATAAAACGCGAAACAACGGGGGCACGCATGACCCACACTAAGCTCCACCCATACGTATAAATAATATGTAGTGGAACGTATGAGACTCTAGAATACATGTGGGGCAAATGATTTCGGGACAATAGGTAAAGTAGTCAAACAATAATGGCTTGGTATTGGATGTAGGTAAGAAGTCAGCTTGCACATGTGGTTTTGGATGTAGGTAAGAAGTCAGCCTGCACATGTGCATGTCTTCTAATGGTCAAGTTCATGTTAATTATTTATGATCTACATGCATGTTTTGAAGAGACAACTACACGAGGAGGAAGGAAGTGCCGTCGTTTCATTTTGCAATTTTTGTCCTATTTCATGGAACATTGTATCATCAATGTGAATAATTTGTGCCATGTCTTTTTATCATTTGCACCAAATTAGGT
The DNA here is from genome assembly GCA_947069175.1 of Scalesia atractyloides. Taxonomy (NCBI): domain Eukaryota; kingdom Viridiplantae; phylum Streptophyta; class Magnoliopsida; order Asterales; family Asteraceae; genus Scalesia; species Scalesia atractyloides. The sequence goes on from CAMTDV010001632.1 coordinate 83,090,064, forward strand.
TAGTTCCCCCTAGTAAATAACCCGAGCCAAAGTTGACAAGTAGATCAATGATATTAGTTGGGGCGTGAGTAGGGGTCGTTTAGGCCCTGCGACATACCATCAGGAGGGAGAGATTAGGAGCTACATGGTACCTTGGGACGCTGAGACACCCCCCCCCCCCATGTTCCGGCCCTTCTTGGGAGCATACTCCCGATCGCCCCACACCAAAATGTTACCGTTTGAACCCCCCAAAAAAAAAAATAAAGAAAAAGAAAAACCCTAATATATAGCCCTAAAAAACAAGTCGGCGTTGGTGAAATTGGGCCTTCGATTAGGTGTTTAGCCAACTACTTATTGGGGAAGAACACGTCTGCAATTCAAGGGACAGGCATGTCCGCAATTCAGAGGACGGGTACTTCACTGACCTTGGAGAGAAACATGTACCTAATTTGGAGGACGAGTACGACTACAAACTTGAATGGTGTTTAAGGAACCATGACCCATGGAAAGATAAAAGTGCAACAGACTCATTTGTGAGTATATTCACATGGGTTGGTGTCCTTTAGCCAATATTGACATCGTGGGTTCATTTCTGTTTCTTGCTGATGCATGGTCCAAGGGTGGCTAGTTTGTCCTTCAATTAATAGACCATAGTACATGGGGACTCATAGGTTCATTTGACAAAAATGCACCACAAATCGCATGGATCACGTTTTATATAAGTTCCATTTTGTAGTATTTTTTCCATGTCTTTGATAATCAATACACACGGTTTCTTTTGTCAAATAATAGGGCTTGTCCAACTTTAATTAAACATATATAGTTTCTCATATATGAATATATTGGTTGATATTAATGGTCTTTTATTTATTTTTTTAAGTTGATGTACAGTTTTTTGTAATCTCGTCATATATGAGTTAGAAGTAAACTACATTTTTGTTCCATATGGTTTCAGAAAAATTACGAATTTATCCACGCTTTTTGTGTTTACTTCCTAAGGTAGTCACGTGAGCAGCACACCAGGATTAGTTTAGTAAAATCGCCCTTTTAGAAAATAAGTTGTAAAAGAATATTTAAAACTTGATATTTAGTTATTAAGATAGTTCAAGCCAATCATTGAATCTGATTGCCCAATGGCTTTATAGCTTAGTGACGTCTTGGGGATGAAATAAGGTTTTAGGATCAATAGGTCGTGAGTTTGATTTCCACAAAAGGGTTTTCTTATATTTATATGATCAGGTGGTTGATGTAATGAATTTATAGCTAGCTAATTATCCGGTGTTTGTTTTGCACCTTTATTTATAGCTGAATAGTATGCAATTTCATTTAAGAAAGATAATTGTATCATAAACAATCATATTCATAGAAAATTAAAACATTCTTATGTAGCCCAAGTGAATCTATTTTAGTTCAGTATTAGCTTCTCTTGATTTGACCAAGTAGTTAACGCACGCTCAAATCAAGGAAAACTCCTATTTATGGATTAAATATCGATCCAAACTCTGTAGCTTGGCGTGAGATAGTTGGCTTGATTTTGATGTTTCAAAGTCTTTTGTAAGTTTTGTTTTTTTCTCTGAGTGTATTGCTTTCTAGTGGCTTACTAGCTCTTTATATATAGTTATAAATGGATTAACTATTGATCCAAACTCTCTAGCTTGGCGTGAGATAGTTGGCTTGATTTTGATGTTTCAAGTCATTTGTAAGTTGCTTTGTTTTTTCCCCAAGTGTATTGCTTTTCAACGGTTTACTGACTCTTTATATATAGTTATAAAGTGGTTTGTTGTTCAAATAAAAGAGTGATTTATGTAATATCAACTTTATTTTGTTTAGCAATTCTCATTTCAAGTTGTTTTAGTGTATACCACATGAAGTGATGAATATCATATTTCACAAACACTTGAAGAAATTATTGACATACACCCACATTTGTTACTTAGTCAACTTAAACAGGTTGACTCAAACACAACCTGTTTTACCACCTCGCATAACTAGTGAGTTCAATGGCTCGTAATAGGTATGGAAGCCATGGATATATATCATCACGTCTAAGGAAATATTAGATGTTAATATTTCTCAAGTATCATGTTCATCTTCTCTTTGATTACTTACTCTGAAGTATAACTCTTGATATGTTGCAAAAGGTGCAATAAGTTTCAAGTGAGTGATAACATAATACCTTTTTTTTGCCTATAAATAAATGCTTAAAAACAAAGTGTAACTTAAAAATGTTTATTTGATAACATAACAAAATTTACAATAAAACAAGCCACAAGAAACAAGTTATGATAACCAGAAAATGTGCAGAATTTCTTGATTAACTGAATGTAGACATACCGATAAATACTAATAATACAACACAGGGCTAAACTGGTAGAGCTTGTTGCTGAAAATGCCAATCCACAACATCTTTATAAGCCAGTTTCCCTCCAAAAATGTCAAGAGCGCTACCCACAGTCACGTCCACACGCCCCGTTCCTGCAACTTTTATTCTTTCCATGTCATCAATTACGGTTACACCACCAGCATATGTCACTGGAATCTGAATCCAGTCAAATCCATACCCAACAGCAAAAGTTTAGATGATAAAATATTTCGTGTGGTCAATGCAACAAGTCTTGTAATGTGGCAATTGCAACTTGTTTGCTTGAAAATGGGTCAATTTGGGATACGTTAAACCTTTATGAGTTTACGCATCTCGCAGTTCTCTATCCTAAAATTAGTTGTCTATTGAACGACCCTCTATATACGTTTTTTCACATATTCAAAAATAAAATGTTCATACTTCAAAAATCATGGTATCTCTATTCAAAGAAAGAAATATGTAATAAGAATAACAGAAAATGAGTTTAGTACATACCGGGGACAGCTTGCCGAGTAGTTCTACAAGTTCTTCGTCAATGCCCAATCTAGAATAAATAAATAATAATAAAAACAAACATATAGAAGCCAGCCACGTTTATTAAAGAAACACAATTAAAAAAGAGCACAAAAAACAATCAAGGGGGCAATTTCGATCCATATACTTATTCTTGAATCTTAAGGTTGTTTTCTATTCTAAACGTGTCACATGAAAATAATTAGCTAAAGAAACGGTCATAAAGATGTAGATTAACGTAACCCAAATTAGATTATTGATGTAATAATACAGTTTCATACTTAAGACTAACACATTAACTGCTTATAATAAAACTGAAAAGTGTTTTCAGGTCATCCGCAGGACCGCAAATCAACCCGGACCGTTTTGACCCAGACTAGAAAATAAAAATGGCCTTTGAGAATGGTTTCTTTTCTTTTTGGGACAGAGTTATAAGATATGGTAAAATATTGAATAAACTAATACCGAAGGTTGGTTCACACTAATAAATAATAATTATAATAATAATATAATCCAACAAGAGTAAGTACAACTTAGTATACTAGCAATTGCATAATTTATGTTAGCAATAGACTGACTGAGCATTAAATACTTACTTTTTCCCTTCAACGTCTACACCATGAACCAAAAACTCATCACAATACTCTGAAAGAAAAGTTATTATCTTCTCATCGAGATACACATCACTAAATGTCTGCCACCTATTGGTAACAATGGCATACTTACCATCCTGAAAAACATAATCACGAAACGATATATTAGATAACAAACGGAGTAACTAGTAGAGGTAGGCAGGTGGCAATGGGTGGGTCATCCAGGTTGCGTAACAGGTCAGAAATGGCTTGAGTCGAAACAAGTTGGGTTGGTGTGGGACCCAGCACCCCTTTTTTACTTGACACATCTTACTTCATAAATGTTATTTATTTGGATTATGAATGTAGAACTTACATCACCTACGCTTATACCTTTGTGCAAAAGGATATGGAAGTATGAAACTTACATGTAGCTTTACAATAGTAACACAGAATAACTCATGTTCATGTTCTCTTTCTTGGCAAGTCAACCATGGTGCCGTTATTATGCACAAGGGCGGACCCAAGCTTTGGCTTAGGTGGGCGGGCGCCCGCTTGAAAAAAAAAAATTAGTGTACTTTCGAGGTAAAAATCCCGACCGCACCCCTTGAAAATTTGGTTAAACCCTTCATTCGCACCCCCATAAAATAATTCCTGGGTCCGCCACTGATTATGCATGGAAATTTAGAAACTTTAGATAATATTAAAAATAACAGGCAATAACTCAAATTGCCATAACTGAAAAGAGTTAAGTTTTTACTTTTTATCCCTCGATTATGACTTATGTACCAATTTGTTTCCAAGGTATATCATGATTAAGAAATAAATAAGAAAAAAAAAATTTCAAGTTCCAGATTGCAAGTAATTGCTAATAAGCCCAGGGACATAAAATGCAATTAACACAAAAAATAACATTATTGTCATCTGAAAATGCATACCTTCTTCCTGCAACTAAGATCCAAGACAAGCCTTTGTTTTCCAACAAGGTGAACAAGTTCTTTGAGCCTCTCGTGGTCCATTTGTCCATTGTTGAATACATACTGCCGTAATACAAAAGGATATATCAGTAAACAGCAAATACAGTTGCCAAACACGAGCAGGTTGAGTAACAGATCAGTTAGGGTCAACTAACACGTTAAACATGATTATGAATACAAAGACACTATCATTTGAATAACAAGGTATATATTTCTAAATTCAAAAACAACGTCGGCCATTTTAGGCATTCACACGTCAAACAACTCACTTGATGTGTTCCGTTTGGGCTAATCCTCTACACTTCACCTGCTATCAATAACATACAACCAATACGAATTGACCCACTTTTATATAAATGGGTTGAAACTACAACCTACAGAGACCACTAAAAGGATCCAAACTAGTGCCTCCTTACCAGACCAACAAAAAACATTCATCTAGATTAATAAAGCAATGTTTTAAAATCCGGACCTGCCGGTCGAACCGGTCTGGCCGGTCCGGTTCACCCTATCAGACTGGTGTTGAGTCGAACCGGCCAGTTGGACCAGGAACCGCCGTGGTCGAACCGGATTTTGAATAATTTTATTCATTTTTACCCTATTTATTTTTATAGTATTACGCCAATACGCCATAGCCCGGTTCTTACATCCGATCTGACCAGCGGACCGGTAAAGAGACCGGTTAGGCGTCCGGTCTAGTCCTGAAAACATTGAGAAAAAGATAAAAAATGAAACATACTGAAGTGACGATGACATGGCTAGCTCCTTCGTCTATGTAACTCAAAGCATTCTGTGAATTAATACCACCTCCGACTTGAAGACCACCTAAATGCAATATACGGTTCTCGTTATTATCAACCATCAAGAATCCACTTGAATGGAAGTTCCATTGACTATATTACCTTAGTTTATAAAACATATTTTTAGAAACACCATATTTGTTTGTGAACGTTATAAATACGAAAAAGAATATCCATCCTACCTGGATAAGCATGTAGGGCCCCAATGGCTGCTTCATTACTCAAAGGATCGGCTCCCAACATGATTACATGACCACCTTTAAGACCATCTTCTTTATAAAGAGTTGCATATTCAGCAGCTGATTTATCAGATTCAAAGTTCGTAACAAGGGTTGAATCATTTCCCTTTGTATCTGAAAGCGTAGACCCAACAATCTGCTTTACTTTCCCCTGATAACACATAAATGCTTCATATGTCAGAAAATTTAATAAACAAACACGTTGAAATTGCCGCTAACAAAACAAACGTATCGAAACATAGAATGTACAGACCTTGTGTATATCAATGCAAGGGCGAAACTTTACCCCGCACCTGATAGATAACGATTGAGATCCTGTCATAGGAATATATATCAGTTTAACCATCGAACATATGCATTAAAAAAATTGGACATCACATAGCCATGAACGGAAAATGCTTACACACACGTACTTGAGGCCTGTGAAGATGCAGCTACAAACTTCTGCTTTCTGGTGGAACTGAAAATAGATGGGTTTGGAATCCTATTAAAGGAATCGAGTTTCAACTGTGTTGAATTAACGTCCAGGTTCCTAATTTCCATTGTCTCTGAAAATTGATTGGACTAACTCTGCAACAATGCAAAAATAAAAAACGGCAACTTGTTTCAATTAACTCATTCCTACTAGAATACATATGAGTGAAAGAAAAAAAAACACAGAAAAAGAGCATTTTTCTTGTCTCAAACTTGCAAAATACTGGGGTGGTTCGTCTGTATAAAAAATAAGCGGCTGGTTAGGGCCCTCAATTTTCTTGCTTATGTACTAAAACCCCACATCATATTTCGATTATTTGAATATGGTTCTGCAATTTTTGGTCGTGTCAACATATTATAAAGTTTTGGGATCAGGTGCTATTTACCAGTTTTTATTTATTTATACATTTTTTTTTTGCATTTCACAAAATGGATATCAAATGGTGATTTAGAGTTGAATTCCGTTTAATTTTCAGTTTGGACAAGCAGAGTAAAGTATCAAAATAGGTTTAAGGATTTTCTTTTCACTAAAACTCACTCCAACTCTAATATGTATGATTGTGTGCAAAGGTGCATTTTAAAAACCGTATAAAAATGTGTTTCATCATATTTCCACCTTTTAGGATCTTAAGCAAAAGAAAAAAAAACATATTTATTTATTTTTTACGAAAAGAACCCCAATTTTCAAGTACGCTTCAGACCCCTAAATAGATTGAGCCGGCCTTGATGATTACGAATCATTCTTTGCATAATCATGCTGATGGTACCCCTTTTCCCGGTTGATGACCCGTGTGCCGTATGTCGGAAGGCTTGCTTGGATTCTTTTGGGGAGCATGCAGTCCATTGCAAAGAATTACAGATTTTAAATATCGACATGATTTAGTTCGAGATGTGCTTCATAATGTCCTTAAGCGGGCAGGGATCTCGGCAAAAAAGAAGCCCCGATGAACTTCTTGACCGATCCATTAGAAGGGAGATCTACCCTACGGCCCGTTGACATTCTTGTTTTTGGATGGAAAGGAGGGAAACACGCTTGCGTCGATTTGACAGGTGTGTCTCCCTTCGTTGGGCTAAGGGACCACGGGTTTGTGGCGGACCAGGCGAGAACCAAAGTGGAGGCGAGCAAAGTAGTTAAGCACGAAAAAGCTTGTATCGAGAATCAGCACGTGTTCGTCTCGTTCGCTTTCGATACCTTTGGCGCTCTTGCCCCTGACGCGGTGCGGTTTCTCAAACGGGTTCAGAAGGTAGGGTTTGCTATTCAGAAGTGGGTAGTGGCACAACTTGTTGCCCGTCTACCTGCCATTAGTCTGTACTGTAATCGTCTTTGTCTACGTTATTGATTTTATACAGTTTTTGAAAAAAAATGAAAAAAAAAAAAAAATCAACAAATCTATAACTAATTGGTAAGCCAACAAACTTATACACAATTATGAACTATGTTCTTCATGACCTACAATCAATTTCTCAACACATCATATACAACATATGCATTTACTTTTCAAGAGCATCATAATAAAGTGCATGCGCAAAATCAAATCAGACCTAAAACCTTGAAATTCAACAAATAAATACACAACATATAAATGCATTTCATGTTAAAGTGCAGTCGCAAACCATTACGGAGCATGAACTTAAAGAAATCAGACCTAAAACCTTGAAAATCGATGGGAAAACACACCTTGATGACGCAGATATATAAAAGGGAATAATGTTCAGATTCAACTGAACCTGTTGTGAGCGGTGGCGCAGTGACGACGCGAGTACAGCCGTACAGAACGCCGGTGCGGTGGTTCCGGTGTGGTGGTGCAGGGCGGATGACGGAGTGGTGGATTCCAGTTCCAGTTCGACTGAGAAGGGGGTCTTGGCTCATTAAAAAAACAAAAAATCTTTGGGTTTGGGATTGGGCCTGGGCCTGGGCCTGGTCTTGGACGGACAGGGTCATTTGAATTCAACCAAAAAAAATCAATTGCAAACATGAAATATTTTAACATGAAAAACAAGCTTATAAAAGTAATAAAACACGAAAACATCCAAAAATTTTTACAAGTTCATATTAGATAACAGGTTACCGTAAAATTAGTTAACCTCCAAAAGTAAAAGATGATTAACTTCTATGATTCATAACTGCCCAGACACTATCCACTGATCCATTTTGTTCCAGCCTTTTATATGTAGTTAAAATAATAAAAAGGTATGTATATATTTTGAATTCATTCGAATTGAATCAAATTAAAAATTATAAATTTGTAAACGATATGAAAACTGATTACCACAATCGAATCAAAATTGAATATTAGAAAACCGAATTTGAACTACGAAATTCGAATTCAATTTGAATCGAATTTCGTGTTATTTGAATCCTATTTGAATACTAAACGTAGCTATCATGAATTATAGTTTGATTGAGTAGATGTGGCACCATGTAAGGCCGTAAGGGAATCACCGATGAAGAAGGTATAGGATTCGTATAATTTTTTAACTAAGTGCTAACGTTGTTACTTTAAAAAGGTAACAACCAAATTAGACAAAAAGCTAATTTCTAAAACGTATAAAACAAAATTGGTAAAAAAAATACCTTATCAAATAACTTACTCTGAATAACGGGTGTTTTATCTAGCTATACCAGGATGTATAAAGTAAAATTAGATTCCTCTAAAAAGTGTAAAGATTTAGTGTAAATATTTAGGAGCTGTTTGGTAACTTATAAATGATTAAGTGATGAACCAATAAGAGGTCTGAATCACTAAGTATTGCATCAGTAAAAGGTCTGAACCAGTATAATGCTTAACCGTTCAGATGTAAATATATAACAACAGATTAGAGGTATTAACCATTCAGACTCAGTATAATGCTTAACTATTTAGAGACAAATATCAAAACCATTCAGACATATGCTCACAAAACAAAAGTTTGAATCTTAACTTAGTGTAAACACATTTTGGTGACTTTGAAAAAAATTTGAAAACGAAATAGAAGCAAAAGGTTAAACATGATGACGTGGCAAGCAAGCATCCTCAATCAAAAAGATGGTTTCTCTAGTTCCAAAATCAAGCCCCTCTTTCGTCACCTGGTTTATTGATCACCACACAATCAAATTTTCATGAAACAAAATAAACAAAATTCTTCACTCTTCTTCTTCTTCTTCTCCATCATGAAACTCCCGATATACATAGGCCTCTTCGTCTACATCCGACACCAATTCACCAAACCACAATCACATAACAACAATAAACATCAATAACAAAATTCACCAACAATGGCCACCACCTCATCTTCCTCTGTCAATCACATGCTCCACCCTCTTCAACATCGCACCTTACTTGTTCCTAAACTTCCCAACGTTTTCAAGTATCCGAAGCTCCGATCTACTTTTCAGTACTCATCTTCACGAGCTCGACCGGTTTCTGCCCTTGTTGCGACTGAACCGGTAATTTGTTTGTTGTTGGCTTTAACACAAACAGTTGGTGTTCGTTACAAAATAATTTGTTTGTTGATTTTAGGGTATTTGGATTCCCAGAATATTGTTGAATAACGTGTGCAATTTTGTGTTTTGTGGATGTTTTGCAGTCTGTAACTGAAACGAATAGAAGTTGAAATTTTGATTGATTTAGGGGTTTGATTGGATTGCTATGGGTTCATTATAGTATTTTTGGTAACTTATGCTTAATTTAGGGTTTTAATTGAATTATTATTATTATGTGTTCATTGTATATATTGGTTCGGTAGGGTTTTTTTTTTGTGGTAATTATGCTTAATTTAGGGTTCTGATACGAATAGGGCAAAGAAAAAGAATCTGTGCAGTGTGCATGTTACCTGATTCAGCTCAAACAAGGGTTATACTGAACCAATCATTCAATCCCATTGGTGTTCTAAACAAGTTGTGTTCATGTGTTAACCCATTCCAATATGTTTGTTTGATGGAGGTGAATCAAATCGAAGTTGTTGCCTACTCTCGTCAATCGATGGAAGTCAGTTAGTTGCAGTTGGATTTGTGATGAAGAGGATACAGACACATTCCATTGGAATGTAGTGTGAAGGAAAGTAAATTCCATTGATTGAAGACCCAAAACAATTTCGTACGGAGTGTTGTTCGGTTCCAAATCCAGTGAATTTCTGAACCAAATGGGACCTAAGTTTCAAGTTTGAAGATCAATTCTGAAAATCAAAAGCAGATTCTTTTGGGAACATAGGGAGTAGTAGTTTCTTGATTCTGAAACTTGGCCCACATGTGTCGGATTTTGCGAGTCTCATTTCTTAAGTGTCCTTCTTATGATCATGCATCATTAGTGATATTGCCAAGTTTTTCTTCAACTCTCCTCTTTCTTGCTTCCGTTCTTCTTGCTTCCGTTCTTTTTGACCAAAAGGTCTAGATTTTATATAATATTACCACTAAATCAGTGTCTCCATATTTGTTTGATTGGGTTCATGACAACATCTTGACTACATCTTAGCGATTTTCTGTATGTACCGCAAAACTCACATTACAGCCACCCTGTACCTTGTTCACCTGCTTTTTTTTCATGAAACATTTGAGTTTGCAGTCAATTATGCCATTTTCTAACTCAAAGTCGACATATTTTTTTTTAATTTAAAGATTAAAAAACTTGTATGGGAGTGACTTATATATTTAGCTTTGTCATTTTTACCCTGTTGATATTTATAATTCTGTCGTCAATATTGCATCTTGATCGTGACTTATTAAACCTCAAAAGTCGTAATACGTGTATCCATTTATGGAGACCTTCAATTTGCTGGAAACTTCCAATACATCTGTAAATGATTTTTTTTTCTGATGTTGCTAATATTACTACCGTCCCAATGGGAGGTGCTCAAACCATTACAATGAACTGCTCTAGTAACATAAACTCATAAACCTCTCTGTTACCTTATTTTTCAACTGCAATATATGTTTTAATTTTATTGGTCAATGATTACTAATCTCAAATTCGGGTTAGTATTTATAAATTACTTCCTAATTGCAGGAGACAATCACTCAGCCCCAAGATTCAGGGGAAGTTGACTTGTTTGCATGTCCTGTTTGTTTCGAACCGCTTATAAGAAAAGGTCCTCCTGGTTTCAATTTGTAAGTTAAATATTTTCTTAATTTGGTGATGATACTGCATAGAGGTCGCAAATGGGTAGGTCTAGCAAATTTATGAATTATTTGTGTGGTACATGATATTAAAAAGTAGATGTTATTTCAGTAATATTATATTTTGAACAAAATGGATTTAAGAGGTTTTATGCCATAAAAATACACTATGGATGACTTTTCCTTTAAAGCTAGTTCTTTTTTATTTTACACGTTTGATCATTATAAATAACAGAACCGATCAACCTGTTTATAAGTAAGCAGGTCAAAAATGCCTCGTCTCATCTTAAACATGATCAAGTCTAGTTTTTTCACGGGAAATCTTGAAACTTGCAGGCCAGCAATCTACCGTTCAGGTTTTAAGTGTATAAAGTGCAACAAATCATATTCAAGCAAAAACATGTATCTTGATCTTACTCTAATTGCTGGCGCAAAAGAATATGTTGAAGCTCAACCATCTCGGACTGAGTTATTTCGGTAATCAATTGAGTGTTATGTGGATATTATTATATAACATCTTGTGAGTTATAAATTTTCTCTTTGAAACCACTCTATGCTAACGTTTGTTTTGTATATTCATCAGGAGCCCACTTGTTTCATTTTTGTATGAACGTGGATGGCGTCAAAATTTCAGAACTAGAGGTTTCCCTGGTCCGGATGAGGAGGTTATTTTTTTTCCCTATTATCCTTATTATTATTTTTTCCTTTTCTTTTATTAATCTAATTGTTTTGTTTCCTCCATAAATTGCTAACCTTTTAGATCAAATTTTATATTTACCAATTTGTTATTGTTATAAAGAGTTAAATGCCAAATCGTCCCTGAAGTTTGGGCAGATTTGCCAGATCCATCCAGTTTTTCTTTTTTTCTTTTTCTTTTTTTGCAATTGAACCCTTTAGGTTTGCGTTTTGTTGCTAGTTCTATCCAATTTGCTAACTTCATTTGTTTTTTCTGTTAAGTGAAGGGTATTTTTGTAATTTTACTGTTACCTATTTATAAATAATCTTAATTATTATTTATTTTTATGTAAAATGAGAATAAAAATATTAAAAAACAAAAAACAAATTGGTAAAATGTCCAAACTGTCCCCGAGTTAACGTTAATTTTAAATGGAGTTTGTGAATTGGATGGAATTGGCAACAAAACGCAAACTTGAAGGGTCCAGTTGCAAAAATAAAAAATAATATGGATGGATGTGGCAAATTTGCCCAAATCTCAGGGACGATTTTGGCATTTTACTTTTGTTATAAATAAAGGAGATAGTCATGACCTATTTACTTATGAATGGGTTGATTCAGGTTATGTTTTATCTCAGACTGGTCAAACGGACAAAATCGAAAAGTTTTTATAAATGGAAGCGTGTCAAAACATGTCTAAATCTCCGAAACTGTATTTTTAATGCATACAACCTTCTATATCATCTATAGAAAATTAATAATCTTATTGAAATATTACTATTTTCTGGGTCCTGTAGTTCAACATGGCTCAAGAGTACTTCAAGCCAGCAGAAGGTGGAATTTTAGTAGATGTTAGTTGTGGAAGCGGTTTGTTTTCCCGCAAGTTCGCAAAATCCGGGACCTACTCAAAAGTCATAGCTCTTGATTTTTCTGAAAATATGCTCCGTCAAACTTATGATTTTATGAAAGCGGATGACACAATTTTAAACTCGTACGTTCAATTCCCACCTTTCTTTTATATGATTTTCATCCCAGTTAACTTACGTTATTCAAAATTACAGCAATCTTGCGCTTGTAAGGGCAGATGTATCCAGGCTTCCGTTCCCGTCGGGTTCCATTGATGCGATTCATGCTGGTGCAGCTTTGCATTGTTGGCCATCTCCTTCTAATGCTGTATGTTATCTTTTTCCTTTTAGGGTCAAATTTATTAGTTCTTAATTAATATTTATATGCGTTTTCATTCACAAATTCTATAACGTGAAATAATCTGATTTTGTGTTGTTATGTCTAAAACGTTTAATAATTAAGTCGTGTTCATGTCGACCTGTTTAACCTGTTTAGTTTAATGGGCCGTGTTTGTTTAATTTAACACATCGACCCATCAACGGTTATTAAACGGTTGATCCACCAACCCGTTTACGATCCATTTAACCCGTTTATTACAACCCTCCACCAGTCCACCTTGTCCAACACGTTAGAACTTGATTATAGCCCGTTTACTAGGGGTGTGAATTTTTGGCATGATATGAAAACGCGACACGAACCTAACACAAAATTTGCGGGTTTGGGTTTAGTCTAAACGGGTTTGGGTCAATTTCAGGTTGAACCCGTGAACCCATTTGGCTAAACGGATCGGGTTCGTGTTAACCCGCTCGGGTTGGCGGGTTGACTAGTTTAACCCATTTATATTATATCATATTATATTATTTTTCAATATGTTTATGTCATAATATAAAGTTGGTGGTATTTTATGCCATAATTATAACTTTAAAAAATTGAGATAAGATTTTATAATTAAAATGTAATTGTATTATATACATTTTTGTTTTTTGTAGTAAAACCCTTAAATTTAATATATTAATTTGTGAAAAAAAAAATCAAAACATAGAAAAATTTGGGTTGAATTGTCGTGTTCGGGTCAACCTGCGAATATTCGGGTTGTGTCCGGGTTCATATGTATGACAGGATTTTGGGGTTCGGGCTCGTCCAAAATTTTCGAGTTCAGGTCGGGGCCAACTCGCGAACCCGACCTGTTTAGCACCCCTACCGTTTACAACCCATCCCACCGTTTGACTTGTTTAGAAAATGGGTTACACGAGTCGTGTTCGGGTTACATGATTTTAAGTGTGCCCCGGTTAGGGTAGACAGATTTTGATTTTACTTGTTATAAAAGTGCAACATAATCATCATATGATAATTTTCACATTGTCATCTTGGTTTTCTTTGAATGTACAAATAGTCCAAATTTCCTTGAAACTTTTTCTGTTTTTTGAATTCTGGATTTGGTTTTTTTTTTCATTTATAGATTGCAGAAATTAATCGTGTATTGCGAAGTGGTGGTGTGTTCGTCGGTACAACATTTCTACGATCAACTTCATCAACTCCTGCTATACTAAGGCCATTTGATCGGGTAAATGATTATTCTTTTTACCTTTGTACAACTATTGTCTTTCATCAGTAGCTTCTAAAAGTATTTGGATTTCATTCAGTTACATGATTATCCTCCATTTTTACATTTTGAGGGCCCCACCCCCGTTTCCCGCCATTGTGATCCATAGTTACGTTTAGGAGGTTTTATGCATCAAAAATACGTTTTTGGTGATTTTCGATTTGTTTGACCCTTCAAACCCTTTTGACAAGTTTCAATTAAGTTTAGGGGAAAGTAATAAGAATTGACTAATTATACATTTTATTTGTCTTTAATTTTGTAAATTTGGTCACATAATTGTTTCATGTTGACATTTTTGTAATTTTATCTGCAATTGGTATTGTTTTATGGCAGAGGATTGCTGGGAATTATAACTACTTAATAGAAGAAGAGATTGAAGACTTGGTCAAATCATGTGGTTTCACAAATTACACATGCAAAGTTCAGGAAGCTTTCATCATGTTTTCTGCACAAAAGCCTTGAATATTTGGTTAAGCTGATTCTTTGCAAGTAATAAGTATTCCACACAGAAAAACTGAGAAGTCAGTTAATGTATCTAGAAGGTGAATATGTTATTTTTAATTTTTTGACATTTAAAAAAAAAATACATTTGTTAAGAAAACATTTCCAAACTATAAATAAGCAACATTTTGGTGTTTTATGGAGTTGTACTCCAAGTATGGGGAGTTTTTTTTTTTTAAAGTTATTTTTCATTTCTAACCCAAAGACTTTCATTCTTTGCATTTTAACCCTTTTGAATTTTTTACTTTCAACCCAAAGTTTTTATCTTTTGCAATTTAACCCAATACTTTTCATCTTTTGCAAATTTTTAGTTTTACGTTTCTTAATAAATTTTGCGAGTTAACACGCTGCAACGTGCGTGTGAGTTTTAACATTTTTTCGTCTGTTTTTCCTGTTTGACAGACCCGTCGCGACACGTCTATTTTTCCCTATTTGACAGGTTCGTCGCAACGCACGGGTTCTTTATTTTATTGTTTTACGTTTTAGTCTACTTTCTTCTCATTAACATGCCACGACGGTTGTGCGTATTTCATCGATTTTATGTCAGCTTTACATTTGATGTCACTTTTACCTTTTTATTTATTTTGTTTTTATGAATTTTTCCGGTGTTGGTGGTTGCTGACAGTGGTTCAACATTGGTGCTACTTGGTAATGCTAGTTTTTCTTATGAGGAACATGTAGTTTGCAAAACAAAGTAAAGAGTTTTTAGAGTATTCAACAAATGCAATGATTTATGGTGGTTTGAGTGGATGTTAATTAGTCCACCTTATCTCGTCTCCATTCACTCTTTGTCTCCATTAACAGTTTTGTCTTCGCTAGGATCCTGTCTTGGTCTCCATTAACAGTTTTGTCTTCGCTAGGGTCAAATATAATACGTTTTCATGCTTTTTTTATGTAAATTTTTAGTTGGTCTACGTCTTGACGTAATTTTGTTCGGAAACGAGTCGGGTCAAATGTAATAAGTTTTCATTCGATGGTATAAATTTGAGTTACTATACGTTTAGACTCCACTAAATCTTGACACAAAAGGTAAGGTGGTGTAGTTGTTAGGTGAAACCCCACTAAATGAACCAACCCGGGTTCGATCATATTTCTTTTATACGGTATAAATTCGATTTACTTTACTTTTTGAGCCACCCACAATGCTTATTAAGGTTACACTAAATTAGATTGAATACGTCGAAATAGGCGTTTTCATATGGTTAACACATCACGTAACGTTTGGACTAATCCACTTGATGTTTGCAATAGGCCCACATGCCATATTACTAGTTTAGTAGTATTATAACATATACCAAGTTCAATATAATAATCTCTTAACGTATTTATTTTAAATGTTTTTAAAACTCTTTTTACAAACCTTATTTTTAGAAAAATCATTTAAACTTTTGCATTCTTATTTCAATAAGTATCGCTTATGCATCTCTCGTCGTACAAAGAAACACACGAGTACAGAAATGGGAGGTGTCAAGGAGTTGAATTAGAAATTTGAAAAAGAGAAGGTAAACATAGATAATATGTGGGTGTTAGATGGATGTGAGTTTGTACACTCCTACACTTTTTAAAAACTTTATAGAACTTCATTTTCACTCTCTTGAGTTTCTAACGTTTCAAGTTAACCACTGTATTCTCATTTTTTAACTACAAAACACTATTTTTCACGTGCTTTAATGTATTTGTCTCCATAAATTAATGTTTTGACATAATTTTTCGGAAAACGGACCGGGACAAATATAATACGTTTTCATGTTTATTTTTATGTAAGTTTTCAGTTGGTCTACGTATTGACGTAAATTTTGTTCGAAAACGAGTCCGATCAAAGATAATATGTTTTCATTCATTGGTATAAATTCAAGTTACCATACAAAACATATTGAATAGTGAATCTACGAGGGGGAGTATTTTTGCTAAATAATATATGGATAAGTTAACCATGTATTCTCATTTTTTAACTACAAAACACTATTTTTCACGTGCTTTAATGTATTTGTCTCCATAAATTAATGTTTTGACATAATTTTTCGGAAAACGGGCCGGGTCAAATATAATACGTTTTCATGTTTATTTTTATGTAAGTTTTCAGTTGGTCTACGTATTGACGTAAATTTTGTTCGAAAACGAGTCCGGTTAAAGATAATATGTTTTCATTCATTGGTATAAATTCAAGTTACCATACAAAACACTATTTTTCACGTGCTTTAATGTATTTGTCTCCATAAATTAATGTTTTGACATAATTTTTCGGAAAACGGGCCGGGTCAAATATAATACGTTTTCATGTTTATTTTTATATAAGTTTTCAGTTGGTCTACGTATTGATGTAATTTTGTTTGAAAACGAGTCCGGTCAAAGATAATATGTTTTCATTCATTGGTATAAATTCAAGTTACCATACAAAACATATTGAATAGTGAATCTACGAGGGGGAGTATTTTTGCTAAATAATATATGGATAATTCTCATACTAAACTGATTTTTTATAAACCTTAAATTATATTATAAAACTATAACTTCGTATAGAAGGTGTGTGTATAAGTTTTATAAATAATTTACAACACTTATCACTAAATTGATTTATCTTAAAACCCTAAGAATGTGTAAAGCTAGTTGTTGACTTGGTAACTGAAGTTCAGTTTATTTGCTTTACTTGTATATTTCGATTCACGGTTGGATCGTCTATAGACGACCGTAGATCTTTTGTTGCTTAATTATTTTAAATTATTTTCTTTTAAATTCTTCAACTTTGATCTTTGTTGAGTTGACTAGTCTAAGACATATTTTTGTCCCATTTCTTGATTTGAGTTATTTTGCTTGTTTGAAATTGTGGATCTACTTGATGATTATCTATGTATGTAGGATACGAGCATAAAAACAATGTATCTCATTTTTATATTATGAATTAAGTAATGCAAAATTTATCATTGGTACATCTTCAATATTGAAACCGTAACAAGATTAAAATTCAAGCCTAGACACTAAAAGTCAAATTTTATATCTTTTGAATACCTTATCTATCCTACTATGTAATAATACTACTATCTAATAAAAGAAACCATTTAAAAAACACTTGTTATTGTATTATGCCATGTGTTAATTTTAGTTTAATCTTTTCTATTTAATTATGAAAAACCCTCCTACTAGATAGTATTTAATTTAATATTTTATAAATAATTATTATATAGTTTAACCTCTTCTAATTAACAATAGATAACTCTCCTACTAAATTATTATTTTATTTAATCTCTTCTACTTAACTATGCCTAATTAATATTTAGTTTAAATTTAATGTATACTTCTCATTTATAATTTTATTTATTTGATTTTCAATATCATAATATAACAGACACCTACTTTTTATTTATAATATACAAATTTACTCTTTTTCTTTTCGATGATGTAATTATCTCTTATAAATTTTAAACTTATACCATAGTATATATAATGCTAGACATAAAATCAACAAACATTTTGGATGACATCAATAACTTAAGACATAATATAATTATATGTATAATATGCACTTTTTAATAAAATAATACCAAACAAAATTACAAATATAAAATCATTGGTTTTTCTAATAATAACAAAGCCTTAATTTTTTAAATTAGATTTATTACGGGGTTCATAAACATAGTATTTGCTTCTTGAATAACATGTTTGACTACTGTATCTTTTTTTCAACAATCATCTCCGCAATCACCATTCTATTGGTTTTCTTTAGTATAATTTTCTTATTATTTGGTATATAAAATCATATTTATTCAAGCTGTGTAATACACGGGGGTTTTAAAGATATAATTTTTTTATTATTTGGTAAATAATATTACATTTATTCAACCCGTGTAATACACGGTTTTAAAGATAAAACTTTTTTTATTATTTGATATATAAAATTACATTTATTCAACTCGTATAATATGGTTCCTATAAATATAACTTTTTATTATTTAATATATAAAATTACATTTATTAAACCCGTGCAATAAAGGAGGTTTTTAAAGATATATTGTTTTATTAATTAGTGTATAAAATTCATTTATTCAACTCGTGTAATACACAGGATTATAAGCTAGTTATTTTATATAACTATTTGAAATATATTTGTTCTTGTAAACGGTTGGTAATTACTCTAGTAAAAAACTTCCCTGTTGAAAGTCAAACTTATATGATAACTCTTTGAGGTCAAACCTAGTACCTTTCCATCTATGCAAGCAATTGAAAGATCTTTGTTCTAATTATAGAACTTTATAAAAGGACATAACTAAGCTCAATAGGCAATTTGTATCCTGATAAAGAAAATAAAGACTTTCTGTGGAACAAAACTTTATAAATGTTAAAAGAGGGGGTGGGTGGGTGGTTTTTGATATATTTTGGGCATAGGATAAAGAGCAAAGAAGAGCAAAGTCACATGATTTGGAAGTGTGGTGGCTTAAAATACAAGATGGATGAATAATGAATTTAGATAAATAAATCAAACCCCAGGTGGAGGTGAGTACTTTAAATCAAAGTTACACAAAAGTAAAGAAATTAATCTAATTTGTAAATTATTAAAAAAAATTAATTATAAGAATAACATACAAAAAACTCTAGAATGAAATATAATATTTATAAAAACAATTCACATGTAAAACAACAAAGTTACATGTACTAACAATTTTAGTCACTCCACTTGTGGCCTAATAGTAGGAAGCTTGGGTTTTTTTAATGAGAACTCAAGTTTAATTCTCACTTATGTCATATTGTGGTGAATATTGACAATAAAGGATTTGGATTATGGCTTGTGTGAGGTTGTCAGTTCGATTCCCGAGTCCAGCTGGGTTTTCGTCCCACCGTGTGTTACGCCAAAGAGTTCACTTTTGTGGTGGCACAACGACTATCAAGTGGCAGCCGGCGATATATTTCCCAGGGAAATGCCCAAAAAAGCCAAACTTTAAAGCCAGCGTGGGACTTGTTAAGACAACATAGTATGGCCAGAGTAAACATACGGAGCTCTCCGATTTAAAGAGTGTGGTAACCTGATATATGAAGTTAATCGTAAAAAAAAAACAATTTCAACCTATGAATAGTAACCCATTAATTTATTTTCTGTCACATTTTCTACAACATATATACATTTGATGTAGTGATGAATAACAAAAGTTAAATTGGCTTGGCTGATTAGTGTCCTTGTTAGTATTATATTTTTCAAACAACTTTTAGAAATGCAATTGTTCTTATAAGACGGTGGAATATAAAATTTGTAGTGCCTTTTGAAGAATTATAAATATTTCGAAGAAAACAAAGGTTGGTTTAAAAATGAAGGGTGCAGAGTGCACTTTCAAAATCCAGAGTTGAGTTGTGAGTCATGAGTGAGAGATCTCCCCTCGTGCGGCTCAAACGCTGACCAGTCTGTTTGTTCTCACTTCTTTATCTGAACATCATTTTTTTTATTTATAAATGATTAAAAGGTCACATAATTTGAGCGAGTCGTCATATTTGATATATTAGTGTTTGAAAGGAAGATATGATAAAAGAGAAGGTAAAAAAGTAAAACCTAGCATCGAAACATAAGAGTAAACTCGTGGTTTAGGGACATAATTACCGTGGTCTTTCCTTTTTAATTCTTGCATTCCGAGTCTTATAGTTTGTTATTTTTACCTTATGAATCCCTTCATCTGACCCTGTCAACATATTCCGTTACTAAATTAATGAGATGGAGGACATTTTCATCTTTTCAACCATAAAAAACTCTAAACCCCTCATTTTTTCTCACATACATCTAGGGATGTAAACGAATCAAACGTTTAACAAACAGTTCGTGAACCATTCAGCGTAAAGTTCGTTTATTTAATAAATGAACAAACACAAACAACAAATTTTGTTCGTTGTTTACCAAAGGAACATGAATAAATCTCGCGCTCGTTTATTTTTATTCGTGGACATTCGATAACGTGTTCGTTTAGGTTTGATACTTCATTAGAGTTTTAACTTCTATTTTTAACTCAAGTACTTCAAAATTCCTGGTACTAGATTTTTTAAAACAAAATTAATGTATTACATATTAATATTACTTCACTTATTTTAATTAGCTATTATTTTAGGTGGATTAAAGACTTTAAGTTTATTTTGGATCGATTAAAAGGGGACTTCAAGTTTAATATTATACTTTTGTAACTTTTTGGACATTATTTTATGGTGATTATTATGAGATCAAGTATGTTTGGATTTTAAGTTAGTGTATTTTGGGCGGACCAATCTTATATTTGTGATGAAAGTTGTCGATTTTATTCGAAATTTAATATATGTTCGTTTGTGTTTGATTCTATTTATGAACGTTGGTTTGTGTTTATGAACGTTCATTTGTGTTCGTTTGTGTTCATGAACAGTCATTTGTGTTTGTTTGCCTTCGCTTTTGTTTAATTCTTAAAATTAACAAACGAACACGAACACGTTTATTTCCTTAATGAATGAACATGGACAAAAAGTCTTGTTCTGTAAGCGTTTATGAATAGTTTGTGAACACATTATTTCCTTAACAGACAAATACAAACAAGACCTTGTACGTGTTTGTTCTGTTCGTTTGCAGTCATACGCCCACTTAAGTCCTTATATCCTTTTCAACCAACCATCCCTCCCTCCCATCCGACGGAAACACCATCAGTCCAATTGTCACACCCCAAAACCGTCACAGCGGAAATACAAACGCTGCATGACGGAGGTTGGTACCCATAAGTATCTTAGTGGACAATGCATTAATTATTTTGGATGTTTAACTTAATTAAAACATAACGTTCAAGTTTATAACATAAAACACAACCACAACATAGTTGTTTGATCCTTTATGGATCTTCATACAAAACGATCCCAAATAATTTCAAACTTGTCCAAAACATTATTTGTTTAAGTTTGCATCCACTAACACAAAACATGCGAAAAATCCCAAAGTCAAACTCATGTACATGAAGAACACGTTAAGTCAAGTGTCAACACAAAAGGGTTGGTGAGTTTACGTATTTAAAACTAAAACTAAATTTCTCCACAATTTCTTTTAGGAAAAGCCTTCTCATTGAGAGTTTCTTTTCTTATTTATGAAACACATTTAGGCAAATTTAATCAAATTTCCTTTTTAAAATCCGGTGGTTAGCTCACTTGTGGTAAGCAATTTTCCCAAAACCTTTGTCTCAATTTATCTTTTCAAAGGGTTATATATTAAATTTCTAGCATCAAAATTTCAGAGTCAAAGGGTTGCAAAGCCTATGAGCTATATATTATTAATAAAGGTAAAATCAACGCTAAATAATCACAGAATATCAATTCGTCGTTTTGACTTGACACAGAGCTATCGTCACAACGGGGTGGTCAACCCAATAGATCTATCAACAATTCTACGCATACTTGTGTTAATAATTAAACGGCTAAATCACGCAAAGTGCCTCAAATTGGGTCACTTGTGGTGCCTGCTTCATGAACAATATATATATCCTACTAAATCGAAAAATTAATATTTTTTATTGTACGAATTCCCGAAGTCTCACCGAAGTCTATTCCGTTACCTAACCTGTAGAGATCAGGCAAGATCGTCACAACTTAGATTTAAATATTTTTAAATCTATACAACGGTTTTACCCAAATCGTTGTAATCCTCCCTGTTTCTGCCCAAAACCATAATTTGTCCATCCTTGTTTCTCCCTGAAACAAATATATATTCAATCCATTACCATTTTCCGCGGAAAACATTTTTATATCATCCATAACCATGTTTTACTCCAAACACAACACATTCATTTTTAAACCATATTTTCCTCGAGAGTGTATTAATTACTCGTTTAAAGGAATGTTTTATATGAAAACATATTCTATATTTTTTAAGGTGTGTTCTTCCCCAAAACATTATATAAAACTGTAAATAGAGGGGTAGTGATACTCACCTTAGGTGCGTTTCAATCAAGACACTATTTTCACACAAATTGATCGACACGTCCTAATTTCAGGCATGAACAATTTATTTGACCAATTATTCCTACAATCCCTGATTTTCCCCCAAATTTATGATTTTCACATAACTCTATGGTTTCTCAAAACATCTTTATTTTTGTTTATATTGGCGTGTTTATATATATATATATATATATATATATATATATGCGTTCATAGGGCTAGGTTCATTAGTGAACAACCCCCTTGATTGTGAACACAAGTGAACTAACCCTAGCCCTTGATTATTAATACACAAGTGTATACACATGTGTAAATCAATGGCCATGATTTGATGATGAAAATACACTAGCGTATTTTATGATTTGATGATGTAAATTAATGGTCAGGATTTGCTCACTCAGTTCACAAATACACTAGTGTTCACTCTAGAACCCCACCTTGCATTCATATATATATATATATATATATATATATATATATATATATAATATAGATATTTTAAGATTTTTTGAACTTGAACGATTTTATTGGTGACCCTTGTTATGTTATATCCGCTATCATACACGTTTGTGTACAATACATCTACAATTTGCGCTTTGTAACATATTTACACAAACACTTAGCACATAGCATATCATCAACATCATATTGTACATACTTGTTAACTTATTTGTTTTATTATTGTAAAAGCTTCAATAAATGCAATAACTTCATGAGTTAACCTTTTCCTAATTCTCATGCTCGATAAATAAGTTACATTTTAACATGTCTTTTTTAACGAAATCATCATTAAATCATACAAGTTCACATGCATAGTCTTATATCCTACTATCATTGTAACACATATCATATACACATATCACATACCAATATCCATATAACACATCTGATCATGCTGGATCACACTTAAACAATCTATTTTCGCGTGCATCAAAATATGCGTATTTTTAACGTTTCTTTCACGTTTTTAGGCGTCAAAAGTCACATATGACTAGCCAAACACCATGGATACTAAATATAAGTTTAAATATCCATATTTGTCATAAAAAATATCTTTTTACTACCTAATCTAAATCAGTTTCACAAAAACCACTTTAAAACCCGATTTTTTACTGTTTTTAACACATAGTCTTGTACCGAACTTTACTATAACCGTCCCAAATCATCAAAACTTCATATTTTACCATAACATATTTTATTTACTGTATAAGATGATTCTAATAATCATATTAGTGTAGATTTCATGTAAACCACATAAATCATACAATTTTCATCCATTTTACCAGTTCTTTGTACCATTAAAACACATCATATTTCATTATTTTAACATGCATGCAACTTGATTTAACTAATCTTTCATGCATCATATCATATCTTCATCAAATCACCTTCATATGATCGTCTAATCATCACTAACACTTATGTACAAGTATTCAATGCATGACCATCAATCCTTCGTCGTCTAGCAACTTAAATGTTCATTAACATACATTTATCACACCTTCAAATAATCCAAAACAACAACTTCCCTCAAATCATTTATTCAATCATTCTCACATCATTGCATGTAAGATTTATGAACTGGTAAACAAAACCCATGTATATACATATACACGACACATGCACATCCATCCAAATATCCACTTTTCATCTTTTCAACTTTAACCATATTCATCTTCATGTAGATCAACTTTTATCACACATGCAACAACTTTTCAAGTATCCTTTTAATCAAAACTTAATTTTTAAACAAAACATAATTTCTAACACATATACATGCATACCTACAACCCTATACACATATATACACTTCCATTTTAGTTTTGATTAAAACCATTTTATTGTTTAGTTTCCAAGAGTTGTGAAGAGTCCAAGTGTTTGAGAAACAATCCATCATCATCATCATCATCAAGAAACAAGAACAAAAATTTGAAAATGGGTTTAAACCTTTCAAGAACAGAAGTGGATTTTGATGAGAATAAGCTTGTTGATCTTGGAAATCACCTTGAATTCACCTTTGGATCTTTGAATGAGCTTGGAACTAACTTGGAAAGGCCTTGAATCTTCAAGTTTTGAATGAAAAACAACAATGGAAGTGGTGGGGAGGGGTGTTCAGCTAAGCGCAAGAGAGGAGGGAAAGATAAAGAGTTATTGGTGGTGGAAAGTGTTATGTGTGGTGTGTTGGAGATTTGAAATAATTGCATATGGATCCTAGCTTCAACCCTTGGCAAGAGAAGTGTGTGGGTACCCATGGGGCCGCCACCTACAAATATACACACATACATATTATATATTCTCATATATATAGGATAAATACTTGTATAAACAGGTATTTAACTGATAACCGGGTATTTTATTTTGGTTTTATTCGCATTTTAAGGTGCTTAATATTATTTTTATCATTCTATAAAAATTAACTCCCATAATATTTCTGAACAATATATTATTTGCCTTGATTGACAAGGTCGTTTAAATTTTGTATGATATGCGTGGTATTGCGCAGTACGCATTTAAAAACACAGAATAGTGTTTTATTAAATTTTTCCACACAGATACGATTAAAAATATCATTTTAATCATAGTAGAATATTTTTAGGATTTTGACATTAATTGGGCTTTCACCCACGTTCGTTTCGCATTTTGTTCGTTAAGTGATACGCTTATATCTTGTTTTTACCAAGATAACTTTATATGACTTGCAAGAACACTAAAGATCACTAATTAACACCAAATCAAATCAAATAATTCCTTTATTCATAGGTAATATGTGTTACACTATACGGTACGGACTCTAAATAGCCGGGTGTCACAATCTCCCTCTGTTAAGGAAATTTCATCCCCGAAACTCTTACACTACAGGTCACGGTTTTGCACTAGGTGGAAAGCTATGTGACTATTTTCGTTGCATTTGTTCTTGTCGAAGAAAGCAACGGTAAAACTACTATTAGTGAAAGTAGCCTCTCATTTAAAATCATTTAAACGATTAGTCACTCAAGCATTTAAATGAAACCGCTAAAATCGGAAGACAAAATAATAAAATCATTTAAACGATTAGTCACTCAAGCATTTAATTGCATTTGTTCCTGCGTGTCGAGGGGGTTCACATGTCTCCCTCGCATGGCACGGGGATGTGCTGTTTGACCAGAATATTGACCGGGCTCCCCCACGCATCGCCGAGGAACCATGTGTGTCTGCCGAACCCTTGACCAAATTTCACCATTTTTGTCAAAAACATGTAAAGATTAGTCCCAACCTACTTTTATCACTTAAAACTTGTTTCTTAACCTTTATAGACAATGACTTACTACCCGGATTCATAAATCTTGAGTTTTAACTTTTATTATCCGGTTTAGGTTTATTACCTGTTTAACCCGTTATGAGACTTGAGCGTTTTAACTCAAGTCTTCTACATTCTTGTCAAAAATTTTCATTTTTTTCGTAACCACAACCAATGTCGTGGTTAGTTTTTCGAGGAAATAACTATGGCGTCAAAATGCCATCTTTTCATTCGAGGTCTTATATGTTTGACCCGTTATAAGATTTGAGTTATTTAGCTCGATTCTAACCACACCTAGGGGTGTTCATGGTCCGGTTTGGTCGGTTTTTTGGTCAAATCATGAACCAACCCGTTAGTCACGATTTTTTTCTAATTGAAAACCGAAACCGAACCGTTGATTTCTTAAACCTAACCAAACCAAACCGTTTGGTTTCGGTTCGGTTTCACGGTTTGGGCTATTTGCGCCTTATTTGCTAAAAATGAAAAAATAAAATAAAAGAATGAAAAATATGGGGGGATATGACTGTATTAATTAATGAATTTGAAAGTGGCTGATAAGAAAAATATGGATTTTTGATGTTCAAATATTGGCCGATATTAATTAGTGAAATTGAAAGTGGCCCATTTTATACTTACAATATTTGTTTACTTAGATTAAATTTAGATGTAAATTTAATTTATGTCTCTCTCTATATATATATATAATATATGAAATATTAAAAATAAAAAAAATATTCTTACGGTCTGGTCCAGTTTATTACGATTGGTTTTTTGGTTTTTTGTTATAAACCGTAAATCAAATCATTTGCTGCGATTTACAAATATTGAAACCAACCAACCGAAAGATAACTAAAAACCCGACTGTGAAACCAAACCGATGACCGATTTAGGCGGTTTTATGATTTGAAACCAAACCATGAACACCACCTTTCATAAGTTCTTTTATCATTTTCCAACCATGATCATTAATCATGGTTGGTATCTTGGATAACACCTTGGCTTCTACGACCCTGTAGGTCATTTATCCTTTGGTTTACTTGTCCGTATTCTAGTTATGGTCTTATAGACCATAAACGACCCTTTAACCTTGTGACTCTCATGATTCACAAGCCGCAAATTCCACCTCTAGTCATTTTCTCCATGATCCTTGACCATGTTCATTTGCGTTAGGCATCATCTCCGCTTCTATGATCCCACAAGTCATTTACGCTTTGTTTTTACGTATATTCGGCACTGTTCATTTGGATATCCATCCTTTTTTACTTATTTTATAAATCTCTAAATTCAATTCTTTTAACGATATATTTAATCAACATTAATACATTAATTTATAAAATCAACGTAACATCAATGCTATGTACTTTAAAGCTTTCCCTTCAAAAGAGTATCCTTCTCGACTTGGCCTCTCAAAGCCTCGCTTGAGCTGCCTAAAGATTTAACCCAAGTGGGTGTTAGTGTCACACCCTGACCCGCAGCGGAAATGGTAGTCGAGGCATGATTGTGTTTTCATGAAGCTCATGAAATTACTAATTAGTAAATTCTAAAAAGATTTTTAACAGCCGTTAGGATCTTGTTTTTAGTTATTCTTATATTCTTGCTAGCTTTAATCAGAAATTAGTAAATTCTAAAAAGATTTTTAACAGCCGAACCGGTGTGAAGAGTTGGACTCGAACCTGCCGCCCTGACTTGGTTTGCACCCCCCCAACCAGTTGGGCTGGGTGTTTAACCCGTTATATTTAGAATTATTATTAAGTTTAACAACTTATTGAAAACTAACATGGTTTGGTTTTAAAAAAGGTTTTTACTTCAGGGATAACGGTATTGCAGGATTCGAACTCGGGACGCGTATTTTTAATGTGCACACAGTCCACCACTGGACTGTGTGTCTAACCCGGTTAGACTACTGATTTTAATTATATACATAAACAACTCGATATTCATCTTCTTCATCAACTCAGAACTGAAAACTCAACTATTATCGATTTTAACTGTTTTGGGTTAACTTAATGCAATCTGAATGAATTAAACAAGAATTATGGAAAAGTTTAGAGATTTTATACCAGTTGGAAACAGAACCCGGTTTTCCGGTGACCAAACTCCGGCGGGTTGCAGACAAAACTTCCGACGAACAGAGAGATTTCTTAACAGAGTATAAGATGTATTTTAGTGAGTGAGTTGAGCGAGTGGTGAAGTGAAAACGAGGGGTATTTATAGAGCGGCCAAACACTCACTGATTTCGGTTTCAAGATGTGAGATTTAAGGATCAATGATTAAGCTTCGGTTATGAATCATTGGTTCAACGTTTTTATTCCGGTATACACGTTTTAAAGAGGGAAACAGTTACAAGATTTTTGGGTGTGATGATTTGAACATCATCTGGCAGTTACAGATCTGCCAGATTTGCAGGTCTTGCAGAATTTCAATATAAGGCTTAAATATTTTCAGCTATAGCACATATGTGCGTGTAGCGTAGTGGTGAAGTCCGTGTGTGTATTAGGTAGGGACCCGGGTTCGACTCCCGGCTCCCCCCCTTTTTGTTTGTTTAACATTTTAAAATCTTAAATATTGTTATATATATATTTTTTCCTTTATTTAATCAATATATTAATTATCTAATTTATTTATTAGTTATGAAAATTACATTTTATAAAATGACAAAAAAATGCGTAACGAAACTTTTACTAAATTCTAAAATTTTTAAACAGAGCAGGTTTTGAAACCCGTTTTACGACGACTGTTACAGTATCCCCTACTTTTAGGAAATTTCGTCCCGGAATTTAGGTAGAAGTTGTAATAGGGATAAATTACAGGTATTTTGCATTGAGTCTTCGAGTTCCCGAGTAAACTCAGGTTTTCGTTCTGACTCCCAACGTACTCTGACTAAAATCTGAATATCTCTTAACAGGAAAAGGGTGGTGTGATGTTTGGATTTTTGATTGAGGCGGTAACGTTCCTAGTAATGGTTGAATACCCTGCTACAGGAATCGCTTTTTGATGCCTAAGATAAGAAACATTGATACACAGAGTTGTTTGACCGGATATGATCACATGCATAAGAGTTTTGAGAGAATTGATACGTTTGAAAAGATAAGGTTATATCATAAAACAAAAACTTCAACCATGACGATATTAAAACCTACACGGAACTTCTCATAACCGCCTGAAAATACTCTTGATCCTTTGACAAGAATACTTATATATAGGAAGTACCAGCGACGTATCCACTATATTCTTGTCAAATTTTCATTGGCGTGGTCAGTAAGTTATGATTAGTCCTATGTGACTCTAAAACATAAACAAACACAACAACCAAAGCTTGAGTTCTCAAATCTGAAAGAATATATGACTGAATGACGACGGTACCTCTCTCGTTTGCTATGATGAAGGGGTCAGTCTATGAAAATGTGAGACACAACCCCACTTCTTTAAATGACGAGATCGAGATACGTCGTGATATATGATGATATGAAAGTTAAATCAACGAGTAAAGATACAAAACAAAACTGTAATATCAATTCGCATTAGAATTCTTGGATACATAAATTCCCAATTTATAACTGGGATACGTAAAGATTGAGATAACATAAAGAAAACATTAAAACTAGACGGTTGGAGTTGAGTCTTGATTCTTGGTGAGGGAAGGCTAGTTGGGTTGTTCGTTTGGGCCGTTATTATCTTCAACAGGATTGGCGTTGATGTTGTAAGCTCTTCCTCTTGCTGGTGGTAGTGTTGGGTTTGCTTGATTTGCTTGGTTAACTGGGTTTGCTTGAGCTTGGGCGTTTATGATGTTAACCAATCGAGGGCACGTGTTTCTAAAATGGGTAGGGTCGCCACAATTAAAACAAGCTCGAACATATGGAACTATGGGGTATTGAGGTTGTTGATATGATTGGATCATGTTTTGGGTAGGGGGTGAAGCTTGGTTTTGAGGGGTACGACAAGTTTTACTCAAATGACCATAACGCCCACAGTTAGCACACAGTCGACAAGGTATGGTAGATGGATGGTGATAAAAAAAGGTGTTGCATTGAGGGTGAGGTCCAATGTAAGATTTCTTGTTTTGGTAAGTAGTGTTGGGTGCTACTTGAGTGATTGGGATAGCTTGGAGGGGTACGACTTGTGAAGCTGGTTGATTGCGTTGGGTGACAGTGAAAGTTTGCCCATCTCGTTTTCTCTTAGAAGTGGGTTGAGAAGAGGATTCGGTTTGGGTGGATTTTGAGGTTTTGGTTGATGCTTTATCCTTCTTCTTCTCCTCCTTGAAGTCTTTATTCCGTATGCGGTTTTCAGTGAGCTCTGTAGCTAACTCCATTGCTGCTTCCAAAGTTGCAGGTGTGGTACTGATTACAGGGTCTTGAATTTTTGAAGGGAGACCTCAAATGTAGTGCTCGATCAAACGGTAGAGGGGAGTGAACAAGTTGGGGACCATCTGATTCAACTCAAGAAGTCTCTTGTTGTATGTGGTGTGGTCGCCCTCCTTTTGTTTCAAAGAATAGAACTCATCTTCTAATTTCTTGATTTCGCTTCTTGGACAGAAACGTCTTGTCATGATTTCCCTCAACTCTTCCCAAGTCAAAGTCATAGCATCCTCCGCACCTCTCTTGGCCTTCTCTGTATTCCACCATGTAAGTGCTACTCCGAACAAACGACCGGTAGTATATCGCACCTTGCGATCATCGGGGCAGTCGCAATTGAGAAAAGTGTTTTCCATCTCCTCACACCAATGGAGGAGAGCGGCGACACCTTCAGTCCCTTCGTATTTTGGAGGATCGCAGGATTTAAAATGCTTGAAGGTGCATTTAGTGGTATTTGGGGGAGGGTTGACAACGTTTTGATCTTCTTGGTTGATTGGGGTGACTGGATTAGCGGTAAGGGCTTGTTGAACTTGAACTACGATGTTGGGTATTACGGCGGCCATTTGTTGAGCGATTTGGGCAGCCATGCGCTCGCGGGATTTTCTTGATCTCATACTTCTACGAGAGAGACTAGAAGACATCTACAGGGAATACGTATTGAGAGTATGAGTTTGATGTTTTAGGTGTCATGTGTCGTATTTAGAAATGAACATTTACAAAACAAATGAAGAAAATAAATTTGCTACATCCATAGGATGTCTTGGGCTTTGCTCATGTTTGGGCTCCCATATGTCCTCTTACTTGGCCTTGGTAGTCATGTGGGCCCCCATGACTACTGGGCTCTGGTAGGGTTCATATTGGTGTTGGCCTGTTAACACTTGCGCCACCCGAATGAAACTCGTAAAACATGACAGCAAAGTATAAGGTCAGAGGGTGTCCTGGTATGGACACAATGACAACTCAAAGTAGGGTTAGTTCGAACGATGTTTGGTGTGACATGCTTTGGCCTAATAGGTCCTTCGTACTCTCATCGTTAGTCCCCAGGTAGGCAAACTGGTCCGTTATATCGGATATATACGAATGCCAACCTAGACAGGACGTTTCGACTACCGGTACTTGTACCCTTCCAGTTACTACATGCCCGTCGTAGAACTCACTTTGATGAGACTGAAAAATGAAAAATGCCACAAAATCTTGAATAAAGGAAATATGAGGATGATTTGAATATGTGATCATTGAAATATGCGTGATAAATGTATATGTAAGCATGTTATGTTTGACAACAAGTATAACTCATTAAGTATCACACAAAATGATAGTGGAAGTGTTTGCATGCATTTATGTGTGTAATAAATACGAAACAAATAAACATCATGAGTTTGCATGTAACCACATAAACAATTAAAATCTAATCAACTATAGTATAGGCTCTAAGGGTCTAATAATCTATCCTTTATCCCTATAGTCAAAAGCTCTGATACCAATCTGTCACACCCTGACCTGCAGCGGAAATGGTAGTCGGGGCATGATTGGGTTTTCATCAAGCTCATGACATTTACTATAAAGTTTCATATTTATTATTTCTTTTTAAAGAAGAAGTTACAATAAACATACAAGCACAACATGTTCAAATACATTTTTCATGACTTCTTATTTTTTTCTAAGGTAATTTCCTATGTGTTCCTTGCTTCAACCTGTCCACCTGTGTCATGTGTAAAAATAGGGTTTTGGGTCAACAAAAGTTGGCGAGTGAATCTTATGAAAACATTTGTACGAATTTATTATATTGGTTATAAAAATGTGCATAACCACATATGAGTAAACGTAAATGTAAATTTAATCACAAGACACATAACATCAAATAATGCACACGCACACACCAAATGATGAACAATGAGATCAAGGCTCAATCAAACGGAGCCGATCTAATGAGGCACGCTATGTTCAACTCGTCTCCAACGAGGAAATGATGAGCTAATGAATGATTTGACGCAACTTGACAAAATGTAAACACACATCACAACAAACAATATTTACATCACAAGTTTAGATCATATAATGGTAATAGCACAAGTTTGAATAAATGAAATAATTAAAGCGACACATGATACACCCCAAAACATGAATAAAAAGGGGAATCTGTAAGAATTCACTCACAGTGGGTGCGTTCCTTGATAATGATGAATGCGCACGAATATGATTCAACCGACGAGGGAAAACTAACCTAAATAATAACGTAATAATTCGATAAATAAATAATTTCATTTGAAATTAATATTTTTAATTAGTGCTCTTAATGAGATTTTTAGATTTATTTTTGTGAATTTAATGTAAATTTTTAGGCTTTAAAACCCTATTTTGAGGTATTTTTAACAAATTTTCAAAGAAAATAAAAAGGATTTTTAATTAAAAATTACCCTTTTTTCCTAGGGTTGACTGGTCAACGGCCGGTTCAACCGGTTTAATTATTGGTAGCGTGCGAGGTTCGAACTCGTGACCTCCCGTATACGTGCACGCAGCTCTACCAACTGAGCTACGTGTCTAACCCGAAATAAATCCAATTTTAATTACTCTTATATACTTATTGGAATATATCAGAAATTATTAAATTTAAAAAAGTTTAAAACCCTTTGAACCGGCGACTATCCCACACCTCGAACCCGCGACCTATACGTTGCTTTGCACCCAGCCCAACCAACTGGGCTGGGTGTATAACCCGTTAGGATCTTGTTTTTAGTTATTCTTATATTCTTGCTAGCTTTAATCAGAAATTGGTAAATTCTAAAAAGATTTTTAAAAGCCGAACCGGTGTGAAGAGTTGGACTCGAACCTGCGGCCCTGACTTGGTTTGCACCCGGCCCAACCAGTTGGGCTGGGTGTTTAACCCGTTATATTTAGAATTATTATTAAGTTTAACAACTTATTGAAAACCAACATGGTTTGATTTTAAAAAAGGTTTTCACTTCAGGGAGAACGGTATTGTAGGGTTCGAACTCGGGACGCGTATGTTTAATGTGCACACAGTCCACCACTGGACTGTGTGTCTAACCCGGTTAAACTACTGATTTTAATTATATACATAAACAACTCGATATTCATCTTCTTCATCAACTCAGAACTGAAAACTCAACTATTATCGATTTTAACTGTTTTGGGTTAACTTAATGCAATCTGAATGAATTAAACAAGAATTATGGAAAAGTTTAGAGATTTTATACCAGTTGGAAACAGAACCCGGTTTTCCGATGACCAAACTCCGGCTGGTTGCAGACAAAACTTCCGACGAACAGAGAGATTTCTTAACAGAGTATAAGATGTATTTTAGTGAGTGAGTTGAGCAAGTGGTGAAGTGAAAACGAGGGGTATTTATAGAGCGGCCAAACACTCACTGATTTCGGTTTCAAGATGTGAGATTTAAGGATCAATGATTAAGCTTCGGTTATGAATCATTGGTTCAACGTTTTTATTCCGGTATACACGTTTTAAAGAGGGAAACAGTTACGAGATTTTTGGGTGTGATGATTTGAACATCATCTGGCAGTTACAGATCTGCCAGATTTGCAGGTCTTGCAGAATTTCAATATAAGGCTTAAATATTTTCAGCTATAGCACATATGTGCGTGTAGCGTAGTGGTGAAGTCCGTGTGTGTATTAGGTAGGGACCGGGTTCGACTCCCGGCTCCCCCCCCCCCTTTTTGTTTGTTTAACATTTTAAAATCTTAAATATTGTTAATTTATATATATATTTTTTTCTTTTATTTAATCAATATATTAATTTTCTAATTTATTTAATAGTTATGAAAATTACATTTTATAAAATGACAAAAAAATGCGTAACGAAACTTTTAGTAAATTCTAAAATTTTTAAACAGAGCAGGTTTTGAAAACCGTTTTACGACGACTGTTACAGTTAGTATAATCATATCATTCATAATGAAGAGTTCCTTAGAACCCCTTCATGTCATTTTACCAAATTTAAATGCTGGCAACAAATTAAATCTTCACTTAATTTTTTTATCAAACACCTAGTGGGCATTACATTCATGCTATTGCATTAGTTATATTTAACAATTCTTTTTACCATATAATCTCAACTCAACAAGTTTCCAATTTCATTAAAATTACAGTAACATGTAAATTTCAATTATCAAGATCATCACATTGTTTATTGCATATCAATTTGGGGTTTTTTACTCTTAGGTTAAACCCACTTCACATTATATTAATTAGAACAATCACCTAAACATGTCATAAATCAAAAGCTTCACATATTCAACAATTCTAGTCGTCACAAGCATTTCTACTATCATCAAAACATAACTTCATGGTGATTAGGTCACTAAACATTTTCATTCTATGAAACCCTCCTAACTAGAGAATTCCACAATTTATGAAATAATGACATACCTTATGTTTTGGTGATTCTGAGTGATTCAATCCTTTAAACATGCAACAAAAACCTCCTTTGATTGACCCTTGATTTTCATATTTTGTGATTTAAGGTGTCATGGGGTTCTTACTCTCTCCCTCTCAAATTCATCACACACATACACTCACACTCACTCTCACTCTTGTGTATGTTTTGTGTTTTCCCTTTATATATCTCATCTTATGTCCATAACCCTTTTTAAACCCTATGGTTTGGTTTTATTTTAATTAGCTCTTCATTCTATCCTTTCTCAACAACTACATGAAATCAACTAGTTTAAATATTATTAGTTACCACACTTATGTTTTTTATATATCTATACATATTTTTATTTATATCAAGTATTTTTCGGGTGTTACAATAATATACTTAGTTGCCTTGAAACATATATATAGTAATAAAATCTTGAACTTGAAAATTCTACCAAAATATAAAGACATCAAAATGTTTATAATATAGTGGTATCAATGTGTATACATAACGGTTTCTTTAAGTGGTTGAGGGTTCTCGTGTTATAGTAAACAAAAATATGGATTTAAGAGTATGATTAGGCTATGCGTGTGTTATATTAGTGGTATCACTCAGCAGGGATGTGAGGTGGCATCGGGAACGCCACGCCGCATCACTAGTACACAAAGAGAGATATAATATGGCAGTTTTTCAATCAAATATGACGGTATATTAATCGTCTTAAAAGACAGCGGTATTTTTGGTCATTAGCGTCATATTTGGTATTAAAACCTTTTTAAGACATTTCAATAGACCGTCATATTTGATATGTTTTAAGGTTCCATATTAAAGCCTAATATGACGTTTGTGTGTGTTAACCGTCATATTTAATATATATAAAGCGTCATATTAAAGCCTAATAAGACGGTTTGTGGTATGTTAATAAGACGGTTTCTAGTGTATTGACCGTCATATTTATAAAGCATCATATTAAAGCCTAATAAGACGGTTTGTGGTGGGACTAAGCCGGTTAGTTGGGTGGTGCATCCATATATTTCACCCAGACCCATATGTAGTTCATCTTGATTCATAAGATTTACAAGCACATATATGAAAAGGATATACCAAACAATGAACCATTTTATAAATAGCTAAAGAATCCATCTTGACCCATTAGTCAAGCATTCAATTTAACAAAGAAAAAAAATCAAATCATTCAGCTTTACACACATGCAAAAAACACTTCAAAAACCTCTTTGACTTTGTGCAACTTCCTTCATCCACCACAAGCTCTGACCAGTTAACTAGAATTCCTTTGCCACTGATCAAAACACATAAAATGTTTATCAGCTACCATTTAGGATTAAAATAAAGCACGATTCCAAATTCTGAAAAATTTTAATGCATAAGTTATGCCAACTATAGTCAACATTTGGGGTCAAATAGACGAATCAAAAGACTATGTTCTGAGGCTCACTCAAGTTTCCTAAACATTTATAAAAATGTATAAAATTGAAAAAGATACTATGAATAGATTCGCATACTAATACACTTACCTTCATTGATCCTCCTCATCCTCAGCATCACCAAAAGATGATATAAACACCTTTAATGTACGCTCTACAAATTCATCAATTTCACCTTGACGAACCATTGTAGTTTTATTTACCAACTAAAACATAAAGATAAATAAAAGTTAGGTTATGGTTTAATACACATTGTTGTTAAACGTTTATAAATAGGAATGTACAAAATATACTTACCATATGTTCTCTGTTACAAATCACAAAATCATACATAGCCAACATAACACAATAACCACACTCCCATCCATTAGGTTGTAGACGACACTAAATAGTTAATTGAACTTACAATTAGTTAAATAAAATACAAAAATAAACGAACTACAAAAAAAGAATCAGAACTTACTTTAATCTTAGTCCACGTCATATTTTTTCCTATTTCCTGTTTGAATAATGTTGTAATCTCGTAACATGAATAATCATTATCATTTTTACCTTTACATGAATCAAATATGTACCCCTTCCAAGTTTTATATACCGGATGATGTTGAAATATATGACGGTTCGATATAATAATATAGGCTAATATGACGTTTAATATACTAGGCCTAATATGACGGTTTAATGGAGATTTCATAAATGAAATTAGTTTTAAAATCTCAAAATGGCGGTTTCATTTATGTAAATAAGACGGTACAACATTTCCAATGAAATAGGTTTAATTCCAAATCTCAAATATTACGCTTTCTATAAAATCGTCTTAAAAACCTTTTCTAAACCGTCTTATTTGCTCTTTTTTGTACTAGTGCCATCCTACAAAAGTCTGACAAGAGTGGTACCCTACCACCACTGATCATTTGTGCAAAGAAGGATTTGAGGATGATTCGGGGATGGAAGGTGATATGGAGGTCTAGGGTGGCGGGGAACACCACGTCGCTACTGCGGTATGATGCGTGGAGGGGGAAACTCTGCGAGTTTAAAGATGAGCCTTAGAGGACCATGTGAGTTCGATGTTATAAAAAATGCATTTACATATTTGTTAGCTACGCGGAACCGTCATATAGACATTGAGGTAGTAAAGGACAAGTGGCGTAGGGCTTCAAACTCCAAGATTAAATCTTGGAAAAAGTTTATAGGATTTCCTCAAAATTAGCAAGATTTAAGCAAATCTTAATTAAGCTGGTATCATTATCTTCGTCAATTATGCTAAAACCACTGATTACTCACTTCTACTCCTGCTTGTCTGTTAAAACTTTTTCAATCCCCCTTTAATAATTTAAGCACAGTTTCCATTAGTGTTTTCTGAGTAGTTGTTGAATGTTGTTGCCATGTTTGTACCCCTTCAAACCGGCTTTCCTCCTCTTTGTCTTCTAATATATACATGATTAGATGTATATCGAAATACATATGCATACATCGATACACACGTTTGTATTTATTTAATATTTAGTTAGCTCAAGGTGAAAACACTTATTTTGGCGAGAACCATGAAATAATATAAACCTTCATTTCACCATAACAATTTTTTTGGTAATCTTAGCTAGAGTTTAACAAATATAAGATGATGTGAAAATTTCTAAAAACAATTGACTGGCCGTGAAGGTTCACCAGAACTTTTATTGCAAATTATTTTGTTAACTTCCTTGAGAAAAAGAATAAAAAGCGATGAAGTTTTTATTTATAAAAATTAAAAAGTAGGGGCAAAGTTATCCTACAAAGTCTCCTAAAAATACACAATGGGTCGCAAAATATAACACAATGTCGAGCAAAATATAACACAACGTCGAGAAAAAAAGACACAACGACGCAAATATAGAAAAGACAAAATGCTAAATAAAAAGACACAATGATCTCAACAAAAATTCTAAAATCTACAAGTTAAAAGTGAAAACCTAAAATCTATTAAACGGTTACAATGCCACTTGAATTAGTTTAATCGGAGTCCATTTAGTATCCTTTTTACGACTTCCTATTTTTAGAATACTATGTATTTGATTCAATCCCTAAAAAGTAGTGGTTGAATTTATTTTGTAATGAAACACTTTTAGTAGGTTTCAAATTATATATATATTTATTACAATGGTAACACACATTTTATAATTCTGCTACTAAAATGTACATTTTTTGTATACCATATAGATTGAACCATTACTACTTAAGAACACAAAGATTTAACTGGCTACAAAGTCTCCTAAAAATACACAATGGATCGCAAAATATAACACAATGTCGAGCAAAATATAACACAACGTCAAGAAAAAAAGACACAACGACGCAAATATAGAAAAGACAAAATGCTAAATAAAAAGACACAATGATCTCAACAAAAATTCTAAAATCTACAAGTTAAAAGTGAAAACCTACAATCTATTAAACGGTTACAATGCCAGTTGAATTAGTTTAATCGGAGTCTATTTAATATCCTTTTTATGACTTCCTATTTTTAGAATAATATGTATTTGATTCAATCCCTAAAAAGTAGTGGTTGAATTTATTTTGTAATGAAACACTTTTAGTAGGTTTCAAATTATATATATATTTATTACAATGGTAACACACATTTTATAATTCTGCTACTAAAATGTAAATTTTTTGTATACCATATAGATTGAACCATTACTACTTAAGAACACAAAGATTTAACTGACATTTTAGTACCATTAGGTCAAAGTCCCTCTAATATATATGTGTAGTATGTACATGTGCGTGCAGACGCGTGTGTGGTGAGATATTTATATAAACCAATATTTTGGTTCACTACGGCCAGAGTGATTAGGGTGCCACCTAGACCTAATTACACGACATTTAGGATTGGAATAGGCAAATTAAGAAAAGCCCACCAACCAAGGAGTTTATATTTCTTTCAATGATAGAAATAAAATGGGTTAGAGGCCGAATAAGAAGAGAAAGGAGAAGTAGATATTGGTGAGCCATTATATGCAATTAAAGAATGGTGATTTAATCTATTAAGGAGACCAAATTAAGTGGAGTCTTGATTTACGACCAATTATTGAATTCCATGCTTTAATGTGTTCTCCATTAATATGACTAGCGACCTCATAGGGTGGGCGAACATGTCTCGCATAGCTTTGGTGACGAAGAAATGTAGGGAGATGATTTAGTGCATCCAGATCAATTTTGTAGATTAGCTCCTCTAAAATGAAAAGAGAAGAATATAGGTTACACACAGGGCTGCAAACAAACTGAACATATTTGTTTGTGTCTGTTTGTTAAGAAGTATATGTGTTCACGAACCGTTCATGAATACTTACCGAACGAGATTTTATGTTTGTGTTCGTTTGTTAAGGAAATGAACTTGTTCGTGTTCGTTTGTTAATTTTAGGCAACGAACGTTGATGAACACAAATGAGCACAAACTAATGTTTATGAACACAAATGTAAACAAACGAACACAAAGAAGCGTTCATGAACACAATATATAACACACTAATACTTATTAAATATTTTATTTGTTGGAATTTTGTATTTTTTAAATCAAATATGAAAACTAAAAACACCAATGAACTATCGAACACAAACGAACATATTACCAAACGTTCACGAACATAAATGAACGAACACGGCCTCTGTTCATGTTCATTTGTTTAACTAAATAAACGAAATTTCTTGTTCGTGTTCGTTTGTTAACGAACTTCTCGCTGAACGGTTCACGAATTGTTCGCCGAACGTTTGGTTCGTTTGCAGCCCCAATTTTAAAGTCACATATCAAACTTAATTGTATTTCCATGTACGTGATTTGTGATTTAGGTGAAATTATCAATTTTATTTTTAGAGTCCATTTTTTTTATAAAATTGATCGTATGGAAAAGTTAGATTTAAACAATGATACCACTCCAATACAAAAACATATGTATCCCTACGAG
Organism: Scalesia atractyloides; assembly: GCA_947069175.1. Lineage (NCBI taxonomy): Eukaryota > Viridiplantae > Streptophyta > Magnoliopsida > Asterales > Asteraceae > Scalesia > Scalesia atractyloides. The sequence goes on from CAMTDV010001632.1 coordinate 83,130,028, forward strand.
TTTAATCATCAGAGGTGTATCTTTAAATCATGCCTTACCGAAGATGTATCTTTTTGTTCTAACTGTTTCATTTTTTTCGTTAGTCATTCTTGTGCGGATATAGTGACGTGGTTATGTGGCATAACTTGAATCATCTAGACATGATAGATATCAAGAAATGTAGGTTTAAGTTATTTTTGCGTTACAATAGTAACTTTCAAACTCTAAGTCACACCTCAAAAGTGACGGTTTTCTATTTGTTGGATGTCGATCCATAATAATCTAACGAAAAATATGTCGTGAGTAAATAGTTTACCATTGGCTTATTATTTTTATCTCAAACTCCAAGCCACACCTCAAAAGTGAGGGTTTTCAATCTGTTGGATGTTGATCCATAATAATCTAACAAAAAACATGTCGTGAGTAAATAGCTTACCATCGGCTTATTGATAGGTTTTTATCAAGGAATACAGACGCAGAGAATTACTAACAGCTATGCTACTGACAGAATTGTAAAATAAAAAATCTTATGTGTTGTGAGAACTTATAGAATTCGGCTGAAACGAATGCTTTTTCAAAAAAATAATAACAATCAAATTTTCTCAAAAAAGAAATAATAACAAATTTTAAAAATAGCTTTTTGTTGATTTACGCTAGCGTAAAAAAAACCCTTACAGTGGGTGTAAATGCTTATGTCAGCAGTTTCTTACAGTGGTGTAAAAACGCTTAAAACAATGCTCAAAATCTTTTTTATATGTGTGTTTGTAACATGTTCATCTACGTTTATTCAAAAAATGATCTTATAACTTGCACGGGAAATAGAAATTCTTTAAGTTCTCACAACTAATAGTGATTTTCTCTTGATCTGTTATATCATATATTGGTGAAGTCTTTCTACAAAGTGTTTTTTGTTTATCACGTCAAAGAAATGTTATGAGCCATTTGATAAGTTATATTAAATGGTTGAGATTAAAGGAGTGACATTATTGTAATACATGTGTTATAATTATTGACTAGTTTATTGGAGTAAGTGCATAAAAGTAAATTCAGCGTGTCTTAATTTTAAGAAACCCACATGCAAGTTTCTACCGTCTTTTTTAAACGTCAATAACTTTTTTTATACGTAATTTGCTTTTAAAAAAAGTTACATCATAATAATGAGCGTTTTTTATCTTTACTATGACTACCATATTGCTATATATATGTGTGTGTGTAGAGAGAGAGAGAGAGAGAAAGAAAGAGAGAGAAAACGGGATTAAGAGAAAACAGTTGGAAGTGTGAAAACGGTGATAATGGATCTGGTCGAACACGTGGCAGGGGACTCTAAATGATATGCAGGGGCATAATTGTCATTGTTCACGTTCCCCTAAATAAGTCGCGTTATATGCACCAGATATGACGTTTTGTTCTTTATGCTTGTTTCAATGGCGTTTTTTTTTCAAAGTAATATTTGTAAATGGCGTCTATGTTTCAATGGTCTTCTTCATATATCACTTTTGGTGCATAACATGAGATTTGGAAGGTACATGACAAACCATAGAAGATCGCACACAAACATAAACGCTAAAGAAAAAAAACACTTTCCAGCAAATAAAATAGGTGATGATAAACTTAATAAGATTTTGTTTAATGAGATGAACAAAATCCTCACTTAAGAATTTTGTCCAACAAATTGAGTGAAACTTTATTGAGAACAAAACTGAATCTCCAAGAAACGAGGTTTGCCATGTGTGGTTTTTGAACTTTCTACCGTTTAAATTGAATGGTATTTAGTAAATGACGACGTTTGTTTATATAAGATGTTTTTGGCGCGTAGTTTAGTGATGTGCGCAAAATGCAACATATAAATTACATCAAACAAGGGATACAATTAACCCTTTTTCGGTACTAATGTTGGAAAAAACAAGTTTCTTTGTTTACTTTTAAATTACAGGATCAAAAGAGCTTAAACGAATAAAAGGAACAAATTAACAGCAGAAACCAACACAAATACAAAGAAGAAGGATTGACACGACCTGCTAAACCCCCATCCACATTCAAAACAACAAAAATAACGTAGACAGAAGCTCAGGCACGGGGCTGTGCCCACCAGGCATGGGGCCGTGCGCAGTCAAGATTCTCTGCAGAAATGGACATACAGCAAAAGACAAGCAACACGGGGCCGTGCCAGCTTAGCACGGGCCGTGATCAACTCTAAGATTCGCAGAATTTGAGATAGTACAACAAGTACACTGACCATAGGGTCGTGTTCTGTCACCACGGGGCGTGTTAGTGTAAGACCTGACATCTGCAGTTAATGAAAGGAGAGAAAATGAAGCCCACGGGGCCATACCAGGTGAGCATGGGGCCGTGGTCGCCTTCTGTTTTCAGCTATAATAGAGGTGCTTGGTTCATGAGAAAGGCAATCCTTGGCAAACCACTTCTCTCACACTTGCCATTAGTCCACCACCACTACAACACCAACACTCACCACTATCATCCATCTTACATCTTTTAGAGTGTGTAGTAGTCTCGGGATCCAAGATTGATCGTAAGAGTTCTTGTCAAACAAAGGCCATGCTTGGCTAAATCTCTTATATCACTTGGTGAACACAAATCTTTTATGTATTACTTTTGATTTCCAATCTTTGGCAACTTTTTATTTCGGTATGTATTAATGACTTTAATAACTAGTTTTTTATATTGAATGTGAACTTTATTTAAACATTTCTTCATGTTTCGTTGATTCACTCATTCGTGTCTTTACGGTCTATATAAAGCATGTTAACTACTTGGAAGGGGGTTAGAAGGGTGTTTGGGTAAAGTTCTTGTCTTGTTCAGTGTATAGATCCTGCGAGAACTTGGTTCAAGCTTATTAGGACTTCCCTTGAGGCAGATAGCAACAAATAGGGGGAAGTAAGAACGACTTGAACCCTTTATAATAAACTACTTTTAAAACTTTACCCGGCCTTGCGGGACTGTATCCCTGCTGACTCAGACCTTATGACCGAGGGTAACGTCGCCTTCACAATAGGGGCCTACCACTTTTCGCATTAATAACTTATTTGATTATCTTTCAAAATTCAGACGTTGCGGGACTGTATCCCTGCTGACTCAGACCAATAGGTTGAGGGTAACATCTCCTTCACAAGAGGGACCTACTACTATAACTAAGATAATCTTTTAAAAAGCCCAAAGCGCAGAAATCATCAAAGGATATATAAAAGAGGAGTCAGAACCAAGTGATTCTTTCTTGTTTATTCATTTTTATTTATTTACGTTCTTAAATTTAGTTTTTACCTTTTAAAACTTTCAAAACTTTTATCAAAATTTGGTTAAATTAGACGTTAACGATAAGCTGGTATTAAAAGCTCTTATGTCCTTGGATGACCTCGGTATCTTACTATCACTATACTCCATCTATGATTGGTGCACTTGCCCTAACGTGTGTAGAGTGGCAGTATTGTTTCGTGTTTTATAAATTTAAAGCTTGATCCACTAGAAAAAAGTTCTTAAAATATAACAAAAATTATAACCACACTCGACCACGTCATTTAGGCAGGAATTTACTATAATAAATGTTAGTAATAAAGTTTCTGTCGTTTCTGTTATTGTTTGTAGTTACTGTTTGTTCAGCTTTATGTGTTAAAGCTGTAAGGCGACCCATCATTAAGTTTGGCGTTTTGTTTGAATGGCGTTTTAGATAAAAATGACAAAATACAACTAATTAACTTTTTGTAAGGCAAAATAATGTTATCGCGTTTTGAAACATACATCACTTTTTTTGTGCATAACATGTGATTTGGAAGGTATATAACAAACCATAGAAGATCGCACCCACACATAAACGTCAAAGAAAAAGAACACTTTTTTCAGTACATAAAATAGATGAGCATAAAATCGATAAGACGAGGATGTAAGATGTCCCATCATTAAGTTTGGCGTTTGTCTGTTAAAGCTGTAAGGCGTCCTATCATTTATTATAGTTTTGTTTGGCGTTTGTGGCAGTTTGGCGTTTTATAACTAATTAGAGAAATAAAGTATTTTATTAGCGGAAAAGTACACAACAAACCACAGAAAATGACACAAAAAAAGTAAAAAAAAAATAAAACTCCTCATTCAATTTCTCATCAAATCTTCACGGTCATCGGTCTCTTCTTTTCATCCAAATCTTCACTGTCATCAGTCTCTTCTTTTTGAAGATTTTGTCCCTAGGACTTTTGAATTCCTTAGATACATGCTGATTCCTACACGCCTGGACGCCCGGCTCTAGACGAAGCTGATCATTCAGTAAAATTTGGCATTTGTTTTTGTGGGCATCAGACTCTTCTTCATCCCACTGTCATCAGTCTTTCCTTCTTGAAGAGTTTTTCAATCTGATTAAGCAAAATGTTATTGAGTTAATTCTCACTTTAAGAATGTTATCAAACCCATTCAGTGAAACTTTTTATGAGAACAAAACAAAGTATCCAATAAATGACTTTTGCCATCTGTGGTTTTTGAACTTTTTGGCGTTATAAATTGGATGGTATTTAGTAAAATATGACGTTTGTTTTGGTGTGATCAATGGAAGGTCCTGAGACGTTGTTTATATAGATGTTTTTGGCACGTAGTTTAGGCGGGAAAATTTTATAATAAATGTTAGTAATAAAGTTTTCATCGTTTCAGTTAGTGTTTGCACAACTTTTATCTGTTAAAGTTGTAAGGCGTCCCATCATTAAGTTTTGTGTTTTTCTATGAATGCCGTTTTAGATAAAGAAAGCAAAATACAACTAATTAACCTTTTGTAAGGAAAAATAATGTTATGACGTTTGAAACACAAAGATGGCGTTTTGAAACATATATCAGACATGTACATTGTAAATAATATTCATGGCATTTACAAACAATTCAGTATTTTTTGAAGTTTTTTTAATAATATGTGATTAAAGGAAATTATTATAGTTTTGGCGTTTGTGGCGATTTATATATAATTAGAGAAATAAAGTAATTTTATTAGCAGAAAAGTATATAACAAACCACTGAACTTAACACAAAAAAAAATAAAACTACTCGTCAAAAGGGATTTCGTCGGAGAAGTATCCATCGCTCCCCTTGTCTTCTTCTTCTTCGGATTCTAGGTCAAAATTCGGATTAAAACCTTCATCGTCGGTGTCTTCGTCTTGAAGATTTTGACACCTCCATGTGAACATGTCTTGCAACAACGCCAATTTTAGGGTCATGTCTGTGTTCAAACATGTTGAGTTGCATAACTCCTCTAATAACACAATACGCTATTTGGTCATTATGTTTTCAACCGTGTGGTCTTCCTGCTCCCCGTTGTCCCATACAATAGTCACCAACTCAGTGTCTTCATTAAAACGCCAAGTTTGGATGACTGGGTCGACAATTCGATTTGCATTGTTGGGTCCAAATTTTCTTGTTAATCTTCATATAACCGTCTATGTTTTCTGATAGAAGTTATCAATAGGAACGCCAAGGGCATGGATCTCCCTCTGAACTTGTTCGTACAAGTTCAGTATGGCGTTAACTATTTTTTTACAAAGATTCTTCTTCTGTTATCAAAGACGATTATGAATTTTTTAAGAGATAAACAGAATCTCTAATAAATGACACTTGCCATTGGTGGTTTTTGAACTTTTTTTGCGTTTTCAATTGAATGGTATTTAGTAAAATATGGTTTTTGCTTTTGGTGTGATCAATGGAAGAGACTATGACGTTGTTTATATAAGATGTTTTTGGCGCATAGTTTAGGCGGGAATTTTTTTATAATAAATGTTAGTAATAAAGTTTCCGTCGATTCAGTTACTCTATTAAAGCTGTAACGTGTTTCATCATCAACATTAGTATTTTTATGAATGGCGTTCTAGATAAAGATGGCGTATCATTTGGAAGGGATTATGTGTATGTCTTGTAGTTTAAGGCGGGATTTTTAATGGCATTTTATTTATGAGTTTGGCGTTTTGTATTATAGCAGTCAAAAGACCCTTTGTAACACCCTAAACCATTTAACCAAAAAGTACGCAGTGGAAAACCGACACAAAAATTTCTTTCTTTATAAACATCTTGACATACTAGAAAGTCCATTTTAAAATAACTCTTTTACAATAAATACATTCTTCTTTCTCACTTATGAAATAACGCATAACTTATTTTTACTAAATTTCATAATCACATATTCCTGTATAATCTATCTTATGATTCGATATTCGACTGCTTACACCTCATGATGATGATCAGTGATTTCGTACAACCTGCATTCACCACATACATTCACATCATTAGTACTTGGTGACATTATATGCAATCTAAGATTCATATTATTTGAATCACGTCACGTTCTATCCTCATATACATTCCATTCGGTTATCTTTCAGAATTCAAGCATTTCACCTCGGTGTTTAACCTTCAATGAGTCAACAATAATGTTCCTACATTTCATTTCATTCTCAAAGGCAACCCGGTTAGCATCGTTAGTACCCATGTATATTTACACCATACATACTTACATACGTACATACAAGTCTCACTTATTCGAATACATATGGTTCAATAACACACATACATATTATCTAATCCAACTCTTTCGTGTATGATAAATCCTACTTCATACACCTACTCCTCTATCTAAACTCTTACATACAACTTACCTTCTCACATATTCATACTAACAATTCTTGGTCACAACTAGTATACATATAAGTCTTGTACATACCAACCTATGCGTATTCTCATTTATATTCATACTTACTAATGGGTTCCTTCTACTAACATACAATTTATCTATTCTTACGTTCCTACATAGTTATTATGTTCTCACACATACTTGAATACACGCCCCATTCTTACCTGTACCTCATAAACACTCTTTAATGAGTTAGGGGTACGTTTTGGTAGTTTAAAAATGAGTTCCATAATCTCCCGTAGCTCACAAAGCTCTTTGGTAAGTTGGGGTACATTTTAGAAGTTTAACGGGGCTTGGGAATGGGTCCACAGGGTCCGAAATCAAAGAAAACCGAAAAAACGGATTGCTGGTCGGGATTCCACCGTAATCTACGGCCCTCAGCCATAGGTTACGACAGCCAGCTACTGCTTTCCTTTGTCTGCTTGGCAGTAAGCTACAGCTTACCTGTTGTAGCTTATGGCGGGTTCTTCAACCATGTTTTTCTACCCTTTCAACTATCACAAAACAACCGTTAGGCCCCCGAACTTCATTCTTTCAGGTTCTTCACATTTCCAAGACGTGAAATAATCATATTCAAGCCCTCATATCCTTCTAATACTTAACCATAAGATCAAATCAACTATTACATCTCGCCATGTTACTTTCCATGTGTTGACCCGTTTGATCCCACCATGCATTTTCCGTTACTTTTTAGCTATAAACAACTTACTACAACATTCCTTCCCCATTTACTTTCATTTCACAACCATTCCTACATGACTCCTAACATTCATACAACAAACTTCATTTATGTACTAAGAAGTGAGGTTTCGGAATTCACTTACTTTATGCGCCCGTATTCGTATCCGCTTCCTTACCTCATGTTGATCTTTTAGCCTTTCGTGCTTGAGTCCATCTTGATATGACTCCTATTCGTTCATGTCACCACATTCATATCGTGGTTAGCATATATAGTCATTCATACAAACATTAATATTCTTTCCATTCATACATACTTGTCTTGCATTAGACAACTACCGCATACATAAGACATATAATAATAATCACCTTGTTCCACATTCACACAACTCAAATTTCATCATGCATAATACATAAATCATCTAGCACATAATACATCAACTCTCTACTCGAACAATCATGTCCAATTGCCAAACCATGATATTTTATACATTGTTGACTTTCAAAAGTCAACTATCCTACTTATATACTTTCAAATTATGAACAGGACACCATCTTAAAATGGAAGATAATAGTATTTACATCATACGCATTTCATGCTCATATCATAGGACATATACTCCTACATGGTCATCTAGTTATATACTCATACACATACATAATTCATTCCATCACACTAGTATTTTCATCACTTCATAACTAACACCAACATCATTCGAATTTACTCTTTTCTAGGATTCTCATACGCTCCCCGTCTACTTCTTAAATCACAATTAAGATGATCAAACAATCGAATGTGCGCATTACATCATTCAAGCATATAACACAACTCTTAGAATATACTTCTACCCAATCGCTCATTAACTACATTCACTCATGGACTTCATCAAGAACATATTTCTCATGATATTTTACTATTAAATACATCATGTCCATATTCTATACATATTCATTCATTGTTTACATCCAATCTCATCTAATAATCTCACTTATGCATTTCATCAAACACTTGGTGTGCATACTACTATCTAAGCATAATGTACAAATATCATATGTCCATTTTCCTAATACTTGCTTTCATTCATCAAATATAACCAAATATCATACATATTCAATAAAATACTCAATCCATTTAACAAGAAGTCATTTAATACCTCACACTACATCATGATTTGAACAAGACTTGGACATGGGTGAAACACCCATATCATCTTCATCACCCAACAGTGGGTTTTCATCTCAAACATCAATTTACTAGAAATTATACAACATAAGTTCTATCTGATGCTTCTAATACATAATCATACTTAGTTTCATACCAATTCACGGATTTGATCATAACCCATTTCTAAAAAGATCATCAAATAAAAATCTACAACTTATCAAGTGATTTATAGGGCTAGATGATCAAAAATTCAAGTACATGCATGAATTTTAGCTTGAATCCATCTTCAATTTAGGTAAAAAGGGCTGAATTAAAGGTTCCTCTTTCTCCTTCTTGTGGGTGTCGAAACACACCTCAAACACATACTTACATACTGAACTTTCTAGTCTAATGGATAAATAAACTTAATTTTCCAAGTTTAGTCCCTCTAGTTTATCACAACATCACAATTGCCATCAAATTCATTCCTTAATCGTTTGGACTAAATAATTTAACTAGGTTAAATAGCCTAGCCATTTTATTTCATGTTTTATCATATGGAAACATATGACGAATATATACATTCGAGTTTTAGGGCGTTACACCCTTTTACCCTTAATGAAGCGCTTCCAAGTAATAAATTTGATGTTATTTATGAAAACGCCACCGCGCCAATCTAATCCATATATTGTTTTGATCCAATGGATGAGGGGCGTTCTCACTGTTTTCACACTAATAGGCGTTTTCCTAAAATCCTGCCCTTATATATATATATATACACACACATGTAAGGAAATACACTTTTTTTTACCATGGATGGTGTGTTTTATACGACGAAGTGTTTTATAGTTTGACATGTATGTGTTCTAAAGTTTGGATGGTCTGTTTTAAGGAATGATGGGTTCTATTGGGAGGAAATGCGAGTTTTACCAAATATGAAATCATTGCAAAATATGTATAACACAATATTTACCAAATCTGAAATGATAAAACACCATGCAAAGAAAAAACTCTAGTACATGCAGTTAAAACACTATGCGAAGAAATAAACATGTAGTTCTGTAACACCCCAGAAATAACGCACATATAAATATATATAAACAAGTTGGTGATAAGTAGTAACTAACAAAACCATAAATTGGGATCCTATTCATGCTAAACCAAACATGAAGGACTAAATGTGTCAAACTGAGAAAGTTGTTTTATTAAAAAGAAAACTTAAAATCACAGCACACACTTATGTGTGTGTACGTGTGTGAAGAGCAGAGCAGGGGCAAGAACACCCAAAACCCTATATTCACCAAATTGATCAAAATTAAAAGAGAAATTGAGTCTAAGTTCATGCATGAATCGATTTCAGTGATCATCTACTCAAAAGAACCATAAGGTAGGTTAAATTTATTATTTGATGATAGTATGAAGATTCATTGAATTCTTGAAACTACAATTCCTGCATAAGTTGTAGGAATTAAGGTGGATTAAGAGTAATATATATACCTTAGAATACCCCAATATGAAAATCAGTTGTCAAATACTATGATATGAGTGTTTGAGTAAATGGGTTCTAGTAAATGGGTTGAATACATAAATTGTAATGTTGAAATTGATGCATCTGATGTGAAAATAATGGATGTTCGTTGTTAATTAGATATACTAATCACACTAAATTCATGGCAACTTTAGAAACAAGAACCAAATAGGTTTAATGTATGGATCCATGCCTATAAGGTGTTTGATATAATGCCTAAGTGAAGATAAAAGGAATAAGGGAATTATAATAGAGAACTTAATAATGAGATTTTGACAGATTCGTGTCTTATGTTAAAGTATGAGTTCTAAACGGTAAATTGGATTGGACTCTATAGGAAAATTGGGTGAAGCATCTAGTCCCGAAGTGGACGTGCGATCGGAAGGGAAGCTTTGAGGTACGTGGTTTTACACCTTGTGTGATCTTATTCGTTTACTTGATTGTTAGCGTGATATTAACTGAAGAAATATTTAAAGGAAAACTTAGTCATTCTTAAGCGATGGATTTCGCACGAATGAATCAAGTTAGTAATTGGTGCTTGAACATAAGTTGGAATTAGTTTGTAAGTGGTGGAATCCACATAATTAACCAAGAATATGAGAACGCGTAAACCGGGTAACGGAAAACGCGGATCGTAAACCGTGAACCTATGATATGGTCGAAAGGAGGTTTCTTGTTTGGCTAAAATAGCCCAACGGGTAAACTATAAGAAAAGAAGGTATAATCAAGCGCAAGCCAAGTAATGGATGTGTAAACTGGAGTTAGTAAACTTAGAAGAGAGTTGAGTTTCCGCAAGGAACTAATTCTCGTCATAAGAGTGAAGGTAATGTGGACGAATTGATAAACGTGTCAAAATGATCTTGTGAATTAATTTTTATGTCTATAGCATTAAGAGTAGGAATATTCTATTTTGGTTAACTTTTTTAAAGATAAAATGAGGGTGATTGAATTACGATTATATAGGAACGAACTTGAAGCAAAACGGACGAGAAACGTAGAAGTTATGGATAATTTCGCAAAAGAATCAGAAGTGAAAATCTGCGACTGGACTGCAGCGTAAGCTACGGTCCTCAACCATAGCTTACGGTTGAGACCTGTTATCTCAGGCAGAAGGAGCTTACTGTAAGCTACGGTAAGCCAACCATAGCTTACGATGGGTTTTCAAACAAAATTTTTAGTTCGTTGTTTTATGTATTTGGATCTAACAAGATGTATTATACGCTCACTATACATATTTATATAATGTTAATGATAGATTTTGATCCTTAGGTGAATGTTAAAGGGAATACGGATGAAGATCAGGCGACCAGAAGAACCGAACACAATGAAGAACCTGACTTCCGCATGTTATTTTAAATCTTTTGTAACAAATAGTTTACATGTTTTGGTAAATCTTAAAATCATACAACATGGGTGTTTATTTCGTAATATCATATGAAATGTGAACTTTATTTTGTATTTATGGTTATATACAACTGAGGTGTTTCATTTTGGTAATCAGAGCCTAAGGTTAAAGAATGTGTTTGGTTCGAAGCTTGATCAAGACATTCGGTAAGAATGGTTATGAAATAAACCTTAATAAAATATTTTAGAAAAGAAATGGAGTAAAGTATATGGGAGAAGTGCATTTATACACTCGAACCCGGAAAAATGTGCTAAACATGAATGGTTAATCCAAGTAGTATAAAAACCAAAGAAGAAACATATACTTCGTACATTGTTAAATGATGAGAATAAATCACCATACAATGATATGGAGATGATTAAACAAGTTATTTATCAAATTGTTATAAACATTTCAGTTAAGAGATGTCGAGTGGAACCGGTGATGATACAGTATCCCTTATGACTAAAAAAAAATACGAGAAAAGATTTCCGAAGAAGGCGGAAAAGCTCTTGAAGCCAGCCTACCAAGATTCACGGAAAGGCTACAAACCACGATACTCACGACTGTTGAGGAAAGAATCAATGAACTGAAAGAAAGTCTTAATCAAGAAAGAAACAAGCACAAAGAGAAGAAAGCTTGTCCTTATGACAAGTTCATGGCATGCAAACCCCCAATTTATAATGGAGAAGTTGACCCAATTGCTTGTCAAAGATGGATAAGTGATATGGAGGGTATCTTTGAACGAACGCACCACGACACCAACGATTTTGTAGTCTACGGAACTGGCCAACTGAGAGGCCAAGCTAAGGATTGGTGGAATAATCTTAAGAATGAACACGGGGTTGAGGCTACGCGAGCCATGACCTGGGAAGAATTTAAAGAACCCTTCCTCAAACACCATAGCCCTAGAGCTGTGATCAACAAGATAAAGGAAGAATTTATGCATTTGAGGCATAAGGGTGAAACGATCGACAAAATCACAGGAATATTCCTGGATAAGTTTAGGTTTAGTGATGAATTGTAAAAACTGAGGAACAAAAGGTATATCACTACCACAATATGTTGAGTGCAGAATATAGGGACTTTATGACTCCCTCAAATTATAAGAATCTCACAGAGATTATCAATACTGCACGGGAGCGCGAAATTGACCTAAGAAAACAAGTAGAAAGGGACGAAAGGAGGGGGTAGATGCAAACCCAAGCCCCACAAAGAAACCAAAGATAACCGAGTCCTCAAAGAAAATAAGTGCAAAAGGGGGATCTGTAACACCCCAAAAACGGGTTTGGTAATCAAAAACACGTTAATTTAAAGAGCGGGTAAAAGACCGTTAGTGGTAAAAGTGAACCCGTAAACAACATAACTAGGAACAAATTAGCCTAGTTAATAACATGTATATAAGTGACAACACAATGAGTTGTAACTTGATATTTAATCGAAACTAAACTTGAGGACCAAAGCTGCGTAAAAAGGATACTTGTGTTTTAAAAACAAAAGGTTTAAACACAACACACACTTAGTGTGTGTATGTTGGTCGACCATCAGGAGAAAGAACAAGGGTAAACCCTTGTTCAAGCCTAATCCACCAAAATTGAAGATCAATTTGAGACCCAAATCGGTGCACGAACATGAATTATTGATCACCATGATTAGGGGATCATAAGGTATGTCTCAAAACTTAGATTGGTGAAAATCATAACTTGAGACAAGTTGAATACTTGTCATTAGATAGATGGATTATGATCCATCGATGATATTAAGTGTATGTGTATTCTTGATTTCGTTAGACTTAAAGAAATTATGCACAATTTGGTGTAAGATTACTTGTTAGTGATTAACAAGTAGATTATGAAGTAGGTTTTGATTATATGATGAAATTGATGAAGTATAAGTGTTCATGATCATCATACTTGTATGTATGTGTAAGATATTTACACAAATTTGAGATTCGAATAAATGTTCATACATGACTTGAAATGGGTTTTGATGATAAGATGAGATTCATGTTAAAAACATGTTAATAGATGCTTAAAATCATCATGTGAATGTGAATGTTTAAAGTATTTGGCTAAGTTTAATGTTGGGTAAATTCCATATATATATTCCCATGGGTTGTTTCATAGTGATGAAACAATCCCAAGTTCTTGCATAAGACTGATAGATTAGCATATGATTGTGGAAACTATGTTAATTGATATTAGCAACCGTGTGAACTTGATTTAGAAAACATGACTCAATTGGTGGCCTAAGAATAGTGCTTACTGGTTAATTAACGAAATGCGTAAATGAGTTTTTAAACTTGTTTGTTTGTTAGTGTGAGTAGATAGGCAGTTGACTTTTAAGAGTCAAACTAACCTATACTAAGATCGAATGATAAATTTGATATAAAATCCGTAAGGTGGAATAGTCGTGTTACATGATGACTATCCTAACCATCTTGCGAATGTTAAATGATAGTTTGACGCTTGACAAGCTAGGTGGAGGCTTAGGAAGAAGCGGGTCAAACAGAACAAGTACGCGAAAGAAGGCATAATTGGAATTCAAGGTAAGTAAAGCTTACATCTTTAAAATAGTAAAAATTAGTTACTTAGTTGAACGAGTATTTTGGGTATTCGGGAAGGGAATTCGAAATATAAAGTTCCAACACGGATAGATACGGATTGGAATAAGTAAATATGGTATTAAACCATGAATTTCGATAAAAATGGTAAAACAGTAAATTAGTCATGCGATGACGAATAAATAGGGAGTTTTGGAAAAGATACTATATGATGTAAGTCATAATAGGTCAGACGAATTAAGAAAGGATGTTAAAAGTAAGATAAAAATTCAGTGTAAAATGAAAAGGGTTAAATAGTTGAGATGACAAATAAGTGTCATCTCAAAATGACAAATGGTCATTTAGACCGAACGGGTCAAATGGTGATATTATCACCATTTGACAACGATAACTAATATCGCTTGTTGAAATGTTATGTTCATAGATAGAATAGAGCATGATATTTGAACGGATCAATGCTATGAGCCGAGCCAGGTACGTGTAATGGTCAAACTCTCAAAAGGACTTATGGTTCGTTGAGAGACAATTAAGTCATGAATGAATAATAGATCACATAAGGTAAGGTAATCTAATATTCTAGTTCATAGACATTATGTTATCAAGAACATAATGATTCTATATAGACTATGATTAAATGTACATTTTGGTCAAAACATGGTATTGTAAGACCGTCGTAAAGAAAGGTCTAAGTTGACCAAAATGCCCTCAAGTAATAAAACAAGTAAACGACCTTGAGGGTAGTTTAAGAATGAGTTTTATAAGAAGGTTTACCCTTGCGGTAGTGTAACAGCAAATGGCATAAGCCGTTTTGGCTTAATGCATCATATTCGGCTTTTTCGTAAAAAGTCAATCGAAGGGTAGAATTGAAAATATAGCATTCTATAATCAATCCACCACAATATATAGTTGTGGTGGGATGTAAATAGATATTTTTGTATAAAAACCAGTAACAAATTAAGAGGAAGTGAGATTTAAGTTTATACGCTTAAATCTCTTAGCGGGTCAAAATGAATATACGCATAAATTAAAAACGAATGCGTATTTCATAAGAATTAAGAATACGAGATAAGGATTTCAGACTAAATATGTAGATAAACAAATTTCGGACAGTTGGAAGTAGATAGATATCTTATTATGGGAATAATAAGATAGATAAAGTTTAGTTGAATAAGCGTTGGATTACGCTATAACAACCAAAGGGGTCAAATAATAAATAAATAAATAAAGGTTTAATTAAATAAGAAAACTATACGGGTAATGATAGAGTGTTAATGCATACCGAAAAGGATGCGTAAATGTATAGTTGGTTTAAATGGGGTTAAAGGGCAAAATCGGAAAATAGAAGCATAAACCGGGAATAAGTGCATAAACTATAACAAAAAAGAATCCGGGTCAAGTATTTCGGGTTAAATATGTAAGAAAATATTCTACGGATATTTAGAAACAAGTTTCGGGTAAAACGAAGAAGAATTGAGCGAGTTACGGAAAATATCGTAACTAAAATAGCAAACAAGAGAAGATTTGCAGCACACCACCGTAGGCTACGGTGGCCTACCGTAGCTTACGGTGGGCGGCTGCTGTAATGGAACTGGAAGTTTGGACCGTAAGTTAGAAGGTCTAGAGCGTAAGGCTGGGCCGTAAGCTACGGTGGCCAGCCGTAGCTTACGGTGTAGCCTAAAACTAAAGTTTTGTTTTTATTGTTTTAAGCCTTCGGATTTATTCGGTTATGTTATAATTTATTATAATTAACGTATTTCATAAAATATGAAATATAGGTGATGTTTGGAGCACCGGGGGAGGGTCAAGCCATATGAAGAACCGAAGACGATCAACAACGAAGCTTCCGCACTAAGTTTTGATTATATCAAAACTTATCATTGATAACATGCTAAATTGTTTAAATATGTTGAAAAAGTTTTAATAAATTTTAAAATTTAAGCGACTCATATTCGCAATTATATATTTAAATGCGAAAGATTTTTATAGAAATTTCAATATATTAAGACAGGGTCTTACATGATCACCTAACTGCAAGACGTGCGGTCGTGGCCATCGGGGTGAATGTTATTTTAAAGACAAATCACGTATTATATGCGGTAAAACAGGACATACAACTTCAATTTGCCCTGGCAAAGTGTTGGTATGCTACAAATGTTACGAACCGGGTCACAAGAAATCTGAATGCCCAGAATTGGCAGAAAAGAAGGTGATACCTAACACAAAAACGGAGGTTCTAAGAGCGAAAGCAAGATCCTTCCAAATAACTGCGGCCGAGGCTAAGATCGAACCCGATGTGGTTTCAGGTACGTTTACTATAAATAATATTCTTGCACGCATTTTGTTTGATACGGGTACAAATAAATCTTTTGTTTCACATAGATTTATTAAACATCATTCATTTACGTTAACGAAATTACCTATGCCAATGGAAGTAGAAGTAGGTAATAATAATAAAAATTGTTGTTTGTGATATATGTCGGGATTACAAAATGAATGTTGATGGAGAGGATTACTTAGTAGACTTGATACCATGTCGATGGGGGAATTTCATGTAGTGATTGGGATGGATTGGTTGTTCCGTTACCACGCCAAGATAATATGTTTTCGCAAGGAGATACAACTAACATCTCCTAGCGGGAGGCATATCACTATCTACGGAGAAAAGAGCGATAACCCAAGGATGTGCTCAATAATGGAAGTCCAAAGACTCATTCAACATGGGTGCAAGGCATATTTGACTTATGTGTGTGATGCAGAAAAAGAGCTGCCCAAAATTAAAAACATACCCATTGTACGAGATTTTCAAGATGTATTTCCGGAAGATTTACCAGGGGTACCACCTAAGCGTGAGATAGAGTTCAGAATTGAATTAGTCCCGGATGCGAAACTGGTGGCTAGGGCACCGTATAGATTAGCACCATCGGAACTTCAAGAATTAATGTCGCACTTACAAGAATTACTAGATAAGGGATTTATTCGGCCAAGTGTCTCCCCTTGGGGAGCACTGGTATTATTTGTGAAGAAGAAGGACGGGAGTATGCGTATGTGTATAGATTACCGCAAACTAAACAAACTTACTGTAAAGAATAGATACCCACTTCCGATAGTTGATGATTAATTTGACCAACTACAAGGGGCGAGTTGGTTTTCAAAACTTGAGTTAAGGTCAGGTTATCACCAACTGAGGGTAAAGGAAGAAGATGTGCTGAAAACAGCGTTCGTACACGATACGGACACTACGAATTCCTAGTAATGTCCTTCGGACTAACGAATGCACCCACGGCTTTTATGGATCTTATGAACCGGGTTTGCAAACCAATGCTTGATAAGTCGGTGATAGTGTCTATCGACGACATTTTAGTGTATTCAAAAAGCGAAACAGATCATGCTCATCATTTGCAAGAAGTATTAAAAACATTGATACGAGAAAAACTTTATGCTAAGTTTTCAAAATGCGCCTTTTGGCTCCGAGAAGTACAATTCCTAGGGTCCGCAGTGCCGATAGAATATTAGTCGATCCGTCCAAGATAGAAGCAGTGTCGAAATGGAATCCTCCTAAAAACCCATCGGAGATTAGGAGTTTTTAGGACTTTAGGGCTATTACCGGAGATTTATTCAAGACTTTTCCAAAATTGCCTCACCATTAACCAAACTAACTCGTAAGAATGAAAAATTTGTATGGGGCGACGAAGAGGATAGGGCGTTTCAATTGCTCAAGGAAAGTTTGACTAGTGCACCGGTGTTGACCTTGCCAGATGGCACCGACGATTTGGTAGTATACTCAGATGCATCAAACCTAGGTCTTGGGTGTGTAATTATGCAACGAGGTAAGGTGATTGCTTATGCCTCGAGACAATTGAAGGATCACGAAAAGAAGTATCCGACTCACGACCTCGACTTGGCGGCAGTGATATTCTCCTTGAAGATTTGGAGGCATTGCCTATACGGGACGAAGTGCATTATTTTCATAGATCATAATAGTTTAAAGTATTTCTTCGATGAAAAGGAATTAAATATGAGGCAAAGGGGTTGGTTGGAGACAGTGAAAGACTATGATTGCGAAATAAATTACCACCCGGGAAAGGCCAACGTAGTGGCCGATGCTCTTAGTCGAAAGGAAGGATATACTCCCACCGAGTACGGTCAATGCAATTGGTGGTAACTTCGGGCTTGCTTGAACGTATCCGAGAAGCCCAAACTGAAGCAGTAAAAGAAGAAAATTTAAGAAAAGAACGGGTGAAGGGACAAGCGAAAAATTTAGTGGATGGAGATAACGGATTGAAATCTCGATTTGGTAGAATATGGGTTCCAAACACGTGTGGTGTTAAGGAGCTCTTACTTAACAAAGCCCATAAGGCGCGTTATTCAATACACCCGGGAGCGACCAAAATGTACTTAGACTAGAAACGAAATTATTGGTGGCCTGGGATGAAAAGAGATGTGGTGAAGTACGTTGAAAAGTGCCTAACTGTTGGGCTTGGAGCTTAAAGGTTTATTCATTTATATTGTAAGTTGGGCTTTTGGGTTAGTTTGAGCTTCCAAGTGCCGAGTGGGCCTAGGGTTGTATTTTTGGGCTTTGTCATGTCTATAAATAGAAGGGTTAGTTCACTTGATAGGGGTTAGAGAGTTTATCACAAAAACTTGTATCTGACATCCTTTGGTGTATGCAAGTTATTATATTCAAGTTATTCAAGTTGTTCTTCATCCTGATCATAATTTCCGCAATTGATTAGGATAGTGATACCTGTTTGATCCGTTTCGTGGGACTTACAATTGGTATCAGAGCCTGCTATTCTAATACAGGCTTCGGTTATTGCTGATTGAAGAAATTTTTGAAGGTTATTGCTACTATTTGGATCGATTTCTGACATTCCGGATTGTTGTTCATCGACGAAGGGTACTGTTCCGAAGAACTCGAAGAAGCTATGCAGATTTCGGATTTGACATTGTTCCAGATCCCGAAGAACACGAAGAAGGTTCTCATAATTCGGATTTGATACTGTTCCGGATTCTGAAGAACACGAAGAAGATCGTCCATTCCGGATTGATCCCTGACAGTTCCTTTATTCCGGATTGTGATCCGAGTTACTGTTGTAGTATTTGAATTCCTTGAATTCCGGAATTCGGTTGCAGAAAAGGCGGAGACACTGTTATGGATTGGGTCACTCTTCCGGATTTTTTGAAGATAAGTCAGACATTTCGGATTTTTCGTTCCGGATTCTTGATTTCGGATTTCATTTCAGATTTGAGTATTCCGGATCTGCATTTCGGATCTATCTTTCGGATCTGCATTTCGGTATTCAGATTTCGTATTTCTTCTGGGGTTTTCTTTTCGGATATTCAAATCGGATTCCTAAATCCGGATTCTTCATTCCGAATTACTTATTTCGGATATTTCATTCAGTTTGACCAGCTTTGACTTCCGGATTGGAATTTCGGAAAAACCTTCCGAGTTGACCATATTGACTGCAGAATTGACTGTTTCGGATTGAGTACTGTTCATTAGAATCACTTAAGTTAATTAAACTTTAAATCAACTTTGGTAAATTTTAATTAATTTAATTTCAATGGCTGGATTCATGACCGCACAGGACCTGACCAATGCCACACTGGCAGCCCTGCAATCGCAAACATTACCCCTCCACCAAGAGCTGGATCAGGTGATTGGTACTTCCACCAAAGTGCCTCGTTTGTTATACGGAGATGAATATTACGAGTGGAAGTTCCGCTTTGAACAGTATTGCAAGGCAAAGGAACCCGGCGTGTAGAGATGCATCATGAATGGTCCAAGAACCATAGTGTATAGCACAGAGCAAGATCCCAAAACGAAAATTCCCATGCCTATGCACTTATGGACTCCAGAGGACGTCAAAATCATAGAGGAAGATGAGAAGGCTTCTGCAACACTAACCATGGCTCTAGGACCCAATATCTCTATCGCGGTCAGGAACTGTAAAAATGCTAAAGAAGTTTGGAGTGAATTGCAAAATCTCTACGAAGGAAACGCTGACATGAAAGCGAGTAGGGTGAACCAGCTGAATCAGCAATTCAGCTCGTTCAATCACATATATGGGGAAACCATCGAAAATCAGATACACCGTTATGTCAAACTGGTTTCCCAGATGATTTTAGCTGAGATCACCCTCACCAACAGCGCCATGAATCGACAATTGTTGAATTCACTGCCCAATAGTTGGGATGCAGACGTGGGGATGATCAAAAAGACAAAGAACCTAAATTATGTCACTCTCACTGAGATGATAGTACTATCAAATCATGTGAAATTGATAACAAACAGAGGGAGATCAACCATTAGAGCAGTCTGATGGCCGCATGGATGACAGGTCAGAACGTAGCTTTAATGTCACAGAATCTCGTATATAGTCCTTTGCAAGGAATTGCACAAGCACCAGGTGGATCAAATGTGGTGTACAATCCTGTTGTCACACCTCAACACACTTAGTATGTGTATGGCTTTCAATCTCCAAATCCTACAACGGTCTCAGCGGCTCAAGTCCATACACAGTACGATGCTTAGTATCCTAACGTGGTGTTCAGTCCTACAACTCCTCAAACCTTGCAACAAGGCGTTGTTCCTCAGACAGCCACACCAGTCCTTGGCTCTGCTCAACCCTCACCCAATTCTGCGTTTCTCACTAAGGAGAACGAAGAGAAACTGGCGATTGCTGCATCTATGATCAAGAGCTTGAACGCCTTCCTGGCAGGCGATTTGACCCCTCCATCTATTCTTCCAATAGAAGTTGATTAGATCATGGAGGAAGACCTGGATGAGATCGATGTCTCCTGGAATTTAGCAATGGCTGCTTTTTGGGTCAACAAATTTCAGAAAAAGTATGGAAGGCAACCCTTGTCCAACCTGAAGACTGGTCTCACAAAGGACAAACTCAGGTGCTACCGATGTCATGAACCAGGCCATTTCGCTAGGGAATGCAAGAAGCCACCATCAGGGTATATATCATCCAGGGTCGCTGATATACAGAGTAGTGACAGACAGTTAGTTCCCGTCTCTCCTTCCAAGTCAACTACGAGTCCATCTGGCCGCTCAGGCGGGAAGTCCACAGCACTTGTGGCCCAACAGCATGAGGGCTTCAACTGGGCAGATGCTGCAGCTCAAATGGAAACCTTGAATCTATCCAAAAATAGCAACCACTGCATCATGGCGCAGACAACTGAGACACCTGATCTTTCGGAAACGGTAAACCGAATACTTTGTTCTGATAGTTGTCGTTTTAAATTATCTCAAATGTGCACCCACAATTCAACTCTTGTGGTTGAATATCAACAAGTTGCTTCATAGAACATCGCCCTTAAACATAAGAACAAGCTTCTTATGGAGAAGGTCGAAGCGCAGAAACAAGATGTGGCTCAGCTAAAGCTAGACTTGAGCCAACAGCAATGTTGGGTCTACGAATACAAGCTAAAATTAGCTGAAAAGGACGTAGAACTTCAAGCAGCCTTAGCCAAGTTGAATTCCTTGACAGGGAAGCTTCATGAAAATGAAATAAATATTAAGAAATTTGAAACTTCCAGCAAATTAGTCAAGGACTTATGTGACCTCCAGCTTAATTATCAAAAGAATTTCACTAAGGGTCTTGGGTACAATAGGGCACCTCCACCATATAATCATAACTACACTAGAATGCCTGAAACTGATGAAGAAACCCAAGATGCTGAAAAAATGATGTATGGTAAACCTTCAGATTATTTATCTAAATCATGGACGCTCTATTACCCTAAGTTCTCCAAACCCACTGAACTCAAGAAGGATGATGTGTCTGTGGCTTCTACATCACTTCCTAGTGAAACTAGTAATCGTCCATCTGAGAGTACGGTGGAATTGGAGACAGAAGTGCCTGAGGCAAAACCATCCACATCCTCTACAAAACTTAAATAAAGGAATCTTCTGATGCTCAAACTAAATTTGTGAATGATACTAATGTGTCTAATTCATGTGCAATAGAAATCTTAGTTGAGGACATCACACAGGATGATGAAGAAGAATGTTTGAATATACATTCAGACAATTCAGCTGATGATTATGCTTTTTATAAACCTGCCTTTGACATTTTACATCACTTTCTTGCTGAACAATTTACATGCTCAAACAGTGTTGGTTGTGTTGAACATTTAGACAGTTTAAATTCTGATACTGATGTTTTGAATGATGATAATAACTGTAATAACTTGTGTGATGAGAAAATGAATTTAGCTGCAGGATCTGAATCAACAGATGACTCGGCCTCGTCAGCTTCAGCTGAGGATACCGAATGTTCATCTTCAGCTGAGGATACCGAATGTTCATCTTCAGCAGAGGATATCGAATGTTCACCTTCAGAGGCCGCATCTTTTGATGCATCTCCTAGGAATGACAGTGTTAACGATGACCAATCAACTGTTTCTGTCAATGTTGATGGTGACATTATTCTAGAAGATTTGGGCGACTCAATACCAGGGACTGATTCGGAAATGAAAGCAGATGAACACAAATCTGAATTTGATAGTGAATCGGAACCTCAAATTTCTCTAAATTGCGAGGTTCCATCATCATCTGCTAAAATTTCTGAACATGATGTTCCTGTAGAGTCACTCGTGTCCTCTACAGAATCTGTCACAAAGTGTGATTTCAAGAATAAGCCTAAAAAGAAGAGAACACGCCGATCAAAAAAGAAGAAAACCAAAGAAGCGTCTTCAAACACTGTAAAGGCGACTTCTAAGTCCTCTCATCAAACTGAGAAATTAACTCAGCAGTTGCTCGTTTCATCTGTTTTGAACCAATCTTCATGTTCAAAATCTTGCAATTCAAATCACAAATCTAACAAGTGTGCTGATGGTTGTGCGCAGGACACCGCGAAGCCCAAGACCGTGCAACAACCGTCAGTAAACGCCAGCACGAAACTGACCGACAAATTGCCCAAAATTTCCCAAGCTGAACGGACTGTTTTCTTCCAGAAGAGGCAGACCTGTTTCAATTGTGGTCTCCCGGGCACATTGCTCGAAACTGTCAAAAGACCTTTACCTCTTTCCATGCCTTGTACTCCAGACATCAGAAGGCTATGCCAAATCGCCAATATAAGGCTCGATTTGTGGCTAAGTCTTCTGATCAAGACTGGAAGTTGGCCAAGAAACACATTGTTAAACCCTTGAGACCCTCAGTTTCCTAGAATCCCTCTAGCACTCCTAGGAATGTGTAGAGGTCTGATTCTGTAACCTGGAGGCCTAAGTTAGTGGCCAAGAGTCCGTCTGCTAACCCATTGTCTAGTAAATCAAAAGCATCATCAACCTCATCCTCAACTAATTTGATCTTTCGTAAGGTTACTTATGTTGATGCAAAAGGAAAACCCAGATCTTCCATGGCCTGGGTTCCTGTTTCTAACTAAACTTGTTCAAATGTGCAGGAACAGCTCTGGCGCGCTCTTGTTCGATTATGGTATATTGATAGCGGCTGTTCCAGGCACATGACCGGAGACATCTCGTAGTTGAATGACATGCAGTTTTTCGATGGCGGGTTTGTTTCCTTCGCAGGTGGAGAAACCGGGAAAATCACGATGAAAGGAATTGTTTGCAATGGCGCCCTAAGTTTTAAGAATGTCAACTATGTACGAGAATTGAAGCACAGTCTGTTGCGTGTGTCTCAACTCTGCGACAATCATCTGGATGTTCTCTTCACAAAGAAAAGATGCTATGTGCTAAAACCAGGCTTAATCATCCAGATGATTGGATTCTCTGAAAGCTGCAAGAAAAGGAAACGCCTACGTCATTGATATGAACCAGGCTCCTTCTAACAAGCTCACATGCCTTTTTTTCTTCGACAGCCGAACATGACGCCATGCTATGGCATTGCAGACTGGGTCACATCAACATGAAGAATTTAAATCGTCTTGCTAAAGGTGGTTTGGTCAGAGATCTACCAGTTCGTGACTTCATGCAGATCGAAAAATGTGAATCATGTGCTCGTGGGAAACAACACCGTCAGCCGCATAAAACCAAATCCATACTCTCCACTTCTCAGGTCTTAGAACTACTCCACATGGATCTCTTCGGTCCAACAGACATTCGCAACATTGGAGGGAAGGCTTACTGTTTGGTTATTATTGATGACTACTCTCGATCCACCTGGGTTTTTTTTCTTACACATAAAAGTGAAACCGCTGAGATAGTGAAACAATTTGTCACGCTTATGGAAAACTAGACCGATTCGAAGGTAAAGGCTATTCGGTATGACAATGGGACAGAGTTTAAGAATCTTACCTTAAACTCTTTCTGCTCCTCCAAGGGAATTGACAGACAGTTCAGTGCAGCCAGAACCCCATAGCAAAACGGGGTTGCAGAACGTAAAATCGCACACTCATCAAGGCGGCACGAACTATGCTTGTTGAATCCGAGCTACCTCTCATCTTCTGGGCCGAAGCAATCAACACTGCATGCTATATTCATAATCATGCCCTGATCAACAAACGCCACATGAAGACTCCATACGAAGTGGTTGAAGGTCGCAAACCTTCGGTCAAGCATTTCCACAAATTTGGATGTCCTTGTGTACTCCTGCTCATGGATGTTAAAGGAAAGTTCGAAGCATGCGGAGATCCGTGCATTTTCGTTGGTTATTCTAAAAATGCGACATATCACGTTTATAACAAGATCAAGAAGATGGTGGCTGAAACCTACAATGTGGGTTGGCTGGAGGAAAATCCCAAGGACAAACGCATTGGTCCTGATTGGTTGTATGACTACTCTACCTTATTTAATCATTTTGATGTGTCTTCTAATATGTCTACAGGAAATAGTTCGACGTCTTTCCCTCCAACGGTGCCCATTCCTTCCGACGATGACGCTGACGCTGCCACGCTAAATGAGACACTAAAGCAGCTAAGTGTAGATCCTCCTGGATTTAATGACACTGTCTCGCCATCTTCCACAGCTTCACAATCTCATGCCCCATCTATCTCTTCGCCTGTTCAGCCTAATCTTACTGAGGATGTGGTTTCTCCTCCAGAGCCACCTACGGCAGATGAAGGACTCCCTCCTGATATTTTGGGCTCCTCCTTGTTTCCCAAGCCTACTCCCCTCGATTGTGCAGTGGATTCTTCACCACATACCTCTACAGGTGCCTCGGTTGAGGGGGAGGCATCTGGAGTTGCTTCAGCTAGTATCACCAACTTGCCAACCGATGTTTTGGTTCCTGCTAAACCAATACCACAACGTTTACAGCGTGATCACCCCATTGAGAATATCATTGGTCCTATAAACACTGTTGTTCACACACGCAGTCAATCTGGGATATCAATACATGTCTCTATTCTTGCTTTATTTCCCAAATTGAACCTAAAAGTATTGATGTTGCCTTGCAGGAACCAGGCTGGGTGGATGCCATGCATGAAGAACTCAATCAATTTGAAAAACTTGGCGTTTGGCAATTGGTGAAGCTACCTCAGGGAAAGCGCGCTCTTGGAACTCGCTGGGTTTTCCGGAATAAGCAGGATGACACTGGAGTTATTGTACGAAATAAAGCTAGACTGGTGGTCCAAGGGTTTCGACAGATTGAGGGACTGGATTATGATGAGGTTTATACACTTGTCACGCGTTTGGAAGCTATACGTATCTTCTTGGCATACGCATCTTATATGGACTTTAATGTCTATCAAATGGATGTTAAGACTGCGTTTCTATACGGCAAGGTGAAAGAGGAAATATACGTGGCACAACCACCGGGCTTTATTGATCCTGACAAGCCAGATTATGCCTATAAATTAGACAAAGCGTTGTACGGGTTGCATCAAGCACCTCGCGCATGGTACGCTACTCTTACGGAGCATCTGCTTGCTCATGACTACACACATGGAACTATTGACCAAACTCTGTTTATCAAATGCGTTGATAAGGACATTATTCTCGTCCAAATCTACGTTGATGATATTATTTTTTGTTCCACCAATGATGGTTTGTGCCGCGAGTTCGAAGAAATCATGAAGAAGAAATTTGAGATGAGCTCATTGGGAGAGATGACCATATTTTTAGGACTTCAAGTTCGTCAGAGCCCACAGGGTATACTCATTCATCAAGGAAAATACGTACACGACGTTCTTGCCAAATTCAAGCTTACAGATTCTAAGCCAATGGCTTCACCTATCGCAGAACGGCCTCTGTTAAATGAAGATGCTGAAGGAACGCCTGTTAATCCTACCATGTATCGCTCTATGATTGGATCACTCATGTATCTCACTGGTAGTCGGCTAGATATCATGTTTGCCGTCTGCCAGTGTGCTCGTTATCAGGCTACTCCTAAACTTTCTCATTTACATGCTGTTAAACGAATTTAGGTACCTCAAAGGGGCTCCATCTCTAGGCCTCTGGTATCCTAAAAATTCTTAATTTGAA
This sequence comes from Scalesia atractyloides, assembly GCA_947069175.1. Lineage (NCBI taxonomy): Eukaryota > Viridiplantae > Streptophyta > Magnoliopsida > Asterales > Asteraceae > Scalesia > Scalesia atractyloides. The sequence goes on from CAMTDV010001632.1 coordinate 83,156,364, forward strand.
CTGTTTGCTTTCTCTGACAGTAATCTAGGAGGTACAGATAGGGACATGCGCTCAACGTCGGCTGGTTGCCAATTTCTTGGAGATTGCGTTACTTCGTGGCAATGCAAGAAGCAAAGACGGTTTCGTTTTCCACTGCAGAGGCAGAATATGTTGCAGCTTCTGCTTGCTGCTTCCAGGTTTTATGGATGCAACATCAGCTTGCGGATTACGGTTTGACTTATCTAAACACCACGATGTGTTGTGATAATGATGCCGCAATCAAAATAGTTAAAAACCCTGTTTTCCACTCCAAAACCAAGCACATTAACATTAAAGTTCATTTTATACGCGATTGCTATGAAAAGGGTCTCATAAAGCTTGAGCCAATCCACACCGATGCAAATGTGGTGGATTTGTTTACGAAATCCCTTAGCAACGCACGTTTTCAAGTGGTTGTGGATCTTCTCAAAATGATTGGGTTTTCTTCCTAGGCATCTACCATCTTCGTCTTTATTTACTGTTTTTCATTTCTTTTCATTGCTTCATAAATTTGTTCATATCTCTATGCACAAATTTAGGGGGAGAAAAATTTCAAGTTATATATATATATATTTGCAATGATAGGGAAATGAAATGAATATTCGTGATAAAATGTTTGACTAACACGTGTAAGGTATAGAAGCGGAAAAGATTTGGATTGAAAGTGATGTGTCGGTAGGTTTAAAACTCAACCGGATGGGAAAAGTCAAATTATATAAACATAATGAACTTTCTACTCAGTGGGTCACGCACTATAGGCATATGATTTTATGGTCTTAAATCTTGCGTTGATAGATAGCCAACATCTGAGGTTTCGGGTCTTTATGCTGCTGAGTCATCCGGGGATATCTTGACTGCCCTTCTGTTGCATCCAGATTATATGCAGACCTAGGTACAGTCAGGATATCTTTATAAAAGAGCCAAAATGGAAAGGCCAAAACCTAAAAGAACAAAAATTTCTGCCTAAGTTCTTACGTACCTCATAAGCGATTTGCCTAACCCTCGCCAGTCACTATTGGTCTCTCTGCTATACAGAAGTACTGACCTGTTCACCATTAGCCTGATGTTGTAAAACAAAGGATGACCTCGGTATACTCACCTGCTATGATGAACCATTGTGCTTACCTTGATCGCAGGGGTATGTCATGGTATGGGACACACGAGTATCTTAGTATAAAATTACCTTAAGCATATCATAAAGTCTAATCTACAAGGGTTGAGTTTTGGATTTAAGTGGACAAGTATATTGACAATCGCTTAGACCAACTGAACCATGCTAATATCAAAAAATGTTCTTTAGTCATCGTTTGAAACGATTTGATCCCTTAGCAATGCTGTGTTAATTGTTTATGTTTGTTTTGAATAAGTTCTCCTTGTGATGGTTGGATGCTTGGTTAGTTTACTGGATGAATTTTGTGGGATTTTTTTTGTCAAGAGATATTGGACTGGCCCAGTGTACTTTGGGATTTGAGTCAGACTGATGAAATTGGTTTTTAAGTCTAAAAATTAAAATTAAGGTTACTGTTCCGAATTGGGCTCAATTGGGCCAAGGATTACTGTTCCGGATTTGACTTGTCCGGAATGGCCCATTTAAATCATTTTGAACAAGCCCAATGTGTTACTGTTCCGGATTGGGCCTGTCTCAAGCCCAATCCAGATTCAAATATCAGGCCAAGCCCTTTTTGGAAAATCTATATTGACATCTCTGTTCTTATTTCGGATTCTTAAAATCCGAGTTACTATTTCTCCTCTCTGATTCTATCTCGAACTAAATATTTCGGACTGCCCATTCCGGATCAGGTACATGTGCATTCCGGATTGATCTTCAAAGAATTAGCATTTCGGATTGATAATAGTGTTCATTTCGGAGTGATAATAGTGTTCATTTCGGATTAATCTTCATCCGGGATGCATGTTTATCCGAGATACATAATCCGGATTGATAAGAGTGTTCTGGATTCATTCTAAGTTTGGACCTTTTAAATTGTTAAACCCCTTAACTAATTTGAACTGGCTTTAATTTGAACCTTGACTTCTGTTGACATGTCCAGTTAGTGTTCACTCTGTTAACTCAGTTAACTCAATTAACTTAGTTAACTCAGTTAAATCCGTTTACTCAGTTTGCTTCTGTTAGTTGGTTTTTAACTCGGTTGATTTTTGACAGACATGGTGGAAGAAGCTTTCGATGCCGTGATGCTGGTTGAAGAACAATTTCACAATCAGGCTGGATATCTGTCAAATCCACGGCTGAGTATTTTCAGGAATTTCAGGCGATGATTGTGGGGCTTAACAATTGTCGGATTGCCTACGCCCTTCGTGCAAATCCCATGATATACAGAGATTTGGTTCACTCGTTTTGGAAAAGAGCGCGGATACAGCCGAGAGGTGAAGATGGTAGACCTTTCATACGATCACAGATTCAGGGGAAGGAGATTGTAGTTAATGAGGCTTGTGTGAGGGAGGTGCTGCAGTTGACAGATACCTACAGTGATCCAACCACATATGTCAAGGAAAAGGTGTTGCCGGTACTCATGGAGATGGGCGATGAAGGTTCTTATCCGCCATTGCTAAAGAAGATGTTTTCGGCATACTGGAGATTACTTATACACATGTTTATGCAATGTGTGTCGGAAAACAAAGGTGGACTGTATCAGCCTAATCAGGCACAGACTTCCGCGATCGTTTCATTGGTTATGGACTGGAAGTATAACTACTCTCGTTATATCTTCGAAAATATGAGGAAAATATTAGAGCAATCCAAGAAACAGATGTTTCTGTGATATCCACGGTTTATCCAGCTGATTCTCGATGTTATATCCACGGTTTATCCAATGGGGCCTACCATTTTTGCAACTATGAAGAAGAACCGTTCTACCTCGAAGACGGTATTTGTAGATAGGTTCCCTCTGAAGAAGTTTGGCAAGTTTTCTAAAGTTATAGGTCTGCATGCTCCACCACCTCCTCCTCCAGTAAATGCGATTGTAGCCGAGGAGCATGATATACAGGCAAAGGAAAAAGATATAGAAGTCGAGGATTTGGTTACAGATGATGAGGATGATGTTGGACAAGCCTTTCTGGATGATCTTGATGCGTTCAATGCTACGTTAACTCCTGTTCTACCAGAATTATCATATGAGAATCTAGCTGCCTTGATTGCTCAATTAATAGACATTCAAGAGAAACAAGGTGATCCCCCGCTTGACATTTCGTTTGTTGTTGCTCCAACTGTTCAGTCTGAAGAAAATGACGACGACGAAGATAATGAAGCACCGTTGATTAAGAGGCGCAGAATTGGACCGAGCATTATAGCTAGTACATCTGAGGTTCCTGTTGTTGTTCCTGTTGCTACTTCTGAGATGATTACTTCTACTGCTGCCAAGATCACTGTTGCTAAGGTTATTATTGTTGAATCTGTTGCTTGTACATCGGTGATTGACACGCCTGTTATTTCTACACAGCAAACTGTTCCTATCATTACACAATCCACAGTTGTATCGATTCCTGTTGCCACAGCGTTACAAATGATGGAATTTGGAGGTAGTTCATCGGGTGCAGGTGGTTCAGAAGCGGGTGGTAGTGGAGCTGGTCATTCAGATGATATTGTTGATGATTATATGCACAGATCTGATAAGTGGGCATTTGAGTTTGGGGGTTTAGACAGTGATGATGATGATACTGATGTGGGTATCGTTGAGTTAAAGAAACGGGTTGTTTTTACTGGAACAGGAGGCCATGTTAAAGGATGCGCAGATTGCCTCCCTGCAGAATCGTTTGGATGTTCGAGATCAAACTATCAAACAGCTGCAGGGGGATGTGACGATGCTGATGACTATTGTTTTCAATTTAAGGGGCAAGTTAGAGAACAAGTTTGGCAGAGAGTTTAGCGAAACGACCGATGATCACATGAATGTTGAAATCCGACATCGTGCAGCTTAGCAGCGTATGACAGAAGAAATCGAAGAGCAGCGGTTGGCAGCTGAGCAGCTCGCTGCCGAACGTCAAGCTGGTATCGATGACTACTTGAATGATCCACGCAAGAAGTTCACTTCTAGTCAGAAACGCACTACAGATCCGAGGAAGAAGAAGCAGATGGTATTGATAAAGAATGTGAACGTGAATCCTCTGGACAAAAACTTCCAGCTGAAAGATCCTACCAATCAATCTGATAGATACGTAATGGAGTTGGGGTCGAGTTAGTATAGTAAGGTGGGGAACAAGTCTAAAGTGCTGAGTTGGATGTATAATCATATCAAGAATATGTGGATTATTGTACGCCAAGATGGAACGAGAGATTATTATTCAAAAGAGTCGCAATTTGAGACTTGGACTAAGGTCGCATTGACAGATCTGTTAAGAGCTCCATACACTAACGATGATACGATAGAGCGTGGACCAGGTTGGAGGTTCTTTAAGAAGCTTGAACGGGAGGTTAGGACTGGTTTTAAGAGTATGAAGACTGCTGAGCCGTATCTGAGAGCAGCCAAAAGAGTTCGTGATGCACACACAGGCAAACGGTTCAAATCTGTGATGTGGCCTCCTACAGATAAAGAGTTGGTGATTCCTATTGCTCCTACCTTTCCTAAGGGAATTTTGAAGAACTTTAACTTCTGGTTATACGATCTAAAGGTCGGAAGTGTTGCGATTGTGACGAAAGAGAAGGCTTTCAGGGTGAATGATGTGGTGGATCTGGTTAGCTTCCATGATAAAGATTTACAAGTTTTGGCTTCTCATCAAATACGTACTCCTGAGCTATATGAGGCGTGTGCCAAAGATTGGACGGCTGCAGTTGCTGGAATTATTGCTGGACATTTGGGAGTGGATGCTGCACCAAAGGACAAATGAAGAAACCTATGGGGAGATTGTTGGGCTTGGAGCTTAAAGGTTTATTCATTTATATTGTATTTTGGGCTTTTGGGTTAGTTTGGGCTTCCTAGTGCCAAGTGGGCCTAGAGTTGTATTTTTGGGCTTTGTCATGTCTATAAATAGAGGGGTTAGGTCACTTGATAGGGGTTAGAGAGTTGATCACAAAAACTTGTATCTGATATCCTTTGGTGAGTTATTATATTCAAGTTATTCAAGTTGTTCTTCATCCTGATCATAATTTCCGCAATTGATTAGGATAGTGATACTTGTTTGATCCGTTTCACGGGACTTACACTAACTTATTTACAAGTAAAGGCAGAACATCAAAAACCATATGGAAAACTACAACCATTAGACATACCAGTTTGGAATGGGAACATATCACTATGGACATGTTGACTAAGTTGCCAAGAACAGCACGAAGTTATGACGCTATTTGGGTAGTAGTAGATAGACTGACAAAGAGTGCTCATTTCATACCGATTCGTGAAACTTATACTTCCGAAAAGATGTCAGAAGTGTATATAAACGAATTATCGTGCGTCATGGAGTGCCTGTATCCATCGTGTCTGACAGAGATGCTAGATTCACTTCAAAATTCTGGCAAGAATTTCATAAACAGATGGGTACTAAGCTATTAGTTAGTACAGCATATCACCCTCAAACCAACGGGCAAAGCAAAAGAACCATTCAAACATTGGAAGATATGCTTCGAGCACGTATTATTGACTTTGGATGTAGTTGGGATGCCTATATGCCGCTGGTTGAATTTTCTTACAACAACAGCTATCATTCGAGCATTGGTATGGCGCCTTATGAGATGCTTTACAGCCGAAAGTGTCGAACCCCGGTTTGTTGGGGTGAAGTAGGATCAAGAGAACTCCCCCAGAAAGATGTGGTTAGAGTTACAAATGAAAAGATTGACACGGTAAGAGCCCATCTAAAGGCTGCCCAAGATCGACAAAAGTCTTATGCGGATAAAAGACGAAGACCTATCGAATTCCAAGTAAGCGATAGAGTCATGCTGAAAGTATCACCATGGAAGGGGATCATTCGATTTAGAAAAAGGGGTAAACTGTAACATCCCAAAAATAACTTATATATATATATATATATATATATATATATATATATATATATATATATATATATATATGTAAATAGGGATATTTAATCTAATTGGTGATATGTAGTAACTAACAAAATTAAAAATATGGACCTTTTTATTAAAGAATAAAACTCAAGGGACCAAAATGGTCAATAGGAGAACTATGTTTTATTTAAAAGAAAAATCAATTTAAATCACACACTTGTGTGTGATTTAGTTGAACGACTAGGAGCAAGAAGAACACCAAAAACCCTACATTCACCAATTGATCAAAATTGAAAGAGGAATCGAGTTTGAGTACATGCATGAATCGATTTCAGTGATCATCAAGTCAAAGAGATCATGAGGTATGTTAGATTTGATATTTGATGATGTTATAAAGAATTATTGGATTCTTGAAACTAGAATTTCTGAATAAGATGTGGAAATTAAAGCGGAATAAGAGTAGAATACATACTTTTGAATAAACGAAAGTGAAAGATAGTTGTCAAACAATATGATAAAGTGTTTGAGTAAGTGGCCATGGTTATGTAAGTGGGTTTCAGTAAATGGGTTGAATACCTGAATTGTGATGTCAAAATTGATGTGGCTGATGTGAGAATAATGAATATTGGATGTTTAACAAGGCATACTAATCACACTAAACTCATAAGATGTTAAAATTATGACATATTCAGGAAATAAGAACCAAATAGGTTTAATGTAAAGATTAATGCCTATAAGGTGTTTGATATTATGCCTAAAAAAAGGTAAATTGTTAAAAAGGAATATAAAGAATCATGGTAGAGAATATATAAATGAGATATTTACAGGTTCGTGTCGTATGTCATGCTATGAATTCTAAATGGTAAATTCAGATGAAATTTATAGGCAAATTGGGTGAAGCATCTAGTGCCAAAGCTGAAGTAGACGCGCGGTTGAAGGAAAAGCTTTGAGGTACGTGGTTTTACATCTTGTATGATTTATTCATTACTTGATTGTTAGTGTGACATTAACCGAAGAAATACTTAAAGGAAACATTCAGTCATTCATAAGCGATGGATTTCGCACGAATGAATCAAACTAGTAATTGGTACTTGAACATAAGTTGGAATTAGTTTGTAAGTGGAGGAATTCACATAATTATCCAAAAATATGAGAATGCGTAAACCGAGTGACGGAAAACGCAGATCGTAAACCATAAACTTATAATGCGGTCGAAAAGAGGTTTCTTGTTTGGCTAGAATAGTCAAATCGGTAAACTATAAGAGAAGAAGGTATAACAAGACGCAAGCCAAGGAACGGATGCGTAAACTGGAATTAGTAATCTTAGTGGAAAGTTGAGTTTTTCCGTAAGGGACTAATTCACATCACAAGAATGAATATGGTCGAATTGATTAATGGGTCAAAATAACTTTGTAAATAATTTTACGTCAATAACATTAAGTGTAAAAATTCACTATTTGGTTGATGTGTTCAAAGTTAAAAGGAGGATGATTGATATACGATTATGTAGAAACGAATTCGAAGCAAAACGGACGAGAAATGTAGAAGTTATGGACAATTTCGTAAAAGAACTAGAAGTGAAAATCTGCGACTGGACTGCAGCGTAAGCTACGGCCCTCAACCATAGCTTACGGTTGAGACCTGCTGTGTCAGACAGAAGGAGCTTCCGTAAGCTACGGTAAGCCAACCGTAGCATACGGCGGGTTTTCAAACAAAATTTTTAGTTTGTTGTATTATGTATTTGGGTCTAATTTTATGTGTCATACACTCTCTATATCTAATGTAAATGATAGATTATGATATATAGGTGATTGCTAAGGAGTTTTAGGATGAAGATCAAGCATTAAGAAGAACCGAACACAAGTGAAGGACTTAGCTTCCGCAAGACGTTCTAGACCTTTTGTAAATCAAATAACTTATATGTTTTTGTAAACTTAAAATATTAAGATAATGTGTGTGTTTATTTCATGAAGTATTATGAAACACGAACCTTATCAAATGCTATATGTAAATTTTAAACTTGGTTGTAACATTGGTAATCAGTGCCTAAGGTTAAAGAATGTGTTCGGTTCGAAGCTTGATCAAGACATTCGGTAAGAATGGTTATGAAATAGACCTTAATAAAATATTTTAGAAAAGAAATGGAGTAAAGTATGTGGGAGAAGTGTATTATACACTCAAACCCGGAAAAATGTACTAAACATGAATGGTTAATCCAAGTTGTATAATTGACCAAACCAAAGAAGAAAGATACACCTCGTACATTGTTAAAAGATGAGAATAAATCACCATACGATGATATGGAGATGATTAAGCAAGTTATTTACTAAATTGTTATAAACATTTCAGTTAAGAAATGTCGAGTAGAACCGGCGATGATATCGTATCCCTTATGACTGAAGAGATACGAGAAAAGATTTCCAAAGAAGTCGGAAAAGCTCTTGAAGCCAGCCTACCAAGATTCATGGAAAGGATACAAACCACGATACTCAAGACTGTTGAAGAAAAAATCAACGAACTGAAAGAAAGTCTTAATCAAGAAAGAAACAAGCACAAAAAGAAGAAAGTTTTTCCTTATGACAAGTTCATGGCATGCAAACCCCCAATTTATAATGGAGAAGTTGACCCAATTGCTTGTCAAAGATGGATAAGCGATATGGAGGGTATTTTTGAACGAACACACTGTGACACCAACGATTTCGTAGTCTACGGAACTAGCCAACTGAGAGGCCAACCTAAGGATTGGTGGAATAATCTTAAGAATGAACAAGGGGCTGAGGCTACGTGAGCCATGACCTGGGAAGAATTTAAGGAAGCCTTCCTCAAACACCACAGCCCCAGAGCTGTGATCAACAAGATAAAGGAAGAATTTATGCATCTGAGGCATAAGGGTGAAACGATAGACAAGATCACCAGAATATTCCTGGATAAGTTGATGTTTAGCGATGAGTTGGTAAAAACTGAAGAACAAAAAGTATATCACTACCACAATATGTTGAGTGAAGAGTATAGGGAGTTTATGACTCCCTCAAATTATAAGAATCTCACAGAGATTATCAATGCTGCACGGGAGCGTGAAATTGAGTTGAGAAAACAAGTTGAAAGGGGTGAAAGAAGGGGGTTAGATGCAAACCCAAGCCCCACAAAGAAATCAAAGATAACCGAGTCCTCAAGGAAAACAAGTGAAAAAGGGGGATCACCGAACTACAAGACGTGTGGTCGTGGACATCGGGCCGAATGCTATTTTAAAGACAAACCGTGTTTTATATGCGGTAAAACAGGACATGTAGCTTCAATTTGCGCTGGCAAAGTGTCGGTATGCTACAAATATTACCAACCGGGTCACAAGAAATCTGAATGGACAGAATTGGCAGAAAAGAAGGTGATACCTGACACAAAAAACGAAGGTTCTAAGAGCGAAAGCAAGATCCTTCCAAATAACTGCGGCCGAGGCTAAGATCGAATCCGATGTGGTTTCATGTACATTTACCGTAAATAATATTCTTGCACGCATTTTGTTTGATACGGGTGCAAATAGATCTTTTGTTTCACATAGATTTATTCAACATCCTTCATTTGCATTAACAAAATTACCTATGCCAGTGGAAGTAGAAGTAGGTAATAATAATAAAATTGTTGTTTGTGATATATGTCGGGATTGCAAAATGAACGTTGATGGAGAGGATTACTTAGTGGACTTGATACCCATGTCGATGGGGGAATTTCAAGTAGTGATTGGAATGGATTGGTTGTCTCGTTATCACGCCAAGGTAATATGTTTTCGCAAGGAGATACAACTCACATCTCCGAGCGGAAGGCATATCACTATTTATGGAGAAAAGAGCTGTAACCTTATGGTATGCTCCATAATGAAAGCCCAAAGACTCATTCAGCATGGGTGCAAGGCATATTTGACTTATGTGCGTGATGCCACAAAAGAGCCGCCCAAAATTGAAAACATACCGGTCGTGCGAGATTTTGAAGATGTATTCCCGGAAGATTTACCAGGGGTACCACCTGAGCGTGAGATAGAGTTCGGAATTGAATTAGTCCCGGATGCGAAACCGGTGGCTAGGGCACCGTATAGATTAGCACCAGCAGAACTTCAAGAACTAATGTCGCACTTACAAGAATTACTAGAAAAGGGATTTATTCGACCAAGTGTCTCCCCTTGGGGAGTACCGGTATTATTCGTGAAGAAGAAGGACGAGAGCATGCATATGTGTATCGGTTACTGCAAGCTGAACAAACTCACTGTAAAGAATAGATACCCACTTCCGAGGATTGATGATTTATTTGACCAACTACAAGGGGCAAGTTGGTTTTCAAAAGTTGACTTAAGGTCAGGTTATCACCAACTGAGGGTAAAGGAAAAAGGTGTGCTAAAAACAGCATTTCGTACACGATACGGACACTATGAATTTCTAGTAATGTCCTTCGGATTAACAAATGCACCCGCGGCTTTTATGGATCTTATGAACCAGGTTTGCAAACCAAAGCTCGATAAGTCGGTGATAGTGTTTATCGATGATATTTTAGTATATTCAAAAAGCGAGACAGATCACACTCGTCATTTACAAGAAGTATTAAAAACATTGAGACGGGAAAAACTTTATGCTAAGTTTACGAAATGCACCCTTTGGCTCCGAGAAGTACAATTCCTAGCGCACGTCATTAGTGCCAATGGAATATTAGTCGATCCGTCCAAGAAAGAAGCAGTGTCGAAGTGGAATCCTCCAAAAAACCCTTCGGAGATTAGGAGCTTCCTAGGACTTGCGGGCTATTACAGGAGATTTATTCAAGACTTCTCCAAAATTGCCTCACCGTTAACCAAACTAACTCGTAAGAACAAAAAGTTTGTATGGGGCGACGAACAGGATAAGGCGTTTCAATTGCTCAAAGAAAAGTTGACCAGTGCACCAGTGTTGACCTTGCCAGATGGCACAGACGATTTGGTAGTATATTCAGACGCATCACACCTAGGTCTTGGGTGTGTACTTATGCAACGAGGTAAGGTGATTGCTTATGCCTCGAGACAATTGAAGGATCACGAAAAGAAATATCCAACTCACGATCTTGAACTAGCGGCAATGATATTCGCCTTAAAGATTTGGAGGCATTACCTATACGGGACGAAGTGCATTATTTTCACTGATCATAAAAGTTTGAAGTATTTCTTCGATCAAAAGGAATTAAATATAAGGTAAAGACGTTGGTTGGAAACAGTGAAAGACTATGATTGTGAAATACATCACCACCCGGGAAAGGCCAACGTAGTGGCTGATGCCCTTAGTCAAAAGGAAGAATACACCCCCATCCGAGTACGGTCGAAGCAATTGGTAGTAACTTCGGATTTGCTTGAACAAATCAGAGAAGCCCAAATTGAAGCGGTAAAAGAAGAAAATTTAAGAAAGGAACGAGTGAAGGGACAAGTGAAAGATTTAGTGGATGGAGATAACGGATTGAAATCTCGATTTGGTAGAATATGGGTTCCAAACACGTGTGGTGTTAAGGAGCTCTTACTTAACGAGGCCCATAAGGCACGTTATTCAATTCACCCGGGAGCGACCAAAATGTACCTAGACTTGAAACGAAATTATTGGTGGCCCGGAATGAAAAGATATGTGGTGAAGTACGTCGAAAAATGTGTAACCTGTTTACAAGTAAAGGAAGAACATCAAAAACCATATGGAAAACTACAACCGTTAGACATACCAGTTTGGAAATGGGAACATATCACTATGGACCTGTTGACTAAATTGCCGAGAACGACAAGCGGCTTTGACGCCACTTGGGTGGTTGTAGATAGGTTAACTAAGACTGTACATTTCATTCCCATTCGTGAAAATTATACTTCTGAAAAGATGTCAGAAATATATATAAATGAGATTACTAGATTCACTTCAAAATTTTGGCGAGAATTTCAAGAACAATTAGGTACTAAGCTGTTGGTTAGTACAGCATATCACCCTCAAACAGACGGGCAAAGCGAGCGGAGAATTCAAACGTTGGAAGATATGCTTCAGGCATGTATTATTGACTTTGGCGGTAGCTGGGATGCCTACATACCGCTAGTTGAGTTTTATTACAACAACAGCTATCATTCGACCATAGGTATGGCGCCATAGAGATGCTTTATGGCCGAAAATGCCGAACGCCAGTATGTTGGAGTGAAATAGGGCCTAGAGAACTTGCCCACAAAGATGTGATTAAAGCCACGAACGAAAAGATTGACATGACAAGAGCCCATCTAAAGGCTGCCCAAGATCGACAAAAGTCCTACGCGGATAAAAGACGGAGATCTATTGAATATCAAGTAGGCGATAGAGTAATGCTAAAGGTATCACCGTGGAAGGGGATAATTCGAGAAAGAGGGGTAAATTGAGTCCACAATTTATCGGACCATTTAAGGTGGTCAGTCGGGTGGGGAAAGTAGCCTACCAATTAGAACTTCGGGACGAACTAAGTGGAATACATAACACCTTCCATGTATCACACCTCCGAAAATGTTTGGCGGACGAAACGGCATATGTACCTTATAGTGATGTTGAAGTTGACAACAAACTTAACTACATAGCTAAACCAATTCAAATCTTTGATCGAAATGTAAAAGGATTGAGGAACAAAGAGATCAACCAAGTGAAGGTCAAATGGGAGCATCAAAAGGGGTCGGACACCACATGGGAACCCGAAGAAGAGATGAAACGACTCTACCCTTCGCTATTTGGTATGTGCACTAGTTTCGAGGACGAAACTTTTTAAGGAGGGTGGAATTGTAACATCCCAAAAATAACTAATATATATATATGTAAATAAGGATATTTAATCTAATTGGTGATATGTAGTAACTAACAAAATTAAAAATCTGGACCTTTTTATTAAAGAATAAAACTCAAGGGACCAAAATGGTCAATAGGAGAACTAGGTTTTATTTAAAAGAAAAATCCATTTAAAACACACACTTGTGTGTGATTTAGTTGAACGACCAGGAGCAAGAAGAACACCAAAAACCCTACATTCACCAATTGATCAAAATTGAAAGAGGAATCGAGTTTGAGTACATGCATGAATCGATTTCAGTGATCATCAGGTCAAAGAGATCATGAGGTATGTTAAATTTGACATTTGATGATGTTATAAAGAATTATTGGATTCTTGAAACTGCAATTCCTGTATAAGATATAGAAATTAAAGCGGAATAAGAGTAGAATACATACTTTTGAATAAACGAAAGTGAAAGATAATTATCAAACAATATGATATAAGTGTTTGAGTAAGTGGCCATGGTTATGTAAGTGGGTTTCAGTAAAGGGTTGAATACCTGAATTGTGATGTCGAAATTGATGTGGCTGATGTGAGAATAATGAATATTAGATGTTTAACAAGGTATACTAATCACACTAAACTCATAAGATGTTAAAATTATGACAAATTCAGGAAATAAGAACCAAATAGGTTTAATGTAAAGATTAATGCCTATAAGGTGTTTGATATTATGCCTAAGAAAAGGTAAATTGTTAAAAAGGAATATAGAGAATCATGGTAGAGAATATATAAATGAGATATTGACAGGTTCGTGTCGTATGTCATGCTATGAATTCTAAATGGTAAATTCAGATGAAATTTATAGGCAAATTGGGTGAAGCATCTAGTGCCAAAGCTGAAGTAGACGCACGGTTGAAGGGAAAGCTTTGAGGTACGTGGTTTTACATCTTGTATGATTTATTCATTACTTGATTGTTAGTGTGACATTAACCGAAGAAATACTTAAAGGAAAAATTCAGTCATTCATAAGCGATGGATTTCGCACGAATGAATCAAACTAGTAATTGGTACTTGAACATAAGTTGGAATTAGTTTGTAAGTGGAGGAATTCACATAATTATAAAAATATGAGAATGCGTAAACCGAGTGACGGAAAATGCAGATCGTAAACCGTAAACTTATAATGCAATCGAAAAGAGGTTTCTTGTTTGGCTAGAATAGTCAAATCGGTAAACTATAAGAGAAGAAGGTATAACAAGACGCAAGCCAAGTGACGGATGCGTAAACTGGAATTAGTAATCTTAGTGGAAAGTTGAGTTTTTCCATAAGGGACTAATTCACATCACAAGAATGAAGGAAATATGGTCGAATTGATTAACGGGTCAAAATAAATTTGTAAATAAATTTTACGTCAATAACATTAAGTGTAAAAATTCACTATTTGGTTGATGTGTTCAAAGTTAAAAAGAGGATGATTGATTTACGATTATGTAGAAACGAATTCGAAGCAAAACGGACGAGAAATGTAGAAGTTATGGACAATTTCGTAAAAGAACTAGAAGTGAAAATCTGCGACTGGACTGCAGCGTAAGCTACAGCCCTCAACCGTAGCTTACGGTTGAGACCTGCTGTCTCAGACATAAGGAGCTTCTGTAAGCTACGGTAAGCCAACCCTTTTAAGGAGGGTGGAATTGTAACACCCCAGAAATAACGCGCATATATATATATACACACAAATATATATGTGTATAAACAAGTTGGTGATAAGTAGTAACTAACAAAACCATAAATTGGGATCCTATTCATGCTAAACCAAACATGAGGGACTAAATGTGTCAAACTGAGAAAGTTGTTTTATTAAAAAAAAAACTTAAAATCACAGCACACACTTATGTGTGTGTACGTGTGTGTAGAGCAGAGCAGAGGCAAGAACACCCAAAACCCTATATTCACCAAATTGATCAAAATTGAAAGAGAAATTGAGTCTAAGTTCATGCATGAATCGATTTCAGTGATCATCTACTCAAAAGAACATAAGGTATGTTAAATGTATTATTTGATGATAGTATGAAGATTCATTGTATTCTTGAAACTACAATTCCTGCATAAGTTGTAGGAATTAAGGTGGATTAAGAGTAATATATATACCTTAGAATACCCCAAGATGACAATCAGTTGTCAAATACTATGATATGAGTGTTTGAGTAAATGGGTTCTAGTAAATGGGTTGAATACATAAATTGTAATGTTGAAATTGATGCATCTGATGTGAAAATATTAGATGTTAGTTGTTAATTAGATATACTAATCACACTAAATTCATGACAACTTCAGAAACAAGAACCAAATAAGTTTAATATTTGGATCCATTCCTATAAGGTGTTTGATATAATGCCTAAGTGAAGATAAAAGGAATAAGCGAATTATAATAGAGAACTTAATAATGAGATTTTGACAGATTCGTGTCTTATTTTAAATTATGAGTTCTAAACGGTAAATTAGATTGGACTCTATAGGCAAATTGGGTGAAGCATCTAGTGCCGAAGTAGACGCGCGATCGAAAGGGAAGCTTTGAGGTACGTGGTTTTACACCTTGTGTGATCTTATTCGTTTACTTGATTGTTAGCGTGATATTAACCGAAGAAATACTTAAAGGAAAACTTAGTCATTCTTCAGCGATGGATTTCGCACAAATGAATCAAGTTAGCAATTGGTGCTTGAACATAAGTTGGAATTAGTTTGTAAGTGGTGCAATCCACATAATTAACCAAGAATATGAGAACGCGTAAACCAGGTAACGGAAAACACGGATTGTAAACCGTGAACCTATGATATGGTCGAAAGGAGGTTTCTTGTTTGGCTAAAATAGCCCAACTGGTAAACTATAAGAGAAGAAGGTATAATCAAGTGCAAGCCAAGTGTTGGATGTGTAAACTAGAGTTAGTAAACTTAGAAGAGAGTTGAGTTTCCGCAAGGAACTAATTCTCGTCATAAGAGTGAAGGTAATGTGGACGAATTGATAAACGAGTCAAAATGATCTTGTGAATTAATTTTTATGTCTATAACATTAAGAGTAGGAATACGCTATTTTGGTTAACTTGTTTAAAGCTAAAATGAGGGTGATTGAATTACGATTATATAAGAACGAACTTGAAGCAAAACGGACGAGAAACGTAGAAGTTATGGACAATTTCGCAAAAGAATCAGAAGTGAAAATCTGCGACTGAACTGCAGCGTAAGCTACGGTCCTCAACCGTAGCTTACGGTTGAGACCTGCTGTCTCAGGCAGAAGGAGCTTACCGTAAGCTACGGTAAGCCAACCGTAGCTTACGGCGGGTTTTCAAACAAAATTTTTAGTTCGTTGTTTTATGTATTTGGGTCTAACAAGATGTATTATACGCTCACTATACATATTTATATAATGTTAATGATAGATTTTGATCCTTAGGTGAATGTTAAAGGGAATACGGATGAAGATCAGGCGACCAGAAGAACCGAACACAATGAAGAACCTGACTTCCACATGTTATTTTAAATCTTTTGTAACAAATAGTTTATATGTTTTGGTAAATCTTAAAATCATACAACATGGGTGTTTATTTCGTAATATAATATGAAATGTGAACTTTATTTTGTATTTATGGTTATATACAACTGAGGTGTTTCAAGTTCAAACACTATGCGAAGAAATAAATACTCATACATGCAGTTAAAACACTATGCGAAGCAATAAACATTGGCATTGCATGTAAACAAACGCAAAACACACCATCATATGAAACACACTTTGTATTAGACACTTGAAGTTAAAACACTATGGCGAATAAAAAAACACGGGTACATGCAGTTAACACACTATGTAAAGAAATAAACATTGATAGTACATGTAAACAAAGGCAAAATACACTGTCATATAAAACACACTTTGTATTAATTTTCAATTTTGGGATCATGGATGAAGCTGCCTACCATGAAGATGATAAAACGAATGAAAGATTTTCATGGATTTTGGGATCGTATTAAAACTCACATAATTAAAACCGAATTACCATTATCAACTCCATAATTAACCTATTTTATAATTGCAATTCTACTATTTTTGTAAAATAATAGAAATGTCATATATCATACATATATGGCTTCTTAGACTTTGTAGACAAAACGCATTTTGTAACCAACTTTCAGCGTATGTACGTGTGTGTGCTAGAACATTGTTCGTTCACTCATGAAGCCACGAGTTATTTTCCTTGAAACTTAAACAGATCTGGACATTCCTTAATTTGGTCAAATAAACCACTAATCTTTATTTGAAGCTTACTATTTTTAAAACGATAATACTTTTACGGACTTCATGCAGTTTCTTATTTGTATAATGTTCGAATGATTGTACACAAGTCATTTTAACATATAGCAATTGAGTATGTGCTATGTTGTGGAGTTAGCTAGGTTTGCACATGATCCACATATGTAAATGACCTCGCTAATATCTATTAGTAAAAACCAAATGTTATTAAAACGAATAAAAGAAATAAAAATTAAAAATTGAAATTCAACTAATTAATAAATATTAAATACTATGTGTCCTTTCTGACCCGAAGTTGTTTCAAACTAAACTTGTTTTAACTCGAACCAAAATAACCTTTTTATGTGACATGTTCTTGCACGACATACTGCCCGACTAGATCTGAAAATGAATATTAAATACATATTATTAAATACTAAAGGTACTATATAAAGAAAATGAATTAAATAAAATTAAAATATTAAATTCAACTAATTAGTAATCCAAATTTGTTTGACTTGAACCAAAAAAACTCCTTTATGTGACCTTGTGTGACGAGACGTGCTGCCCGACCTAAGCCGACCAATACGTGTGAATAAATACCAAACATATTATTAGATCACTCACATTGGATTCTTCATCTCAATCTATATATTTCAACTAAAAACATATTTTTTTCTCTTAATTTGGTTTATTTTTTTAATAACCTCCCACATCCAACTCTCAATCTCTATTTCTTACTCACACACACTTATTATATTAATTTTTTTCTTTCTTACACACTCACAATAATAATATAGAGGATTGAGTATGAGCCTCTAAATATAAAGGTAAACTTTACTTTCTATAAAATTTTCTCTATTATAGAGATTCTAATGTAGTCATTTTTTTTTGTTATTTTCTTTATTTCTTCCTCTACATTATATAGAATCCTTAATTTAATAAATGATTCGATAGAATATCCCGTGTATTCACCATATTATTTCTCAACAAAATTTCTAATATTCGTTATTTTAAGTAAGTTTGAATTTTTAAACCTAATTATGTTAATGGGTATAGCATCATATACAAACAGATTCTTTGTACAAATTGTAAGAACAATACTTTAATGACATGTATCCTTAACTAAAAATTGATTAAAGGGTATTTTAGACTTTTTATACCATTTTATTTATATATAATTAAAAGCAATAATTAAATTATCCCTAAATTCATGCAAAATTAATTCAAATCCTATTCTATTCTTCATCATCGAATCAACATCGTAATCAGCACTATAATCAGCATCATCAACAGCACCGTAATCAACGTTATCGTCAACACCGTAATCAGCACATCGTCAGTAACACCATCGTCAGCACATCCGACGGTAACATCCCACACCACCACCGTTAGCACATCCCGTAATCAGCATAGCAATGTAATCAACCCATTAATCAGCACCGTAATCAACACAATTGTGAGTCCCAAATCAGCTTCGGATCACAGTTATGGTGATTGATAAACACGTATAGATTAGGTGTTTGAATGATATAAGTAAAAAAAGACAAAGAAACTAAGATGAAGGTGAAGAATCTTGTCCAAGATGCAATCCCATAATGATAGTAACAATCAAAGATCCTGGATGTATGATAACAACATTCAAATTAGAGACACAAACACAAAACAATAGCAAAATGACCTCGGTCCAAGAAACTTGGAGCCAAAGAATTCATGGCATTCATATATATGGCATCTGACTACCCAGCGTATTTATTAAATACGATGGGACATTAAATACGCCGCTACAAGTACTAGATCCCATATTTACACTTTTAGCCCTTCTAATTTTACTAACTATTACAAACAAGCTACAAACTATGAAACTCAATTACCAACAGTCTCAAAACGTCCTAACAATATCCCCTAGACTGTTGCGTACTTCAGAGTCTTCATTCTTCGTTCTGAGCTTCAGGGCTTGAAGTGACAACTTGATCATTTCTTGGTGGTGCGGTTTGGTTAAAAACAGCTTCACTAGTTGTTGATTGGACTCCATAGTAACTTCATATGTGGATGAAGTTGGAGGTGGTGGAATAACTTTAACATCATACTCGAATGATGGATCTTTGGTTTGAGGTGGAGATAACTGTGGTTCAACAGGCTTTCGGCAGCACTTTTCTTTCCTGCTTCATCTTTCTCTTTCTATTCGTCGATCCTGAGCATTATTTCCATCATTTCTTTCTTTCTCTAGCTCTCTCGAGTGCTCGCTGAAAGACCATGCCTTCCTCCAAGTATTCATTTCCAGCACCGACATGAATCTTATGCTCGTAGAGAATGTTCAAGTCAGATAGACAAAACATAAACACATCCATTGGATCAAGGATTCTAATGTCTTCATTATCACTCGATCTGATCACAGCTTCACCAGTTTGTCCGTCGTAGAACCACTTCTTAAAGTTGGTGAGCATTACTAGATGTTCTGGAGGAATCTTCACCCTGGTAACCACTTTAGCTAGATTAATGACCCATGTAACTCTGCCTATTCCGGTTATTGGGTCTTTGGTGGTTTTTGAGGCTTGAATACGGTGAATCCACGCATGCATTCTCGAAGAATAAGTCTTTCAAAGTCACCACCAATGCTGCTATTTGTGGGATTTATCATATCGTGTTTGCTCAGCTCTCGAATGTCCCACGTTGGTAAGCTCTGCATATCATTTCCAGTACGGAAATGTTAGATTATACTACTTCTATGCTTCACAATAAATAACTCGATCAGGTTACAATACTTCCAACTTATGATTCGATCAGTGGCCTCTTTCTTTTCAATAGTTTTGACTTGATAGTGGTGCAACTTCCTCGCCTCCATTTGTTTCATAAACCACTTTATCCTCTAAAACCCATTCGATGAACTTGGGTGGCATCTCAATTTTGTCTACCTCTTCCACTTCAGTATCTCCATCAATGTTCACATCTATAGCCAATTCAAGTCGTTTCTTCTTCTTTTCAAATATCTTAGCTTTACATTTTTCTTTGTCTTCTCTAAACTTGTCAAAATTAAAGATGTCTTCACCCATGTATTTTGGTTGTCGGTCGGCTGTGGTGTACAAATCTTGAAGCATTTTGTGCAGTTTGATCATTCCGTCGTGCTGAAACTTTATGAACTCGGATTGCTTTGACACACAGTTATGCCAATTCCTTGTTCTTCTTTTTTTGTTCTTTCGGCTTTTCTCTGAGCATATTGGTGTAGTTAACCTAATTCTTTAACAGACTGAACTCTCTGGCAGGGAACAACCTGATTTCTCTTGATAAACGATCATACAGTTCTTGAAACGTACGTGGTCTTGCTGGAGCTCGTTAAGGAGGTACTTGAGCAGTTGAAGTTGACTTTGGTGGAACATCTTTAGAAGATCCCTTTCCAGTTTTTCTTTTTTGTGCACTGGGGACTTGCTCGGAGTAGTCTTTGTGGGATCAGCAACAAGACCTTCAACAAACTGATCTAACTGTTCTTGCTCAATCGTCTCAATGACTGGTGTCTCAGACTCTGTCATTTCTCTCCTCTTCATCCTCTTTTCTCGTTTCTCGGCTTCTCTAATAGCATGGATAGCCTTCATTCGTTCGATTTCCTCTCTTGTTGACTTATCACGAATACTGTCACCCATAATTAGTTCTGGTTGGATGTATCCTTTTTGCTTTTCTTTGAAGGTCCTTCCTCAATCACTTTCTTTCCTTTATCTTTTCGCCTTCGTACCAATTGTGTTTCTTCTTCAACTTCCGCTTCTTGCTCTTCGGCAGCCTGTTTTTCTCGTCTTTCTCTGGCTTGCCTCATACCTTCTTTATATTTGTTGTATGCTTCAAGAACAATGGGAAGCCTTTCTTCTATGTACATCCAGTTGTGCAGCATCACCCATTCCTTTGTTCTCAGTTCAGTGATTTGTCTTCCTTTGGGAAACTGAAACTGGTATAGAGTCCATTATGAGGCAGATTTTGGTGTTGATTGTTGAAAAGTAGTTGGACAAATCTTGGATACATGGCCCACGGTCCTCTATTTACGTTATCAACCATGTACTAAAAGATCAAACCAGAAATGTTGAATGGCCGGTTTGAAACATAGATTGAGCATTGCAGCCGACCATTCCAAATTGAGACCGTCGTACCCGCCTTTTCTGTGAGTTGTGCTCATACAAAATGTATGCAGGATGAATCTCCAATCTTTCGTCAGACCATTTCGTTTTATCTTGTTCTTCCCTCGAAACCCTCCAACATAATTCATTCCATAGAAACCTTCTAGTACGTCTTCTTTGCTCAGCTTCATTGGGTCTCTTGAATTGTCTCCGAGGCTCAGAACCTTTCGAATTCTTTCTTCCGTCACTTTTATCTCTTTGATTCGAACCGTTGTTGTGATAGTCTTCAATTGAATGATTGTTTTCACTTTTGCGATTCTCCAGAATTCTTCTATGTGTATGTAGTAGATTGTTGGAGTTGCTTGAACTGCATAACTTATCTTGCTCTTTGACAGCCAATCCACCACATCTTCGAAGTCGGGCTCCGGAGGAACTAGTGTAATAGGTTGGTTGTGCTTTCTCGTTCCATCCCAAATTAACAGTTGAGCCATTCTGAAACATGGAAATGAGCCAAGTGAGATATGGGTTCCAAAACGCAGATATTTAGGTTAATATTATGTTTACAAAACAGAATATAATAAAATTTAAAAATTTATATAAAATAAAATAAAAAGAAAAAGCATAGTTACGTTGTTAAAAGCGCTATACAAAAGTTAATTTCGCCGGTTTCAAAATTATTTACGCTGACGATACACATTAAACATGTCGGGATATTTACGAGATAAATTAATTACTCCGGTTATTTACGCTGTGAATTAATCGCGTAATAGAGTCTGAGCACATGTTCTCGATCAGCGTAGATAGGTATCTCGAACTCGCATTCGAGACTTAAGTATGCGACTCTTTGATTCTTCATAAATATGCTATATTCATCATAAATACGCCAGATTCAAGTTTTTCTTGATAAACCCTTTCAACAACCCAAATCTGATCCATACCTAATTTTTACACACTCAGAGCACAATCTGTATCGATCATCTGAAATAAGATTGTAAGTATCACTGTCATACCATATTCTATTTTGTGCAATGATTGGAATGAATTTAGTTGCTGTGTGTGTTTGAGAGTATGATAAAAGTGTGATAAAGATGATGAGGATGATAAAAACTTTGGAAAACAATTTAAAACCGATATGTATATAAATATGCCATATTTTAAATACGCCGCTTCAAAGGTTTATGAAGGATTCTTCAAATCTAAGAAATCCCATCCAAATACGCTCGAAAATTTTAACTTTCTCGAAAAACATGCCATTTTTGCTAAAAAAAATCCTGGAAAAATAGAAAGTAGCTTTGTGAAAACCAAAATTTGGCAATATGGACATCGAAATACATTTTTCAAACTAAGGGAATTCCTTATTCGCATTTTCTTTTGTTTGAAACTCCTTGACATTCCTGCAAAAGATCATATTAGCATCACTTGTCAGTTTATAATTTTAGTTTTAAATTAATCGAGGTACAAGAAGAACTGTCAGTATGTTTGTCCTCTTAAATCCATGCATCCTTCTTTCAGCATGCTTTCGGTGAGCGTTTTATCATGTGTGGTAATATTGACAAAAGTTTCGATGGCCCCCACTCAAACTAGGTGGTTAGAATATTATGCCCGTGAGTCCCACATCAGGACATACCCCCGCGATTAAGGCATGCACAAAGCTTCCTCATAACAAGTGAGTACATTGAATTCATTCGTTTAAAAAATACAAGATCAGCGCATTGGTGAATAGGTATGCACAATCGTATAGTTAAAGCAACCAATGTTGTCCTGACTAGGGTTAGGCAGATACCTCAGTGTGGTATGATTTCTTTTGATTAGCTCGTTTAGCTTAGCTTTTTCCACTTTAGGGTTTTTGGCCTCTTTGGCTCTTTTGAAAAGATATCATAATCGTGTCTAGGTCTGAATATATCTGGATGCAACAGAAGAGCGACTATGATATCCCCAAATGATAAAACAATATAAAGACCCAAAATCTCATATTTTGGCAATCTATCAACGCAAGATTTAAGACCATTAAGCCATATGCCGAAACATGTTACCCACAGACACACAATTTTTGGCAATCTACTGAGACGTCGTTGATTGGCACCTCGAATTGTTGCTTTGCATCTCGATTTTTCTTTTCTTTTCTATTTCAAAGATATACAAAGTGTTGGCAGTTTTCTATCATTTCATTACCAAACATGTGTCAAAAAGGAGATTACAACTTTCTGGAGATCTTTCCCCCTAAAATTTTATTTTCGTGTGTCCATTGCTTGAAACAAAATTTATTTAACTGAAAATCTTTTGGATGGGCATTGTTTCAGGATACTCGTTTATTTAGGAAAGCTGAGTTTTTTAATAAAAGATATAGTATGTACAACCGGTTGTCACAACAAAGTTCATTCTCACTCAAGGAAATTTATCATTTCCAACCAGGTTACCAACTGGTTGAAAGGAGTTTAGTCGAAGGCTTTCATGAAGATGTCGGCTTTCTGTTGCGTAGTATCCACTAGCGCCACTTGAGTGTATCCTTTCTCGTATGCATCTCGAATCGCATGAATGCAAATCTCGATATGTTTAGTTCTCGAGTGATGGATTGGATTCTTCACAATTCCAAGACACGCCTCATTGTCGATGAATGTAGGAGTTTTATGACATTGATCCCTTAATCTAACAACTAATTTTGTATCCAGAGAACTTGTGAACAACAACTGTAGACCGCCGTGTATTCAGCTTGAGCAGTAGAGGTGGAGACTGTCGTCTGCTTTTTGCTTTGCCATGATATGAGACGATTTCCTGAGAATTGGCAACCTCCTGAGACTGATTTTCGATCGACTTTACAACCTGCATGGTCACTGTCAAAATAGGCAATTAAATCACAAGTACTATATTTAGGATACCAAAGTCCAAGCTTGGGTGTTCCTTTTAGATAGCGGAGGATTTGTTTGACTGCAGTCTCATGAGATTCTTTGGGATTCGTCTGAAAATGAGCGCAGATACAGATAGCCCACATAATGCCAGGCCTACTTGTGGTTAGATACATCAATGAACCTACCATTAAGCGATAGAAAGACTTGTTAACGGGTTTTCCTTGAAGATCAGGAGTCAGTTCAGTCTGAGCTGCAAATGGTGTGCTTGTAGTTTTGCAGTCATTCATACTGTATTTAGTGAGAATATCCCTGATGTATTTTGCTTGATGAATGAGGATTCCGTCTTCTTGCTGCTTCACCTCCAATCCCAAGAAAAATGTGAGTTCGCCCATCATGCTCATCTCGAACTTTGCTTGCCTAACCTTTTCGAATTCCTTGCACAACGTTTCATTAGTAGACCCGAAGATTATATCATCTACATAAATCTGAACCAGCATCACATTGTCTCTGATCCTTTTTTGTAAAGAGAGTCATGTCAATTCTTCCTCTGATTTATCCACATTCCAGAAGGTATGTTGACAAAGTCTCTAAACAGCCCGAGGCACTTGATGAAGACCATATAGAGCTTTGTCAAGCTTGTAGTATCGTTTAGGAAAATGTGGATCTTCAAACCCATGAGGCTGACAAACATAAACTTCTTCTTTTACTTTACCATACAAAAACACACTTTTCACATCCAGCTGATATACTTTGTTGTTTTTGTACGATGCATATGCAAAGAATATTCTAATTGCTTCCAAACGTGCTACCGGAGCAAAAACTTCTTGATAATCGACCCCATCCTCCTACCTAAATCCCTGAACTACCAATCTTTCCTTGTTCTTAATGACCACACCATGATCATCCATTTTGTTTCGAAACACCCATTTTGTTCCAATAGGAAATTTTCCTTCTGGAAGATCAACCAGTTTCCACACTTTGAGCTTTTTCGAAACTGAGATAAATCTTCCTGCATCATCTGCACCCAGCTTGAGTCTTGAATACTTCTTCGATGTCACTTGATACAGATTGTGAAAGGAAAGCGACGTACAATCCTTTGTTGATAACATAAGGCTGACCACGAGTTCGCACGCCGTCTTCCACCAGACCTATTACGTTTTCAATGGGGTGATTTCGATTGATCTTATAACCTGCATTGGTATGGGTTTCAATTTGTTGAGGTAGATTAGTGAAGTGTTCATCGACATAGATGATTGGACTGTCTTCTTGAACTGGTTCATCCACATTCGTCTGAGAAGAGGAAGCTCATTTGCGGATGCATTCTCATCCGAAGTGTCACCACTAACTTCTTAGACTGGAAGGATTGGATCAGCTAAAGCTGTAGTAAAACGAGTTGTGAAATGGGTAAAACCAAGGTCAGATGAGTCAAACACTGGTTCACTTTGAGTAGTTTCTGCAAGTTCAGTTTCGAAAAAGGGTTCGAAAATGTCGAAGGTGTTGAAAACTACATCTACATCGTAAAACCAATTGGGAGAACTTCTAGTGTTGGTGTAGTTTCCTTCTTGAAAGTAGACATAGTATGATTCAAGCACCATCTTGGTTCGTTTGTTGCAGACTCTATAGCCTTCTGGGTGGATGAATAGCCCATGAAGTAACACACATCGCCGACTGCTTCAAACTTGATTAGATTATCTTCAGTGTTGAGAAGAGTGCATGAGCATCCAAACGGTCTAAAAAATCTATCAGAGGCTTTCGCTTGAAAAGAAGTTCATAAGCAGTTTTTCCGTGAGGTTTAACAATGAGAACTCGATTCAAGACATAGCATGCTATGTTGACTGCTTCTGCCTAGAAGATGATGGGTAGCTTAGAGTCTAAAAGCATAGTTTGAGCAGCTTCAATGAGTGTTTTGTTCTTTTGTTCTGCTACGCCGTTTTGCTGAGGAGTTCTAGCTGCACTATACTGAAGGCGAATTCCCTTTTTTAACAGAAGGGATAAACGTTTGATTTTTTAATTCAGATCCGTTATCACTTCTGATTGACTTGACCTTCAGTTTGACAAAGTTCTCGATAATGGAAACGAAAGTCTGAAGAATTGATGCAATCTCGCTTTTGGCTTCAAGAAAATAAACCCATGAGAATCGAGAAATGTCATCTGTAATCACCAATCAATAAGATCTTTTAGCTAAACTTTTAACACTAATAGGAGCAAAAAGATCCATGTGCAACAATTCCAGTGGTGCGGTTATCGTATTCACTACTTTGGACTTGTGTGGCCTTCTGTGCCGCTTGCCTTGGGCGCATGCGATACATTTTTCTGAAAAAGGAAATTCTTTAATCGGTAAACCTATTACTAAGTTTAATTTAGAAAGTTTATTCACATTTTTTAAATTCATGTCCCAGACACCTATGCCAAAGCAGTGATTATGATTCTGACGCCTTGGAGATCAAACACGTCATTTGCTCCTTGGTTTTGGCGTTTTTATTATCGAGGACATAAGTGTTGTTTTGACGAGGAGCTGTAAGCATAATCATTTCAGCAGGAAATGAGTATTCGGGCTTTAGAAAGTGACATCGTTGAACAGCACGGATATTCCTTTGTCACAGACTTGTGATACACTCATAAGATTGTAACACAATTCTATTACATAGTTCACGTTTTCCAACGTAAGTGCTTCAGGAACCACATCTCCAATTCCAACAATCTTTCCTCCTTTTCATCTCCGGCAAAATATACAAAGTCGCCGTAGATGAAACGGAAGTTCTTTAGTAGTTCCTTTAATCCAGTCATATGCCTTGAGCATCCACTGTCCACATGCCAGATGTATTCCATGAGCATTCGAACCCATTTCTATAGTTTATTCTGTTATATAACAACAAACAAGAAATATATACAAGTTAGTTAGATTTCGGAACCCAGACTTGCTTCATTTTTAATCTATCATGATCTTGGATCACAATATCTTCTTTCCATTTCCAAAAACAGTTTGTATTAACGAAGTGTATGATCGATTTCTTAAAATTATCAAATGATCTATGAAATGTTTAGCAAAATTTTAATCTGGTTTAAAACATTTATTGCTTTTGCAATGTTTTGTTGTGTGTCCTAAATGACCCCACTGAAAACATTTAATGCAACGTTTCTTTTTCCTTTTAGAGGTTGATGCGTTGTAAGATGATGTATGTGATGAGTATCTTGAACTGTATGATACGTTGTCTGATGAAGATGCATTGAGGCTTGAACTTCTAATTTTATTCATTTTCTTGTGAAGATGACTTTCGTCGTTAATGCAATCTTCATCGCTCTCGCTATCTGATGAAGAAACTGATTCTTGATTTTCATTTGAATCATCTGATTCTTGATCTTCACTCGAGGTTTCTTCACCACTTTCCAAAGTTGCTATGTTCGAGTCTTCACTGCTGCTGACTTGCGTTGATTCTTTATCAGACTCTGATGTACCTGTACATGATGGAACAAACTCGAGAATTTCCTCTGTAAGGAACTTTCCAAATCTATTTTTCTTCAATTCTGGAACAAAAATCGGGATTCAAGCACAACATTTTCATCACAAAAAGCATATTTCAAGTCCATGCATTCAACCACTACATTATCATGTTTACAGGTCAAAGGTTTAGGCTCATGCATATTGCAGTCATCCCGAATATTTAGACTAGGTTTAATACAGTCATCCATCCTAGTTAAATTATTACATTCATACCGAATAAAAGTCTGGTTTGTTTTACCACAGTTCCATGCGAACCAGTTAACCGTAGTATAACTGCCACTCGAATACCCTATTCCTATTTTTGTCCTGCCATACTCCTCATCGCACACATCCCGCTCAATTGCATCTGCATTACTTATAGAAATGTTAGTACCTTTGTCATTTTCACAATCGACACTTTGAGCCGTTAAATCATTTTGTCAATTAAATCATTTTCTGGATAAGGAGTCGGCATTGGTACATAGTTTTTGCTATGAGGAGGTGGAAAGATTTTTCTTTCATTTCCTAGCTTATCTTTGTACCCAATGCCATCTTTCATGTATGTCAATCATTGGCAATTTTTTAATATCAACCAGTTCCTTTTTGCTTACATTCCATTTGTCAATAGTGAGATGCAATTTAGTGTTTCAACTTCAGATTTCTCGAGTTTTTCAGTTAAATCATTGATTATGAAATCTTTTCTGAGAACGAATTCTTCCAAAGTTTGCATTTCACCTAAAGTTGAGTTCAACTTTCTCTGATATGCTGCTTCATTTTGTCGTAGTTCTTTGTTAAATTGAAAAACTCTATCTTTTTCTCTGATAAGGTCACGGTTGAGGGATTTATAGTGAGCCACGACGTTGACACACGGTTATGAACACAATTTGACTTTGAATTCATAGGGAATGTTGTTTACCAAGTCTTTCTCCTCCTTTTTTGGCAGACTCGGCTTTCATTGTTGTTGCAGGAGTTTGAGCTTTCTCCTTCTTGTCACTGCTACTTGCTTCTTGAACTTTCTCCTTTGACTTAGAGATTTCAGCTTCTTTCTTTCCTTGGTCATCTGCAGACTTGGTTGGGTTGACTATGCTTTTCAGTCCTTTGTTAGTAGACATATCTCCCTTGGGAATACCTACATTTTTGTTACTAAGAAAGTTTGAAGGACGTGAAACTGATTCAGAGGATATCTTCGCCATTAAGCTTTGTTGACTTCTTCCTTTATTTCAGCAATTTCCTTAGCGCAATCATAAGCTTCGACCACTAATGCCTTAGGAGTGTTGTCAGCAGCATATTCATTTCCCTCAATAGCGATTAATCGTCTAGTTGGAGTCGTATCAGTGTTTTCATTCTTTAGCAACAGACATTCTCTTTGGAAGTGCCCCAAATTCTTGCAGTTGTAGCATCTCAGCTTGGACTTGTCGAAAACAACTTTTCCTAGTGCCAGTCTCTTTCACGTTTTGTCTTGAAACTTCTTTAGCCATAGGGTTATCATCGCCATTTGCCATTTCAAGTCCATTTCCTCCATGTCGTCTGGATCTACCTGATACGTGTCTTCAGCAGTGAGAAAATCTCTTTTCAGCTCACCCAACATGAGAGCTTCATAACTGCTAAGGAATGTGTCAAACAAAGCAACATGTTGAGTAGATATCTTGAGTGCTTGAGCATCACCGACTACAGTAGTCATCTCGTTAGATGGTGGAGCGTTTGCAGAGTTTGCGGAAGCGTTAAAGTAAGATGCATTAGCACTTTGAGAACTTGAACCACAGGAGGTTATGGGAGTAAGGAATGCCATGTTCTTGGGAACAGTAACAGCAGTGGATTGAGCAGATTTTTGTGAGTATCCTGTTGAGTCATCTCTCTCTTGAGCATGTCTATTTCAGAGGCTTTAGAGTGTTGATCAGATCTGAAAGAGTGACTAGAGTTGTACTGGTCAAGAAAGTTCTTTTGATCATCATGCATTGTGATACGGGGTCGAAAATCGACGTTTCTATTAAGCTTAAGTTAATGTTTTACGTAACTTTTAGTTACGAATAGACTACTTTTGATTAAATTTGTGTTTTACATGTTTATGGAGTTTAAGGAGCTATTCGGGAGCGTTTTGGAGCATCGGGACGGAAAACGGGTCAACCGGGATCGTGTGTTTATCATTTACTTGGCCAAAGTAAGCGATCAACACATGGTACACATGACCTTATTATAACTAACACATTACTTCCCATGTAAGTAAATCCTCGGTTCATGTCCATATTTCTGATTTATTTGGTAAAACTTTGTTTATTTGTTATTTAACAATTATTAGTTTTTACCTTTCTTATCTCAAAACGTATAGAATCTTTTTTATAAGATTTTTATACAACAACATTTATCCATTTGATCGTTACTTTTCCTCAATAAAATCTTTATTAAAAAATTTCTACTTGGATGGTCACCCCATCCAAGATTTTAGATCTGATCTCCTTTATATCTTTATTATTCACAATTGTGAATGATGCGTATTACCCGCCTAATTTCTCTTGGGAACATTATCATGGATGGGTACCTCGTCCGGTTTTCCATGTTTTAATCTCGTATACAATCGTCGTTCATTATGTGTCTGTTGCATACTACTAGTTATACAATAATTTAAAGTGTGCACCTTTGTGATATTTTCTTCATTGGCTTTCATTGCCATTCCACCTTTATTTAATATCATCATTTAGTTTAGGTCCTTAATGGGTATGCTCTACTTTTCATACCTCGGACCATTCTGTCAAAATGTCGGCATATCATTAGACTCCCGCCATCTTCAGATGCGAGCATCCTTTAACCAAAACGTTTACGTTGATTAGTAACATTGAAAATTAATAAGTGGCCTTACTATAGTACAAGGCTATCTACAATACTTATTAATACAAGTAATTCACTAGCTATATCGGTCTTTTATCATTTTATTTGGGGTAACTGCATTCACACGATAACCCTATGTGTTATTTACAACACTTTAACCATGTTAGACCGCTAAATTTATAATAACTTACCGGATCATGTGACCAAGCCTCGAACCGAACACATTTGATCATTAACCTTGAGCTCTGATTACCAACTTGTAAGAACCTATCTTATTATATTGAAATTTCTATAAAAATTTAGTATTTAAACATGTAATTGCGAATACACGTCACTCAAATTTTCAAGTTTATTAAAACTTTATCTACATATTTAAAACAATTTAACATGTTATCATTGATTAGTTTTATTTTAACAAAAACAAGTGCGGAAGCTTCGTCTTTTGATCGTGTTCGGTTCTTCAGATAGCTTGGTCCTCCTCTGGTGCTCCCAAATATCACCTATATTTCATAATTTATGAATACGTTAGTTATAAATAGATTATAACATAACCGAATATATCCGAAGGCTTAAAACAATAAAAAAAACTTTGTTTCAAACCCCACCGTAGCTTACGGTCAAGCTTTACGGTCCTAGCTCACTGTCTTACGACTAAAACTTCCAGTTTCAGCACAACAGCTGCCTACCGTAAGCTACGGTAGGCCACCGTGGCTTACGATGGGCTGCTGCAGCCTTTTTAAATTTTGTCGTTTTTGTTACGAAAACTTCCGTAACTTGTTACCTTTTCATCCGTTTCCTATGAAACTGATTTCTAAATGTCCGTAAAATAGTTTCTTACATATTTAACCCAAATTCCAAATCCCGGATTCTTAACTTTATGAATTACACATTCATTCTCGGTTTATGCTCATATTTTCCGATTTTGCCCCCTTTTTCCCATTTTAATCAAACTATACATTTACGCATCCATTTTGGTATGCATAAACACTCCATTATTACCCGTATAGTTGCCTTAGCGAAATACTTCGCCTTATTCAACTAAACCTTTATTTATTTATTCTTTTGACCCGTTTGGTTGTTTTAGCGTAATCCAACGCTTATTTCAACCAAACCTTATCTATCTTATCATTTCCACACTAAGATATCTATCTATTTCCAATTGTCCAAAAATTTGTTTACCTACATATTTAACTTAAAATCCTCAACTCGGATTCCTAATTCTTATGAATTACGCATTCACTCTTGGTTTATGCGTATATTCATTTTGACCCATTAAGAGATTTAAACGTATAAACTTAAATCTCACTTCCTCTTACTTTATTTCTCGTTTTCATATTAAAATATCTATTTACATTCCACCACAACTACACATTGTGGTGGATTGATTATATAAATGTTATATTTTCAATTCTACCCTTCGGTTTGACATTTTTATGAAAAAGACCTAATATGAGGCATTAAGCCAAAACGACTTATGTTTTTCGCTTTTACATTACCAAAGAGGTCTATCGTATTATAAAACTCATTTTTAAACTAATATTAAAGTCGTTTACTTATTTCATCATTCGAGGGCACTTTGGTCAACTTAGACCCTTCTTTATGACGAAGGACTTACAATATCATGTTTTGACCAAAATGAACATTTAACCATAATCTATATAAAATCTTTATGTTCTTAAGAACATAATGTTTACGAATTAGATTATTAGATTTACCTTACCTTAGGTAATCCATTATTCATTCATGAATCATTTAACCCTCAACAGACCATAAGTCCTCTTTGAGAGTTTGACCCATTACACGTACCTGGCTCGGCTCATAGCATTGATCCGTTCTCATATCATGCTCTATTAGTTGATATGTAATAGCGATGCTAATCATACTCTATTCTTTCTATGAGCACAAAAACTCAACAAAAGACCATTAGTCATTTTTTTGTCAAATGGTGATAATATCACCATTTGCTCATTTGGTCTAAATGACCATCTATCATTTTGAGATGGTATTAATTTACCATCTCACCCTTTAATCCATTTTTGGTTTACACCTTATAATCATATTACTTAGGGTCGTTTCTTAATTTGTTCGACCCATTACGGTTTATGCTTAAAGTGCCCCTTTTTTTAAAGTTTAGTGTTTCTTTGTCAGCTGGTGACCGAATTACCATTTTTACCCTTTTTATTCCTTATGGTTTACTCCATAAGGTATATTTTTCAGAATTTCTTGTTTATTTGTCATTACATGACTATATTACCATTTTACCCCTTTTTACCATCAAATATGGTTTAATACTTTTTTCACTTGTTCCAACCCGTATCTATCCGTGTTGGAACTTTATATTTTGAAATCTCGTCCCGAAAACCCCAAACACTTATGCAACTATATAAGTAAATCTATAATTTAAAGATGTAAGCTTTACTTACCTTGAAGTCCGATTATGCCTTTTTTTCCATGAGGTTGTTCCGTTTGACCCGCTTCTTCTCAAGCCTTCACCTAGCTTGTCAAGCGACAAACTATCATTTATTATTCGCAAAAATGGCTAGATTAGTCATGATTTATTAAGACTATCCCACATTATGAAATTTACGCCAAATTTACCGTTTGATCTTATTATTGGTCAGTTTGACTTTTTAAAAGTCAACTGTCTATTAGCATATGAAATGCGTAATTAAGTTCGACAAACTTGTTTAGACCTTTCACCAATTATTCGGTAGGCGTCATTTCTAGGCCACCATTTAAGTTATGTTTCCCATACAATTTGTTACATTAATTCAACAAAATTTCAATCATTGTATGCCAATCTATCAATCTTATGCCAGAACTTGGGATTGTTTCATCACTATGAAACAACCCATTGCAGCATATATATGGAATTTACCCAAACATTAAACTTAGTCAATTACTTTAAACATTCATATGATGATTTTAAGTATCTATTAACATGTGTTTAAATCAATCTCATCATATCATCAAAATCCATTTCAAGTAATGTATGAA
Organism: Scalesia atractyloides; assembly: GCA_947069175.1. NCBI lineage: Eukaryota > Viridiplantae > Streptophyta > Magnoliopsida > Asterales > Asteraceae > Scalesia > Scalesia atractyloides. Next base: position 83,189,632 of record CAMTDV010001632.1, read on the forward strand.
CATTTATTCGAACCTCTAATTTGTTCAAATATTTTACACATACATACAACTATGATGATCATGAACACTTATTTACCATCAATTTCATCATATAATCAAAACCTACTTCATAATCTACTTGTTATTCACTAACAAGTAATCCTTCATCAAATTGTGCATATTTTCTTTAGTCTAACGAAATCTAGCATACACATTCACTTAATTTCATCTTTGGATCATAATCCATCTATCTAATTGCAAGTATTCAACTTGTCTCAAGTTATGATTTTTCACCAATCTAAGTTTTAAGACATACCTTATGATCCCCTCGATTAGGTGATCGTTTATATGCGTTCATGCATCGATTCCGGGTGCAATTCATCCTCCAATTTGATGATTTAAGAAGAACAAGGGTTTGCTCCTTGTTCTCTAGCCGTAGAACACACACATACACATTCACTATGTGTTTTATGTTTTTAATTTTTTTATATTTATAATACAAGTTCCTTTTTTGGCAGCTTTGGTCCCTCAAGTTTAGTTTGATTATGAATGAGACTACAACTCATTGTTTGGTTACTTGTATACATGTTTTTAACTAGGTTTATTTGTTCCTAGTTATTTTGTTTATAGGTTAACTTTCACCGCTAACGGTCTTTTACCCGTTCTTTAATATTAACTTGGTTTGATTACCAAACCCGTTTTTGGGGTATTACACCCTCCTATGTTCTTGTCGCTGAAATTCAATTTTGTACGGGTTTTAACTAGAGGTTTGACCATTTTGAAGGGAGTTACGAGTTTTGTGAGTTTTGAAACCCTTCTTGGAGCCAAGAACACCTCTAACCTCAATTGGAATCCATTCTAATCATTCATCATCATCCGAATTTGTCATCCATCTTCACCTCCACAACCCTAATCATCATCTTCTCCATCATTCTACTAAACCATTGTTCCTCTTCATCCACCATAACCATAACCTTCATCATACTCAAACTTAAGGCTTCAAGATGTTTGTGATCAAGCTCCAATCAATCATTGATCATGCTCCATTCACCATGAGCAGCTAATTCTTGAAGGTTTCACCCTGGTGTAGGTTTTTGTAAGTTTTTAGGGTTAAGCATTGTTTGAGTTTTGATTTGTGACTAGTTGTAATTTGACTTTGAAACTTAAGATAATTGTTGTGCATCTGTATTGAATTCGTGAATTGTCGAGTGAAGATTAAATTTGACTTTGCGAAATGATTATGTGCAATTATGCCTTGTCTAGGTTAGAGTTTACATGTTTGTGATAACGAAATGCATTGTAGTCCGTCATCCATGACGTCGATAGCTCTTGGCATCTAAGTCACGCAACACTAAACTTGTTGGTCATTTTCACAGTTGAATTGAATCTAAAACGTGTAGGAACCCTAGGACTTCAATTACCGAACTGGGTGTGAACCTTGTTCTTTACTATCGTTTGAAACTTCTTAATCAATTTTCTGTGAAAGCTTCATTTGTTCAAGTTAGTAGTTAAGCAATCAAACTAACTTTGTCGTATCATTCCGACATCTTTTTCAAACAAATAAAACTAATTAAATTATTAGCAAGCTTCATAATAGTGGCAATCTTATTTAAAATCAATCACATCAATCGCAAACCATAAACTCTTCATGGTTCGATCCCTTACTACCACTAACGCATTGTTAAGGGTAATTCAGGACTATAAATATTATCTTTGACCGGGGCGCGACACTCCGATCACATTGTAAGCTCCATTCTTTTGAAAGAGAGTCCAAAGTTTCTTGATTGAGGCATAGTTGGCAACTGGATTACCAACTTTTTTCATTTTTATTAACACATTTAGAAAACGGCTGATATGATCTGACAGACTTTCACCTCGAACACTTCCAAACATATCATATTCGTTCTGAACCATATCTCACTTGTTATCCATCAGTCCTTGGTTGCCTTCATAGTGATCGATAAGTGCCAACCATAATTCATGAGCTGAGGTGTAATCTTCAAACAAGTTGTTATCGTTATTTGATAGAGCCATAGTTAGAGCCGCGTGAGCCCGGCGGTCACGTTGGATCAATGTTCTATCTTCTTTAATGAAGGTTGAGGGATCTTCGTTAATAGTACGAACATCGTCATGAATTACCATAAGAACGTGGGGTCCTACAATGGCAGAGATCCATTGACTATAGTCCGTATACTCAAAGAATGACTTGATTCTATTCTTCCAGCTTTTGAGGTCTAGTTTCGTTCCAGTTTCAAGCTCGGCTTGAGCGATTGGATTCAGTTGATTTAGAGACATGTTGATTCAGTTTTAGGTTCAAATTTCATAAAAGAAGTTAATTACGCTGGATATTTGGTTACTGGGCACAATTACGCTCAAATTTCTTAAATACGCTATAAGATCAAGTCTTGAATCAGATGAATTACGCTCTTAAATAAGCTCGAATGATATTTGTTTCTTGGACCAGACACAAAGAACTACGCTGACTATCTACGCTGACAAATACGCCAACAGACCAACAACCGACAAAGATTCGGCTAAATACGCCTAACACCGTGATAAAATCGTAGAGAATTTAAATAACTGACCCCGAAGTCACCTTCAGATAAATACGCCAACACAAAGACTGCACAAGAGACAAATAAGCTGGATTTAAACTGTTCTACGCTATCTTCAACGTAGATAGCTATCTTCAAGATTAAATACGCCCAGAAAGTTTAGTACGAACAAAAACCCTCTAATCACACAAAAACAGCCAAAAAACCATGGAAACTTGCATCAAAATGACCCAAATGATACTTTAAACACTGATTAATAACAACCCAATCATTAAACGCAACAAATCAAGCCATTTGAGTATAAACTTTTGAAAAACTTTTCAAAACCTTGAAAATCTTAACAAATATCAGTCAATCAAGAGTACAAAGCCTCTGATACCAAATTGTGAGTCCCAAATCAGCTTCGGATTACAGTGATGGTGATTGTCAAACACCCAAACACCTATAGATTAGGTGTTTGAATGATATAAGTAAGAAAACACAAAGAAACTAAAATGAAGGTGAAGAATCTTGTCGAAGATGTAATCCCATAATGATATTAACAATCAAAGATCCTGGATTTATGATAACAACATTCAAATCAGAGACACAAACACAAAACAATAGCAAAATGACCTTGGTCCAAGAAACTTGGAGCCAAAGACTTCATGGCATGCTTATATATATATATATATATATATATATATATATATATAGGATTAGGATCATTTGTGAACAACTCCCTTGATAGTGAACTGTGTGAACTAATCCTAGCCCTTGATTATTAATACACGTGTGTAAATCAATGGTCAGGATTGATTATAAAATACACTAGTGTATTTTATGATTTGATGATGAAATCCTAGCCATACACGTGTGTAAATCAATGGTCAAGATTTGTTTACTCAGTTCGCAAGTACACTAGTGTTCACTCTGGAACCCCACCCTATATATATATATATAGCATTTGACTACCCAACGTATTTATTAAATACGTTGGGACATTAAATACGCCGCTACAGGTACTAGATCCCATAATTACACTTTTAGCCCTTCTTATTTTACTAACTATTACGAACAAGCTACAAACTATGTAACTCAAATATCAACGGTCTCAAAACCTTCTAACAACAATTTCATGTTTTTATTTTTGTAAACAGCAGATACCAGTACATAACTAGCACAATTTATTTTTTTTAATTTTATAAACAACAAATATTGTTATATACTAGCACAATTTCATGTTTTTATGTTAATTTTATAAATAGAACATATTATTACATAACTAGTAGAAAACAAGTTTATTTCAAATAGGCTCCCAATAACAACACAAAAGAAAAAAATAGCAACATATAAGAATTACACAACAAAAAAAGAACTTATGTATAGATTTAAAATCAACACAATACATTTTTCATATTAGCACGTCCAACTATATAACTAGCACAATTATAAGACACTTTTTGTAACTTTTATAAAAGTCACTTTTAAAAATTAAAAAAAAGTATAGCAAATATTAAAAATAAAAAAATGTATGATTTTATGGTATAAATATTTTACTCATATATAAAAGTTATTTTAGTTTAAAAAACTTAATGGAATTAGTATTTAATGTGAAAAGACTAAAATTATCTAAATTGATAGTATTATTTATTAATTATTGGAGTTTTATTTGTAATGATACCAACACTTGATTTACACTATCAATGGTTTAGATCTGTTCTTACGATTCTTACAGTTAGTATTGTTTGTACAAGATCTCAACTCTATGTTATTGAATTTTCTGGAAAATTAATATAAAATTTGAATTCTAATTATTACTTCATTAACTAATGAAAAAAAATTCTATTGGAACTATTAAACTATTAGTATTACTTTTTCGGATGTTTCAAATTGAAAAAAAATGTTACAATAATTATATAAATGGAAGTGATTAAATAAAGGGAATACATTATTATAAATGGAAGTGATTACATAAAGGGAATTTCTTTAAAGGCCATGTTTTATATTGACTTTAAAAATGATTATTGTTATTTCAAGGCTAAATCGGAATGTTAGTTTTTTAGTAATCTAAATCCGTTGTGTGTGCGTATTAGAAATAATGATGAGTTTAAACAATTGATATTTAATAAAGACCATAAAATTACAAACAACACAACAAATGACGTGTAAAAGGAAATATCTATATATTTGTAAATTGTAATTGTACTTTCATTTTTTTTACGTAATAAAAGTATTTCTGTTACGTAAATTTGTGTACACATTTTATACTTTTATTTTTTTTATTATACAACATGTAAAACTTAAGTTTATATTTATAATTTAGTGTATTAATATAGAGGTTCCAATGCTTTTAAAAGAAAATTGAATATGTATTATTAAAAGAAAAATGAATAAAATAAATTTAAATTTAAAATATTAAACGCAACTAATTAATAAATATGTACTATTACGTGACATGCTATGGCTTAAACCTTTTTAACCCAAAACAGTTTTAGCTCGAACCAAAATAACCATTTTTATATGACTTATTCTTAACGCGACATGTTGCCTGACCTGGTCTGATTAATACGTATTATTAAACACTAAATGTATTATTAAAAGAAAAGGGATTAAAGAAATTTAAAATTAAAATATTAAATTCACCGAATTAATAAATATTATGTTATAAACAAATATAAATAAAAATTATGCTGAGGTTTAACAAAGATTATAAATTCTTACTATAAAGTGGATGATCTATGTTCATCCTGAGATTGCAAAAACATTAAAACTTAGAACTTAAAAAGTGTTGTTGAAACTGGATGCATAATTTAGGACGAAGAAACCAAATATATCTTACAACTACCTTTCTTAATACTCCTTTTCTTAATACTCCTGGTATGTCATTGAAATAGTCTTGATGGGTTAATCGTGTTATCTTCAACATACCTCTTTTCTAAGCGACACAAATTGAATAGTCGAACTTAAAATCAATAATTTGGATTTTCAATAAACGTAAGAATAAAATCGACTAACAGATGTTTCAAAAGCAAAATTGATTTTAAAGGTGTAATTGAGGACCTATCAACAACAATCTAAATTAAGTTATCAAGCACTTGCCAATAAAAAAAATTTAGATCATTTTTCTTCAACAACTTCAACTTTTTATACCAATCATTAGCTCAAAGTTACACCAGACTATCATCCAATTTAATTTTAATATAAGTGCAATGAATAAGTTCCAAGTATAAATTTATAAGTAATTCGTTTGCAAAATAAAAATCCTAAGAAAGATATTAAGTTCATCTTTATAACCTTAACAATTAATTAAACAAATTAAAGACCTGAAATTGATAATCGTATTTTATCACACTTGCCTATAAAAAATTTACATCATTTTTTTCTAAACAACTTCAAATTCTCTATCCCATGGAAACTCAAACAATATGAAGCTCATATTCTCAAATTAAAACCCTTAACCAAAACCCATCAATAATTGTTAAAGTAGGACAATGAAAAGTAGAAACTCACTGGATTATGGAAGCTAATACATCCTTCCTGGTTGTAAACGTGATTTGCAGACTCAGAAATATGAACCATTGACATATTCGATCAGAGAAGTTCCATTTCCATCTAATTTGTGTGTGTATGATGAATTAAGCTATTCGGATGGCGATTATGATGAATTGATTGAGGGATTTTTCGATTAAAACTCAAAAGAGAAACAAAATTCAACAAAAATTGATCATGTTAACAATAAAAATGATAGAAGGAATGAAATTAACAACATACCTTCGATTATCAATGATGAATCGGTGAAGAACAGACGTACCAGATTTGCGATTTTGAGATTTAGGGTTTGAGAGAATGAGGTTGTGATTTGCCGTATTGTGGGAAAGAATATATATGATCTGATTACACCTGTTAACCAAAACCTTTTAAAATTGAAAAATAGATGGTAGAATTTCAAGCTTCAATAAAGAACAATTGATTTAGGGTTTGTAAATCATCATATAGAACTCATATTCAAAACCTAATGTATATTTGCAACAAAACACATACATATGAAGAAACATAAACATAAACAAAAACGGATTACCTGAGATCGGGAATCAGTATCTTCGTTCTTAATCGAATAATCAAACCAATTACAATCAGAGATGTAATAAAATTTTCTTCACACATTCAACTATACCAAAACTGGTACCGGCATGCTAATCGTGTAGCGGCTATGGAATGGATTCCTTGAGAAAAGAGCAGCTTGGAGTCCAAATTAGGGTTTTTAAACTGGATTATTAGGTATTTATTGGATCCAACAGATTAGGTAATCAGGTCAAGTTGAATCGCGTGAGAAAATAATTAGAGAGTCTCTAAAACTTATCAAATCAGTAAAACTTTCCATGTGTAATCGGGTCTAGTTGAACCGCGTGAGAAAATAATCAGTGAGTCTCTAAAAACTTGCCATGTGTGCAAATCAGTAAAAAAAAACCACTAATAGTGAATATCACATGTCAATATTATAAGAGAGGCTTCTTGTATGGATGACAAATTAACAGAAAATGTTTTACCATATTACTTAGTATAGATATAGATTTGCAATTTACTAAAGGCATATATAAAATATATAATATCTTTGTTTTTCAAGTTCTAATTCATTTAAAGATGTCTGTGTATATCTTTCTAATTATATATTTTATTTTTTAAGCTAAAGTATTTTTCTATTTTATGTTTTATAAGTAGCTTATTTTATATTTTATAAGCTACTTATCTTAATTTATACAATCCAAGTATATTATAAATATATATAATTACTATAACACTAACATTTATTTCATAATTCTATGTTATGTTGGTAGTATGAGTAAGATAATAAATAATTAAGTGACATGTGACTTGTTTATATTATCATAAAATACATATATTAACGAAATCTTTTAGATATAAAAAAAAAACCAAGAAAATTATAAATTGTCATATTTTCATGTAATTAAAATTATAGAAACGTGTATATATATATATATATATATTAAGGAGCAAGTGACAATTTCAAGAAATATAACTTATTTCGTAATATAATGCATGATATTTGAAATTTATAAAGTTATATAATTGTCAACGTTAAAAATACATATATATATATATATATATATGAAAGAAATTTCTCTACTTATAATAAACAAATATCTATGTTGAAAGATAACACATAAGTAAATTACTAAATGAAAACTTATATCACAAATTTGTAAACTAGAAATCATCAAATGTAATAAAAGGATAAATGTGGCTTCATCATATGTATAAAAAGGTTAAATGTGTCACAAATAAGCATTAAGAATTTATTTGAACTTTGATTATGTCCGGAAAAGTATAAAAAATAAATAAATAGCCTTCACATTTAGGCCAATGAACAGCGAGAATTGTGTAATTGTGAATGCATTTGGCCAATTGGCAATACATTCATCATCTTCAAGACCATGCAGTAGCTAGGTTAGCCAATAAAGCTAGCATTTTCACCAACGGAGAGAGAGAGAAATGGCAGCTATCTCAAGAAATTTGGCTGGTCTAGGGTTAGATAGCTCTTTTGCCAAGGTGATAACGATTATTGTTTCCACTTAAAATAATAAATTTGTATCAAGTTGATTGTACTAGTAAATCTAGTCGCACAATGTGGTTGTTCTAAATATAAAATAATTTGGGTTTGTTCAGTAAAGAGATGAATCGGTTCTAAACAAAGTTACATCAAAACGTAAATAAATTGAAAATATACATAAAAATAAGCAAAGGAACAAAAGAAATTTACGTCGAACACCAACTTGAACTTATACCGATACGTACATAAACATAAATAAAAAATTATGTTTTCTTAAGTTAAACATGGTATCTCGCGTTGCGGTGGGACCGAACGTAAAGTAAGCTAATTTATAAAATCTAATGAAAACATATTATATTTGACCCGACTTGTTTTAAAACTAAATTTATGCAAAAACGTAGATTAACTGAAAACGTAAAAAAATAAAAAAAAAAACATATTAAATCTGAGTCTACCCATTTTCAAAGAAACTTAATCAACTTGAATTTATACCAACACGTTCATAAATATAAACACGTAAAAATGATTATAAACTTTCTATAAGTTGAAGGGTTGTAATTGACAATACTAAATGTTGAAGGGTAAATACTAAAATAAACAAAAACGGACTAAAATACAAAAAAAACATAATTAATATGAATTTATACCAACAAATACATAAATATAAGCACTTATAGTTTTCAAAAAGTTGAAGGGTTGTAGGTGACAATACTAAATTTTGAAGGGTAAAAGCGAAAACAAATAAAAAAAAACCTGACCAATGGAAAGTAGGGGTGTAAACAAGCTCAGAGGCTTGAGAACTACTCGTTATTGACTTGGTTAAAAGATCAAATGAGTCGAGCTTTAACGAGCCCGAGCTTGAGCATGTAATAGTGTTGGTTTAGTTATCAAGCTCGAGCCTGAAATACAAAGCTCATTTAGGCTCGCGGGCCTAAACGAACCTAACAAAATTTTACTTTTACTTTTTTATGTATAATAATGATGATGAAATTGGTGAGCCGAGCTTTGGCTTGTTTAAGCGATATTGAAGCGAGCTCGAGTAGAGCTTTTAGCTTTTCTAAGGTTGTTCTCAAAATATCTTGATCCGAGCTCGAGCTTTGCGTTTAGCTCGCGAGCTGAGCTCAAGCTCAAATGAGTAGGCTCGAACCAAGTTAAGCTCAAACTTCATAAAAACATGACGAGTCGAGCTCGAGGCTAGTCGGACTCGAGCTTGGCTCGACTCATTTACACCCGACAAACTGCCATGCAGCAGCCTGCCATTCCTCATCCAACTTTGAATCGTAAGAATATAGAATAAAATAGAATTTTTTAGAATGCATTTTCAGTTTAAAATGGAAGGAAATAAATGGAGAAAAGAATGAGTGTAAAGAACATAAATTTATTTACTTAGTGGATTTGAAAGAGAAAGGTTAACTAATAAACTAGTAGTTTTACAACGATATTTTAATTTGGTGACAATTAGAAATTGGTAAGAGTTTAAAAGGTTAATGATATTTTGGTTTTGAGTAAATTGCTATTTTAGTCTTTTAGGTTTGTTTAAATTTGTTATTTTAACTAAATAGTTTTTTTTCGTTTTTGAGTCCCTAGCTTTTCTCTTTTGTTTCTATTTAGATCACATTACCTAACTCTATCCAAAAAACTCATTTAAGTAAAGAGCATTTTTGTCACTTACTTATTTTTTTATTTTTTCTATTTGCTAATTTAAAAACACACCAGCATACCTATTTGCTAATTTAAAAACACACTGATATACATATATAGACTCACTTTTCCCCCTCTTATCTCTCTACACCACCAACCCACCGCCATCAACACCTATCATCGCCACCATCTACCATCTGCCACGACCCACCTCTCTCTTCCTCTTTTTCTCCCTCTCTCTCTCTACAACACCCACCAAACCACCACCTGTTACCGCCTATTTCTGCCATCCGTCACAAAAATACCACCACCACTATAACCTTCAACCTGTTCCCACCATAACCTTCCACCCGCTATTTGCTCTAATCGACACCACATCTACCACCGTTTACCACCTCACATCCACTAATAACCCCCATTAACCACCACTTCCGCCATCTCAACCACCCCACCACTAGCCATAACCACCTCCACCATCCCCATCACTAACATCAGCCAACACTCTTCACCCTTCACCCCTCACAACTAACCCACAACCATCACGACTACTAATCCACTACCATTTCAGATCTGGTGATGATGAAAACGTTGAATAAGGTCGATAGGGGCTGTTGGAGGTTAGATATTATGAAGAATAATGGGTCGGCAGTTTTTACAGGTGACTCCGGTAAGGTTTGAACGGAATCCGAAACAGGGGGTGTGCAATTTGGGTTCAATAGAGAAGATGGGAGTTAGGGTTTCGCAGATGGATTGTGGAAGGTGAACGATGTTGGGTTTTGATTTGGGGACATTGACGATGGTGAACAACAGTGGGTTTTAGTTAGGGTTTAGATTTGAGGATGGCGATTGTGGTCTGAGATGGCGTCCGTAGTTGAGGTGGTGTTGGTGTCGGTGGTTTATGGTGGTGGAAGGTGGTGATGAAGGTGTGATTATTTATCACTTAATAATGTGTGTCTGTAAACCCAAATATATATATAAATGATTAATTATCAGATTTTTATATTTTATATAATAAATAATAATAATAATAATAATAATAATAATATAATAATAAAAGAATGGATCAAAATGGCAACTTAAAAGATTTAAATTGAAAATCCCTAACATACCCCTGGTTAAAAATGGGGTTTTTGGATGAAGTTAGGGTATGTGATCAAAATGGCAATAAAAGAGAAAAGTCAGGGACCCAGAAGCCAAAAAAAACCATTTGGACTAAAATGGCAAATTTAGACAAACCTCATGGACTAAAATAACAATTTACTCTTTGGATTTCTATTATCTTTTTAAGTTTTCTTTTGTTTACATTCCTTTCGTCCAGAAGTAAACCCGATTCTCTTCACCTGAGATTTCAAGCTTGACATGAAAAGATAACACTGATCTAACATAGAATTTACATATCTATGTATCATCTTGAAACGTCCCAAACCCCAAACCTGAAACGTCCCAAACCCTAAACCGGGGACCTCAACTGTTTTATTTACTCTATGCCACAATTCTTAAACCATAAAATTTCATTAAACATTTAGCGGAAAATTGAAGTCAAAGACAACCAATTGTCTCAAAACTAGTTGCAAATGCTCGAGCTTCGCAGCGGGGTTGAAACATAGATAACATGGGGTGCTAAAATTTGTAACACTTAATTTTTTGCGACTTCTACATTAACATTAACCTCGCAAAAATAATACCCAATTAAGAGAAGACATAAAGATCATATGTTATATAACAATTAGTTATGAATTAACTAATAGAACACATCATAGCACATATATTGTAACACTCTGTAAAATCGTGTCCAATAGTATAGTGACAAGTGTAGTATTTTTAAATATAGTCTGTTAAAGACCAATAAGGACTAAAGGCGTCAACATGATTAAACTGAGCCTCTGAGTGACGGTCCGATGTCAACATGCATAAATAACAACCTCTGAGTGACTGATATGTCAACATGCTTAAATCATTAGCCTCTGAGTGACTGATATGTCAACATGCTTGAAATTTGGCCTCTGAGTGACTGATATGTCAACATGCCCAGCCTCTGAGTGACATCGGAATCAACATGCTTATAATAAGCCTCTGAGTAATCCTTTGCGAAGTCCTAACTCTCATACGTGCCATTTGTTGGACGAGAGGATTCAATTTTGTAAATATATGAAAGTTGGATAATGGAGGGATTAAAAGTGTCAACACGTTAATTTATACCTCTGAGTGACCTTTTAACGAACTGAGAGCTCAACAATGTCCGGGCATAATCCCGGGAATGCCAAGTGTTGGCTACGGAGGGCTAAAAGTGCCAAAAAGGTGTTTAAAAAGGTTTTTAGAAGCCTTTTAAAGTTAAGAGGCTAAAGTTTCAAAATTTGAAAGTGGCCTAGGGGCGGACGCGGGCCGCGAGAGATTAGGCCTGGGTCTCTCGCGGGGCGCGAGAACAGGTCTGCTGCAGAAAGTTTTGTTTGGAGACCAAGCAAAACTCCAAAACCATTAATTCGAAACCATGGTTTATCTAAACTGCTATGCCACGTTTTGGGAAACTTGTAAGCTTCTTGTTACACCCCTAAACACCTGGCTTCACCTCCTTTAAGTTCTCCAACTGTAAATAGGTGATCAAGTTCACCATTTGAACTTGCACCTTTCTAAATCATAACTCTTCTCCCTCCTCTGGAAGTTCCTAGCTGAAAGGAGCATCCAACTTAGTTCTCTTGCATTGTAGGAACCTCTTGTAAGTGTTTATTGCTCTTGCATTTTCGTTTATAGGCTTTTATAGCCAAAAGTCAAGCGTTTTACGGAAAACTCTTTGACTTTCGGTTAAGACCATTATGGTCCAGCCATTGTTCGAAATGAACATGGCTAAGTGATCGTAATAAGGTAGGTGTTAGTACCTACAAAGGGTACATCCTGAAGATCACGTTTGCTAGACCAATTGACGGGTCAAAGTTATGATATTAAAAAGTAAAAGAGGCCGTTTTTCGGAAAAATTATAATATGATATTATATATGTTATAAAACCTGTTTTGACACTTAAACAAGTTGGTAATAATTTTTAGAACATGTAAGAACATGTTCGGCACGTCAATTTCAGTTCTAGGGTCATTTGCAACCGAAAGTCGCGAACTTTGACTTCTGCTTTGACTTTCGATTCTGACCCGATTTAGATTACTTACCTATTGATCTAAAGTTGCATTATGATCATAATATGATGTAGCATAACCCTATGAGGTTATATTACATGATCATAATCAGAATCCAAGTTTATGCGCAAGTTCCATAATTATACCATCTTTGACCAAAATGTTCCTTTTCCATAAAACAAGGTTTTAAATGGTAATGAACTTGAAAATGAGTTTCTACGGATGTAATATTATAAGTAGGATTATTTGGGATGTTAAACCAAGTTATAAACTGAGTTTTCAAGCAAGTCCTTACACTATGTTGATAAATTGCAATTTTAGCCCTTGTGGCTCATAAACTAATTTTAATCAATCTTTTCAAGTTAAATCATTTACCAACTGATATGTTATATTAAATAACATATTTTAACATTTTAATCTGACCTTAACATCAGTTTTCGTAAAAAATCACATAAAGACGCCATTCTACGACATAAGCGTCGTTTAGGCGCATAATATGGTTTTGAACCATATTAATGGACCAAGACTTGTTATCTACTGATTTTAAAACTTTTTTAAACATATTTACAGTAAGTACATGTTATAAACTCAGAATCCCAAATAATTTACAAACTATGTGTAAAATGACAAAAATGCCCCTTCGATGCATAGTTTGGTCATAAAAATAATTTACACATATATTGATATCTTACTGATATTATATCATAAAATAAAGTATTTTTCCAGAATACTTATAACTATAACATTAAATTATATTCAAGTTCCTTTTATACGGTATAAAATTACCGAAATGCCCTTATGAGGCATAGTTTCGTTTTAAAACCATAACGGGCATACAAGTTGATATCCTACTGATATTTTAACTTATTTAAAGTATAATGGCATATAGAACTTGTCCATAACTTATCCGGTTACCCGATATCGCTAATATACGCACAGTTACGTATATGTAACTATTTTACGGAAATTAACCGAAACGGGTTTAACCTTGTCATTTAAGTCTCAAAATCCAGAATGTTTATAGTTTATCCATATTATACAAGTCAAGGTACTTGTTGGGATCAAACTACATTCTATCCAATCATCGTTTAATCTAGCGTCGTACGTTTTGCTCAAGTACGCTAGTCGGTCTAAGTCTATGACTTAAATAATACCGTTAGTATTTGGTTAGTTTATGCCATAATCCAGACTAGAGGCTTGCCGGTAAATGCTATCTGCACTTAGTCCTTTTTGTATACGGCAGAGTTATTAAAAATTAAAGAAGACTAGCTCAGGTAAATACTCTCGACTTATTTCCCTTATACGGGCTTGGGTTACGGTAAATTAATACCGCTTGGTCGGAAATGAGATTCAATCGAACGCTGGTTCGAGGATAATAAATCCGCATATTCTGTTTTAATCAGTTTTGTTTGATAATTTAAACATCGGGGGTTAACTACCATGTCCTGGATATCCTCGGCTCGTTACAATAGAAATGGCCACGACCTTAGCGCGGGTGTAGGCATACACCCGATAGACGCTCAATTATGCATTCCCACAAGGTTGGGAGGAATTGACTCCTTCGTGAGTCCAAACTAGTGTGTATGTTAATTGTGTCTCGGTTTCCGTACAGAGCCCCGTATGTATGACAAACATGTAAAGCTGTTAACAAGGTTGGACGGTCAATTAACCCAAGTTATAAAAAGATTTTGTGCTGATTACGCACTTAAAACATTTTTGGAATGTTTTCTAAATGAGTCAGTTGGGTGTATTTACCAGCGTAAGCTGACGTATTTTCAAAAGACTAAACTGCATGTACAATACGAAAATAGGCGGGAAGTGCTCGGTAGTGATAGAGGATCTTGCAAAATCCTAAATCTGCCCAAAGTCTGTTTTGTATTCTTTCCATGTACAATTTATGATCCGCCTGTGGATCTTCTATTACAAGTTTGTATATTATTTTATTTCGAATATTTGGTTTGTAATAGTAATTTTACTCCAAGACTTCCGCTGTGCCGTGTTTAATTGACTATGATGATTATCAACTAACGTCACGATACTCCCCACCTGGGCCCACCGGTGTATGGATTTGGGTTGGAAATCCGAGGTGTGACATATATTTATTTATATAAATAAACTTCAATTATAACTTTTTTATATAATCTAAAACGTTTATTTTTGTAGAAACTAAAACGTTATAACTAATCTCAAAACTCACAATAGATATCTTATATTATTATCATATGCATAATAAACCAACTTCTTAACTACAATCAACTTTGTAACTTTTTGTTTCAAACACAATGGTTTTATGTTTTTGAATTTCACCCCTTGCCATCTATGATGAACTTTGCACCTTGCCATGTGGAGTGCTTTGAGTGAACGAATAATATATATGATTTATTATTTGATATGTGGTAAGAATAGTAATTTACCCACCAAATATATTTATTCGCTGAAATGAAGTTCTATCAAAATATTGTATTTTTTTGTATTATAAGCTATAATGAGTGTCAAACTTTACGAACCTAATCGATACTAATATCAGTATTGGTAAAGATATTATCAAAATCGGTACAGTTATTCGTTTTATGGTTTTTTATCGATGAAAAACACTTATCAGTATCAATATCCTTATCCTTTGGTTGCTACACCACGTCCAAGTATCGTGATGAACCGACACCAGTATAGATATTCGTTTCTATGATTTTGATCGATATAAAACATATGACGGTATCCTTTTGGGCATATTGAAAATTTTCTCTTTTAATTATCATAGCGAGTGTCAGTATCATAATGAACAAACCCGATAGCAATCAAATAGCGAATGTTGGTATCATAACGAACAAAACCGATAGCAATTGAATTCACCTCACAAAGCACGGAAGAATTCCACTAGGTTGATAAAATTAAATAACCTTAGAATGTTACCTTTTTTAGCAATTTTTAAATTCAAATTTTGTAATAAATAATATCATTACCAATTTATCATTGTATATATAAACCTATTAGTTAGATTTATTTTCAAATTATTTGAAATCCTTAATACTTAATTAGAATATCATTTGTTTTTTATGTGGTTGAGATATAAATAACTATAAAATACATATAACCATACAAAAGGTAAACTAAATATAAAGTCCAGGAAAAAAGGAAAGCCACTTGAAAATGGACAAGTGGTCAAATTAAAGGGGTGTACTGTTAATCAAGTTTGCAATTAATATAATATAATATAATATAATATCCAAACATGACAAGCCTTTAACAAATGTAAAACTTTAATACAGATGGGATGTTAGCCTTAACTCTCATGCTATTCGACTTTAACATGATGTATATAAAAGTCAATTATACTGAGTAAATGCTATTATATAAATGCAACTATAAACTTTAGCAAACATTAAACACAATATACAAGTAAGACACATCACTACATCACATAACTTACTCAATGAAATAAAGTAATGTTTTACTGTAAACGATAACATGCACACTATACTATACATATTTGTAGAACATCAGCAAACCATAAAAGCAACGCCCCTATATCCTTGGTCACGACGTTAAATTTAGACGTATCTGTTAACTTTAGTCACACTTCTAACCACATCGTTAACTTTAGACGTTGTTTGAGACTTTTTTGTTAGCTTTAGACGTTCGTGTTAACTTTAGACGTGTAAGCTCATTTGCCTTTAATAATGCAACATGCATACTATACATACTCTACACTTTAGCACTTTATCATTTTGTTTTTAAAAAACTTTACGCGTATCGTGTTTGTAATTCTAGATTGTTAACTTTAGACATGTCTCTTCATCCCATTCACGACACCTATCAGGCTAGAAGCCATACTGTTAGTTTCGTTATAGCTATGTAATTCTATAAACAAACTTTACTTTAGCACACTTTACCAAATCATGTTATACTTTAGAACATAACACCTTACTTAAAAAATCTTTAACAAGTAAGAACACCACCCCAAAATAGTAATGTAAAAAGAGATCTAGAAACTCACGTGTGTTATAGGATATTAATACTCTGAACTTGGTGTGTTAACCCTCTTTGAACCCATATACGATTAAGTCAAATCTAAGTATATCTTCAAAAGTGAAATGAGTCAACTATCATACCCCACTTTGATGCGAAAAGTAGACTTGCATGGGATCTATCAACTTTTCGCATGGGCCTTAACAACTGGACAAGATAACGTTTTGCATGGAACCAAGTGAGAACTATACTACGTGAAAACCATGCAAGCAAAAAGTACTCTTCGCGCAAAAACTACACCGGTGAATACTGTGGATATTACCTGAAAACTATGTAAGCGAAAGTAACTACTCGTATGAAAAGCCATGCAAACTATACTTTGCGAAAAGTACATGTTCTAAAAGAAAAACCTAGATTTGAGTTGCGATGATAAAGACTTGTAAACACATCAAGTTTTTTCTGACTTTATGATTCCCAACGTTTCATAACGGTTGTTTATGGAGTCCCAATGTATAACCACATGTAAAAACGTAAGCTATAGTAAGAAAATTCACCTTTGAGCTCGAAAAAATCAAACCTAGGCCTAAACCCTTCAAACCAGCTGACATTCACCCCTTTTTATGACACCTTGGTCACCAGATGATGCTCTGATGACGATCTCATGCTAGCTCTCCTTTGAACTCATGCGTGAAAGTAAATCTTCACCAAAGCCCAATTTTTTTTCACACACATTTTCTCTCTCTAGAATGGAAGCTTGGTTTGCAAGAATGAAGGGGTTTAGGGTTTTCTTTTTCGTTTTAGGTGTGTGATAAATTTACCAAATTACCCTTCATGGGCATTTTCCAAGGTTTCCTTTTTAAGACGGGCTTTAAAATCCAAATGTGAATTTCTTTATTATTTCCATGCTTTATTTACAAATTTGGGATGTTATACATCTAAATAGGTGGGGTTTTCTTTCATGTAAAAGTTGTGAACACTCTTAACTAAAAGGGTTGTGTTTGCGTCAGTTTGACATTGCGGATTGACCCGTTGGATCCATTGATTAATTTTTTTTAATTGTGTATGTATATCAACTTAAACTATTTTTTTATTCTTATGTCAAAAGTTCAAAATATGTAATTTTGAAATTTGAGAGAAATAAGATGTAGTATGAATTATATTAAGTTCTTTTTTAGGTTAAATAGGCCGTGTTCATGTCAACCCGTAAATTATATGTCGTCTAAGGGTTCATGCATGTGACATGATTTATTATTTCGTTTTGGATTCAACCCATCGATCGCTAAGATGACCCGTAAAACAACCCTAGTTCTTATCAAAGTGACTTATGTAACTATGACTTTTAAATGTTTTAATCATACTAGCAACACAACACTCAGTACTTAGATTATGGGTTGTGATTTTTTATTTTCTTAGATGAAACTTTTAACAATAGAGGTAACTGAAGTTATGTTATTAGTAGTGACACATTGTATTTGTTTTGAAAATATTGTTTTTATTTTTAAAGTTGTAGTTTTATGTGTTCAAGCTTCAATTGCGGATGGTGTTTTTATCTTTGTTTGAATGAAAGTTTATTCTTCTGTTTGTTTGTTTCTATTTGTTTTGAGGTTGCATATCTTAGATTTTAAGCAAATGCTTCTAATTATTATTTTATATATAAACAATGCATATATATAAAAATATGAATGAATTCATCACGTTAAGTTTCACCAATAGTCCTGATATTCACTTCTTACTTCTCACATTTCTATATTTGAAAGAAGTATTAATTAAATAAGAGTTAAATGTCAAAATCATTCCTAAAGTTTCAGTATTTTTGTTACTTGCATTAAAAATTAAAACTTTATGTAACTGGGCCTACAATATTTTATTTTTGTAATCATTTACATTCAAAATACTAACTCAGCTAAAATGTAACGTTAACTCTCATGGATGATTTCACCAATTCTTAAACCTAAGAGACGATTTTGACTATTTATTCATTTATTCTTTTGTTTTTTTATCTTTAAATAAAACTTTTTAATAGAAACAATAAAGATAATGATATATACATATATATCTATTTACTTTATATTTATACAATATCTACACATATTGAATACTTTTTAATATGTGTAGCTATTTATTTTGTCATGTCATTTTCATAGAATAAAATAAATATTTATTAACTTAGCTTATTTACTTATTCAATTAAAATTTTTATGTGTTGATAAACATTATCCTACTTTATTAAATACTTAATGAGGTAAAAAATTTAAAATTATGTCAATTAATCCAAAAGAATAAATAATTTTGATATTTACATCACTTCTAGATTCTTCACGAAATAAAATTTTCACTTATATTATATTTTACTAGTTTGTATATTGAATAAGTAAATTATCTTACATAAATAAAGATGATAAATATTATAAAAGATTGTTTAAAACTATTCATAATCAAAATATTATCAATTTCTTTAAAATTTAAAGAAAATCAAAATAAATTAACATAATTTAAGATGCTAATATATCATATATAATTATTGTTATTTATCAATATATACATAAGTTAAAATATACAATTTAGAATACTTGAATTATGAATAATTTTAAATGGAAACTTACACATGATAACTCTCTAGTACGCATAAATCTTAATATTAGCTAGAACATATTTCTTTAATGAGTTTTGCTTTGATATCATGTTTATTTTTTTGTGCAAAGATTAGTATAATTTATATTTTTAAGTTACCACAAGATTTTTATACTAATGTTTAAGGATTTTATTTCATTTGTTTTTTCTTTAGGTTCCTATACCAAATGATGGTATCGTAATGAATCAAACTGATACCGACCGAACCTAAATTCATGTCGCATTGTCCGAGGGATTCCATTTTGTAACTTTGAATTATATATTTGTTATTGTTAATACCTAAAAAAACTAAACTCATCCCATAATTTATTCCATGGATTAAATGTAAACTCAAGTTACTATGTAATATTATTTATAATAACAAAAATAGCTTATATATATGATTGATCGTAAATAGATTACAACCATAAGTTAAATAGAATTTAGTAATTATATATAATTAATTTAAATTCAAAAGTGTACATTTGTTAATTCTCCAATCCTATATAATTATATTTAGCAATGATTTACATTTACAATATATATATATATATACACATATATATATATTAATAAAATAATATTAAAATTAGATTAAATCCGAATGAATTAGATCAATATCCTTATGTAAAATATTAACTAATAATTATAGCTATATGCAACAAAAATAATATTTGAGTTAGATTAGACCCGTATGAATTAGATCAATATCCTTTA
Organism: Scalesia atractyloides; assembly: GCA_947069175.1. Classification (NCBI taxonomy): domain Eukaryota; kingdom Viridiplantae; phylum Streptophyta; class Magnoliopsida; order Asterales; family Asteraceae; genus Scalesia; species Scalesia atractyloides. The sequence goes on from CAMTDV010001632.1 coordinate 83,209,773, forward strand.
TGTTATAATAATAATAATAATAATAATAATAATAATAATAATAATAATAATAATAATAATGAATAAAAGACTATATTAAGAAGAAAACGTTATATGGTATAAGCTCGTGTATTACATGAATTAAATATAAAAAACTCTTGATTGACTATATATTTTACTTAATTTATAGGTGTTATAAAACGTGTATTAGATGAGTTAAATATAAAAAATATTAATCATAAACTTTTATCTATTTATTATCACATGGTTAAAGAATATAATCTAAATATTATAATTTTTTACATTCTTAATTCATAATTTTTATCACACAGGTTGAGGAAATATAAACTATATTATTATAAAAAATATGTAATACTGTTAATAAACGTAAATTCTAAATGTAATAATTTTATAAAGTTCAAATTAATTTATGATTTTAGTTTTAAAACATCTTGTTTTTAGTCTCTCTCTCTCTCTCTATATATATATTCACGTAACATATTTATAAAGATTTCTTGTTTCTTAATATTTATATATTATTGATTAGTTATAATTGGTCACATAACGATACTTGATTAGTAATAGTCTCAATTAAGTAGACACCACTGAAATTCGTCAAACATAACCATACTTGAGCATGAGTAAGCATACATAATCAAAATTTACCATTTATCAAAAAGATTTTCAATGAATTAGTGAAAAGCTTTATTGGTTTTATTTATAAGAGGTTAAATAAACCATAATATCCTAGTATCATTTATAATATTAGGAAGATGTTTTAATATATAATATTAATTAAAGTTAGACAGAGGTTATAAAAATTAAAATTACTTTTAGTAAATAATAATAATAATAATAAGGATACTGATAACATAATTATTTTTAAAGAAATTAAAAATAAAATTACGATGTTGAAAGAAAAAGATGACATGTGACATTATATGGAGTGTTTTATTAATATTTGGATTAAATATTAATATTGATCATCTATATCAGTATTGATAAACATTGTTTTACTTTGAGATTTAACTATTATTTTCATAAAATTATAAAAGTGATTAAAAAACCTTAAAGCTAAAAGTTCTTGAAATTTTCTTTTACTTTAAAGTAGTTTTCTTAGACGTAAAACTATAAACTAAAAACAAAAACTTAACATAACCAAGAGATCACCTACATGGTGTCCAATACAGATAGTTTTCACACTTTTATTTTAGAGTAAATTGCGCAAAACATCCTTTATGTTTCCTCAAACTTGCAGGTTTCAGCCTTAATGTTTAAAAGTTGCTAAAAACAACCTTTAAGTTTATTTTTGTTGCGGGTTCAATCCTTTACAGCTAACCACGTTATTTTCTTCAGTTAAGTTCCCTCACATGATCAACCAAAATGACGAATATACCCTTACATGTTATGCATGTGAGGGAACTTAACTGAAGAAAATAACGTGGTTAGTTGTAAAGGATTGAACCCGCAACAAAAATAAACTTAAAGGCTGTTTTTAGCAACTTTTAAACATTAAGGCTGGAACCTGCAAGTTTGAAAAAACATAAAGGATGTTTTGTGCAATTTACTCTTTATTTTACCAATTTTCATCTCCATTGGATTATTAAATGATCTTGGTATCCACGTAAATATATAACCTTAAATTTATGTGGCCACAAAATGGTTCCTTTAAGATTCATTGTCTCTTTTTTTGTCACACGTACCCTCACCATCAACATTAAAAATTCCTACTTATTTAAATGCAGATTCGAGTATAATACTAGTCAAACTTTCTTATATATTTGCAAATTTAAATTTTCATTTTATGATATTTATTTTTATATTTACAAGTTTAGTTCCATTCTATACATACGTCTACTTCAATAAAGCTTGTATACAATATACTAGTTTTACGTAATTAATATGCCTGTATATTAAAGTTAACTTAAAATAGATGTAAATAACATAACTAGCTTGTAATTTTAACATAATTAGTAACTTTTAGTTAGATTCTTATAGGCGTATGTATATACAAACATAAGATAAATTGATGAGATCATTAATAAGTCAATATTTGGGTGAGTTGGACAAATTAACCTGGTAATCAAACTAGCTTGTTTTTTTAACACAATGACATGAATAATAAAATTTTACATTTTTAATAAGAATTTTTAAATAAACTTACTAGTTTTACTTAAAAAAAACTTTTATTTAAGCTTTGAAATATCACAAAGTTTGATAATATGTTCGTTATAATATTAAGAAAAAGGAAGAAAAATAATTATAATTGTTTAAAAAAATATCATAACACATTTCTCCTAAATTATATCAGCAAAAAACAATATATATATATATATATATATATATATATATATATATATATATATATATATATTAAAATAAGAATCATCTTAAGTTGTCATAACCGTGAGAACTAGGCCATCTAAAAGGTTTTCCGAATTTTTTTCTCAAAAGTCATAAAAAAATCACTTGTTTTAGTAAAAAGAAAAATGCTACATACCCACATTTACTCGACAATTTTTTTTTTTTTTACAGATGTTTATAATATTTTCATCTACGTTTGTGCAAAAAAATTTTGGCCCAACTCGCACGGGAAGAAAAAGTTCTCACGGTTCTCATAACTCGTAGTGGTTCTCATTTGAACCGAGCCCTATATATATGTAGGGTGGGGTTCTAGAGTGAACACTAATGTATTTGTGAACTAAGTGAACAAATCCTGACCATTGATTTACATCATCAAATCGTAATATACAATAGTGTATTTTCGTTATCAAATCTTGACTATTGATTTACACGTGTATGTATATACTTGTGTATTGATAATCAAGAGCTATGATTAGTTCAATAGTGTTCACAATCAAGAGGGTTGTTCACTAATAAACTTAACCCTATATATATCTATCAAGCCAAGGAATAAATATATCCTCCATAAATACGCCCATCCTGTCTCTCTCACACTCCCTCCTGCCCACTACTATAGTTCAAGAAAGTTTATGTGATCATGGTATGTCCAAAACACCCTCTTTGCTACTTCAAAATTCTGTATGCTTAATTCTCATGTAACTTACTCTCTACTTCATGTTTATAAAGAATTCCATAATTATTGCATGGTATATATGCTTATAGGGAATCCGAAAGCCTGCTTGGTTAGAAGCACTATACAATCAAAAATTCTTTCAAGCGTGCACAATTCATGAGAACTCAAAGAAGAACGAGAAGAATATTTGTTGTTTGGATTGTTGTATAAGCATATGTCCACACTGTGTGCGCGTTCATCGCTTCCATAGACTTCTACAAGTTCGACGTTATGTATATCATGACGTCGTGCGACTAGAAGATCTAGAAAGACTTATCGACTGTTCGAATGTACAAGTAAGTAACAAAACAAGGAAATTGGGGGTTGTGGTGAAGTCTTTTGCCCGTTTACCTGCCATTTGCTTGTAATATGTTGTTTTGACATTTTAACGAGAATTATGTTCATTTTCAAAACAAAAAAAAGTTAGTATAGTTCATGGTAGAATAAGTGTTGATTTGGCTGATAAATGTATCTGATTATCAGGCTTATACCATTAATAGTGCAAAGGTTGTGTTCATCAAGAAGAGACCTCAGAATAGGCAATTCAAAGGCTCAGGGAATTTTTGCACTTCTTGTGATAGAAGCCTTCAAGAGCCGTTTATCCATTGCTCTTTAGGGTGCAAGGTATCTTAATTAATTTGGTTTCCATATTCTTCATATTTCTTCAATTTCAAGATGGAACACTATTACAAAAACATGTATTGGCTACAGAATTTTGCTACTGGCTATGGAATTTTGCTAAGGAAAAATCCGTCACAATTTTGCTAGTTATTAGCTTTGGATTTGGCCGTAACAAATACGAATTTTTGTAGCAATGGAATTGGATTTGAAGCTTAATTTTAATCCAAGGATGAGTTTTGTTCAGAATCCAAAACTCAATTTCCATCTTAAACACTAAAAAGTATTGAATTTTACTTAAAATGATTAGTTGTGTAATCTACTTGTATATATAGATCACCAAAAGATACCTTTTTTCTTTCAAAATTGAACATGATCCTCAAAGATTAGTGTTACATATAATGATCATAAAGATTAGCGTTCAATTTTTTAAAATTTTTTTGACTTTTTTTTATGTTATGTTTTAGCTAATTTTGTTTGTAGGAGATCGTTATACTAGCTCATTTGTTTAACCCAAAAAATCATGGAAAATTAAAATGAAAGATGAGAATTATGCAAATAAATTAATTCTTAAATCTTATAAAAGTTGCTACTAATGTTTTGCTTTTAAATGTTGAATCTAGCTAGAACCAGAAGACCCAAAATTCCATCTTTAACTTGCAACAAGCTTGAATTATTGATCATCAAAGCATGTCATACTAATAATTTGAGTATATATATGGATATATTAAAATATGTTTGCATGTACGCATATATGTGTATGTTGATGTAAGAACATGTATATATGTATGTGTATAGATGCATATATCTCTTTTGAGAAAAACTAAATTCTGAATTTGGTTATTTTATTTTTTATTTTCTTTTTTTTTGAACGGCTTTGGTTGTTATATTCAGCATATATTAATTAGAGAGTAATTGGGTTTGAATTTTATTAGGTGGATTTTGTACTCAATCATTATAGAGACCTCACACCATTCCTAAGGGTATGCAAAACATTACAACTTGGCCCTCCTAACGATACTTGGGACGATGACATAACAAACGAGACACCACACTCAACCATCGTGGACTCAGATGACCCGATGAGCTCAGGTTCGGGCTCATTTGGGTCTGAACCTATGAGCATCATGTGCACCGGGTTCGTAAGAAAGAAAAGGAGTGGGTTATGTACTTGTGAAAGGTTTTCTAGTAAGGTTCACAATGAAAGAAGACATGGCCACAAGCACGAGTAGAAGAAAGGGAATTCCTCAAAGATCACCAATGTGTTGAGAAATTAGATGAGAAATTAGAGATAATTTAATAATACACAACCTCTTTTTTTGTATTTCTATCAGTTTGTTTCTATTTTTTTTTCTAAATATTTTAAGATACTTTTACTCATGCCACCACACTCTCTTACTCTATGATGTTTTTTATAGGTTAATTAATTACTTGGTCGGGGTGTTTTGTCTTAATGGCATCACGTGATTCCCAATTCCAAGCAATGGTTTTGTACATTTTAGTAAGAATTTAACCCATTATTTTATTTAAATATTATAAATTACATTCACGAATTCAAGGGCTTCATAACCTTTCCATCACTTTATTAATTTAACACATTATTTTATTCTTAAAATTTTAACAATTAAAGAAACCTAAAATATGAAGAAAAGTTTGGTGATTTGTAAAAAAAAAATTAAGGAGTTGGTTTGATAGAAAAGGTCTGAGCGTAGACAATGTTTTGGAACTCGAGTCTAACCCTACTTTCGAAGTGTTTTGCATCCCAATGTGTTTGATAACCGACTTAATGTGCTTCTTGGATTCCCTTCTTAAATTATTATCATATTTTAATCATAATATTCATGTATATTTTATGAAAATTCAGTAATAATTCGTGTATACGTTTGTATACAAGATGATGGAAGATGGTAAAAGGAACAAATATAGAAACTAAATTAATTCAACTAAGTATGTATCTTTGTTTACATCATGATGTTTACATCATGATGTTTCCAAATCAATGATGTTATTTTAAAGCGTAACTCTTGGATTATACTAAACTAAGTATGTATCTTTGTTTACATCATGATGTTTCCAAATCAATGTTCTAAAAGTTTCCTTTGACTTTGACTATATGTGGCACAGAGCATAGGGCATAGGTGTTGAAAATACGGACATTTTTGTTTCGGAAAATAAAACTTACATCTTTCTAAATGTTATATTTATATATTATATCAATAATAACTAAAGAAACAATTTCTATTATATTAAACGATTCTAAAATCATTCTCCTGCATTTATTTTTTACTATAATTTTAATTTAAATACAATTTTTTTTAATTCCTACGACAGAAATATACATATCAAATCTATATTTATTATACCTAATAATCCCAATAAACAAAATTTTTTAGATGACGCATGACATAATTTTAGGAAATCTTGATTTTTGTTTTTTCGTCTAAACCGTATACCCATTTATTTATATACTTGTTTCAAATTTATCCGATTTCCTTTCCAATTTTGCCTTTAATACATTTTTAGCACGTTTTTCATTATTTAAAATTTACCACTTTTGTCATAAAATTTAATTTACCGTTATTGTTGTTTTTTTTTTAATTTAAAAGTTGTGATTCTTATTTTCGGCTTTTGCATTTTATGATCCTACATTTTTAAATTACAAAATAAAGTATAGTTTTACTAATTCAAACCATCTAATACATGAGATTCTAACATAGTATTGTAATAAAAGAAGAAAAGTAGAGAGAGAACGTTATGTTATATGACTATTTTGAGATTAGCATACCTTGTATGTCAAACGGTTTGTATAGGAGTAACAAGTGTTTTTTTTTTTTGAACGGTAAATTTGGATTGTTGATGGACCACTTGAGTATCATCGTGCCATAGATAAAACCACCAGATCATATCCATCTCCACTAGACAATAATACGTATCCACCAAATCAAGAGGAAACCTAATAAATATGGGAAAACCCCTTTGTAAGAATCGAACCCAAGACCAAATGGTCTCTAAGTCTTATCACACCCACAAAATTTCACTAAGTTATAGTGCCATGGACTATAGCAATAACAAGTTATTATAGAAATTTATCTTTTCTTATTGGGTCTTACAATGAACAAAATGTTAAAATGCATAGATTTAAAAGTAGACTTAGTGAATGTATGAGTTAGTGTTGTAAGAAAAACAACTTGTATAAAAAAATTCATTATTTTTTTTCAGTAAATTCCTACTTTTCGGAATGAAATATGTATATATAATAGCGTGAGATATTAATAACAATTATAGCTATGAGTTAGGTGACATCATTATGTATCCATTTTGGATCTTGTCTCTAGTAGAGGTTAGAGTTTATTAGTTTGTTAACCGTTAATTTCATAAGTGACATCAGCCAAAGATGCTCAGTGGTTTATAATGTACTATAAATAAAACAGTGCCTATATTATTCTATCCATCACTTCTACATATTTTATACGAACAAATTAGAGTGATCTTAGGCTGTGGGGGAGTTTATGTAATTGCATGCATATGTGATTAATATTGCAAAAGCATTGTCAATGAAAACATTCTTCCAATTGTTGTGAAATCAAAGTTTACATTTCCGCTGCATTTATCTTTGATTTATCTTCATTCATTACTTTCCATCTTTAAACTTTCACAACATTCAAACTCGGATCCTAACACAAATCTTTGTAAAATTTGATTATATATACACTTTTACACTATCCCATTTTCTCACAAAAAGTGAGTTTTGAGCCTTTTTACCGAGCATACAAATACATGTCTATACTAATTGCTTAATTTTTTTGTTTCTTGTGTGAATAGCCCATTTGGTTCCTACAAATCTAGAACTTGCCAAATCAATATATTTCCAATCCTTACCGACACTAATCCAAGTAAGTAAATGACGGAGACATTAGGACAATAACCCATTTTTTATATGAAACCTTTATTTTCCTTTACATATCCCCCTAGCTAAACTCCTTTGAGCCTTAGCCCTTTCGTTTCTAAACCCACAAAAATATATTTTACAAAAACAACCACCCACGTCCACAAAAACTTCTTTTTATTTACCCCATTTATTTTAATGAAAAGTTCGCTTATAAATAACAAGTTTGGCTTAGTTTCAACTTTAGTTAAAAAAACATTGTTTAAGTTTTTTTCTAAGCCACAAAAATTGTTTGAAAAAACCGACACCTTTTATGCTTTTCACCCTTTTATCAAAAAATACTTACCCCTAGCCAAAACCTACCCTTTTAAAAGACCTTTTGATATTTACAAGGATTAAATGTCAAAAAGGAGGAGGTTTGATTGTTTGTCAAGCCTATAGTAGGCATAAATAGCACCGGGTCCGAGCGTTTTCACTTAAATATCTTCGGCCGAATGTTGATTGGCCACTTGTAAGTTATGTAAATTTTAATATAACTAAATAGAATTTTAGAAAGGCATGTTATGCTCAAAATAAATAATTTTTCTTAAAAGACGTTTTAAATAAATCATGATAAATAAGATTGTAAACAAAATAAATTTTGAACTTGGATTCCCGATACTCCAAAGATAAACATAAAAACTTCTCTTCTACCAATTCTGTCATACCCGGATTTCCAACCCCGAAATCCATACACCAGTGGGCCTGGGTGGGGAGTATCATGAAAACAGTTGATAACGTCATAGTCAATTAAACGTGGCACAACGGAAGTCTTGGAGTAAAATTACTATTACAAACCGAATATTCGAAATTACAAAATAATATACAAGCTTGTAATAGAAGATCCACAGGCGGATCATAGAATGTACAAGAAAGATTACAAAACATACTTTAGGTAGATATAAGGATTTACAAGAATCCTCTTATTCTCTACCGAGCAGCTTCCGGCTTAATTTCGTGTTGTACCTGCAGATTAGTCTTTGGAGGATACGTCAGCTTATGCTGGTAAATACACCCAACTGACTCATTTTGAAAATATTAAAAATGATTTCAAGTGCAAACGAAACAAAATCTTTTATTATCTTAGGAAGGTTAACCATGCAATAATAATTTACCATATCCCAAGCCTTTACAGGGGAAATAAGTTGAGAGTATTTACCTGAGATTGTTTTCTTCTTTTATTTTTAAATAACTCAGCCGTATACAAAAGTACCCAGTGCAGATAGCTTTTACCGAGAAGGCTATAGTCTGGATTATGGCATAAACTAGCCAATTAAATACTAACGGTTGTATAAACCGAATAGTGTACATGATCATTACGTATAACGCTTGATTAAATGATGATCAGATAGAATGTAGTTTAAACCCGACAAGTACTTGACTTGTATAATATGGGTTAACTATAAACATTCTGGATTTTGAACTTAAAATGATAAGGTTAAACCCGTTACTGTTGAATTCTGTAAAATAGTCATATATACGTAACTGTGCGCATAATAGCGATATCGGGTAACTGGATAAGTTATGGACAAGTTCTATATGCCATTATACTTTTAAATAAGTTAAGATATCAGTAGGATATCAACTTGTATGCCCGTTGAGTTTTTAAAACGAAATTATGCCTTAAAGGGGCATTTCGGTAATTTCATATCGTATAAAAAGAACTTAAATAAAATTTAAGTTTATGATCATGAGTATTCTGGAAAATAATTTATTTATGATATAATATCAGTAGGATATCAAATATATGTGTATTTTACACATAGTTTATAAATTTTTTGGGATTCTGAGTTTATAATAAGTAACTACTGTAAATATGTTTAAAATAAGTTTTAAATTCAGTAGGTAACAAGTCTTGGTCCACTAATATGGTTTAAAACCATACTATGCGCCGAAACGGCGTTTATGTCGTAAAGTGACGTCTTTAAGCGATGTTTATGAAAACTGATGTTTGGATCAGATGAAAATGTTTAAAATATGTTAATTAATATAACATATCGGTAGTTAAGTGATTTATCTTGAAAAGATTTGATTAAAACTATTTTATAAGCCACATGGGCTAAAACCGTCATTTATCGACATAGTTTAAAGACTTGTTTAAAAACTCAGTTTATAACTTGGTTTAATATCCCAAATAATCCTACTTATGTTATTACATTAGTAGAAATTCATTTTCAAGTTCTTTACCATTTGAAACCTTGTTTTATGCAAAAAGGACATTTTGGTCAAAGATGGCATAATTATGGAACGTGCGCATAAACTTGGATTCTGATTATGATCATGTAATTTAACCTCAGAGGGTTATGCTATATTATATTATGATCATAATGAACTTTAGATCAGTGGGTAACTAATCTAAATCGGGTCAGAATCGAAAGTTAAAGCAGAAGTCAAACCTTGCGACTTTCGGTTGCGAATCGACCCTAGAACTGAAATTGACGAGCCGAACATGTTCATACATGTTCTAATAATTATTACCAACTTGTTTAAGTGTCAAAACAGGTTTCATAACATATATAAGATCAATTTATGATTTTTTCGAAAAATGGCCTGTTTGACTTTTTTAATAACATAACTTTGACCCATCAATTGGTCTAGCAAACGTGATCTTCAGGAGGTGCCCTTTATAGGGACTAACACCCACCTTATTACGATCACTTAGCCATGTTCATTTTGAACAATGGCTGGACCATAATGGTCTTAACCGAAAGTCAAAGCGTTTTACGTAAAACGCTTGACTTTTGGCTATAAAAGCCTAAAAACGAAAATGCAAAAAGAAGGAACTGTCACACCCCGACCCGCAGCGGAAAAGGTGATCGGGGCATGATTGGGTTATCATCAAAGCTCATGACATTTATTAAGCGTTTCATATTCATTAATACAAATTAAATGGAAATTTACAATAAATGTTACAACATGATCTAACTAACAATCTAAACTTCTTTGTTCTCTTCTAAGGCATATCCTATGTTTTCCTTGCTTCAACCTGTTCACCTGTATCATGTGTAAAAGGGTTTTTGGATCAACATAATGTTGGCGAGTGAATCCTATGGAAAACATTTGAACATATTTATTTAAATTGATTATGAAATATGTACACAACCAAACATGAGTAAAAATAGATGCAACTTAATCAACAAACATAAGATATTAAATGAAACACTCATGAACAATAATGGAACAATTAGAGGCACGCGATGCTCAACTCGTCTCTCACGAGGAACTGAGGGGCCTGATGAATGAATTGCATAAACATGATAATATGAATGACACAACTACAAACAATATAAACTCAAGGATACACACATGAACAATAATGAATTTGATTTGAAGCACGCGATGTTCTACTCGTCTCCCACGAGGAACTGATGGGCTTAATGTATGAGTTTCATATAATTTGACAAAAGGAAATAAATAAATCACAACAATAAAAACAATCTAAGTTTAGGTCATGATGTGGTATGGCACAAGTTTAAATAAATAAATTAATTATTTTCATAACACATGACACACCCCAAAACGTGTAATTTAAAAGGGGGAGTTGTAAGATTCACTCACAGTGGGTGCGTCCAGTTGATGACGTTGAATGCACGCGAAGTGGTTTTAACCACGAGTGAAATTAACCTAGATAAATCGCATTATGGTTTGGTAAGTAAACGGATTTTATTAATCTATTTTAGTAGGATTGTTGGGTGTATTTTTGTGAGTTTGAGGCTATTTTCTAACCTTAAAAATGTTATTTTTAAGTATTTTTAATTGATTTTAAAAATAATTAAATAAAAAAATAATAAAAAAATTGATTTTTTTCTGACCGTTGACCGTTTGACTGACCGTTGACCTGACCGTTGACCGGTTCAATTCGGAATACAAGTGCGCTGAGTGAGGCTCGAACCCGAGACCTCCCGTACGCGTGCACGCAGCTCTACCAACTGAGCTACGTGTCTAACCCGTTATATATCTGATTTTAATTATATATATATATTAATTAGTTTAAACCGAAAATCATTTTATTTTAAAAACAGTTTAAATCAATTCGGCGGTGCGCTCCACAGGTCTCGAACCCGGGACCTGTGGCTTAAACTAACACACAGTCCACCGCTGGACTGTGTGTTTAACATGTTATATAATTCGATTTTTATTATACTTAAATACAAATTAGATATTTCCTTTTCTGCCTTATTTAAAAAGAAGAGATAATTGTCCGAGTCGGTGCAGAAGACCGGACTCGAACTCGTGACCAGTGATATAAACAAACACACAGTCCACCGCTGGACTGTGTGTCTAACTTGGTTATTATTTCGGTTATCAATATACTTAACATATACCAGTGACGACTCCGGTTCAGTTTAACAAAAAATGATTTTTATTAAGGCATCGTGTGTGAGACGGGATTCGAACTCGAGACCTTTGCGTTTTATGTGCACACAGTCCACCGCTGGACTGTGTGTCTAACCCGAGTAATATCCTGATTTTAATTATACTTATACGTTATAGCGGTCATCGTCTTCCTCGTCAAGTTAGAATCAGAAATCGGAAATCGACTGGTCCAAAGTTTTTATCGGTTTATTAGTGTTTACAGTCCATTAAGGTAAGATAAGGGTGAAAAGATAAAGAAAATAAGCGAAGAGGTAGACCGACTGGACCCTCTGTTTTCCGGCAGAACTCCGGCGACAGCAATCAACTCCGGCGTCAGGTGTCTTGCAGCAGCAAGTCTCCGGAAAGCTTGGAAAAAGTATGGGTATCTCCGGTATAAGCTTCAGGGGCTCAGTGAGGTTCAGAAATAAGGAAATCGGTTTTCCGGCGACGAAGAGAAAAGTTCCGGCGAGGGAGTTTTCGCCGAGAAAGAGCGTGGTTTTGAGCGAAAAGGTTTGCAGTCGGTTGTGGGTGAATTTATAATGCAGAACGTTGAAGAATCTGGTCTGATTTCCGACTGTATTCATCGATTTAAATTTTCCGGCGGTTATGGTTTGGTCGCGGACTTCAAACATCGGTTATAACCGATGTCTTAATACTAGTTTACGTTATAACTGAAAGTGGTGTTAAAAGTTCGCGAGATTACCGGGATTCCGACGACTGAACTATTGGGCGCCGGTTTTGAATTCGTAACGTCATTATATCAATTAAATGATTTCAATATATAACAAACAAAATCCGTGGCGCAGTGGTTTGTGTGTGTGAGTTAAGTCAGTTTCCGGATCGGTACAGACCCGGGTTCGAAACCCGGCAGAGGTATTATATTTTTATTTTGCGATTTTTGACAGTTTTTCAAAAACTAATTATATATTCTTGTATAATAATTGATTACGTATCGTTTAAAATTATTTTGGGCATTTAATTCGCAACGAAAATTTTGACTGACTGTTCGGTTGATAAACGGAGCGGGTTTGGTAAATCCGTTTTTGACGGATGTTACAGTATCCCCTGCTTTTTAGAAATTTCGTCCCGAAATTTAAATTGTGATATATTTGACTAAAAGAATGATGATGTTTTGTTTGACAGTTGTATGCTTAGAAAAATAAAGGTTTAAGTTTTTGTTCGAGGCGGTAACGTTCCTTGTAAGGGTTAAGTACCCTATTCAGGAATCGCTTTTTGTTGCCTACTGTATGAGTATTGATAAACAGAAATGATTTGCTAAAAATGATATCATGCATAAGAATTTAGATACGTTTGGGAAAGTATGGTTATATCCTAAGGCAAAACTTCTAACACTACAACCTATATGGAACATAAATAAAAACACAACAACTGATATTTGAACATAAGTAAACACAACAGCTAATATTCGAACATGAATAAACACATCAGCAAATATTTGAACATGAATAAACACATCAGCAAATATTTGAACATGAATAAACACAACAGCAAATATTTGAATCCACATTCTGATAGCATATATGTTTGCATGATGGAAGTTCCTCTCTCATTTGTTATGATGGAGAGGTTAGTTTATGTAGAAATGGATCACAATCCAATCTCTTTAAATAACATGATGATATAAATGTAACACAAATTCCAACCAAGGCAATACTAAATCCTACATGGAACTTCTCATAACCGCCTGATAATGCCTCTGATCCTTTGGCAAGAATACTTATATATAGGAAGTACCAGCGGCGTATCCACCATATTCTTGCCAAATTTTCATTAGTTTTATCCACAAGTTATGATTGGTTACCAAGAAACTAATAAATCCTACATAGAACTTCTCATAACCGTCCGATAATGCCTCTGATCCTTTGACAAGAATACTTATATATAGGAAGTACCAGCGGCGTATCCACCATATTCTTGTCAAATTTTCATTGGTTTTATCAGTGAATTATGATTAGTCCTATAACTCTACAACCAATACAACAAACATAAAATACTGAAATGAAATATATCTGTGCGATCAAGGCTCAATTGAACGGAGCCGATCGTATTGCATGTACTTGAAAATGAAATGGATGTGCGCTCAAGGCTCAATCAAACGGAGCCGAACGTATTGAATGTACTGAAATTGAAATTGTGTGCTCAAGGCTCAATCAAACGGAGCCGAGCGTATTGCATGTACTGAAAATGAATAACTTAACCACACAAACAGCCTATGCATGGAACCTCTCATAACCGCCTGATAATGCCTCCGATCATTTGACAAGGATACTTATATATAGGAAGTACCAGCGGCGTATCCACCATATCCTTGTCAAATTTTCATTGACTTTATCCGCAAGTTATGGTTAGTTCGATGCGACTCTACAACAAACACCACAACCACAAGATACTGATAATGAAATTGTCTGTGCGCTCAAGGCTCAATCAAACGGAGCCGAACGTATTGAATGGAATTGTATGTGCGCTCAAGGCTCAATCAAACGGAGCCGAACGTATTGAATGTACTGAAATTGAACAACTTAATCTAAACAACCATCACACAAACAGCCTATGCATGGAACCTCTCATAATCGCCTGATAATGCCTCCGATCATTTGACAAGAATACTTATATATAGGAAGTACCATCGGCGTATCCACCATATCCTTGTCAAATTTTCATTGACTCTATCTGCCAATTATGGTTGGTTCGATGCGACTCTACTACAAACACCACAACCACAAGATACTGATAATGAAATTGTATGTGCGCTCAAGGCTCAATCAAACGGAGCCGAACGTATTGCATGAACTGGAAATGTAAATTGAAATGTGCGCTCAAGGCTCAATCAAACGGAGCCGAGCGTATTGCATGTATTGAAATGTAAAATGAAATGACCGATCAAGGCTCAAACAACGGAGCCGATCGTGCGGGCACGCCAAGATCAACCACATAATAAAATGGGGATCCAACTCAACCTCGATGGATGGGGAGCCACGGCCTTGGCAAAAGCATATACTGAAAACAATATATAATATATAATAATTTCTCTAACAGTCTACACATGGAAAAACATAAAACTAAACGATAGGAGTTGAATCTGGATCTTCGGCGAAGAGGACTAGTTGAGTATCTTCATCTGGGCCGTCATTATCTTCGACAGGGTTGGCGTTGATATTGAAGACTCTTCCTCTTGCTGGTGGCATAGTGGTTGGGTTTTCTTGGTTTACTTGGTTAACTGGGTTTGATTGGGCTTGAGTGTTGATAACGTTAACCAATTGAGGGCATGTGTTTCTAAAGTGGGTAGGGTCGCCACAATTGAAACAAGCTCGAGCATATGGGAACATGGGGTATTGGGGTTGTTGATAGGCTTGGGCCATGTTTTGAGTAGGGGAAAAGGTTTGGTTTTGAAAGGTGCGACAAACATTGCTCAAATGACCATAGCGTCCACAAGTTGCACATAGACGACAAGGTAGGGTATGGGGATGGTGATAAAAACAGTTGTTGCATCGAGGGTGAGGTCCAAGATATGGTTTGTTATCTGGGTAAGCTGAGTTGGGTGCCACTTGGGTGATTGGGATAGCACGAATGGGTATGGCATGTAAAACTGGTTGATTTCGTTGAGTAGCAGCGAAAAGTCGCCCGACTCTTCTTCTCTTAGGATTGGGTTGAGAAGGGGATTCGGTTTGAGTGGAGTCGGAGGTTTCAGTCGATTCTTTATCCTTCTTCTTCTCCTCCTTGAAGTCTTTGTTTCGGATTCGGTTCTCGGTGAGCTCTGTTGTTAGCTCCATTGCTGCTTCCAAAGTTGCAGGCTTGGCACTTATTACAGGGTCTTGAATCTTTGACGGAAGACCACGAATGTAGTGCTCGATCAAACGGTAGAGGGGAGTGAACATGTTGGGGACCATTTGATGTAACTCGAGGAATCTTTTGTTGTAAGTGACGTGGTCTCCTTCCACTTGCTTCAATGAGTAAAATTCATCTTCTAACTTCTTGATTTCGCTCCTTGGGCAAAAACGTCTGGTCATGATTTCCTTCAATTCGTTCCAAGTTAAGGTCATAGCATCTTCCATACCTCGTTTGGCCTTCTCTGTGTTCCACCAAGTAAGTGCTATCCCATATAATCGACCGGTAGCATATCTCACTTTGCGATCGTTAGGGCAATCGCAATTTAGAAATGTGTTCTCCATTTCTTCAAACCAATGGAGGAGAGCGGTGACGCCTTCAGTCCCTTTGTATTTCGGAGGGTCGCACGATTTGAAGTGCTTGTAGGTGCATTTAGTGGTATTTGGGGAAGAGTTGATAATGTTTTGGTTTGCTTGATTGACAGGATTAGCGGTAAGTGCTTGTTGAACTTGGATTACAATGTTGGGTATTACGGCAGCCATTTGTTGAGCGATTAAGGCAGCCATGCGCTCGCGGGCTTTTCTTGCTCTCGTCTTCCTACGGGCGAGGTTAGAAGACATCTACAAGGAATACATGACAAGAGTATGAGTTGGATGCTTTTGAGTTCATGGGTCGCATTCAAGAATGGACATTCATAAAATAATTATAGATAAATAAATTACTACATCCATTGGATGTCTTGGGTTTTGCTCGCTGTTAGGCCCTACATGCCGCCATACTTTACCTGTGTAATCATGTGGGCCCCCATGAATACCGATTTTTCATATGGTTCGCACGGGTTTGCCAGGTTGCGTACACAAAAACCCGGAGAAAATCGAGAAATATGTATACAACGTGTGATATTCGGAATGTGTCCAGGTGTAGACACGGTGACAACTCAAAGTAGGGTTAGTTCGAACGACGTTTGGTGTGGCATGCTTTGGCCTAATAGGTCCTTCGTACTCTCATCGTTGGTCCCCAGGTAGGCAAACTGGTCCGTTATATTGGATTTATACGAATGCCAGCCTAGACAGGACGTTCCGACTACCGGTACTTGTACCCTTCCAGTTACTACATGCCCGTCGCAGAACTTACTTTGATGAGATTTGAAAATTGCACAAAATCTTTGGATAATGAGAGTATGAAAATAAATTGAATACATGAACATCGATATATGTATAATGAATATGTATATATGTATAATGAATATGTATATAAGCATGTATGTTTGACTGTAAATGCAACAAATATGAAACAAATAAATATCACAAGTTTGCATGTAACCACCTAATCAATTAAAATTTAGGCAGACTATAGTATAGGCTCTAAGGGTGTAATAACCTATCCTATATCCCTATAGTCATGGCTCTGATACCAATCAGTGATTCCTAGATGCAAAAGAACTATGTTGGATTGCTCCTTTTAGTTAGGAACTTCCAGAGGAGGGAGAATAGTGAATAAGAAAGGTGCAAGTTGAAATGGTGAACTTAAGCTACCTTTTTATAGTTGGAGAGCTCAAAGGAGGTGAAGCCATGTGTTTAGGGGTGTAAGAAGAAGCTTATAAGTGTCCCAAAACGTGGCATAGCAGTTTAGAGAAGCCATGGTTTCGGATTAAATGGTTTTGGAGTTTTGCTTCTAGACCAAATAAACTTTCTGCAGCAGAGCCTGTCTCCCGGGGCGCGAGAGACACAGGCCGGGTCTCTCGCGGCCCGCGCCCTAATTCAGTTTAAAAATTTGACACTTTGACCCCTGAACTATATAAAGCTTATAAAGGCCTTCTAAAACACCTTTTTAGCACTTTTAGCCCTCCGTAGCCAATACTTGGCATACCCGGGATTATGCCGGAACATTATTGAGCTCTCGGTTCGTTAAAAGGTCACTCAGAGGTATAAATTAACATGTTGACACTTTTAATCCCTCCATTATCCAACTTTCACATATTTACAAAACTGAACCCTCTCGTCCAACAAATGGCACGTATGAGAGTTAGAACTTCACAAAGGATCACTCAGAGGCTTATTACAAGCATGTTGATTCTTATGTCACTTAGAGGCTGGGCATGTTGACATATCAGTCACTCAGAGGCCAAGTTTCAAGCATGTTGACGTATCAGTCACTTAGAGGCTAATGATTTAAGCATGTTGACATATCAGTCACTCAGAGGCTATTATTTATGCATGTTGACATCGGTTCGTCACTCAGAGGCTCAACTTGAGCATGTTGACGCCTTTAGTCCTTATTGGTCTTTAATAGACTATATGAAAAATACAACACGTGTCACTATACTATTGGACACGATTTTACAGGGTGTTACATCCTCACCCCCTTAAAAGAAATCTCGACCTCGAGATTTTATTCAAAAAGATGGGGGTATTTTTATCGCATAGTGGACTCAACCTCCCATGTATACTCAGGACCTCTAAAAGCGTCCCACTTAACCTTTACTATAGGTATCATATTTCTTCGGAGCTTCTTAACCTGTTGATCCTCGATCCAAATTGGTTTCTCAATGAACCTTAGGTTTTCATCAATTTGCACCTCATTGTGCGACATTGCTAGCGACTCATCGGCTAGACATTTCTTAAGATTAGATATGTGGAATACATCATGGATTCCATTAAGCTCCTCTTGCAACCTGAGCTTATAAGCTACAGTGCCGACACATTCGATTATCTCGAAGGGTCCTATATATCTTGGGCTTAACTTGCCCTTCTTTCCAAAACGCATCACTCCTTTCCAGGGTAATACTTTTAGCATAACTTTGTCCCCTATTTGGAACCGAAGAGGTTTACGCCTCTTGTCAGCATAGCTTTTCTGCTTATCCCTGGCAGCTTTGAGACGATCACGGATTTGCACAATCTTTTCCGTGGTCTACAGGACAATCTCAGGTCCTGATAGTTGGGCTTCCCCAACTTCTGCCCAGCATACGGGCGTTCTACATTTTCTCCCATATAAGGCCTCAAAAGGAGCAGCCTTAATGCTAGTATGATGGCTATTATTATAGGAGAATTCTATTAGGGGTAAGTGGTCATCCCAACTTCTGCCTAAATCAATCAAACATGCCCTGAGCATGTCTTCTAGAGTCTGAATAGTACGCTCACTTTGACCATCAGTCTGCGGATGGTAAGCCGTACTAAAATTTAATCGTGTGCCTAACGATTGTTAGAAACTTTTCCAAAAGTGAGATATGTATCTAGTATCTCTATCGGATACAATAGATACTGGCACACCGTGTAGTGACACTATTTTGTCCACATACACTTAGCCAATTTATCTGAATTATACGTCTCTTTAATTGGCAAGAAGTGAGCTGACTTAGTCAGCCTATCCACTATGACCCAAATAGTGTCATTACCACTTTTGGTCTTAGGTAACTTGATAATCAAATCCATAGTTACCATTTCCCATTTCCAAGTGGGAATCTCAAGTTGTTGTAGTAGTCCTGATGGTTTCGGATGTTCGGCCTTAACTTACGAACACGTCAGACACTTTGCGACATAAGTGGCTATGGATTTCTTCAAACCCATCCACCAATAATTCTTCTTCAAATCTTGATACATCTTGTCACCACCCGGGTGAACAAAGTATCTTGAATTATGCGCTTCCTGGAGGATTAGTTCCTAATTCTTCCAAAGATTGGAACCCAAATTCTATCATTAAATCTTAGGATTCCATCCTTTCCAGGCGTTAATTGATCAATGTTTCTGCTTAATCCCTCATTAGGGATGTTAGCCTCTAACAAGGCTTGCTTCTGCGCATCTAATAGCTTCTCACTCAAGCTATTTCTGAGCTCAATGCTCTTAGCGTTAATCCTTATAGGTTTAACCTTCTCCTTGCGACTTAAGGCATCGGCAACTACATTTGCCTTGCCTGGATGGTAGCGAATCTCGCAATCAAAATCATTAAGAGTTTCCATCCAACGGGGTTGTTGCATGTTCAATTCTTTCTGATTGAATAGATGCTGGAGACTTTTATGGTCTGTGTATATAACACACTTTGTGCCATACAAGTAATGTCTCCACAGTTTTAGTCCAAATACAACGGCACCCAATTCCAAATCGTGGGTGGTGTAATTCTTTTCATGCACCTTTAATTGTCGTGATGCATAGACAATCACCTTGCCTTTTTGCATTAGCACACAGCCTATGCCAGTGTGCGATGCATCATAGTAGACTACAAATTCCTCAATACCCTCAGGTAGAGATAACACAGGAGCATTGCTCAACTTGTGTTTAAGAACCTCAAAAGATTCATGTTGCTTTGGACCCCAATTATACTAAATATTCTTACGGGTCAAAGAAGTTAAAGGAGTGGCTATCCTTGAAAAGTTCTCAATGAACCTCCTATAGTAACCAGCCAGTCCTAAGAAACTACGAACTTCTGTTGGGGTCTTGGGCATTTCGCAATTTATTATAGCCTCAATTTTGGCGGGATCCACTTGGATACCACGCTCACTTACCATGTGTCCAAGAAATTAGACTTCTCTAAGCCAAAATTCGCATTTAGAGAACTTCGCATAAAGTTTCTCCTGCCTTAATAATCCTATGATGCACCGAAGATGTTTCTCGTGATCATCTTGATTACGAGAATAGATAAGTATGTCATCTATGAAGACAATGACAAACTTATCCAAATATGGCTTGCAGACTCTATTCATGAGATCCTTGAATGCTGCTGGTGCATTTGTGAGCCCAAAAGACATCACTAAGAATTCAAAATGACCATAGCGGGTCATGAAGGCTGTCTTAAGAACATCTTCACTTCTAACCTTCAGTTGATGATATCATGATCTCAAATCTATTTTAGAAAAGTAACTAGCCCCTTGAAGTTGGTCGAATAAATCATCGATCCTGGGGAGAGGATATCTATTCTTAATGGTTAGCTTGTTCAGCTCCCGATAGTCGATGCACATTCGCATCGAACCGTCTTTCTTCTTTACAAACAGAATAGGAGCTCCCCAAGGTGAGGAACTAGGCTGAATAAATCCTTTTTCTAAAACTTCATCTAATTGCGTCCTCAATTCCTTCATTTCTGTAGGTGCTAACCGATACAGAACTCTAGAAACAGGTGCTGCTCCTGGTAGGATATCAATCCTAAACTCCACTTGCCTATCTGGAGGTAGGCCTGGTTATTCTTCAGGGAAAACATCGGGATACTCTGAGATAACTGGTTGATCTTCAAGATTCGGCTTTGGTTCATTTATGGTAACTTGTGCCATATAGATGACACAACCTCTTCTCAAACACTTGGATGCCTTAAATAACGACACCTTGTCTGGCAATCCATAGTGTGAGTCTCCAGGGATGGTGATCATTTCACCAGATGGGGTCTTAATCTCGATGAGCTTTTTATCGCAGGCAATGCGGGCTTGGTTATGAGATAACCAATCCATGCCTAAGACAACATCGAACCCCGCCAATTTCATTGGCAAAAGAGAGATAGGGATGGAATGATTCTTAATGGATATAGAGCATCCATCAAGAATGGAAGAAGCAGTTTCTAAGGTTCCATCGGCGAGTTCTATCTCATAAATTTTATCTAGAGTTCTTATGGGTAAATTTAATAGTTTACTAAACTTATGATCAACAAATGATTTATCCACACCCGAATCGAAAAGAACTCTAGCATAAATATCATTAATGGGGAAAGTACCTGTTATGACGTTATTGTCATTAACAGCTTCCTTAGCAGTTAGCCGAAAGGCGCGGTGCATTCCCCTTCTTGGCCTCTCCAGGCTTCAGATTATTATTCCTTGAATTCTTAGGGCAGCTAGTTGCAATGTGCCCTTTTTCATTGCAAATATAACATACAGCATCCTTAAGATCCTTACAATCTAGGGTCTTATTCCCCCTTCTTTTACATATGCCACAAGGTCTAGCTTGTGGGTCAGGATTACACTGTCCCTAGTGTCTTTGGTTGCAAGTCTTACAGAATGGCATCACAGCCGACTTGCTTTGGTTCCCTTTGAACCCGAACCTCCATTTACTTTTTCTTATAAATCTATGGGAGTTGTCTTCCTCTCTCTTCCTTTTCCAGTCAGCTTCAGGCTTGACTGACTTCTGCCTCACTATATCAAGGTTGAGGGAGAGAGATAGGTCAACAGCAGACCTATAGGTACTAGGCTGCGCAACCTTTACCATGCCCTTAATCTCGGGCGCTAATCCATTTATAAAACGCGCAATGCGTTTGGATTCAATGGTAATTAAATAGGAAACTAACCTAGATAGGGAATTGAATCGGAAACATATTTCCGACAATCTAGGTTTTCATGGAAAGAGACAAGAAGTCTGTCTCTATTTTCTCCACCTCATGGGTTGGGCAGTAAGTTTCCTTTACAAGGTCCACAAACTTGGACCATCCCAGATTATACAGGTATACCTTACCTATTGACTGAATCATGGCCTTCCACCATGTTAGGGCATCGCCCTTAAAGGACTGTGATACGTACTTGACCACATCCTTTTTAGCACAGCCGCTGATGTCTACTATGGTCTCCATCGCATCCAGCCACTTTAAGGCTTCTACGACTCGTTTTTCCCCATTAAAGTCTCAGGGTTTACAGGAGACAAAGTATTTATAGGTACACCCGTCTTTAGTAGAACGAGACCTATCAGCAAAGTCTGATATCCTTGGTTCACTCTTCACATTTGAAGAGTGAACAGAGCTCTCTTTATGAGCTGAAGATGGTGGAATAGATAGGGGTCTAGAGCGAGTGGTACTCGGCTCTCTTAGCCTTTCTATGGCCTTACTCATGGCCCTTTCCACAGCCGCATCAATGCGAGCTTGGAAATCATTATCATTATTTATCGCTATATTTTTGGCGTCGTTGACGTTCCGATGGCTACTTTGTGCCTCATTAGAATTATCCATTCTTCAAAGCTTTGGTTCTATATACCAAATAAAATTTCTCTTAGCCATGGTATAATAACCATATCGGCTTTTAAACATTGGATATAAGAAAATCCACTGCCTATACTAGTGTGAATAACATCACAACTCTTAGGCTGAACATATCTATATTTGGCCTAAGTCTTAATAGGACCATCGTAGGCAAATTACAATCTGGACATAGTCCATATATTATAGACAGGGGACCACAAAGTTACAACTGTCATTGTCATATTTGACAATTACATATATAGCACATAGGCTTGTCACTAATGGACATATAATAGGGCACATAGGCACTACATCACTAATGGATGTTTAGTCACCACACTGGTGATATTAGCCGGGATCAGGATAGATCACATAGGCTATATAGAATAGATTATAACCCGAAAGGGTTATACATCACTAATGGATGTTTATTTTTCATCTCACTGATGATATTAGCCGGGATCGAATAGATCACAAGGGCTATATAACTGGGATCAAATAGATCACAAGGGTTATACAAAATACATCTCTAATGGATGTTTAATCACCGCACTGGTGATATTAGCCGGGATCAAACAGATCACAAGGCTATATAACCTGGATAAAATAGATCACAAGGGTTATATAAAATACATCTCTAATGGATGTTTAATCACCGCACTAGTGATATTAGCCGGGATCAGACAGATCACAAGGGCTATTTAGCCGGGATCACACAGATCACAAGGGCTATATAACCGGGATCAAATAGATCACAAGGGTTATATAAAATACATCTCTAATGGATGTTTAATCACCACACTGGTGATATTAGCCGGGATCACACATATCACAAGGGTTATATAAAATACATCTCTAATGGATGTTTAATCATCGCACTGGTGATATTAGCCGGGATCAAATAGATCACAAGGGCTATATAACAGGGATCAAATAGATCATAAGGATTATATAAAATACATCTCTAATGGATGTTTAATCACTGCACTGGTGATATTAGCCGGGATCAAACAGATCACAAAGGCTATATAACCGGGATCAAATAGATCACAAAGGTTATATAAAATACATCTCTAATGGATGTTTAATCACCACACTGGTGATATTAGCCGGGATCAAACAGATCACAAAGGCTATATATAAGGTTAGGACATAGTCCATTACCTTGAAGGTTAGTGTGATTCCTCAAGTCACACAACCAAGAGTATGCACATTATTTGAATGTTAACATAAGAGGATCTTAATGGTTGATTATAAGTCCCGGTTGCATTGACCTTAATGACTTGGAGGCTTGAACTTAGTCCACCACCTCTAGATCAAGGGATAACTTCCCTTAACTATTATATATCTATATTTGGCCAAATATGTGGTCTGTGCCACTTGGCAAATCAAAACCATTAAGATCTTTTTGGAATTATATAGCAGAGCATAAATTCAAGTAAAATCGAGACGCTCGTTTTCAAGAGGATGAATATATATATATATATATATATATATATATATATATATATATATATATATATAATTCCAAAGTACTTTATTAAATTTGCATAAGAAATTACAATACTTGAAACAAATAAATGAAACTGATTGTCCATGCAAGGACTAAAAGAAACAAAATCTCCACGTAGGGACCAAAGAAATAACAATGTCCACGCAGGGACTACATATAATAGAAAAGACTTCACTCGTCTTTCTTTCCCTTGACTAGCTTGGAGAGTTTCTTGAAGAACTTATTTGTCTTCTTCTCCGTTTTCTCCGCATGCTGTTGCATCCCTTTCATTCTTTCTAAGGCCTCATTGATAGCCTCAAGTGGTGGTGGAGGTTGTGGTTGGGGTTGTGGCATAACCGGATACTGGTACCCATAGGTTCGATATCCAGTCGGTGGATAAGTAGGTGGGAAAGGAGACGGGTAAAGTGCATTGTGCATAACCGCCTGCATGTGTGGGTCTTGCAATCATGCTTGATAGTCTACCGCTATAGACGAGTTAAAAGGATCATATCCAGACGTGTCTGGATATGTAGGGATTGGGTTAGTATAACCCGTTGGTGGTGGTTGAACAGCAGGTGTTGGTGTTGGTTTCACTATAGGTGGAACATTAGAAGGTCCACCCATTGGTGGGTCCTCTTGAATTGTGGGGTAGGAGTTGGGTAAAGGTGGTAGCGATCCCGACCTTTGTCCGGCACGTACCAACATACGTGATCCCCGCTTCCTCCTTGGTGGTTCAGGTGGTGGTTGAGGTTGGTCCACCGGTTCCATGTGGACATCTTCTTGAACAGGAGGTGGTTGAGAGTGATGTGAAGGTGTGTAGGCAAAGGTGAATTGATTCCAGTATTGGTCCCACTCGTTAGGACCTTGGTAAGGCGACCCGGCATACGAGTTTGAATCGCTCGAAATTTCAATGGGATGCACATTTGATCTTGACGGTGGCATCTCCGGGTCGGAGACCTCCGTCCATAGGATGTGGCTCATCCAGCTGATTTTGATTGGCTGGAGGCGTGTTTAAGTAATGGTTGGGGTTAAACTCTTCATGATAGGAGTGATGAGAATGAGAATGGTGAGAATGATAGGAATCGTGTGAGTGGTAAGAATTTTGGGAATGTGAGGGCGAGTGTCTATTAGAGACGGAACGTCTCGCTGGTTGCCATGGAGACGAATCTCCTGATTCTTGATAATTTTCTGAATTATGAGGTTGAGGGGGAATACACCCTGATGGTCCTCCTCTCATTGGACCTTTTCCTCGTCCACTTTGTCCTCTCACACGTGGCGGCATTTTCCTGTTAAAATCAATTAAAAAACATACTAATGACTTAATAATAAATTGAGTAGTCCTAGGTCAATGCCTAGACTCGGAAGTCTAAGGAATTTGCTAGTGTAAGTTTGAGACTAAACACAAAAGGCTAGTGTTTAATTCTCTCAAACGTTGGCTCTGATACCAACCCTGTCACACCCCGGATTTCCAACCCCGAAATCCATACACCGGTGGGCCCGGGTGGGGAGTATTGTGACAACAGTTGATAACGTTATAGTCAATTAAACGTGGCACAGCGGAAGTCTTGGAGTAAAATTACTATTACAAACCAAATGTTCGAAAATACAAAATAATATACAAGCTTGTAATATAAGATCCACAGGCGGATCATAGAATGTACAAGAAAGATTACAAAACAGACTTTAGGCAGATCTAAGGATTTACAAGAATCCTCTTATTCTCTAACGAGCAGCTTCCGGCTTAATTTCATGTTGTACCTGAAGATTAGTCTTTGGAGGATACGTCAGTTTACGCTGGTAAATACAACCAACTGACTTATTTTGAAAATATTATAAATGATTTCAAGTGCAAACGACACAAAATCTTTTATTATCTTAGGAAGGTTAACCATGCAATGGACCATCCAATAATAATTTACCAGTTCCCAAGCCCTTACAGGGGAAATAACTTGGGATTATTTACCTGAGATTGCTTTCTTCTTTTATTTTTAAATAACTCAGCCGTATACAAAGGTACCGAGTGCAGATAGCTTTTACCGAGAAGGCTCTAGTATGGATTATGGCATAAACTAGCCAATTAAATACTAACGGTTGTATAAACCGAATAGTGTACATGATCATTACGTATAACGCTTGATTAAACGATGATAAGATAGAATGTAGTTTAAACCCGACAAGTACTTGACTTGTATAATATGGGTAAACTATAAACATTCTGGATTTTGAACTTAAAATGATAAGGTTAAACCCGTTACAGTTGAATTCCGTAAAATAGTCACATATACGTAACTGTGCGCATAATAGCGATATCGGGTAACCGGATAAGTTATGGACAAGTTCTATATGCCATTATACTTTTAAATAAGTTAAGATATCAGTAGGATATCAACTTGTATGCCCGTTGAGGTTTTAAAACGAAATTATGCCTTATAGGGGCATTTCGGTAATTTCGTATCGTATAAAAAGAACTTAAATAAAATTTAAGTTTATAATCATGAGTATTCTGGAAAAATAATTTATTTATAATATAATATCAGTAGGATATCAAATATATGTGTATTTTACCTTTTATGTCCAAACTATGCACCGAAGGGGCATTTTGGTCATTTTACACATAGTTTATAAATTATTTGGGATTCTGAGTTTATAATAAGTAACTACTGTAAATATGTTTAAAATAAGTTTTAAATTCAGTATATAACAAGTCTTGGTCCACTAATATGGTTTAAAACCATACTATGCGCCGAAACAGCGTTTATGTCGTAAAGTGACGTCTTTAAGCGATGTTTATGAAAACTGATGTTTGGATCTGATTAAAATGTTTAAAATATGTTAATTAATATAACATATCGGTAGTTAAGTGATTTATCTCGAAAAGATTTGATTAAAACTATTTTATAAGCCACAGGGGCTAAAACCGTCATTTATCGACATAGTTTAAAGACTTGTTTAAAAACTCAGTTTATAACTTGGTTTAATATCCCAAATAATCCTACTTATGATATTACATTAGTAGAAATTCATTTTCAAGTTCATTACCATTTGAAACCTTGTCTTATGCAAAAAGGGCATTTTGGTCAAAGATGGCATAATTATGGAACTTGCGCATAAACTTGGATTCTGATTATGATCATGTAATATAACCTCAGAGGGTTATGCTATATTATATTATGATCATAATTCAACTTTAGATCAGTGGGTAACTAATCTAAATCGGTCCAGAATCGAAAGTCAAAGCAAAAGTCAAACCTTGCGACTTTCGGTTGCGAACCGACCCTACAACTGAAATTGACGAGCCGAACATGTTCATACATGTTCTAATAATTATTACCAACTTGTTTAAGTGTCAAAACAAGTTTCATAGCATATATAAGATCAATTTATGATTATTCCGAAAAATGGTCTGTTTGAGTTTTTTAATAACATAACTTTGACCCGTCAATTGGTCTAGCAAACGTGATCTTCAGGAGGTGCCCTTTATAAGGACTAACACCCACCTTATTACAATCACTTAGCCATGTTCATTTTGAGCAATGGCTGGACCATAATGGTCTTAACCGAAAGTCAAAGCGTTTTACGTAAAACGCTTGACTTTTGGCTATAGAAGCCTAAAAACGAAAATGCACAAAGAAGGTACACTTACCAGTGATTCCTAGATGCAAAAGAACTATGTTGGATTGCTCCTTTTAGTTTGGAACTTCCAGAGGAGGGAGAGGAGTGAATAAGAAAGGTGCAAGTTGAAATGGTGAACTTAAGCACCTATTTATAGTTGGAGAGCTCAAAGGAGGTGAAGCCAGGCATTTAGGGGTGTAAGATGAAGCTTATAAGTGTCCCAAAACGTGGCATAGCAGTTTAGAGAAGCCATGGTTTCGGATTAAATGGTTTTGGAGTTTTGCTTGGAGACCAAATAAACTTTCTGCAGCAGAGCCTGTCTTCCGGGGCACGAGAGACACAGGTCGGGTCTCTCGCGGCCCGCGACCGCCCCTTATTCAGTTTAAAAATTTAACACTTTGACCCCTGAATTATATAAAACTTATAAAGGCCTTCTAAAACACCTTTTTAGCACTTTTAGCCCTACGTAGCCAATACTTGGCATACCCGGGATTATGCCCGGACATTGTTGAGCTCTCGGTTCGTTAAAAGGTCACTTAGAGGTATAAATTAACATGTTGACACTTTTAATCCCTCCATTATCCAACTTCTATATATTTAGAAAATTGAACCGTCTCGTCCAACAAATGGCACGTATGAGAGTTAGGACTTCACAAAAGATCACTCAGAGGCTTATTACAAGCATGTTGATTCCGATGTCACTCAAAGGCTGGGCATGTTGACATATCAGTCACTCAGAGGCCAAGTTTCAAGCATGTTGACGTATCAGTCACTCAGAGGCTAATGATTTAAGCATGTTAACATGTCAGTCACTCAGAGGCTATTATTTATGCATGTTGACATCGGTTCGTCACTCAGAGGCTCAACTTGAGCATGTTGACGCCTTTAGTCCTTATTGGTCTTTAATAGACTATATTAAAAATACAACACGTGTCACTATACTATTGGACACGATTTTACAGGGTGTTACAAATTCCATTTATGTGTGTAAGCCACATTATTGAGTTTTGCTTGAGGACAAGCAAAGATTCAAGTGTGGGGGGTATTTGATATGCAAAAAATGTAACATATAAATTACATCAAACATGGCATAAAATCAACCCTTTTTCGGTGCTAATGTTGGAAAACACATGTTTCTATGTGTACGTTTAAATTACAGGGCCAAAAGACTTTAAACGAATAAAAGGAGCAAATTAACAGCCAAAACCAACACAAATATAAAGAAGAAGAATTGACACGACCTGTCGAACCCCCATCCACATCCAAAACAACAAAAATAAAAAAGAAAGAAGCTTAGGCAAGGGGCTGTGCCCACCAGGCATGGGGTTGTGCCCAGTCAAGATTCTCTGCAGATAAATACAACAACAACAGACAAACCAACACGGGGCCGTGCTAACCCAACACGGGCCATGGTCAACTATAAGATTCGCAAAATCTGTGATAGTATAGCAAGTACACTGACCACGGGTCCGTGCTATGACACCACGGGGCCATGCTATGACACCACGAGGCGTGTTAGTACAAGACCTGAGATCTGCAATGTAACACCCTAAAAATATTAAATTATATAAAATATATAGTAATATTAGGCATTATGACAAAGAATCACACACACAACTAATTTACTAAATTAAATTAGTTACTTGTGGAAATCTAATAAAAACAATTGAGTAGTGTCTTTGCATAATAAACAAAACATGAGGGCCTGAAATTGGCAAGTAGGAAACTATATTTAATAAAAAAAAAGATTAAAAGCCAAGAACACACCTTGAATGTGTTCTGGGCGACAGAAGAAGAAAGGAGGAGAAAACCCTTCTTGAACCAAAATCATCAAATCAGAGCATAAATTAATGATCATCTAAGTAAGGGGATCCTAAGGTATGTCGAATTTTGATGTTTGGTGATATTATGAAATTACATGAACATCACAAATCTAAATTGAGTATCATTATGAAAGCCATGACAGAAATTGAGGTGTATATAAGTCTAGGAATAAAACATTGATGAAGATTTAGCGATCATATGCTATGATTTAAATGTTAGAATGATTAGTAATACTTATACTAAATGGGTTTTGATGAATATGATGAACACATGAATTGTGATAGTGAGATTTTAGTATTTGATGTTAAATATGTTAGGATTTAGATATTAATTGCACATGCTAAGCATAGAGACTTGAAAGGGGTGTTAAAATGTGATTAATAACTAAATTATGGATTTGATAAAAATAGTATAAAAATCTCACTCACAAGGTGTTTGGTGTAATGCCTAAGTGATTATAAATTGTTGGAAATACGAAAGAATCATGTAAATGAAAATTGTGACAAGTTACATGATATATATTCTACTATGAATTCTAAACCACAAATTGGGTTAAATATTATAGGCAAGTCGGACGAAACCTCGAGTGACAAAGTCGGAACGGACACGCGTTTGAAGGGAAAACTCTAAGGTACGCGACCCAATCATTTTGAAGAATTTTACTTATAATATTAGTAGTAAAATATATGTTGAGAAATGAATAAAGTCCAAGCATATACTGATCACATATAAGTGATGGGTTTCACGTACATGAAATGAATAAAGAATCTTTAAATATGTATTGTTTGAATTGTAATAAAAGCGATGGATTTCGCTAAGTTAATCAAACAAATCAAAGCAATTGACAAATGAAGATTAAGATAAACAAAAGCGATGGATTTCGCTAAGTCAAGAAATTGGGTTGAATAATATGATTGATGTTAGTTCGATCGTATGAAAGCGTTGAAATTCGCTAAAACGATCAAACGGATCAAATAATAAGATAAATGTTAGTTGGTCGTGTAAAGTGATGGAATTCGCTATAACGACCAAACGGATTAAGAAATAAAAGAATAGAGGTTTGATTATATAAACGATGGATATCGTTATGGTAATCAAACTAGGTGAAATGTTTAGTTTTGAACTTACACTACAAAGTCTATGAATAATTATTGGTTATAAAGTTAGGAAAGGGTAAAATAAAATTTTAACATAAATTTAGTTACGGAATAGTATAAAATGCGCTAATGTCATTCCTAAGATTTGAGCGCATTAATAATATGATTATACGACTAAAGGATATTGTTTAATGTGATGAATTTCCAAGAAAATCCAAACGGGTCAATAATTTCGTAAATCGGTAGTATGCCGAAAGCTTACGAATTTAAACATATGATAACTCCGATATTGTATTATGAGTGTATATAGTAGAAAATTTTGTTTTGACCATGTAGAAAGAAACGGAGGTAAAATGTATAAGCGTTTTAAGAGATACAAGAATTTTGTGACAAAAATGGCTAAAAAGGAAAAATCTGCAGCACACCACCGTAGCTTACGGTGGGCTGTTGCTGCTAATAAAATTAAAGTCATGATCGTAAGACAGAGGGTTTTGACCGTAAGGCATAATGGTCTTGACCGTAAGCTATGATGATTGACCGTAGCATACGGTGGATCCTGAACTAAAAAAAATTGTTCAGTTATTTAAGCCAGGTTTATCGATTGGTTATGTTTGTATATTAGTATAAATTATTACTAAAACAAATAAAAAAATTTTTTGTAGGTGAATTAGATGATAATATGAATGTGGATCAAGGCTGAAGAAGAACCGAACACTTCCAAATTTCTAGCTTCCTCTTTACTTTTCGTTGTTAAGAAACAAACTAGTCTTAAGTGTTTTAAGAATAATTTATGTATTTAGATTCACAAACTAATTTGAATTTTGTGGATACAGTTGATTATATCATCTGAATTAAATTTTACATGATTTTAGTAATTTCATTTAATAGTAAGTAGGGTGTTACAAGTTGGTAATCAGAGCTCAATGTTAAGAACGGAAAGTGTTTGGTTCAAGGTTTGATCAAGACATTCGATAAGAATCAGTTATAAATTGAATTTTCCTACGAAATAATAGAAAGAAAAGTAATTTAAAGTGTATGGGAAGGGGTGTATTAATACACTTGAACCCGGCAAATACACTAAATATAAACAGCGAAGGCAAGTTATACACTTGACTAAACTGAAAAAGAAAGATACACTACGGGTGCTATCAAACGAATAGGGTATATATCCATATAAAATATGGAAATTATTAAATGAGTTGCTTACCGAAAATTACTAAGAACATTTCAGCAAAAGAAATGTCGGAAGCAACAGGAGATGATACAGTGTCTCTTATGACAGAAGAGATATGAGAAAAGATTTCCGAGGAGGTCGGAAAGGCATTAGAAGCAAGCCTACCGCAATTTATGGATAGGTTACAAACTACAATCTTATCGGTTGTAGAAGAAAGGATGAATGAATTAAAAGAAAGTCTTGTACAAGAAAAAGACAAGACAAAAAAGAAGAAAACGTGTCCTTATGACAAGTTCATGGCATGTAAACCACCAACCTACAACGGAGAAGTAGATCCCATAGTCTGCAAACGATGGATAAGCGATATGGAAAGAGTCTTTGAATGGACTCATTGTGATGAGACTTACTTTGTAGCTTATGGGACTGGGCAATTGAGAGGCCAAGCAAAAGATTGGTGGGATAATCTTAAGAAGGAACAAGGGGTTGAAGCCACGAAGGTTATGACATGGGAGGAGTTTAAGATACCATTTCTTAAACATCATAGCCCTAAATCCGTAATAAACAGAATAAAGGAAGCATTCAACTAAGGCACAAGGGCGAAACAATAGATAAGATCACAGGGGTGTTCCTTGACAAATTGAGGTTTTGTGACAAGTTGGTGCAAACAGAAGAACAAAAGATCTATTACTATTACAACATGTTGAGTGTTGAGTATAGAGAATTCATGACACCCTCGAAGTATGAAAACCTCACGGAAATCATAAGCGTTGCATGAGAACGTGAGATTGAATAAAGGAAATAAATTGAGGGGAGGTGAACGAAGAGCGACAGATGCAAATCCAAGTTCAACCAAAAAGTAAAAGATCAATGAAATTCCAAAGAAAGGGAGCACAAATGGAGGATCACCAAGTTGCAAAACATGTAGTCGTGCCCATAAGGGGGAGTGCTATTTCAAAAACAATCCGGGTGTTATATGCGGAAATACGGGACATATAGCATCAATTTGCCCTGGTAAAGTGTCGGTATGTTATAAATGCTATCAACCGGGTCACAAGAAATCTGAGTGCCTAGAATTAAAGGGGAAGAAGGAAGTATCTGACACAAAAATCGAAGTCCCAAGATCGAAGGCAAGGTCATTCCACATAACTGCAGCAGATGGTTTCAGGTACACATACTGTAAATTGTATTCCCGCATGCATTTTATTTGATACAGGTGCAAATAAATGTTTTGTTTGAAAAAGATTTATTCAACACCCATCGTTTACATTAATAAAACTACATGTGCCTACGAAAGTAGAAAGAGGTAATAACGAAAGTTTTGTTGTCCATGAAATATGCCGGGATTGCAAATTGAACATCGATGATGAGGATTACTCGATTGACTTGATACCCATGTTTATGGGGGGATTTCAAGTGGTGGTCGGAATGGATTGGTTGTCTCGCTACCACGCCAAAGTAATATGTTTCCGTAAAGAGATACAATTGACATCTTTGAGCGGAAGACGTGTCATAATTTATGGGAAAAAGAATGGTAACCCCGTATTATGTACTATGGCGGAAGCCCAAAGACTCGTGCAACATGGGTGTAAAGCATACTTGACTTACGTATGTGATACGGAAAAAGAATTGCCAAAGATTGAATATGTACCTGCTGTAAAGGAGTTTGAAGATGTATTCCCAGACGACTTACAAGGAATACCACCTGAACGAGAAATAGAGTTTGGTATCGAACTGGTCCCGAATGCAAAACCGGTAGCTAAGGAACCTTATCGGCTAGCACCATCGGAACTTCAAGAGTTGATGTCGCAATTGCAAGACTTGTTGGATAAAGGATTTATTCGACCAAGTATTTCCCCATGG
The DNA here is from genome assembly GCA_947069175.1 of Scalesia atractyloides. Taxonomy (NCBI): domain Eukaryota; kingdom Viridiplantae; phylum Streptophyta; class Magnoliopsida; order Asterales; family Asteraceae; genus Scalesia; species Scalesia atractyloides. The sequence goes on from CAMTDV010001632.1 coordinate 83,243,550, forward strand.
GGCGCACCGGTGTTATTTGTGAAGAAAAAGGACGGAATCATGCACACGTGTATAGATTACCGAGAATTAAACAAACTCACAGTAAAGAATCGATACCCACTTTCGAGAATTGATGATCTATTTGACCAACTACAAAGTGCAAGTTGGTTTTCAAAAATTGACTTAAGGTCTGGTTATCATCAACTAAGGTAAAAGACGAAGATATACCCAAAACAACATTCCGTACGAAGTACGGGCACTATGAATTTCTAGTGATGTACTTCGGGTTAACAAATGCACCCGCAGCGTTTATGGACCTTATGAATCGGGTTAGCAAACCAATGTTGGAAAAATCAGTAATAGTGTTTATTGATGACATTTTAGTATATTCAAAAAGTGAAACAGATCATGCGTGTCATTTGCATGAGGTATTAGAAACGTTGAGAAGAGAAAAGCTTTACGCAAAATTTTTGAAATGTGCCTTTTGGCTTCGAAAAGTACAATTCCTAGGGCATATCATTAGCGCCGACGGAATACTAATCGATCCGTCCAAGATTGAAGCGGTATCAAAGTGGAATCCTCCGAAAAATCCTTCGGAAATCAGAAGCTTTTTTGGGCTTGTGGGTTATTATAGGAGATTCATTCAGGATTTCTCCAAGATTGCTTCACCGTTAACTAAGCTAACTCGCAAAAATGAAAAGTTTGCCTGGAATGATGAACAAGAAGAAGCATTCCGAATGTTAAAGGAAAAGTTAACCAGTGCTCCGGTATTAACCTTACCAGATGGCACCAATGACTTAGTAGTGTATTCTGATGCGTCGCACCTAGGCCTTGGGTGCGTACTCATGCAACGGGGGAGAGTGATTGCTTATGCCTCTAGACAATTAAAGGTACATGAAAAGAAATATCCAACTCACGACCTCGAACTGGCGGCAGTGGTATTCGCCTTGAAACTTTGGAGACACTACTTATGGGGTGAAGTGTACTATTTTTACTGATCATAAGAGTTTGAAATATTTCTTTGATCAAAAGAAATTAAATATGAGACAAAGACGACGGCTAGAAACAGTAAAAATTATGATTGTGATGTAACATCCGTCAAAAACCGGATTAACCAAACCCGCTTCGTTTATTAACCGAACAACCAGTTAAAAATTTCGTTGCGTATTTAATGCTCAAATTAATTTTAAACGATACATAATTAATAAGTATATTAGAATATAAAATTTATATTTGAAAATCTATTAAAAATAATGAAATAAAAATAAAATACTGATGCCGGGTTTCGAACCCGGGTCAGCCGAGAGTATCACAAAGTCTTAACTCACATCCATCCAACCACTCCACCACTTGTGTTGTTTGATAACATATTGAAACAATTAATACGTATAATAAAACTGGAAAATCAAACCCAGTCATCAGCGCGCCCAAATCCGCAGACGCCGAAAAATCCGACGATTTCGCCAATTATCGTCGGTTACTTTTGACTTAACGTAAGAATTAACGATGCCATCGGTTATAACCGATGTCCAGTTCCGCGACATCAGTCGTAACCGCCGGAGAACGGCTGACCAATGAGTCGAGACGAGAAACAGACCCAATTCAACTTGATTTTTCCCTATAAATGCACACCCTAGCCTCTGGTAAACTTTTCGCTCAAAATCGCACCGATTCTTGAATCAATTTCACTCGCCGGAAAATCTCTGCAAGTCGCCGGAAAACCGAGACTTTCATCTACACGGTAAATACCTCGACATTTTCTGTTTTAACCCATTGTTGGACTATTACTAACATCAATCCCTCACCCAGAATCTATTCTAGACGACGTTGCCGGATATTCCATTTTCGCCGGAAAACTTCTGGAATTTCCAGAATCACACTGTTAATCGGTATGATCATCTAAACATCCTGATAATCGTTGCTCAGTAATTCAATTTCATATCTAATCAATCAAACTGATTATTGAATACGAACAGAGGGAGTTCACAAAACAGAGCCGACGATCTTTGCCGGATTTCTAAAGAAGACAATCTGTTCGGTACATTCTTTCCCCAAACCCTTCTGTTCAATACATTTCAATTGCTCATAATATTCGTTAACCGAATTAATCAAGAAACAGTTGGTTTAAACCATTGTCTGTGTTTTGAACGAAGAAGACGAAGTCGCTTAGGTTATAAGATTAATTAAAATCAATATTATGAACGGGTTAGACACACTGTCCAGCGGTGGACTGTGTGCAAATAAACACACATACGTCCCGAGTTCGATCCTTGACACAATCACATACGCTGTAATAAAAATGTTCTTTTTTTTAAACTGAACCGGATCCACACGCAGTAAGATGTTAAGTAAAATAAAAACCGGAATATTTACCAAGTTAGACACACAGTCCAGGGGTGGACTGTGTGCCAAACTAAATCACAGGTCCCGGGTTTGAGACCTGTGGAGAGCACCGAGTCGATACAATTAAATCCTTTTTAAAATAAATGATTTTCGGATTAACTTAAATAGTGTATAAATATAATTAAAAACAGAAATATTTCGGGTTAGACACGTAGCTCAGTTGGTAGAGCTGCGTGCACGCGTACGGGAGGTCTCGGGTTCGAGCCTCACCCAGCGCATACATATACACGATTCGAACCGGTCAAACAGTCAACAGTCAACAGTCGTGGTCAACGGTCAAAAGTCAACATTTTTTTTTATTATTTTTATTTATTTATTTAATTTAAAAACCAATTAAAAATACTTAAAAATAACGTTTTTAAAGTTAGAAAATAGCCTTAAACTCACAAAAATATATCCAAACATACTACTAAAATTGATTAATAAAATCCGCTTATTTACCGAACCATTATGTTATTATTTAGGTTAGTTTCTCTCGTGGTTAAATCCAAATTCGTGCGCATTCATCATCAATCCAAGAAACGCAACCACTGTGAGTGAATTCTTACAAACTCCCCTTTTTATTCACGTTTTGGGGTGTATCATGTGTCGCTTAAACTAATTCGTTTTACTCAAACTCGTGCTATACCATATTATGATCTAAACTTAGAATGTAAATATTGTTTGTAGTTATGTATTACATATTGTCAATTTGTATGCAAATTATTTGTTAGGCCCATCAGTTCCTCGTGGGAGACGAGTTGAACAACGCGTGCCTTAAAACTCATTCATTAGGCCCATCAGTTCGTAGAACAACGCGTGCCTCAAAACTCATTCATTAGGCCCATCAGTTCCTCGTGAGAGACGAGTTGAACAACGCGTGCCTCAAAACAATCTATTGTTGTATGTGTGTGCAATATTTAATATTAAGTGTTTTGTGAATATATTTACATTTACATTTACTCATATGTGGTTATGCACTTTATTTAATAATCAATTCAATAAACTTGTTTAAATGTTTTTCATAGGATTCACTCGCCAACTTTTTGTTGATCCAAAAACCATTTTTACACATGATACAGGTGAACAAGATGAAGCAAGGAAAACATAGGAAAATGCCTTAGAAGAAAATAATGAAGTCTAGACAGTTGTATAGAACATGTTGTAATTATGATTGTATGATCTCCTTTAAAGTGTAATAATAAATATGAAACATCATAATAAATGTCATGAGCTTTGATGAAAACCCAATCATGCCCCGATCACCTTTTCCGCTGCGGGTCGGGGTGTGACAGATTGGTATCAGAGCTTTTGACTATAGGGATATAGGATAAGTTATTAGACCCTTAGAGCCTATACTATAGTTGATTAGATTTTAATTGTTTATGTGGTTATATGCAAACTCATGATGTTTATTTCTTTCATATTTATTACATACACAAATGCATGCAAACACTTCCGATACTACATTCTGTGATACATAGTGAATTATACTTACAGTCAAACATACATAATTACATACACATTCATCATACATATTTCAATGTTCACATATTCAAATCATCTTCATACTTCCGTTATTCAAGATTTTGTCGCATTTTTCATTTTTCAAATCTCATCAAAGTGAGTTCTGCGACGGGCATGTAGTAACTGTAAGGGTACAAGTACCGGTAGTCGGAACGTCCTGTCTAGGTTGGCATTCGTATAAATCCAATATAACGGACCAGTTTGCCTACCTGGGGACTAACGATGAGAGTACAAAGGACCTATTAGGCCAAAGCATGCCACACCAAACGTCGTTCGAACTAACCCCACTTTGAGGTGTCACCGTGTCCACACCTGGATACATTCCGAATATCATACGTTACATACATATTTCTCGATTTTCTTCGGGTTTTAGTGTACGTAACCAGGCTAACACATGCGAACCATATGAAAAACCCGGTAATCATGGGGTCCCACATGATTACGAAGGTGAAGTATGGCGGCATGCAAGGCCCAATTACGAGCAAAGCCCAAGACATCCTATGGATGTAGTAGATTATTTATATTTATTTTATGAATGTTCATTCCTAAATACGACACATGATCCCTAAAACATCCAACTCATACTCTTGATATGTATTCCTTGTAGATGTCTTCCAGTCTCGCTCGTAGGAAGATGAGATCAGGAAAAGCCCGCGAGCGCATGGCTGCCCAAATCGCTCAACAAATGGCTGCCGTAATACCCAACATTGTAGTTCAAGTTCAACAAGCCCTTACCGCAAATCCCGTCAACCCAATCAACCAAGAAGATCAAAATGTAATCAACCCTCCCCAAATACCAATAAATGCACCTTCAAGCATTTCAAATCCTGCGACCCTCCAAAATACGAAGGGACTGAAGGTGTCACCGCTCTCCTCCATTGGTTTGAAGAAATGGAAAACACTTTTCTAAATTGCGATTGCCCCGATGATCGCAAAGTGCGATATGCTACTGGTCGTTTACTTGGAATAGCACTTACATGGTGGAATACAGAGAAGGCCAAACGAGGTGTTGAAGATGCTATGACTTTGACTTGGGAAGAGTTGAAGGAAATCATGACAAGACGGTTTTGCCCAAGAAGCGAAATCAAGAAATTGGAGGATGAGTTCTACTCTTTGAAACAAAAGGAAGGCGACCACATCACATACAACAAGAGATTCCTCGAGTTAAATCAAATGGTTCCCAACTTGTTCACTCCTCTTTACCGTTTGATCGAGCACTACATTCGAGGTCTTCCTTCAAAAATTCAAGACTCTGTAATAAGTACCACACCTGCAACCTTGGAAGCAGCAATGGAGTTAGCTACAGAGCTCACCGAGAACCGCATACGGAATAAAGACTTCAAGGAGGAGAAGAAGAAGGATAAAGCATCAACTGAAACCTCAAACTCCACCCAAACCGAATCCCCTTCTCAACCCATTTCTAAGAGAAAACGAGATGGGCAACTTTTCGCTGTCACCCAACGCAATCAACCAGTCTCACAAGCCGTACCCCTCCAATCTATCCCCATCACTCAAGTAGCACCCAACTCAACTTACCCAAATAAGAAACCTTACCTTGGACCTCACCCTCAATTTAACACTTGTTTTTATCACCATCCATCTACCTTACCTTGTCGACTATGTGCGAATTGTGGACACTATGGTCATTTGAGCAAGGTTTGCCGCACCTCTCAAAACCAAACCTCACCCCCTACTCAAAACATGATCCAAACATATCAACAACCCCAATACCCCATGTTTCCTTATGTTCGAGCTTGTTTTAATTGTGGCGACCCTACTCACTTTAGAAACACGTGCCCTCGATTGGTTAACATTATAAACGCCCAAGCTCAAGCAAACCTAGTTAACCAAGCAAATCAAGGAAACCTAACCACTAGGCCACCAGCAAGAGGAAGAGTTTACAACATCAACGAATCCTGTTGAAGATAATGACGTCCCAAACGAACCACCCAACTAGTCTCCTTCACAAAAAATTCAAGATTTTACTCCAACCGCTTAGTTTTTATGTTTTTCTTCATGTTATATCTCAATTATAAATTGGAAATTTATACAAGGATCTTAATGCGAATTACTATTTCAGTTTTGTTTTATACTCGTTGATTTAACATTCACATCATCATACATCTCAATGTATTTCAATCTCATCATGCAAAGAAGTTGGGCTGTGTCTCACTTCTACATAGACTAACCTCTCCATCATAACAAACGAGAGAGGTACTGTCATCATTCAAACATGTATACTATCAGAATTAAGACTCAAGCTTTGGTTGATTGTGTTTGTTTATGTTTTAGAGTCACATAGAACTAATCATAACTTACGGGTAAAGCCAATGAAAATTTGACAAGAATATGGTGGATACGCCGCTGGTACTTCCTATATATAAGTATTCTTGTCAAAAGATCAGAGGCATTGTCAAGCGGTTATGAGAAGTTCCATGTAGGATTTAGTAATGTCTTGGTTGAAGTTTGTTTTATACTCACTGATTTAGCATTTATATCATCTCATCCTTTAAAAAAATTTGATTGTGTTGCATTTCTACATAAGACTAACCTCTCCATCATAACAAACGAGAGAGGTACTGTCATCATTCAAACATGTATACTATCAGAATTAGGACTCAGGCTTTGGTTGTTGTGTTTGTTTATGTTCTAGAGTCATATCATAGAACCAATCATGACTTACTGATAAAACCAATGAAAAATTGACAAGAATATGGTGGATACGCCGCTGGTACTTCCTATATATAAGTATTATTGTCAAAGGATCAGAGGCCTTGTCAGGCGGTTATGAGAAGTTCCATGTAGGATTTAGTAATGTCTTGGTTGAAGTTTGTTTTATACTCACTGATTTAGCATTTATATCATCATACATCTCAACGTATTTCAATTTCATCATTTAAAGAAGTTGAGCTATGTCTCACTTCCACAAGGACTAACCTCTCCATCATAACAAACGAGAGAGGTACTGTCGTCAATCAAACATTTATACTATCAGAATTAGGACTCAAGCTTTGGTTGTTGTGTTTGTATATGTTATAGAGTCACATAGGACTAATCATAACTTACTGATAAAACCAATGAAAATTTGACAAGAATATGGTGGATACGCCGCTGGTACTTCCTATATATAAGTATTCTTGTCAAAGGATCAAAGGCATTGTCAGACGATTATGGGAAGTTCCATGTAGGTTTTAGTAGTAGAAGTTTTGTTTTAGGATATAACCTTATCTTTCCAAACATATCAAAACTCTTGCGCATGAAATCATATTTAGTCAATCAACTCTGTTTATCAATATACATTATCTTAGGCATCAAAAAGCGATTCCTGTAGCAGGGTACTCAACCCTTACAAGGAACGTTACCGCCTCAAAACAAAATTTAAACTCTTACTCCCTTCTAAGTATGTAACAGGCAAATTAAACACCATCCTTTTTAGACAAACATGCCACTACTTAAATTTCGGGACGAAATTTCTAAAAGTAGGGGATACTGTAACATCCGTCAAAAACCGGATTAACCAAACCCGCTTCGTTTATTAACCGAACAACCAGTTAAAAATTTCGTTGCGTATTTAATGCTCAAATTAATTTTAAACGATACATAATTAATAAGTATATTAGAATATAAAATTTATATTTGAAAATCTATTAAAAATAATGAAATAAAAATAAAATACTGATGCCGGGTTTCGAACCCGGGTCAGCCGAGAGTATCACAAAGTCTTAACTCACATCCATCCAACCACTCCGCCACTTGTGTTGTTTGATAACATATTGAAACAATTAATACGTATAATAAAACTGGAAAATCAAACCCAGTCATCAGCGCGCCCAAATCCGCAGACGCCGGAAAATCCGACGATTTCGCCAATTATCGTCGGTTACTTTTGACTTAACGTAAGAATTAACGACGCCATCGGTTATAACCGATGTCCAGTTCCGCGACATCAGTCGTAACCGCCGGAGAACGGCTGACCAATGAGTCGAGACGAGAAACAGACCCAATTCAACTTGATTTTTCCCTATAAATGCACACCCTAGCCTCTGGTAAACTTTTCGCTCAAAATCGCACCGATTCTTGAATCAATTTCACTCGCCGGAAAATCTCTGCAAGTCGCCGGAAAACCGAGACTTTCATCTACACGGTAAATACCTCGACATTTTCTGTTTTAACCCATTGTTGGACTATTACTAACATCAATCCCTCACCCAGAATCTATTCCAGACGACGTTGCCGGATATTCCATTTTCGCCGAAAAACTTCTGGAATTTCCAGAATCACACTGTTAATCGGTATGATCATCTAAACATCCTGATAATCGTTGCTCAGTAATTCAATTTCATATCTAATCAATCAAACTGATTATTGAATCCGAACAGAGGGAGTTCACAAAACAGAGCCGACGATCTTTGCCGGATTTCTGAAGAAGACAATCTGTTCGGTACATTCTTTCCCCAAACCCTTCTGTTCAATACCTTTCAATTGCTCATAATATTCGTAAACCGAATTAATCAAGAAACAGTTGGTTTAAACCATTGTCTGTGTTTTGAACGAAGAAGACGAAGTCGCTTAGGTTATAAGATTAATTAAAATCAATATTATGAACGGGTTAGACACACAGTCCAGCGGTGGACTGTGTGCAAATAAACACACATACGTCCCGAGTTCGATCCTTGACACAATCACATACGCTGTAATAAAAATGTTCTTTTTTTTAAACTGAACCGGATCCACACGCAGTAAGATGTTAAGTAAAATAAAAACCGGAATATTTACCAAGTTAGACACACAGTCCAGCGGTGGACTGTGTGCCAAACTAAACCACAGGTCCCGGGTTCGAGACCTGTGGAGAGCACCGAGTCGATACAATTAAATCCTTTTTAAAATAAATGATTTTCAGATTAACTTAAATAGTGTATAAATATAATTAAAAACAGAAATATTTCGGGTTAGACACGTAGCTCAGTTGGTAGAGCTGCGTGCACACGTACGGGAGGTCTCGGGTTCGAGCCTCACCCAGCGCATACATATACACGATTCGAACCGGTCAAACAGTCAACAGTCACAGTCAACAGTCAACAGTCGTGGTCAACGGTCAAAAGTCAACATTTTTTTTATTATTTTTATTTATTTATTTAATTTAAAAACCAATTAAAAATACTTAAAAATAACGTTTTTAAAGTTAGAAAATAGCCTTAAACTCACAAAAATATATCCAAACATACTACTAAAATTGATTAATAAAATCCGCTTATTTACCGAACCATTATGTTATTATTTAGGTTAGTTTCTCTCGTGGTTAAATCCAAATTCGTGCGCATTCATCATCAATCCAAGAAACGCAACCACTGTGAGTGAATTCTTACAAACTCCCCTTTTTATTCACGTTTTGGGGTGTATCATGTGTCGCTTAAACTAATTCGTTTTATTCAAACTCGTGCTATACCATATTATGATCTAAACTTAGAATGTAAATATTGTTTGTAGTTATGTATTACATATTGTCAATTTGTATGCAAATTATTTGTTAGGCCCATCAGTTCCTCGTGGGGGACGAGTTGAACAACGCGTGCCTTAAAACTCATTCATTAGGCCCATCAGTTCGTAGAACAACGCGTGCCTCAAAACTCATTCATTAGGCCCATCAGTTCCTCGTGAGAGACGAGTTGAACAACGCGTGCCTCAAAACAATCTAATGTTGTTTGTGTTTGCAATATTTAATATTAAGTGTTTTGTGAATATATTTACATTTACATTTACTCATATGTGGTTATGCACTTTATTTAATAATCAATTCAATAAACTTGTTTAAATGTTTTTCATAGGATTCACTCGCCAACTTTTTGTTGATCCAAAAACCATTTTTACATATGATACATGTGAACAGGATGAAGCAAGGAAAACATAGGAAAATGCCTTAGAAGAAATAATGAAGTCTAGATAGTTGTATAGAACATGTTGTAATTATGATTGTATGATCTCCTTTAAAGTGTAATAATAAATATGAAACATCATAATAAATGTCATGAGCTTTGATGAAAACCCAATCATGCCCCGATCACCTTTTCCGCTGCGGGTCGGGGTGTGACATGTGAAATTCATTACCATCCGGGAAGGGCCAATGTAGTAGTGGATGCGCTAAGTAGAAAAGATGAATACACACAAATTCGTGTGCGGTCAATGCCACTTATGGTAACCTCGGGCTTGCTCGAACAAATCCGAATGGCGCAAACTGAAGCGATAAAAGAAGAAAATTGGAGAAAAGAGCATGTCAAAGGTTTGGTAAAATATATTGAAGACGGAGAAAATGGAATGAAAACCCAGTTTGGTAAAAATTGGATCCCAAACACTTGCGGTGTCAAGGATCTCCTACTTGATGAAGCTCATAAATCGCGTTATTCGATACACCCGAGAGCGAGCAAAATGTATAAGGGCTTAAAACAAAATTATTGGTGGCCTGGGATGAAGAGAGATGTGGCGTGATACGTTGAAAAGTGTTTAACTTGTTTACAAGTAAAAGCGGAGCATCAAAAACCTTATGGCCAACTTCAAGCGTTAGAAATACCAGTTTGGAAATGGGAAAATATTACCATGGATCTATTAACAAAACTACCAAAAACGGCTCGAGGATTTGATGCCATTTAGGTAGTCGTTGATAGACTAACAAAAAGCGCCACTTCATTCCAATTCGAGAGACCTATACCTCTGAAAAGATGTCGGAGGTATATGTGAATGAAATTATAGCAAGCCATGGTGTACCGGTATCAATTGTATTTGATAGAGATACCCGGTTCACTTCGAACTTTTGGCGTGATTTCCAAAAACAAATGGGCACCAAACTATTAATCAGTATTGCATACCACCCCCAGACCGATGGACAAAGCAAACGAACAATTCAAACCTTAGAAGACATGATTCGAGCGTGTATTATTGATTTTGGTGGTAGTTGGGATGCCTATCTACCATTAGTTGAGTTCTCTTACAATAACAGCTATCATTCGAGCATCGGCACGACACCATACGAAATGCTTTACGGTCGAAAGTCAGACTCCAATATGTTGGGGCGAAGTGGGACCGATAGAACTCGCTCATAAAGATGTTATTAAGACCACACTTGAAAAGATTGATACGGTTCGAGCTCATTTAAAAGCGGCCCAAGATCGACAAAAGTCCTATGCGGATAAAAGACGAAGACCAATCGAAATTCAAATAGATGATAGAGTAATGCTTAAAGTATCTCCGTGGAAGGGAATCATACGATTCAGAAAAAGAGGTAAATTGAGTCCATTATTTATTGGCCCATTTAAGGTTATTGATCAGGTGGGCAAGGTGGCTTACCGACTAGAACTTCCGGACGAGTTAAGAGGAAAACATAACGTATTTCATGTATCACATCTTCGCAAATGTTTATCGGACGAAGGAGCATACATACCATACAACGACCTTGAAATCGATGACAAACTTAACTATATAGTTAAACCGATTCAAATCATCGATCAAAAGGTCAAGGGATTAAGGAATAAAGAAATTAATCAAGTAAAGGTCAAATGAGAGCACCGGAAGGGATCAGACATCACTTGGGAGTCGGAAGAGGAAATGAGACGACTCTACCCTCTGCTTTTCAGTAAGTATACGTGTTTCGAGGACGAAACCTTTTTAAGGAGGGTGGATTTGTAACACCCCAAAAATATTAAATTATATAAAATATATAGTAATATTAGGCATTATGACAAAGTATCACACACACAACTAATTTACTAAATTAAGTTAGTTACTTGTGGAAATCTAATAAAAACAATTGAGTAGTGTCTTTGCATAATAAACAAAACATGAGGGGCTAAATTGGCAAGTAGGAAATTATATTTAATAAAAAAAGATTAAAAGCCAAGAACACACCCTTGAATGTTTTCTGGGCGACAGAAGAAGAAAGAAGTAGAAAACCCTTCTTAGAACCAAAATCATCAAATCAGGATCAATTAGGAGCCAAAATTCATGCATGAGCATAAATTAACGATCATCTAAGTAAGGGGATCCTAAGGTATGTCGAATTTTGATGTTTGGTGATATTATGAAATTACATGAACATCACAAATCTAAATTGAGTATCATTATGAAAGCCATGACAGAAATTGAGGTGTATATACGTCTAGGAATAAAACATTGATGAACATTTAGTGATCATATGCTATGATTTAAATGTTAGAATGATTAGTAATACTTATGCTAAATGGGTTTTGATGAATATGATGAACACATGAATTGTGATAGTGAGATTTTAGTATTTGATGTTAAATATGTTAGGATTTAGATATTAATTGCACATCCTAAGCATAGAGACTTGAAAGGGGTGTTAAAATGTGATTAATAACTAAATTATGGATTTGATAAAAAATAGTATAAAAATCTCGCTCACAAGGTGTTTGATGTAATGCCTAAGTGATTATAAATTGTTGGAAATACGAAAGAATCATGTAAATGAAAATTGTGACAAGTTACATGATATATATTCTACTATGAATTCTAAACCACAAATTGGGTTAAATATTATAGGCAAGTCGGACGAAACCTCGAGTGACAAAGTCGGAACGGACACGCGTTTGAAGGGAAAACTCTAAGGTACGCGACCCAATCATTTTGAAGAATTTTATTAAATAATATTAGTAGTAAAATATATGTTAAGAAATGAATAAAGTCCAAGCATATACGGATCACTTATAAGTGATGGGTTTCACGTACATGAAATGAATAAAGAATCTTTAAATATGTATTGTTTGAATTGTAATAAAAGCGATGGATTTCGCTAAGTTAATCAAACAAGTCAAAGCAATTGACAAATGAAGATTTAGATAAACAAAAGCGATGGATTTCGCTAAGTGAAGAAATTGGGTTGAATAATATGATTGATGTTAGTTTGATCGTATGAAAGCGTTGAAATTCGATAAAACGATCTAACGGATCAAATAATAAGATAAATGTTAGTTGGTCGTGTAAAGTGATGGAATTCGCTATAACGACCAAACGGATTAAGAAATAAAAGAATAGAGGTTTGATTATATAAAACGATGGATATCGTTATGGTAATCAAACTAGGTGAAATTTTTAATTTTGAACTTACACTACGAAGTGTATGAATAATTATTGGTTATAAACTTAGAAAAGGGGTAAAATTAAATTTTTAACATAAATTTAGTTACGGAATAGTATAAAATGCGCTAAAGCCATTCCTAAGATTTGAGCGCATTAATAATGTGATTAAACGACTAAAGGATATGGTTTAATGTGATGAATTGCCAAAAAAATCCAAACGGGTCAATAATTTCGTAAATCGGTAGTATGCCGAAATCTTACGAATTTAAACATATGATAACTCGGATATTGTATTATGAGTGTATATAGTAGAAAATTTTGTTTTGACCATGTAGAAAGAAATGGAGGTAAAATGTATAAGCGTTTTAAGAGATACAAGAATTTCGCAACAAAAATGGCTAAAAAGGAAAAATCTGCAGCACACCACCGTAGCTTACGGTAGCCCACCGTAGCTTATGGTGGGCTGTTGCTGCTAATAAAATTAAAGTCATGACCGTAAGACAGAGGGTTTTGACTGTAAGGCATAATGGTCTTGACCGTAAGCTACGGTGATTGACCGTAGCTTACGGTGGATCCTGAACTAAAAAAAGTTGTTCACTTATTTAAGCCAGGTTTATCAATTGGTTATGTTTGTATATTAGTATAAATTATATAACTAAAACAAATAAATATTTGTTTTGTAGGTGAATTAGATGATAATATGAATGTGGATCAAGGCTGAAGAAGAACCGAACACTTCCAAATTTCTAGCTTCCGCTTTACTTTTTGTTGTTAAGAAACAAACTAGTCTTAAGTGTTTTAAGAATAACTTATGTATTTAGATTCACAAACTAATCTGAATTTTGTGGATAAAGTTGATTATATCATCTGAATTAAATTTTACATGATTTTACTAATTTCATTTAATAGTAAGTAGGGTGTTACATGCAATTAATTAAGGGAGAGAAAATGAAGCCCACGGGCCGTGCCAGGTGGGCACATGGCATCACTTGGCAAACTACTTCTCTCACACTTGCCATCAGTTCACCACCATTACTACACCAACACCTACCACCATCATCCACATTTATCTTTTAGAGAGTGTAGTAGTCTCGGGATCCAAGATTGATTGTAAGAGTTCTTGTCAAACAAAGGTCATGCTTGGCGAAATCTCATACATCACTTGGTGGAGACAAATCTTTTATTTATTATTTTTGATTTCCAATCTTTGGCAACCTTTTAATATGGTATGTATTAATGATTTTAATAACTAGTTTTTTATATTGAAAGTGAACTTTAGTTTAAAACAATTCATGTTTCGTTGATTAACTCATTCGTGTCTTGACAGTCTATATAAAGTGTGTTAACTACCTTGAAAGGGTTAGAAGGGTGTTTGGGTAAAGTTCTTGTCTCGTTCAGTGTATAGATCCTGTGAGGACTTGGTTCAAGCTCATTAGGACTTCCGTTGAGGCAGATAGCATCAAATCGGGGAAAGTAAGAATGGCTTGTACCCCTTATAAATAAACTACTATTAAAACTTTATCCGGGATTACGGGATTGTATCCCTGCTGACTCAGACTAATATGGCCAAGGGTAACGCCGCCTTTACAAGAGGGGCCTACCACTTTTCGCATTAATAACTTATTTAATTATATTACAATATTCCGGCTTTTCGGGACTGTATCCTTACTGACTCAGACAAATATGGCCGAGAGTAACGCCGCTTTTACAAGAGGAGCCTACCACTATAACTAAGATAATCTTTTAAAAAGCCCAAAGTGCGAAAATCATCAAAGGATATGTAAAAGAGGAGTCGGAACCAAGTGATTCTTTCTTGTCTATTTGTTTTTATTTATTTTTCTTTACGTTCTTACATTTAGTTTTTATCTTTTAAAACTTTCAAAACTTTTATCAAAATTTGGTTAGATTAGACGTTAATGATAAGCCGGTACTAAAAGCTCTTGTGTCCTTAGATAACCTCGGTATCTTACCATCACTATACTACGTCTACCATGGGTGCACTTGTCCTAACATTTGTAGAGTGATAGTATTGTATCGTGTTTTATAAATTTAAAGTTTAATTTACAAGTAAAAAGTGCTTAAAATGTAACAAAAATTATAACCACGCTCAACCACGTCAGTAAGCCAAAGCCTAAGTGGCAAGATAGCAAAGAAGTTGTGGAATGGTGGCCAAAGTTCGTCTAAAATTACCAATATTCATTTCTTATCGTAGCTCTTGTGCTTATTCATATACACATGTTTGATACGAATTCCAAGTTCTAAATGCCTTTTTACCACTACATAGTCAAAAAGCAGCGGGTATTAATACCGGGGATTGGCAACTAAACATTGTATTTTGCACTCTACCACACACCCTAATTCGTGGCTATACGTGATCATGTTGCACCCTAATTCACGACGACATGTGTAATTTATGTGAGATATGGTTATAGTTTTCCTATCTAATGTTTATCAAATATTCTCTGTGAGGAAGTTTTACTATTCCTTTTTTAGTGTTTTGATTGGTTAGTGATCATTGTAAACTAATGGGTAGATGCCATGTGACATCCACTATTATTTTTATTTTCTTTACCTATATGGACAAGTCTTAAAGCTATGTGTACAACCTTTGATTGCATATAAATATTTATGTTTTTTTCCCTTAATGTAAAACCGATTTTTATAGATGTAATGACCAACATTTTAATATGGGCATTTTTTAGAAACACTACATTCATTTCAGGGGAATTAAATTATTTCCTTACATACTAATACTAATACGAGGTTATAAAAACTTTTAAGTATTTAAAAATACTTTACATTCTAACAAAAGATAACTCATAAACTAAGCAAATAAAGCGGAAGCTTGAAGTTGAGAAATGTTCGGTCCTATGACAAGGCTTGATTTCCGACCGTAATATAGCGCGTTTTCTGCTTAACTGAAAATTTTACAATTTTATTAGCAAAAAGAATAAACATACATAACAACTTTATCATTTAACTATTCAAAATTTCGAAGATTTCATACAAGCGTCGGCGACGGTAGTTTACCGCGTCGGCGACGCCATGTGGAAATTCACGTCGGCTCAAGAGTACCGTAGACAGTAGCTTAATACGTCGGAGCTTTCAAGTTGCGTCGGTGACAGTATGTTGTTGTCACACTCTGGCTTTCCACAGCCAATCCAAACACTGGTGGGCTCGGGTGGGGAATATCGTGACGCAAGTTGATAACATCATACACAATTAAACACAACACAGCGGAAGTCTTGGAGTAAAATTATTATTACAACCCAAATGTTCAAAATACAAAATAATATACAGATGGCTCATAATAGAAGATCCACATGCGGATCCTAAAATGTACAAAAATGTGTATAACAGACTTTGGACAGATCTAGGATTTACAAGATCCTCTTATCACTACCGAGCACTTCCATCCTATATTCGTATTGTACCTGCAAGGTTAGTCTTTTGAAAATTCGTCAGCTTTCGCTGGTAAATACACCCAACTGACTCATTTTGAAAACATTTGAAAATGTTTCAAGTGCATGTTGGCAAAAAATGTTTTATAACTTGGGAAAGTTCTTTTGTAACCTTGTTAATAGATTCACATGTTTGTCTATACATACAGGGCCCCGTGCGAAAACCGAGACATGATTGACGTACACACCACTTAAGAACTCACGAAGGAGTTATCCCAACTTTGTGGGTAAATGCATTTTGAGCGTCTGTCAGGTGTATGCCTACACCCCGCGCTAAGGTCGTGGCCATTATGTAATGTAATGAGCCGATGATACCCACGACATGGTAGTTAACCCACGATGTTTAAGTTATCAAACAAAAACTGATTAAAACGGAATATGCGGATTTACTAGCCACAATCTAGCATTCGTTTGATCCCATTTCCAACCAAGCAGTAATAATTTACCGTAACCTAAGCCCGTATGGGGGAAATAAGTCGAGAGTATTTACCTGAGCTAGTCTTCGTTTAAACGCAAGATTTAATAACTCAGCCGTATACAAAAGTGCTAAGTGCAGATAGCATTTATCGGCAAGTCTCTAGTCTGGATTATGGCATAAGCTAACCGATTAAATACTAACAGTCTTATTTAAGTCACAGACTTAGACCGAGTAGCGTACAGGATCAATACGTATAATACTAGATTAAACGATGATCGGACATAATGTAGTTTAATCCCAACAATTACTTTGACTTGTATAATATGGATAAACTATAAACTTCTGGATTTTGAGACTTAAATGACAAGGTTAGACCCGTTTCGGTTAATTTTCGTAAACTAGTTACATATACTTAATCGTACGCATATCAGCGATATCGGGTTACCGGATAAGTCATGGACAAGTTCTATATGCCATTATACTTTAAATAAGTTGTAATATCAATAGGATATCGACTTATATGCCCGTTAAGGTTTTAAAATGAAACTATGCCCCATAAGGGTGTTTCGGTAATTTCATACCATGTAAAAGGAACTTGAATATAATTTAATGTTATGACCATAAGTATTCTGGGAAAATAGCTTATTTTATGATATAATGTTAGTAGGATATTGATTATATGTGTAATTTATCTTTTATGACCAAAATATGCACCGAAGGGGCATTTTGGTCATTTTACACATAGTCTTAAAAATTATTAGGGATTCTGAGTTTAAATCGTGTACCTACTGTAAAAATATTTAAAATAAGTTTTGAAATCAGTAGGTAACAAGTTTTGGTTGATTAATATGGTCTAAAACCATACTATGCGTTGAAACGACGCTTATGTCGTAAAATGACGCTTTATGCGATGTTTAATGAAAACTGATGTTAAGGTTAGGTTAACATATCTTAGATATGTAATTTAATATAACACATCAGTAGGTAAAAGATTTATTTAGAAAAGGTATGATTAAAACCATTTTATAAGCCACAAGGGCTTTATCGTCATTTATCGACATAATACAAGGACTTGTTCATAAACTTGGTTTATAATCTGATTTGACATCCCAAACAATCTTACTTATAATATTACATCAATAGGAAATTCATTTTGAAGTTCATTATCCTCTAAACCTTATTTTATGCAAAAATGACATTTTAGTCAAAATGGCATAATTACGAAACTTGTGCATAAACTCAGATTCTGATTATGATCATGTATATAACCTCAGAGGGTTATGCTACATAATATTACGATCATAATGAAACTTTAGATTAGTGACTAACTAATCTAAATCGGATCAAAATCGAAAGTCAAAGCAGAAGTCAAACTTTGCGACTTTCGGTTGCTTGCGAACCGACCCTAGAACTGAAATTGACGAGCCGAACATGTTCTTACATGTTCTAATAATTATTACCAACTTATTTAAGTGTCAAAACATGTTCCATAACATATATAAGCTCAAATTATAACATTTCCGAAAAATGGCATGTTTGACTTTTTAATATTTAAACTTTGACCCGTTAATTGGTCTAGCAAACGTGATCTTCAGGAGGTGCCCTTTATAGGGATTAACACCTACCTTATTACGATCACTTAGCCATGTTCGTTACGAACAATGGCTGATCATAATGGTCTTAACCGAAAGTCAAGGCATTTTCCGTAAAACGCTTGACTTTTGGCTATAAAAACCTATAAACGAAAACGCAAAAGGAAGGAACACTTACAAGTGATTCCTAGGATGCAATAGAACTAAGTTGGATGCTCCTTTCAGTTAGGAACTTCCAGAGGAGGGAGACAGAGTGATAATGAGAATGGTGCAAGTTCAAGTGGTGAAGCATTGCACCTATTTATAGTTGGAAAGCTTGAAAGAGGTGATGCCAGGTGCTAAGGGGTGTTAGAGGGAGCTTATAAGTGTCCTAAATTGTGGCATAACTGTTTGAAAGTCCATGGTTTTGAAACAATGGTTTTTGGCAACGTGTGTGGAGGCTAAGCAAAAATTCTGCAGACACAGGCCTCTCGCGCCCCGCGAGCGCCCCATGGCCAGATTCAAAGTTTGTCATATTTAGCCCCTCAACTTATTAAACCCTCCTAAAACACCTTTATAGCATATTTAGCCCTCCGTAACCAATATTTGGCATACTCGGGAGTATGCCCGGACATTTTCGAGCTCTTGGTTCATTAAAAGGTCACTCAGAGGTATAACTTAACATGTTGACACTTTTAACCCCTCCATTATCCAACTTTTACATATTAACAGATTTAATCCTTCTCGTCTAACAAATGCGACATATGAGAGTTAGGACTTCGTAACGGATCACTCAGAGGCGTACTATAAGCATGTTGACTCCGATGTCACTCAGAGGCTGGGCATGTTGACATATCGGTCACTCAGAGGCTAAGTTTAAGCATGTTGACATATCAGTCACTCAGAGGCTAATGTTTATGCATGTTGACATCAGAAAGTCACTATGAGGCTCAGTTTGAGCATGTTGACACCTTTAGTCCTTATTAGTCTTTAATAGACTAATATAAAAATATAAAACGTGTCACTACACTATTGGACACGATTTTACGAGGTGTTACAGTTGTGACGTCGGCGACGGTACTTCCTGCATTCATTTTGCTGCAGACTTTTTAAGTCATCCATTTGACCCGTTTTCGAATTCCGCACTTTAAAATATGACTCTACACTTACAGAAAATGATCGTAATATGATATTTCATATTTTCATTTTTGTAGTAACTTCGTTTCAAACATTTATACTATTAAACTCTAAATTCTTATCTCGAATCATTTTGACCCGTTTGTATTTTCTTGACAATTTAACTCATTAAACTATTTTTTTTCATCTATATGATCTTTTTATGATCACACCCAATTTCCTCGGGATAGCTTTGGAGTATTATTCGTGTCCATTACCCGGTTTATACTTAAATTCCAATTTTACCCTTTTTATCGGATTTATATCAAAATATTTATTCATACACTTACATAGTATATGTCATAAGTAAGTTTTTGACCTGTTTGGCTAGCTCAACGAAATCCATCATTTTAATTAACCAAACTTCTACTCTTTTTATAGTTTGACCCATTTGATCGTCTTAGCGAACTCCATCACTTTTATCCGACCAAATCATCGTTTATCAGGTTGTTTGTCTCATTTGATCGTCTTAGCGAATACCATCGCTTTTATCCAACCAAATCATTGTTTATCAAGTTGTTTGACCCATTTGGTTGGTTTAGCGAATACTATCACTTTATCCGACTAAATCATTGTTCATCAAGTTGTTTGACCTATTTGGTCGTCTTAGCGAATACCATCGCTTTTATCCGACCAAATCATCGTTTATCAAGTTGTTTGACCCATTTGGTCGTATTAGCGAATACCATCGCTTTTATCCAACCAAATCATCGTTTATCAAGTTGTTTGACCCATTTGGTCGTCTTAGCGAATACCATCGCTTTTATCCGACTAAATCATCGATTATCAAGTTGTTTGATCTGTTTAGTCATTTTAACGAATTCCATCGCCTTTATTTTATTTCAAGACAAATATTCATTCATCAAGATACTATAAACGTAAAGTTACATACCCTAGAGCTTTCCCTTCAATCGTGTATCCGATCCGACTTGGTCAATTGGTGTTTCACCCAATTTGCATATAAAGTTCAATCCGATTAATTGTTTAGACTTCATAATGCTATATATATGACATGTAACTTGTAAAATTCTCATTTACATAATTGTTTCATGCTCTTCAACCATCCATGATCAATTAGGCATTTCATCAAACACCATGTGTGTATCATTTTTATACTACTCTTATTAAGATTACAATTTAGCTATCAACCATGTAATAATATCTTTTCAAGTCTCTATGTCTAGAATGCGAGATTAACATCTCGAATTCAACATATTAACATCAATTACTACAATTCTCACTATCACAATTTATGTGTTAATCATATTCATAAAACCCATTTAGCACAAACATTGTTAACCATCTAAACACTAGAATCATAGCATTTGCTCACTAATTATTCATCAAAGGCTTGTTCCTAAACTCGTATACATCACAATTTCTGTCATGGTTTTCATGATCATACTCAATACAGAATTTATGATGCTCATATAGATTCATAACATCACAAATCATCAAAATTTAACATACCTTATGATTTCTTTGTCTAGGTGATTGTTAATTTATGTTTATGCAAAGATTTCAGGCTTAATTTCTCTTTTGATTTGAGGAATTGATGAATATTAGGGTTACTAAGATTTCCCCCTCTTCTTCTTGTTGTCAGGTCGACTTGTGTGTGTTTTGGTTCTAATTCCCTTTTTATATCCACAAGTTTACCAAATGTTCAATTTGGTCTTCTATATTTTGTTTATTATACAAAGACACTACCCATATATTTTATTAGATATCCACAAGTAACTAATTTAATTTCTATTTCACTAAATTAGTTATGTGTGAGATATTTTACCATTGCACTTAATATTACTAAATATTTTATATAATTTAGGGACGTTACAAGTCCACTTCCTTTTAGAGGGTTTTTCCGTTAACTAGGTTAAATACCCAAGTTATTTATATAATTTAATATTTTTGTGGTGCTACACTTAAATTATTACTTAAAATAAAAAGTTTCCATTAGAATATTAGTATAAGTCTCGTATAACCCTTATGGTTTAGTTTTTATTTTAATAAACCCTACACTTTCTAAATTTATTTAACTGTTGTTGTTGCCATTATTATTTACTATACTACAAAAATTCAAACCCGATTGAGTTGCAAGTTAACACGCCACAACATTTCGTTCAACACGCTACAACATTTCGTTCAGTGTTCGGTTTAATCGTACCGTCTGTTTACATAAGATTTTAGATATCGTCAACGTCTGTGGTATAACGCATGCATTTACATAAAAAGATTGTTTTTTAATTAAACTCTTGAATTGACGCGTGAAATTTGTATTTGCTTTTAATGGATCCACCCCAACGTGCGAGTCGTGAAATACTTTGTATTTATTTTTAATGGAACCGTCGCAACGCAACAAACGTGAAATACTAGTGGTTATAATTGTATAAAGCATCGTGAAATATGACACCTCTATGATTTCTTTTTTTTTTTAAATGAAAACCGATTCATGGGTTTCATTGACTTTTCCACATTTGACCTAAGAAATATAAACTAGCATTGTAACAAAATCAAAGAAAAGTAGTTTTATGCACATTGGTTCTTAAACAAATAACAAAAAGTAGTTTTATGGGTATTAAGACATCAATCACTAGCAGCAAGTATGTTATATCGACATCTTTATATTATACTAGTATTATGCTCCTACGCTACAGTGGTTATTGTAAAACTGTGTCAATCAGTATTAATGCTTATTACTGTCGGTGATCATCAACATGGTGGACCAAAATTGAAAATAAAAAAGAGTTGGGATTAAATTGTAAAAGATGAAAAACTGTGGATAAAAGTAAAAAAAAAAGATCTACATTGCAAAATTGAAGTTATTTATTAATCTTCGATAAAGATAAAGATAAAAATAAGTGATACCTATATCTTAGTTATTAATATTAATATTAAAGAAATTTATTAAACAAATATAAATAAAATTTATAAGGTTAAAGCAAAGAATGCATGTGTCATTATTTGGAGTCTTTTATTATAAGTTATATATATATATATATATATATACATATATAGTGGGGTTCTTGCGCAAAGTGTTTTTTTCCTACAAAGTGTAGGAAGTGATCCTGGCCATTGGATGGGTGTGTTTAATGGCTGAGATCAAGTTTGTGGCATTTTTGTAATATTTGTATGTCATTAATTAATTGTTATAATAGGTTAGGGTAGTCTGGTCATTTACCGTGTTTTAAATCAGTTAAATAATTGCCAAATATACCACATCTCTTATAATCTCACACATTTCCTTCTCTCTATATAAAATTCACAATCGATAACCATCATGCATACCAAAATTAGCTAGAATCATGTATCAAGATTACAAATTCGACATGAAATACAAGCGTAAGAGATGATCATAATACTGTGTTTTATTGCACTTGATGTTGGAAACTAGATGTGTTCATAGTAGTGTGTTTTAGTGATTAAATACAATGTGAGGAACAAGTGACTAACTTGGAACAAGTATTGTTTTTTACATTGATAATGTTTTGAGGATTGATGTGTTAAAGTTACATTGTGATTAGATCCTGCATATACATGTATTCAGTGTGCTTTGTTAAACACAGTGTGTGTTTTTAAAGTTTGATCATAGTACTGTGTTTAACTGCACTTGATGTTGGATACTAGATGTGTTCATAGTAATGTGTTTTAGTGATAAAAACACAATGTGACGAACAAGTGACTAACTTGGTAAATGTATTATTTTTTACATTGATATTGTTTTAAGGATTGATGTGGTAAAGCTACATTGTGATTAGATCCTGCATATACATGTATTCAGTATGTTTTGTTGAATACAACGTGTTTTTTTAAAGTTTGATTATAGTACTGTATTTTACAGTACTTGATGTTGGATACTAGGGGTGTTTATATAGCATTGTGTTTTAGTGATAAAACACAATGACGAACCAGTTACTGATTGATAAAACACAACATGACGAACCAGTTACTAACTGCTAAAACACAATGTAGATGTGTTTATAGCAGTGTGTTTTAGTGATAAAACACACTGTGACGCCATGGTTATTTTTTTCCAGCGAACCACTTTAGAAGAAGAAGAAGAATTGCGACTTGTATGATAAACAATTAATCGATCCTGATATAATTGTCAATTCAATTCCAATTTGACATTTGGTTTCCTTAAATTCCCCATGTGTTAGTTATAATAATTATATACCATAAATAGAATAAATATCAAATTACCTTGTCGCCCTTTCATTAAAATAACTACTTGCCACATGTGATTACATGATGGCTTCTTACACTTTGTAGGAAAAATTGGCTTTGTAGCCAACTCCTACTCCATATATGGAGGAAGGATAAAGAGAAAACCCAATTGAGTTACGGGAATTCAAGAAAACCTTATATAACAAACTTTTTTTTTCTAAAAAATCAGGGAATTTAAGTTATATGTTTTCGAACATTTTAAGCAAAAAAAAGCAACAAGTGGGTTTTTTATAAAAAAAATTGAAAATTCAGTTTTTAGCACAAATATGTATATAAACACTAAATTTTCAAAAAACAATTATAAAAAAAATCACTTGGCACTTTTTTTTGTTGTTGGCTCAAAACGTTCAAAAACATCTAACTTACATTCTCTAATATTTTTGAAAAAAAATAGTTTGTTACATAAGGTTTTCTTGAGTTTCTCACTAAAGTTCCACATATGAAAGTGTTTTTGTAAGTAGATGTGGTTCTTACAGGTTCTCAAAACTAGGGGGAGGGTGGTTCTCAACGGATCGATCCCCTTTTATATCCCCCCACCTGCCACCAAGTCGACCACCATTCGGACCTCATACCTCATATCCAAAACCAACCTACAGGATCAGCACCCCGAAAGGAAAGACACGTCAAAACCGGCCACATCGGCCTGATGCCCTGATGAGAGCGCATCACCAAGCTGTTGTGATGCGTTTACGTGATGCGAGAATATTGCGCACATTTCTCATAATGCGCTCATCGCATAATGCGCTCTGATGCACGCAACATTGTTTCTTATACTTTTTTCTAGATTTTATGAATTGTGTTCGGTTTTTTCCATAATTAACATCTTATTATGCTTGATTTGAACCAAAATGCACAACTCTTGTCTTCTAATTGCGTCATTTGTTTTATTTGAAGTATGTTTTTATAAGTTTTTATGTATATATAATTTTTAAATATTATTTTATAAAGAACGTATCAGATACGTGATGCGCTCGCAACATGCACCACACATCAGATTTTTGGACTAAACACATCAGAGCGCGTCACGCAATTTAAAACCAAGATAGTTAGGAAAATTCTTGATAGAGGATAAAATATTAGACATAAGAGGAATTGGTTAATATCCATCTAATGATAGTCTCCGTGTGACAATGTCTTTCTTTTCCTGGTGTAGCTGTTTATTTACAAATATTCACTTGAGTTGTTATAAATTAGCAAAATAATAATAATAATAATAATAATAATAATAATAATGATGATGATGATGATGATGATGATGATGATGATGATGATGATGATGATGATGATGATGATGATGATGATGATGATGATAATAATAATAATAATAATAATAATAATAATAATAATAATAATAATAATAATAATAATAATAATACACTTGTTGAACTAAAATCAAGGGATGAATTTGGTGTTGGTTTGATTTTATATTGTATATATTTTTGACATTATGTTGTAATCTTTATAATTGTGTTCGTTTCTTCTATGTAAAAGGAATAAAGTTGAAACGCCATAAATAACTAACAAGTGAAGACCATTCCATGCCATTAAGGCCGCCATATACAAATAAAGATGCGACACAGAGGAGACAATTTACTAAACGATCTTCAAGACATACCAATGGGGTTGATGTCTCATTAACAACAGCAAAATCTTTAGGTAAACCTAGGTTATGAAATCTTAGTTTTATGTCTCATATACGACATAATTATAAAGAAATCTGCCTTTAAAAAAAGCTGATGACTTGGTAAGATAGTGATCTATTATTAATGGTCCTTACAATTACATGTGCACATGAAAAGATAAATAAATGACTTGTAGTATGGTTATAGATGTCAAATGTGCCCACGGAAGGTATTTCCTATTAGAAATGAGGATACATTCAGTTCCTCTAAATGAGGTTGTGAATACTTTACATAATTGAAAGGCCACCAAATGCAATTACTATTATTTGCGTTGAAAAAAATGAAATAGAAATATCTTTTAAGCTACGAAACGTACACAACCGAAGGTTTTTCTAGAAAAAAACAAAGTGACATTTTCGTAATTATTTTACATATAGAGTAATCAAAATTACTCTACAAATGATCTTATAGGGTAATTTTGATCTTCTAAGGTAATTTTGTAGAGTATTATAATTACTCTATAAATGATCTTGTAGGATAATTTTGATCTTGTAAGGTAATTTGGTAGAGTATCATAATAACTTTACAAATGATCTTGTAGGGTAATGTTGAATTGTATGTTGTTTGATAAACTTGCAGAGTAACTTTGATACACTTGTGGAGTAATTTGATAACTACCCTACAAGATTATTTGTAGAGTAATTTTGATAACTACCCGACGAATAAATAATTACGAAAATGTCACCATTTTTTTTATTACTTTTTCATGTGTTTCATACGTTTTGTACGTTAAGAGTATTTGTACGGGAACTTATATGTTATAAGGGTTTCTAAAATACAAAATTATCGTAATGCCCTTATATCGTAATGAATACTTTTGTACATCTCAAAACTTAACGTTTAACCTTCTTATATCATAAAGAATTACCATAATGCCCTTTGTTTTCTAGGTAAAGTATAGAACTGCCCAAGTCAACTAACAGTTAACTGACAGAAGTTTGCCCCAGGGACCTGATTGAATTAAATTACGTCAAAGACTGCACTTTTTAAAATTTTCAATTAAGAACTAAGCCTGCGATTGAGTGTAAACCTCAAGTACACTGAAACTGTAGTTTACTCTTACTATTATTTTTGTAAGTTTGCCTTAAACCTTACTTCATATAATATGATAGTAAAATTTAATCCTCTAGTTGTAACTTGTTACTCGGTCTCACAAACTTCTATAGAACTGCTAGTGACGAATAGCAAAGAACTTTCCAACTCGACTAGGGTTGAGAGGAAGAACTTTCAATATAAACATCGAGTATTTAAATGATATCATCACCCAAAATAAAAATTAATTTAAAGGTTATACAATAACAATTGAATACTTTATAATTGCAACAAGTTTACCAATCTATTCATATCTTGAACTCTCCATTTTGTACATCTCAGAACTTAATTATACTCATAAATGATCCATAAATGTTTAACCTTCTTATATCATAAAGAATTGGATTAGATACATTAACAAAAGTTGGAAAATAAACAAATATTCTAATTCACCCACACACTTAAATAAATATAATGCTCGAGTTCTATTGTACTAGCAGTAGTTATTTTATGTGGAGTTTTAAACACAACATGGTGTGACTCAATTTTGGAGAGGTTATATTATTGTTTACACTGGTAATTTTGACTGGTCAACACATGACCAGTAGTTATATATGTAACTTAATGTTAATATACTAATTAAATAAATACACAATTTTATTAGGGTTGGGTTTATGTGACACCCTCACGTGAATGACTTATAATAATAGTTAGGTCCGTACAAATGGCTTTTGATGGCTCGCAACCTTTTCAATCCCCTTTTACAAAGTGAGATACTCATTTATATATATTTACTAAACTAAATGGCATACTCATTTTTATACCCAATGTCTTAAGGTAGAAGACTATATACCTAATAACAATTAATTTTTGTTTATATACACTTTTAAATCTTTATGGTTTGGTATAATTTGAGTGCATAGACGATGGGCACTCAAAGTAGAGCAAAAATTGTTAAACATGGATGATTAAGAGGGTATTTGGGATTGAGTTTGGAAATGATTTATTGATTGATTAGCTTTTTTAAAAAGCTAGTAAGTCATTTTAAAAAGCCAGAATTTGGGGTTTTTTCAATTGACTTATTGGTTCCAATATGTTAATAAGTTATTTCCAAACTTAATCCCAAACACCCCCTAAAGAAGATACCTAGTGAAAATATCTTAACGTTGACACCAGATGAAACATGAAGAGCATGTTCTTAATCTAGCGCAACTTATATCCCGAGTAAAGTGAAAAAAAAAAAACTAATTATCGAAGTGTTAATAGTTTACTATTTCTCTTAAATTGTTCTAAATTAAGCGGAATTACGTGTTGTGTTGATCTCTTGAACAATATCAGCCAAGATTATAGTCCCCAAATACAACTATTCTATAACTAGTCTTTTGGCTGGCTTATTAATGTCACCATTTGCATTGTATGATAAACCCAAATATATTGGTTTATGTGAATCTTGAAAAATTAGAACCATACCTAAAATATCATACTTAAAATAACAATTGAACTCACAAAGTTGCACAATTTAGTGTTATAATAAGAAAATAAAAAAGAAATTAAAAATCTTAGAGAATTCCACTAATCGGGCTAATTTACAAAAGGTTTCATATTTGTGCCTAAAAGTGTGCCAACAACTCAACAAGGCTTTAGTGTTGACCCATTTTCACTGTCCAAATTTATACTTGGTTCAACTGTTCAAGTCGATTTCTTTTCCCATGTGCTACACAAACACCCTGATGGCCTAATGCTATCTAATCAACAACACTTGTTAATATAATGGGGCGGTGTTCAATTAGCAGACAATAAAGGTCAAATTACTTTTGGTAGTCTCCCAGTGTCAGAATTTACTTTTGGTTAGCAGTGAAAGACTTGTTTTTCTTTTTTATCGGTGTTATTCTTCAAAAATGTTTCATGGGACGGTGGTCAATTAGCAGACGATAAAGGTCAAATTACTTTTGGTAGTCACCCAGTGTAAGAATTTACTTTTGGTTAGCAGTGAAAGACTTGTTTTTCTTTTTTATCGGTGTCATTCTTCAAAAATGTTCCTTGAGTGTCACTTGAGTGTGGTATACTCATGTAACACACAAAAAATAATGACACCAGACTGTGTAAATAGATCTAAATAAATACTAGTGTTTGTTAATTTTTGCTCTATATGGTTTTTCTAACAGTGTATATATATCATTCAGGGGCGAATCCAGGGGTTTTTTGGGAGTTCCCAGGAACCCCCTTGCTTTGGAAAAAAAATGAAACAAATTAGTGGAAAACTTGTGTAATTTGAAAAAAAAAAATTAGTTAGAATCTCCCAAAAGGAACCCTGTGGAAATATTTATTGGATCCACCACTGACACTATTGAACCAACCGAACTATTTAAATTGAAGCATGTTTGCCAGTTTGGGATTCAAATAGTTCGGTTTTGATGTTATGATTGATGATTTTAATTATCTGATTTGGAATCTAAAATCGGCTCCATGTAGATAATAGATATGTATATGTATTATAATGGTAAACTGATTTTCATCATTTTTAAAAGTTTAATACAAAGAAATGATTTTGAAAGAAAAAAGTTAAAATCGGTTCAGCCCGCCCGGCAAAACCAAATCGTAAAATTAGCCAGTTCGGCTGGCCAATGCACCCGGACAATTCAGTTTGGCGTTTCTTGAAAACGTAGTTAGCGGTTCGGCGTGGTGCTTTTGTCAAAATGCACCAAACCAAGAAAATACCTGTTTTTCTACCATCACTCAAAAGACCCCTTAAAACGAATTATAAATGGAAATCTTTTAACCACAAGTTTACGTTGTGTATTTAAATGTTTTAGAATTGTAATAGAAACTTGTCTGGCTACTTGGGTTTCAGGGGATAATTTAAACCTTCTAGTAAACTATTTAGGACACGTTCGAAAAAGGCGACTCACATTCTAGAGGAAAAGGTGATGCACATTTGAACAGTTAATGTTCTGTCCGGTAAGATCATTCCGGCATCTTGACTGGACAGAGCATTAGCTGTTCAAATGCTTTCGTTTAGGGATGCATCTGGATTTTCAAAGATGAGCGGACTAAAGACGTGAGGGGAAGGGAGAAGAACTGAGAGAGAAGCGAATGGTGGTGCTTATCTGACGATGTCCTGATGAAACACCCCTAAGAGGTTTCATACGACATATACACCTTTGTAGGATGCTACATTGCGTCATATTATATATTTAATTAGTTTCAGGTGCTTTTAAATTAAACTAGATATGCAATTACACATTCATAAACACAATAATTATAAAGCTTAAATACATGGAAGAAACATTTATAAATACCAAAACACAGCCATATAACCTCTCTCTAAATGCTAAATACAGAAGAAAATCAATAATATCAACTATCGTTTCTAAATAAAAGATTATGAAATCAGAAAACCACTTGTACATTTGGTCGACTTCTGGTTTACTTTTAAATGATTTTATTTTATCGTACACAATCTAATTTTTATCGATGATAAAAACTTTTAACTCAATAATCCTAACTCATTATTAGTAGCCTCGTATTTAAACTGCAATTCGAGTCAACGTGGCTAAGGCAGAGGCAGCCGAAAGGGAAGCAGCAGGTCGAACACAAAACTCAACATTGAATCATAGTAGACTACAAGGTTATGAAATTTGCAAGCTATAAGATAACAAGAAACACAATATCATTAGGGATTTTTTTTCTTTACATAGAAGTGTTATTTACATAAAATTAATTGCTATATACATGACTATTGACTAATACATAAAGTACATGTAAGCATTTGAATAAAACTTGTGAACATATTTGATGTTGTTTAATATGAAACATGTTCAATGTAACAATAACCTCCTATGAGGTTGAAGAGCTAACAACAAATCAAAGTATAATATGGTCAGGCTATTTAAGCCATTTTCACCATCGTAGATAAAACACTATTTAAACAAAAAATAATCAAATTAAATCTTTACACAAGTGTTGATAGAAATATGAAAGTAGTCTTGTCCATTATTAACCGTACTTTTAATAACAATCGGTACATGAGGGTTGTGCCATGGTTCACGTCATGGGCCAGGGTCGTGGGTTGGGTCATTGGTCAGATCATGGGTCGGGTTATGGTTCAAGTCATGGATCAGGCCATGATCTGGGTCATGGATCGGATCATGAGATTTGCTTTTGCCTCTGCCAATTGATCCTTCTTTGTCTCATCAACCAAATTATCAATGTACATCAGTATATCTTCTATCTTTTTTTCTGCGTCTTTTGTACATGAAGGTAATTTAGTCCCTCATGAAGGTAGTTTAGTCCCTCTGATACATCAAGAGTAATTAATAAATTCTATGAGATATATACTCATAGATAAGAATCATCTCGTGAAGTAACAATGAAACTGCATAGTTAGCATTACAATTTCATTGTACACCTCTCCGTAAACATCATACACCTTTCCAAATCCGCAAATTCCTTAATTTAGATTGATAACTACAATCTAAAAGGATGTTTGCGCTCTTTATATCATGGTGTGTACGATTTTCTTCTGTCATCACAACACATTTATGAAAGTAGTCTAGTCCACACGTGCCCATTGTAGCAACTCAGCATAACAATTAAGATCCTCTTTTCCCGATATTCGGATCGCAATCAAAGTCATAGATTGCAGACCCAATCTCTTCGACAAAAACATATATTTGACTTTGCTGAAACTGATGAACTATTACATTAATCTGGTTGTCAATCTAGATCTGTATTTAAAATTTGACAATAATAAGAACTTAGAACAGATGCAAAGATGGATCTAAATTCAAACTCAATTAAAGCGATCTAATTTCATTCAATTTCATCATCCATGATAGGTAAAGAAGCATAATAATAAAGAAAATAAATACGGATCTGTGATGGGTACGAAAGTAAGGAAGCATAATAATAAAGAAAATACTTACAAGATCAATCATGCAGCCGTCAACGGTGGTGCAGCTGGTGGAGTTTGCGGCGGCGACAGTTGTCTGGAAGATGAGAGGAAGCGGGTTAAGGGTGTGTGAGGGTTTGTGAAAGAGTCATCCTATTGGGACACCCAAATTTCTTATTTTGACACCCTTCTATGCGGGTCGCATAGGCCCATGCGCCCCCCGCATGGGGTTAGGGTTTCCCGACAAAGGCAGCAGACTGACATGTCTGCGTGGAAACACGCGAACCTCGTACCCATGCGCCCCGCAGAGGCCCATGCGGGTCGCATAGGGTACCAAGCATCAGAATATAACCTCGTACACCTGCGTGACCTAAAGTTTATGTGCATGTTTGAACTCAATGCGCCCCGCAATGGCCTTTGCGGGGCGCATGGACCCTCCAGAAAGGCTATAAGACCATGCATTATCGTTGGTTATCGTATGAGATTTCCAATTCCATAATTAACCTTTCAAATCACAATCACGTATATTCACAGTATGTCGTGGTTTTTCGGAATATTCGGTGAGGATTCAAACGATAGTGTTGTTCCAGACTCATACGAGACTGCAATTTCTGATTCTTACGAATCTTCGTTTCAGCCCAACCATTACGAGGAAGTTGTCAACCGCGTCCCTTCTCATGTCGACATTCTGCCTCTTCCATACCCGAACTACTCACCACACAGTTATTCCGGAGGTTATTCTGGATACAACTACAGAGGTGATAATTCGTATGCATAGGGTAATTTTCATCAAGAATATGACGAGGAAGAAATCAAACTGGAAGATGAGGAGGAAAAAATACACCCTATCATAGTTTCCTATGCAACTAATCAGGGTTTTGCCTCCCGTGAAGAGATGGAGGATTGGTTAGATATGAGGGCTCGTAATCACGGCTACATCGTTAAGTGTGGAAGATCGAAGAAGAAACATGGTGAATTTGTGAGGGTGTGGATACATTGTATCCTTAGTGGTGATCGTAAGAGTGTAGCCACTGTTCGAAAAACCGGTAGCAAAAAAACTCGTTGCCTTTTGAACTGATAGGGTTCTATGATGAAATGCTTAACGTTTGGCGGCTACAGGTTAAGAACGAGTCACACAACCACTCTCCTCTTGAAACTTTCGAGGGGCACACGTATGCTAGAAGACTTTCTGTTAGACAGCATAAATTTCGACTCGTTAGAAATGGCATCATCTGAACATTGGATGGATATGCCTTATACAGGACTTCTTATTGCTGAGAGATTTGGTGTGATCGTTCATACTTTGGATACGAGGGGCTCTGATACTAGTTTCCCAATTACGAAGAGTCCAAATGATGTCGTGTTCCCTCATCGATCATTTACGGATGTGTACCTTCGTGAATCCGAACATTTTATACATGTGAAGTTGGAAGGACAGTATCCGATGCCTACTCCGAACTTTTTGTCACACCCTCAATTTCCACTTGCGGAGTTTTACCGCGAGGCGTGTGAACAAACCAGAATCTGAAACACTAGTACGTCGAACGACTCTATATGATTTGGTAATACATTTTCCAAAAATCATTTGTTTAACCATTCATCGTAGATTTTATATTGTCTTAGTTAGTTACCAATGTTTAGCGGAAGCATTAGTTTTTATGGTTGAGCGGAAGCATAAAATAAGTAGTGAAACGGGCGCCAACATAAACGCCAAAACAAATGAAAAACCCAAAACAATGTTTGTAAATGAGACTCGATAAAAGATGTCTTGTTCAATGCGTGTGAGTGCACCTAGAGCTCCTAGCGTCCTGAGAAACATGTAAAGAAACAAGTGTCAACATTAAAGATGAGTGAGTTCACAGGTTTTCATAAATTCGTTTGTTCGGTTATGAGTTTGTTTTCCCCCGTTATCCCTAACCCGGGATAACGATTTAGTTTCATTATTCCCAACCCGGAATAATAATAATGTTGGTTCCATTATTCCAAACCCGGAATAATAAAGTTGTTGTTTCCATTATCCCTAACCCGGGATAATATAGTTGATTCGTAATTAAGTTCAATGTTAACATATATAGGTAGCTAGCCTAAAGTCATGTCACGTAAGTGTTCGCGATCGAAGCTGACTGTTGTGCCTCCGTGTTGCCAGGCCTATCACTGACCATGGCGAAGTTAGGCCAAATTATTCACCGTTGACCATACCCGGTCGGCTAGCGCGACTAGCTCGGATGGGGCTTGTCGGGCCCAGTAGTACTACTTATAATTCCCCCGCTATTAAAACCCAATACTAACAATCCGAGAGATTGACGAGGACTTAAGTGATATAGCTGCTTAGTGACCATAACGTTACATTAACATTAACTTAGTTACCGAATAGTTATGTGACGTTAATTTCATATAACGTAAAGAGATTGAGTTGAAGAGTGTATACATGTTTCTCCCCCTGTTGTTTAAAACCGGATAAAATTAGGGGCCGTGAACTCACCTTTAGTTGCTCGGTTAGTGTAGCAAAGAAGTTGTAAGGGATGGGACCGCTAATTGCGTCCTAACAAACCAATTGATTTCAAGTCAGTGTGTGAACACACCAATACAAATTCTACACGTAATTTACGCACAAAGTGATACACACAACAAAATACCTAACACTCAAACATGCATGCAAGTATCCTCATGTGAACATAATCCAATCCATGCAACACTTTGGTGCACACAATCACAAGTTAACAAATTTCAGCTTACATACTCATAATTCAGCTGTTTTCTAGGATTTTTATAAAATAGCTCCAACGTTCCAAAAATTCCAATTATTTTACAGCAGGTGCCAACTATATTGTAGAAATTTATACAAATTTTTCAAGTCCTAATACTTTACCAATTATCCATAAATATTAATATACTAGGCTGCAGTCAGATTCGTCGCTTTCTGACTGCAGTCCACGGAAGAATTTATTTAAAAATCACTGACCGTCCAATTAACAGAATTCCAGTGGGATTTGCCCAGAAATTTCCATACCTAGTTGCTGTACAAAATTCATGACTCGACTCCCTACAGATTATTAAATCCAACTCGATAAACAACTAACAAAATTTCAGGATTTTCACAGCTTTAGTTACTGAACTTACTTGGCCACTTAAAAATATCAAACGACTTCAGAAAATATGAATCCAGTGCCCTTAGATTCGTTATTCAAATCTCTACGTTTTAGACTTCATAAAATCCGTTTTTCGACAACTATTGACCGAGTTACAGCCAGTTGAAGTCGGCTGTAACTATCACTCAGCAACCTGTTTCAGCATTTTATTACCACTAATTCGCATAAACCGTCAAAATAATGAACCTAGGCGATCAAGAACCGGTTTTTCCAATCATAGATCAATACATGTATCATATCCATGCAAACCCTAATCAATATCTCTAGTTTTTATAAACAAAACACACTTGCAAACTATGAGTTCCGAAAACAATCATACATGCAACACTTTGATAATTCAGCCGATTAACAACATACTCACTACATTCAAACACATATAATCCAAATATGATCTTGCAAACAATTATAAATCCTAACCTTTAATATCAAGCTTAATGAACCGTGAGTAGATGAGGAACCGATGATCAAGGATAGTTGCGACCGAGAGGATGAAAGGAACAAGCTGCTGTCGCGACCGAGAGATGATGTAGGCTGATCACGATCGAGATGATGAAGGAAGAGGCTGTTTGCGATCGAGGAGGTGAACAAGTGGAAGAGATGGGCTGTTTGCGATCGAAGAGATGAAGGATCGGCTGCCGTCGGCTTCTTAGATATTAGGGTTTCTTGTGTTGTGAAGGAGCATGCATGTGTTAGTATATATAGGCGCAAGAAGATCAAGAAAGGGGAATAGGTTGCGGTTTGGGTTTGATCTCGCGGCCGAGGGCTTGGGTGGGTCGGTTTGGGTTGTTTGCTCGCGACATGGTTTTGGGTTTAAGGTTTGGGTTCTAAACTTGAACCCCAAGTTTAGTTCCTTGAGTCGCAAGAAAAAGAGGCCGGCTCGTGTCGCGATTTGGCTCGATTCATTTGTTTATTTATTACGTCTATACATTATAACTAACATAAAGCACAAACTCGATATCACATAATAACGTAGCACGTAATTTATTCGACAAGTATTGCGTTTAAGTTATCCGAAAAACCGGGATGTCACATTATCCCCATGTTGAAAGAATTTTCGTCCCGAAAATTGAGTAAACGCGGTTTAGAATGTAGCGTACATGTTTAGAGTGCCACGCACAAAGAGTTAGTTCGTTTACGATGGTATGCGAGTTACAAGAAGTTCCCAAGTGCCATGCACAAAGATTCCCAAGTGCCATGCACAAGGATTTAGTTAACAATGGTACGCGAAAGTATGAGAAATTTCCAGGTTGTCACATCATCCCCATGTTGAAAGAATTTTCGTCCCGAAAATTTAGTTACTGGTATCGTTAGTTTGCTGCTCAGCTGCAAAGTGGTGTGGGTATTTGCTTTTCATTTGGTCCTCTCTTTCCCACGTGAACTCCGGTCCACGCTTGGAGTCCCAACGAACCTTAACGATCGGAATCTTGCTGTGCCTTCGAGTCTTGATCTCATGATCCATGATCTCGATAGGCTATTCCACAAAGTGCAGTTGTTCATCCACTTGGATCTCATCCAATGGAATGACTAGAGTTTCATCTGATAGACACTTCTTCAGATTTGACACGTGAAATACGTTGTGAACTCCACTGAGTTCAGCAGGAAGGTCTAATTGATAAGCTACGGGTCCGATACGTTTCAAGATCACAAACGGACCTACGTACCTTGGGTTTAGTTTGCCCCGTTTTCCAAAGCGGATTACACCCTTCCAGGGTGACACCTTTAGTAGGACGCGGTCGCCTACTTGAAATTCGAGCGGTTTGCGTCGTTGATCAACGTAGCTTTTCTGTCGATCTCGTGCCGCCGCCATGCGATTTCTGATTTGTACAATCTTTTCAGTAGCCTCAAGTATTAACTCAGGGCCTGTGAGTTGACTGTCACCGACTTCTGCCCAACAGACCGGTGATCTACATTTACAACCGTATAATGCCTCAAACGGTGCTGCCGAAATACTCGTATGATAACTGTTGTTATACGAGAATTCCACTAAAGGCAGGTGGATTTCCCAACTATTTCCAAAGTCTACTACGCATGCCCTAAGCATGTCTTCCAACGTCTGTATGGTCCTTTCGCTTTGACCATCAGTCCGAGGGTGATAGGCAGTGCTCATATCTAAGCGTGTTCCCAACGCTTTCTGAAGTGACTGCCAAAAGTTGAACGTGAAGCGAGCATCTCTGTCTGAGATGATGGACGTTGGCACTCCGTGCCGAGAAACTACTTCCTTAATGTAGATGCGAGTCAACTTCTCCATCTTATCTGTTTCTTTAATAGCTAGGAAGTGTGCGGACTTAGTTAAACGATCCACAATCACCCAGATGGTATCGCAACCACCCAAAGTTCGCGGGAGTTTAGTGATGAAATCCATCGAGATCTGATCCCATTTCCACACTGGGATCTCAGGTTGTTGGAGTAGCCCTGATGGCTTTTGATACTCTACCTTGACTTTTGCACAAGTCAAACATTTACTCACGTAGGTGGCTAAATCGGCTTTCATGTTGGGCCACCAATACGCAGCTTTAAGGTCTTGATACATCTTATCCGAACCCGGATGGACAGAGTATCGGGATTTGTAAGCTTCGTCCATGACTAGCTCTCTGAGGTTTCCGTAGAGAGGTACCCATATGCGATTCATGAAATACCGGGCTCCATTGGGTTTTACTTCCCAATCGCGTTCCATTTTTCCCACCGATTCGGCCTTGATGTTTTCCTCCTTAACTGCTTCTAATTGGGCGTCGCGTATTTGTTCGGGTAGCCCCGAATGAATAGTGAGTTGTAATGCTCGTACACGACGAGGTTTCAAGTGTTCCTTCCTACTGAGGGCATCAGCTACCACGTTAGCTTTACCCGGGTGATACCGAATGGCACACTCATAATCGTTCAAGAGTTCGACCAGCGACGCTGTCGCATGTTCAACTCCTTCTGATCAAAGATGTGTTGGAGGCTCTTGTGGTCTGGAAAGATTGTGCACTTCGTTCCATAGAGGTAGTGTCTCCAAATCTTAAGTGCAAACACTACTGCTCCCAATTCCAGGTCATGCGTCGTGTAGTTTTTCTCGTGAACCTTCAGTTGGCGGGACGCATACGCGATGACCTTATCGCGTTGCATGAGTACGCATCCCAACCCCTGAATGGAAGCATCACAATATACTACGAAGTCATCTGTCCCTTCCGGCAAGGACAGAATGGGTGCACTGCAAAGTTTCTGCTTTAGCAATTGAAATGCTGCTTCTTGCTTGTCACCCCAAGCATACTTGATGCCTTTCTAGGTGAGGGTAGTAAGCAGTTGTGCGATCTTTGAAAATCCCTCGATGAAACGTCTGTAGTAACCAGCCAAACCCAAAAATTGGCGGATCTCTGTCGGTGTCCTGGGTGCTTCCCAGTTTTTGATGGCTTCAATCTTGCCAGGGTCTACATGGATACCCTTTTCATTTACGATATGCCCGAGAAACTGAACTTCTCGAATCCAGAAATCACACTTCGAAAGCTTGGCATATAGTTTCTCCTGTTGAAGTAATCCTAGCAGTAATCGTAGATGTTCAGCATGTTCTTCTTCACTTTAGAGTAGATGAGTATGTCATCGATGAACACAATGACAAATTTGTCGAGGTATGGTTTACACACACGGTTCATGAGGTCCATGAACACCGCGGGTGCGTTGGTGAGACCGAAGGGCATGACCAAGAACTCATAATGGCCATACCGAGTACGAAATGCCGTCATAGCGATATCCTCCTCCCTGACGGGTAGCTGGTGGTAACCGGACCGTAGATCAATCTTGGAGTAGTAGCTTGACCCTTGGAGTTGGTCGAAGAGATCGTCGATGCGAGGTAACGGGTATCAGTTCTTGACAGTAACCTTGTTGAGTTCCCTGTAGTCGATGCACATGCGGAAGGTCCCGTCCTTCTTCTTGACAAAAAGGACTGGAGCTCCCCATGGCGAAGCGCTTGGTCGGATAAATCCCTTTTCTAACAGTTCCTGAAGTTGGGTAGACAATTCCTGCAGCTCGGCCGGAGCTAGGCGGTATGGAGCCTTGGCGATAGGAGTTGCATGGTTCGCCAATTCAATTTCAAACTCCAATTGTCGATGGGGTGGAAGACCAGGTAAT
This sequence comes from Scalesia atractyloides, assembly GCA_947069175.1. Lineage (NCBI taxonomy): Eukaryota > Viridiplantae > Streptophyta > Magnoliopsida > Asterales > Asteraceae > Scalesia > Scalesia atractyloides. The sequence goes on from CAMTDV010001632.1 coordinate 83,282,230, forward strand.
TCCTCTGGGAATACATCGGAAAAATCACGGACGACAGGGATGTCTTCTATACGTTTCTCGTCCTTAGGCTGTTCGGTAACCAGTGCGAGTAAAGCGAAGGAGTTCTTTCTCCGAAGATACTTCTGCGCTTGCATGTAAGAGATGATGTTTGTGACGGCGCCTGCCTTCTCGCCTTGCACCGTCAAGATTTCGTCGTTAGAGAGCGGAATACGGATAGATTTTTCGAAGCAGAGAACTTCAGCCCGGACGTCGGATAGCCAGTCCATTCCGACTACCACGTCAAAACTACCCAGGGTAGTTGTCATCAGATCAATGGTAAAGGCGTGACCCGCGAGTTTGAGTTGACAGCCGGATACTATATGGGTCACATCTACGGATTTACCATCTGCTAGTTCTATGGCATAAGGGGTCTCTAAGGGTTTAGGCGTGAGATTTAGGTTCTTCCTAAAAGACTCAGATATAAAACTCCTATTCGCACCCGTATCAAAAAGCACAGTAGCAAAATGTTCATTAAGGGGAAACTTACCGGTGACCACGTTCGAGTCGTTTCTGGCCTCTCCGTGGCCCAATGTAAATGCGCGACCTTTGGCACCTCCTGTGCCACCATTTCCATTATTGTTGTTGTTATTGTTGTTGTTATGGTTATTGTGGTTGTGGTTGTTCCCACCATTGTTGTTGTTGTTACGCAGCTGTGGGCAGTCTCTTTTGAAGTGGGCAGTGCTACCACACTGATAGCATCCCCGGTTAACACCCTGTTGTGGGCCTTGGGGTTGATTTTGGTTCTGTCGGGACATGATTTCCCCACGACAATCCTTTGCCGCATGTCCCATCTTGCCACATCGTTGGCAGCGATTTCCGGCACAAGGGCCGTTATGATGAAGATTACAGCGGGTGCACTGCGGCTTTCGACCTACATAGCCGCTTGCGTTCTGGTTGTTGTTGTTGTTGTTGGCGGGCTGATTTTGGTGACCCCGGTGGCTGTTGTAATGATTGAACCATTTCTGGTTCCCCTGTTGCGGCTGGGATGACGAAGACTGTCGAGCAGACGAGTCTTCAAACTTTCTTTTATTGTCAGGGGCAACTTCAGTTGTACCCCGTGCTGGCAACTTCTTTTGTTCCACCGCCTTATCGGTGAGTTGGTGCGCCAATCGGATTGCTTGATGTTCAGTTGCAGGGTTACTAGCCATTACCATACCCTGAATCTCCGGGACCAGACCCCCAAGGTAGAACTCGAGCCGTTTCTCCACAGTGTTAGCCAGATCGGGACACAGAAATACCAAGTCATGATGTTTTGCTGTGTAAGCTTAGATGTCAGATCCCACCATCTTGTGGTTCCATAAGGCTTGCTCCAACTGTTGCACTCTGTCTCGTGGACAGTACTCCTCTTTGATTAGGGCCTTGAACTCGGCCCAGGCCATTGCATTTGCAGCAATAAGTCCACGCGTTTGGACTTGTGCATTCCACCAAGTTAGTGCCCCGTCTTCCAGTGTTGAGGCTGCGTACTTGACCTTGTTGGCCTCTAGACAGTTGCACATTTCAAATACTGATTCAGATTTTTCGATCCAGCGGACCAGTCCAATGGGTCCTTCTGCCCCCGAGAATTTGCTTGGTTTCGCGTCGAGGAACATCTTGTAGGGGTTAAAACCCCCTCCTGCTGACAGAGAACAGGTAGTCAGCGAGGAATTCTACTAGCCCAACTATTAGATTTTCACACGAAAATTTAATAATGGTTACCTGCCGGTTGGTTCTGAACACCCGCTAAAGCTGCGTTCACGTGCTCTTGAATCATGGCAGCTAGTTCTTCGGGCGTCATGTTAAGATTTCCACGTCGTCCAGTTGCCATTTAGATCTTAGAAAAACAACACAAACACACCCCGATAAGTCTATATATCCAATATAGTTATCCTACTTCGTACTTAAATAATTATCAAGTTATGTTAACTCAAATATATTAAATAGTCAAAAGAAATACTTGATTAAATGAAGTTTCAACGTCTTACAAAGTGCCAACCAAACATATGAATTCACTATAAAGTCTCAAGTTTAAACACAAGTGGGAAAATAAATAGACTGGAGGAAAGTAAATAAAATAAGCGAGACGTATCAGTTGTCGACGTCTCCATCCCCCAAATCACTGTCGTTGCCGTCATCCTGCGCGGCATTTCCAGCTTCTACAGCTGGATCCTCCTCCGGATCCTCCTCTGGATCCTCCTCTGGGTCCTCCTCTGGATCCTCTTCTGGATCCTCTTCAGGGTCCTCCTATGGATCCTCTTCCGGATCCTCCTCTACCGGCACTGGAGGGGCCGGTGCTGGTGCAGGTGCTTGATTTTGCTCTAGCTCCTGAATGTTCCAACTATTTTCCAGGACTCTGTCTTCGAGCCAGTCGGCTCTTATCTGCTCAGCACGCAGATCTCTGGCTAAGGTGTTACGAGCTATCTTACTCGTATGTTGCTCTTCCTCGAGCGAGTCGGTTTTACCTGTCAGTTGTCGGATCATCC